>OU342758.1:14802500-17202500 GCA_910591435.1 Acronicta aceris | reverse complement strand
GACTGCTAAATTTCTAGAGACATGTTATAGGGTTGATGCTAGTAGTAATCGCGACATTAACTATAGGTGCACTCACGAGTCACGACTGAGTACTAGGTACTTAATTTAGTTTTAGTGGTACTAAACTAAACTAAATTAAGCTAAACTAGCTAAATATTGCAAATAATTGAACCAACTGTTCAACTATGCTAATATTATACATATTATTATGTATTATACATATAATTAGGTATTACCAAACGCCTTCGCCTTTAATTATTTGGACACTGTAATGACTCATGTTATTATTTTGTGTATACATACCTACTTACATATGTGGTTAATTTATTTTTTATCCTTAATGATTGGATTTTCTTGTGTTCAAGAAAATGTATAATTTGGTTTTAATTCTACATGTTGATGTCATCGTCAATGCTGCTGTAATTAGATAATGTAATCGACTTCATTGCAATATAATATAGTTAAAGCGCATTCTCTAAACAATAAATCACCTCAAATACAAGACGTCACCACCCATTGTGAAAACGGCCAGAAGACAATACCACTGACGTCCATGATTTCCCTTAATTGACACAATTGTCTGCCTTCACACTGCGGCTTGGACTGCGCCAATGTAAATATGTATCTACTTTCTTGATCTTTACAATAAAAATAATAAGAGTCACTTCAGCTCATCAAGATGCAAAGAAAACTTTGTCGATTTTGAATAGATGAGTGATAAAAACGTTAAAGAATCTGCAAATTCTCGGTCAAAATAATGGAAATTTGACTAACGGCATTTCATTTTCACTATCCGTCATTATGGTTTGATCTAGATTATGATGATGACTATTCATGATGAGTATTTCGCTATTATTAGAGACTGTACCAAATTTATTAAGTGGTCGTGGTCTGAGATTCCAAAACATTAACTTTCTCATCTTTGGTCCCACTATAAGGAATTGCATGCACTAAAAGCATCTGGCCTTGTATCTTGCTATACAGATCTGTCTACATCATGTCCCGACTGCCAACTTCCCGAGCAGAACGCTACCCTTGGTCGAGTGAGCCAAATGATCACATAGGTGTTAAGTTAGGTGTGTGTACGGCAGAGTCTATAGCGGTATTAGCAAATCTTGGCGACACGTTTGGCGTAGCGGCTGAGCAATCGGCTTCTGCGCCACGTATTGTGGGTTCGAATCCCACACGGAGCAAATATTTGTATGATCTACAGGTAGTTTGTTCCGTGAGAATTTGTGTTTATAAACGCACCCACGGTACAGGATAAAACCCTTGTATGGTGTAACGTTTAAAAAAACAGTCAATCTTCAAATATTGCCAGGAAATCAGGTTGCAGAATTCGTTTTATCTAAAAAAATAATAATAATGTGCACAAAGCCGTTAATCTTCACAAACCCACAATCCCGAAGCTGAGCATGGGTCTTTTTTCAAAATGTGAGGGAAGCCACCACGCCTCGACGGTTATGTAGACTTCACACGCTCTCAAGAAGATCTGTCGGGCAAACAGGTTTGACCCACAATGATTTCGTTCACCGTTTAAGCAAGTGATAATTACTATACGCACATGATGTCGAATCTGAGATTTTATCACAATGTGGCGCTGCTGCAATGCACCTGGACTTGAATCAAGGTACAGCAAAGAATCGGAGCCGCCACTAGTGCACACATTGATGATGTTATTGTTTATAGAAGTAACCGATGTTTGTTTGTTTTGTTACAATGTATTTCGCAATACGGCGTCACACTACCTGTAATAATGATGTATCGTAGTTCACCTTACCTATGTCATATCATTAAATAAATAGTTACGTCGCTGTTTTGATTACAGGTCCTAATCTCTAGGCCCTAAATACTTTCATCATTGTTTAATTTACATGATTAGTTACTTAGTCGTATGTATGTTGGTTGATCAACTTTCATAATTTATCATAACTTTATTGTGTACTGTGACTGGCTGTTCCTCAATATTCCACTTTCCAAAGTCCGACAAAAGGCAAGTCTTAAGACTTAAGACAATGACACCGGCTGGCACATGATGTTAGTGATTTTTACTCTTTGTGTAGAAATATCTGCGTCACTCAAAACAAAAAGTCCTTAAAATATACATCTTTTTTTTCTCTTATACTCGTAATACATTTAAAAGTTCATCTGCTACATTTAACTAAATAAAACACTAACTATGTATTATTATTAGCGACTACCAAACAGGAAAACCTTGGTAGGAATTTTCTCTAAAGTCACATTTATCTGGTTTCTAACACTTACGCGAATATTAGACATTGAAATAAAACTACTTTTTACGGATTTTATCCCCGACGTTTCGGATCCTTTACAGCATCCATGAGTCTACCCGTGACCAAATCTGTAAAAAGTAGTTTTATTTCAATGTCAAATTTATCTTTCAAAAAAATTATATCTTAAACATATTGGATCTGTAACTAAAGAACAGATGAATTATCATATACTAATATCACATATTAATATATGTGTGATAATTACTCATTAACAATTTATGTGAACAGGTACCTTCAGTGGTGGTAACAGTTTGAAAGTGGCACGAGTTTCTGAAAAGTTGTACGGCAACCGCTTGTCAGGGTATAGACGTGTGATGCGTAGGAGAGTATTTTACCAGGAGAGTTTTGAGCATGACTGTGGATGGATATAAGGGAAGAGAAAAGATCAATATGAAAAATAATATAATTACAAAGGAAGTAACTGATGAGCTGATGGCTATAAGAGATCTATAGAAAAAAGATACCTAACTATAAGCTGCGCTGCCCCAAATTGAAAAAAGGGCAAGAGTCATATGAACTGTTACTGTGGTCCGATGGAAGAGGGCATTTCAAGCGCTCATAGAAGAGACCGGCAAACATTGTGTTTGTGATGAATCCAGTAGAAAAAATTCTTGGACACGAGTGACAGTACCGAGGCATATTGCATAGTTAGAGAAAGGTCTACCCAACATTGCCGTAATGAGGGCTGTGAATGAATCTCAAATATGCTATCTCTAATCTCGTACAGAAGCGCTACATTTTATTCAACATCAAGATGACAAGCAGCTGATTGATGGTCACGCCACTCCTTTAGTTAGTCCGCTATCACTATCGCAGTCACCACAATATCATATTTTACTGTAACTACGTAAAAAACAAATACTTCAGCATGAAAACTACATTCTTCGTCATTATTGCGTTTGACAATGCCGTAAAACATATTTCTCATTTAATAAATCCAGCGGCTGCAACGCTTTCTGACCAGATGCTTTATATAAATCAAGGTTACGCTTCAAGCGATAGTGCTGTCAAGAAAAACTTTTGCTCGTTATAGCTAAACATTTTTCTTATAATTAACAATTTCTCCTGTGTCATTGCGCATGTTTCTTTGTACAAATCAGCAAGGTTATAACTGAACGATTTTCTTCTACTTATTCAGTGAATAATCGACCCTTTTTATAGATTATGTCGGCAAACAATAAGCAGACGAGCTACCTGATGGTGAATAATCATCATCGCTTATGGTCACCTTCAATACCAAAGGGGTAGCTAATGCGTTTCCGAGCTTTAAAAGCCTACGGACTGTAGACTGCCAGAACCAGAGCTAACCGAGAGGACTGACTCTCACGCGCAAAATTCGATAGGCAGACCAAGAAGCTTTAGGACAGATTCCGACGTAAGGGTGGTCGCCAAGTCGCAAGTTAGATATTCTCTCACCTCTTACGGAATGCCGTCATGAAGCTTCGGGCACAATACAGTGCACTGTATTGTAAAAGTGATGAACTGATGATCATCGATTACATGATACAATGTAACAGTAGAGAAATAAAATCATACTTTTTTATCTCAATGGGTCCTAAAGATAGATTGGAGGCATTATGTCAAAAAAAAGTTGGAGAAGCTAAAGTATAAAGAGAAATGGTATTCCACAGTTCATTTGTAACCATCCACAATCATCCTTAACTGCCTCTCATTAGGCTTTCAATAACTCCATGTATTCATTACTTGCAGTGAATATGTTGGTAGCTATTGTTCTTACGTAGGTATGCCTGCGCAAGCAAGTAAAAACCAATTATTACCTACAATCGCAAAATATGATTGATTATTATCGTATGCCAAAGCAGTTATTATTACCATAACGTATTACGTCATGTGACGTAACGTATACATGGTAGTCAGGTTGTTCCACTATGCATAGTTGTACACGAACTAAATGTTCATGCTTCAGTAATTTGCATATTATATTTACGTGATGTAATAGTAAATATTGTAGGCATCTAATTACATTTACCTACTACTAATATCGTATCGAGAAAAAACTTCTAATTTATAAATAAAAACCGGTCTCTGAAAACGATCTGACTCGCTCACCGAGATTTTTTATTTTATTTTTGTTTATTGATTAGGTTGGCAAACGAACAGATGAGCCACCTGATGGTAAGTAGTCATCGCCGCCCATGGGCACCTGCAACACCAGAGGAGTTGCTGATGTGTTGCCGAGTTTTAGCCCCTACGGACTGCAGACTGCCAGAGCGGCAGCGGCCAAGGGGAATTTACTCTTACGCGCAAAAGTCGAAACATACACCAAGGTACTTTACGACAGACTCCGACGTAAGGGTGATCGCCAGGCATTCAGACCCCGAGAGGTGCTACCACCGAGCATGTTAGATATTTTCTCGTCTCTTACGAGATGGCTATCGGAATGGCAGTGAGCAACTGTATTCTAACCCGTCCCCACACGGGGAATGCCGTTTGTTGGTAAGCTCATCTCTTAAGACTGGCTGGACCAATTTGATATTTTTTTTAAATATTCGTAGTAGTCCGAATGGGTATAAGTAGGTCGATAAATCCTAGGAAATACTGGAAAAGAAGATTTTTTATAACGAATACATCAGCACGACAGGCAAAACAGGTCAACCCCGTCGTTAAATATAAATTATTATGATAACATTCACATCGATCTTCGTAGGTTGTGCGTGGCACCAACAAAGAAGCCATGAATAATGACTACTCGTAGATACGCCAATGCTTTATGTCTTTTTCTGAGGGGAGAGGTGAAACTTTCAAGTCCTGTTTTTAAACTGCCATCTCAGAAAGTCAGAATAAGTCTCGGTTGGTTAATCCACCAGTGAGAAGGGTTCATAAATCAATGTGGGATCTTAACTTATCGTAACCCATACTTAAAGCACACACAAATATTCATTTTTACCATAGAACCGTAACAAAAGTGGACCAGATCAATTATGTTAAGTAAGCATCTGTAATGGCTCGCCTTGACCTCGGGCGGCACCACGCGCCGCTTGCGCAAAGTTCACGACCACTAACAATGCAGTTTCGATTTACGAGTATTGCCAACTTGCGCCTGCGCCAATTTTTCTCACATCAAAATTATGGTAATTGATTTTTTTATGTGGTTCTTGAATATTGCTGTGGTATTGTTTGGTGTGTGGTGTTTTGAAAACCATTACACTAAACGTGAGCGAAACAATATGATTGCGTAGCAATAATTTCAGGTCATTTGATTCCTTGAAATTGTTTTAGGACTGCTCCTCGCAAAAAGGATTTGATTTTATTCCAAATGTAACTATTTGTTTACAAGTTACAATAAAATCTTATTATACAGGGTCAATGCTATTCACAGATCAATTTCTGTGTTTTCTACTATACTATTTATTATGTAAGTATCTAATAATTATGAATAATAGAACGGCGAATCAAAAACTTTTTTATATTAATAAATAGATACACCTTCCAAACATACAATTAACGGACACGAAGTACCTAGATACACCCAAACAGACGCGAAACAAATATCTTTTTAATGTGATCTTCTGTAAATAAGTACTTTTAAGTTTTGTGAATAAATGTGTTTCTTTTCAAGACACAAACCGACATTTACCTCGGGTGGAAATCGAACACACCACACGCGATGCTACAGTAGTAGCGAGGTGACTAGAGAGAAACCACAGAATAGTGTATTCTGTGTTATATCAAATAATATAAATAACATATAAAAATATATTTAACTCACATATTCTGTCTTGAGACTTCGCCAGGAGGTGAGGCTACTGCTGCGTCGCACGTGGGCCTTGCTCACGCGCATCGTGTAGTTGCCCTGAAACAATACAAAGTTAATTAAAAAAATGGTAATTCCTAGTATAGAAATAACCCCACCTTCCACAATTGTATACAGGTGCCTATAGAGGAGAGTGGATCCTCTTCACAATTGAGAATCCGCGAGTTAAGAATCCCTAACCATGAGATTGTAAAAAGGATGACAGCACAGTCCAAATCAACAACAGACTCAATAATCTGCCGCCCAAGTTTCTTGATTATCTTAGTAGCAAAAAAGAGCTGGTAAATATAAATGTACTTTCTAAATTCTTCGATTCGATTCCTACAGGCTCTCCTTTTAAACATCAACACCTACCTTATAACAACACCTACCTCATAACGAGAATCAGAATCAAACACCACACTCATACATTCACACATCCTCTCCACCCACACATTCCCTACAACTACACCTCTGCCATTCTCTCATTCTCGACACACAATCACACCACACATTTACTTCTTCTTGCTGTTGACTTATTAATTTAAAATTGTACCTGAAATGTCACGGTTGTATTAAATAAAATGAAAACTGAAAGAAAATCTCCCACCACTAAGGTACAGGACTGTATACTTAGTTTAGGGAAGAGAGAAATCTGTCAATACTTATAGACTTGATGTACCACCTACTGTTTTTCCATGGAAAAACAGTAATAAATTATTTATTTATTTATTCACTAGATATTAGCAAAGCATAGTAACTATTGCTACGTACTATTGATGTCTAATATAGCCAAATAGGTCAAGGTTACTCCAGTATCCCAATTGCCAAACTTGACCTTTGTGACTGCAGGGGCGGTAGTATCACTAACGCAATGTCAGTTTTATTTTGAGAGTCAGGTTCATAATCATATCACATTATTACTTGGCGAAATATTTGGCAATGAAGGAATCGTAACACCTTTAAATATTAGCTTCGGATTACACAAAAAAAAAAACAATATAAAACAAACCTTAAGTAAATAAGGAAGTCGATAAAGATTATAAGACTCGACTCTGGTTTAATATTTATCATGTGAGCTGCTTCACTTGACAGGGAAACATTAGTTTAGTTACACGGAAGCGGTAGTTACGCATGACATGTTTTCAACATCACGTAGTTAACGTACCATAGGTTTAGCTAGAGATTTTTTTTTTAAAAAAAAAAGCTTACTAGCAATGTGGGTCGCACATTACTAGTATTTTTGTTAAACCCTCGTGCTAAGCTATTTCGAACCGGCAACCACATGATCGCAAGTCCGACGCCCTAGCCATTAGGCTACCGCCGCTTCAAAATGTTTCATGGTCGCAGAGATTACGTTCAATCCAATCTAATATGAGGTAATTGGGTAGGGAACATCATATCAAAAAAGATACCCAGGATGATCATTCCTAGATTTGTTAAGAGTCCATTTAGGCCGCGGCAGATTTCAGAGCGCTCGCTTTGATAGGAACTACTGACAAAGAACAAAGACAAACAGAACAGAACAGAACCAAATGAAGTAGCCTGCATTTATTAAAAAAAAGTATTTTTTTGGAAGATTATTTTTCCAAAAACGTGTGGACCACCACACATTTGAATAATATGGGTATCTCATCCGATACGTACTTGTTATACGGAGACAGGAGATCCAGAGGGCTTTTATGGTCACTTGATGAATCAGAATCACAATATGATTCACCAAACGTGTCCATTTCCCACGACCATGGGTCAGCTCCCCAGCACCATATCCGTCCTACAGAGAAGAAAATGCGAATTGCGAAGCCTGTGACTTGGCAATCCATATCACTAAGCTGGGAGCCACCCATAAATTACATCACACGAATTTAATGACGTTTGACCCCCCGTGACGACGTGTGACAGGGACCCCCGTCCATGTCACACGTCACATTTGTGAGACTCCCTCCCCCCTAGTGTGATGTCACAAATTAATGATCTTTTAAGATTTTTCGTTTTTAACTTAGATTTTTACTTGTGACATCACAAATCTGATGCCCCCCCCCCATACCCCTTGTCTCACAATGTCCGCTCTGCCCCGTAAGGTGTGAAGTAATTTACCTATGACCCCCTGTCACTGCTACACTAAAAACTAATATTTAGTAGATATTTGTGGCGGTATTTTCTTCTGCTTTAAACCGTTTTATTTTTAAACATCACAAGAAAAGTTCGTCTGTAAAGCGTCAACGAAGAACACTAGCTAACGGAAGCGGCATGCGGCAGTAAACATGACATGTTTCAGGCACATCACAACACCCAGTGCCGCCACAACCACAAACATAATTGTGTACAAACAACGCCAAGGTAACAGATAAGCGTACCTAATTGATAGCGACTAGTTAAGTGTTCATTCATAGAAAATGTATGTTCAGCAGTTTAGCTAAGACTAGGCTGTACGTATTTTATTAAAAAAACCGGTCAAGTGCGAGTCGAACTTTTGCGTCGAAGGTTCCGTTCCGACCCATTATACCGCCATAATAAAATTGGCTGTAAGACCTATATTTTTGCCAAATTTCGTGATTGTAGGTCAACGGGAACTTCCGGTTGACCTAGAATTGTCAATTTTGGTTAAAAATAGTCTTACAGCACAAGTAAAGGGAAAATTCCGAAAAATAAAAAAGTTGAAAATTAACGTTTTTGGTATTTACAAGTTTTCGCGGAAATCTAAATTTGCCCACATCTTTTTATCGCGTTTCAACGGACAGACAGACGGACAAGAGAGTAATCTTATAATGGTTCCTTTTTTTATCTTTTTACGTACGGAACCCTAAAAATATATAAATATATCTAAATGCGCTCACATCATTACGAATTATATTCCCCGAAGATTCAAGTTGCAACTGAGAATTTTATAAAACACCCATAACAGTCATCTATCTGGGAATCAGACCCAGAACCTCTAGCGAAGCAGTCGCGCTTTCGTCCACTAGACTCATTAGTCTATTCAGGCAGTTCACTATTCATAAATGACAAATTATGTAAATGTTTATAGCTTAAAATAGCAAGGATAGCAAGTGTGCAAAATGCAGACTCCAATTAAACAAAAATATAGGTCAGTTTGCCTGTTTACATAAAAATCTCTATAATCGACTTACAACATATTTACAGGATAATTAATTCCTCCTGATTCGCTTCCGCTCTTCTTTAAAAAACACAAAGTATCTATTATGTTAATTGCGACACAACTTTGGTAAATCTAGAATATTAAATTGACAATGACATACTAACAGTACATACGGTATACCAGATTTCTCCCGTTCCAATAATTCACAGGCAGCTAAATAACACAGACACACATCCTAATGCTCGTTATTTAAAATCAAAATAGTACATGGCTGTTAAGTAACTATAAGGCCGGCTACACACGTTGGCTTCATCGTTAGCACCAACATTATTCGACCAACGTTTGGATCAGTAAAATAGCGCTGGCGCCAACATCCATGTAGCTGGCTGATACATTTTGATTGGTTCAAATCAAATAGAGCCAATGATGATGGGATCGTTAGTATCGTCCAACGTCTGGAGCCGGTGTAAATCAAGCCTGCGAGCCGAATGCTAAATTCGTGAAAGTGTCGTGAAAGCGCGCGGCTGATGCGCGTGAGCACGGTGCGGGCGGCCGGCGCCTGTACAAACGCTGCGGACCATAGTAGGGCTGTCCGACTATACGTAATGCGAAGTGATCCAAACCAACTAATCTAGATTTAGATTGAACCAAATGATAACACGGTCATTAACACACACTATCTGTTTCGAAATTCAAATCTTTATCTATACTTATAATAAATCTGTAGAGAGGTCAATTCTGTACATGAAATATATTTCCAAAATAACTATCAACGGGTGATTAGTGATCGATACTGACGCCAAAAATGCAATCAGTAAAATTTTTGTCTGTCTGTCTGTCTGTCTGTCTGTCTGTCTGTCTGTCTGTCTGTCTGTCTGTCTGTCTGTCTGTCTGTATGTTCTTTATAGAAACAAAAACCACTCGACGGATTTCAACGAAACTTGGTACAATTGTTCTTCATACTCCTGGGCAGGTTATAGTATACTTTTCATCACGCTACGATCAATAGGAGCAGAGCAGTGAAGGGAAATGTTGGGAAAACCGGAGAACTTACTCCATTTTTTAAGTTTCCGTCGTGTGTGCAGCCTTAATGGTTAAAGCTACACAGAAATCATGTATGACGGAAATGTTCTCCTTAAAATTATATAAAAAATATTCTACGACAGCAAATGTCTATCTTTTATGGTTGACTCACAATAACACGTGTAACTCCCGATAGCTTAGCAGTTCGGAGCTTTCTGATTATATTTGTCTACTCTTACGTTAGGTGACTGACTGACTGACTGACATAGTGATCTATCAACGCACAGCCCAAACCACAGGTTATAGTATACTTTTCATCACGCTACGATCAATAGGAGCAGAGCAGTGAAGGGAAATGTTGGGAAAATGAGTGATTAAACGCTAACGCGTAACGCTACAACCCTTAGGAACGGGGCAACGCAGGTGAAACCGCGGGCGAAGAACTAGGGAACAAAGTAACTATTACACGCGGACGAAGTCGCTGGCAAAAGCTAGTTCTACAATATAAAAGAAGTTTTGTTCTTTTCCTCAGACATGCTCGGCCTTATTCCAAAACACAGACTATCTTTAGTACTGGCTTTAGTTCTAGGATTAAAACTGGACTAAATAAAACTCTATTATAAAACACAGTTTAACACCAAAGCATGGACTATCTCTGGTACCAAAGTTAAACCTCTGAGACCCCTAGTTTAAGTATGGACTAACTTTGACATTACTTTATTTTTGAGGTTAGCTTATTTAGTATCTTGTGTATTTCTAAGTAAAAATTTTTGTAAATGGATATTAACATTATAGATATGATGGATTTAGAAGATTTAGATATGTTAGAGACGTGTCGGCGATCGTATAAATCCTTTTGATTTGAGTGACGAAGATTTTTGGTATAAATACAGATTTACAAAGCGATTCGGATTTTCACCCCTTTTTTTCTTTTGTTGTTCCATTTTATTTGTCACTATTATTAATACTGAATTACTGACAATGTACAATGGTGAATAATTATCAAGAACTTAGTTATTGTTATAGGACGCAACAACAATAATGACGTTTCAAATAATGCGCGTGAATGAAATTTTTATTTCGTTCCGTTTCACTCAGAGTTGTTGCAAAATATACCAACTTGATTATAAAAAGGTCATCAACAATATAAACTGTGCTTGCTCAGTAAATTGCAATATAAACAAAAAACTATTTATGATATATATTTGTATTAATAAATAATTATTAAAGTATTTCAAATGTTATTATACTATCAATATTTAGAAAAACGGAACGTTGCTTGGAATGAAGCCTGAATGAACGAATGAAAGATTGTAATTTTTTACATATTATCTGTGGATTTTATTTAGTCCTTAAGACGAACTACGGTTTAACTGATCCTCGGATAGTCTGGGTTTTGTAATAAGCACTCATATTGGTCCTGGTATTAACATTAGTACCGTAACAATCCAAGATCAGTAAGTCCGGGTTTAAGCCAAGACTTACGCATTTTTTGTAATAAGACGGCCTTAGTTTAAATTAGTGACTCAATTAAATTAATATTCAGACCTTTAACGGTAAAATTAAATAAAGTCAGAAGTCTAAAAATAGAAAACAATAGCGAGTTCTCTACCGACAAAAGCTGAGCTCTAAAAGAAACGAGACAGGGTAACGAGTACAGAACCGAAAAAACCTAGTCAGGCTTACCTGTAAGTAATACATAATTATACAATACATAATTATATCAAAAACAAATGTGGTGAATGGATTTCATTTTCAACCATCGTCATCATCTCAGACATCATTTCGCTCGACTTTCCAGAAGTCGCGAATATTCAGATAACATATTATCTAATAAAAAACCGCTAAACGTGGAAGCTAGATACCGATAACCCTGTTCACATCCAGATTTGCGCGCGCGCAGCCACAGAGACGACTAACGAGAAAGAGACTGCAGATAATTACATTATTTAATAGCACAGCTCTTAGACCGCTGAAAGTGTTGTTTGTATCATTAGCGTTAATTCTCGAAACTGTGTTATGTTTACTTTCATTTCAATTCAGCTGCCGCTGCCAGCCGGTCTGAACTGAGCTTTATTTTCTTTGATAATGACGAAAATTATTCGACCTGTTTCTTAACTATGAGCTATGGCGGGATCTACTTTCAGTTGACCCAAGTGCTATGGATCTATTCGTATTTTACCCGAAACTACTGCCATCAGACCTCCGCAATCCAATTATTTATTGGTGGTACTGTAGAGGTTACCGCAAAGACCTCATCGCGTTGGCAGGTGTGCAATTTTATAAAAGGAATAAACAGCAAAGAATTCATATATTTGTAGAATTGTCTTGAAAGTGAAGTGCAGAATTTTTTTTATTCATTTGTTAATCGACTTCCAATAAAAATATAACATACTAATGAAAATTTCCTTTAAAGCGATCCCTATATTAGTCTGAGCTGTCGTCTTTCCACAGTACGTACCGATATTGTATGAATAAACTAGTAGCTTTTCGGGCTTCTGGCTACTACTAACGATTGTAAAGAGGTTCGTATGACGATTGGGAGTTAGGTGCTCCAAGACACAGAACAATCTCGATATGTCAAGATGGGCACCCGTTTATTAATTGATGGATGCATTCTTCTAAACTGAAACTGTACATTGTATTTATGACTAATCGTATCGAATATCTAATATACCTAGATTGAAAGAATTCTCTTTAAGTAGTTCTCTATCTCTTAGCACTTGTCTGTCCATTTGGCTCTATGAATCGATATCTGATTCTACACAATATACCATGATAAATTCCTGACAGTTCTTCTATTATGTTTTGAAAATAAAATCGGAAGATAATGACGTAACTAAGGTAGTAAAAATTATCTCATTTCATTTAATAGGTAGGTGGTACTAAGTTATCAATGCCTGCTTTTAACTAGGTATCCAATCTCATTATCTAATCCAATATCATTATTGTCTATAAGATATCAACCTAAAACATAATAAATTTTCTAAAGCTGTCACTTCTTCAAGTGGCTAAAGATTATACGAGACTGATTCATAAAAACTCAAAATTATTTAATTTTATGCGTGTCATACTTACTTAGTCACGAAGTTACGTAGGAACTACATAAAGTGATAGCATGATCCAACAAAGATGACGAACGTCATCAAATTATGTAGAGTCGTTAGTATTAAACTAATATAACTAATATGGACTTGTGGAGGGGCGAAGTGTGTTGCCTCTCACACCAAAGGGAGGATCCTCCGACCAGGCGGGTGTTTTGCCTGGCGGGCCACGGCCCGACGGTTGATGTCGGGCGGTTGTATATATCCAAGTTGCGTTGCAAACTTCACTTGCGCGATTCAGGACTTGTTTGTATAGTTTGTATGTAGCGCGGTAGATGTCGCTACATCACTCCCCCCCGAGACCGGAGGTCGATGGTCGTGTCGATTAGTCAGCGGTCAGTGCGTCTGAAGAGCTTGCCAGTGCCAGTGGAGTGTGTTCCAGTGAGTCGGAACAGGATGCCGCGTAGTCCGCAGTGAGTCGGGACTGTGTTGCGGTGAGAGCCCCAGTGAGTCGGGGTGATGCTGCGTAGTCCTCAGTGAGTCGAGGTGGTGCAGTGTTGAGTAGTGGCTGGCTGCTGCGTCGACCAGGAGAGACTGCCTCTGCTTGTTGACCGGCCGAAGTGCAGTGTGCTGTGCCATGTTGCTTGTTGTCGGCTGAGGGTGCTGACCAGGCATGCGCGTTCGCTGCAGGCGTGTGGTCAGGATGGCCGTTGAAGCCGGAAGAGTGCTGGCTGGCTGTGTGACTCGCTGCTCGAGCTGTGATGGGAGGGAAGACGACGATGTGATGAAGCTGCTGGTCTTCGAAGGCTGCGCTGGTGTTCTTCTCGGGGTCCCCAGTGTGGATACACTGGGATCACGTCGGGGTCACCACTGTGGAGGGGCGAAGTGTGTTGCCTCTCACACCAAAGGGAGGATCCTCCGACCAGGCGGGTGTTTTGCCTGGCGGGCCACGGCCCGACGGTTGATGTCGGGCGGTTGTATATATCCAAGTTGCGTTGCAAACTTCACTTGCGCGATTCAGGACTTGTTTGTATAGTTTGTATGTAGCGCGGTAGATGTCGCTACAGACTCGTTGTCCAGCGGTCCTGGAAAGTCGAGTAGATAGTTCATATCCAACTTTTATTTAGACTAAAACTACACATGTAGCGTTCTTCCATCCTATCATCTTGATCCGGGAATTCTTAACGCATTCACTTAAACAGATTTTAAGCCGCCGCGCGGGTTTGTATAATTATACAATTATTATTATTATTATACTGCCTCATTAGTCTAGTGGTTCCAAGTGCGACTCCTACACTAGAGATCCTGGGTTCGATCCCCAGGTCGAGCAGTGTTATTGGGTTTTTCTATGAAATTCTCAGTAGCAGTTCGGAGTCTGGATTTATGCCCGGTTAATGGCTATAGGCTCGCCCCCTATAACATGGGACTTAAACATACCGGCGAACTGTGGGTGTACATTAAGTACGCCTCTGCCTAACCTTTCGGGAAATACAGGCGTGATGATGGTATGTTACAATTATTATTTTTCTAAACTGCGTGCGTTTGTAAATCTAATTCCAGTTTCTAAACTGCGTTTGTCAAAGTCCATGCGCCTACGCAGAGCAAGGGAGCGACGGAAGTTCAGCGCAGACGACGACGTCGCGTCACTGCACTATTTTTGGACGACATTAGTTTTATTTAATTTTGTTCCCTTGAAAGGGGACTATTTTGGATGTTCTTGCTTTTAATACCCGAGAGCTGTTCTTTTAATAAAATATACTTTTAAGTTTAGGGCGGAATTACACGCATGCTGTATACAAAATTAAATTGTAAACTATTTTGTGAGAATTTTATTGGTTATAGATTGATTACGTTAGAGTTTGAGTAATTGGCTGTTGCGTTACGGATCGCGGGTTTGTGCCCCGTACAGAACAAATACCTATTTGTTACAGATGGTATTGTTGTTATGATTGATAGTCTACAGATGGTTAAATTGTTCCGGGTTTAGGTGCATGTGAGATTTGTGTTTGTAATCGCATCCACGCTGCAGGAGAGAAATCACAGTGGGACAACATTTGGTTTAAAATATCAGTATTGATATTACCTACTCTTGATGTGTAAATAAATAATGATAATGATATAATCGATGACAATATAAATATAAACAAATTAGAATATAACCTTTTAACAAGAATACCTACTGCTGCAAATGATAACACAAATAGCAGTACTAAGCATTATTTATTACCTAGGCATGAAGTGACTATACCAAAACGTAGACGTCAAAAAAATAGACCATATCTAAGTCAAGTGGAAACCCAGACCTCAAACGGAGACCTACTGACCGTGGGCTTCAAGACCATGGGCCAATTATGGTCACTAATTATAACGATAACTTAATAACGAACCTCCTTGTACGGTTACCTACAGCAAAAAATGACTTAGATACATTTTATTATGTTATAACTAGCGACCCGCCCGCGGTTTCACCCGCGTTGCCACATTCTTATGAGTCGTAGCGTAATGTTAAATAGCTTAAAACCTTCCTCTTGAATCACTCTATCTATTAAAAAAACCGCTTCAAAATCCGTTGCGTAGTTTTAAAGATTTAAGCATACATAGGAACGGACAGACCGCGACAGCGACTTTGTTTTATACTATGTAGTGATAACTATGGGCAACATACAATGTAGTTAGCCGGTACAGAAATGGATGACATTAAAATTGTGTTCGATTAGTTAGATATCTACCTACCTCACTGCATATCCACCTACTAAATGAAGGTTAAGCGACGCTTATCAAGGTTACGCTACTATGGATGATAAGTGTGGTTTTTAGTCGGCGTAACGGCAGACGTTCCAAGGATTTTTCGCATTATCTAACTATAAAAAAAGTTTGATAATACCAAATAAGAACAGATGACAGATAACTACCTAAGGTTTTTTCCATATTGAGATCAGTGGAACGAAACTTAAAATCCCACAATATTTGAACTAAGTAAACTAACAAAAACTTAAACAATATTCGGAATGAATTTCTCATAATGACCTCACCTTGCTAACGACCTAGGTGACTGTGTAAGCAGTGTTATGCCAAGTCCCAACTGTAATAACCTACATACTCCTTCATTCGTAATGCATGTCATTCTACTGTCGCAATTTACAGTTTTCCACTTAAATATAACGCTAAGTAAAATAACAAAAACTTTCTAATGACAAACGGTTTACTCAAATTAATTACATAATAATGAAAATTGCTAACGGAGTTTCATGGGTAGGATGTAAGTAGTTTAGTCTAGTTTTCCAATTTATTTACGAGGTTTTCTAGAATGTTTTTTTTTAATGAAGCTATGTATCCAAATCTAATTCGAAGACACACTAAGGTCTTCGATGTAGAAAAAAGGGGTAATAAAAAGGCGTTGTGTAGGAATGGACATCTGGTGGTAGTTGGAGTAGTAACGCTTGGACCGAGTGGCGAATGCATCAAATACAATTAACATCACTGGCAAGGTGCAGTGATAATTTCCGAAAGGTTGCTGGCAGAAGCTGGATGCGTCCGAGGACAGGGCGAAATGACGCACATTAGGGGGAGGCCTATTTCCAGCAGTGATTAACAGTGGCTATGATGATGATTATTCGAAAGGAGTTAAGTGAAAGGTTTACATACAACACTGTCGCTTACGGGTTAATTATAATATTTTTAGATAACATGAGTACACCTCTACCTAACCCTTCCGGGATTACAAGCGTGATAGTATGTTTTTAAAAATAACGTAGATCACGAATATGTATGCTTATATTACTTAAATCTATCTAATTTCAAAACACGTTTACGTTACAATAAGTAGATACATACATAACGTCAAAATTATTCGTGCTAACGTTTGCCGACGCGTGGTAACAAGAAGGCTTTTAATACATTGTCATTACATAATTTCTGTAGACTGTATACATAAATAGATCTCATTTCGGAAATGCGCACGCGTCGCGTTTGCCGTAAGGAAGTGTTTATGGATGCAAGTTTCGTATCAAAGAGACGAATGAGTAGAGCGCTTTCTCTGGCAGGGTTGTCAAAAACACCTGACAGATAGATGCCTCCTAATTGTTTTTGATGGTTGCTGAAATTATTAAAATTATAATTCTCAAAAATGTTTTCTTCACATTAATATCTATGCAGTATGCAGCGTGTAGCCTTTACTTCGTGCAGATCAATTGATTTATGAAGTATGAGATTTGTCGATGAAGATTTATATCCTAACGAACTAAGGAGCTCTGTACTTGAAAATAGGATACACATAAATATCTTTATACTTACTTAATTTATTATTCTATATTCCTAAGTAGGTACCTACCTATATTTAATGATAATATTGTAATTTATTCAACTTGTGTTGAATGTCAGATCGATGTCAGACTTAAATGTTATTTTCGAAGTATGTAAGTAGGTACTAAACAGGTACTCTCAAGAACGATGATTCTCTCATTTGTATAGTGTCGTTATTGCAGTGTAGAATAAGTTCGACAACCCTACGAAATTGACATGTCAACCGCACTTTTAACAGTAACGCCTCTGCCAAAACAACTTCGTGTCAATTTCATTTGCCTCAATTTCGGAATACTTGGGCTATTTGTGTACATTTTGTATTCTGTTTCAGTTCTTCGATCACCTGAGTTACGTAGCTACTTGATCGTGGACCCGAAGACGGTCATGTTCTAATTTCAAAATGTATTTTTGATTGGCTGGTGAATTTTGACTTCACTTCCACTCCTGGACAGGCGTCCCAACCTGACTGACGGTGTTGAACTTGATTGGGTTGGCAGACTCCACACACCTTTCTCAATCATTCTGGAATCCTCGATTTCATGGTTTCATGACA
Source organism: Acronicta aceris (assembly GCA_910591435.1). Taxonomy (NCBI): domain Eukaryota; kingdom Metazoa; phylum Arthropoda; class Insecta; order Lepidoptera; family Noctuidae; genus Acronicta; species Acronicta aceris. The sequence goes on along the minus strand of OU342758.1, from coordinate 17,184,430 downwards.
GTTTATTTTTATCGATTTTTAATTGCACGGATTTGAATTTGAATTTTCACATCTCTCAAATTGATGGTATCAGTTCTGTCCTCTGCATCCGCTACCGCTACCCACATGCAAAATGAATTAATTCGGTTGTATTTGAAACCGTCATTCAGCCTTCAGTAGTCGATGTCGAACGTAATCGATTTAATTTGACATTCGATCACAAAGTATCGATTACCGAGTAACGTTGTTATGTAGCTAAATAATTTTGCCGATCGTTGTTGATACCTTAATAATTAAATTGAATTGTTACGTAAGTTATAAACAATTATAAATTACCAATTTAATGCTACACATTTAATATGTCCAGTATGTCCGTATATAGTGACGTGTGATATGAAAAGTATTGGGTCCCTTTCTCTCATACTAATAAGGCATGCGCTGACTCTTTCTTTCATTTAAAATTTTATTTGGAAATAAAAATATAATTAATTGTACGGATGCTACGAATTTATTAACTTACTTGTGATAAGATACTCCATGCTCTTTTCTTACTTTTGTTTAATAATTTGTGCAGTATCACACAAATTATTATAATAAAGTAAGCATTTCACTAAGCACTTCTGCACCTTAGATCGGTCAACCGCATCAGTGACACTACAAATAACACATTGCTCACGAAACAAAATTCGCTTTTGAAGGATGATAACGTGTCTACCTCTTTTTAACTATATAATGTCATTGTTTGTAGGTATATCATCATCATTATCAGCCTATATTTGTTACGCCACAGAGTCCGAACTTCGACTTTCGTCATCCAGTCACTGCCAGCGGCCTTCCGCAATATATACCTACGATATATGTTTGAATTATATTACTAATCTCACCACCGATTAGTAATATAATCGTCACCTTCATATGTTACTTAGCCTGGGTATGTAGCTTTAGTAGCGTATAACCTACGTACAATTTCATTCATATACAACCATCAATCAATACATGCAAGTGAAGTGAATGGGCGCTCCCGTCTGTTACTGTTAGCTGAGATTAAAAATACATGCGATACCTATCAAACAATGAAACAATAGTTCATATTGTTTAAATTGGACGTAGGATTTCGACATGAATTCATATTTTACTGGTTTGTGTCTGAAGTGAGCTACTATTTAGGACGACAACCATCTTAGACCGCTGATTATTATTATTGGATTTTTTCTCAAGGGTACAGCAATGGTTCCTCGTATCTAGAGTTGTTTTGGTACCTACTTACGGGTCCTATCATCCTAGGACAAAACCAGGCTACACGGACTTTTAAAATGCTACTCATGCGCGAATTAGAAATGGCCGCACTTGCTCGACACTTGCTGTAACTAAGAAAGGATATAAACATGATGATGATTGCACTGAGATTGATCGAGTCCCTGACACGGGCTTATAGACGTGGCACAGGAAGGATTCTGGAAGAATAAATTAGTTCCCGGATTCTCCCAGTATTGCGCTGATGATGGCCACCGGTTTTAGTGCGGAAAAAATACACCCCGGCCTACCCCCCAGTAGGCCGGTAGCCTTTTGACGGTTTCCTCCTCGCACAAAAAAGGCTACTTACTACCTTGTAACTAGGTAAATTTTTCCTGCTGATCGATAACCAACGGAAAAATCTCGTAGTAATGCTACCTTTAACGTTGATGTGACCATATTCAAGTCAACGACCGACGTTAGCTATTGTTTATCTTCAAATAGATGTATTATATAATACGACCCGACGTTTGACAGTTCCGCATTTATAGAATAGTGATGTTCCTAGACTACCCATTAGGTGAAATTATTGAATTATTTCGCATGTAAGAAAGCAAGACTCAAGTAAAGATTGGAAAAATAGTGCTCTTTAGCAACCGGCCACCGAGTCATTTACTTAGAAAAACATGCACCTATCATTTAATAACATAGTCAAAACCAGAGCAAATTACTAGTACCTACCATTATAAAGGTGTGTCCTCAGACTCACTGCCAACTCCTTGTCTTTTCCCAAGTATCTTGGGCCAGCTCTTACTGAATGTGGCTGTGTGATTCTTATATTCATATCAGTATTTTAGACAAAACAACTGTCATTAGACCCAGGGCGGTCTTAGACCATCCAGGGGCCATGGGCATAATGTTATTTAATTATTTTTATAGTCATCCGCGGGGCCCCCGCAAGCCGGGAGCCCTTGACCTGGGCTCCCTGTGCCCTTACGGAACTGTAGACCTCCACAACACAACATAATTTCTGGGCTATTCCAATATCCTAAGTACTTCTGGGTTTCAAGCTTTCGGGCAACGTCATAGGTGTTTAAAAGAAATTCGCTGACTTTACCTGCTCTCGGAATACTGAACAATAAAATTAAACCGTGTCTCCAAAACTCCAAAACTACAGTGATGTAGTTGACTATTCGCATTGTCGTCGGTACATCTCTACAAATGACACACACGTTGCGCATGCGTTCTTCGGCCAGGCATTAGATTTTCAAATGTCACGCCCTGCCATTTATAGGGTTTTGTAATTCGGCACACGAACTAGGAAGCGCACCAAGGCACGGTCCGTTGCATAATACTAATTTAATATTATACTCGTAGGATAACGTAGTACGTTAATAACGATTCAATATCATACATTATTCTATATTATATTATATTTCATAAATTATATATTGAGTAGAAAGTCATTTAAAAATGTGAAAAGCTGGTGTTATGTAACTCCACAATTAATATTTTATGTTGCATAAAGTATAAATAAATGAATAAAATTTATTTTTTATTCAAAACTGAGAACAAAAGGCGCAGGCTTTCAAGATAAATTACTCAGCCAATCACATAAATACAACAATACTTTTTTTTACATTAACTTTTATAATCCGTATTTTTGTAGAGCTACAAAAAAAAACGGATTTTAAAAGTTTAAGTATTAAATTCCCCGGAAGCGCGTAGATAATAATTAGCAGGCGGTCGAATTCGAATGCGTTCCGTTTTGCGTTGCGTAATCCGATTGTTATCTGTTACGTCATAAGATGAGCAGTGTGTGAACTTGTGGATTGAGAAATTACGTCCCCATCTGAACGGTAGTCGCTGCTATTGTTAGTTAGCCACCACATATTACAATAGGCACAGTTGTGCCTATTGTAATATTTGGTGGCTTCAGAATGTATCAAATGAATAGTGTGGAATACAAACATATATAAGAACGCAACATTATTTTCAAATGTTTGTGGTTTGTAGATTCAATCCAATCTAATGATATTAGTTAGAGATGGTAATTATAGAATTTTTAGGAATTTTATTCATTAAAACTTCCCCGATTCATGCGAACGAACTGCAGGATCTTCTAGCTAGAGTAACTAAGAGGTCTCCCTTTCACCTTAGTTAAATAATATGTAGGTAGGTACTACATAGAAAACCCTCTATTCACCTACCCTCTTTCAAATCTATTCTATTTTACAACGTTTGAAGTTCCGTTCCGTTGGGTACCTATTAGATAGGTATGTACCTATTATGAGTTATGACTGACACCCAGATGAAACTTTGATTTTAAAATGAAACGATACCGATACCTTAGTACCTATAGGTATTAGTACAGATCTGAATTAACAAAGTAAGGTCTAAACTCATCCTAATTTTATTGACAATTTGTTAAATTCGTGAATGATAAAACGAATTTCCTAAAATTAAATAAATAATCATTTTTATACACATTGTAAAACTGTTCACAAATTTAGATCAAGAACAACCTTCGCAATCTTACATCACTTCACATTACCATAATGAATGCATTCATATACCTATTCATAATGTATATGTACATTTTTATTAAAATATATTTAAAAAACATAAATGTATCGATATTGACAGAATATTTTTAAAAAGTTCACAGATAATAAGCACCGGTTTTTTATGTTTAGTTTAAAAAAAAATTGATTGAGCCATAACATTAGCGCCGTGCATACTTTATCCAAGAAATCAGATCAAAGATCAGAAATGCTTTATTTTTATAGCATGGAAAAATTTGATCTGAATAGTGACTAAACTTAGGTACAGTCAGCGCCAAAAGTCGCTGAACACGATGCAATCTTCAAAACGTTTTTACATCATTACTAACCAAAAAATTCTGACCTAAGAAGTTAGTAAACTGGTACTAACTTCTCAGGTCCGAATTTTTCTTATATGCAGAAAACTGGTACTAACTTCTCAGGTCAGAATTTTTTGGTTAGTAATGATGTAAAAACGTTTTGAAGATTGCATCGTGTTCAGCGACTTTTGGCGCTGACTGTACTTGTAATATGTTGATCATTTATCATAATATTAATTATTATTACAGTATTATAGAGGCATTTCGAGATCAATTTATTCCAAAATTAATATAATTTATAATCCGAAGACCAATGTGGAACTACCCAAATAACCCTTGAGTAAGTATGTACAATTGTACATTGTTCAAAATTAGATAAGTAACATTAAACGACTTGAAATTTTAAAAAATCTTAAATTAAATAACCAAATTATAACAAATGAACATCACTGTTAAGGTCAAGTGGAACAAAAACTATAAGCATTTGAACTGTGTCAATGTCTGTCTGTCATAATGACTATGTAATGGTGCATGCGTGCGCGCATCATTTGCAGCGAATGCACGCTCATTTATTATCTAATGAGCTTAATCATTAAAGACAAAAAACGTATTAAGCTATCTATAAAATGGTGAACGCCATTTTTCCATCAAAAATAGTTTTGAGACCTGGACCTGGAAAAGATAAAGATAACTTTGTGGGGTTTTATTAATCTTGCTAGTAGGTAATAAAATTCCAACAGCTAGGCACGACCTGCCGTATACCTATATTAAAAGTTAGCTAGTCGTAGATACGCCGCTCTAGCTAAGAGTAAACAAACTTCACATCATCTTCACAAACTTCATGGAAATTACATTTTGTGAGAGACTTCTTTCCTTGTTAATCTTTAGAATAACTAAAAGCGGTGGAATACACAACTTTTGGGAAGAACCTCAGCTTAAAATATAATTACCCGCGCACTCTGTGCTCATAATCTCGCCATTACTGATGACTACTTACACATAAATGTCTAAGATGATATGAACTGTAGGTAACTGATGTGAACATTCCAGGAAAAGCGATCATAAATTATTGGGACACACAAACCCGAAAAATCATACGGTTTAATGTCTAATATGGAATTTCATAGAAGTTTCTTTTCATGGGAAGTAAGGCCAGAAAATGGCCTTACGTAACCTCTTGCCGTCAGTACTACCTACACGATAAGATTAAAGTAACCATAATTGTTGCTATTAAGTATAATATCCAGACTATCTTATCAAGTATATAGGTTTCGAGACGCATCTAGTAAAAGGTCTGTTTATCTCCAACCAGTCAAACAACCACTCAATTAACTCTCGGACTTATGCGGTGTGATTAGCTACCGTCGCTCAGAACTTGTGGTATGCACAACTTGTAAAACTATTTATAGTGTTTTGGATAAAGTGTTCTTCATGCTGTCATGATGGTGTCCCATTTGAAGTGCGCAATGAGAAATGTAGGTCAGTATAAGATTTTTGGACCCAATCACCGTTACAAAGATGTGACATGACATGACATGCGATGACATACGTCAATAAAACGAAGGTTAACGCACAATAAAAGATAAACGCACGCGCCACAGAAGTTGCAAAACAGAGATCATAAACAAAGATCATTATGAATAAGATGTACGCAACATTGCGGTGCGTCGCGCGTCTCAACTGTCCAGAGATCATAAACATAATGCACGATGTACGTCTTTAAGCATAACAACACAAATATGTACCGGACAAACATGGGTTGTGATTGGAACAATTGCAGGACATCGGGAAATTCCGACACTGAGATTTTGCTTGTGAATATGTAAACTATCCGCAAACATTCAAGCCTAAAGTAAATATAAATAAAGCAGGAAATATCATAAATGAAGCAGCAATAAAAAATATCTTTCATGCACTCAAAACCTTACCTAAGTCTTCATTGTTATATAATGTAGGCACCCCGTTCCTAGCAAAGGATTCCTTGAAAAAAAACAGGACTGAAGGGCACAAGACTGCTTTTCAATTACATGAATCTGATCGTCTCATTTATACTCAATGACACATGGATTGATAGATTATAGGAACAAAACTGTCAAAAACCAACAATTTAATAACTTGACACAATAAATAAAATGGAAAACTTAAGTCCCCGTTTATTTACATAGTGTCCTCTGCTTCCTTGAAAAAAAATTATACAGCATGCATACAAATAATTTACTTTACACTTTCGAATAATAAAGGAAGACATACATATTTACTGAACTGCAGAGTACCATCCTGTGCTGCCAATACTTTATGCATCTACAGATGGCCCTTGTTACACACAGTACGATATGTGTTTATTCATGCGTCTGCGCATTTACATAACAATTTAGCGCATCGCCGACGCCACTTGCACGACTTAAGACACATTCTTGACACATGTGACAAGGATAATCCTTTGGAACAATATCTTTGTTGAGACGTAGTTTTCACAAACGACAAAAGCTAAGCATAGGTATAGCAAAACTCTGTTGGAAGACATCACACATGATTTCTGATGTTGCTTCCGGGTTTTTATATTAACGTGTATTCCAATACTCGAAAAAATTTAGTTCATGTTCAAATGTTTTATTTCAAATAAGCTTTTACAAGCGTTTATGAAACGTTATTGAGTCTAGTCGCACCTTTGCAAAAAGTTAATCCTATGGAGAAGAATACGGCAAGAAACTCCATGGACACTCTTTTATTATAAGTGGTATTAAATTTTTTTTATACCGCTAAGGTGGGAAACAAGCATACGGCCCGCCCGATGGTAAGCGGTTACTGTAGCCCATGGATGCTTGCAACATCAGGGGTATCACTCGCGCGTTGCCGACCCTGTAAATTAAGGAGGAATAGTTGGGCTGGCAGCATAGGAGATATTCTGCCATGCATGACAGCGTCGGTAACAAAACACCACCGGTCCCCCACACTGCCCCACACGCTTCCTCGCGGAGCTCTGGCGACCTTGCTCACTGTTAGGAACACAACATAGCACGGAGCTATGTTATTTGGCTACGATTTTCTTTAAGGTGAAGGTACTTCCCCAGTCGAGCAGCTCCAATTGTCAGTGGAATTATTCAATTCCACTATGCCCTACGTCTCTAAATTTAACATTCCTTCAAGTAGAATTAATAGTGCAGGATGTGTGAACATTGATGGTTAATGTCCACGTTGGACCAAAGTTGGATTAAAGTAGTCGTTGCAGAAGTCATTACAAAACAATAAAGAAAAGGAAAAAAGTAAGAAATCAATTTCCCCTAATCACGATCAACCTTTGCTGTGTTTATCAGCCGGTGACCATTTTCTCACCATTGTGAAATAAATAATGTCTTCTTTGTTTTATATAATGACATGTTTTTACAGTTAGGCTGAAACACAAAACAAAATTGTTCGATAATTACGAGATAAAAGGTGGCTGTTAAAAAAAGGATTATTTTTAGTATTTTTTTTCTTTTTTCTAAATTTACAATGGTAACTTAGACAAACACTTGAAGTTTCGATTATTAAAAATATCGTCACGATTTCATAACACCATTTCTGTTACTACTGGTTGCTGTCTGTTACCGGCACACAATATTTATCATTACAACATGCGCGTCGACTAAGTTCGTGAAGTATTGCATGAATTACTTTACAAATTTAATTCAATAATAAATTACCGTTTACTTTTTTTTTATCTACTAATGAGGATTTTGTTTCTGTAAATGTAATTCTAAACTACTTATAATATTATTTTTTAATAATTTTGTTTTATAAATGTAATGAGTATTTTTTTTGAAAAAATATTAGGCAGCTAATGAGAAACAAAAATTAGTCTTACTTTCGAAAAAACAAGTGGATAGTGTTACGTACATAATTCTATTTTTTTTTCTGCGTGAATCCGAGATACTATCTACTGTTCAAATTCAAAGGTTGCTACCCCATACTACCACAATTTACTTACTAGTTTGACTTAAAGTGTAAAATTGAGTAGCGTTTGAGTATTTGGCCATTTTGCATTGGATATTTATCCAATGCCAAGGTAAGGTAAGGTGCCAAGGTATTAGTACCTTAATTTATTTATCCAATGCACACACCTCTTAGTGTTAATTAATAGTGTATTATCAAAAAATTATCATCGATTTACTAGCCACCACTACCACGATTTTATCAACGAGCGTGTGAATGTATGCTAATCCCTCTAATTCTGAGAGGAGGCCCAGCAATGTGACATGATGGTCATAAATTTTGGTCAATGCGTTTTATATTAATTTCTCGAAATACTTTCTCCAATTCTCCAGTGTCCTCATATATTCTTCACTTCATCACAACAATCTTTGTTGAACCCATACTCCACAGTCTATGACTGGTGAGCCAGCCTTTTAAACTATATCTGGTAGTCATTTTTTTTTTAAAAACTTCCTATCAATGTAGGTCACACATTACTAGTATTCTTGTTAACCCGTAAGCTAAATGCTTGCGTTAAGAGTGGGTTCACGTCGGTAGCGCAATGGGTTGGTTTCGAACCGGCAATCACATGATCGTAAGTCCGACGCCCTAGCCATGAGACTAGGTAACTGCTAAATATGCAGTACCTAGGTATATAATATATAAAAATATATCTTTCGAGCCGAGAAAGTATCTGACTTGCTCGGTGGTAGGGTCTCGGTCTGTCTGCTTGGCGACCACCCACGTCAGAGTCTGTCGTAAAGCCCCTTGGTGTGTGTTCAGACTTTTGTGCTTTAAAACCAGTTACCTCTCCCTTTGCGGTGGCTCTGTCAGTCTGCAGTCGGTAGGGGCTCCTAAAGCTCGGCAACGCATCAGTAATTCCTCTGGTGCTGCAGGTGTCCATGGGCGGCGATGACTACTTACTATTAGGTGGCTCGTCTGCTCGTTTGCCGACCTAATCAATAAACAAAAATTCAACATACTCAACCTTTATAAATTCACATTACTACTTCAACTACGATTGATGTGTTATGTAATCACAATATTTTCGAGATACAGCCGCACAGACGAACGTACTGGTGACATCATCACCGATTCCATCTGACTAGGCCACATTACGGACATACAGGACGTAGCATTAATATTTATTAGTTTACCATGCAAATCTAATAATCGATTAGAATAATTAATATTAGGTATCGATTAACATAATATAAAGGTTGTGGTGATTTGATCGATTCAAAGGTGCTGCCCACTGTATAATTGTTGACCATATAACATGACATTATTAATTGATTTGCGCACAAAGGTGATTAATGATGGTGGTATCTGAATTATATATTATCTTGGAGTTACCTGCTCCCCTGTCTGTTTGTAGGTACCCACAAAGAGGGATCAGATCTAGTTAGATCTGATCCCTCTTTGATACAGTCTCTGATACAGTCTTGTGTTAGCAGTGCGATATATACACCACATTGTAACAAGTGCTCAAATGTTAGGAGAGAATAAATAAACACACTAACGCGAACTCAGCATCAATTAATAATCCAATGAATTAATATCAATATGAAGAAGCTTCAGGTCAAAATGGAAACACGCTGTGAACACCGAGATGTCGTCGTATCGAATAGACCAACATGTTTCTAGTTCATTGGCCCCACAGTTACCCATTGTCTCAATATCTACCATAGCTGATTGATCTAAGATAGGCGTTACTTTTCATAAATCTGCAGGGAGGCGTTCCTCATACATTTTTATTCTTCAATACGTTGCCGAATAGTATTTTTAAACATTTCGTACAGATTAGCTCTACTGGTTTTAAAACAACTGTCATACCTAGCCTAGGAGATCATTTTGAGCCAAAATTTAGTACCCTTCATTACCCTTAGGACTCATGGCAATGAGTAGATTTATTTACTTAAATATTTTGACATACTTGGCATATTTCATGACACAATCCATCTGGACATAGCAGTGCCCAACACAGTCAAGATATTTTCCATAGAGCCACGTGTATCAAATCAAACAGGGAAACAGCCTGGTTTAGTCTATCTAAATGAATAATAATGTTTCACCATAAATGGGCAGCTCCTACATAACATAAATGATTATGTTAATCCTTTCATACCATAATGTATGCTTAATAACTATTTACACGTAGATGTCATTCAACATCACACAAGGACTTGATGCAAATACATTTTATAAACAAAACGCGCGTGGAATTAACGAGTGCATTAGCAGGGAGATATGCAAGGTCGTTTGTAGGTACACGTAGTGGGATACCTAGCGAGCTCACGTGGCAATCCATTGAGGTATACTGTGTGGATACCTCAGCCTACTCTGAGCATTCTTAACAGAGTATTGTCAGGGTGGTGAAAAACAAGCTATTGCCTAGAAGCTCAACAAAAGGAAGTTAGAGACGAAGGAGAATGAACTCTTTAGGAGTATCGACCTCATTTCAGTCATCGGAGATTATATTACCTATTTATGTCAAAGTAGAAAAGTAAATATTACCTATCCTTTTTTGGTTGTTGAGATTTTTATAGTCTTTATGAACTTTAACTTTATTTCAAAAAGATGAATAAAATGTCTAATTAAAGTAGATACCTCATTCATTAGTCTAGGGTTCGTAATCGCAACTGTTACCGTTGAGTTGCTGAATTCGATTCCCAGGTCGAGCACTGAAATTAGGTTTTGTTATAAAATTCTAAGTAGCATTTTGGAGTAATGACTTGTGCCCAGTTAATGGCAATAAGCTCGCCCAATATTATATTTAGTAGTTACACCTCCGTCAAATTCTTCGGGGCCCAAGGAGCATTAGCGGCATTTTCTCTAGTATCTCAAATAGATAAGTAGCAACTGTAGTACCTCAATGCTACAGACAACTTCTATGCATTTCTGCGTCACAAGTGAGCCTTGGAATATGTAAAGGATAACCTCATAATTGTTTGCAAGTAGTACAAGTTTATTGTCTTTTTAGTTATGTAGATATTTAATTTCCAGTTAAACACGTTATGTAACTCTATGCCTATTTACTAGAGTTATGTTTGGCATTAATTATGTTACCAAATTTTTCAATTACTCAGATAACTTAATAGATACAATCTATTATCTCTCAGGAAATAAGTCTTTTTAGATAATCTCAGTGACTTTTTCAAACTTTATACAATATAAAGAAAGATTGGAGATACAACACTGTTTCAAACACAGATTAGTAATACTTGTACGCTATACTTATAAAGAAAACTAAATTGTTGTTAAACTATTAGGATTTCTGTGACTGCAGGGAACCTAACTGCAAAATTATGTGTTCGCACACAAAAACTTCACATCCCCAATAAGCAATCTACTGTTAAGTTTAGAGAAATGAGGTTTTGTTTAAAATGGTTATGAAAAGCCGGCTAGAAACGACAAACAATCATGTCGTGTTGATTAGAATCTGAACGAGAATAAATGTACCTATAGAACAAGAATTGAGTGATATTGTCACAGAGAATTTTCACGCCTGAAGTGAATAGATGCCCATTATTATAATTGAGCATTTCAGACCCCTACAAGTAGCTAGGACGTCTCCAAATTGGTGGAGTCCCGGTGGTAGTCCAAAGGTTAGCTTAGCATGGATACCTATCTTCAAGAAAGAAAACCAGACCACCATCTCGATTCTATTTTTTTAGGTAAACCAGCTAAAAAGTCTACATTATATAATTAGGAAAACAAAAGAAACATGTGTGATACACACCGACCGGTTGTATTACATAAAATTGAATTTAGTAGAAATCACACGGTTTACTCAAAAAACCACGTAACTTTCTAACTAATGTTGACGCAAGTTTTTTAGTGTTCTGTTTACGGCTTCAAGCAAAGCAAGTAAATCGTTTCACTATCCTTTGTGGAGTCCGTTCATCGTTGATTTCTTACAAAATATTTGGAAAAATAATTATTTAATTTAGGTACTGACTGATGTGTGCATCATGCATACCTAATGTAATGGAATTTCTTTCGAATAGTCACATCATTGATATTTTTGTTCGCTCATTCAAAAGCTCCACTATCGAAAATTGTATCTCCCTTTAAATTTGTATTTTTATTTTTATTACTTACCTATAATAATTATATTACTTATTATTTTATTCACCGAAAAGTTCTAGAAGCGTAAGTAAAGAACTTTTTAATGAACAAAGGTTTTTGCAGTAAGAAGGAATTATTGTACATTTTTTTATTGAAAGATTAACCATATGACATTTACCAGGTTTACAAGTCGCTTTCAAAATTTTCATTGGCTCCATTTAGTCTGTACTCTGACGTCACAACGTGGACAAATAGAGGTGTGAACTGTGATAAGATAGAGTGGTGATTAGAGGATTAATATTGTTATTACATTATCATAAACTCAACAAGCGAGCACGTAAGTGTTGTAAACAATATTATGAGTTTACGAGCGGATAACCAGAACTTAATTGTAACTTGAGTATATAGATGATAAAGTTATTGTAATTCTAACGCAATAATTATTAACCGGTAGTTAGGTAGGGTAGTTATTAACCACAAAATTATCGAAATGACGATGACTCGATGTCCATCACAAACTTTTATTACTGCCAAATAAGAACCACAGCTCTAACGAATAGTATGAAAGACAACACTAGTGTTGTCTTTCATAAATACAGCTGAATATCAGTACTACATACAGGGTGCTGATTTAGTTAGTTCTGTTTCTGTTTGTTTGTTACGTTGTGGTATAGAGATAGATTGCACTTTGACGGGCAAGGCTAGCTTCATGTAGCTTCATGTAAAAATCTCTAAAGATCTACTTACCTACTACTTAGCCAGATATAAATATAATTTTATCTATTCCACGTTTGCGGGACGGACAACAACTAGTATAAGCCTTCTCTTTTAATACTCAGCACTATCGTGATTAGCGAATTTTAAATACAATAAATAGTACCTAGAGACAGATCATTGTTATCCTAAGAAATAAATGATTTGATTTCATTAATCCGTGGAGACCACCCACCGGAAAGCGCAGTGTGGGATGACCTCTAACAAGATGGACGGAAGACCTGATAAAGGTCGCTGGGAGACGTTGGATGCAGGCGGCATATAACCGGTCCCTGTGGAAGTCTTTGGGGAAGGCCTTTGTTCAGCAGTGGAATTGGCTGATATGATGATGATGATGAATCCGAATCTTCTCGTGTGGTCAAATTTACTACAGGGGAAGACTTAAGCTATCTACATCCTATATTATAGCCTTCCCCTCAGGACATAATTTTGTTGTTGCAGTATCTCGTCGTCTTTTGCCATAGTCTTTTCCCACCTATTTAGACATTTAAATCACATCAGAGTGTAGTGTACTGCTTAGTCACGGTATTTTGCTTTTCAGGGTAATCTACATTCGTAGTCTTCGTAAGAGTGAGTGATGTCAACACACGGGATATGTTGACACCGCACCGCCACACTACTTGCGATTACTTGCGAACCAATGCCAAGCAATTACATTTATCAAAACGATTAGGAAAATCAATGACGCAAGAGATATTAACGCAGCCTTAACTAGTACTTAACATAATTAAAGCTAGCTAGCTGTTCCCTGCGACTGTCCCCTTGGGATTTTAACACAAAATAATTTTGTAAGACTATTTTACCGACTTGTATAGTTACTATGACAAATGTTCTAAACGATAATGCCCTGAATATGTATGTGGAGGGACGAAGGGGTGCAGGAAGACCAAAGAGAAGATGGATGGATTGCGTTAAGGCCGATATGATTGGAAAGGGAGTGAATGATAAGGTGACTGCTGATAGGGATGAATGGAAGAAAAGGACATGCTGCGCCGACCACATATAAATTGGGACAAGGGCAAGAAAATGATGATGATAAGCCCCTGAAATATGCTGAATACTTCATTATAATTTCATAAAACTGCTAGGCGCAAGGGTGGCTGCAGAAACGTGTATACAATCTGCCTGATCTTTTTGGAAATACAGTGTTGGTATGGTGGATTCGAATTTATTAAAAAACGGTACATTCGATTTCTCTTAGCAGGACTCTCTATAAATAAGACAACTGTCATTTCAAAATTGCGTGTTTAGGAAACTTGGTAAATGAAAGTGATAAAAAATCCTAGGTCCCAGTTATACAGATTTCACTGTCATTGTATGTATAATGATGATTTTCTTAATATACCTGACTAATGTTGGTCTTCTGTTCTAATTATCTTCTAACTATATAAATAAAAATGACTGCCTCATTAGTCTAGTGGTCCCAAGCGCGACTGCTACACTAGAGTTGTTACACTGCTCGACCTGGGTTCGATCCCCAGGTTGAGCAGTGTTATTGGGTTTTTCTATGAAATCCTTAGTAGCAGCTCGGAGTCTCAAACTATGGGTGTACATTAAGTACGCCTCTGCCGAACCCTTTGGGGAATACAGGCGTATGGTATATTATGAATCGCCGAAATCGCACATAACTTCCGAACGACTGCATCAAATTGGATAATTATTTTTTTGTTGTTTCGTCATTGTCAGGACAAGGTTTATAGGAAATGGTAAGTTTTATTTTTTTAATCCACCGGAAGAGTCGAGAAAATTTATGCAAGCGAAGTTGCGCACGGATCGCTAGTATGATATAAAATTCACAAAACATACCAACTTACGGCACCTCCGTCCGAAGCTCCGAACACAATCCAGGGCACTTTTAGCACACACTTTTATACTAAAAGAAAACTTTAGATTTCGCTTTTGCTTAAACAATTGTTCCAGTTAAACGTAGCTTTAACCCGTCTCTAGACGATCGGGCCCACGACTGACATGACACACTATTATCGACGTGATCTATGCTAAATACTAACGCAATTGTACGCTGACTGTTAAACATATTACATTGTTTACATTATTGCGTGGGTTCTTTAGAGTTGAGCATTATTTTACTTGGTTCCGTCCATGTAATGTCGATGCTACCCGCAATTTAAATTGAATTTTTGTTGAAATTTGGTGAAAATTTTTGGACGGTAGGTACTGATTCTGTAAAGCCTCTGATTTGAATTCTATCGTCGAATCGATGTATGTCGAATCAATAAATTCAATCAATTACCCGAGTGAAAATTTTTGAATCGCTCTCTAAGTACCTAGGTTTTAATTAGCAGATATTCATAGAACTCACAATTCTAAAGAACAGATATTCAGTTACCTAGTTCAGACACAGATGTTCACTGATCGTAGTTTTAAGCGGTATCTATAAGTGTCTGTAAATGTAGTTATACTCGTAGCTTAGTATTTACTTGAAATAAATTACATTATAGGACCACAAAACAGGAAAACCATTCTTCATACGTTCTCAGAACACTATTAAAAGTATAACATGCTTGGAATATCTTATCTTTCATTTGAGAACTATGGAATTAGGTTTCTGGAAGAATCAATCAACTATTAAAATCAACACAACGCCAATCAAAATACTTTGTCACGTAATAATTGAACGTTTCAAATCTATAAACACGAACCAAAATCACACTTGACCGCTTTTTTTCACGTGGGTGTATGCGATCATGATTCAAGACTGCGACTCCAAGCCATTATCTATGCTATGTGTCATAGAAAGATAAAAATAGTTTAGCTACATTATATTAATTAAAATGTAAAACAAGTTGTATTGTCTGTAAGGGTAGACATTATTCCTAGTACTTATAATACAGAACAGAACTTAATGGCAATAGACTCGGGCCAAGACATGAGACATAAACATACCGGTGAACTGTGAGCGTACATAAGTACCTATCTATACCTCTGCCTTACCTTAACCTTACGGGGGATATAGGAGAAATTTGGGAAGAATCTCCTGAAGTTTCGGAAAGAACTAGGAAAGTATTGCTTCACTTACTAGTTGGCCAAAAAGCGAGACATTACCATATTACCAATCTCAACTCCGGGTAACCAAACATAACTTTACCCGATCTCGGAATCAGACCAAGGACATGAAGCTCAACAGCCACTAAGTAGGTACCCCCATTTCATTACCTACCTAAATAGTAGATCAAAGTGTTAACAAAGTACCTAACAGGTTTATAGATCAACGCAATCGTCTGAAGAGGTGAGTATGAGCTCATTGTCTGCGACCAATGATATTACTCATTTGTTTCTCAATGTCAAGATAAGCATCTGACATATATGCTTCGCTACAAATAGAAGCACGACTATAAAAATAATAAACGGAAGCTACAGTTTCGCCATTTGGATACCACTACATAGGATTATTTAACGTACAGTCAACAAAAGGGTTAAGTATGCAGGTAGATACCATTTTTTTTGTGTTTTGACAAAGAATGTGTAATAATATCATAACATTCCATCACGCCTATATTCCCCGCAGGGTTAGGCAGAGGTGTACTAATGTGCACCCACAGTTCGCCGGTATGTTTAGTTCCATGTAATATGGGGTGAGCCTATTGCGATTGACCGGGCACAAATCCAGACTCCGAGCTGTTATTGAGAATTTCATAGAAAAACCCAATAACACTTAGCTCGACCTGGGGATCGAACCTAGGACCTCTAAGCGTAGCAGTCGCGCTTGGGACCTCTAGACTAATGAGGCAGTCATAAGACAGTGTGTAATAATAATATATCGCGCAATGTGTAACAAAACATAAGTATTTCAGCTGCCTTAATATAAAACCGTTTGCTGGATAATTATTTATAACGCAAACTATGTCAAGAAAAATATATCGTTAACTTGAACTCATGACATGTTCTTCATAATATTGTACCATTTGAAAATATCATAAAATATAATAAGTAACATATGCCTAATCAAATAAGATTTTTTTCGAAAATATCTTTTTTTTTTCAATTCAATTCAATTTATTTATTTTGTGAAACATAGGTGATTACAGGTGTTTTTACTATAAATATGTATTGTACGAACCATGTCCCGCCGATAGGCATACAAAATTAGATTATTATGATTAGATTAATAATTAATGTCAAAGAATATGCAAGCATGTCAAATTAATGTCATGAAAATGGGTAAAATTATATTTAAATAAAACAAAAGAAAACAATTGATCAAAACTTGTCATCCAGATATTCCTTGACTGAATAATATACCTTGTCATTTAGTAGCTTAAATAGATTACGTTTAAATTCATTATTATTCTTACTATTTCTCATATGACAGGGTAATTTGTTATACATCTTTAAATAACTCAGGGGAATGCGCACGCATTGGGAATCCTTTAATAATTGAATTTATGAACACAGAATCATGATCGCATCAGACTTCGAATGGACGAATAACTTGACAAGGACACTGCAATCGTAAGAGCATAATCATAATAATCATTTATAAATAGTTTACCTTCAAGGAGTCCTCTTCACATTGCAACATTTTTCACAAAATAACTTCTACACAAATAAAAATTAACTGTTTCTCAGAACACGCAATAGTCAACTAAAAGATAAGCCCATGAGATGAAATGTTTTAGATAACAGGAGATACAATATCTTATTGCTGAAAAACACAAAAGATCCCAATGTCATTGTTTGAAAGATAAACTTTAGATAATCATCACCGTACAAACGCGGGTTTTTTCGGTATATCACAGTTATGAATAATACTGAAACGTGTTCGATTTATATATGACACGATGAGATATTTAGGGATAAGCCACAGGAAATACGTATAAAAGTAATGCAATAGTCTGTTATTATCATTACCGAAAGCAATGCTTGGAGTTTCTTTGGTGGATAGAATTCGCCAAAGAACTAAAGTCGGCGACATTACGCGAAGAATAAGCACGTTGAAGTGGAAGTCGGCTGGCCATGTCTGCAGACGGACAGACAACCGATGGAGCAGACAAGTGTTAGAGTGGAGACCGCGTTTGGGCAAGCGTAGTGTGGGACGCCCTGCGACGCGATGGACCGACGATTTGAAGAAGGTGGCTGGCAGCGGATGGATGCGAGCTGCCCAAGACAGGGAGGGACGGTAATTGGCTGTTAAGAAGAAGAGATGATTACCGAAGTATCGTACCTAATTAAAATCCTCGTCAATCAATTATAACTGCAAATAAAACGAACCAAATCTCCTATCCGATCTAAACATCACACATATCCACAATTATTTTAGACTAAAACTAACTTATCTACTGTCTAGTGGTCCTAAGTGGAACTACGCTATAGGTTCTGTTTTCGATTCCCAGTCAAACTGTGTTATTGAGTTTTTCTATGAAATTCTCAGTATCAGCTCGGAGTTTGGACTCGTACTCGGTTAATGGTAACAGGCTCACTCTCTATGACATGGGGTCTAAACATATCGAACTATGGATGTACATTAAAACACTTATGCCTAACCCATTGAGGAATACTGGCATGATGGGATATACCTAGAAGAGATAATATAACATATCATCTCGCCATCAGCTGTTACTGAGGACTTCATAGAAAAACCTAGTGACACTTTGTTCGATTATAATAAATAATCAATTATAATAACGCTCAATCTTTAAAGCTAAGATTATGTGCGTTATTTAACTTAAAATATAATTCTTCTGTACGTTTGTCACCTAACTCCTCCTAAACGGCTAGACCGATTGGGATGAAATTTTGTGTGTATATTTAAGTGGGTTTTTTCAGGGCAGGGCAACGTCTGCTGCGCCCGCTAGTCTATAGGTACTAATATTATAAAGAGGTAAAGTTTATTTGGATCTACTGAACCGATTTTGAAAATTCTTTCACTGTTAGAAAGGTATATTATCCCTGAGTGCTATAGACTACTTTTTATTTTGGTTTACTTTTTATTTTCAATATGACGCTACGACTCTTAGGAACGGGGCAATGCGAGTGAAACCGCGGGCGGATCGCTAGTTAATTATAAATGTCACATATTTACATCTTTGTCCCTACGCATGCTCTTCCCCCGTTCTAATAAACTTTCCCACAGTAAAACATGCTTTTAGGGTGTTTTTAATTTGTTGAGCTTTATTATTTTCTCTTTTTTTAGCAATTCCTATAGCTTTATTCAGAATGTCAGGAAGAGTATACGTCCAAAGACAGTACATATGAAGTGAAACTTCCTGGAGTAATGCAGCATGTCTACCATCGTTTCTACCTTCCGTCTATGGCCACCGTAACCGTTGATAATGTTACCATTTCCAAACGGAAACATATCACCTAGTGAGAGTCCGCAATGGTAAAAGTAGGAACTGGTTGTAATTACCTACCTACTGTTGCAAATGGGGGAAAATTATCCTATTTGTGGCGGAACATGTCAACGCTGATAGCCTTTGAGCAGGTTTGTGATTGGCGGGTTACATTCACTTACGTCTTTTCCCAAATCAGATACGGTAAAGCAAAGAGCTTCAAGACAGTTTGTGATCTACAATTATTAAGTCACTAATTACTCACGCACTTAGGTACTACACACACACGTCTTTTACCCATAGGGGTAAGCTATTTGCTACTATTCTTGCTATGATTCTTTCACTTCGTCTAGTTTGATAGGTACTACATCTTGCTTGTTATACTCACGCGCTAATTGCGAGTATCTACGCGAGGTACCTACGCATTCTGATTCAGTAAGTATTTGTAGTAGTTGTTCTTTCTTCTCTGGTGTAGCAGGTGTCCAAGGGCGACGTTAATCGCTTACCATCAGGCGATCCGTCTACTCGTTTGCCCCCTATCCCATAAAAGAACGTGGATTTTATTAAAACACCTATTAGATATCCATTTACCTCCAGCTAGACGTTTAGCCAGTCAAAGACGCCTTACATATGTACTTTTTTTCTATTTACCTACTCGTGTACATGTTAGAATGTACATAAATTACGATCCTAAAACTAAAACTACCCTCCTTCGGTAGTCGGGTAAAATGGCACTTATTGTCCCGCTAAACACGAGTTCTATATTTGGAACACACTTTGGAGTTACATGCCTACAAGTATAATATTCTACGTAACTGCACATAAGCCTGAAGACATTATTCTATTTTAACTCTAGATTTAACTACATATTACGCAGTTAAACGAGCAGTAACGGAGAACTGACATAACAAACTATCTGCAGATCTTAGACGCCGCGACCGTATCTTAATCATCTAACTCATATGCCCATAAACTGCTCGGGCAGTCGCTAGATGTAATCTATTGCTAGCGCTTGATGAAGCGGTCAAGCTGTTCTATAAGGAAGAGTGTCTCAATTACTACCATGTTTTACATATACAAAATAAAATATACCAAATATTTTTTAAATCCCAGTAGCTGTTAAGTCACTGTTTTACGACAAAATATTAATTACCAATTTGTTTAAGTTTATGACCTATTAAGCTTCACAAAGCTGCACTATTTCACTTTGTGAGAGACGAAGTAATCTTTGATATTATTTTTTATTATCTATGTAGGCAAACCCCAAGGGGTCTTACCAACGAGCAAGTGAGATAATATTTTCTCGTCCCGTACGAGATACCTGTCCTATCTGATAGGACAGGTATCTGATAGGATAACTTTGAGGAATTGTATTCAAACTCTTCCCCACGCTGTGATAAAGTTGATATAGGACGATCTATTTTGAAATAAGGTAATTATATTATACTTGATTTGCCTTTACATCATCAAGAAATCAGAACTAACAAATATAACTCTTGCTCCCGCCCTCAATCCGACGTTCAAACAATACTTAGTAAGTTATAAGCTCTTAAAGCGGTGCCTATTACCAGACACATTTGGCCTTAAGTACTAGTGTAGGTTCAATATTTCCAAAAGGAAGCATATCACTAACAATGCGACCTGCCGGCTGCCGGCTGCGCGGGCGACACACTTCACGTCCAGTTGACATGCAAATCCCAGAGACGCCGCCTGCATTCCAACTGCACTGTAACGGCGCATGCGCAATTGCCGAAGGACCAGTTTCGAAATATCGCTGCACTGATGTTACTATAATGTAGGAAGTGAGCACAGTGGGCAATGCTGATATTATACACCGATAATACTCGGGATATCTAAATATATAATACTCCGGGGACATTAATCCATCGGTTACTGAATATCAGGGAAACTCGAGCATTGGTACCTATAAGGTCTTCCTAGGCTCATAGAACCTATGGGTTATACCTCCTCATTATTTTTTTTAATATTATATTTTTTATTTGTCATTCAATATAATTGGTGGCTCACTCGAACGAACGATTTTCAGTCGTTCTAAATACCAATTTTCTTGCGACCCAATACCTAATTGGTAAGTTTGTTCTGTTTGTTGGAGAAAGAGCTAAGTGCTAAAAAGCTCACAAAAAATACAGGCCAAAACTTCGATCATTCAAATGAAATTGAAACGTTACTTAATTAAAGTTGACCATTTTTTTATAAATCTTTCAATCTAGATACTAACCAGACGCGTGTTGTTATCTCAGGGGTAGGTACTATATGTAATGTTTACCCAGAAATTATTTCCAATACATGATACTTCGCTGCGTTGCCTAGACATAACTAGTACTCTCTATGGACTGTGTCCGCAACTGACTGTAACTCAACTGTATGTCACAGTGTGGGTACGCGGCAATATTTTGAAACTGGGAGCCTTTAAGTTGCTAATTGTAATAATGTTTATTATGTGCATACATTTAAAACGCACGTGCGTCGAATTTGCTTTGTGTATGTGTGTCAGACATGTAAATAGCCTGTCTCAAGTCTAGCTTCTAGCTTTGCTGGGGCAGGCTAGAATGCTAGATCCGGTAAAACTAAACACCTGCGAAGGTTCAATGATTCAATTTCAAGTGATTGTTTTCTACAAATTCAATTTATTTCCAAGGTTAGGTTCTTATCAAGCCTATAGCAGCTGTGTTAATGAGTACCTACCTTTATGTAGTACCTTGGTGCTAAAGCATTTCTTTACTCGCTTGATATAGGTATTCAGTCTGTATAAAAAAAAACTATAATATAGGAGACGTCTATCAATCTTATTTGATAGGACTAAGAAAAAATCAGTTCGAATACCAATAAACTACTTATAGTTTATTGGTATTCGAACACATTTTTCCATAATCGACGACGATGGCATTTAGAATGAAATATTGGTTTATTTTAGTGCAATCAAATGCTATTTGATAAAATAAATATAGTACCTAGTAGTTAAGTAACAAAATTATGCAAATATTATGATTTTGCTTAATTTAAAAGTAATTTTGTTACTTACTTAATTATCTTGATATTTTTACTTACGTAATGGAGCCATCGGAGCGATTAGTGTGTCATAACAATATTTAGGCCTACAGACCCAGAAATACTTCAGTCCCAGATAATACATAAACAATACTATAGTAAGATACTAGTACCTTAAAACGGGGTTACTTTGAGAGCTGAGGTGAGGAAAATTGGTGATAACTAAATTTGGTAAGTTTTTTTGGATCAAATGCGCGATGCTGAACCCAACCAAAATTTTGCGTGTTCTGTTAGTCAGCCAGACGTATGGACCAACCAACTTTGATAAACAGGTATTCTTTTTTTCTGAAAGAAATATTTACAAATATCTACTCATTTTTTAATAGTAATAATCAAATTACGTAATGAGTCGACACTAGAGTTTTTTTTTCACATTTTTAGCACTGGAACTGCAAGCGTGGCATCCATTTGAAATTTAAAACTAATGAATGTCACCCCGTTTTACGGTAAGTACATACCTATCTACTTTAATTAAGCATCTAAGCAATTGATTCATATTCAATTTAAATCAAGTGAGTTAATGTTTGTCATTGACCATTGTCAATTGACAACTGTTTTGAATAAATAACCAATGAATTCTAAACATTTAAGTCGCATCTCCGCCAGTAAGCATACTACATACTATCACTATAACCTTATTAGGAAACCAAACAGGCAGCCAATTTATTTTCAAATCACTCGACAACGCCTGCCTTTTATCACCGCCTAAGTTAATTACGTAGCAAACAAGCGGCTATTGAGAAATACCTCGTATAAATGACAACTATTTAATTTACTAACGTGCCAGTTACGGCAGCGAACATAAAACATGTCCTAATTAACTGTAGTGAAAGGTATTATCAATCAATGCGGTCTATAGAATCGGGTCACACCTCGTTTTTCCATCTTCCATATCCAGTTAGAATCTTTGCCTCTCTCTAGCAATGAAAGACAATTTGTTCGACTGCTACGCTAGGGGTCCTGAATTCCGGTGAGTCCTCCTATGCTCGACTCGTAAAATAATAATACTTAGTATAAAGTTTCGCTATGCACGAAATCACATTCGCGGGCAGCGATGAAGGAGACTGTTACTCGATTCCCAAGCCGGGCTAAGTGTTATTGGGTTTCTTGATGAAATTTTCAATAGCAGCTTGGACGTAGGATTTGTATTAGGTACAATTATATTGAAAACTGTATTACAATTAGGTTGGTATGTAGAAGTTCACCATTGTTTTACACGTTTGAAAGTACCTAGTTTGTTCAAAATCGACTACTGAATCGATTTCGGTCATTTTTTGTCCGTTCGATATGCTTAGTTTTATAACTGTTTTCGTGAAGTTTAAATTCATACTTTCAGGGTGTGCGTTCATTATGTTACACGTGAATATGCTCTCAACTTACTGAATTGAATCGATGAGGAACAAGGAAAAACTATACACGGTAGTCAGCGTGTCTGATTTGATAAATACAGGTGGAACACAGTGGAGCGATCGCTAGAGAATTAAGAGATGCAAATGTGCGCGACTGTAACTGAACCGGTGACCTTGTGCTATACTATGCAGGTAGCATAGAAATGTTGGATTGGATATGACAACTGACAACCATGTTGTAGACGATATTTTAGTGGAATTTGATAAATAATATGTGCGCGTACAAGCACTAGCGACTAAATGATTCGGTATCTAGAATAGTCAATTAATAAAGGATTAAAAAAATATTCCAAAACTGGCACATTTTTTTTAACAGA
Source organism: Acronicta aceris (assembly GCA_910591435.1). NCBI lineage: Eukaryota > Metazoa > Arthropoda > Insecta > Lepidoptera > Noctuidae > Acronicta > Acronicta aceris. The sequence continues at coordinate 17,160,474 of OU342758.1, read as the reverse complement.
CATTTGAAGTTGGAACCCTGAAGAAGCTTGATTTGAGGAAAAGCATTTTTAATGTTTACTAAACTGTATCTTAAAATTTCTGGTACTTAGATTAGTACTTAGAAACGTCATAATTATAAATTTATTTACTTACTATACCTATAAACTTGTAGATAATTGAGCTAATATAATTAATATCGCGAAATGCAATTTTTTTACCAAACTTTACAAAACTGCATAGGTATACATATATCTGAAACTAAATGCCGACAACTGGATCCTTTTTGCTTGGACGTTCACATTAAAGTACCTATGCACTTTATTTCTTTTGTATTTGGAATGCGGAAATTTCCTCATAGATCGTGTGCCGTCATGATCGTCTGCAGGGTTTTCCGGACTCGTACCTACCGATTAAACACCACACTTGCCTTGTACTCAACGCTCGGTTTGAGAGTTTATATTTAAACTGAAGATCCTAAAATCGAAACAGTGGCTCCAAAAGGCATAATAATTCGTTGAAACATAAAAGTGATCGTATGATGTAGTGATATGTACAACTAGCTTTTTGCCCGCGACTTCGTCCGCGTGGAATAGTTACTTTGTTCCATATGAACTTTCATCCCCTATTTCACCCCTACATAGGTCGAAATTTATTAATTATTATCCCCTTAGGGTTGGAATTTATCAAAATCCTTTTTTAGGGGATGCCTATGTCATAGTAGCTATATGCATGCAAAGTCTCAGCCCGTTCGGTTTAAAATTGACAAAGTTTCATACAAACTTTCATCCCCTATTTTATCCCCTTGGGATAAAATAGAATTTATCAAAATCCTGTCATAACATCTACCTGCATGCCAAATTTCAGCCCGATCCCTCCAGTGGTTTGGGCTGTGCGTTGATAGCTCACTATGTCAGTCAGTCACCTTTGAGTTTTATATATATAGATAGATAAATAATATGATGGGATAAATAAATATGATGGGATAAAATCCATAAAAAGTAGTTTTATTTCAATATCTTTTTTTGTTTATACAATTAGAGATACGATTTCAACTTCAGAAAAAGATCGAGGCTATTGGTTGATAAGCATAGGTAAGCACTGGAATAGCAGCCGACGCTACAAGCAAATATAGCCCTTACGGTGGCTAGATATGGCGTTGGCCGATAGTACATGTAACTACACTACATACTTAGGTACGCCAAAGCTCAACGTTTCTTAACCTACCCAAATCAACAGACGAATGAAAGTTGCCAATAAAAAAACCTGATTAGCAAGTACCTACACTAGACGTTCATGGCTGCCACATCCAATCTGTACCTACTACATGAATGGACGGAAAGGCACACGTCCCTGCGCGCGCGCAGGCTTCCGCGTCGACGCACGCGCCACTTCCCATAAAGAGGAGCGCGGAAGTCGTTCCACTGATGGATGGTGAATACTGTGCTCCCTTTAGCGGCAAGTACTTGCAGATAGCAGTAGAAAGGGACCCTGGCCATTTAGGGGACGTTTTTGTTGATGGCTTGCATTTATGCGGTGAAAGGAACGGTCCTTATTAAACAAAGCTTTGGGCCTCCCAATCACCGCTATATTCCAGACACGGTCAACCGCTCGAAGCAAAATTAACGTAATGAGCACTTCTTTGAGGTATAATGATATAAAAAATATTGATTATGTGATACATATGAATTGATCATGGACTCGTACCGACTCTTAAATACCGCAATTGCCTTCCTTTACCCTATAGTTACGGCCGGGGCCATGGGATTCGTGACATTCACCACGACCTAAGTGCACCTTATACAATGTGTCAGTCAAAAGATTCAAAGTCAAAGTCAAAATGTTTTATTTCAATTAGACCACTAAATAGGTACTTTTGAAAAGTCAAAACTAGTTGCACGGTTTCAAAAAAGTGGGTCGTATGGAGGAGAACCGGCAAGAAACTCCATAGATACTCTTTTAAAAAAAAAAACTTGATTACAATATTATGTTTTACAACCTTGTTCCATATAGTTGCTGAGAATTCTGCAGTTTGATGTATAAGATTTATTCAATATACAAAAAGAATTAGGGATTGCCACAGCAAGTAAGAGCTGACCAGCCCCGATAGACAGCACCCGTCCCATCCATCCTCGTTTGCACCCGATTGCAAACGAGGATGACTTCGATGCCGGCTGTACATGTACAACCGCGTCGAAACTGCTGCTCTGCTCTGGTGTTGAGCCTCTACGCGGCGACGAGAGTGACATCACACGAGGTGATGAATACCGGACAACCGTTTATTGTAGACGCTTTTATTGTATTGTCTATAGCTGGCTGTGTATGCGATTGCGAAGTAGGAATCGTTATGTAATCTAACATCGCTCTCTAAGATAGAAAACAATTAGGGTAGGGCAGGTTGTACCAAAGTAGAAATTCATTGACGCTTCACATTCGATATTTCGATACAAAGCTAAGTACCTACCTACATAAAATATGTCACAATATGTCAGTAGCAGTAGGTACTTACTTTCGATTTCAATTCGTGGCCATTCAGTGAAAGTGAACAGGTGCTGTTGACCTTTAGCAAGCTCATCTGTTACCCATCGATTGAGCGATTGACTTGCAATACCAGCACACGATACAGAAGGCTTTTAAAAAGGTTTAATTTGATACCGTCAAATAGTTCAGCACTTTGTACAATACATAAAAAAACTTAGGAATGGGTGTACAAGCTTATAACATTTTCACATTTCTTTTTTACATACTCAGTCACTGTCTATATACCCGATGCTTTCCGACAACTGATTTATTTAAGTAGTGCCATAATCACTCAGCGAATCAGATATTTGATATTTGAATGTACACAAAACCGGGGGTAGGTGTCATCAACTCACCAGTGTCAACGCATCGTGTATGCTGTGTCTGTCTTTGAATAGAGAACACTTCGTTTTTTTTTTAACTTAGAAGGCAAAAAATTAATGCCCTGGTGCATGAATAGTTAGTTAACTGCAGCTTTGATTTTTAGGGCCACTTGCACCAAATTCTTTGTGAAAATCTGTGTTTATAAACAATTTAAACATATTTAAGTTGGTGCAAGTGGCCCTTATTCTGTGCAGTGTGTAGGTACATGAAAACCTCAGATTGAAAGACTTTCCAGATAAACCGAAACGCGAAGTAAGGAGTATAATAGTTTCATTCTACATATCATGTGCTGTTCAGAGTTGACTTTCTACAAGTTCTTGCCACTGCCCTGCCAACAATCATGTTACCTACTTATATGTAGTAACACACGAACATCTACTTACAGAAAAAATGAAGTAAGGAGGCCCTCGATTGAATAATAAATTAATTAATCTTAATCACATACTCATGTCATATATTACACATAGGACTGAAATTTTCCTTTCTTAGTTCATCTTCATCTAAAGTTATTTGCTAGATATAGGTACTTAATTAAATCTTTAAAATACTATCTATATGTTTTTCTTTGATTTTCTCAGCAGCTCAGTTTGGTAATGTTTACGTAATATTTAAGATTACGTACAATCGGCGCAATTTAATGATGCTTTTACGCCATACATAACGCACGTCTGAGGCAATGGTGCAAATGCTTTCTAGATCCCGAACCTGGTTGAATTATGTACGAATTTCAGATCTTGAAAGAGGCGTGGAAAATTGCAGTTGACGCCTGCCATCTAAAGGCAGAGAGGAACGAAGTAAATCGACTGGGTATGTCAGACTCCAAGCAGACTCATAAACTAAAACAACATACTTTCTCTCATCGGAGAGTTGCGGCGTCATAAGATAATGATTTCTAAAAACGTATAATTATATATTATTATTCTTACTTTGCCTATTGACATTGAAATAAAGCCACCTTGAGTTTTACTTACCTACTGCTTGGAACTCGAACATCCAATGATGCCTTCCAAGCAAAGAAACTGCAAGACCGAAGGACACGGTAAGCCGATTGTACGTGTTAATAATATTATTTTAAATTAATAATAATTAATTAAGATGTTCAGCACGTATCTACCTGTGACCATGGATGCTGTAAAGGATCCGAAACGTCTGGAATTAAAATAACCCGATAAAATCCGTAAAAAGTAATCTTCTTTCGAGAGTTATAATGCTCTCATATACCAGCATTTTTTACAATTATCAACAAATATCTTCCTCGCAGGCACGAATTCTGTGCCGTTGACGGGGTGCCAAGGCCCACTTATGCCCCCGCTATTGCTCTATTATATACTCGTATATAAACCTTCCGTGTTCACATCATAACAGATAAATATAACGACAAATCAAACAACAAAACATACAATCAAATTTTATTTTATTGATATAATTAATGATTATGGGTTAGTGATGTAATATTTTATATAGAAGAATGAAATGCAGTGGATCGCATCGAAATTCATGATTTGAGCTCAAATATGAACCGATGTGTTTGATTGCACCGGTTTTCTCGCACCAGAAATACAGCATCATGATTTATATAACAGAAGGCATACGAATATGCGTTTTTACTAGTGAAGACTACCGCCACCCACGGACGTGAGCAACACCAAAAATGTCACCAGCCCTTTAAATAAGAGTCAGTTTTTAAATAATTCTACTAATTTCAGAGACACTACTCACTCCATACAGTTCCAAGCCCTCTACAATGGGACTTATTAAATGATGGTAATACAAATATAATTAAAACCATCCGAAACATGAAACAACAGTTTCTTCCCGAATAGCATATGATAAATCAGGAATAGCTCCGTTCATTTCTACACCTTTGTTAGATATAGTTTGACGGAACACGTAGTCATCTGGCCATACGACTCACACAGTGAGCCAGCATGGAAAGTAAGATGGTAGGTGCTGGAGTGCAGCTCAGGTCCTAGCTCCTGTTGTACCGGTTGCCCCAGCCGCGGCGGTGGTCGTCTTTGTACTCGTCCATGTTGCGTTGCCTCTCCCGTTCTTCAGGGTCATCCATTTCTTCCAGACGCTCCTGGAATCAAGTATTTAGAAATATATTATTAACATTCATCCCCATTAGTCTAGTGGTTGTAAGCGCGACTGCTAAAAGCAGTGTTATTGGGTAAGTTTAAAAATTCTCAGGAGTTTGGATCGACTGGTAAACAGTGACATGTACTAGATTTCTTAAAACTTAAGTCCTAATATCTCTGTGTTAATAGTGCTTCTACATTGTCCTGGGGTCGCCACATACAGGTCAAAGTATCTCGGTCAACTGAGTACTCTCCGAGAGATGGTCGTTAGCTGGCTTTTCTTGAGGAGTTAGGGCGGCTTGAATAACAAATCTTTCCCACCTGCACTCAAAATACGCGCCATGACGTGGAGTTATGCGGAAATTAGCCCGCTATATCATACCATACCATAAGTTATAACGTCACTTGAAAGCTTAAATGCTAGAAAATGCCACATTAGTCTGGCAGGCATCTGCATTAATCTGTAGTCTGAAAAATTGGAGCCAAGATTATTGTTGCTGTGACAAAATAAATAATATCTTATTTTACCTTTTGTATTCTTTCTTCTTCATCTGCATCGTTTTCTGTATTTTGTATGGTGGTGTGTGGGATGTTTGTGCACGCACCTGGGAACCTGCGAAATAAATAATTTAAAAGCTTATAATAACTTTAACAAACTGACCCATCCAGTTCCTTGAGCCATAATTCTAGGAACTACAGCGACGTTGAGATTAATGCTCTATATGACCTATGAACTTTCAACTTAATATGAACATCATAACGATGACATCATAACCATCACCATGTAATTCTTTCACTAAACGGTGGCGGGTGCGCATATATTAGTACACCTGCCTAACCCTTCTGGGAATACAGGCGTGATGTTATGTTATATAAATAACAAAACTGAAACCGTCATTGCAATGACCAAAACAAAAAAATAACATTTATTTTCACAGTTCCACCACAAAGCTTGTTTTTATTTGAGGTTTGAAGATATAAGAGCTATACTGACAGGCCTTCCCTGACGCGCTGGTCGTAGAACTCCTCGACGGTGAGCGCGGGGATGGCCGGGTAGCCCGCGCCGAACACCGCCTTCTGCATCGCGTCGCGGGCTATGATCACCGGCTTCAGCGGCGCGCGAGGACGCTCCTTGGGCCGAGGCTCTAGAAACAAAAACTACTCTTAGTGTGGCTCTCAATCCCCACCAATAACTTTACAATGCTTATATCTTGGAACTTTATTGGCCGATTTAAGTTATTTTTTCGGGATATGAATTGTATTTAATTAAACTTTTCGTTAAGCCTTTTATCTATATAAATACAAAATGAATCGCTGAAATGTATGTACGCGCATAACTTCCGAACGACTTCACCAATTTGGATAATTCATTTTTTGTTGTAGTTGTTATTGTCAGGACAAGGTTTCTATGAAATTCTTTTTAAAATTTAGATGGGAAAATCACCGCGTATTAAAAAAACAAACAGTATTCAAGTACCCAATAACAGCCAAATAATAATAAAAATATACTAGGGTCTCACCTGCAGCATGTTTGGCCATATACTCCAGTATGACTTTCTCCTGTTCAATACTGCTGAGCTCATCGAAGGCCTGGTTGATGTAGCTCTGCAACAGCTTCATGAAGTACGAGCGCTTGGTCTCCTCGTCTGCCGACGACTCCATTGCCTTCGACAGTGTACTCAGCTGGTCCTTCAGCTCTTGCATCTGCTTATACCTTTTGATCTTCGCTTCTCTGGTTAGAACCTAGAAATTATAATAATAAATTATAAATCATAATATATATTATAGCGATCATAATAATCTTGGTGTAGGCAGAAACTATTAATTCTTAGCATTATTAATTGAGTAAAGGAGAAAATTTTCCATAAAAAGAATCTGTATTCAGACCAAAACATGTAGTCATTTATTAGCTATAAATAAACCCAATCCTAAGGCCAGGTCTAGTTTGTTGTTTTTACATCAAAATCATTAGATCTGTTTCTGAGAACAACATTACAAACAATTAAACGATTATATAAACACCTAAATAATGCTTGATTTAAACATAAAAAAATGATAACACACCAGATTGGCAATTTTAACTTGTTCACTTTGTGGTTTCTCCACGGCATCTGAAGCAGTGCTGGTCTGTGGTACCTCTAGATCTGTCACACCATAGTCTTTACACCTCTGCAAGAAGTCTCTGCAATGATAATAAAATATAATAACAGTTGAAGTAAAAGTACAAATATCTTGAATCAAGTAGGTAATAATGCAGTTTCTCAACTTATCACAAGTTATAGTATATTTAAAACCCTTGAACAATACAAACTGAAAATTAAATAACTCCCATAGTTCTTCTTCTTTAGCCCTTCTCTTGCTAAATAGACATACAATAAGCAAAACAATAACCAACACTACTGCATACCCTCTACATGGGAAGAAATTATAATTTCTGCACATTGCATTTTTGGTACATCATAATCTTATAAAAGTCTACACAAAGGCCTCACAAAGATCTGCAGCCTTTAGCCTCACAATGGCGAAAGCCGCCACTGATCTCTGAGTTCTAATTTTGTTAGCCTATCACCTCGTTAACTCATATCTTGTGATCTATTACGAATTACATTTAGTTTTAATAACACAGTTTAGTTTAGTTTTATTTTTACTTTAAATTACTATATCTGTATACCGAAAGTAAACTAAATGTAATTAAGTAATTTTTTTTCATATTACACTCATTGAATCTATTATCTCCATAGTCCACAAGTACAATAGATTTTGCATTGTATCTATTATTTGTTACCTGACAGGATTTGGAAAGAAATTGACTGACAGAAGAAGGTGTCATAAAATTGTGTTTTCAATGCCATTATAAAGTTAACTGAATACAAAGAAAATGGATGGCATGAAATGGACTTAGAATAGTTTACTACAGGTATACAGATATTAACATTTAACGTAATTAATAAATCATTACTTACTTAAAATAAATTTCAGCAACATTAACAAGGTCCAGCCTTGGTTGGTTGCAAAGCTTGAGACTGAGAGTCCCAAGCAGCACTGGCAGGAGCAAGTACTGTAGGGTCTCAGTGGGCAACTCGTCCACACTCTCATTCTTACTGAACATCCCTGACATGGAGACCAGGTTTGTAGCCTTCTCAAACTTTGCTATTGCAGCTTTGACACTCAACTGTAATGTTTACATAGAGAGTTTATATATGATAGTTAATTATTATTACAACAATCTATTGTAAAGTATATAAGAGTGGTTTGGACATGTTCAAAGAATGAATGAAAGAATATTAACGAAAGGAATTTATAAGACAAATATCAGTGGCAGCATCGAAAGAGGTCACCCTAGAATGACATATGATTCTTATTGGCTAAAGCCTTAAAAAAAGTAGTACATGCAACCAGCGCATATGTATGAGAAGATGTATGAATGTAGAAGAAGCAAAAGAAGTATGCAAGGATCATAGCAAGTGGCAGTCTATAGTTTCTGCCTACCCTTGTGGGAAAGGTGTGAATGTAAGTATAAGAATTCTCACTCTCATTTGAATTCTGTTAGAGATGATTCTGTTGAGTGAACTATAAAAGTTCAAATATTAAAAAAATTGTGAAAAAAACAAAAAAAAAACAAGTAAAAGTTCAATGACTGTTACTGGGGTTTTTCTTCTCTCTTCAGAACAAAAAGGGAAAGTTCTTCAATCTTAATAGACTTACTTATTTTTTAGCATTTCCACATAATGTAATGTTGTTATATTTCCTTTTACATATAATACCTATATGTATTTTTTATCAATAGTTACATAAAAACACATGTGACAAGTTGTTAATTAACCTTAGAAGTTATATTTAATTATTGTGAGGCATAGGAATGTGTGAAGTGATCAGTCATGTTTTATACTAAGTAGCAAAAAGATGTTTGAAGTACATTCAAAAGCAGGCATCAACCATCAACATATATTTTCTATTACTATAAAATGACATAAATTTCTGACCAGTATAAAAACAAAGAAAAATGCTGCTTTCTTTTGTCCCACTCCCAATAAGGCCATAAAATGTAGAAGACTTCCTCAGTGCATATAGTATCAGTCATATAGTTCAACTAGTACCTACTCCCAGAATAATGCATAAGCATGTTACTTTTTTTTGTAAATACTGTGAAACATCAGAAACAAATCTTCAAATTAAGTTATATTGTTATGGCTCTAAGGCAAGAGACTAAGGCAGCTATCTGACGGGAAACTCAGCTAGGCACTGACACAATCATTAATTCTGTGGTTTGAATATATTTCTCATGTTTTATCCTGATATTGAACACCTTGAGTATGACTATAATAACCTTTTTAATATCTAGTATACTGGGAACTTTCTAGACCAATAGTTGCAACATAAAAATTTTATCATAATAACTACTCTGAACAAAACCTATTGTGTTGAGAACAAATTAGAAGAAACTAAACTACGAATAAATACACTGAATAAAAGTAAATCGCTCACCTGAACAGAATTACTGTTTGTAGCTTCATTGCCTTTTTCTATATCATCAAAGATTTTCATCGCATCATCAAATATCTTTTTCAATGGTTCGTCGTCTGTAGACAGTCCAGCATCAGTTTGAGCCATAATTTATGATTATTTAGTGTAAAATAAAAGTGAAATTGCTTTGTTGTGTATTTTGCCGCAAAACTCGATTGTTTTTAACTGACAGTGACTGAACTGACACTAACGACATTACGCTACGACAACATTGACATTGACATATTGGCAAAAAAACCATGGAACTAAGTCTTATAAGTTGGCAAAATAGCCGCCACCGACTCAATTAAAGTAGATGAAGGAAAATAGATGAAGAAGAAGTCTTTTAAGCATTTTGAATTGTTTTTAAGTGCGAGAAAAGTGGTATTGTTGCAAAGTGGCTTTGTACCTAGAAAATGTTGACATATAGAAATATTAGATTCGTCTCTGAATCTGATTCTTAGCACACTAAGATCCCTCTGCAGCTCGGAGGTCGGTTATATAACAAACAATCATTAAGAATAACAAATGATTAAGTTCATTTGAAGACAAATAATAGGTATGATGTCTTTCATAAAGCAGTAAAATAAGCTAAAATGATTGAAGAGCGAGAAAGCTGCGATTGCTTGCAGCTGATACAGAGGTCTTTCCACTACTATTTTTATGTTATTTTCCACAAATTGCAGAACACATGTAGGTATAACACAATCACACTATTTGTAACAAATGAAATTGACAAATGCAAAACATATTAAACTGGGAAGAGACTGCATCCCACGACACAAGGCATCCTAGTGTGGGATACAGGGATATAGTTATAGGTACTTAATAAATTAACTTTAAGTGAAATGTTACATGTTACTATTGTATTTGAAGTGTACTAAATAAAAAATAAACAAAAAAAATAAACAATTCAGTGTACATAAAATTATAGTTTATCTCTGATAGACCATCATTGACAGTGAGAAATGATTAAGGTTATTACGTTAAAATTTCCAGGTGCAGGTATGTACTTATACTCTGAAAAGGGAAAAATGGTTTACGCGCACGCGCAACCACGCAATATATAATAGTAGAATAGTAACGACGTAGCTTATCGAGCCCACATAATATTATCTTGCGGCTAATACAACGCAATTTACCATTTTACCGCAAAGTGCATCTAAATGCAACACGGCTATTTATCTCACGTTTATTCAACAACTCGTTTACGTAACACCGGCAACTATTTATGTTTTCGATTAGATAGTACCTAACTACCTAGCAGTTACAATACCAAGGTAGGGTCGATCTAGACTTAGGTCTAGATAATAGGTTCACATACCTAAGGTGTATTTACTTACTTAAATAGTGTATTTACTTTTGCAGACAGCAAACTATCAATATTTGTTTACTACGTCAGAGAAAAATAGGGTGGGACCATTTTACTACTTCACTAGGGATGTACGGTTATCCAAAATATTTCAACGCCTATCAAATTTATTGTAGCAAATGCGCTAGAACACCGACATTGTTAAGCTGTGAACGGTGATTGCTGGACAGGAATAAGACTAAACTAGTCTTCATAGTTCAGGTGAAGATACTGCATCGCAGTTTGTGGTTCCTTTGATAAATATTAAGATAGGTATTGGGAGCCCAATGAGCAAGTTTTCTCCAGCTTTTCAATTTAGCTTTATAGCTTTTAAATTTGTTTGTCTACAGAAAGGTCCCCCAGGCTATGCCTGGTATTCGAAATAAGCCATAAATTACTCTTTCTCTCAGAGTATCATTACACGGCGTGTATATCAGATACGTAAATATCTACTTCAGATATCGTTATCCGTATTTCGTATAATTGCATTGTCGATGTCGATCCGGGCGCCATATCAGCGTGAGCGCGTATACATGGGGCGATTTATATAATGCTATACATGTACTCGTACGATTAGTGGACAGCACTAGCTGGGTAGCTGGTCAAATAAACAGCCAGTGTCTTTAATACCTGCGTATATTCAGTTGAGAGCCAGTGGTCGTCAAGTGAGCACGTTGTACAGCGGCACACGTATTGTCATGTAAGTTATTGTTAGTAGTAGGTATGCACCGGCGCAGAACACGCTAATGTGACCTCGGTAGATTTCAATATTGTGCACTCAGGGACTTGAATCGTGTGTTTTCCATTTTTAAATCCGTACCATGATGTGGCCTGTTCCCATTTTAAATTAACTGATTTTATTTTTATTGTTGTTTACCCACGTCGTTACGCGATACATACGTACGCACTAAACTACATAAGTTATATGTACCTACATAACTTGTTTCCAGTGAGTGGTGAATGTGTTCTAGAAGGGCGTAGGTACCTACTTGCAACAGTAGCCCTTACTTCTAGGTCATTAACTGGGTTGTAAGCACAGTATTAAATCACATCGTCATCATGTTTTTAATTCATTGCATTTCCGCAATAGTGTCTACGTATGACGTAAACGCATTCTCATCAGATTATAAGACTTTGTACTTGCACTTAATAAATTACAACCTCACGCAAAGTAGGAACGTTTCAGTTTCATCAAGCTTCACGGAGAACAATATAATACTGAGCTTTCAAATCTTTCTACAGCCAACTCATCTATGCCACTAAGTGTTATGTTATTTTGTCCATTGTATTTATCACCCTCGAAAGCGACATCTAAATCTAAATGGGCGTATAACAAGTTGATAAAGAATTACAAGATAGCTACTGCTGAAGTGCCTGGTCCCTTAATATAAAGATTAAATGGCTACCGACTGACTTATTGACTTACATACATACATATTTTCACGCCTGTCTTCCATTGGGATAGGCAGAGACTATAGATTTCCACTTGCTACGATCCTGGCACACCACTTTCGCTTCATCTACGTTCATTAATCTCCTCATGCATGATCGTCGGTTTAGTGTGCTTTTAACCTGACCTTTTTTGACTTATATTACTTAAATCAATGTGCCTAGTTACTGTTGATATTGCGAAGCCTCCTAAGCACGGCTCGATGTAATGTCAAGAACAGCTACCTCGTAATATCTTTGATAAACGACGTATTTGTACCTACTCTGCAAAATAAATAATTGGCACTAAATTTACTTTAAAAAAAATCCATAAAATAAATAGTAGACACAAGATAATAATAGGCATATATATATTTTATAAATTATTATCATCAATCATGCATAAATGACAAAGCATTTATTTCATCAGGTAGAATAACAGAAAGATATTAAAAGTAACTAATTATAGCTGTTTAGCTCCCTAGATTATGGTCGAGCTATCCAATGACTGATGCATGCGTGCCGTCAGATGGGACTGGTCTACTTAAAGCTACAATGGCTCTTTCTTCTAAAGGCCATATCAGACATTGCCTTACATTGGAACTCACATATTTGCTACTAAGTATTATGTCTGGACTTTAAAAGAGACCATGATTCTCTGAGTTTGTTTCTGTGTTTCTTCTCAGAGGTCGTCAGTTAGGAAATGCCGGTGTCATCTAGTTTAAAAAAAATGACTTGTAAAAGTGTCCTTATAAGATCTATTTACAGAAATAAATATCATTTATCATTTATATAAACAACTCCTGAACTGATGACACTGCTGATCTCAGAAAATAGGTACCTGAATATAGGTACATTATCTACTTACCTACCTACAATGGCGTCAAATAACAACAAGTAAAAAATTTAGTAAATTGAACTAGGCCAAGGATTTTTTTTTACTCACTCCTTTTGCGTCTCTACCTCAAAAAGTCCTATAGCTAAATAGGTAGTAGTAGGTATTCTCTGCATTAAATTAAATCTCTAAATAGCAAAATATTTAAAATTATATTTCACTAATTAGTATCGTATAAGTAGGTACCTACTTGTGTCACCTTGTAGTTAGTTTGTCACACAGAACAAAGGTTTGTCACGACGAGGTGCCACATTAACAAATTAACTTACAGCGTCACTGTGCTGTGGAAAATCAATATTTATTTTCAACGAACATTCGTTTGCATTTATAGCAGTAAGAAATGATAATATTGACAAAATTTCAACTTCATTTTTGTTTCAACTTTGTTATAAGAATATTATCCATCCAAAGTTTTCTGAGGGCAGTTTTCGATGGTCAATGGTAATGAGATTGCGACTATTCTGGTATCGGCGCTAAACCTCCCAACTAAAATCGTAATTTTATGGTATACAACAACTGCCATTGTTCGTGGAACCATTGCTTTCTTATGATAGAAATAATATCGACATCTATTATAATATAGATAATAGATGGCGATAACGTTTAATATAATATTTATAAAGTAAATAAGAACAGCTGAAGCCTAGGTTAAAATATAAGCCAACGTAGCTGGCTGTGATGGAGTGCGCTGCAGGTATACATAGTTGCAGAATTATTTAAGCATCTAGAATATACAACCTGTATGGTATCTAGATACTTACCCGTAGGGGATAGGGTCCAAGAATAAGTACATAAAAACAATAATCAGTAAATTTTTACTATATAATTTAAGTTAATCCCAATAAGTTAGATCCAATAACCAATGGCTTGCCATTGGCTATTGGGACATAGCCAATGATAACCACTTGGGCGTATCAATGAAGGCAATATATCAGGTCATCAATCAATTTAAAAGAATTACTATGACTAAACTCGTGACCTAACATCATTGTCGATTCTGGAAAATTCTGGCGGGAAACGCGTCGGGCCGGTCCGCGCAGGATGCAGACCATTACTGTTATTGTCCTGACAGTCGTATGCTGGTACTTACACAATCGTTATTTTAATTCCAACACCATCTCGAAGTAGTTCGACCACGAACGAAAATAAATTAATTATAAAAAAAAATCCGAAGGCAAGCGCATAGAATCGATTACCGTAACTTTTCATCTAAATGAAATGTTTTATCTCAATCAATCGAGTGATATCCGACGGATTAGTTATTCATTTCACGAACACTATAATATGCACATGACTATCTAGTGTCTAATCCAATCTTGTTTACTGAACGATGACAATAACAACTCATTTTATGAGTCGAGATCAGTCACAGTCTCACAGATGGTGCATATCATCCACACTGTTGCACGAATCTGTGTCACGTGTCAATAAACGATCATACTTAACGTATTCCTAACGGTCTCTTTTTCCATTTCAGATATAATGGCTACGCAAGTTATACTCTGAAGTTATTCGTCACACATCAAAATGTCTCACAGCACGGTCCTTGCTTTCTACCTCATGGCAACTGGTTTGACGTATGGATTCAATGGAGACAACTTTGAACTGGAATGTCCAGATGAATGCGACTGCCACTACTTCAGGATCAACTGGGTTACGGACTGTTCTGAGAGCAACCTTACAGAAGTGCCCTACGATGAGCTGAGCCTCAGCGTGTACATCCTCGACTTGAACGGAAACAACATAACAACTTTGAAGCCTTTCCCAGGTGAAATTAAAATGAGGAGACTGCAGATAGCTAACAATCGTCTGACGAGGATAAAAAAGGAGGCTTTCAAATCATTAGAATACCTCATAGACGTCGACTTATCAGGAAACAACATCACTTACGTGGACCCCGAAGCCTTTCTGTAAGTACAGAGTAGCTTTTCTAATGTCAATTTAACCATTTCGATATGTTTTGTAAAACAAATTTTGTGGAACACCGCCGCTATTGTAATGAGTAATTGAATTACAGGCTAGACGATTGCACAGGCAAAATTCTCCAAAATAAAACAATAAATCGCGTCTCAGCACTGTCAGTTAGGTCAAATTATAGGCCATTAAACTCTTTGTTATGAAATAATTATTGTCTTAGGACACTAAAACAATACAAAAGTTATCTAAAATGATTGAATATTTGTAAACCGAAATACATAATTTGCGCACTTTCTATCAACACAAGAGTCACATGATAATTATTATTAGGTATAAATTAAGTATAGCCGTAGCGGTCTTTATACCTTCTTCATGCTCAGTTACCTTTGTGGGTTGAACAATATATTTTATATTAATACCATATTATGATGTGTTCTTTGAAATTTCTGTGGGTGGGGTTAAATTGGTTCAGCGTAGAATCATCTGTGTTCATAATAAATTATGTTCAATTTGACGGCACCTTACAGAATTATGAGGTACATTCTAGCTGTAATTTAACATGGCGTTATCATTAACACGTAATTTACACAATAAATACGAACAATATGACTCATCAAAACACACCGACACCTTCGTTTGTTTCCTACACTCGCACAGAATAATTCTCTCACGGGCAACCATTGTTTGCGGGGCGACTGTGATATTCATACCAGAACACAATACACGCTGATGACAAAATTGTTTAAATTGCTCTTAAACTCGTTACGGTACCAGAAGCGAGATCAATTGCCGCCAGTCATAGTGCCAATATTGGATAATGGACACACAATGAATGCAAATTGTATTCGCTGGCTAGATCGCCGTTTACATGCTTACGCTCATTACAGTTGACTGGGTTCCACAGACAAAAGACCCTGTTACCTGATAGATGGGTACGATGTACGTACGGGTACGTCTACGTAATTACACCAGTCCATACCCACTTATGATGAATCAGATGAATATTTATGATGATGTCTAGTTAATTGTCTCATCGCATTGCATTCGAAATAAAGAGTGCACGTTGTACGTGACTCACCGGTGTGTGCTGTGCTGTGACATTGGTGCTTTTTTAATATAGCCCTTTTAAACTGTTGTTAAGTTCAAGGGTATAGTCATCATAAGAGCGCAATGCTGTTTTCTGTTGTTAAAATATTTGCATAACCTGTTTCAGGGACTCTCGCGGCCTACTGAACGTGGAGCTACAAGACAATCCAATCACTTCCGTGGAAGGACCGTTTCTGGCCTCCTTTACATTGCAATACCTGGATATCAGTTATTGCAACTTATCTTCAATCAATCCACAGTTCTTCGACAATATCACCACCCTTACAACATTAGATCTTTCAGGGAATCCTTTAAAAACGTTAGAGGCAGGAATTTTCGATGTCTTGACCAGTTTGGAGACTTTAAAACTTAACGATTGCAAGCTCACATCTATATCCGAAAACGCATTCTCGTCTGCGACAAACATTAAATACTTAGAGCTATCCGGTAATCACTTGATAAACACAGATTGGCCCGAGGTTCTAGGAAAGCTGTTGAGATTAGAGTACTTGAACTTGAGAAAATCTGGTCTCACGTCCCTGTCAGAAGATACGTTCTCAAATTGCACCAATTTGGTCACACTAATTTTAGCTGACAATGAATTACGCGACTTAGATGTTGCAGCAACATTGGGCAATAGCGTCACTCATTTGGAATTATTAGATTTGTCCAATTGTAATATACGAGGCCCGATTTCGGCTGAAACATTTACAAATGCGACTAGATTGAAAACTTTATATTTATCCGGAAATTCGTTGATTGCAGCAGACTTGCAAGCGGCATTAGAGCCCTTACCTAAACTTGAAAGATTATTCTTAAGCCACTGTGGCCTCCGCGACCTGCCCGATAACTTTAACGTTTTCGATAATCTTCTTGAGTTAGACATATCTCATAATCCACTTGAGAATGTATTCACTAAACTATTGGCACCACTGGAAAAGTTGGAATACCTAAATATGGGATATAGTAATCTTTCGTACATAGGCCCGGATACGTTCGCCAAAATGGCGTCAATGAAAAGACTAGTGCTTTCTGGTAATGATCTTTTATCTCTAGAAGCAGGACTTTTTGGAAATCTAACACAACTAACTACGATAGAGCTGGAATTCTGTGGATTGAAGAGGCCTTTGAACGGATTGGCTTTCTTTAAAAACTTGACATACATGGACTTACGAGAGATACGGCTCGGCGGAAACCCCTTAGTAATCCCAGGGTCAGGACCAATATTCCCAAAACAATTATCACAAGTATCAATACTTGACCTAAGCAACTGTAATATAACTTCACTGAACGTAGATGCTTTTAAGAACACTGAAAACATAACTGACCTCAATTTAGGTGGAAATCGTCTCAGATCTGCAGAAGGAAGTCTGTCATTTTTAGAAAGGTTACATCACTTGGAGAAGATCAACCTCGGTAACAACAATTTGACAACAATCGATCCAGACATGTTTGTCAACAATCCTAAGCTGCACTCGCTCAATCTGCTGGGCAACCCATTCGTGTGCGACTGCAAGATCGCCGAGATGTGGGACTGGGCTAACATGATCAAAGGGAATCTAGACGTTCTAATCGGAGCAAAGAGTGCTGAGAAAGATATAGTCGTGAAAGGAAACAAGAAGAAAAAGCACCTGTACTGTCATTACAATGAAACCCAACTCCGCAATATGACAACAGTGGTGAATAAGACAGTTCCAGGTAGAAGACCTTTCGCCAAACCCAGGGAACTGAATTTCGCTAATCGAACGTGGGCAAAGTACGTGAGGGAATCGGGTTGCGAGCCAGTAGTCAAAATTTTACGACCAGTGGCTTTGGTTGGCGAACTGTTTCATTACAAACAAGGCAATCATATTTCAATAGGTGTGACGATAGTAGCCATCATGGCTTTAGGCCTAGGAATCGCTACAGTCCTAATGACGATAAAACTGTTTAGGAGAAAAAATAATATTGGAGCAGACACAGAGACTATTCGTAAAGTCAGATAGCAGTTGAGAGGCTTGAAGAATCAGCATGTTACCGCCTCTCGGTGTCCATTAAGTTGTTTAGAAATATTTATAATTTATTTTTGTACTCTCATCTCTAATATTTTATATAATAGTCTCTCTAGAAGAAAGTTTTAGAAATGTTTCGAATTTATATGAACACTTATTCATGTTATGTTACTAGTCACATTAGCTTCGATTGAGGTCATGATTCTCATGCTGTTTGTGAAGTTATAGCTTATATTAAGTACCTATCAGTATTGAATTAATAAAAACATACCTAACAGATTTTTTTTAATACTATGTACTCATTTTCAAAGGATTTAATAAAGTGGTACCTGCTCACACAACAAGCACAATTAATTTTATCAAAATGGAAGAAGTTCTATGTTCATCTGTATACCTATATTTTTTATTTATGTTCACCGATACTTTCAGTTCTAAGATAATTTTCTTACTATTTCTTTCTGAATTTCACCTTTTTGTTTAAAGGGTGATCCCATTTAAAGATCTGAGATAAACAATGAAACTCCTTAATAACGAATAGTACTTATGCATCATAATATGATTGGATTTTGACAGGTAATTCATTTTTCATTTCTTTATTCAATAGGTTTACTTGCAGGATGGTCCCATATCAATTTGGTTATGGAGTACGAAGTTAAACATGGAAACACCTCGACGGACGGTGATTAGATTATTGAATTGGAGATCACATGAAATAGCTGTCTAGTATCTACTTGGAACGACACGCCAGACGCCACTCAAAATTTAGAAATAACTTTTAACAAAAAGTAAACAGTTTCGGAAGTCGGTGGCGAAACTGGCGAAACAAAAGATCCAACCGAATCGAAGCCACCAACTTCCGAAACTGTTTTAACATTATTTTTATCGTTTTGAAGGCGGTTTTACTTTTATTGATAGGAAGTGACATAATGCTATTATAGCTGGGTATGCAAAAAAAATCGACGAAAGTTGTGGTAATGAAAAGGTCGGATTATTTGTAAGTGATCCATACTAGTTTCTAGAAGCTTAGACAGACATTGAAGCGGCCATTGCCCGTCTATGGAATGAGTATGGCAACATCAGTAAAAGGAGATTTTTCGATACAATCTTGAGCATTTTTAATTGATTTGAAACTGGGTTTATTGAGACTGATTGGTTTCAGTAGTAAAACCACTATCGATGGCCGAAGCAATGTTTTTGCTTATTAATTTCTTCACTCCTAAGCGTCCGCAACTTGTCGGCGTATAATCGAAGATTGCCCAACAATTAACTCAAGGTACTTAGATCTCGCTTTTTGTAACAAGTTTTCGAAATATTTTATTTTTAAACAATATATTTCGATGAAACTACGTCCGTGCGACCTTCTTCGGTTTCAATCTATAGTGCAGCAACAATGCTTACAATAACTGAAAAAAATCCGCAATATAGGTACCTACCTACTTTTGCTACCAATCTTCTATGGTAAGAGTAGATGAGGCAGGAGCGTAGCTACCGCTGTATCAGCCGTATCAATGATACGGGGCCCCAGGGCTACAAAGGCCCCGACGTGAGTTAGCCCTAATACGTAAAATCCTATCTTACTCTAACTTTTATGTCTGACGCTAAACCAAAAAAAACCATGTCTGACCATAAAAGATCATACTTACTATAGGTAAATCGATTCACATAAACGACACGATCGATTGTCGAGGGGCCCCCGACAAATCTTGATACAAGGCCCATGTAGGGCAAGCTACGCCACTGAGATGAGGTCGGCTATCACAGTGACGTCACTAGTCATCCGCTCTGGACAAGCTTAACACAGAAGTGATGTGTTTTATACTACAAAAAAGATATGACCTAAAGGTCTAAGTGACCAGGTCAAAAAAAATCCTTAAAAAAGAAGCTTAACACAGATGCTTTAAGAGTGTTCAGTGAATGAAATAGAATAGCTACCTACTTGATCACCATTTAACACGCCATAAGTAAGTTTGTAATTTGGGCCGAGTGGTAGTTCTTTAAAAAGATAGTACCTAATTAAAGGGCGCGTTTGGACTACCGTACAAACCCAACACAGACTATCACTACTATACTAAATAGTTTCCAAATGCTGGAGACTGGTTTCCGCTGCCAAAGAATTATAGATTTTCTACTAGCCAGTCCAGTCGCCTGTCAATCTCATATCAAGGACTGACAGGCAAAACAAAAATCTACCTATTGAAAGAGGTTCATAATCGATCCTAGAATCGTTACTAAAACACCAAAGAAACGAAATGTAGGTATACCTATATACCTATATATTATATTAGGCGCTAATCATTTTACACTATGTTACTACTAAAGTGGTTGAAATGATTCAAAAATATAATCTGGTGTTTATCTAAGAATTCTACTGACGTCGGATAATTTGTACCTAATAAATATACAATTAAACAAATTAGTCATGTCATGACGCAGCCCATTATCGCAATAGAATATTTTTTGATGTGCGTGCGCTTCTCGTCATTTTACACTTGCACTTGCGCTTGCGTTTTGCTCTTGGCGGCAAAAAACTGTTCTCGCGTGCCTGCTCTATCATCATCGTTCGCGTGATCATTATGCTGTTTCTAATCAAGGAAATCGACGTAGGACAGACATATACCGTAACAACCGGACACGGAAGTAACTAGGATTCAGGAATGCGTTTTATCATCATCGATTATGACCGATTGATCCATTTTAACGAAGCTAGTTCTTTTAAATTTGCAATAAAAGTGAAACAATGTGTTTCCTAAGCGTTGCAGCTGATATTCTCTGATTCCGGCCGCATAGCATGCAAAATCAAACTCGGAACTTTTTGTCTATTCTACGGTGACTGATTTTACTGACTACAGCAATGTACTTTTTTTTACTGATGGAAGACAAGAATTGAGGCAAAAAAGTTAGTGTCACGTAATATATTGTTAGATAGCGAAAGTTTAATTACGCAACTCTGGGGAATTAGTTCAAGCCAGTCAAGAACTTTTGATTAAATATTCCTAATCTGAGAAAAATAATTTCGTACAAACAAAACCATAAATAAATATTTGAACAATTTATTAAATTACTATTTAACAACTTAAGATTAAACGGAATAATAAATAAGTCTTATCAGCTAGCTGGCGCCCCAGCGGATGTGCTGGTCTTCTTAATGTACCAGTTTTCTTTGTAAACTTTTTTCCTCATGCCCGGCTTTTCGCTCTCGGGACTTTGGTTGCTGGCCATCGCGGCTAGCTCACTATCAAGAAGCTTTGGTATGGAGATCGGCTCGAAGCCGTACTGGAATTGTGGTTCTACGAAATTTGTCTTACTCCTGTATCTTTGGTAAGGTCGCGAGGCGAAAGCTGAATTATCGCGCGGCGTTCCTTTAGAGTAGTCATATTCGTATAATTGTTGTTTGGGTTTGGGACTGCCGTAATAAGATTTTGCCTTCTCCTCCTTTGTCGAGGGATAATTAAACGAAGGCGCCACCGTGTACTTGGCGAACTTCTGTTTCTGTTTTTTTTTATCCTCATCATTTCCATCTGACTCAAAATAATCTGGCTTTTGTTGTTTGTATAGTTTATAATAGCCTAGTTTATTCTGGTAGCGATCGAGCAAACTGTCTGGCTTGCTAATTGAATAGCCCATGTAGTAATTTTCCTTCATTTTGTCCCTCGCGTCTTTGTAGCTTGCGCGGGATTCTTTAGGGTAATCATCACCTTCCTCCTGGTATTGTTGGAATGGGGTATGTTCGATATCGTACTCGACATGATCTGGTGGGACTCCGTAACTTTCAGGATCAAAGATATCCTTTTCTGCAGCTTCTAAAGCCTGTTTGCTGTAGGCAGGGAAACCGACCGCTGCATCTTTGTATGCCTTTTCAAAATCTTCTTCGCTATTTTCCTCCCGATTAATCACTTCTTCTCTCATTTGGGCTCTGAGCATGTGCATTTCATCCGGGGCCTCCTCATGTATTATAACACGTTTTGATTTCTCAAGAATATGAGCTGCAGGTGCATTGTGCGATTCTGAATGCGGAGCAGAGTATTGATGATGAGACTGCTGTTCTGGTGTCTCATGCGAATCAGGAGCCGAGTGTTGATGTTGTTCCGGCGCGTCATCTTCGTTATCACGCTGAGGGGGTGGCGCATGTGTCGACTGTGCATGTTGCACGTGTTGACTCGGGTCCACCTTTATTTTGGCATTAGCTATCAGACGTATATCCTCTTCGTATTCTTTTGTTACCGGTGCATAATCGAACTTTCCTGTATGTTGACCTGGAGCGGAATGATATTGTTTTGGCGGGCTAGCTTTTAACGACTCCTGCTCACTTTCCTTACTAGGCCTGTTATAGTGATCTTGTTGTTTATGGGGTGGTTCCTGGAGTTCTTCAGAGGATTTAGGATGTTCTTCATATTGTTCATTGTGAGGGCGATGGTATCCTGAATCGCGTTCCTCTGAATTTTGTGGAGAATCTTTAAGACTCTCGGATTCACTGTGTGGTGCAGTGTTGTGTTTTGTATGTGGTGCTTCCTTATTATGTTCCTCAGGTTCGAAATTATAAATGAGGTGTGCCGGTCCTTGCCCATTACTGTGGTAATGAACATCCTGTACTGGTTCCTTTGTCGTGCGTGAATAACTGTAATTGACAGGATCTTTCTCAGATTTAGATCCATAACTGTAATGTACTGGTTCCGATTGAGTTTCCTTGTTGTAACTTACTGCTTTTTCTTTATAAGTTTCCTTGTGTCCCGGCGTATTTATTTCATATACAATTTCCGGAGCATCGTCGAAAGTCTCATGATATGTCACTGTTGTTTTCTTCGGAGCATCATTCTTCTTCGCGTGTTTGTTGAATTGTGTAGGTTTCTTCTGTTTATTTTTAGGTGGACTCCTCTGTGGTTTTTCATTAATATTTCCACTATCATATGACATTGTCTTTTCTACTACAAACTCTTTCTGATAATTTTTAACGGCGTCTATATTAGCTTGTGGTAATTTTTGGTATGTTGCCTGATTAATTCTAGGCAGGAAATGTTGCACTTGAGGTACGAGTGGATTAGCAAACGTCAGAGGTTCAAGAAGAGTTAAGTCTAATAGAGGGAGAGGATCGCTTTTCACTTTTACAACAGATTTCTTACCATCTATATCATTTACGTAAGTGATGGTTGTTTGTTTGGCAGGAGCAGCTTGTAGTTGAGCTCTTTCCTGCGACTTTTCTTTTTGGTGATTTGGGGCTTCCTGTAGACGTTCATATGTATTTTCTACATGAACGACCTGAGGCCCTTGTTGTGCTCTTTGGTATATCTTCGCATCGTGGGCCTCGCGCGGTGTTTCTTGAATACGTTGGAATTTCGTTTGGTCATAAGGTGCATGTGATATTTCTTGCAATCGTTGATACCTGGATTCACCATGATCAGTGTGAGGTACTTCTTGAATACGTTGGAACTTCTCACCGTAAGCCGAATGAGGTTTTTCTTGAATACTCTGGAATTTTGTTTCACCACGAGGCACATATTCCTGAACATTTTGGGATTTGGGTTTTCCAACAATGATTTGAGCTTCTTGCTGACGCTGGAACTTAGGTTCATGTTTTACATTGCCGTAATGCTCATGCGACTGCGAATTTGCGAACACTGCTTTGTTATTTGTTGATTGCTGCTGGGCTGACGGTGCTCCAAAAGCTTGATGGTTATGAAAATTGGAAGCGGGCGCTAAACTTTGAACGTTCTCCGCATACACTAAACGTCCGAAACTAGGAAAATGATTTAGAGGTGTCGGAGTCGGACTTTGTAGAGCTGGTACTCTGAAGGGCGCACCAAAGAAAACTTGCGGAGCTGACTGCTTGAATTGGAAGTTAGGCGAGGCAGCGACCAACGGCTGTGCCAGATGTTCCGGTAATTTTGGTTGAAGTGCCACGTATTGCTGCGGGAAAGCGGCTTTATAAGACGCTAACTGAGGAGTTTCCATGAATCTATTTCCATAGGAATCCATCAAATATGTGTTAACGTTCTGATTCACTGGCGTCTGTTTCACTGGGGAGACTTGCGAGGCAGCAGCTTTGGGCGCAGCGATGTACTGGGGCAAGTGGAACGAGTAAGCCGCGTAGGGCGCGGCACTAGCGTACACTCCGAGGGGCACATTCCGGTATAAGCGCGGAGCACTCGCTGCACTTTCATTATCTTTGACTGCACTTTGCGTCACAACTTTATCACCAAGGGCTCGACTTAAAGTCAGCAAGCACGCGACCGCTAATACTGCCTGTAAACAAAAGAGACATAATTATAATACGACAAATAATAATACTAATTAAACTTTGTTTAATGTTAATTATATTTGTGATGTAATTAACAATTACGTTTTAATCAATTTACCTTTCCTCCCATGTTGGGCGACGTCATGTCGAGACAGTGGGAGCGGCACTGCAGCGGCGCGGCTCCCTCCGCACGCTTATATCGTAACGTGCGCGAGCGCAACCGCAGGCGGACGATCGTCTTTTTGCTAATGCCACTCTATTTTACACCGTTTTATGTAGAGGCACCCGTTATATCATTTTAACAATCAATAGCGCCAAATAAAATAACCCAAATTGTTATTATTCGTTTATATTTAATTGTAAATGGAAAATAAATAAATCACTTCCTATATCCGGATACGTAATACAATTATAAACTAATGTAACACGACGGTCAACAATAGGTTTGGGAGTTGCCCGGTTATATAAGCGACAAGTGAGTGATCGAATTTTTTAATAACGCCCATTCTGTGGTCAGTGACAATACCGCATAATAAGAGCACCATGATAACGCAGCATTCGCAACTTATCAGATTAAGGGCGGCGTTACACGCTAACTGTCACGCTCGGACCAACTATTAATTTGTGTAACATTAGCGCAACGGAATGTCACAACAATTCAAGGATTAGTTGATATTAGCTAAGTAAGTATATCTTAATGGGAAAATAGATTTTCGCCAGAGTTCAATTAAACGAACCAAATAGAGTTTGGTTTGGTTTGGTAGATGTTGAGAGCTAGAATGTGTGACACAGTATTTACTTTCCTAACCCAGTAGCTTTCTTCGGGCCACGGTCACGGTCAGCGCGCCAGGGAGGCTAGCGACTGGAAACCCAGTGAAAGTCCACGTATCAGCGGTGCCGCTGCTCATCAATCAAGCGTGAGTTAATATCGAATAAACAGAGAACTGATATCCTAGGCATCACGCGGTTTTCACATAAAATTAAATGGCATACCTATATTGAAAATCCGTACCTATAGCCTATAGCTATCTTATCTACGACGGTTCGGTTACCAGAGCAGGAACAGTAGGTACGAAATATATTTCAAAACTAGACTTCCCGTGCGCAGCTTCGCCTGCGTACTTTGCGACTTAGCTAATTTTCGTTTCTAAACTATACTGTGCCCATTGTACCTACATCATGGAGGTTTCATATCATAAAATGTGTTAAGTCTACTTAATTAAGTATGTAACTAAACAAGCGCGATGATGTTAAAAAACAATTGTCAAAATGTCAACAGCGAATGACAGTTGTATATAAACTTGACGATGTCATCGTTTATTAAATTTGTGTGTGTGTATTTCAAACGCATGGTAGTGTGGTACGGACTTTCATACAAACTTTCACCTCCCTTTTCACCACCTTAGGTGTTGAATTTTCAAAAATGCTTTCTTAGTGCTCGTCTACAGTGCAAATGGAACCAGCATGCAAACTTTCAAGGATCTAGCTCCTGTAGTTTCGGCTGTGCGTTGTTACGTCAGTCAGTCAGTAGGTCAGTCAGTCGGTAGTTCGTTCGTCAAAACTCTGCGATACGTGCAGATATTTCATTAGTTTACTAACATTACGCAGTAATAAGAACGACAAACGCAATGGTGACGAAGCGAGACCGCAAATTGTATAAGCCGCAATAAGGAGGTTGCTACTAAGTACGCCTATTTTATTTACCTTCCTTATGGATTTGCTAATACCATGGGCCCGCGACTAATACTTTTTTCAATTCTCCTACCAGTGTATTAGAAAGAAGGAGGAGATCTATGCTTATCTACTTACTTTTTAAATGCCGACGAAAAAAGAGGGATGTTATACGTTTACCGTATGTATCTGTATTTTCAGTTACGAAAGGGGACTTGATCGAGTGTTCTTAGGTATGATTTAAGAAAATCTGGCCAGCCATTTGACTATTAGTTCTTTTCTAGTTCATGAAGGGGTGTGAGCAACTTTCACAGGCCTGATTGATTTCAAATATGGTATCCCGTTATTTCGCTGATATTGCAAGAACATGGTAAGCATGACTTGATGCTGCTTTCTAATAGAAAATAAAGAGACATAGCAATCCACCCTGGATCCAACCTTACCAGGCACGCACACAACAACTCACCAAAGTTTCACTTTCATCGCAATAAGATGAATTGTTTAGCAATGCATATAGGATAAACATACAAACATTCATTTTTATGTGTATACTTAGACTACGTGTGCCTCACGTTACGCGTTCGTCCGTCTAGTTCTTCCCAATCCCACAAATATTTCTGTTCCGAATATATTGTGAACCCAGCAAGATCGATATTTCGATAAATGGAACATATAGGTAGGTAATTACATCCCATAATTATATTATACAACATAATCTACATACAACCACGCCCGTATTTCGTGTTCGTTATTGTCAAGACAAGGTTTGTATGAAATATTTTGCCGACACATTTGGCGTAGCGGCTTCTACGTAACGTGTTGTGGGTTTGACCTCCACACAGAGCAAATATTTGTATGATCTACAGGTGTGAGAATTTTTGTTAGTAAACGCACCCACGATACAGTCGAAAATCCTCCATTTAAACAAAAAGAATATCAATCCACCGGAAAAGTCTGGAAAATTTACGCAAGCAAAACTGCCAAAGGGTCACTCTGTGTTCTTCAGACGAGACACAAAACTACTTCCAATTCAAAATTTGTACACACAATTGAATTGAGATACTTATATACTTACGTAATACCTACTTATAGCTTGGTATAAAAAGTGTAATAAGTTAATTAGTGCTTGCCAATATTACAGTGATTTCGTTCCTAAAACTGAACTAGATGGCGTTGATCAGCTTCTTGAATCGCGGTATGGTTTCGTTACAAGCGGTTTGATAAATAGTGCCAAGATCCCAAGGCTCTTAATATCGGAAGCTAACCATCGGATAGGATTAGGTAACTATACCTACCAAAAACTTATTTTTTAAATGCCTTCTAAACCGAGAAGGTTAGGAACGTTTCATTATAGACCTGTGTCCTGTGAAAAGTCATGTCATCTATTAAATACTTAGTATGTTCATTCACTTCCAAGGAGATAGTTAGGTACCCACTGTCAGTTTTTCAATGTTCCTCCGGGCAATTAAAAAATGCCAATTTGGTCCAGAAGCTGTTCTGAAGTGATAACCTTGCATTGCATTTATTTATGTGCTTGCATTTATTTATTGTATTGGTTTAATAATTTAGGTTTCACATGTTCACGCCACTAAAAAAATTATTTGGTAGTGAAATCGCTAAAAATAAAGGGGTACCTACAAGAAAATCCAATTGATTTTCCATATACTTTACCTACTCATGGTTAGCTTAAGTACTCTATAGACTCCCCGCCCCCCAAGGGTCCTCGCCTTGTCGCGGCGGGGGGCTTAGTAACCGTGGATCGTTGCCCACGGCGAAGCAAGTAGAACCCCAGGGAGGGGTTGCTCTTGCGGGCTTTGCCCAGGAAGCCTGCATTGGAGCGGCCACTGCGGGCCGCGGTGTTGTGTGGGCGACACTGCGGCTGAAGGTTGGAGGGCCGCGGCGGGAGAGAAGTGCCGGTATTACGGTGCGCCGGACTCAGGGTCGTCAGCCGCCTATTGCACTTGGCCCTAGGGGAGGGTCGTTATGGACGTCCGCAGTGGGATCGCGGAGCAGGCGAGAGCGATTCCCGTGATCTCAAAAAAAAGATACCTATAGACTATCCTTAGAAACTATTAATAAACCTACGTAACATACCTTACCATCACGCCTGTATTCCCCGAATGGATAGGCAGAGGTGTACTAATGTACCCACAGTTCGCCGGTACGTTTTCGGTCATATGTAATAGAAAGCGAGCTTATTGCCATCAACCGGCAGTGCCTGATTTAGAGTTCTGACCGCCCTAGGCTAACTATGAATATGCGCCCCCCAGCCTGTCAGTCCTCTGTTCTACCTTTTCATTCTTATGTACAGAAGAGAGCTTACGTTACCTATAACATCTTTGAATCAGACTGTCAGTAAGTAGGTAAACGACAGGAACCAAATAATTCCAACATTTATTTTTACACTCTATTTATTTTGTCCTAAAAATGTACAAGAAGAAATTTAAAAAAGATGTTGAATCCTTGCGATATTTGCTCTATTACTTTGAGAATCCTTACTAATATTATTTAATAGCTGGGAAGGGCATTGAGGTCGGAGGAACGAGGTTATCTAACCTCCGTTTCGCCGACGACATTGTACTGTTTGCATATTCCGCCCAAGAACTTCAAAACATGCTTGAAGATCTAAGCCTAGAGATTGGACTTTAAATGAACATACCAAGGCCAAAATCATGTCTAACACAACTAAGCGCTCAATCGCTATTAATGCAGCGGATATACAATATTCATATTCATATTTTTTATTAACATACCATAATGTACAATGAGGTGGTGTAATTTAAACAAGAACCATGTTGGACCCTGTAGGGCACATCAATATTAAAAGAGATACACAATACGTTGATGAGTATCTTTAAAAATGCCTGGAAGAGCTATTGGTCTATGAAGGACTTGATGAAGGGTACTCTTCCCATTTAATTAAAAAGGAAACTCATGGATATGTGTATCCTCCCCATATTAACTTACGGAGCACAGACTTGGTCACTCACGAGTACTCAAAAGTCCAAACTCAGGGTTTGTCAGCGGGCGATGGAGCATAGCATACAAATGAACAGATCGTATACGAAACACTACATTGCGTTCCAAAACCCAAATCGCTGACGTCCCAACGGTCGCCAAGCTTAAGTGGCGCTGGGCTGGCCATGTCTGTCACATGTCCGATGATCGGTGGCATGAAATGATCACTAAGTGGAGCCCTAATACCGATAGGCGGCGTCGCGGCAGACCAAAAAAGATATGGCGTGACTATTTTGATTCCTTTAATGTAGATTGGGTCCAAATAGCAAAAGATCGCGATATATGGAGATATGAGGGGGAGGCCTTTTCCCGGCAGTGGGACACACCAGGCTAATCATAATCATAATAGTATAGGTAGTAATCGTATAATAATGTAGTAATTCTGACACCTGACGAAAGCACCATAATTATACACTTTTATCCCCAAATTTAGAGGAGCTGCAACAGATGCTGGACAGCCTAGCTTCAGCCTCGCAAAGCGTAGGTCTCAGCATGAATTTGGATAAAACCAAAGTCATGTTCAATGAGCACATTGATCTGAGACCTATTGCTGTAAATGGTCATCTTCTTGAAGTTGTTTCAGAGTACACTTACCTTGGGCAGATTTTGCAGTTAGGTAAAAACAACTTCGAGAGGGAGGCCAAGAGGAGGATCAGCTGGGCTGGGCAGCATTTGGAAAACTGCGTCAAGTCTTCTCATCACCCATACCGCAATGCTTGAAAACGAAAGTTTTCAACCAGTGCGTCCTACCCGTCATGACCTACGGTGCTGAGACATGGACACTCACAGTACGACTAGCCAATCAATTTAAAGTCGCTCAGCGTGCCATGGAGCGTGCTATGCTCGGAGTTTCTCTGAAGGATAAAATCCGCAACGAGGTTATCCGACAGAGAACCAAAATTACCGACATAGCGTACCGAATTAGCAAGCTGAAGTGGCAGTGGGCTGGTCATATCTGTCGAAGAACCGATAACCGCTGGGGTAGACGTGTTCTTGAGTGGAGACCGCGACTCGGCAAACGTAGCGTAGGACGCCCTCCGGCAAGATGGAGTGATGATTTGCAAAAGGTTGCGGGCGGAAGCTGGATGCGACAAGCCGAGGACAGGGTGAAATGGCGCACATTGGGGGAGGCCTATGTCCAACAGTGGACTGCTATAGGCTGATGATGATCCCCAAATTTAAGGGGTTGAGGGATGATTTTAAAAACCTGACACACGCATTTTTTAATTTGTAATATGAAGTCTGTGTTCTTGTATAATTCTCAGATCTCCAGCATGAAATTAAGTTTGTATGGGAAAACATATACAAACTTTCATCCCCTAATTCAAAGGGACAAATCACCCCCCGATTTACTAAAAATCCTGAAATAAGTATTTTATTATTTAATTACAAGGAGTTCCTATATAAATTTTCAAACCTCTAGCGTCAAAAGTCTCATACAAAGTTCCATCGCCAAGTTTAAGGGGTTGGGGGTAAAAGTTTTATAATTTTTTTGTTGCTTGTGTACTAATACTAGCTTTTATAGCAAATTTCAGCTTTCTTGGACTACAGTAAATACCCTATGATTTTTAATGATCATGAGTGTAAGTGAGTCAGTGACGAAGTCGGGGTTTTTAGATATCAATAAAATCTAAAGTATAAGAGCTATGCAATTGAAACTTTATATGTTTAATAAGTCTACTATAGATATCATATCCCGAGGATTTTGGTTATCTCCCGAGGATTTTGGTTCAAAACAACGACGAAGCACTTCCAGAAAAGGTAGGTATGTAGTGCCCTTGCGCCCCACTTGGCTCGTCTTGATTACTTGATTATTATGCATTCAAA
Organism: Acronicta aceris; assembly: GCA_910591435.1. Classification (NCBI taxonomy): domain Eukaryota; kingdom Metazoa; phylum Arthropoda; class Insecta; order Lepidoptera; family Noctuidae; genus Acronicta; species Acronicta aceris. The sequence continues at coordinate 17,129,596 of OU342758.1, read as the reverse complement.
ATAAATAACTCCTCACTAACCTAATTACTTCTCTTTTTTCACTCAATCCACCTATCCCACTCTCACCTGAGTGTCAAACGAAATGAAAGAAAAAATAACAAACAGCCGAAAAAAACTGTTTTAACTTGCTGTGCAATGAACGCGGCGCGTGGCGCGGCGGGTTTACGTGCCGTTTAGTGTGAGAGCGCACGCAGGATTTCCCAAGATTACCAAATAATATTATGTTCTAGGCAAACGCGCTCCATCGTAGATCGCAGTATCGCTTAACATCAGGCAAACTGGCGGTCAAGCGTAAGCCTACCACGAATAAAAAAAAAACTAAGTAAGTCTCAGCTCAGCGCCGCGCCCGCCGCCCCCTAGGTCCCTGCGCCCTAGGCTTTAGCCTTATTAGCCTATGGGTAAATCAGGCCCTGTCAACCGGGTAAAAATCCAAACGCCCGAGCTTCTACTAAGAATTTCATAGAAAAATCCAATAACACTGATCAATCTGGGAATCGAACTCAGGACCTCTAGCGTAGCAGTCACGCCTGGGACTGCTAGACTAGTGAGTATAGAATAGACCTACGTATTTAATATTATTGTCAACTGATACCTTCGCGCGTTCCTGAGATAAAGGGACTTGACTGACAGACAAGTGATCTTATGAGTGTTCCGGGTTCCGGTTCCTCCTTAATTAAAATAAAACAAAAGTTATTACAACATTTGCAAGGCATACCGGGCACATATATAAAAACATAAAATTAATAATGAAACCATTTATAACAGTAAACTTATTTATTTTCATAATATTTACTTAGAAAACATATTAATACAAAAAAATAAGTATGCTTACGCAACTTAAGTTATGTTAATTTAATCTAAATCTTAGGTACTTAAAAAAAATGAGGAATTTATTAAATATGTGGGTAATTTTAAAAACGTCATATAATTAGAGAATTCGTGGTCATCAAGCTGCTGCTGGCTTTTTCGCAACATTGCTCGGGTCGGCCACAGGCTATCCAAATACGGCTGAATATCAGCAATATATTTTAACCTAATTTGTAGGTAATACCGACATCTTGAAGATACGACTGGTTGTCAGGCTGATTACGATTAGTATACGCCATAGGATTAGCACCTTAGCTCAATGCAATGTACCTATTATAAAATAGTTACACTAACTGATCGGTAAGATTCGTTTGGCAAGATTTGGTAACCACTGCTGGGCACGGGTCTCCTCTCAGACTGAGAGGGATTAGGCTATAGTCCACCACGCTGGCCTAGTGCGGGTTAGCAGACTTCACACGCCATCTCGAGAAAATCTCTCAGGCATGCAGGTTTCCTCACGATGTTTTCCTTCACCGTTTAAGCGTGTTTTGACATGACTTCGAAAAGTCAGAGGTGCGTGCCTTGGGTTCGAACTCGAGACCTTTAGTACATGTTTACTAAATTGTATGTGTATGTGTATTTATAGAGATTCCGTACTTTAATAACTAATGTATTATGTATTTCGCAAAATTGTCTCAAGAAATGGATCAGGAACAGTAATCCTAGGTTTGGAGCTATCATTATAACTTAATTTCTCAAGTTTTTTATTCTTGCAATATTCTTTTTTTTTTCAAAACACTGGTATATTCAGAGATTACACATTTTAAAAACTGTCAATCAACACAACAATGGTTGCCCCTTTATATGTAACTCAGCGTACTGCGGGTGTACAGCAGTACACCTTTTATACCTTGCGGGAATTGACCGAAGGTACCTATCGGCACAATGACTGCTGATTCCACATTCCACATGTCGACAACCTCGCGTGCCAAATCAAAATTCTTCATTTGTATATCTTTCTCGGCTTTCACGACATTATCGTCATGCTGGATGGTGATATGAACGATCATTGCGCGACGTTCTGATCAATCTATCAATCGGTAATTATTATTATTAATATCTAAACGTAACACTCACTTGCAAACGCTTCTGATAGACGCACAGAGATCAGTTCATAAAATTAGTGTTGAAGGCTAATATTTTAATCTAACACTAAAATACACATTGGTTTCATCATAACCAATCAAAAAGAACTAGTGACATGAAGCAAGAAAAAAATGTAAAAGTAAAATTACGTCAATAGTAGGTATACAAAATCGGCTGGTGGGCCACTGCCAATACAAAAGCCATTTCCACGTACGAACACTGTAGCTAGCTCAAACAAACGTTAACATTTTAGCGGAAGGAAAATGAAGCGTTTTATTAGTTACTATTATTTGACAATATACACAAATTCTTTTTATTTATTTCTTTTGTTATGATTTAATTCTATAACCACAAAATAAACATTAGGTACCTGTATCTATATTTGTCAAAATAAAAAAGCTAACAAAAGATATAATATTGTATACGTCCTTCTTTCTTTCTATGTAACTCACATAGATCCAAGTTTTTTTACACTTACATAATTTATGTCAAAATTAAACAGGTCCGACTGATTTCACACAAATAAATACGAACACAAACTTCACAAAATAAAACAATTATCTGTACAATCTGTTACTTACCTCCTTCTCCACCTAAGTGAAAAATGCCACCGTTGCAAATAATCTGCTTTGAAATCGGATAGCGGTAGAGAATTCACTAAGTCACTCAGATCCCAGAGCTAGCAACAATAGATTTCCTATTGAGTTTATTGCTCGTCGGGTATTCATCCATACATAAAATATATTTCTTGATATTGCTCACAAAATGTGTGTACTTAAATCACATACCACAAAATTTTAATATTTACATCAAACACCTAATCTCTTAAAAACACTACTAGTGATTGTTAAGTTGTTCGTGTTTTTTCCACCTAACCTAGCTTTGACTCCATTAACAGGCTCGGGCATAGACAACCTCCTTTCTGGTTTGTTGAACACTTGCGTAATTTTCTGTTCAGGTTTCGGAATAGGTTTCTGGACTGCAGCCTTCAGATTCGCATTACGAATAGTTTCTATTTCCTTATATTGAATATGACTTGAGAACTTAACAGATTTAGCCTTAGGTACTGCAAGCTTAGTTTTGACACTAACAGGTGTCTCATCAGCTCTCATGGTGCCCACAGCTATCTTCCTTATATTATTCTTTGTTGTGGTGACTGTAAAGCTCTTTTTAGATACTTCAGGTGTACTTTTGAGAATGCCTTCGTATTTGAGAGCATCCTTATCCATAGGTATTGTAAGGTCGTCTTTCGGATGGTCTGCTTTGGAGCCGAGGCGCGCGTATATCGGCCGAACTGGGGCCTTCATCGCGACTGCAGCAACCTTAGCCGGCTCAGCGCCGCCGAGCCTGGCAAATACAGTTTTCGGCGGACCTAAAATTAAGAACAAAAGTTCGTGATGAAATCTGAAATGGTTTTTATGAAGTGACAAAAATTAATAATACTGTACCTTCTTTGACTGGAGGCTGTGACGCCGCGAATCGTATGAGACGCGACTTCTTCAAACTGATTTCATCATTCCTATAAGAAAGGGTAAAATGGATAATTTGATGGGAAATAAAAGTTATATAACTATTGAACTTCGATAGAGTAAATCTTACCCAGTTTCAATAGACTTTCTCTTCAGTTGAGATGATGGACTAGAAAGCTCCTGCACTTGTGGGTTACGTGTGTAATGTTCCAAAATACGACTGGCTGCTGTGGAATGAAGTAATGGCGATAAGAAATGTTGTATAATTATAATCATAGATACTCTAGGTGTTTCCTATAGTTTTTGGAGATAAAATACAGACACAGACTGAAAGATCATCCCAACATGCTAGGATGATGATAATAAGAAATGCAACAGCACTCACATCAATGATATTATTATGAGGTAATAAACCTCTTGACCGCCAGTCATGTATAGACACGCCCAACTCGCTAGTCACGACTGGGTGACAGATTTCTATGAAAAATTCGGAAGCTTGGCGCTGAGGGCACGTTTCAGTTTTGACGTGGCAGTCAAAGGGTCACGTTTTTATAACAAATGAAAATAAAATTACTAATATGTACTCATACTTAAATAATTGTAATAAACAAGTAGTGGGAACTAACGTGATGATGGCTGTGACACAGTGGCTCGTCCAGTTATTGCTGCGACAGGAACCTTCACTGTGGCAGATACTGCTGTGCTCAGAACCCGATCACGAGCTGTACTTTCATGTACTTGCTTTGCATGCCTGCAAATATCATTGAATATTTTCTCTTACTTACTTCTTTCGCATATAATAACTAATTCTATGATACATATAGTAGCTAATTTTTTCACATCTCTAATACTGAGGAACCACTGACTACCTGGAATGCAGGGAGAATTCAACATATTCCGGGTTGAGCTCATGTCTTTTTCCCAGAATTTGATCCTTATGACTGACACTACCGACAGATTGTGTAATAATAGTGTATTTTTTTTTTAATTTACTCGTTTCATTTGTGGCTATGATTACAATAATTATAGTCTTTTGAAAAATTCAATGATGCAGTTTTAGTGTTTTTCAAAATCACACCCTACACTTCTTTGATTTTTTACCTGACTGCAAAATAAACACTCAAATTCTAGATAAGGTCATGGTATATGTACAGTACAGTGTACAGGGTTTAGGAACCAGGCTTTAGTCCCATATTATAGACACAATGCAAAATCTTTTGTTTTGGTCTCCAAGGGTCATTACGGATGTTTCTGAATAATAAAAATACCAATCTTAAGTTATGAACATTTATAAGGTTAATTCACACCTGTACAGGATAAAAGGTTAGGCAAAGGTTTATTGCTGCACACCCAGAATTTCCAAGTTCTAAGTTTCTGGGTAATAAAAAAGTGTAGTATGTATAGTAGTAGTATTCAACCTAGGAATTTACCCCTGGACCATAGTCCACTCATCACTTGACAATCACTGGACTGTGCAGCTTTTAAATTTGGGATGATTCTAAACAACCTTATTTTAAAATATGACATACTGAAGCTAATGCTTGCAACGTTGCCGAGAGTAATAAATAAAAAATGATATTTAAATCTTTTAAGTATTCCCAATGCAAAATGTACTTGGAATATATAGCCAACCAATTAGCTACATATTGAAACTGTTGTTAGGGTACATGGAATTTTTGCTCACCTCAATATAGCGATGACATCTCCCATTCTTGAGATTCCCATATCCCTCAAGTATTCTTTGTTCAGGTCCAGAAGCATGTCACTTTGGATGCGATTCTCAGTGAAAGTCAGGGCATAAGTTGCAGACACATCTGAAGGTATGCCAGCAGCAGTGAAGAAACTCACCCACATACCTACAAAAATATATTATTTGAGTCATTAAGCAATGTGTATTTATTATTGTTTGTTTTTCACTATATAGACCCAGGGTATCATTTACGGCCATAATTGAGGCCATTCATACAAACATCATAAAAGTACCTAGCTTTATTACATCAAACAACAACAATGTAGACTCATTTAACAATAAGGATGTTAGAGATGACCAGCATAACCACCAAGGTGGAACAGTAATATTGAAAATTTGAAATTTGGTCAGCAAAATAAGAAGGGTATATTTATCATTTAATACCTAAATAAAAATATAGATAATAAATCCTCGGTGTCACTGCCAGAAAGCAAAAAAAAACCAGATGGATTAACCACACGAACACAAGACTATTTATTTTTCGTGCAAGAAAATACCACGGACTCCACGGAGTCAGAGGTATAACCTTGAAACATAGTTTTGGACTAGAACGATTGGTTGTATGCAATGTATTTTAATCAATGTAGGAGTTAACATAACATACCAGTCAAATTTGAATCCATTTTTGTTGATGATGCATTCATAATATTTCAGGAAAATAGCAAAATTACTTTATCTGAAGACAAGACGAAAACCTAAAAACAAATGCCATAGACAAATTATCACCAATGACGGCAATGACATAACCTAAAGAGATGAGTCTAAAATTTAAAAAAATGATAATTTTTTTGTGTCAACACCTGTTATATAAATTCTAAGATAGTTATTAAATTTAGCAGTCACAAAATAATGAATGAAAGTTGAAACAGGTTATCCGTGGCAGGCGACGCGCGCGGATAGTGCTTTTGTTTCTTTTTTTCTAAGACAGACACACAATAGGTTACAGACTGAACGGACGGATCTATATTTGTCTCGTTTTATACTATGAACAAAACATACTTAACAAAAATTAAAGAAAAGACACTATGATGTTCCGTCTCAATCGCATTTTTTCAGTAGGTACCTACTAGCATTTAGCATTAGCAACTGTTAATTTTGTGTTCAGTCTGACAGATTCAACAGATTGATTTGTTAATTCATCGAGTGTTAATTTTGTGTTCAGTCTGACAGATTCAACAGATTGATTTGTTATTTCATCGAGTTGATATATTTAACTGCATTCGGAAACTGAAATGAATAGCTATGTTAACTAAAGACTGATCTTATTAAGTTTAATTAAGTACCTTGTTCGTATGATCTTCGCTTCGTTACGAATAAATAAATTTACGTTTTAGGGCTGTACCTTAATAATGTTAACAATGTGTGTGTGTTGAAATTTAGCAGTTGCTAAAAATAGCTATTAACCTTTTGAACGCCAGAGTATAAACGTATCGCCGTACCCCTGACGCCAGGCCACTTTTTCTGTCAAATGACCTTCATAAAAAATAGGGATTCCAAAACTTATATCGATATACAAATAAGTTTTCATTTTCGTCTTTAATTTTCTAATAAATCTAATAAAACGACACTGAAATTTTATTTAACCTGCCACTATATTCCAATATAGTAATCTTTACACAGTATTTAACAGAGACTATCAATGAAAAAGCAGAAATTAGAAAACTAAAAAAAATAAATTATTACAATATGGTTACAACACTAGTCAACATGACTTGTCTTGGTATTGTGACAATGGCGTTGGTTGCCAGTCAATTTTATGACATTCTCGCATCTAAATTAGGGGTGTACATGTTGGTTATCGATTCTAATAAGTATTCTTATGTAATATAATACCTATCCATATCTAAAATACGCAAGGATTTTAATGTAGTAATAAAAAAATAATTAAAACAGTATTTTTATTATTGTTTTGCGCTAGGGATGCGCAAGAGATGTCGTATTCTAATATCGACACTTGTTAAACTCATCATAAATAAGTATGCAAATATCTGATATTTGCATACTTATTTAATTTTGATTGTGAAGCTAGAGGCATGGTTGTCTATGGAGTTGTTTTAATAATACGTTTTATTTTTCCTGATACCAACTTATACACAAATAATATACTCTGGACTAAAATTTCATATTCATCCTCTTAAGTTTTTATTGATTTTACAATCATACGTCACAACACTAGCTGTCACATATAGCAGACTACGGCGTGTGAGGCACTCCTTTTATACGCGTTTAACATCTACTTTTAAAACAACAAATTTCTCGATATTGGTGGTTTATTTATATTAGTTTCATGAAATACAATATAGACGGAAGCTTAAACTTTTAAATGATATAAATGAAAACACACTAAAGTAATGATTAAATTGTTTATTTCATAATATGCGTGCGACGTATATTTTGTCATTTATTTGTGACGTTGGCGTTCAGGGTAAGATTTCGTTTGTCACATATATGTGACAATGGCGTTCAAAAGGTTAAATGTAAGTGTTAATTATTATTAGCATTAGCATTTAGCAGTGTTATTTTTTTAACATTTAAGCCCATCTCTAATAACATAAATAAAATTTAGAGATGCGCGACTATGAATGATTCAAGTCAAACTATTCGACCACAGACTACTAAGACATACTAGTATAACTCGACTTTATAATTCATTCGACTCTTTCAAATGATTACGAAGTTAATAACTAAATTCATATCGGTACGACTTTGGTTTCTTCTAGGCAAGCGCGCCCCATCGTAGATCGCAGTATATCGCAAGCCTACCATGAAAAAAAAAACGTCGTAAGTTATTAATTAGTTGTAGGTATTGGATTATACCAGGTAGTCCGTCCATCTTGCTGGAGGTCATCCCACACAGCGTTTTCCGCTGCGTGGTCTCCAGTCGAGAACCTTTCTGCCCCAGCAGCCATCAGTACCTTACTCGCCAGTAGCGACAACTGGACATTGCCTCATGCATGGGTATAAGGTATATTTATTTAATTTGTCGGTGGAGGTCTGTTTGTTTGTGGGAACTGGGGAGGAGACTCTATCTAGCTAGACACATGACTTTCAACTCTTTGCACATGGTACAAGGGCCTCAGTTCATATCCATGCCAAAAAATATTACTAGTTAATAGACAGTAGACACGATTATGACTTATGACATAAAGGTCTAAGTTACCAGGTCATAAAATCCCTTAAAAAAAAAGTAGACACGATTCTTTACACGTAGTTCAAGGTAATATAATCATAATCTAAAATGCAAAAAGTAGCAGATGGAGTCGTCTACTGGTCGTGTAATAAAAACAAAAACACTGAAAGACACATTTTGATTTTTGGATTATCTGTAATTGTTGAGGTTTTAGATAAATCTTTTTTAAAAATAGGTATCTAATGTCTTTATCGTTATTCTTTACCGTAAAATGGAAAAACAAAACACAAAAATGTAACTTTTGTTTTGGTAAAAAATTTACGGCATTTTCTGCGGTTTTCTGTTCTGAAGTAATTTCTAGTCTAATGTTATATAAAGTTTTTTCTTTCTCTAGTGGTTTGGTTTCATCGACTAGCATAAAACTTTATCACAAAGGTATATTAATATAATTGTATATCGGCGTATTTTTTCTTACATAACCTCAATGTAATTATATTTATTATGTTTTTTTAGTTCCAAGCTTTACAGAGTGTGCTAAAAAGATGTCATCAACATTAGACGCGCTACCTAAAGTTGATATAGACGCTTCAGGAGTATTCAAATACATATTGTTAAATGTGTATGACAAAGCAAAAGTTAACGTGGAACCAGTTGTGATTGTTCGTGGATATAAAAGATGCAACTACCATTCAGATATTTACGATGAGGTAAGAATTCAAAACCAGGCTGTTATTAGTCAGTTTCGTTGCATTCCAAAAGACTTCATGAGGCATAAGGTAGTCTATTCCTATTCTTCCTCAGGGTGCAATCTATCTGTGCCAAATGTTATTGAAATCCGCTCAGCAGTTTAGCCGAGAAAGTAGGTAACAGACAAAAACAGAGTTAAAATCATGACATATTATCATACCATCACAACTACTGTCCCTTACAGTACAGGGATAATATGGATGTATACCTAATTATGTCTATTTACCTTTTGTATTTTAGATTTTAAATACAAAAGGTTTTTTTTATTCAGATTTCATTCTTATGTTTTAGGTACAGGAAAAACTACAACCATTAGATTGTGAACCACTGGGAGGTGGTAGAATATCCCATGATCCTGAAAATAACAAGATACACATTTATGGCTATTCTCAGGGCTATGGAAAAGCTGACCATGACATCACTGCCAAACTAATTAAGAAAACCTATCCTGCTTATACAATTACTGTTAGTGATGAGGGATATTAGAGGATGGGCAGGGCCACATGTTTGAACTAATTACTATTATTTATGGTTTATACTTGATTATTAAAAACTGAATTGATTATTATTCATGTTATTTATCAGTTATTAATTCTAATATCTCTGCTTCATTACTCTAGTGGTCCCAAGCGCGACTGCTATGCTAGAAGTCCTGGGTTCGATCCCCGGGTCGAGCAGTGTTGTTTTTCTATGAAATTCTCACTAGCAGCTCGAAGTCTGGGTTTGTGCCCGGTTAATGGCAATAGGCTTGCCCCCTATTACATAGGACCTAAACATACCGGCAAACTGGGTGTACATATTAGTACGCCTCTGCCTAACCCTTTGGGATATACAGGTGTGATGGTATGTTATTTAATTCTAAAATTTTATATGAGATTTATGTAATTCTGTCTAGCAATGAAAATCATTTCTGCCAAAACCATATAACATTCTTGACCTAATTTTTTTATTTTAAAATGAAAATCTAGTTCTCGGATGTGTATGGTATTTGTATTCATAATCATCACCGTTCATATCGAATTTTTTATTAGTAGGTAAAAACTATGAATTTATATATGCCTTCACCCGGGACTGGATTTATTCATACCTACCAAATAACCCATATTAGAAGGTGAAAAGTTAACTTGTAGCATCAACCACCTTTTAGATGGTAAAAAAAAGAAAAGGTTACTAATAGTGTGCGTCGCACATTAATAGTATTCTTGTTAACCCCTCGTTCTAAGCACGAATACGAACATTATGTAGTACAGTACGCGCGACATAAGTTGGCCGGACTGAAGTTAGCTGTTTGTCAGTTTTTGGTTGCGCAGTACACAATTTTTAACGTAAACAATCCACTGCGCATTAAAACGGCGAACTTCACTCCGGCCAACTTATGCCGCGCGTACTGTATGTACTGTACTTACGTTCATCAATCGGCGCGCGTCGGAGCGCACTATCTACGCGGTAAAGGAAATTGAAGTGTCTTCACAGCCATTAAAGTTTATATTCGCATGCAACTTATACACTCGGCTCAGCGCATTGCGGTGGAAATATAAACTTTATTTGTACTATTAATTCTCAATTTCCTGTAGGTTGTTGTGTACCGCGTTGAAAGTGCACTCCGACGCGCGCCTTTTGATGTAAATCGTACATTAAGCTACCGCCGCTTGAATTATCCAAAGAATATGATAATATAGTTGTACAATCTAAGTAGGTATCCCAGTCCCATCTGCGTCCCAGACCGAGTAGTTGTTCCCAAAGAGCCAAAGGGATTTGAAGATTTTTATATCGAGCGGGGCCTTCCCCCCGGACGCCATTTTGAAAAAGCTAGTGGTTAGTGGCCAATCATAAAAACTTCAAAAATCTACCAACAAGAAATGTCTCTATATAAAATCTTGTAAAGCATCACGATTCCAAGATTTAGGCAATCAAAGTTTTAAAGGTAACTACACCGGAAGTATCGATAAAACTAAGGAAAATTTTAGAAAAATGAATTATGTACATCGTTGTATTCGGAATGTTTCACTCTATCGTTAAAAAACTGTCCCTAAAGAATATATTTTCGAACTACCAAGGATAATGTATTATTAGGCAAAATATATTATTAACCGACTTTAATATTTTTCCTTCTAAAAATAATAAAGTAAGTCGTTTTCGTAAATAATTTAGACTTGCAAGACTTTCAAAGTAATATAAGAAGTCAATGACATTATATCCAATATATAGTTAAATTTGAAGTCATTTCACAGATACATAACAGTACAACTTTGATAGAGTTTATCTTGGAAACGTGACGCTTTAAAAAAAATATGTATCCAACATTTTTTGTTTAAATTAATGTCCACTATCGAAATAAATTCTATTGGTCTTAGTAGTGGCTGCATAAAAAAAAATATTAACATGTCGGACGTCACAAAAGGCCAAAATCTTCTCAAAATAAATATTAATTCGACTTCCATCACCTATTTATAAATAGCTTGTTGCATAACACAACGCTCACGTCTAGGCGCTTCTTGTATTGCTCCGCATCGGTGTCACTGCGGTGAAGCTGTCAATACAGCCTTGGACACAATGGCTTGTCTTGCTGCAGGAGTACAGGGCGCATAGCACGGCATGCCAATATTAATGACATTATTCGTCATGCTCTTGTCACTACCGGTGTGCCAGCTGTATTAGAGCCTTTTCCTTTAAATTAATATACTCTTTGTAGCTGGCTGTAATGGCTTGATACATGACGATGGCAAGAGACCAGACGGTTTATCGGTGTTACCATGAAAGTTGGGTAGGCCTTTGGTGTGTGATGCAACTTGCATTGCATCGATACCTTGCTCCATCCCATCTTCCAAGCTCGGCGGGTGGTGCTGCCGCTGCCGCTAAATGCGCAGAGACCCTCAAATGGCGCAAAAATAGCCTATTCAATGGGAGCTATAATTTTGAGCCGTTTGAAAACGCTCGGGCAACGGGGTCCTAGTGCGCGCAATCTTTTTAAAGAAATTTATATGAGACTTGTCGCCTCTTCGCGTGACAAGAGAGCTGGTTTATTCTTTGGTCAAAGAATTAGCATTGTCATTCAACGAGGCAATGCTGCGAGTCTTCTGGGTACGTTACCAGATAGGGCAGATAGACCAGACAGTGATGTGGAAGAGTATACTTTGACGCCAAGGCGTGACAATTTTTAATTTCTTTTATTATACATAGTTTGTAAAATTATGCTGTAAACTATACTGCCTTGTTAATCTAGTGATCCCAAGCGCGACTGCTACGCTAGAGATCCAGGGTATTCATAAAAAAAGGTCGTGCAATGGTAATGGGTTTTTCTGAAAATTCTTAGTAGCAGCTCGGAGTTTGGTATTAGTGTCCGGTTAATGGCAATAGGCTCGCTCCTATTACAACGGACCTAAATATACCGGCGAACTATGGGTGTACATTAGTACGCCTCTGCATAACCCTTTGGAGAATACAGGCGTGATGTTATGCTGTAAAGTATAATTTTAATTAGATCTAGTTGCTGTTGCCCGCAGTTTCACATAAGTCCCAAAAAGATTAACACAGTAAAGTCCGAATCGGGGCGGCGGCGGCGGCGTATCAAGATGAAATATGTTGCAGATTTTAGGTTAGACCTCTAGCAATACATTGGTCTATGAACTATGAACGGAATACACTTTCGTAGATTAGTCAATGGTCTTTGACACTGACAGCATTTGTGCCACTGTCAAAACAGGCGAACATGCAATTACAGACAATTCGACATCGCACCATCGCACGGCATGGCAATTTGGCAAAGCTGAATCAAAGCTGATTTACCATTGACTTATTTTCTAAAAAACTCTGTCACATAGTAATTTTTATTAGAGGTGATATTGCGCAAGCAAACATTACCTAGGTACCTATCTATTGTGTATATTTGTTGTAAATAAATACGTAATATCTCCAAGTAGTTTGTGAATACTGTTCCATAAAAAAGAAATAATCACTTTACGATACTGAAAGCAAGAACAATAAATGCACGTCAATTATTAATAAAGAGAAAAAATAAATTGGAGTGAAACTTGAAATCTGTGAATCTGTGTCTGTTTTTTCTGATTATAAAACAATGGCAAATTTTACAACAGACGGTAAACTATGCATAGAACGAGAGCTAGAAATCGTCAATACTGAACAGCAGTTCAATGATTTAATAACACAGTTTGATGTTATCGAAACATGCCAGTGGATAACCAACAACAATTTCTCAAAGGTAAACATTATTTTTAAACTTACAACAGACAAGATGATAATTTATTTTTACACATCTATATTTTGTATATTGCAACAGGTTTGTCTTCAATTTCCTGATTACTTACTGGGTGTTAGTGCAAAAGTTTATGAAGAAATCAAAAAGAGAATTGAGGTTGATCTTTACATACTAGGAGACACCTCTTATGCAAGGTTAGCATAGCTATGATGTTCTTATGAAGGAGGAATGCCCATTATATTCTAATCTTTCCACATTTGATTTTATGGGTAACTAGTAAATTAACACCTTTCTGCTAAGACTTTGTCTGCTTGATCAATATTGCTCAACTAAAATTTTATGAATGTGTTTACAAACCTAAATGATCACATACACAAACACCCAGACTCAGAACAACTATTGTTTGTTTCCATTTCAGTTGCTGTGTAGATTCAGTAGCAGCAATGCATGTGCAAGGGAATGCAGTTGTCCACTATGGACATACCTGTTTCACTAAGACCAACATACCTGTCTTTACTGTGCTGCCCAAGAAAAACCTGGATGTAGATAAAACAATGAAAGTGTTGCATGATAACTTCCATTCTAAGGATATTAACAGGCTCTGCCTGTTTTATGATGCAGAGTTTGAACATTGCAGAGGTAATCAAATTAACTGGCAAGGAAGTTGACTCTATATTTGTTTTTTACAATCATAAAAATAATATTTCCTTTTATGCCCTATAAAAACAAATTCATGCGATGAATTTTATTGTCATTAACTTACTTGTTGATTGTAAATTGCAGATAACATTTCAAAACACTGGTTCCAATACTACCCACATAGCTACATATCTTATGTAGAAATTGAAGAGAATCCAAACAGGTTTCTTGGCAGGGTTATAAGAAACAAACAAGGTGAAGAGTTCACAGTGGAAGCTCTCAAAGACTGCATCTGCATCCATATTGGATCTAGGGGACAGACACTGTTTAATTATACAGTCTCTATTGCTGGTAAGAATTAAATTTCTTTCAATATTAAATTCCGGATGCACCTGTAGTGTATTAATAAAAAAAAGAAAAAAAAGGCTCTTCTGTTCATCATTCTGATGCAAATAAATAAATAATTTACACCAGTCTAAACAAGATTTCCTTCACAGCCTCAGAATGGTACATGTTGGATCCAGACACAAATAAAGTGGAGCATTTACAAGAGACTGTGTGGTTAAAACGCAGAAGACACCTGGTGGAGAAGTGCAAGGATGCCAATGTGGTTGGCATTCTTATCTGTAAACTGGCTGGTGACCAGACAAAGGATATCATCAGCAGGATGAAACAGTTGTGTAAAGTGAATGGGAAGAAGAGCTACATAGTATCTGTGGGCAAGCCCAATGTTCCAAAACTGGCAAATTTTCCTGAAGTAAGTTAAGATAATGCTCCTTCTAATTACAAATTATGAGAATTTGTATTCAGAATTAAAAAATTTTGGCATTTACAGTTCCACATAATTGATAACCGAATTGCAATCATAATTTAAAATTACAGATGTCTGAAAAAAATAACTTCTTTTACATAATATTATTATGTACTGCAACATGTTTGTTTACAAACCATTATTTTTTACAGATTGATGTCTATGTCATGATAGCATGTCCCGAAAATGATCTCTACAGTGCCAGAGACTTTTACAAACCTATTGTATACCCATATGAACTGGAAGTAGCTTTGAACTCGAACAGAGAGCCATACTTCACAATACATATCACAGACTACGACCAGTTACTGCCTGGACGACGCCATTACTGCGACATCGACCATATTAAGGAGACCACAGATGTGAGTCTCATCACAGGAAAGATCAGAGAAACCAAAGTAGACTCACATGACGGCAACAGCACTGAATTGGCAGAAAAACAAAACTGGGCACTAGAAAGTATAGGACAAAACCTTGAAGCCAGGTCTTGGAAGGGTTTAGAACAAAAACTAGGGGAAACAGTAGTTAAAAAAGCAGGGGAAGGCCGCAAGGGTTTACCTTTACAATACAGTAATGAACTAGAGTGAATTTATTAGTAATTATTTATTTCATATATCATATTTACAATGCCTTGGCTTTTAGTACAAAATATTTCTGTCCTACCCAGTAAGACTGCATTTTTACAAAATAAATGAGTAAAACCTTTGAAAACTGTTTCCTTTACAAACATCATTTGCAAGTGTTTCATGAGTATCCATATCATGCAGGATCTACTACTGAATTGCTGATTAAACTGTGTTCTTTTATTTTTATGAAACTGTTATACAAAATAAGGGCAAATTCATGATTATATCCATGAAAAAGTTTTTTTTTTACAAACCAGAGGCAAATTAATGCTATGTTAAGTATGTAACAGTAAAGTAAAGTATGTAACATTATACTGAAACATCCATATAATATTGCCATACAATCTACTTGGATGTTGTGTAACAAAATCTTATAAAGCTCTCTTTATAAAGCCCAATATCACACAAGCAGTTGATCCCTAGAAGTTTATGCCTACAAATCATAGACCTCTTCACACTTTCATGTTGAGTGGGTTCTGTGGTGACTTGAGCCATTCTTTCCTCAGCATCTGTTTGAGCTGGGACAGCCTCAATGATGGGTTTTCAGCCTTTAGTATTGGAAGATTTGCTTCTTCAAATGCTGTGTAAGCAGCCTTCAGTCGCTTTTCAGGATGCCTATCTGTTTCAGATTTGTCACTGTAAAAGAAAGTTCATGTTATTCAATTTAAATTTGTGGGACATGAGACTTCACTATTCTATTGGGGGATGGGCTCTATGCTATGACATGTCTAATTAGAAAGGCCAACAAGGCCATGGCACACACATTTTAGAATCAAAGCATAGCGGGGCCTAGTAGTTTGCTACTTTATTGTGGAAAAATTATCAATGACTTTAGAATCATTATTTTTTTTTAGTTTCGTCCATGAAATCTTTCAGTTCTTATGCCATTTAGTGCCATTAGATGATGATTCTGATACAATTGAAATGGCAAACTTGAGCCCAAAGTATTGTAAAATGAATAGTATGTACCAATGATTTAAATTGGTATGTACTATTTTACAACTTGTATTGTATTGGCTAAATAATTGATAAAATACCCAAGTATGGAGATAGCTTCATCAACAGTCTGTGCTACTTCTCCATCAAGCTGGATCCTGTTGAGATTCTCCTCCAGTGGAGTCTCCTCCACAACAACTTTAGAAGGCTGAAAATATCATCAAATCAGATTAATTTATTGTTTGATTGTTTAAAACAACAAATTATTATTGTGGCTGTGTGTGTCATATCAAATATAACATGACATGCAAATTACATTTACTAGCTGTAATATAAAGAACTAATCAAAGGGATTAATTAATGACTTCTTTTCATTCATATTTTTCATAATTATGCAATAGTAAGATCTTACCACAGGATGAACAGGTTCAGCCTTGATGGTCTTCTCCTTCATCCTCTCAATCTGTGCTCTAGTGATCTTGGGTGGGGGTGGTGCCACTTTTGGAGCAGCCTTCAGGGATTCCATCTCCTTTTCCAGCAAAGCCTTTGCTTCAGCCTTCTTTGAAAGTTGTTCGAGACGCTTCTTTTCCTGCTCTTCCTATAAAATACGTTTGTCTTTAACATATTCTAAGAGCTGAGCCAAATTAAAGATAATTTTATGTGAAAACATCTTTCTTAGCATATGTGGAAGGATGAGGTAGGTTCACCTAGAATATAAAATTATAGGAGTCTTGATAATTATAATTATCTTGTAGGTACTCGTTTCATTAAATTCTAGAATGTAGTAATAAGAACTAACCTTTTTCTGTTGTTTCTTCTTAAGTTTATCGTCGTTGTCTTCCCACTCTGCGTCTTCTATCATTTTTTTCGTCTTCTGTTCTTTCTCCTGCTTTGCATTTTCCTTACGCTGTCGAGCAGCTACAGCTTTGCTATTTTCGCCAGCGAATTTCTTCGGCATTTTTGTAAATGCACGATATGTTGATAGTAGGTACTTGTAGTAATTTAAAAGTAAATTGCAACCTTTTTCAACCAAGAATTATATAAATATGTTGCTGTTTATTTCATTTATAGCAAAAAGACCAAAAAATCGACTTGTAAGAAATTTCCACAAAAAACTTAACCTTGGAAAATTTTAACAGTTGTCACTTGTCAGGTCAGTTCTGCTTTTCTGACACTTGTCAGTCTGGAAATAAAAAAATTAAAAAAATCGATATTTTGTTTTTATATTCAAGTTTCTTCCTCGACATATCGATATTTAACATACCATTACGGCTGGTTGTGTTCCATGTTTAGGTAGAGGTGTAATAATATATATTCACAGTTCACCGGTATTTATAGGGCCCATGTAATACAGTGCGAGCCTATTGCAGCATCATCAGCCTATAACAATCCACTGCTGGACATAGATCCAAAGTACGCCATTTCACCCTGTCATATTGCCATTAACCAGGCAAACTCCAAACTCCGAGCTGTTACTGACAATTTCCTAAAAAAGCTGCTCGACCTGGGAATCGAACCCGACCTCTAGTGTAGCAGTCGCGTTTAGGAACACTGGCTAAGGGACCATCCATAAATTACTTGACACGAATCTCATGATTTTTGCTCATCCCTATCCGGAAATTACTACTGTTGTCAGTGTCAGAACTGTCAGAGAGTTTAGGCGGGAAAATGTAAAGTGCAATTTTGGCTGTTTTCTAATATCATTTTCCAAAACTTGTGTTTCCCCGAAGTTTTGATGCGTAATTATAGTGGATAGTTAACCATTAAGTGTTCGTGAACGTGTGCAAGTCTAGGCAGATGATATAAAATTGAAAATCGTGATTTTTGTGTTCACTCCTAAACTCCATCGAAGCCATAATGAAGTTTCCACTGTTTTACTGGGGATACGATAAAGTGATGAACCTACAAAAAAGACAAGGTATAAGATATAAAATTCTCTGAAATAAAAAAAAATTACAGTGTCAATTATTGTCACTGTCGTGTAGTGTCAATGTCAGGTCAACGATACAGATTCTTGTATCGTTTTTTCTTTTTATCCCGTTATGGGATATGGCGCCACACTTTTTGTGTATTTGCCAGTGTCAAGTATATAGAGTAAACAAGTAATATTTATTAATTCCCGTCATGGGATTATAATATATGGCGCCACACTTTCTGTGTTTGCCAGTGTCAAGTATACAGAATAATCCCCAGTAAAACAGTGGAAACTTTACTAAGGCTTGGATAGAGTTTAGGAGTGAACACAAAAGTCACGATTTGTCAATGTTATATCATTTGCCTACACTCGCACACGTTCAAGATCACTTAATGGTTAACTATCCACTATAATTACACATTAAACTTCGGAGAAACACAAGTTTTGGAAAATAATATAAAACCGACCAAGTGCACATTTTCCCGCCTAAACTCCTTCTTGACTTCTTGTATCGTTGTACCTACCTCAAAAATAATAAACAGACATAACTTGGCCGGATTGAAGTTAGCTGTTTGTCAGTTTTTGGTTGCGCAGTACACAATTTTTAACGTAATCAATCCACTGCGCATTAAAACGGCGAACTTCACTCCGGCCAACTTATGCCGCGCGTACTGTAGTTTGAGTCTTTGACAGATTCATCTGACAATTCTGTTGTCCATTGACTTGACCATTAAAAATTGAAATTGATTAATGTTGTCGTGTTGTGCGTTGCGATTGTAAAACAAATAAATAGGCCCATCTTTCTAAAATCGCGGAGATTGATAAAAAAATCAGACATTGTTTAAAAAAAATAGAACATGGCTTTAGTTGCATACGAAGACAGTGGCTCGAGTGACTATGAAGACGAGGAGGGCGATGATGTACAAATTGTATCGTTGGCCAACAAAATAGAAAGTAAACATGGTTAGTAAATTCTTAAATAATCAAGTCAAAACTGCGTTTTCTTATGCCCACGCGGCCAGTGATAAATATTTACATTAGATACCATATACATTACACTATCATTATCCATCTTCAGAACCATCAGCAGTGAAGCCAATACAAGCAATCTCGGAAGAACATAACGAGTTAAAGGAGAATGGTCCTAGGTTGTTCAATTTTCTACCACAGCCCTCAAAAAAGAAGCCAGCTGTAGTTGAGGAAGATGATGAATTTCTACACAAGAAGGAAGTTACTAATGCAGTGAAACCGAAGGCTAGGATCACAGTACCTCTATTGAGTGATGTAAGAATCAGCTGATCATGATTTTTAGTCTGCTGGATAACATCATAGCATGTAATTTCCTGTTTACAAAATATATTGTGCTGATTAGCTTGTACTTTATCCTTTGATTCCCAGCATGTAACATTCTCATACATATAATTATGTGCCTCCTACAATAAACTTATTTTTGTGGCAGATACTTTATCCTGTCAAGTGGCAAGAATCGGCTGGTAGACCAAAAGTTTTATTATGGTGTCTCCCAATTAGTACAGATGAATTAATTTAATTAACGGTTTTTTCAGTTCAAAGATGTGAAAGACAGTACGCAAATTGTTAAACCTCGAGCAGCAAGTGATGTAAGTTGATACAATTTAACATATTTATCTTTGTAATAAGTAGCAGTTATGTGTTAAGGATGCCATTTCTTTCAATATTTTCAATAACTGGTTGAAAAAATTCATCATCAGTAGTGACCAACACCTTTTACATTGTACTGTTACATTGTAATTATTGTTTAGTTTATTTTCATATACATAAGTAACACATCATCATCATCATATCAGCCTATTGCCATCCAAGTAACACATACTGGATATTTCAAAATAAATAAATTCTGAAAAAAAGCAGTATTAGAATAATATGATTATGTTGCAGAAAAAATCGGGCTTATTGAGCATGCTACCACTACCAAGAAATGGTGTAAAAGCTACAACAAACTCATTAATACCACATGTTTTGACTAAAAAACCAAACACTGCAATCAAAACAAATTGTTTACCTACACCAATAAAGAAACTTAAAGTAGACCCAACATCAGTGACAAATGACTCGGATGAGAGTGACGATGAAGTACATAATGATTTCTTCTCCATACACAAACCTGTTGAAATACCAGATGTGGAATTACCTTTAGATATAGATCAAAAGACAAAAGTTACAGAAAAACCAAGAGGCATTGAGGCATACTTCAAAAAAGACAATGAGCTACAGTTGGAGCAGGATTATGAGAATCAAGTGATAGAAGAGGAAGCAGAAGCAAGCTCAAGTTATAATGGATATGAAGCTGAAAGTGCTGATGCTAATGGTGGTGAGGTGGAACTTAATGAAGAAGCAGTAAGTATTCATTTAAATAATATTTTGCAGTAAAATCATTGACCCTAACTAAATCATCTCCTATACCTTACTAAATCCTCCTATACCCAGACTGGTAATAACTACCCACAGACCATACAAATATTTTTTCTATACAAGAATCAAACCTCCAACTTGTAGGCAGAAGTGCAGCCACTGCATTATTTTTGTCCCTGAATTGTACTTCTGCTTGTAAAAAATGAACTTTCAAGTTTCCCACCATAACTCCTGAGGCAGATCACTCTATAAATAGCCCAACTCCAATCAGATCCATTTGAAATATTTTTGATATTATTATTGTAGGAGAATTGATATTATTTCCATATTGGATGCAATTAATAAATGTTACTAAATTACATACATGATTTCAATTATATTAAAAAAATGTGTAATATAAAAAAAATAATTTTATTTTTAACTCAGATCATGAAACTATGCGGCACACGCGGCAAGCGGAAACGTGAAGAGATTCAGATAGTTGATGTGAACCAAGCAGAGGTGCTAGCAGATGCTCGAGAGATGCTGATGAAGGGGCTCATGGATGACACCACAAAGCGTGTTTCAGCCAGTAAGAAGAAAGGCAATGAGCCAACCACACAGCAGAGAAGAAAGCACCAGATCACATACTTGGCTTACCAGGTTTGTTGTTTGATTCAAAAATTGGTTTCTTGTGTGATTACAAATGGATGTTTTTAGCCATTATCCATTGACAGCCAACTCAAAAAGTAATTCTAGAATAAGACTAGTGATAGTGGTGTCATATCTAGATTGAAAAATTTATGAGCTGAGGATATGGATTAAGTTCATTTATTCATTTCATGGTTTAAAAAGGGACAGCTGATAGTGTCTTCACAACACCTATATGCTGTGTTAAATATTGACATGCAGCTTTCATTTCAGGCCAAAGCTAATGAAGCTGAACTTCAGAATCAATGGGCAAACAACAGGATGTCAAAGAGACAAACTCAAGCAAAGTATGGATTTTGAGAAATGCAAGATTTTTTAATAATTAATTTGTAAATATTAATTAGATTTTATATAAATCTTTTGGTTGTAATAAACACAACTCTCCATAGTGAGAATGTTAACAGCTATCAGATGAATAAAAAATTGAAATCGATATTACATTAAGTATTTTATTTATACAAAGCTAATGAACTAAATATTCTAAGTACATGTTAATTACAATCTCCTAGCTTTCCTTGGTCGAGGTGGGTTCCATGACACATGTGTATTGTCTGTGATAGACACAACATCTAGTCCACCCATTTGTAAGCCTTTTACTGCTGCCTGTAAAGTATTGATTACAATTAAAATTACAGTTTGTTTTATTCAGCAAAATCACTAGGAAGTGGTGAATGATGGGTGGAATATTAGGTACCTAGTACTTTTTAAATTCTGAAGTTAATATAAAAGACTTACCAATCTTCCTGGCCCCAAGCCTTGTACCCTCACTCTGACAGACTTAATACCTCTATCAATAGCTTTCTGCAATAAAGTTATAACTAACAATATCTATATATTTAAAATATATCTAGGATGATTAAATTGTCATTTTTTAATATTGAGGTGACACAAGCGGTCCAAAGGTTAATAAACTTTGACAAGGAGATGGATTGCATCCTGAATAAGTACATAGGCTACCTTTTGTTTCAAAAACAAACTGCATGCAAGTAAAATAGTGGGCAAGAACTTGTCATTTATTTAGGATGTTTGACATGTGGACTAACACAACATTTTGAAGGATTTTAGGTCATTTGCTATTTCACACAAAGATACTATCTATTTCATGAATGGAAAGATACCTATAAACTTACAGTAGCTATAGCAATGGCAGTAGTTTGAGCAGCAATGTTTGTTCCTTTCTTAGTATTCTTAAATCCCTCCATACCACACGACCTGATGATTTTCACGGTGCCCTTGGCATCGGTCATAGTGAATATGGTGTTATTGTGTGTCACTCTAATGTTGCAAATAGGCAACTCCTTGTACAATGTGCCACCAAATATTAAATTGTCTGATTCTAGAGTTGGGAATAGATTTTGCTTTCTGAAATTAAATGGAATTGACATTAAAGTTGATTTGCTGCATAATTAAAACACTGCAACTGATTTTAAGTGTAGTGTTAACTTTTCCTTAATGGTTTTAATAATACTCAAAAAGATGATTGGGGGCTTACACAATGCAATAATATGGGTTTACAGAGATTTTTGGAAAAGAAAAAGTGAGAGCTGACTTGTCTGCATCATTAGTCTAGTGGTCCCAAGGCAACTGCTATACTAGAGGTCCTGGGTTCGATCCCCAGGTCGAGCAGTGTTGAAATTCTCGGTAGTAGCTCAGAGTCTGGATTTGTATCCATTTAATGGCCATAGGCTCGCCCCCTATAACATGGGACCTAAACATACAGGTGAACTGTGGGTGTACATTAAGTACGCCTCTGCCTAACCCTTCGAGGAATTCAAGCGTGATGGTATGTTAAAGAGGAAGAGCCCTTCAGTGGGATAACACAGCAGCTAGATTCAGAGTTCATAATTTTATAATGGATGTGGCTCTCATTATGGAGAGGCTTTTAATAAGATAAAGCAATATAAGATGTTTACAATCTTACGCTTTTAAAACAGAGTCTAGGTCGACGATCTTTTCCCCCTGTACACCTTCATCGTCCTGAGGTATTCTTTTGTGGTCAAACTTCTCTGAGGCTTGAGGTGCAGAGGTTTGGAACAATCGCGTCACACTTGTAACGGGAACCCGAAGGGTACTTCTTATTGCACTTAACATATTTCTTTCCTCTATAATCTTTGAGTTTATCGCCGTTTATTATATAGAATTATTTGTATGAATTATTTTATCCTACATAACCTCAAAGTTTGACATTGACTGTCAATGTCAAACTATGTCTGCAAATGACATTTAATAACATTTGACACTAGTTTAGGCGGGAAAATGTAAAGTGCACTTTGTCGGTTTTCTAATATTTTCCAAAACTTGTGTTTCTCCGAAATTTAATGTGTAATTAAAGTGGATAGTTAACCATTAAGTGTTCGTTAACGTGTGCGAGTGTAGGCAAATGATATAAAATTGTAAATCGTGACATTTGTGGTCACTCCTAAACTCCATCGATGCCCTAATGAAGTTTCCACTGTTTTACTGGGGATTATTTTGTATACTTGACACTGGCAAACACAGAAAGTATGGCGCCATATATTATAATCCCATGACGGGAATTAATAAATATTACTTGTTTACTCCATTTAGTTGACACTGGCAAATACACAAAAAGTGCCATATCCCATACCGGGATTGAAAAAAAAGAACAAAACATTTGACACTGGCAATTATTTTTTATTTGGCCATGGATACACGTCCTTACATTTCAGTTGGGTAGCAGTTATTTTTTTTTTATATAAACGGACAGTTATTTTCTAGTGGAGGAAAAATTCAATCGCTGGCTAGATTCGAACCTGCGTCTTCTGGTTAGATACAGTAGATTTATAATTTTAGCATGGAAAATCCAAAATTCACAAAAAGATACCAAACATACAATCAGTACAGATATATCTGTACGTAAGAAACTGTACCAATACCAAATGATATAACTTGCATATTTATTGTCTCAATGATACAAGGGTGAATACCTCAGGTGAATACAGACAAGGCAACTGTCATAATGTCCTGTCATGAATTTTATCTCACTGTGCTAAAGATAGAGTATAATTTCTTTAGGTACCAATCTATTTATATTTGACGCTGAATTATGGACACTCGTTCCTGAATAACCTTTGCACCGAGTGTCAATATTCTTGCTACCTATTTGATATAGAATTGCAATCCCGTAACTAATTTTGATCATTGCCATTAGCGAGATAGAACATCTCGCTCTTAGTTTAATGTAGACTGTAAGTTGAATGGTATTACAGGAACTTGGGACAAGATAAAAAAAAAGAAGCACAATCTGCTACTTGAAATTAATAAATAGCCGATAAATAAAACCAGCACAACCCTATAACCATAATATATTAAATAGAGATAATAATAGACACCGATTGATTACAATACAACAATTAATTATTGGCAAACATGTTCCTGCAAAACGTGACAGTTTGGGTAAAACCACGTAGAGCGGTGGGTATGCCCATAAACATCAGTTGCAAATGTCCAGCCTCCGCTAAAAAGTTGGCGTTGAGGAGTTCTGCGGTCGCCCACTGGACAGTGTACGCATTGGCAACGGCCTCTTCGCCAACGGCCTCTTTGTTGATTATGTAGTTAATGAAGAATGTGTAGAACGGGCTTGCAACCAGTTTTATAAACATATTATTATCTAGAAGCTCCTTGATCAATTCATTGTCTATTTCTTGCTTTTGTATGTATTCCTGAAAAGAAAAAAGAAAATATAGAAATAAGTCTTAGAATTAGTTAGTATTTTTTTATGAGAGTCATTAATTTGCCGTACCTTATGCTGAAGCACTAAGTTCAAAATGTCGTCGTTAAAATTCTCACATTTGCTTAGAATCAGAATCCAAACGGCGTTGATGACTGATTCGGCTGACACATTATTGGCTATCCATTTTACTTCCTGAAACCGGGTAAAAAATATATATTTTTTTATAACATTAACTGCAACGTGTAACTGAATAAGCGCAAGTCCTCAAACTCGTCGATTAGAATATCGAATCATAATAACGAAACCCTAAATGTCATTTTGAGACACGTAAGCATATTTTTAGAAAGACGAGAAGGCTTCCTTGATTAACTAACTGCAACAAATACAGTAACTTCGTGAGTTTGCGAGTGCACACCAACCAAAATATATAGGAGAAAGTCCTAGTATGGCGCAACATTTTTTTTTAAAGCAAGGATATAAAAATATATATTTTAGAATGTATTATACCTCTTCAGCAAGTACAGGTCGCCTCAGTAGTAACTTGATTAGCAGTAAGTTTTCTTTCTGTTCAGATGGTGTTTTGAGCAAGTAGTTCAGATATTCAAATTGCAGACTCTTTAAATCGCTGAAATCAAAGAATAGTTTAAGCAATTTTAACTTAATATATGTTACGACATCATAAAATATGAATTTATAATTAATTATGTATTCGAGCTTTTTATAGCGCGCAACTAAAAACCACACCCGCCTTCACTTGCCATATACACATTGGGATCATAAGGCGCCGTATGTTTAGGTCACATGTCTGCTACAAGGGACCTAAACATACAAGCGAACTGAGGGTGTACATTAGTACATCTCTTCAGGGAGTACGGGCGGTGTAGTGGTATAATATGTTTCCTAAGAGACGATAAAATTAGTATAGTCTAAATAACAAATATAATGAAAAATACAGCCGAATTGAGAACCTCCTCCTTTTTGTCGAAGTCGGTTGAAAAATTATATGAAATGGTCACCTGTTCCTAGTAGGTGGCCAGCAGTTAAGCACATCCACCAGTGCCTTCTTCTTCTGCCAGGTGTCGGACAGCTCCAGAAACTTGGCGAAAGCATCGCACCTGCCTTCCTCGCTTAACAACTTCTCATCTACACGAAGACAATATTATCTGTTTACTGCTGAATCAAAATTCAAAACCACAATGGCTCTTTGTGTATTTAAATTAATGTATATCCTAATCCATAAAGAGAAAGGGTTTAAATTAAGTCTTTCGTATTTGTAAAATGGTTAAGATTTCAATTTATATTTTTTTCTAAATACTGCCTCATCGTTCTTTGGTGGCACGTGCGGCCCCTGAGTGACGCCCTGGGTCAATTCCAATTTCGGTTGGTCAGTGCTAGTATAGGATTCAGTTATGAATTTTTAGAAGAACAAACAGGTAATTTTTACACCTATTTGTTTTGATGTATGCAAACATGACTATTGTAGTGGTCCTAAGCGAGACTGCTACGCTAGAAGTCCTGGTTTCGATACTCGGTCGAGTGTTATTAGATTTATCTATGAAATTCTCAGCAGCAGCTTAGAGTTTTGATTTGTGCCCGGTTAATGGCAATAGGATCGCCCCATACCAAACGGGACCTAAACATATTAGTGAACTGTGAAACACAGTCTGTCTGTATGTATGTCAGTCTGTATTCCCAGAATACAGACGTGATGTATGCTATTTATCGAAATAAAAAGTAAATTAGCAGTAGATTTATTTCGGTAAACTAAACACTAAAATAACATAGTATTTTTATTTATATTGTTTTAATAGGATTGTTATTAGTTTACTTTAGTGACCTTCCATAAAATAATAACACTAATTATTTTTAATTCAGTACAAGACCCACCAGTCAAATGTTGTGCGTATTCAGAGTCAGGCCACTCAGTGCGGAAGAGGTCGACAGTGAACTGCGCGATCTTCATCATGTCGTTGGTGTCGTGCACCCTGGGCTTCTGGCTCAGGGCCAGCAGCCCTATCTGCTTGTGCGGCGGCAGCGCGAACTCAGTTGCCTTCACCATCACCTTCTCCAGCAAGTCGTCGGGGAACTTAACGCCCTCCTTGTGGTAGGACGTCAAGCGAGTCACTAGGGTTTCCATATCGCTGGAATATTAATATTAAATAATTATCCAGTAGCAGATATTTATTGTTAAACTGTCTGTGATCACACTGATCACACTTTCTCCAATCCCGAATAAATTTCCCAAAATCCCGTCTAAGTGATCGCTTCTAGATTATATAACGAAATCGAAGTCAATGTGTTTTCTGCATTCAATGTTAGTTTTACAAGTAGGTATCAGACGTTGCCTAACTTAAGGTGCTACATACGAAACTTAACGAACAAATCCTATATCAACACTCAGGCCGTGGCCCGCCAGGCAAACATCCACTTGATGGAATAATCCTCCCTTTGGATGGAAGGGCAACAACAACACAAACATTTATCATTTACCGGCTGAAATGCAAAATTATTAGGCTAGTTGACTGATACTGTTTAATGGTCTCATAAAAAAGTTGACCATAAATAGAGCTGAACAACAAAAACAAAAAATTATAATAGGTATATTGGTAAGGAAGTTATAAGCTTTTTAATTTTATGCTAGACAGTGAATGTGCTATGGCACGTTGTGACGTCAAACCGTGCATGCGCCGTACAAATTCTATACTGATATTCGTTTTGCGGGAATAGGATAGAGCATCCCCACTCAATCCTCACCAAAAACATTAAAAGCTTATATCTTAGAACTTTTATTTTTTTCAGTCTACGAATTATTTTTAATAAAAATTCTCAATTGGACCATTATGTTGAATAAATCAAAGAGCAATCAACTACGCTATCGGTACAGTGTGCAGTGTTGTGCACTGACCTGGCGGTGTGCAGGTGGTGCAGCACGGCGTGCAGCAGCAGGCGCGGCGGGTCGGCGCACACGTGCAGGCACTGCAGCAGCCTCGACAGCGCCGACAGCTTCACGTCACACAACATCACCAGCCGGCTGATGCATGACACCAACGAGTCGTTGTCGCCGTGACTCTTCTCTATTTCCCTTAAAACACAACATAAAAAGGCAGATGGGAGAAGGAGTTTTAGTCCATGGTAGAAGGACCACAGGTATTCTCTTCCCGAGAGAGCTAAGCACGTCATTGGTTCCTGTCGATGTCATCGTTTGACATGATAAAATCGCCGAACAAAATTCATTTTTTCACTTACGGTGCTCATTAGTACACCTCTCCCAAAACCGTCGGGGAATACAGGCGTGATACGTAGGTGGGTATATTATGTTTGTTGTGATAATTTCACAAGGCCTACAAATATTTTTCAATTATACATTTTGACGTCACGTATGGCGTAACGTTCGGTTTCTGCGTCACGTGTCTGTTACGATACCCACACGGAACAAACATTTATACGAGTATAACACGCAGTTAGACTGGCTGTTGAAATTACAGGAGAAAATCCTCGTGATTTTCTCTTAGGGTGAGGTAAATTTTTTTTTAAATGAAATATGTAATTTTTTTTAAAAAAAAAAGCTTACTAGCAATGTGGATGGCACATTACTAGTATTCTTGTTAACCCCTCGTACTAAGCTAAAATGCTTGTGTTACGAGTGGGTTTACGTCGGTAGTGCAATGGGTGAGTTTCGAACAGGCAACCACATGATCGCAATTCCAACGCTCTAGCCATTAGGCTACCGCCGCTTCAATATAAAGCAACTTACGGCCATATCTCAGTCCTGGGCATGTTGGTGTTGTCGATGAGATTCTGTATGGTGGTGGAGTGGAAGTTCTCCAGGAAGCGAGCCCAGCGCGTCAGCTCCTGTCCCACTTGAGACCACGTTTGTTCACTACAACACAACAGTCGTTTTTGCATTCTCTTAAGACGTCTTATTTAGTTAATTAGCTTGCGTAATTATTTATATAAGAAATGTAATTTATCTGAAGTTCCAAATAAGATTATAACTGCTTTCCCAGGAAGTGGTTTCGAATAATAATAGATCTAATTATTTGATCTTTATAAGCACTTACTTCTTGTTGAACTTGAAGTCATTCTCCTGTTCTTGCTGACAGTAATCCACAGCTTGCATTATCATCAGATTTCGAGTTCCAGCCGGCACTCTACACATACACAAATTCAATAAATATTTATAGCCATTGTGTACGAGAACTGCCCGATTCAAGTATGGCTGGGGTCTTGGGTTCGATTCCCAGATCGGGGAAAGTTTTACTAAGTGAAATCTCAATAGCAACTCAGTATAGGACCTAACACATCATAACTGTTGATTGTATTACCGCAGTGTGTAAAATGTACGCTAAATGTAAACAACTGCACGCAAAATGTATGCAAGTTCACCTCAAATTATTGACAAAAAGGAAAAACATAATTAATTAATGGTTTAAACTACGTAATAGCATATTTAGGTTACATTTTGCTGTGCAATACAGTTTTCTCTAAATACCGTTCTATAGCGACGTCGCTGAAGCAAGTGTCAGCTACAAACTGCACTAGCTCGTGTTTAGACAGCTTGTTGAAGTAGCTCGCACACTGCCTGTACTGTTGCATCCATTTCTTGTTGGTTGCGTTGTTCGGCACCTGAATAATGAATTGGCAACTCGTATCCCAATTTCAAACAAAACACCACCTTTAGAAGGTATATTTTTGCTTGTCGCACTATTGTGAACTTCGAACAATGACGTAGCAAATTTTGAATACACGAGTTATTTTTACTATAATAATAATATTCAAAATTTATAAACTCAAACAAAAGCGTGAATATTTGTTGATATTAAAGTTGATTTTTGAAATGAATGAATATTGACATAGGGAGTGACATAGTATACTAAATTAGCTTAGCTTCTTTCTCAATGAGAAGTATTTATTCAAGTTAATTTTACAAAAGTATCCTGGGTTTGAGTCCCAGGTCGAGCAGCATTATTGGGTTTTCTATGACACTCTCAGTAGCAGTTTGGATTTGTACCCGGTTAATGGCAAAAGGATCGCCCCCGACTAAATGCTACTTAAACATACCGTCGAAATGTGGTTCTGGATGTAATGTAAAATAATCGATACAGTTACAATATTCTACATGTACGCGAAGCCGCGAGAAAAACCTAGTTAATATACTCACGCTAAAGAAGTACTTGGTGAGCCACTTGGTGTAAATAGTGTTGACGGATACAGGGATCTTGAAGGCGGGCGGCAGGCTGCGCAGGAACTTGGTGACCATGCCCACGTTCTCCGGCTTGATGATGCTCACCACGTGTGACGACAGCTGCTCCGCCGCCGGCTGCTCCACCAGCAGCTTGTAGTCCAGCTCTGAATTTAAATTGGCAATATGTACTTACATATTATATACTACTTCCAACCTATCCTTACTAATATTATAAACGTGAAAGTTTGTGAGTATGGATCTATGGATGTACGGATGTGTGTTACTCTTTCATTTCATTTCATTTCAAATTTGTTACCACTTTCGTACTGGTCATAGATTAAGGAAAAATAGATCAAATTATGCACCAAGAACCATAAACTTCTATAGTTTTCCTTAATCTGTGGCTCTGGTAGATGGCCATGCCTGTTGTGTTGCCAGCTCCCATTTTTTGTTTTTCTATTTTGCGCGACCTTTTGCTACATATAAGTTTTTGATTGTACAGTTGCATTTTGATTTGTTGTGTGTCATAAGGGCGAAAATAAAAACATTTTCTTTCTTTTCTTTTTTCACGCCAAAACGGCTGAACGGATCTGGATGAAATTTGACACTGACATAGATTATAGCTGGAATAACACAGACTACTTTTTATCCAGGCCGGACCCAATTCTAAAGTTCACGCAAACAAAGTCTCGGGCAGAAGCTAGTATTCAATATCATGGTATTGAATGAGCGTTGGAAGTAAGCATTCGGAAACCAGGGCACCTGCCCCGGGCGGCAGTTTCGGTGGGGAAACCAGGACGCCCCCTGAAACTGCCAATAACAGTTAATATAGTAGTAATAACAGTTTCAGGGGGCACCAAAATCATAAAATAGTAATTAAGTACTTAATCTTCTATAATATAAAAATGAATCGCAAAATGTGTTGGTAAGCGCATAACTCAACAACGCCTGGACCAATTTGGCCAATTCTTTTTTATAAATGTTTGTTGAAGTTCAAGGATGGTTTTTACGGCGAGAACAATTCGAATAATTGCAGGAAAAACCCTAAAAACAGCCCTTTTCTTTTTCCCATACAAACGTTTTCTAACTAAAACGTAGAGTCAATTTGAGCTTTATTGCTATTGCATAAAGTTCATATTAAACCCTTTCAGCAAAGTGACAGTTCTGTTCAGGAGAATTTTTTGCCCCGACTATAGAATAGGTAGGAGCAAAAAACGGCCACATTACAAATCTTTTTGACAGGACGAAGTCTGTCGGGTCCGCTAGTATTCCATAAATTAAGTAGTTTGATTGTGATTGAGGTTTTTTTCACAATTTATTTCAGACGCTGGAGAAGGGGGTCAATATCAAGTTTGTGCCCCGGTGCAAAAAAATTGTAGATCCGGGGCTGCCTAATGATATGACCGTTGGACTGCCAAGTCAAAGGTCTCGAGTTCAAATCCTAGACTACAGCCTAATTGAACTCACTGTGAGAGGAGACCCGCGCCCACCAGTATGTAGCTGATGAATAGTAACAAATAATGATACCTGGAGAAGCAGCCTTGGCCTTCTTGAGTAGTTTGATGTGTTCTGCGGCGGTGAGGCCCGCTATCAGAGCCTTCTCGTCCACGCTCTTGAGTAGCGCGAAGTAGTTGATTAGCGCATTGTGTTCCGTGCCCAACAATTGCGGCCATAGTGCTTCTTTTATTCTGTCGAGAGAATTATATGAAGAGTTTATATGAGAGGAAATAATGTAAGTAAGAGCGCGGCGGCGGCGTGCTGCAGCCACACGTCCGGCACCTCTATGTACTATGTACAGTAGTCACCTCGCGTGTGTGTCGTGCGCGGGCGCATGGTGCGGCGGCGCGAGTGCGGGCGCGTGCGGGCGGGGCGCGGGCGCGGCGCTGCGCAGCGCGGCGGCGGCGTGCTGCAGCCACACGTCCGGCACCTCTATGTACTATGTACAGTAGTCACCTCGCGTGTGTGTCGTGCGCGGGCGCATGGTGCGGCGGCGCGAGTGCGGGCGCGTGCGGGCGGGGCGCGGGCGCGGCGCTGCGCAGCGCGGCGGCGGCGTGCTGCAGCCACACGTCCGGCACCTCTATGTACTATGTACAGTAGTCACCTCGCGTGTGTGTCGTGCGCGGGCGCATGGTGCGGCGGCGCGAGTGCGGGCGCGTGCGGGCGGGGCGCGGGCGCGGCGCTGCGCAGCGCGGCGGCGGCGTGCTGCAGCCACACGTCCGGCACCTCTATGTACTATGTACAGTAGTCACCTCGCGTGTGTGTCGTGCGCGGGCGCATGGTGCGGCGGCGCGAGTGCGGGCGCGTGCGGGCGGGGCGCGGGCGCGGCGCTGCGCAGCGCGGCGGCGGCGTGCTGCAGCCACACGTCCGGCACCTCTATGTACTATGTACAGTAGTCACCTCGCGTGTGTGTCGTGCGCGGGCGCATGGTGCGGCGGCGCGAGTGCGGGCGCGTGCGGGCGGGGCGCGGGCGCGGCGCTGCGCAGCGCGGCGGCGGCGTGCTGCAGCCACACGTCCGGCACCTCTATGTACTATGTACAGTAGTCACCTCGCGTGTGTGTCGTGCGCGGGCGCATGGTGCGGCGGCGCGAGTGCGGGCGCGTGCGGGCGGGGCGCGGGCGCGGCGCTGCGCAGCGCGGCGGCGGCGTGCTGCAGCCACACGTCCGGCACCTCTATGTACTATGTACAGTAGTCACCTCGCGTGTGTGTCGTGCGCGGGCGCATGGTGCGGCGGCGCGAGTGCGGGCGCGTGCGGGCGGGGCGCGGGCGCGGCGCTGCGCAGCGCGGCGGCGGCGTGCTGCAGCCACACGTCCGGCACCTCTATGTACTATGTACAGTAGTCACCTCGCGTGTGTGTCGTGCGCGGGCGCATGGTGCGGCGGCGCGAGTGCGGGCGCGTGCGGGCGGGGCGCGGGCGCGGCGCTGCGCAGCGCGGCGGCGGCGTGCTGCAGCCACACGTCCAGCACCTCTATGCCGTACTTCTGCGCCAGCGAGCACGCGCGCTCCACGTGCTCCTTGTTCGTAGATCTACAGCAACAATACTAATTACAAACCACTGACACTTTATTGCATAGTTCAATAATTCACTATAAATGTATAAATAAACTGACTTCACGAACTTTGTACTGTATCTTCAGAACCAACCAAGGGTCATATTTTTTGAATTACTTATTCTCTCATCACAATAGTTCTTAAATTATACTGTAATAAAAGCTGACATTGCTGTAACCTGTGAGAAACTAATTTATTTATTTATTATTAGGAAGGCTTACAGTCTAATAACAAAGTATTATATAATTTGCTAACTAAACATACAAGTTGCTGATGACAAGCCTCCACAGATAGTTTAAATGCTATCAATCCAAGATGAACATCAAATAAAACTACAGTAAAACAATAATTAAAATACTTAAGTCCAGTGTACTGGTCTTCACCATTATACTTAATTTACGCTACATATTAATTAAAATTAAAATAACAAAAGTTTGAGTGTCGCTATCCGGTGCTATTAAAAAATAATTGACCTAAAATCCGTTTTACAGTATTTGCGTTGGTGCAAAACACTTCAATGTTAAGGTTACGGGGAAGTTTATTATAGGCAAGTGCACTGCGCAGAAGAAATGAGTTTCGCCGATAATTTGTGGTGGAAAATGGTACATGCAGCAATGGCCGTTGTCGAAAACCAATGTGGTTAGTGCGGATCCCCACTTTCGCCAGTAGTTCGGAACAGTCGATTGTACCATTTGCGATGTTTAACAAATAGCTGATGTCACTAATGTTACGTCTACGATCAAGTGGCAGGAAATGATATCTATTGCAACGGTGATTGTAATCCACCGACCATTGCTGTGCCCTGAAGTCTAGATATCGGAGAAATTTCCTCTGGACACCCTCAATCCGAGACTTATAAATCTCGTACTGGGGGTTCCATACTTGGGATGCGTATTCTAAGTGACTACGTACGAATGAACAGTATAGAATCTTTATTGGCTTAAGAGACCGGAAACAGGCTGTGTTTCTTATAATAAATCCTAGCGCCTTTGATGCCTTTTTTACTATACTTTCAATATGTAAATCAAATAAAAGTTTGCTGTCTTGTATGATTCCTAGGTCTTTAATACTATTGATTTTACTAATGTTTACATTATTAAGCATGTAGTTGGAATCTATTATAGATTGCCGCCGCGTGAAGGTAATATGAAAGCATTTTGACACATTCAGCTGGAGTTTATTGAGGGTACAGTATGTCTCAAATCTATTAAGATCAGCTTGTAGCTGATATGCGTCAGATATGCTTCGCACGACTTTATGTATTTTCATGTCGTCTGCGTATAGAAGAATGTACGAATGCTTAAAGCAAGCTTTTATATCGGCAATAAATAAAATAAATAATAGTGGCCCCAAAATTGAGCCTTGGGGCACTCCCGAGGGGACAGAGCTCCATCCAGAAGTGTATCCGTGAAGTACCACAGCCTGAGTCCGGTTTTCTATATATGACGAAAACCATCTATACAAATCCCCGTGTATTCCTGCCACCAATAACTTCTTTAGAAGGATTTGATGGTCGATACGATCAAAACATTTGCTATAGTTGGTGTATATGACGTCAACCTGCGCTTGTTGATCCATACCTTCTGATATAAATTCGTGAGATAATATTAAATTAGACGTAGTTGAGCGATTTCTTAAGAAACCATGCTGCTCATCACAAAAGCTGCTTCTTAATGCCGCGTATACTTCAGTATAGACTACTCGTTCTAGGATTTTCGAGAATAAACATATCTTTGATATTGGTCGGTAATTTTTTATATCCGATTTATTCCCTTTTTTAAAAACGGGTGTGACAAAGGCTGATTTCCAAACCCTCGGAACTACACCTTCTGACAACGACCGTTTAAATAAGATACATAGCGGTGCAGCAATACTGTCAGCACAGTTGACTATAAATATGGGAGGTATCAAATCAGGTCCCCCGGACTTAGTTAGGTCTAGCGTTTTCAGTAACTTCAGCACCTGTGACTTACATATGTCCACTGTGCTGATTCCCATTATACAGTTATTAAGACCTCGATCACTAGCCGAAGCCGGAGATATATCAGTTTCATGTGCTAAAACTTTATGCTGGAAAGTAGAATGAAAATAATTAGCAAATAGATTACTGATTTCTTCCCCTGTACTAGCTGAAATATCATCATAAAACATTACATTAGGAAATGTGCTGGTGTTCCGCTTACTTTTCACATACGACCAGAAGGACTTCGGATCTTTTGTAATTGAAGATTCAATTTTTTCAATATAAGTATTAAAACAAGACTTTTCTAGATCAATAGCTCGGTGACGTAAGACTGAAAAAGAGTGATAGTCCGATATGTTTCCATATCTTTTATATTTTTGGTGGTATTTGTATTTTTCTTTTAACATTTTAACTAACGCTGAATTATACCACTGTGGGTGTGAGGATTGTTTAATAGATTTTAATGGAATATGTATGTCCCTAAGTTCATTTAACTTACTGTAAAATTTTGCGACGGCATCATCTAATGAGTTCGTGGACAGAAACTCGGTCCAATTTATTTGATCAAGTTCAGCCCTAATAGCAGCGTAGTCTCCTCTAGAATATTTATATCGCATAGTTATTTTTTCACTTAATTTATGTATTTCTACAAAACTGGCCCGAATAAGCAAAGGTTTATGATGCAAGTCTATAGGAAAGGCTATTGGGTTGTCACACTCAGTGACAGTTACGGGGTTATTAGAAAAAACCAAATCAAGCAATCTATCGTTACTGTTTCGTTCCCCGTTATACTGGGATAAATTCGCAGTTAGGACGGTATCTAAGAATTCGCTAATATATTGGCATTTAATGTTTTGAGGGATTAATTCGGCATTATCATTTCCAGTAACTGACCAACATATATTGTTACCAAAATTGAAGTCGCCTAAAACTAAAAACATGTCTGTTGAATGGGTCAAAATTAAATTATTGAGTCGAGTTGTAAAATTCTGTAATTGACTGTTATATGAGTTACCTAAGTTTTGTTTACACAGATAAAGAGCGCAAATATGTAGTTTGTACGTTACCTGCGGCCTGGACCTCTTTAGTATGATTGATACCCATATATCCTCGGCTGAACTACGCCATTCAGGTCTCTCAAGAACTGTAAGGTTGCTCCTCACTGCTATCAAAACACCGCCCCCCCTTTTCTGCGAGGTATTAGAGTAATCGCGATTTCGCCTCCAAACCAAATACCTAGCATCAAACAGTTCACTATTATTAAAACTATCATCTAACCACGTTTCCGTAAAAACTATAATATCATACGAGTTCAAACATACACCACGAAGAACATTGTTTGTTTTTGTTCGCAATCCGCGAACATTTTGATAGTAAAGACTAAGTGTAGCCATACCGAGATTTAAATATAACAATTTTTATTTTTAAATTACAATATACATACCGAATTATCTTGCTTAATAACTGATAAGTTAAATTTGTGATAGAATAATAAATTAGTTTGTAGGTAGACGACAATAACTTGATAAAATCTGATAGGCACAGCAATGCACAGTGTACGATGAGAAGTAACATTGAAAACCACGACGTGTGAATAGAAATAAAAGATGACAACTGGTTGCAAGGCAGGAACAGTCCGCCACTATTAGTCATAAGACAAATTGCGCTGCATTGAAGATAAGACTGTATTACGTATGATATATAGCTGAAAACACTTTCGGTTTGACCGACCATACACAAAGCATACTTTGACGACTTACGCAAATGCACCGTGTAAAAGTATTGAGCCATTTGGAAAACAAGATTAGCACACTGCTGTATGCGATTCTCAAACTGTTCAATTTGGATACTTATAATTAAAATTACGTTAAATGTAAACATATAACCGTTACAAGTAGACTGAAGTTGTACGGAACTAATTACACTATTTTTGTAAGATCCTTTTCCGACTTCACATATATTATTGGGGAAGTGTCCATTTTTCTTACATGAATTTTTGCGTGTTTGACCCATACATACTGAAAATCCGTTTCCGCTGCTGCTTTCTTAGTTTTTGATAACAGGAGCTTATTTTTTGTCGTCAGGTGATCATTCACGTAAACTTTTTGATTTCCTGGTAATCCTATCTGACTGACTGTAAGCGGAGAGGTCTTAGATTCATATCTGGAGGCAGCTATAAAATCTTCTTTAATATATCGATTGCAGAAACTTACTATTATAGGTTTTATACTATCTTTTTGCTGCGATGGGACTCTTGTTATGAAATTAATCTGGTTTTTAGAGACCGGATAGTTTATTTTTGTACCTATTTTAAATACAAGGTCGAATAGGTTTTCATTATTCTTCTGAGGTAGCCCTTTTATTTCAACGTTGTTCATTCGAGACCATTGATCTCTTCTATCAGATTCTTCGTCTAATTTATCCAACCGTAACTGCATCTGAACAACTTGGTCTTGAACCTTCTCCATCTGACCAATGCGCTGCTCCATGTTGTTTATTTTAGAATTAAATTCTTTTATCACATCCTGAAATTGTTTACTGAGAGAAGACTTTAGGTCAGCGAATTCACTTTTGAGCGCTAAGATTTCGTCCTTCAAACCTTCAAGTGGAGTGAGTTTTTCTGACAGAGCTCGTATTTCGTTCAATACAGTTGAATTTGAATCAGGTGTTGGTGATCTTGGAGAACTAGTTAGTTGAGATGAGCTGGTCGTCTTGCATTTCATACAACGCCACGTGAGCTTCCTGTCTCCCAACCTCCTGTGACCGGCCTCGGAGATACCCGCACAGTGAAAATGCAGCATCAGGTTACATGCTGTGCAGTGAGCACCTTCAGACAACACCTCGCTACAAGCACCACACTTATATGTATTCATCTCGGCCTAGTTAGTAGAATAGTTAGCGGCGTTAACAGTTGAGATACACTGGTATATTTCTAAGGATCGATAGATAGTTAAGTTAGTTACACGACCGGTGACAGCGATGTCAACGACCTAACTAATGTCTGATATAGGTTTCTAAAACGACCTGTAATACATTATAGGTCACCAGGGCCCTTCCGCCGCCAAAGCACTTGCCTTGGGCATTTCAGAATAATGGGGCCGCTATGACAACGAATGTCAGGGGGGGTTATTTTATAAACTAATAAAAAAAAACAAGGAATGGGAACTAGGGGGGACCCTTGAATCGCGGGTTCCAAATATAATAATAATGGAAACGACGGGCCTGGATACGGAGTTCAAGAATGTTACAGTTTTACAGACAACTTGCGGATAGCATCAAACGCGCGTTGTTATTTCGGGGTTGGTGTACTAATGTACACACATAGTTCGCCGGTATGTTTAGGTCCCATATATTAGGGGGCGAGCTGTTACTGAGAATTTCATAGAAAAACCCAATAACACTTTGCTCGACCTGACAATCCCAGGACCTCTAGCGTAGCAGTCGCGCTTGGGACCACGAGACTAATGAGGCAGTTTTAGAAGTACTGTTTCTAAAATACTTTGTTCGCATATGCTCGTGACTGTATTAGGAGGTACTTGTAATCTATCTTGTGATATAGTATTTTTATTAAATCATATCATATTGAATTAAATAAGAACAAATAGTACCTAATATCATTTAGCGTCACTGTCTAGACTGCATGCGGGTTTTAACAGATACAATGACCTAAATAAGTCGGTTCTAGATTTTAGTCACTATAACGGATTATTTATTTAATTATAATCAGTTATAGCTGGCTGTCTCTTGGTTTTACCCACTAGACCACGCGTAGAACGCAATGCTTAATTTCGAACACATTAATACAGCCGAAATAGCTCAGTTGGGAGAGCGTTAGACTGAAGATCTAAAGGTCCCCGGTTCAATCCCGGGTTTCGGCAAGTACACTTTTAGCTTTTTTTTTACAAACCCACAATTTTCTTCTTTTACAATTTTCAATTTGCTTTTTTAAAATAAAATAACAATGCATGTATTTTTAATTCCGTCGTATTTCCAAAAACTAAGAATAATTTTATTGCTATTACAACTGTACAGTTACAAAGTACTTACGTACTGCTAAAGTTACTTTTTACTCACCAAAGGACTGTTAGTAAAATATTTTCTTCGAGACAGCAAAACTAACTCCAGCTAGCTAGCGGTTACACACGATGAAGGTGATGCTCGTATCTTAGATGGTAGGTAGGTATGATAGGTTCCCATTGTGGTGATAACAACTTACAATCAGATGGCTCGTCTGTTCGTTTGTCGACTTATACCTTTAATATACTGACGCTGCGAATCGCGAAAGCTACAGCATGCTATTTCACGCTTTAACTTATGTAATTCCCAATGCTTGTGTTTACCAAAATTTGCAATCGTTTCTCTGAGATACGCGTCAGTGTTCTAAAAGCATTCATTAATGAAAAAAATATCCCACCGAAAAAATGTCTGCTTATAACAATCTTTTTGTGATTTTTTTTACATTTTCCATGTTAAGATTATAAAGGTATCTTAGTGAAGGAAAAATTCAATCGCGGGCAGGATTTGCACCTGCGTCTTCTGGTTAGATACACCAGACTGCGTCTTCTGGCGGTAAAATAACTGCTTATAACAAGTTTATATGTACGGTCGGGTGCATAAGTCAAGTAACAATCTCGCAAAACTATTGCAAACAAAACTAGTAGCACGTATAACTTTCTTCCATAATGACATTCCACGCGTACCGCAATCTATCATTATTTGGTCGTTGTTTCAAGACTCATGTCAACGATATGTCTCTGTAATGTTTGATCTTACGAGTAGTTACAAAAAATGAGGGTGGTTTTGAAACGAAATGAATCTATTGACTTGATGGCTTGATGGCGGTGTAGCTAGTTAGACATACCTGGCGACCCTGTATATGATCTCGCGGCGGTACTCGTCGTCGGCGTTGAACAGCAGGCCGTTGACGGAGTAGCCCATGGCCCGCAGCGCGTCCACCTCGCTCATGCCGGTGAGGCGCTCGATGCACTGCCGGATCAGCTCCATCTGCTCCTCGGACGCGTTCTTGTGCCTGAGCGTAGTGCGCGCCATCTGGTGGTAAACATGTTGTTTTAGAAATTATATCACCCGTTAAAAGTGCCCTTTGTATAATGTTGTTTTACTGTAGCGAAACCTTATTTGCGCTTTTAACAAGATGTCATCAGATATTCAGTTCTGAGTTTAATTAATTGACCTCGGAAGGCTTGGTGAGGTAGACGTTGTCGCGCAGCTCGGCGGTGTTGCACTTGAGGAGCGTGGCGTAGAGCGCGCAGCTGACGGCGGCGTCGGTGTTGTTGGCCTCGATGAGCCTCCTAGTCTGCGCGCACTCCTCACTCGTCCGGAGCAGACAGGCCACGCTCAGCGGCGTGTCCTTGTACAGTATTTCTTCAGCGCATTTTTGGACCACTACGATAACAAAATAACATGCCCCTCATCAAAATTGTTAAAAGCTGCGAAGATCTTGACAATATCGTAAGATTTTTGACAATATCGTATAGAGATCGTTCATTAATTTACGTGAGGTGAGGCCAAAATTCTTATTTTTATTCAAAATTCTTTTCGAAATCACATTCTTATAAATAATTACTAATACAACCCCTACATGATGAAGTCGCTCAAATAGTGAAGGAAAACGCCGTGAGGAACCTGTATGTATGAGGAAAGAATTTTCGACGAAGTATAGAGGCTGCCTCTCTGCACTACTAAGCCGGCGTTGTACATAACCTGACTCCGTTCATTCTGAAAGAGTACCGTGCATAATAATGGGACAATATATGGATTACTTTTTTATTTTTTTATTCGTGATAGGCTTACGCTTGACCGACAATTCGCCTGATGTTAAGCAATACTGCGATCTACGATGGAGCGCGCTTGCCTAGAAGAAACCGACTCATTCGTGATTTGAAGACACCCAGATTAAATTTATCGGGGACGAATCTTATACGATTATAAGTTAAAATGTTTTATTTCAATTAGACCATTTAAATAGGTACTTTTGAAAAGTCAAAACTTTCCAAAACGTGGGTCTTATGGAGAAGAGCCGCCAAGGAACTCCATAAATACCCTCTTTAAAGAGACATGATTAGTATTATGATAGTAATTCCTACCTTCAGTTTCCAGCTCGCAGGTAGAGCCGTTCTCGAGACAATTCTGTATGTAGAACCACTTGAGCACGTTATGTCCGACGGCGGCGGGCCCGTCCGCGGCGTCCGGGATGGAGAACCGGTCGTAGCCGTAGTAGTGGCGCGACACGCTGTGCTCCGGGTACAGCGTGCGGTAGAACTCCTGGCAGTGGACCGTACGCTCCGTCGATTCCGTGGGCGCGGTCTTATTGTCACTGAGATGAAAGAAAAGGATGGTTGAAGAGACTAATGATAACTGATAACTAAGGGAACGAATCCATATTACGTGACACGATCAGGGGTGGGATAGGAATTTAGGTGGGAATCAAAATACCACACTTGGTCATGGGTCGGAGGGTGGGCTTACTTAAGTTTTCGCCACGTAGTCAATATTCACTAGGGATATCTCCTGCGACCTGGGAATCGAGCCCAAGACCTCTAGCATGGCAGTCGCGTTTAGAAACCCTAACTAATGAGGCAGTTTGTTTGTAAAAAAACAATTTAAAACCATAATTATGAACGTGAAAACTAGGGGTGTGGCATATATATTGCGGATGGTCACCGAGGGTGGAGAGAGATAAATGTTAAAACATGTCGGGAGTCTAATTTTTTCATGAAGACATAACAGTTGAACTGGGTAATTAATGATCATTGATTTCTAATCCCAAAAGAGGAATGTATATAGTTTTAGACCTTGTGCTGTAAATAATAAAGATAAGATTTGCCTAACCACTATGTTAAAAGGCTGCTAAAATCATTGGATTTGATATCACAACAATTAACAGATTCTTTACACACCTGAGAGCGAATTTGTTTTGGAACGTGTCGAGAAGATAGTTGAACAGCGGTATCTTTTTCTCGGGCTGAGCTGGGGCCACCAAATCTTTTTTCTCGATCACAGGCTAATAAAAATACAGTTCAATACATTACAATTGATTAGTATCAAATTAGGTAAAACTTTATTACAATCAAAATATCTATGCATGCATGCGTCCAGTTAGTATACATTAATTTGTTTAAAATATACTGCCGGTTTATTTCTAACATATTGTTACGCCGAGTAACAATTAAGAGGACGCAAATGGGTCTAGAAGATGGGTGGGTGGGAAAATTCTGGATAAGTCGTAGAAGCACGTCGAACATTCGAAAGGTCAATGACCGTAAACAATAGGCGATCAAGTACCTACTCGTATTTTGTGGACCAATCGAGATTATTCGATTCTACAATCTTCGTGACACACATATAAATACTGGTCGTGAGGGTCCACTAGGGCAGTTTAGTTCTGGACCATGAGGTGAATATCGAAACGAAGTTAAGCGATTACAAGTGTGACATTATAGTGCGACAAGTGATAGTGTAGTGACTTTCTCTGTTGTGTGTTTGTCAAGTTAATTAAAGTACTTGTTGTTTCGGTGAAATTGGTGTTAATTAAATTTATCCCGAACCCTAGCTCGTAACAATATTACCTACACACGTACAAAGATTTGAAATTAATATTTTTTTAATTTTCTTATTATGCTGAAGTAATTGAAAGAAGTAACGCAGGTTAACTAGTTTTTCGAAAATTTGCATAAAGCGATATATCCTTAGGCGATATAAGTTGGATATTTTTTTTTGATCGCCAGTTCGCCTGATTTTAAGCGATAATCTACGATGGAGCCCGCTTGTCTAAAAGAAACCGATTCACTCGTGATTTAAAGACACCCAGATTATATCTATCGGGGAAGACCCACTCGGAGAGCGCATTCCATATTTCAGCGGTACGCATGATAAAAGTGGACTTAAGCGTTTCGTTCGGGTTTTCGGAATGTTCACAATGAATCGATGACGCTTTTTCGTACTTCTGGTCGTCCGGTAGTAGAAAGGGCTAGGGGAATAAGATCGTGGAGATCTGATGCACTCTCTGAAATGTATCTGATAAAAACCGATAAGCTAACAACTTTGCGGCGATGTTCCAGACTTTGGAGTTTAGCTCGGACAAGGGAGTCGTTGCCAATGAGGTTCTCGGCGCGTTTCTTGACGGATTCTAACGCCTCGAGATGGTACTTAGCCCATCCATCTCAAAGGTGGTAACAGTACGACCATGTCCATGCACGACCGAACTTGTGCTTGATACGATGTGAGCAATTGTTTCGGTAACATATGGGGCTTATATGAGTAGATGCGTATATTAAAATAGTAGAGCGCCAAAGTTGCTATGCTATATATGTTTGAAAAGAGACAATATACAAAAAGGAAGCATACGTACCGTTGTGATAGCGTCAGCAAATTCGTCATCAGTTGAAGGCCATCGTTCAGTGAGACGACTGTTTTCTTTGAGCGTTACGCCCATTTGTTGCAAACCTTCCAATTCTAACTCCATTCTATTGATAAGCAAAGTATTTTAAACTCAATTTTATTTGCTTATTCATTTATTTTGTACTTAAGTACTGAATTCTATATTTAAATTTGGGCACGTTTACAAAAAAATTAAAAAGGTATCTATTTAAAAATAATAATTACAACAAAGTGTAAAGTAGCAGACCTGGATCGCAGCATGTCTTCAATAGCGTCAGGTTCGCAGTATGTGACGGCGGCGGCGTAGAGGTGTCGGCGGGTGTGGCGGTCGGCGTGCGCGTGCGCAGTGCGCGCCACGTGCGCCAGCAGCGGCGCCGCCGCCGCGTGACGCAGCGCCGCCAGCCGCCGCGCCGCCGCCGCCGCCGCGCCGCCGCCCGCCTCCGCCGCGCTCGCGAACTGGCCCACCAGCTGTAGCACCTGACCCTCCCTGGACAGAGTCACATACGCAGGACGCCATTAGCATAAAGGCTATATAGGCAACTACCTCCCGGCCCCACGGCTCTAGATAATATTAAGTACATTCTATACAGGTACAAAGAGCCGTACGCACGGCTACACATTAAACTATACATTTCCAGAATCACCTAACTCTGCATTTTATAAACTTTCCGTACTTTTATTTATTCCGTACTATTAGAGGTATTATTATGTATACACCGTGAAATTTAAATGATGGTTATCCCGCAGCGAAACGCTCGTAGTATGTAGCCGTGCGTATCTCTAATCCCCGTGGTCTTGAGGCCTCTACATGGCTTAATCCGACCCTACATTGGGAGAAAGAAGTTTTGATATGTGTGCTTTACTCCAGAAAGTAAACCAGAACACACATAGGAGGTTAAAACATACGTAAGTTATGGATTGCAATGCAAAAAAGACCAAATAGGGGCCAACACTATGGTACACATGTTTACGAATACATTTATTAATATGCACTTTTATTCACTGCAACTTTAATTATTTTACTTAGAAATATAATACAATAATATTAAAGTTTCTCTATCTACCTCAACTGTTCATCGTCACCGGCAATTCTTAACAAGGCCGCTAACTT
Source organism: Acronicta aceris (assembly GCA_910591435.1). Classification (NCBI taxonomy): domain Eukaryota; kingdom Metazoa; phylum Arthropoda; class Insecta; order Lepidoptera; family Noctuidae; genus Acronicta; species Acronicta aceris. The sequence goes on along the minus strand of OU342758.1, from coordinate 17,084,925 downwards.
CAAAAGTTTGTGACTGGCTAAATATGCGTTAGGATCCAATACCAAACATCCTTCTATTAGCGACATTCTATCTTCGCAAATTCGAACTGCAAAGGGACGCAAAAATACAGGATTATTCCATATTCTGTCAATAATCAATAAAATATTATTTGTAACATATTTTACCTTGAATGGGAACGACGCCAACATTGAACGCGTGTAATATTTGCAATGCATGTATCAAATCTAACTCCTGTTGAATTTCTGCATTACCATCCTTTATAAGTGTCAGACAGCATCTGAAAGGGTTTTAATATAGGTACTAGAGATTCTATTTTTATCCATTGTGGAGTTGTATTTGCTTGGTCATAGTGGCCAAGTGAAGTAAATAACCTATCGAGGTCTACGGCTCTCAGATATCTTTTAAATAATAACCTTTTTTTCTCTTTCTTTCAAACAGACTAATGTAACGCTAAAAGTAGCAAGCTAAAGTGGCAGTGAACTGATGGACCTTATGTACCGACAGGAAGACTTTGTTGAGTATTAGATTTCCTTAGACTGATATATGACGCATCTACAGTTATACAGACAAAGTCTCACCACAACAAAAAAATCTGACACGTAATTGTTTGATATTTAAGAAAAAACTATTTTTTCCTTTTTTTATTTCAGTAAAAACCTCAATCAAAACATTCCCAGAATTGTAAAATAAAGATCATACTTGGCCAGTTCCAATCCAGGGTCGACCAAAGAGTTAGCAGAGTTAAAATACTCCATAGCTGCAGCCGACACTAGCGCCACGCTCCTCTCGTAGTTGATTTGCGTGGAGTTGCGCCGGTCGTCCGCGCTACATGTCAGCACTTCGCTAGCTAGCTTGATGCTTGGCGCGTCGCCTGACGTCAGCAACGCTAGAGCATAGATCTGAAAAGGAAAAAAAACCTTTCAAGTGTAAAATAAGATCTCATACATGTGAGCGTGATTCCATTATTACTAGCTTCTGCCAGCGACTTCGTCTGCGTGGAATTAGAATTGGATTCAACCGGGATAAAAAGTCCTATGTCCAGATTATAAATTAATACAAGGGCTGGATTAATGGATTTTTGTGTAATTGCGTAACAAACATCCAAACATATTACATAATAGGATTACCTCGTAACACTGATCTGTTGTCATACATTCGAACAAAGTGGACTGCAGTTCTAGTATATCTTTCAATAACTTCTCCCAGTCCTGTGGCGTAGGTTTTTCATCTCTGAAACCGAGAACAAATCTCTCTGAAAAATGAGTAAAGTGGAGGGCACAGGACCATTGCAAGCAAGGTACACTGCATGCAACGATCAATTGGCTTAGGTGAGCGACAAATGCGACACGATGGAATGTCAAAATACTTATATTATTTAGTTTACATAATTATGAATTGTGTGAGGCTTATAAGTTTTACTGTTAAAAACTAATAGCAATTACAGCATGAAATTTATACACAGCAGTATAATTTTGTTAAGGGCCTATTTCACCACTTTCGAATAAGTTCCCGATAAATTACTTGACAGTAAATTCCATATCAATTCTGTTCCATTTTTATATTTTATGCGCTAGTATTCGCCGGCAACTCAGATATGGCGAAATAGGCCCTAATTGTTGTGGGATAAATTCATTAATATCATTTGTTTTACAATCGTCATCATGATTTAATTTATATCTGGTAATTAGTCACGCCTTTGTCGCATTTGTCGATCGCGATAAAAATAGAATATAGTAGACAAATCGCACAATCACGTAGAGCAATGGGGGGTCCAGAAACACAGAGATACACGACGTATACTAACTACAAGCCTCGAGGTACACATGTTTCATAGGCATATTATATTCTTCACATTTTTAACATTTAATGTAGACTATTCTACAATATATAAGACAGATAAATTTTACTTTATGCAACATATTTGGAAAATATCTCCTTAAGTTCTTCGTTGATTTAATTTATTACAACTACATTACAATATATTATGAAAATGTACAAAACCATTGACTGTCTGAAATATTGTTAAAGAACATTGTTATTGTTGAATAAAACTTCGAATAACAAAACTTCTTCCATACATTTTACTAACAATTACACATTTGACATTTCATGAGATGATGACTTACTTTGATGTAGTTATTTACAAAACTCACATACGAAAACTTGTAGCGAAGAGCGAGTATTATAAACCACATTACAGGTCTGATACATATGACAATTACGTACAGAATATTCACTAGACTACATGGATCAGCAAAAAACTTATGAAAATAAAATAATACATGGGCAACAAAACAAAATGGCTGCTTGTCATAACAATGCAGAACTAAGACCACTTCATCACAATCAGGAGACCAAGCTGCAAAGTATATAATCAGAAGGAATTCATGCTTTGCGACATAGAACTTAAAATTTAACAGATGGAAAAGATTGTAATAATATACCAAAAATAACAATAAAATAAACTAAATATTAAATGCTAAATCATAGTCGAAAACTACAACAAAATCGTGGTGATCGAGACCGTCACAACGTGTTAACGCAATAATTTTTAGGGTGTGAAAAATGGTCGCGGTATTACCAAAACAATCGCAATAACACGTGGTACGGCCCTGGAGGATGATTCTTTAAAACATAATAGTAGTCGAGATATTAACTTTTTATAACTATGCGCATAAGTACTATAAATACTTGTACTAACTACATAACATGAAGACATTATACTGTACATTTACGAGTACGATTGCATGAAAATAATACTCGTAGTAGTCTAATCAACATCTATTGTTCCCCATTTCATGCAAAATTAATGAATCCGGAATGCCTTTTAGACAACTATTGAGACAGCAACAGACTTGTAACAGGTCATGCCTATCTTGCGTGCTCATTGGATCATTTTTCGTAGAACGCGATCAATAAGCACACACAGACCGGGCTTAAGTCATATGAATAGACACCGTACACGAAATATGGTTAAAACGTAGGTAATCGCGCTGCAAATGGTACGGATGGATTTGGCACTTTGGCACTTGGAATATGTGCATGATATGAATATAGTAGGGCGGATCCAGACGGACATGGGTGTCATGATCATCCAGAGGGACATGGCTGTTTAACTGTTTTTCTCATTAAAGAAATACTTCTGTATTTTTCTTTGTGACCTCCCTCTGACTCGAAGGCTGGATCCGTCCTTATGATTGGAGCTGATTTGGTGAATGACTGGAACTTAGCCAATGACTGGAACTTAGCCAATGACTGGAACTAGTTTTGCACATACATGAACGCGTCAATGACATAACGTATCTGGCTTGACGGTACGGTATACATTCATATGGCCGCTGTCGCAAGTGTTGGTATTTCGAGTACCTTCATACCAGCTCCTAGACGACTTACCTGACCGGCGGTGGGAAGACTTTAGGTATTATCATTTCATGTTTTTCTGGTACATAGTCCTCACGAACATAACGGACCACGCGAAAAGGTGCTCTGTCAAATAGGTCACTTTTTACTAGACAAGGCTCTTAAGGCATAACTTATCTCACACATGGGTGACGATAGTTGTTGTGTGATGTAAATTAAATAAGAAAAAATTACACAGTTTGACATTAAACATTGTTACAATCAGTGTTATTTACAATTTCATGATCTATCTTTATTATGTACAATTTACAATTCAGTTTGGATGAATCTAGGATTGATGTTACTATCCCTCTTAAAAATGAAAGTACTTACAAATGTATTCATACAAACAATATAAAACAACTCTTCTCTATTATTTACATTTCGCTTAATTTATAGCTCTGCTACTGAATTTTTTGAAGTAAGGAGCTTAACTACTTAATAAAATAATACTAATATATACACATAATATCGCTAATCGCTTAGGCCTGAGCATGAATTAAAATACTTCTGAAGGGCTGCAAAGGTATCGCTCTGCGGAGCAGTAACTTTCAGCTATTCACAGACGGATCTCAGATGTCTTAAACATATTAAAAAAAAACTTACCCTAAGGCGAGGGTCCTGGAAAATTTAGTGAGTAAGTTATACACATGCTGCGGATCTTCTTTCATTTCTCGAAGATCTTTTGGTGGAACCTTGACGCCGCGCCAAGCTAGGCGATTACTGGCAGAAACCAGACGTTCTACTTCCGTAACACGACGAACTAACTCGCTGCCGCTTATGCTACCATCACTACAATCACAATAGAAAGGGGATAACTGTTAAGTATTTTTAAATGCATTAAAGAAGTTGATCAATGTAATGGTTATCATCAAATAGCCATTACACTTGAACATTATTATTACAATGGGCTATGCTTTATGATTAACACATTTTATTTTTATTTATAATCTTGCATCTTTTTGCATCTTCGTCTCAAATCAAAACCTAGTCCAATCAAACATTCATTTATTCATGAAATTGATTGCTTACCTCTCTTTCAGTAAAGTGTCGAGCAAGTCACACGCCTTGTCAAGCTGTTCTGTACCGGTGTGAGCGAACAGGCAACGCTCCACCAACTCCAGATGAGTTCTCACGTCCAGTTCGAACTCGCTAGGCGATTGTAGCACCTTGATGTAAGGAAATCCATATTTTAAGGTGATTTAACTAGCAGCATAATTCAAATTCTTCATTCAGCAATATTGTAATGACGTACCATTACATACCGCAAAGGAACATAAAACTCACAAGTAATATAGAGGATAGGTCCTCAATGCTGATACTCTCGAGGTATTCGATGAGGCCTGTGATGCAAGCATCGCTGCGCTTCGACAACTTCTCACAGCGCTTCAGAAAAGGTATCACGAACTGTTTTAGGTCCGACACGAAGGTAAGCGGTGTAGACTATAAACAAAACATACTGTAGTGGACACATAGATACTAAAGATAAACGTAGATCTCAACGATAACTACTTCAGATTTTAGACGAGCCTAAATCTGTAAACTATCATAATTTATGAATAATTATGTGAATGAAAGCAGACATAATAGTTCAAAAACGAATATTGTTTTTTTTTTCAGAATATTTGAATAAGCCTACATAGATTTCGATTAATTACTACTATTCGATCTAAATCTATTCTATTCGAATCTAGTTTTGTTAATAAATGTTAACTTACCATCTTCATAAGCATGGTGCAAGTCTCCAAAATAGACATCTTTTGGACCTGATCTAAGGTCACCCCCTCTATATTGATGTCATATATCAGAGTATCTAGAGTTAGCAGATGGAACAAGATTTCATCGAGCCCTTCCACACCCCCTCCTATAGTGGCGAGTGTGACCAGAGTGAGTGCGTGTGAGACGAGGCCACTGCGTTCTTCTATCTCTCTCGCTCTCTTGTCGTACCACTTTGATATATTGTCCGTGGCTGACGGTATCTCTCCAGCGCTTTCATTTTCAGGAGTCGAGTCTTCTGACCAGTTCGAACTCCAAATAGACCTGGCAAAATATGCAGATTTTTAGAATATTTTTGATCTCCAGAAATCCTGATATTTATATTTAAAAAATCCGGATCGGACAGCGGTTTTTTTTTGTAGGTTTGTAGAATTAAACATGCTATTTTGCCAGCCTTAATCCCACATACCTGCTAAAAGCTATAAACACAAAAAATAGACAGTATAAAATATCCATTCACATACATGAAAATATAGTTTCTGCACCAATCGTCCTCCGGTAAGCACGGGGGCACCTTCACCGGCGACCGCTTATCAAACCACTCGAAGGGATGCTTAGTGGGCAGCAAATGCTGGTACTCCAGCGGGTTGATAGTCTCTGGCAGCTTTTCCAGCACCACAAGTTGCATCACAGTGGTCTTGATATGTGGCCACAAGCACGTGAGAGCCTCTATGCGACCCTCCTTGGCGATTTCCATAGCACTGTGCACTATGCTGTTGCTACGGAGCCGGTCGTACTCGTCTTTTATGTAAGTGGACTTCTCACATCGCAGTATTGACTGAAAATAATTGATAGAATGATTTAAATTCTACTCTAAATCTACTTGAAAAAATCTCTGACCGATTGATAGACATCCTAACCTTATATTACATGAGGGTAGGTGAGCACTAAGACGGGATTTCGGGAATTTTACGGGGTTTTTTTATGGAATAGGAGGGCAAACGAGTGGACGGTCGCCGACAAACGGTAAGCGATTACCGCCGCCCACGGACACCCGCAACACCATAGGAGTCACAAGTGCGTTGCCGACCTTTTAAAAGGGGATTGGGCCTCCGGTAACGTCACACACTCGGCGAAACACAACGTAAGCGTTGTTTAACGCCGGTTTTCTGTGAGGCCGTGGTATCACTCCGGTCGAGCCGGCCCATTCGTGCCGAAGCATGGCTCTCCGACGTAATATTAATTATAATTCCCGGGATTGGGAAAAACGCAGATTATCGTGGGAAAAAATGCGGGTAGTAGATACTACAAAATTGTTCTGCGTGCGGTATGTGATCCGCCAGGAGTGAGATCACTGTTGATTGTCGAACACATAAGACAGAAGGGATATTATTTCAAATGAGATTACGAAAATTGGAGTACGGAGGCTGGCCCCCGACTGACCTATTGTATTTGTTCAAAATAACATCAATTTTTTGGCGAAGTAGCTGTTCCTGGAATAAAACCTAGGTGACATACTTGATTTCCTATTAACGAAGTATACTCGTTATAAGTTACATCAGTTTGGCTGTTGATAAAAAATTGTAAGTAAACTTACCATCAAAGTCATAGTCATCACATTACCTCGTACAGCTTGAGCCGCTCCTTGTAGAACAGCATGACGTGTCTACACCGCAATAGTTCGCTGGTGTACGCGTTCAAGTGCTCCAGCGTGATGTCTTCCATGTCCGACAGCGGATCTATTTGTTCCTTGTTTATTTCTGCACAGTAAAATAATACGATCATTGCAACCACTCGACGGGCCCCATTTTTTTTATATCTCACTTAATTAATCATCGCCAGGGGAGATGCCAGTGTATGTCGGACTCCTACCGACCTTCCCTTGGTCTATGGTCGGATCCATGGAACTCTTGATAACGTTCACCCCGATCAAAATAACTGGCTTGCAAGGGATTCGGTTTTTTTCAATTAAGTATTCATGAATTGAATCTAATGCTTGCTTACATACATATAGGTAGGTAAGATTTTTGAAAAATGTGTCTACCTTCATAGTCAATTAGAATTTATTTCCATTATAGAGCTCACAAAAAATAAAAACTCAAGAAATGTATAGAAACTGTCTTCTTACCATCCAATATAGTTTCGTTAGTAAGTTCCAATCCAAACTGTAGAAGTTCTTTAGCGGCCGGCAGAGTCTCCGGCAATCTGTCCACACATTGGTGTACGGCCCATATTTTCTTGGACACTTTGCTCTACAAAGATAATTTGATTGCAAATAATTTTTGTTTCAGAATCTGCATATAATAGAAAGAAGACAAAACATACGAAAATACGCTAAACCTTAAACTTTAATCACACTATACTGTTGTTGTTGTTGCGACGTATGAGTTTTAAACGAAATAAATTTAAAAATATATATATTTGTCACAACCAAGACGTATTAGAGTTTAAGAACTTACATAACATAACATAACATAAAACTCATTGCGCAGTGGTCATGGTTACGATAAAACTAGGTTTAAAGACAGTGGGGATCGTAAATGTTCCACGTTCTTCATTATCTTCTTTAAAACTTTATACAGTTTTGCACAACGCACTTATTACGTGAATTTTATTTACAAACTAGCTGTCCACCCAATATTCACTAGCGTTGGAACGCCTCTTTTTATATAGTTTAATAGTTTAGTATAAACCTTCACAGGTACGCACACATCTCTCCAAAGTTTCATCGCTATCGGACGAATGGTTTAGGAACACATAGAGGACAAACAAATAAACTTTCATTTTTATTTATTTAGACTTTAGGACAGAGGACCCCATTAATACTATGTTAGATGAAAACTCCCAACTCACCAAGTACTTCTGTATAGCGTCGGTGGAAACGGGGTTCTTGCGCCACTGCTGCTGGTACACGAGGTCGCTGTCCAGCCCGAACGTGTCCGCCAGCGCCAGCGCTTCTGTGTAGTTACCGCTCTCTATCTGTATGTACAATGGACAAAAGAATCATGTATACAGACAGCTCACGTGTTTTGACAAGATTATTTGAATATGTATACCTAAACGCAAGTGTTGCTAGCTGCCTACATACGAAACACTTTATCGAATCATATTATTATTATAACGCAATGTATGTCAAGACGCAGATGTTTTTGTATGAATTTCAACCGACGAGCACTAACAAATAAAATAAATAAGTTAAAATACTGCAGCGCTAAAGGTCCAGTGCTTAGAGCAGATTATTTTGTAATATGGTCATGGTCCGTGGCATGACAAATTTTAATTTTATTACTAAAAGGTTAAGAACCTTAAAAGGCTTAAAAAGAACCTTATTGATGATGGTCTCACCTTCCTAGAGAAGAGCTCAGTGGGCGTGGTGCTCTTGAGGCCGAGCAGCCGGTACACGCGCGACACCACCGTGATGCGCCGCGGCTTCGGCTGGAATGTCTCGATATCCGTGATGGCGTACAGCACAGTCTTAAACAGCTCTTTAGCCAGCTCCAGCATTGTGTCTTCCGCATCGGTCTCCGCTCGAACTACCTCCATCTAGGACATTATGTATATTTAAACAAGCTTTCCCCCGCAATGTTTTTCGCAAGGATTTTATCACAATAAAAAGTAACTCCCTGGTTTAATTCATCTGTGGACTTATTAGTGGTCGTAGGAATGAAAGTGCCTGCTACGCTATATGTTTGATTACCAGTTCAATCAGTGTTATTGGGATTTTCTTCTCAGTACCAGCTCTGAGTTTGGATGGCAATTGGCTCACTCGTATTACATAGTATCTAAAAATACCGGCGAACTGTGGGTTAGTAGCTATTAAGGATGGGCAAAAAATATCGATATTTTCATTTAAAAAATTATATATCGCCGATATGTGTAATCCACAATATACCTTTTTTTGGAGAGTCAAATTCGATAGTTTTTACGCAGCTTTGGGCTTTATGTCACTAGATGACTTATTTGTCCCCACCACGCGCACATTTGTGAAAAAGTATCGATATATCTATATTTTTCACTCGATAGTTAACAAAACTGATTAAAAATAATGATATATATTTCTCATTTGCCCATCCCTAGTAGCTATGTGGTATGTATACACTAGCTTCGTGTATACTACATTATATACATTTTGATTACTCACGCTCTCGTCGCTTCGTGACTTCTTAGCAGGCAGCACATTGCTCTCACATTCCAACACCATGAAAGTCCCAGCGTGTGCGCAGGTTATCTATTGATAATATTGAAAAAATATATTAATATTTACTTACTATAAGGATTTTACTGCGATATGGAATTATTATTAAATCACGATGTTTCGGTTCTTTTACAGTGTCTATGGTGGATTAGATATTTTTATTATTGCGGATAAAATCCGTCTATTAAACTACTAAAGTACCTATCAATACATTTCTATACAAAGTAGTTTTACTTAATTGTTAAATATTCGCTTAGATAAGAGCATTTATGAAAGTAATCAAACATAATTCTCCACCTTGCAATTAACGACTTAACCTTGCGGTTAAACGACTGCATCTTTTAAAAAACGTATAAAGATAATAAGTGGCGTATCTCTCTAAATCTTTACTAATGTTAATGTACTGAATAATTTATCACGTTACTAATTTTTCGTAGTTGTTACAGTTTATACCACAAAGGTGGCTAACAAGCATACAGCCCGCCGGATGGTAAGTAGTTACCGTAGCCTATGGACGCAACACCAGGTATATGACTCGCGCGTTGCCGACCCTGTAAATCACGGAGGAATAGTTGAGCTGGTAGCATAGGAGATATGCTGCCATGCATGACAGCGGTGGTAACAAAACACCACCGCGCACTGCCAACACAACACTTCCTCGCGGAGCTCTGGCGACCTTGCTCACCGTTAGGAACACAACATAGCACAGAGCTATGGTATTTAGCTACGATTTTCTGCAAGGTGGAGGTTCCGGTCGGGCAGCTCCAATGTGAGTGGAATTATTCGATTCCACTATGCCCTACCTCTCTTAAATAATTTTATAATTTACATGTGATCTTCATCACGTCATGTGACTTATAATGTCACAGTAAAAAGATTTAAATTCAAATGATTCACGTGCACTTGCAAAATGTAGTAACGATGACGATATAAGATCCTTTCAGTATTATTGTGTGCAAATAAATCCTTATAAAGATGATTTACATCTGTAACAATACTTACACATTACTAGTCTCCATTCCCAAGGATCTTATATATGTAAGTCCAAGTTATAGTATATTGGCAACAGAAATATGTAATGATAAGTGGTTACCACCATTTCAGCTCCAAAATATTTGTATTATATTATCTTATTTAGAGTTATAAGGTTTATTGATACTGTTATGCAATAGTACTGACCTGCGGCGATCCCTGAAAGAACTCTGGTTTCTTCCCAAGAATGTTGGCCATAGTTTCAATGTCACAAATAGTGACTGCACCGCTGAACCGCGACACTATTATTTCCTGCGAAATAGGAATGATTATTAAACTTGACCATTTTTTATACAATTTGCATTTACGGACAATTAGTTAATTCCTCCAGCAATAAGAAGTTGGAGGTGGAAGTTTACCAGTGGAAGGTTACTTCTACTTCATTTCAGTAATTCAACAATTGAATTACTGAACTGAATTAATTCCAAGTCCAAAGTTGCATGCAATTCATAAAAAGCAATTATTTCAACTAGTTAGGGGCTTCGTGTGCAAGCTTTAAAGCTTGAGAAGCTGCAGCAGCCATTGCCCAGTCTTCTGAGCAATGGGAAGCAGGAAGAGAATACTTTTAAGCATAATTCAGTATCATAGAATACCACCAGCATCCACTGACCTCATTACTCCACCAGTTAATGTCAGCAGGGTAGAACACAGCCAGGTCCTTCTTGCCCGGCTTGTCGTCCCCAGCTAATGGGTTTCTCAGGTCGTAGTGCGGCTGTGAGTTTAGCGGCCACCGGTGCACCAGCTTCAGCAGCGGCAGCCGCCACACTGACACATCCCCATTGTAATGGAGGCAGACAAGCTTGCTGCCGTCTGGGGACAGCTCCATTTGGACTATGAATGCCTGAATCAAGGATAATGCGAAAAGAAAATCGTTATTAGGTAGAACATTCTGCTAACTGTGTAATGTAGATCTGCTTACTACCTTTTTAAAGACAAGAACGACAATTTACATAAGATTTGAGTTTAAGATAAGGTACAAACAAACATTTCCAGTTTTATTTAGATAGATAGCTAGTTAACCATTTTTTTTATCAGAATATAAAGAAAGAATATAACCTTGTCCATCTGTTTGCAAACTCACCAAGTTGTTGGAGTACCTGAAGGGCACATACAACTTGAACCGTTCGTTGGCATGCGCCTCCAGCTCGTCAGACACTACAGACAGCTTGTAGAACGGCTCCTCGTTAAGTATACGCCACGCCGTGATGCCCGCACTCAGGGATGATGTCGGATCCTAGGAGTGTATGAAGAAGTTTAGTAGTAGTAGGCAGATGGGAAAACACACGCATATTTCTAAAGCCACGCACACTAGCTTGTCAAAGGAATTAGAGAGTAAGACCTTTGATGCTTAGAGAAAAAAAATTGACTGACTTGATTTACTAGCAAATATATTAAAGGAATGATATCTAGATACGCGGCAGCGTGTCCTGCCAAGTTCTAAGAAAAAGGGTTCTGGTGACGCAGCAGCGGTATCTAATATTAATAAAGCGGCGGTAGCCTAATGGCTAGGGCGTCGGACTTGTGATCATGTGGTTGTCGGTTCGAACCCCACCCACTGCACTACCGACGTGAACCCACTCGTAACACAAGCTTAGCACGACGGGTTAACAAGAATACGTGCGATAGATGTGCGATCATCATTGCTAGTAAGCTCGTAAAAAAAGAAAAAAAATACATGAACCATTTCAAGCTACTTTTGACCTCATCACAACTCGAAAACTTTTTAAACTACATACATGAAACTATATTTTTGTTTTGATTTTTTTGCATTTTCCATGCTAAGATTATAAAGTTATTTTAGTTAAGGAAATACAATCAGGCGGGTGGGGTTCGCGGTGGCTTAGAGGTCAGAGCATCTGGTGTATCCAACCAGGTATCAGACGCAGATTCGAATCCTGCCCGCGATTGAATTTTCCCTTTACTAAAATAACTACATACATGAAATTTAGCACATTTATTAAGCCCCTTAGGTGGTCTAGAATCCAAATTTTCATGAATGTAGCTCAAACAGTCATTGATATACAATGTGTTAAGAAAACCCAGTCCGACCCATGAAGGTATTGTTAGTTATCGAGATTTGGTTCTGTTTTTATAATAATTTTCAATTTGCAAGCAAAATAAATTCCTCGAAAAATAAAATTATAAAGCTTTCTCGTCCAGTCACTGTCAGCTGCCTTCCGCAAACATATTTTACTCTTCTAAAAATTTGCTTTGTTGGTAAAAACTCTCTCCCATTTTGACATTCATGTTTTTGATTTTCTTTAATTTAAACGTCTTTGATAGGCTGAAAACTCACTTTTGCAGAACCTCTAGGTACTCCAGCGACATACAGAGTAGAATGCGACTCGCAGTACTTGATAGCAGCCACTCCACCCGCGAACCGGAATGAATGGTGCAGTTTGCAGCCGTCTGTCTGTGACACTAGGTAGCCACGGAGCTTGCCGTCATATGTCACCACTAGCACCTCCCAGTTCCTGGCCAGATATTTTGATATACAATTGTATTTACTGTTCAAATTCTTATGTAACAGACAGAATTGCAGTATTTTGTATTTTGAGTGATGAGTGATAAATTAAAAAAACCGGATAAGTGCGAGTCAGACTCGCCCACCAAGGGTTCCGTACAAATTTGTAGATACATATTATAATTAATTACAAATGTATAGTTTTCAGATTTTTCCTTATACTTGTAGTATAGGACGGTATTCATCATCATCATCATCATCAGCCTACATTTGTCCTCCACAGCTTCAAGGGACTGTAGACCTGAGTATATGGTTTTAATTACAACTCGATACCTCCACACGTTCCCAAGATAAAGGGTCTTGACAGACAGACGGACGGACAGACAACAAAGTGATCCTATAAGGTTTTTTCCTTTTGAGGTATGGAACCCTAAAATACAGCTACACTAACCATTTGACCACATGTATGGCAAAGTGCTTATAAGCCAACCATTCAGCCACTTTAAAAGTGGCTGTAGGTCACGGCAAGGGATTGCAAGGGTCACAGCCCCAAAAAAAAACAGTGTTATAAAATAAAACTAATTGTAAAGACTCATATCTTACCATTTTGTGTCTTTGACTCTCAGAGGCATAAATATTATGTCAGCAACTGCATGAGTGTTATCTGTGCATTCTAAACCTCCGGGCCTTGAGCAGTCCTAAAATTTTATAAGATTATTTATATTTATTAAATATTTGCTATTTCATTTTTAGCAAACAAAATTTCTTATAAACCATACTCACAATGGGAATGTTAAACAGGTTAGAAGCTGTAAGGTCAAAGAAGCTGACCACTCCATTGCCATAAGCCAGTACTACAAATGAACAGTCAGGGCTCCACACCAGCTTTCGCCATTGAGGATAGGCATCACGACTCACTAAAATATGCAAAAAAAACATGACCATCTACAAGGAAACTACCTACTTTCTACAATATTTTATTGTGACCTTTAAACCATATGTGAGAATCACCCCATATGGTAAATAAATAAAGCACTATTCTTAAATTAAAATATAAAATGTGATTTAATAATATTAGTAGCAAAAATGTTTATCCTGAACCTCTAATAAATAAGTACCTGTTGTTCTAGCAGCAATGGTGGCATAATCTGATCGTTTAGTTCTGATCTCCAATATGTTATCAGTGAGGACGGCTATTACTTTACCCTCATCTCCCAAGGCAATATTCCACTTCTGTTGTTTTTCTAAATGCCTGAACAATGAAAATGTGTATTAAATGGTCATAAATTATAGTGAATATATAATGTCAATTAGTATCGGTATTTTAAAACCACTTACGTTGTCACGCCGTCGATAAGGCTTTTTTTCGGCCCCAGGAAGTTCATCCATCGCCAAATAGCTGATATATTTTCTGGAAGAATACTATCTGATTTTTGCTGAAAAAAGTGTGCAATACGTTACTCCATTATCTTAAAAGGAAAGATCTTAGTTCTGGAATTCTTGCATAGTAGAATAAAATGAATAAAAAGTAAAACGGTCCAAATAATAGTGGAACATGTTCACAAAATTATGTTAGAACTTACTATGTATTCTGGTTCTGGTTTCCATTCTGAAAATACATATAATTCATGCAGAATTGATTTATTTTCCTCCATTTCGAAAAAACTTGCGCAAAAGCTATGTTTATCACATTAAATTACCATCACTTTTACTTTGTTTTTCACTGCAAAAGTGCAAATCTACGAATCGATCGATCAATAATCACGTCAAAATATCGACCGTATGTTTTTGACATTTGGTGGACAACAGTGGACAACCGACAACCGAGCAACTAGCGAGTAGTGTCGCATCGACAAAATGCGAAATCGGTAGATTCGCTAAGATTGGTATAATTAGATAATAAATCGGTATATAAAAAAACTATATTCGAACAAATCTCTTTCTACATATAACTTTATGGATTATTATTCATAGTTTTCGGTAAAACTAATACTTAGTTGGCATATAATTGTTATAAAAAAAGACTACTATTTATATCAATTATAAATATATATAAAACTCAAAGGTGACTGACTGACTGACATAGTGATCTATCAACGCACAGCCCAAACCACTGGAGGGATCGGGCTGAAATTTGGCATGCAGGTAGATGTTATGACGTAGGCATCCGCTAAGAAAGGATTTTGATAAATTCTACCGCCAAGGGGATAAAATAGGGGATGAAAGTTTGTATGACACTTTGTCAATTTTAAACCGATCGGGCTGAGACTTTGCATGCGTATAGCTACTATGACATAGGCATTCCCTAATAAAGGATTTTGATAAATTCCACCCCTAAGGGGATAAAATAGGGGATGAAAGTTTGTATAAATCTTCTTAGATTTTCGACTGATTGAACTGAAATTAAAGATTGAAGCTACTATGATGAAGACGTCCGCATAAATAGGATTTATAAATTTAATTTAAAATTAATACATTTTAAATTTAATTAATAAATTTCAACCTATGTAGGGGTGAAATAGGGGATGAAAGTTCATATGGAACAAAGTAACTATTCCACGCGTTACAATAAACACAATAAACTGCCTCATTAATTCAATCAAATTTAGGCTAGTGGTCCCAAGCACGACTGCTACGCTAGAGGTTTTTCTAGGAAATTCTTAATAACAGCTCGGAGTTTTGATTTAACACAACATAATATACCATCACGCTACAATCGTTAGCACCCCGAAATGTTAGCCAGGGGCGTACTAATGTGCACACACAGTTCGCCGGTATGTTTAAGTTCCATGTAATAGGGGGCGAGCCTATTGAAATTAACCGGGCACAAATCCCAAACTCCGAGCTGCTACTGAGAATTTCATAGAACAACCCAATAACACTATGCTCGACCTGGGAATCGAACCCAGGACCTCGAGCGTAGTAGTCGCGCTCAGGACCACTAGGCTAACGAGGCAGTTAATGGCAATAAGCTCGCCCCCTATTACATGGGACCTAAACATACCGGCGAACTGTGGTGGGTGTTCATTATTACACCTCTGCCTAACCCTTCGGAGAATACAGGCTTGATTGTATGTTATGTTATCACATTAAAATAGAATTAACAATAAATCACTTTATTTTAAACTTCAAAAAATCATTATTGAAAGTAATATAACATAAAACTAAGTATTCGTTATTACGAATATTGAGATCAGCAACTTAATGTAATTAGAGATCGTAAAAAAGTCAATTCATTTCGGTATTTCTTTTTTTTATTGGTTAAGTCGGCATACGAGCCGATGTACCTTGTGGTAACTTGGGAAGTAGTCATCTTCACCCATGGACACCTGCAACACCAGAGAAGTTGCTGATAATTTGCCAACCCATAAGCCCTCACGGACTGCGGACTGCCAGAGCTGCAACAACCGAGAGGAAACTGACATGAGGTCATACCACCGAGCAATCCAGATATTTTCGCGTCTTACGAGATGCCTATCTGAGTGGCAGTGTGGAACAGTACTCTGACCCATCTCCACACGGGGAGGTTTCGGTTTCGGTAGGACAGGCGCCATTTCAGTAGAAATACCGAAAAATCGGTAGGTTCTCGAATACTGCTTGCGAACTAGCCATCGATCGATGACAAACTTTGTGTATTTTTATTTATTTACTGTCTTTATTATTGAATATCGAAATTACTACAGTACTAAATTATTACTACCACATATTCGTTTAATGACAAACTACTTAAATGCTCTAATGTATGTACACTAATTATTATATTCCAATCGCTTCAGTTGTTACTTGTTGAGTATAATTTATTACAAGCAAAAGCTTGTAATAAATTATACTCAACAAGTAAGTTTTAGATTTTATTCCGAGAAGCTTCTGAACGAAATAATTCCAATGTCATCAGCCACAAGTGTCACAAGTCAAAACACAATTCTACACACAGGTCACCCACAAGTTCACAATCTTCACTTATCTTATTATTCTGTGTTCACATTGTTCACAAGCAAAGAGTAAGAGTGAGTACAGTCAGCGTCAAATAGTTCGTGACAACCAAAGTAACCAAATAGTTCGCAACACGTTTTTGTTGGAGTTGGAATAAGGCCGTGTTTCAAATTTTTGGCCACTTTGGTTGTCACGAATTCTTTGACGCTGACTGTACATTGACTGTAATTCACAAGTCACAAGAAAGACTGCTTTTTGCCGCTCAATAAAAATACAATCGGAAAAATTTAAGCAGATGAACAAATATTTATAAAATGTAGATGTTTTTTTTTTCCTTTTAAAATAAACATAGGGCACAAAGGCCTCAGTAGCCATGCCAAAATATTACAAAAAAAAAATCTTTACTGACATGTCAAAAATATAAAAAGTAAAAAGTTCAAAAAACCTTTATTTTGTGAGATGAATGCAAAGATTAAAGTAATAAATATAGGACAGATGAATGTACTTTCTTTTTAAAACAGACAATCATTATTAGAATTTGAATATGGATATTGTTAGCGAAGTATACTACAAGGTAAACCAATCTTTGTAGTAATATTTATTCGTAACGAAAGAGATAATATTGCGAATGATTCGTAACAATAATATGTAAGTTTATAATTATTTCATGTATAATTATTATTTTAGAGTGCAGCCGAAAACGAAAGAAACCTCCATTTTTGGGAAAATTATTTACAAAGCCTCAAGTCCCTAGACTTCAGTATTTTTAGTGATAAGCTAAAAGTTCCTGCTTTAGTCCCCATCGGAAGCAGAATATTATTCCGGGGAGAACTCAAACATACAAATGAAGTAACTGTTGCCCTTGGAGCCGATTACTTTGTGAAATGTTCATTGAAACAAGCTGAAGTACTACGACAACATAGGATTAAAGGTACCTACTTATTATTAACTAATGAAAACTACAAAATGAAACATTCAACTAAATTAACTGCCACACTCGAAACGCCAATAAATGTTATTAGCTTGCTGTGGCTACTGTATACGTATGTATACGGATAAGTACAGTATCTTGACCTATTCATCATACTTGCATTTATTGTCAGTGTGCTGAGGTATATTGGTGATAATTTCCTTATGATTTATTATGAATTTGATGTCTCTGTGTGCGGCTGTAAGTCAGTAGTAATATTTTAATTTTATGGAATGATTTTAGTTGCCCAATCTAATGTGGACATGTATATTAAAGAAAAGGAATATTTGGAAAACCAGATGACATTCACAAAGAAAACAATTCATGACAATCCAGGCCAGGAAATTATTGAGTATTATAGTGAGGAAGATGACAAAGCCTGGAGGCAGAAACATAGAGAAAATGTTAGAAAATACAAACAAAAGCAATTTAAAGAAGAGAAAATTCAAGTACAAAATGTAAACGATGATGAACTGTGGAACAGGCTAGAAGAATTAGAACTTCAGGAAGAGTTAGAAAATGAACTAACCAGTCTGAATTTTGACAACAATGCAAGAATACTCATGGAAACTAAAGATAATTTTTTAATGGACAAAGAAGATTTCATTAAAATTAAAAATCCAGAAGCTGATAATGGGAATCAAGAAAAAGGAGACTATGAAAAGGAAATAGAAGGTCCAGAACCACCAACAAAGTTTGCATTACTTCAGCAAGTGATAGATAAGCAGAATCAATTGGAAGAAAAACTTTTTGAACTTAAGAATAGAGAAAGGAGTCAAACTAAAACTGAATCAGATCTGATGTCAAGGTTAGATGAACTAGAACAACTTGATGAACTTGAAGATGAAATGGATAGGTAAGGATGTAGATATTATTTTTATTGACCTATATTTTTTTTAATCTACCTCTATCATATCCTGCTTCAAAAAGATTGCAGTCATAAATAAAGTAGTTTTTATTCTGCAAGCTGGAACAAGTTATTTAGTAGTACTTTATTTACAGGTTAGGTGACATCATTGAAAATGAAGATGTAGAAGAAGAAAATGATAATTCTACTATAATACCAGCAACCAAGTTGCAGAGGCGTGTGTCCTTTGTGGATGAAGATGACAGTAATACTTTAGAAATATCCTTTAAACATAGTCCTATCGAATCTTGTACAGCACCTTATGATCCTAAGAAAGGTATACAGAAACCAAGTGATATCTATGAAGTACACTCTAATCTATTTGGAATTGGAAAAACATCAATCCTTAAAAAGTCCAAATATGATGCAGTATCTGAAACAACAGAGATTAAAATTCCTAAAGATAGGGTAGTGCAATTTGATACCCAGGATAATGCGGAACATCAGACTATTGTCATAAGAGATGTTGTGG
Source organism: Acronicta aceris (assembly GCA_910591435.1). NCBI lineage: Eukaryota > Metazoa > Arthropoda > Insecta > Lepidoptera > Noctuidae > Acronicta > Acronicta aceris. The sequence goes on along the minus strand of OU342758.1, from coordinate 17,065,836 downwards.
AGAAAGTAAATCAGATAGATCCAATCTTAGTAAGCCAAGCAAGACCAACAAGTTTATTTAAGAAAAAAAGAATGCAAAGCAAATCATAGGGAAGATAATATTTATTAACAATAAAATATGTATTATCATATCCGATATCAATGTTTTATTAGTTGTTGACACTTATGTTTATATTATGTATTATGTATGTATAAATTTGAAAGAGTGACTGTTACCCTAGAGGTCCTCGGTTCGATTCCCAGGTAGAGTAGTGTTATTAGGTTTTCTATGAAATAGTAGCAGCTCGGAGTTTGGAATCGGATAGGCTCGCCGCCTATTTCGTAGGACCTAAACATATCGGTGAACTGTGGCTGCATAGTACTCCTCTGCCTAACCCCATAAAGTACTTTGTAATATACTAAAACCTAACTCTTCGGGGAACATAGTAATGATGTTATGTGATCATTATTATTAAAATGTAATTATCTTAGTATAATTATCACAGAAGAGTTTATAGTTAGGATAGCTATATTCTCCAGTTTTATGTCAGTCATGCGGTAAGTGGAAAGTCGTTAGATAGATTCTGTACCAAGAACTTTAACATGTTAATGTGTGTATCCTCTGTCCGATCACCTAGAATCCTAGACTGTAGGTCCTATGACCTTCAGTCTACATTTTTTTTAAGGGATTTTATGACCTGCCTTCAGTCTACACGATGGAAGAATGGGAGAAAGATAGAGTAGTCGTGCTCGTCCCACCCATAGTGGAACTAAAATTATAAGAGATTTGAGAAAATGTTTTAGAACGAAATACTCTTAGATGACATATATATGAATGACGGATCTGTCACTCAAAGTCAAACGAACAGATGTCAAAATTAATAATGTTCTTGAGGTTATGTTGTGAATTCTAATCACTTCACGAACGTTAAAATAAATCAAATATATTTTTATTTGATTTCATTTAATATCAGATTAAAATGTTATCACGCAGCTGCAGACATCTGTGTCGGCGATATTCTCAAGCTGTGACTTTTAGAACAAATGAGAACTCTCCAGTAAGTTCACTAAAAGAAAGACTATGAATTTCTATAAACATTATCCATATTATTTAAAATACTTAATAATACTTTCTAACTTATGCGTTCACAAAATTATGTTGTGTTTATAATTAAGTGCACTTATATAACTACAGGTTCAGCACAGTGAAAAGCAAGCAGGTTTATTCTACACAATGAACCCAGATTTATGCAAACAGCTCTTTGCTCATGGCGGGTTTCCCAAAAGTTTTAAGAAACAGACCAAGACATTTACTGAGACAGCCATTATGGTGCGCCAGCCAGCATTGGATCTCATGGATTGTATAAAAGCTAGTGATATGAATCAGCCAGTTATAAGATATGTTCTTTGTATCCTTTTAAAAAATATTATAAGTACATTGGTTTGTTTAAGTATAGAGTATGTGACAGAAATTCACTTTAGATGTGAAGTAAAGAGACTATTGACAATTGATTAAACATACCATCACACCTGTATTCCCTGAAGGGTTAAGCGGAGGCTTACTAATGTACAGTAAACACTCGAAAGTCCATAAGCATGCTAAGGATTACATTGCTATAAACAGTACTAGCGAGCTTGATATAGCCAGTGTGTGTCACTTGTTAAAGACAATGAATAGAAGGTCATAAGTCAAACTAAATGTCAAGCATGTATTGCATTGTGAGATTGCTTATGGACTTTTGGTCGCCACTGTACACCCACAGTTCACCTGTATGTTTAGGTCTCATGTAGTAGGGGGCGAGCCTATTGCCATTACCATTGCACAGATCCAGACTCCAAGCTGCTACTGAGAATTTCATAGAAAAACCCAATAACACTTTGGTTGGGGATTGAACCCAAGACCTCTAGCATAGCAGTCGCACTTGGACCCACTAGACTAATGAGGCAGTCTATTTTAATATAGTTTGATGGTATTGACAAATTGACAATAGAATCTGTGAAATTGCAACTGTCATCTGATATAGTTTCTATTGCAACAAACCAAAATCACTGTATAATTTTCAAAACCAAAATTATTGTATAATTTTCCTTAGCATTGTGTTAGATGGTGAGAAAGGCACGGGCAAGTCAATCACAATAGCCCACATGCTGCACTATGCACATGAGCAAGGCTATCTCATTGTACATGTGCCTTGGGGTAAGTTACAAATCATTTATGGGTTGTAGTCCTCCCCCCTCCCTCCCTAGTAATTGTCTCTGGTCCAGAGTTAAGCCCCTCCTTCCCTGAAATGATTTCCTGGGTACAGCCTGCCAATGGATACCCTTACCAAATCACACCTAACCTTCTTAAAATCACAGCATTTTCTTGGCAGTGTCAGAATGGCTTAGGCGTGTCCCGCGTCACAAGGAAATGTCAAACTCACAGACACACGAGGGCTTTGTCGACTTGCCCCTTGATGCCGCCGCCTGGCTGATACACTTCAAGAGTCAAAACCAGACAATACTCAAGTCGGGTGATGTAAGAACTTTACATTGTATTTTTTAGTACCAGTATATTGTAATATTCCTTAATTATAGAGTTCCCCTTAACCTTTTTTGGTCCATTTGTAGTTGAAAACCTCCAAGGAATATGTGTGGAGCAAACGCGAGAAGACAGAGGCGGGGTCACCCCTCTCAGCTCTACTTGAACATGGTATCAGCCGTGTGAAATACGCCTGTGATGTCATCGACGCAATCGTCGACGAGATGAAGATACTATCTAATAACAAACAGTATGTTACTAATATTCTAGTCTTCCTCAAATCAAGCTTTTATAAGAAAGTAAATGCTACCAAATTACCACTTTTAATAGGATACTCCAAATAGGGATATTTGGAGTTTCCTAGTAAAAGTAATGTGTCTTATGAAGTTTGGCAGTTTTGTAATTGACCACTTAATCTTACTGATGGTAATCGGCTATTATATCATTTGCCACCAACATCTCATCGCAATTTAAAACAGACAATGTGAAAATTGCGGAACAATCGTCAAGTTTCCATTCTCATCTTTGTCATAACCAGAAATTCAGACAAATGCTCTTTTACACAGGTGCAAAACATTTGTAGCGATTGACGGATTCAACAGTTTCTTCTACCCATTGACGCGACTTAACACCCCCACGAAGAAAAAGGTTAAGCCAGATGAAGTTACACTTACTTCTTCCTTCCTGAAACTCACCATGAATGACTGGGTAGATTTTTGTTAATTTTTTAAGATTTAGAATAAAGCAAATTTAGTAGGTATACATACCATCACGCCTATACAGGCCTGGACGTGGGCTATACAGGGAATACTCCCTGAAGAACTAGGCTGAGGTGTACTAATGTACACTGACAATTCGCCGGTATGTTTGAGTCTCATTTAATAGGGGGTGAGCCTATTGCCATTAACCACACACAAATTCCAAACTTCTAGCTGCTACTGAGAATTTCACAGAAATATCCAATAACACTTTGCTCGACTTGGGAATCGAACCCAGGATCTCTAGCATAGAAGTCGCGCTTCGGAACACTAGGCTAATGAGGCAGTTTAGGTATATTTATATTTTTAATTTGACAGAAAAATGGTGCCATAGTTGTATCTGCAGACCAGTTAGCAGTGCCCGATGATCATCAAGAAAGTTCTCTGCCTAGATATTTGCTCTACAAAAAGGTATCACATTAATAAATAGCTAAAATAGCCATCATCAACTCATGTTCTGTTCCACCGCTCTCAATATGAGGGGTTAGCAGCAGTTAAATATTTTTTAACACGCATATTTAACCATTACATTTTTGACAAACATTCATTTTTGTCATGCACCACCATTTTTAGTCTGACGTTAGTTTAAGATTATGGGATAGGATTTTCAATTAAACAGTATTGCACACACTACTGTTTAAAAAAAAAAGGTTGTAAAAATAAATATATGTATTTCTTTTTCAGGGCTTTGAGCATCTAGATCCATTTGTGCCAATAGAGGTTGGCAAATATAGTGAAAAAGAGTTCCTATCCTGTGCTGAATACTACAGAGACAGGTTATGGCTGAGAGGCCCACCTGAAATTGAGTCAGAGTTAAAGTTCACTAGTGCATGCAACCCTTACAGGTTCATGGAGCAGTGTGCACCATTGTAATGTAGACATATTTGTATTGTAATATAAAGTAGTTGATATACAGTTCTGGTTTAATTTTTTTATAAATCGTAACCGAAATAAATCATAATTCATTTAATCAAATTCTGTTATTATACCTTTAATCTAGGTTCCTACGTTACCATTTCATCCAAAATACTTCACTGGAAATAAATGTAAGTGAATGCAATTTATGATAATTTTACCAATTTTGGAACGATCTTTTGGTCTTTTATTCCCAGTGAAGTAGTAGTAGACGAAATAGTAATCGTAACTGTATCTAAATCTAAATAATAACATATTTTGATAGAATATTGTCTGAATTTATGATTATTGGATTTATTTCAGTATTACATTTTTGTGGTCAATTCAAGCTCTGATAGCTGTTATATTGGGTGAGAAACCAATAAAGGAAGAGTATAGGTACAGTGTAGTAGGAGATTAATTACTAAATACAGAAAGAACAAATTAAAAACAAACACTGGTTTAATAATTTATTTCCATCAAAATATCTACAGAATTAGGGCTTACAAAGAGAACTTAAACATCATAACCGACAATGTGGCGCTTGCCAATGCACTCTCCTACGTAAAACCAGAAGATTACCTCAGCCCCAACAAGGGCATTCAGAGTTCCCTGCTTGACAGTCTGGTTCTTCCATGCACCACTCTTAGCACTTGACAATAGTTTGCCAATACCAGCCTTAATCTGTGGGATCTCGCTCAACTTAGGCGGCGCCAATTCAACTCGCGCATATTTCATGAATATATTGAATTTCGGGCGAGCTTGAGCGATTGCCGCTGGAAGGTAAACATTGAATTTAATCACAGAATTTAAAAGTACAGATGAATTTTATTAGAGTACAACAGCTACAGTTTTAGGAAAAAAAAATGTATGATTTTATCTAGAGATAGAAGATAATTATGGAAAATCTGTTATAATTCTACATAACCTTCAATCTGCAAATATAATCAGAATTACATAATATCTGAGGCCAAAAAATAGGACCATCATTTATAAATGATCTAATTCTGTTAACATTAAAACACTTACAGCTAATTAAAGACGGTACTTTGCCGACTGCACTTGCCATTTTGCTAATTTAATCAAAACAATTGAAATACAATCTCAAAATTTAACTTCGGAATGGATGGCAAAGGAAGAAGGAAATCAATCTGTCAAACAGACCACTCGAGGTTTTGACACCTTTGACACTTTTGACAGTCAGCCACTCAGCAAGTCAACCTAAGTCAGCCTCAGCTGGCCTCAGCATCATGCAAAGATTACAAACGTGCAGTATTTTTTTATGACTCTACTAGATCCATGTCCTTTAAGCCAAACCGCATACGCTTTATTCTTATTTACATACAGTCGTACACTCACGCCTTACTCCCACATGGGTAGGCAGAAACTATAGACTGCCACTTGCTACGATTACGATTTACGATACATACACGCCGGTTGCAAGTGCTACACACCTGACCTTTTTGAAGGATTTCGCCAATAAGATCGGCGTATGTCCTTCTAGGGCGAACTCTACCGGCGCTGCATAAATTCCTTTCGTTAATCGTCTTTCATTCATTCTTTCAACATTATTTATTCTTATTTATGTATTATTTGTTGTGTTTAATAAAAATATAAATACATGAAAATCTACAAATAACAGAATATTATTTTTCCATACAACCATATAAAGTTATGTTCAATATTAAGGCGGATCGTTCAGCTGAGAACGCGAAATTCCAATTTCAAGTGATTTTTCGCAGTTTGTAGGTCTATAATAAGTTCTGCATTCATGGTAATGGTAATTGTGACATTAACTATACAAAATTCACAATTTTTATCTAAAATCATTGCATAAAAATCATTATTTTAGCTAAAACTAGGGTAAAATGACAATTTTGACCAATTTGTTGTTGACCAGTTTGCGCCAAGTTTTTGGCTTGATAAGGATTTATAAGTAAAGGTTTTAGTTCTCAGTTGTGAATGTTGTATAGTTAATGTCGCAATTACAACTGCCATGAATCTAGAACTTGTTATAAACCGACAAACTGCGAAAAATCACTTGAAATTTGAATTTCGCGGGCTCATCAGAACGATCCGCCTTAACCTCTTTTGGTTTATTATACTCTATGAAAAACCTCAGTTCCAAGCTCTGAGGTTCCAAGAAACCAAGATACAATTTACCAAAGAGTTTAATAATACAGTTTGCGTTTGAAACGTCACCTTAAGACGTAAATTCATAATGTGAAGGCAAATTTCGATTAGCGGGTGGGATTCGCGGTGGCTTAAAGCCATAGAGCCTAGAGTTCAGCCAGAAGACGCAGGTTCGTATACTGCCCGTGATTGAATTTTTCCTTCACAATGTTTATTTTAATAACCATTATTTTTTAGTAAAGGAAAAAAATCAATCGCGGGCAGGATTCGAACCTGCGTCTTCTGGTTTGATATACCAGACGTTCTGACCTATAAGCCACCGCGAACCCTACCCGCATGATTGAAATTTTGCCTTCACATTCTGAATTTACGTCATAAGGTGACGTTGGTGACATCTATGAGAGGCAAGTTACCTTACTTCTCAACCGACACGACTTACTTTACAGTTAGTTCAGTGTCGTACGATGCCACCTTACCTTTTAACTATCTTTTTGTGATTTTTTTGCATTTTCCATGCTAAGATTATTAATCACAAAAAGATTAATAACCATCGTTTAATTTTATGCAGCTGTGATATGTATGTACCTAATCAAAGCGAAGCGATTTAGACAATTCAAACACTATTCAAAACATTTTAAATTCTAGCAATACTTTTATTGCTACGTCGATAATTTTATGTCAAATGGTTTTGTCAAGTGAGAGTTGAGACCGGTTAATTATTAGAACATTAGTTTTATTCGAAAATTTGCAAATATTGTTATAAAATAAGATTGTGGTTTTAAAATCAGGGTGATCTCTGATTATCTAGGCTACAACTATGTATTTAAGTGGTATGTTATAATTCTTTCACACAATAATTCTAACATAAGCGTGGCAAGCAGAATTACCAATCTTTTGCGATTTGTTCGTTTATCTCTAAATTAAGAAATAAATACAGCATTGCCGATAAGTTTTTAAACTTACAGGTGTATATAATCCCCTAGCAAGACAGATAAATATTATAAAATATTAGGGACACGTCAGTGTTATTCAGGCGTCGCCGGTCGTAGAAAATGTTTGGTTAAATTTGGATGTCGCTATCATATCCGTAGCATATCAGTGTTTGTGGTGCAAAAGTCGCCTTTTTGCGAAGAGAAATTAAAATCGAAGCCACAGAAACATCAAAGTTTCACACCATGATATAGTCAAGGACTGTTTCCATTGGGAATCACGCATAAGGGTGGAATAAAATTAAATTAAAACGTTTTCATTGCAGTTTGAGTTCTGAGAAGCATCTCAGAACTGAAACTGCAATGAAAACATTATATCATAATACAGTGACATTGGCAACTTATTATTTTTTCAGGGCTATTTTTGTTATTACTAAGTATAGTAGGCCTGAGCTATGCCAACACACTGCAAGGGACAATAGACCTGAAGCGGCTCCAGAGTATTCTACAGGATAATGTAAAGAGCAAGGACCTGACTTCCTTATACTACTCTATCAAAGGACTTGCGGAGTTAAATGCTAATATCCCTAATGTTTGTGAGGTAAGGTACTATTTTATTATATTATTTAAAATTAAAAGCATTGCAATATTGTAAGGAAAGCTGTAAGACCAATTCTAGTACTAGATAAGTTAGAATCTGTCATAAATAAACTAAAAAAAATCAAATTTATTATTAATAATTATTGTACCTAAGAATACTAGCTGTAAATTTGCATACTGCAAAATTGCATAATGCAAAAAAAAAAACATATTGCAAAATGGTGGAATACGGAACTACATTACTATCTTTTATTTTAGGACCTCAAAAACATCAAGTATGATATAAAGAACATTGAGCAGGTCTTCCAAGTGGCAAATGCAGCAGCCATATCCAAATGCCTGAACTCTTTGAAGCCTGACATCTTGGCATCGGCCACACAGGTGTTGGACAAAAAAGATGCCACAATACCTGAGATATACCATGCAGTGTACACATTAAAGGCTCTTGGTAAAGGTTCTGTGTATGACAAAGAGGATGCCTTGAAGAATCTTATTCAACTGTTGAAGAAGGATGACTCACCTGCCAAGTGAGTACTATTAACAGGCTTATTAAATAATACTTCCTTCTAGAAAATTCAGATAAATTCCAAGTTATCCTACGACCAAGGATAACTTATGTGACCTTATTCAGTCAGGTAAGTTATCCTTGGTCGTAGGCCATACAAATTGAGCCGATCAACAACAACTAGATTAAAATCAGTTAAAAAACGAAAAAGTTATAAACATATTTATTTTATGATAAATATAATAAAGAGAATCGCTTCAAGGCGGTAGCCTAATGGTTAGGGCTACGGACTTGCAATAATGTGGTTGCCGGTTCGAAACCTGCCCATTGTACTACCAACGTGAACCCATTCTTTACACAAGCATTTAGCTTAGCATGAGGGGTTAATAAGAATACTAGTAATGTGCAGCCAAGATTGCTAGAAAGCTTTCTTGTTTTTTTAAAAGAAACATTGTGGGCACCCTTCTTCACTTTCTACGGCGCACACTTTGGGAACCCCTATAGTAACCGATTTAAATATATTTTTCTGAACATGAAACATTTTTATTTACACTTTTCACTGAGCCTTATATTTTTTATAAATCTAATACTAGTCAACTACACTATTACAGTCTGTAAATAGAATGAGACCTTTGCCAATTAGCCCTTTCAAACAATTTAGTATTTTGACGTAGTTATGGGTACGTGTTCGCGCTGTGCGAGCACATGGGTTGCGGCGCGTGGACGGTGACGCACGCGGAGGGTGTGCTGCTGGCGGCAGACGAGAGCGACTCCAAGGCGCTGCACTTCGAAGGCGGCCTGCCCGTCACCTCCAACCTGCTTGGTACCATTCACAGGTCAGTCACAATCACAACTTACGACAACCTAGCATTTATGATAATTTGTCAAGTAATAATATAATGTAAATTTATCAAATCACATGGGTCCTTGCACCCTTGCATATGTGCAATGGTTGCAATAGATTTTGTACTGTCGACAGACAGAAAACTGTTTTATAAATATTATATTTCTCATTGCATTCAATCAATCATGGTGTTATATATATTGTATACCATATTTTATCATGTATTAGTCCACTGCTGGATGTATTCATCGTCAGCCTATAGCAAGCAGTCCATAGCTGGATGTATTAGGTATGCTCAATATACTATATTTACCAGCTGTTCTCATGCTCACAAATGCCATTTCTATTAACAGATGGTGCTCCATAACTGAAATCCTAATACAAGGGTAAGCATGTTATACATTATATTGTAATGTTATTTTAACAGGACCTACAGAAGCCAGAAGAAGCCATCCCCCCTGACCGACGAGCAAAAGTACAAGTTCGCAGAGTACCTACTGTCTCGCCGTTCTGTCAACACGCCTAAGGGAGCTTGTTTATTGATTGAAGCTGCCACCGCACTCGCCGACGATGAGGTAAATATTGAATATTGTATTATAAACCTTTAAAATTATTATGTAAATAATACAATCAATTCTTAAAAGTCCATACTAAGTTTGATAAGGGGTGGGTAAGAAATCTTTATATTCTCATCACCAACAAACAAGTTGTTTGTTTGTTAAAGAAGTTGTTTGAAATAACTACATATACATACAAAATGTAAGTATGTAGTTGTTTGTGTACTTGTTGTATATGATTCAAAATTTTTAATTAGTTTTTAACTAGCACCAGTTCTTTATGAAGTGATCTTCATTGTCCTCAGCCATCTCCCATTAGCATCGTCATCAAAGGCAAGAAGTACATCACCTCCGAATCTGACACTATTGAGTTCTCCATCACTGACCTCCTAGGGCGCCCCGTGCGATTCCTGAAGCCTGAAGAAGTCGTCGCCCAATCCGGCACACGTCTTGCAGACGACGTCGTAGTTTTATCCAAACAACCCTTGACACAAAAACCCAATGAACCAACAACTTTCGTCCTTAATTTGAGTAAAATTAAGGCTCAATATGGCTTGTACAAAATTGCTTTAAGTGCTGGATCTAAGACTTCTAATGTAAATGTGGCAGTGTTGGGTGAGATACAAGTGACCAGTGTGGAAGTTGGTATTGGTGATGTTGATGGCACCACCAGCCCTAAGTTGACAACCGTTGTATACCCCAACAAGCTCACTGAGAAACTACAGGCCGATCATCTGCAAAAGTGAGTCATATTCATAATATAGTACTGTTCATAATAATTGTGCTTCTCTCTTACAAGTTAGCCTTTCCAAACAACCATGCAGATACAATTCACGTAAATAAAACTAAAAATATGTTATTGTGCGAAAATATCGAGTTCTAAGTATGTAATGTGAAAGTCATCAATTCATTCATCGTTATTTCTCCGTAGGGTGACTCTAAAGTTCAGTGTGCGTGACAAGTACAACAAGCCAGTGTTGGTGCAGCAAGCATTCGTGCGGGTGGGCAGCGCCGCCAACGACGACGAGACCATCTTCGTGGCCGAGCCCGACAACACCAAGGCATATAAAGTTGAACTGGTAAGTATTTACAGGCATAAGCAAGCATGACAGCGCATTAATTAACCAACCCACCGTTTTTACTCAATGAAGTCGTTACTTATTGGCTCTGGTCCCCCCGGGTAAATTCCTGGCTTACAGCCTTATAGCAAGCATTAGTGGGAACAACCACATTTGTTATATACAAAGCATTATGTAGTTCGTTTCCTGATCAGAATGCATTAATCAGGAATTTGGCTTTTAAGAAAAATGTCAATTCTTTGATATACAGTTGTAGAAATTCGAATATTTCTTAACTGCCTCGTTAGCCTAGTGGTCCTGAGCGCGACGCTAGAGGTCCTGGGTTCGATTCCCAGGTCGAGCAGTGTTATTGGATTTTTGTATCAAATTCTCAGTAGCAGTTTGGAGTTTGGGATTTGTGCCCGGTTAATGGCAATAGGCTCGCCCCCTATTACATGAGACCTAAACAAAACTGCCAACTCTGGGTGCACATTAGCACGATTTAAGGAACCAACAACGATATAATAAAAAAATATATATTTATTTGGGCAGAATAATGGTTACAGAACTGAGATTGAAACAATATTTTAGATCTTATATACTAATTATCTGCTAATTATACATCTACATGAATGACGCACGACCTAGATGTAAAATGCTAGTTTGTTTGTTTACTTTTGTTGGCAAGGCTAATTTGTGAATTTTGGGGTTCCTTAACTCACGCTTCTTCCTAACCTTTCGGGGAATACAGGCGTGATGGTATGTAATGTAAATTGTGTTGTAAACAGAACGTGGGTGGCATTGCCAAGCACCTAAACTTCGCGTCGGGCGCGTACTCGCTGACGATATACCTGGGAGACAGTGCCGTGTCCAACCCCATCGCCTGGCCCGTCGGAGAGGTGCTCTTCAACTTCGGCAAGGACGCTTATGCTGTCGGTGAGTTCGTTGGATCATACCTAACATTGAACTGAAAAAAACTAGACTAACATACAGAACGGGAGCAGTGACCATTACGCAGCCAGCAGTCCATAAATAATAAATTACTAATTTTATGCCATTATTTCCAAACGTTTCGTTTATTTGTCACAGGTTCGCCAGTAACATCAACCACCAAGTCATACCGCGGCGCTCTGCCAGAGATCTCTCACTTGTTCCGTTCCCCGGAGGCGCGGCCGGCGCGGCTAGTGTCGGACGTGTTCGCGTGCGCATGCGCGGCGCCGCTGCTACTGCTGCTGCTGCTCTGGGCTAAACTCGGACTGAACTTCTCCAACTTCCCATTCACGCTCAGCGCTCTTTTGTTCCATTTGGCGCTGGGAGGTAAGTGTTTTAGCGAAAATATTATGTACCTACCTAATTTATGTACAGGAATGTGACTATATCGGTAATATATTTAAAAACTCATTAAACGTAACACAATACGACAACATAAGTAAATAATCACTACATAGTATAAAACAAAGTCTGTCTGTCCGTCCCTATGTATGCTTAAATCTTTAAAACTACACAACGGATTTTGAAGCGATTTTTTTAATAGATAGAGTGATTCAAGAGGAAGGTTTTAAGCTATTTAACATTACGCTACGACTCTTAGGAATGGGGCAACGCGGGTGAAACCGCGGGCGGGTCGCTAGTATTATTATAAATTATAAACTACACAAAAATACATTCAGTTATCACTCTCGTCGCATCTCTCCCCCATAAGGGTAGGCAGAAACTAAAGAAGACTATGTGAAATCCTTATGTACAACTTTTATTTCGTAACCCTCGTCTTCTATCATTAATACTCTCTATATTAAAGAGAAAGAATGTGCTTATTATTTATGGTGTCTCCGCAGCATCTCTGGGCCTGTATGGCGTGCTGTGGCTACAGCTGTCGATGTTCGACACGATGCGCTACCTGCTGCCGCTAGGCGCGCTCACGTTCCTGTCGGGCCACCGCCTGCTGCGCCGCCTCGTACAGGACAAGTCGCATTCGCGCTAACGTTACCAACTAGAATGCGTTACGGGGTGCGCCCTCTACTTTTACACAGTTTATAAGTTAAAACTAAGATAACGCAGGAGTGAATGGTGTATTTTTTAATAATCTGCTGCACAATTAACAACACTTCTGTACCTACCATCATAAAACAAAGTTGTAACAAAAAAATGTCGAAGACCTATGTTCTGAATCTTCTATGATAGTGAAAACAAAGTAAAGATTAGGATAAAGTAACTTGTACACCATATTTGTTTTATTTGATTAGATTATAATTTTCTTGTTACATATTGCAATTTTTTTTTAAAGATAACAGATTATCGTGAAGAGGCATATTGGGCTGCCTGACCAACATGGCTGAAGGCAATTGGGGTTGAAAAACAGCTAGTTTGAATTCCTTGGCTTCACTAGAAAAATGTTAAGTGATTCAATTTGCAGTTTTATTTTTGTCTGGTCTTCTCATCCATATTCAATAATGGCCAGTCCCTATAATAAATCTATCGACGGATTTGATATAGTGACGCTATAAATCACGACGACGACGAACGACGCTATAAATTGACGACACGTTTGGCGTAGCGGCTGAACGATCGGCTTCTGCGCAACGTGTTGTGGGTTCGATCCCCACACGGAGCAAATATTTGTATGATCTACAGGTAGTTGTTCCGGGTCTGGGTGTTTGTGTTTGTGAGAATTTGTGTTTGTAAACGCACCCACGATACAGGAGAAAATCCTAGTGTGGGCAACGTTTTTTAAAAAAAAAAAAAAAAAAAAAAACGCAAAACGATCTCCCAATCTCGCAGTAGTAATAAGGTTTCATAAATTATTAAGTAAAATTGTGTGGTTGGAAAATTTCATGTGACTCCAATTTCATATCAACATTTTTTGTTTCGGAACTTTATTTTCAAGATTTAGTTCCTGAATTATTTTATTAAATGTTTAAAAATACATAACTATATTTTTAATTTCTTATTGCTCGATTATCTGCTTGTTTAAATCCCATATCGACAGCAGATTTAGAGCTGGTTATTGGATACTGCTCGAGTATCACTGAATAGCATCAAGAAATATAGAGATCAGTGTTGAGTACATACATATTTTCACGCCTGTCTCCCATTGGAGTAGGCAGAGACTATAGATTTCCACTTGCTACGATCCTGGCACACCCCTTTCGCTTCATCCACGTTCATTAATCTCCTCATGCATGATCGTCGGTTTAAAGGTGCTTTTAACCTGACGTTTTTTGAGAACTTCCGCAATTTGATTGTGGTACGTTCGCCGAGGTTGGCCCCTTCGAAATCTTCCATCCGTATTGGCCATGTATACTTGTTTCGTCAATCTTCGTTCATCCATCCTCTCTACATGCCCAAACCATCTTAACATACCTTTCTCAATCTTTGTTACTACATCTTTTTTTACACCACACGCTCCCTTATCACGCTGTTCCTCACTATCTTTCAAGGTTACCCCACACATACTTCTCAAAGCTCTCATCTTGAGTACATACTTAAATAATACTGATGAAAACAATGTTCTGATTTATTAGAAAATTTATTCGCAAAAATTATATTTAACACTTACATTATAAAATCATAAAAGTATGTAATGCAAATTTTACTTAATATTAAAAGTAAAAGTCACTCATTATTATTACCTATCACAGAATAAATCATCTTGAAATGATTCTATTTTAATATAATAATATATTATTATTATTTAGGAAAATACTCTAGTTCATTAAAAGCTAGTCAATTAAAACTACATATTTGCAAAAGGTACACAAAACTGAAATTCTAGAATGTCTGTCAACTTAATTGTAAAGAATCGTCATAGTCATCACAAATATGTCAATTATTCATGTCCATCCATACACAAATTATTGTACTAGAAAGATTAAAGTAATAATGTATTACCAGGTCCACTGGTACACGGAACCACATACTCCTACAAACATTCTCTATTTTAAAAAATTTGATTTGAAACACTAATACTGTTGTCACAGACTATTTTAATTGCAGGCAATGGTGTCAGTTCAATCAATCTAGAATTCTGCGTCGAGTGTGAATACATTGTCCATCTGGTTGGACATTACTCCCCACTTCTGGTACTCACTGACTTTCTTCTCAAAGAAGTTGGTCTTGCCTTCTAACGAGATGAGATTCATGAAGTCAAATGGGTTCTTAGTGTTGTAGTGCTGTTGACAAAGTAATAAGGAACATTAATTTGTAAATGTAAGTATGTGTTTAATCCACTGGTTAGTAGGTCAAATCCAGTAAAAATGGGTTGATAAGCTGATAAATGGTTTCGATTTTATTTGCAGTATTGGGTCACATGTTATTATCAGTGCCACAACAGTTTAATTCCGAATAGAACAATTATTAAAAAGCTGAGAGTAAATATAGTCATATCATTTAGCCTGACCTCTCGATCCCTTAACACTATTTGAGCAAACATGTTGATTGTTTGCTCAAATAGTGGATTGTAGAGTTCATTTTACATAACCGCTAGTTGTTTTACATAATTACCGACCTTCCCCATGCGGAATTGCATTCATCAATACAGTGAGTTAACGATTAAGTGGTCTTGTAAACTTTAGTGCCACTTGGCGCTGGTGGCTCTAGTAATTATAACAACACGACGGTAGAAGCGCGCCAAATAACTCTAACTTCTTCTATGTAAGTATGAAAGTTGAGGGAGGGGAGGCCTTTGCCCAGCAGTGGGACATAAAATAGGCTATTTAAAAAAAAGTATGAAAGTAAAAGTATGCACAATGGCTATGATTCGGTTCTAGCATACGCCGGCCGCTGACGCGGCCCCGCTCGATTTGTTCGCTCGGCTCGTGTATCGTGTGATCACAGTTCTAACCAATATTTAAATTCTTTCATCCCGAATTTATCCAGGCAAAATTATTTTGACTGCAAGAATCAGTCAGAACTAGTTTTGACTGTAACCCTCTATTTAACTATATAATGTCATTGACTGTAACAAATATAACTGTCATACCTTTATTACACAAAATGCTTACTGTCGCTTTACAAAACAACTAATGTGGGCTACTAAGCAACTAAAAGCTGTTTTGTTAAACAGCTAGAGGTTATGTAAAACAGTGTATTATACAATTTTAATTCGACCTATACACAGTTACACATCAAGCTATACATTGCCAATATAAGCTCACCTCTCATAGTACGGAAAGCCTTTAGACCTATAATACAATGCGGGGTCACCTGATACTAGAAATATACTGCTTGATATGTAGCCCTGTGGATCAGATACCCCTTTTATAGACAGGGAATATAAAAGAAAACAACATAAGGTTAGTGTGCCAAGGAAAATAATGTTATAGCACAATTTGGTGAGAGGCTTGTGACAACCAGCAGCAGACTTGGATTATGATAGGCTGAGTGGGTGGATTATTCCACCGATAGTTCAATGTGTTTAATACTTTATGCATACTTTCTCTCCAATCAATTCGATCAGCAGTCTGTCGGCGACGAACTCGATGTAGTCGGACATGAGATCGCAGTTCATGCCGAGCAGCCGGACGGGCAACGCGTCCGTGAGGAACTCCTGCTCGATGACCACGGCGTCCTTGATGATGTGAAGCACGCGCTCCTTGCTAGGCTTCTGTACCAGATGCCGGAACATCAGACACGCGAAGTCTGTGTGCAGGCCCTGCAGGAGCATAAATTCTTGGTTAACATTTAAGATCTTTTTAATTATTATTTATCAAATAAACTATAAAAATGAATGCCAAATATTTTAAAATTTTAAGAGCAAGGGCTGTCAACTGTTGAGTATTTATTTACAAGGCTAACCCACACTATGTAGCCTACCTACCCGTCTACCTATTTTATTACATTCTTTTGAAAAACAAGCCAAATAGATAAGAATAGTTGATTTGAATGGTCTAGTTAAGTTAAATCAGATAAGGATAAGGCGAAGAGGTTTAGTACTGATAACATGAGTATATTAAGCACCCTTGCCAATGTGTCTATAGAAAGTCCAAATAACATTTAGAATTTAACTAAGAATAGCTGTTTCCCACAGTTTTGCTTGCGTCTCGAAAGTGTTTATTTTAACTTTAAACATACATGCACTAGATTTTAAGTTAGAACTTTACCAATACAGATATGAAAACCTCTTTCAATTTTGTGCAATAATTTTTGCATGGTACATTTACAGACCGACAAACAAAAATTCTAATGATAATTGTTTTGACTATTGTTATTATAAAGAGATAACTCAAATTATTATTACTTAAAATATTTCCTATGTACAGACATCAGCTAGTTACAATTTTATTTTACTTTAGTATTTAGAGAAGTTTAATTTAACTAAGATAAATATACCAACCTCATCTCTAGATATCAACTCATTGCTGAATGTCAATCCTGGCATTAGACCTCGCTTCTTCATCCAGAATATGGAAGCAAAACTGCCAGAGAAAAATATGCCTTCGACAGCTGCGAATGCTATAATACGCTCAGGGAATGTTGCAGACTTGCTAGCAATCCACTGCAAAGCCCAGTCAGCCTTCTTCTTCACACATGGTAGAGTCTCAATAGCATTGAACAGGAAATCTCTGTAGAAGGAAATCACTGGATGAATATGTAGAAAATTTTGTTCAGATAATGGCTGTTTATACTATGTATGAGTCATGTACTGCTGTGTGACAATCCATAACAATGTGTGATTGTTATGGATGGCAGAACTTAGGTGTATGCAAATAATTTATTATAAATATAATCTTTATTGTAGAAGAATGACTGTATTTTACTGAGAATGTAATTATAAAAATTACATTTATTAATGTTTCTATTACTTAAATAATTGTTATCACTTAAAAAGCTCTACTTACCTCTCATTGGGATCCCTAATGTATGTGTCAATGAGTAGAGAGTACATCTCTGAGTGTACATTCTCCATAGCTATCTGGAAGCCGTAGAAACACCTTGCTTCAGTAACTTGCACCTCTTGAGAAAAGCGCTCTACCAAATTCTCATTTACAATGCCATCTGAGGCCGCAAAGAAAGCCAGTACATGTTTAATGAAGTGCCTCTCACTGTCCTTGAGATTCTCCCAGTCTGACAAGTCCTGCATTCAATAATAATTATTGTATGTTGAATCACCTGAGTGACTAGGTATATCTGATAACATAAGTAGGCACCTAGCTAGATCACATTTAAAATTCAAAGAGAATCAGAAAAAGACTGAATATGCAAAGCTGGAAAATAATAGTTAAAAGAAAAAAAAATAATCATAAATTATGCTACTGAGTGTGTACATTATTTAGTAGGGTGTGGTTACATACTTTACTTTACTGGGTCACATAATTAATAATAATTCTGTTGGACTGCAAACAATGACGCCTACAATGTAAAATAGTAAAACCTAACCTCCACGATGTAGGAGACATACCTTAGATAGATCCACTTCCTCAACGGTCCAGAACGAAGCCTCAGCCTTCTTGTACATCTCCCAAATGTCGGGATACTGTATGGGAAATATAACAAAGCGGCGGGGATTATCACGCAACAGAGGCTCCTTCTGTGGGTCAAATTCTACCACCTCCTGAGTTTTTGCCTCAACCTCCATATTTTCTCCACTCATATTGTCATTGCGTTCAGCCAAAACATTGTTTTTAACTGGTGACTGTAAAGAAATACAGTTGTTGAGTCTCACAAGTCACAATCAATCGTGTACTCAATAAAATGTATAACCAACAAGTGGCAAAATTAGACAAGAGTCCAAATACTAACCTTCAAATTCACGTTGCTGAATTCATTGTGCAGATTTTCCTTATCAACAATCGGGGCCATTTTGATTCGAATAATTGCTATAACTACAATAAATTACCACTTAAGTTTCAATGACGAACACCACAAACAAGTTCACAGCTGCGAATGCGGGCCTTCAGAGCGTCCCTTTTTTTGAGTCCATTCGATTTCCCTCCAAATCGGTAATGTTGTGATCCGTTTTCTTCCGAAGTGTATTCAAAAATTTGTAAGAAGCATGATCACTGGGCAATAGACTTGAATTCAACAGAAAATACCATGAAAAAACTTGATAAGAAACGCATATTTTTGGAAAAAAAAATATTATACTAAAAGTTTTGCGTAATATTAACTGGTTTTATAAATTACAAAATAAAATATGTCTGAGCAATGAGTAATATGTATTCTTAGTAGAGGATTCGGACCGACCATATGTTGCCAAGGTCGTTGACCACTCGCAAAACTGCAAATGGACGAGGCGGTATTTTTATTTGATCGGTCTATAAATATTTTTTTATTACATTATTACTACAAATATTTCTTTAATTTGTTGTATTGTAGTTTTATATACATTTTTATTGTTTCGGGCTGACCTCTAAAGACATAATTATATCTTAAAAAGGTTTTAACAGGTTTCCCGCCTAAATAAGACGGTTTATCCAAGTATTTCTATTGGATAACAAATCCACCAATCCCTTGCAAAAGGTATACTGCGTTCAGAAAAAAATAATAAATACCGCATTCAGTTCAGTTTGTTGAAAGAAAAATAGAAAATCTTAAAATCCTTTTTTGCTAAGCAAATAATTGAAAATAATAAATAAAGTACACTGAAGTACAATTTTGATCTTCGATATTTCATTAGTCCAGTTTGTTCACGTCCACTTCTTTGCGTGAACTAGTGATGAGCCGTTCCGATCCGATCTTTTCGAAGAATGGATCATTGACATACGACCCAATCGATTTTCAGGTAGTATCGAAACCATACGATCCGATCGCGGATCGATTCAACTCTATCAAATATCGGATCGGGGTCCAATCATTGTGGTTTGCACACAATATAATGTAGGTATGTTAATTTTGGTTGGTCAATCAAAGTACGATCTGAACCTTATAGTTTGGTTATATATTAGTTATTATTGTAAGTTTAATCTAAAAATTAGTTTTCTTACATTTATGTCATTTTTATAGCCTTGTTTATTCACCCAACCCATTATTGTTTGAAATAAATAACATACATAACATAACATAATCAACCCATCATACTTTCCCACTGCTGGGCACGGGTCTCCTCTCAGAATGAGAGGGATTAGGCTATAGTCTACCACGCTGGCCTAGTACGGGTTGGCAGACTTCACACGCCATCCAGGAAATTGAAATAAATGTCTTATATTAATTAGTTAAATGTTGTAATTTCATGCGATTCTCCGGATTGATTTTGAAAATCGGATCAAATACACGCATTGGAGACTTTGCGATCCATTAGGATCCACACAATCGGATCGAGCTTTAACGTAATAGCCTAATGGCTAGGGCATCGGACTTGCGATCATGTGGTTGCTGGTTCGTAACCCACCCATTGCACTACCGAGGTGAACCCACTCATAAAATATATAGTTTCGGTATCAGATATCGCATATCAGTGTATAGAATTGATTTGATATTTTGAAATACCTATATCACCCAACCCTAACCCACATTGCATCTGAGCATTGCAAGTAAGCTTTAAAAAAACATACTATTGATTGTTGCTAGACTTCAATTATTAGTTTCGATGTTCTCGGCACGTCATGGATGTTACTGTCAACGTGACAGATATAGTGACATCCTTCAGTCAGTGTCATGTCACGTTCATTTTTATGTCATTTCGGGAAAATAGGCTCTAAAAATACGCTTTTTGTAATTGTGAATTTGTGAAAATAAATATAAAAGATTAGCAAAAATGTCTGATAATGATGATGATTATATGTGCGAAGAAGAGGAAGATTATGGCTTGGTATATAATTAATTTCCAAATAACCTACTGTTTAATGTTTTTGGGTATATTGTGACGTTTTACAGATTCTCCCCAAAATCTTAAGCTTTTAACCTTGCTTTTGGTCAAAGCTTTCTTATAAGCTTTAGTTTTAAAGTTAGCATGCATTTGTGTAGTCTTTTTCTTCGTTTATGATTAGTTGCATCGAATCACATGTTTGTCATGAAATAGTTACATGCAGAAAGGTTTTTCATCAGCAACTTTTTGGTACTTGATCATAACAGATTCAGTGCAACCGTTTTGTCTTGGCAAATAAATAAATACTAAATTAATCATGTTGTGGATTTATCTAGGAATATTCAGAGGACAGTAACTCAGAACCAGATGTTGATCTGGAGAATCAGTACTACAATAGCAAGGCATTGAAAGAAGATGAGCCTCAAGGAGCTCTGCTTAGTTTCCAAAAAGTCCTCGAACTTGAAGGTGGTGACAAGGGTGAATGGGGCTTCAAAGCGCTCAAACAAATGATAAAGATTAATTTTAAATTGGTAAGTACAATCAGAATAGTCTAATAATATAATCTTTATTGGACTGTAGAAGAGTCCTAAAAATATGCTTGAGATTGTGATGTATTTCTGTTGTAGCATTCTTACTTCAAATTGTTATCTGGCTGTTAGCTAGTCAAATCTAGTTTTCGGCTGTCCATTGTTTGGCTTACAGAAGCTGATGTTTCAATCAATTTTAGAACATGTTCCATCACGACTCTTTCCTGCACCACATACACACAACTCACATTCAAGTTTTAACCCTGTATCTCTAGTTGTTGAAATGTGATAGTTGAGTGTAAGGTCCGGGGTTTGATTCTCAGATTGACCAAAGTTTTATTGCATTTAATCTATTGATCAGAGTTAGGATTTGTGCCTGTTTAGTGGCAATAAGCTTCTTATTATGTGGGACCCAAAACATCACAAACTGCTGAACAGCCATGTTGATGCAACTATATCATTTTGTGTACCTATATGTATGTATATTTTCATGATGGTATGGCATGTATTTATTAAAGTACTATTTTGGTGGATACAACAGTAAAATAATTATCCTAAGCCTGCCTATAGGTCTTACAACATTATCCATTTTATAATTTACAGGGCAACTTTACGGAAATGATGTCACGATACAAACAGCTATTGACATACATAAAGAGTGCAGTCACTAGGAACCATTCAGAGAAATCCATCAACTCAATACTGGATTATATCTCTACTTCTAGAAATGTAAGTGTCATAATTGTGTGTGATACATTATCTATTATGAGTTAAATTATAAAAATATATATTTTTTATTATAATTATTATATATTTTTATTTATTTAAATAAATAAAAATTAATGAGTTAAAGCATATGGTATACCAAAACAGTGGATGCAGGTGTAAGTAAAATATTTCTTTCACCTTATTCCTTTATAAATTTTTTCAGTGACTGTTGCATATGCAAACAGTTTACATGAACATTTCATTATTAGTAGGGCTCTAAGAATCAACATGAGGACTATTCAACAAACTTTAAAATTACCATAGTGATATGCCTATCCCTATCTTCGGTATTTCATTGCTATCTATAGTGTAACAAATAAATGGCACATTAATTTATGTGGTGATTTGGTTGATCATTATGTTACATTGATTTTAATGTTACCTCAAACTGTTTTATACATTTATACATAAAGATTCCTGTATTGAGGGTGTGTTTACAAACACACACCAAGACCTGAAACAAGTGCCTGTAGTTCTGAATACAAATATTTGTTCCATTACCTTACCAGATTGCTCAGCAACTATGCTGTATGTGTCTTCAAAGATTTGTTGAAATTTAAAGAATTAGGGACTGCCTTTGTCCTTACCCACCACTGCACACCAATAAAACTGTGAATATGTATCTTAAAGTGTTGTCTACAGATGGAATTATTACAAGACTTCTATGAGACCACCCTAGAGGCTCTGAAAGATGCCAAGAACGACAGGCTATGGTTCAAGACGAACACCAAGTTGGGCAAGCTATACTATGATAGAGGGGACTTTAACAAACTAGCTAAGATTTTAAAGCAACTTCATCAGAGCTGCCAGGTAAGAATTAATAATGTTATTTACAATTATTTTAATAAAATTTTGTTTGTATCTCAATTTACATCAAATAAACTATGATTAATAAAATTACATGCCATCATGCCTGTATTCCCCAAAATCACAAAAAACTACTAACTATTAATTTATTAAAAAAAAAATGCACCACACCACAATTTTCCACCACCAATTTTGTAGATTATTGACATTTTATTATATGACATGACATCTAATTCTATTATTACATATTATTAAATAATTAAATAATATTACTTTATATTCAATTGTGTGTTCAAGTGACATTTATAGGTATTAATTCCCTGTTATTTATCACTATTACTAATTTTTATAAAATGCTGTTATTTGGTATTATAAATAGAACATTGTTATATTTATGTTTGTTAGCCTCGATTATCCGCGATCATATGATTGTAATCTAGTCGATCAATCAAATCAAATAGACATATATTTGCATGCCATATAACATGGTAAATGTGCTGAACTATTTATATTACTTTTATATCAACTTTATGTACCCACATTTAAGCAAATAAACTAATTTCATATTTCCACACTAGGATTTTCTCCTGTATTGTGTTAACAAACACAAATTCTCACATGTTTGTGCATGTGAGAATTTGTGGAACACAAAACACCCAGACCTGGAATAACTACTTGTATGTCATACAAATATTTGCTCCGTGTGGGATCAAACCCACAACACGTCGCACAAAAGCCGTCGTCAGACATTATTTATAAATGAATACATATGACATGATTATAAATTATTATTCATGATTAAATGTCCTCTAGTTGATATTTTTTTATAAATCTCATAGCAGACCAGTTCATGCCTCTAAATGAAAACCTCTATATATATATATATATTACAGACTGATGAAGGTGAGGATGACCTAAAAAAAGGCACGCAGCTGCTTGAGATATATGCACTAGAGATACAGATGTACACAGCTCAGAAGAACAACAAGAAACTGAAGGCTCTATATGAACAGTCATTGCATATTAAGTCTGCTATACCACATCCACTTATTATGGGCGTTATTAGAGGTAAATATTTTCCATTAATGTAGTCCTCTTGTACATATACCGTGTCTACAAGGTGCCTTTAGGTGACTATATGGTTCACTCATGTGTAGATATGGTCATCAGTATTGTATGGATCACTATAGAAGTTTGTAGATACACTATGTATGGTACGGCAGGTACAAACCATGGTTGTGAACAAG
Source organism: Acronicta aceris (assembly GCA_910591435.1). Lineage (NCBI taxonomy): Eukaryota > Metazoa > Arthropoda > Insecta > Lepidoptera > Noctuidae > Acronicta > Acronicta aceris. The sequence goes on along the minus strand of OU342758.1, from coordinate 17,041,968 downwards.
CTAAGCTGTATCGTAAAGAAACTATGCTATGAACGAGAGACCTCACTCTATATACTGGCACTAGCTGTTGCCAGTGGTTTCACTTACATCCTAAAAACTATTTAAGAAAGAAAGTAACGCGTGTCCTTCTCCAAGATCCAATCTATCTCTATATCAAAATTCATCAAAATTGGTTTAGTCGTTTACGTGTGAAAATGTAACAAACAGACAGACACTACTTTTGCATATTTAATATAAGGTACCCTAATCTACCCGCCACGGTTTTTTAATTGCTAAATGTTATATTATATATATATTAGCAAATAAACTAAACTCACACCTCTATACTTGTTCCATTATTTACCAGATTATCATCATAATTTCCTATAATTTCTTTTAATTATGTGTTAATTTGGTTTAGTTTGTTATTGAGTAGCTACTTTCAGACATAGCTATGTTTTGTGCTAGGAAACTCAATATTATGTGCAAGAATCTAAACAACAAGATACGAAAGTATTATAAAATTATCAATATAAATAATTTCAGAATGTGGTGGTAAAATGCACTTACGTGAGGGTGAATTCGAAAAGGCCCATACAGATTTCTTCGAGGCGTTCAAAAACTACGATGAATCCGGCAGCCCGAGACGGACGACGTGCTTGAAATACCTCGTTTTAGCTAATATGTAAGTAACTTTATTCATTAGGTTATACCTATATTTGCTGGAATTCAAATAAAGCTAAACATTTTTACTCATTAATGCATTCAGGCTTTGTCTAAAAATTGAATTATAACATGTCGTACTTAAAAAAGTTCTACTTAAAAAAGATATTTTAAAATATATTTTTATGTTTCACAGGCTTATGAAATCAGGCATAAATCCTTTCGACTCTCAAGAAGCTAAACCGTACAAGAACGACCCGGAGATCCTCGCCATGACGAACCTCGTGATGGCGTACCAAAACAATGATATCAACGACTTCGAGTCCATACTGAAACACAACAGGAACAACATCATGGACGACCCCTTCATCAGAGAACACATAGAGGACCTACTCAGGAACATCAGGACCCAAGTATTGATCAAACTGATCGGCCCCTATACTAAGATTCATATACCGTTTATATCTAAGGAGCTCAATATTGATGAGAAAGAAGTGGAGAATCTTCTGGTCACATGTATTTTAGATAAGTGAGTATTTTTTTTTTCTGTGAGTACATCAACAATAAGTTTCATTATCAGCAACAATAAGTTTTGGTGTGCAGTGGCACTGTTTGCTTATGTCAATTCATTTAGGATCTTTTATAATCAGATATGTTTTCTTTTCGGAAAGTTTAGTGTACGACCTAAGAGTTAGAGTGAGATTGTAGATAATATTTTACAGTTTTTTTGCTTACACACGTCGAAGCCTAATTGTCTATTTGACTGTTTTTTATGGCCTCGAAGATGTTTATCATAAATAGAGCACATTTTTTTTAAAAAAGCTTACTAGCAAAGTGGATCGCACTTAGTATTCTTGTTAACCCCTCGTGCTAAGCTATTATGCTTGTGTTACGAGTGGGTTTACGTCGGTAGTGCAATGGGTGGTTTTCGAAACGGCAACTACATGATCGCAAGTCCGATGCCCTAGCCATTAGGCTACCGCCGCTTCAATAGCACATAAACACAAACTACATTAAAATCTGTTCAAAAATAAGGAAGTTATAATTAGCATTTTAATTTTATGCTAAACAGAGAACGCACTATAGAGAATTGTGACGTTACAACACGGCGCTATACAAATTTCATGTTAACACTCGTTTTGCGAGTACTGAATTGTTATTGTTTATTTCCACAGCACAATCAGCGGTCGCATCGACCAGGTGAACTCGGTGCTGGAGCTGCAGAGCGGCGCGCGCGGCGCGGCGCGGTACGGCGCGCTCGACAAGTGGACGGCGCAGCTGGCGTGCCTGCACCTCGCGCTCGCCAACAAGATGGCCTAGCGCCGCCGCCCTGCGCCACGCCGCCGCGCTCCTCTACGCACTACCGACATACTGATGACGTGCCTCGGCACTCCCCCGCACGGTACAGGTGGGTAACATACGCGTTCACGATTGGACCGGTTGCGTATGATCCTTAAAATGATTTACGGGACCAGTCTTAGCGTGTATGGCCCACCTTACTGTTATTTAATTATTTATTCGTAAATGTATGGTTATATATTTTTTAAATCAAATCACGGGGATCGCCGAGGCGCATAATCAATTTGGTACTGATGTCGTAAGGCTAAGGCACGTGAATTGATACTGTACATAAACTGTAGTAGGGCTAGGGCACGTGATTTGATACCGTACATAAACTAAGCAGAATATAAAATAGCCGTGATTGTCAAATTATGAACATTTGTTTTCTCGTGATCACTGAACACTTTTGCCTATTGCAATTATAGTATCTATGTAGTTATATCAAGCATGATAAAATTTTGGTAAGTCGATGGCTCTTTACTTTAGCAAATTGCTACAGCAACTCGGTTACAGCACTATTCAACTTTGTTTCTGTACATGATTAATTCATATGATAAGAATAAAATTACATTGAAACTGAGCTGCAAAGACAATATAAAATTATACAATAAAAAGTTTTATGTAATAACAGGAAAACTTTATTACGTTTTCCTGGCACATTGAGATTGATCATTTTGCTTTTCTTAGACTCAATGAAGTTTGACCTTACGATTTATAGAGGGCATGAGTATTCAGCGATCGGGATGCAACAGCGTGCGATTTAATCTAGAAAGCCTTCTGTTTCAATAAAATCGACGTTCTAAAGTTGTAAACGATCTGGTACCCGAGACTTGTCTAGCCCTTATAGTCTCGTTCATGATTCAGTCAAAATTAATTGACATGGTTCCTGTGCGTAGGCCTAGCGTGTTTGTGAAAGCTGTAAAACTTGTATGTCAACGAATTGAGCGCACTAGACAATGCCATGCCAACCACATCTATGTACAATAGACATAAAACGAATTATCAATGTAGTTATTTTCGGATCTTTTCTATCTCTCGATGTAAAAAAACGTTGCAGCACACAAGGATTTCTAGGCAATACAAAAATATCGATGTAGGCCATATTTAATATTTTTCCTGTGCGGAAAACAAATTGGTATGCAGGCCATTTGCCCGACCACTGCAGCTGAGGAGCTGAAGTGTGAGAAACATTCAGAATAATAACTAAGTAGTAGCTCAGAACCGTCGAAATAACTGTGCGTGACGCTGAACTTGTCCGCATGTGGTTATGTACTAGTTAATGTTTCGCATTCTTGAATATTTTCCTAATTTCGATATTTTTGCACAAACACTCATACTCGTATAAGTGATTTTACATGCGCGGCCTTTGAACGGATATCTTTAGACACACAGTTATTTTGACTGTAATGTATATTAATAATAATCAGTCTCAACAAAAATCAGATCCTCCCTTTAATTTCGTTTCCTTCTCGTGCTTGAAGCTCTTTAAATAAATAAACTTACATTTAGTGCCCTGTCTATACATCCTTCACACTATTACAATTTTAACTTTACTTTCTTCAAAGGGTGTATATTCTTTAAGGTACATAGATGTGGATCGCAATATTTTGTACAATAAACTAGATTACATATGACGCGGCGATGTGGTGTTTCTGATACGGGCGTAGCTAAAAATCTAAGTGATTGTGTAAAAAACATTTTAAAATGTGATTTTGACTACATGACTTTGCTATGAACTAGAGAGGAGTGCCCATTTAGCTTGCCCCAGCTAACTTCAGTAAAACATCTCCACAGAAGTTAAACTTGTTACTCCGAGTTTAATTGTATACTGTAAGTATTGTAAGTCCCGATGCACTGATGCAATCGTGAAACATGACACCATGTATTGTCGTGGACTGTTTCAAATTGAAATGATCAACATGAGTTGGAATTAGAAATGTGATATTGTATATGGATGCGTGTAGTGATAGTTTATATATTTGTGAATAATGTAATATTTCTCCACAAATTATAAAAGACATCGTACAGTGGCTTGACATGATCTTGCTTGTAATTATTGGGAACAATCTCGACAATTGATAAACACGCCTCATTTCAGTGCAGTGCGTTTGCAAATACACAGTTTCAAGTAATAACATGTATTTTATTTAAACTTTAGTCGGAGTATTTATGTAATTACTACTTGGATATATACTATCATATCCACGTACCATGCTGCTGAACGGTTTGCGACCTTAGAATAGATCGATCGAACGAGCGATCTTGAATCTTCGAAACTATTCCACTATTTACGATTTGTTTTTAAGTGCTGGATCATAATAGGAAATAATACAATAAATATAGTAATGAAGTAAATATTTATAATAATGAAGTTGGTATATAACTACATTAAAAGGACGGATCGGTATATCACAGGTTAGTTATATACATTTCCATTAGTACGTATGTATACATTAATTACCAAACGTCTAAATAATAAGAATTAATTCCTTACAACAATTCATTGTCCATTACAACAATTATTTTTGAAGTTACACACATTAAATGGCACAAGAGATTAATTTATTAGATTCGCACCGGCTTCTGAGCAAAGTGTATTTTATAAAGATTTATAAATTGATACTATAGTTGAATTTCAAAATGTAACAACTAAAAATTCATAAGGAATAATATTAAATCAATCCCTTTTTATTAGGTTTTCATAAAACAATATACATTACGAAAATCAATACAGCCACATTTACAAACTTACCAAATTGAATTTTAAAATAGAGTAAATCTAATAAAATCGCATTTATAAGAGAACTTTACATATATGTACCTGTATACCTATTATGTACTTGACATAATAGGTATACAGGTACATATATGTAAAGTTCTCTTATAAATGCGATTTGTATACAACAAGACACTTCATGAAGTTATTTCATACTTAAACCGATAGTAAAACTGTTAATATAGTTATGTACACTAATAATGGCAGTATATAATTTTTGATAAGTACTTTTTATTATAATTAAAATTTAGCAGCCGTGCGCTGTTTTTTTTAACATCGTTACACACCAACTGAATATGCAATTTGCAGACAACATTCTTTTATGCTTATAGTAACATATTCAGATTCGTTTCGCGTAAATTCGTTAACAAAGGAGCCATAACAATAAACTTATATGATTATAAAAAATACATTTTGATATTTTGGAGGTCAATTCTACTAATTTACAGTGTTATTCCATCAGATTTAAATTCAATCCTCTATGAAAATATGTATAAGTAAATGGGGATCGATAGCCTTAGCTTAGCTTTAGCTGTGTGACAGAAAATTTTATTAGAATTGGCCTCTCAGTGTTAAATTAAGGGTGTAAAGGACCCAAGCTTCTTCCTTAGGATATTTGAGCTCCAAGGCATTGGATTGCGCAAGAAACGTATCGTTTCGCAATAAATGTGACGTATAAAATCTAGCTTTTACATTATTTCTTCTTAAAATTAAGGAATGTATGAGAGATGTATGAGATTGAGATTCCGGCAAATACTATTTTTTTGAACTAAAGACGTACTCGCAACTATAACTAAATAAGTACTGATAGAATATTATTGATGCCGTCTATCCTACGTCATTCGATCCTGTAAGACATCTAAAATATAAAATGATGATAATATACCATTTTTAACATTAAAAGTTGTAAGCTTCTTAACTAGAATATAATCCATAATTCTCAGTACAATGTCCATTTCCAGAGAAGGAAATATTATGCCTAAATTCTTCTTGATTTTATTTGTTCATAATGATTGTGTTGTGTACCTTTTTTATAAGTTTTTGAGTTAAACGCATGACTGTCAGCCAGTTTATGTAATAATATAATAATAGATGTATGTATGCTTTGTATGTATTTGTCAGTGTATGGTATGGCATACACACTGTGTATACCAGGGCGTGTATGCCATGACGTATAGGTGTGAACGTTTTATGTAATATGTCAGTGCGCGGGTTTGTCGTGCAGCCAGGCGCGGAAGATGGGCAGCGTGCTAGGGTAATGCGTGGGCGGCTGCGGTTCATCTGTTTCCTCGCGGAATGGGTACGTGCCTATCAGTATTGGTAGCTGCAGTTTCACCTCCTTCTCTAAGCTCTTCGGCTCGATTATGAACTGGAAATTTAATTTAATTTTTCAAGTTACAAACACTATAGAAGATGTTATGGAGAGTTGCTGTTCTAATGATACCTACTTGCAGTCTCGAAACTGGATAAGTACAATTCTGCTTTTTTCAAGAATTATGTTGTTATGTGTCTGTGAGATTGTGAAAATGGACAGAAAACAATTTAAAAAGTAATATGCATTGAGGATGATCACCAAGAAGCAGTTTGAGCAGTCAACCAAGTCACGTTGACACTGAGCTGTTTGTCGTTTTCAGTATTACAGCATCTTATTAAATTACAGCTCTATTACAATAAAAATAACGATAACCTGTGGGATAAAGAATTTAATTTAAAATGTATCAAATAAAATCCATTATTGTAAGTGTACTCACAAATACATCATACTGGACAGAGATGAGGTGGCATCCGCGCAGGTTGGTGGGCGGCAGCGGCGGTACATAGAGCAGCTCGTGGCCCCACACGTCGCGCTCGCCCGGCCGGGTCTTGCCGTGCGACAGCGACGCTAGCTCGCGGACCTCTTTAGCTGCCACTTTGCCGTGTGCAGAGTATTGAATGGTCTAAAAATTCATTTCTTTTGTAATATCGTCCAACTGTCTACCTGGCCACCGTAAGGGCTATTCCTGTTTGTAGCGCTCAGCTGCTATAATAGCCCTCCTAAGCTCATCAACCAATAGCGTCACAGAATTGAGGTATTTGCTAGTCCCTTGCTTTTGTAATTGAAAGAAGATCGCAAAACACTAAATAACTCGTTTTTGTTTGAAAGTGCGAAAGAAACGGCCGTGAACTGGGCAAAGGCCTCCTGTAACTGAAGTTTTGTTCATTGTGTTCGTAATTTGTGAATATTTTTCGATATGCACAAGGTTTTTTTTGCTTACTTAGCTAATGATTACGCATATAAGACTCGGAAGTGTAAGAACGCCTGTATATACTTAGTGTTTTTTAGAAAAATTATAAAAGCGTTTGCACAATGTCAGGATGAGCGAGCAAAACTAGTGGACAAAAAATAACATTGAATAAGTAAGGCCTCCCTCTGACTGGTAGCTCGTGATCGTGACTTCAGTCTCATACGATATTCCACAATGAACTCGTTTCACTGCAATAAGAAAATACCGAACAATCACGAATAGTGGCGCCGAAAAAAATATGACTGTCTGATTCGCTTTACAGTATTTTGCATTATTCATATCTACTAACTGGTTGCATTATGTAGTAATGCACAGGTATTTACTTTATGAATTTTAAAATGTTAGTTGTTAGCAGGCCGGCAGGCTGATCTGCAAACAGCCAAGTATTTTTATCTAATATCGGCTATCACTTTAATACAGTATCTAACTGATATATAATTAATAAGACCTATTACATGGGACCTAAGCCACCCTAAACATATTGTATTGCGGGTGTAGGTAGGTAGTACGCCTTTGTCTAACTCATCGCGAAACACAGGCGTGATTGTATGAAAGTACGTATAAAAGAACTTCCTATAAGTTGGTCAACAGTAAGTATTGTAAGTAAATCTCTTGCCAATAAAGGTTGTTTTAACAAGACTATTCATTAGTGAGAGGGTGTGATAACGTGTTTTACCAACACCAACAGAGACCAATATGATTAAGCATATTTTTTCTCCCCTTTGTTCCTTCAACGACAACTCAACATGGTGTGCATTAGCGTGGTCATGTAGTTTTCACCTAAATAACAAAAAAATAAAGTGCATTCGAGCCATGACAGTGTGAATTGCAGTCTCATTTATGTTAACTTTTATTTATGTCACTTAACAAATAAATATCCTCCTCGCGTCCTCGGCACCACCCCTGCTCAAGAACCACCAAAAAGTAGTGAGGCAAATCAGCGACTTATACACAGTGGGTATACCTCAGTGAGTGCGGCGCGTGTCGCCTTGATGGTGGTCCTGGAGTTGTTGAGCAGTGAGGCCGTGAGCACGATGCTCTCGCCCGGCACGTAGGCGCCGCGGTCCAGCGACACCGCGCACGACACCGCGCCGCCGCCCACGCAGCCCACGCCCAGCCGGTGCTCCACACTGCACTCGAACTGTTGCTGCACCGTAACCATACAAACCCTACATTAGGGATTAACGAGGAAAAGAATAAAGTCCCTTAGTGGGGGTATTTTCTGGTGGGCCAAATAAGTTTGAGAATTCTGGGTGTAGACAAAAGCGACTATCAACAAAATCTATGCCAAGTAAATAAATACTCACAGCTAAAACTGGTGGCTCCAAGTTTAAGTCAATTGGGTTCATCACTATGAAGACCTGCTGGTTCTTGTGAGTCAGTCCATTGGGTTCTCTGAGTGCTGCCTTACAGTAGTACTGGACCCAGCCATGTGTGCCCAGAAATGTTGATGGTAGACCCATGGGCAGCCCCAATTTGAATGGGAAGCTGTGTATACCCGGTGACAGAATTGAACTACTGTGTCCTGACAATTTGAAATTTGTTTATTGTGAACATATTATTTGTTAATTATTCTATAGTTACAGTTGAATGTTATAGGCTTGACATTTATGCATTAAGTCATTATCATTGAATTAAGATAGCATTGCTATTTACAGTAAATCTCTTAGCTATATGCTTTTCTTTAAACATATAGTTCATCATCTGAACTGATTTTTTGTATGTTTGTAATGAAAAAAAAAAACTCAAAAATTATTTAACTGAGTTTAAAAGTAGAAGCTAAAGAAATCAAGCAACATAGGCTGTATTTTATTTTCAGAAACTAATAAAATAATTAGGTACATTATGTAATGTATTTAAAGGTTTTGGATTTCCACATTTTAAAGCGGGGGCAATCCCCTATTGCCCCCCCCCCTTGATGTTTCTAAGGGAGTATAGGGAGTATTTCATGTTTTACTTACTTTTAAAAGTAAGTAAAACATGAAAATTGGAATCATAGTTATTCATCATAAATAAATAATGTGTTTCGAGGTTTTTGGTTATCACATTGGCGGGGCTACGGGGATTTGTTAAGGGGCATTGTGTTTTTAAAGCTAGGTTCCTTAGAATTGGCATTGTTGCTACTCATCATAAATATATAATGACATATTTCAGGAATACCTCTGCTATTAATAACTACTTGTAATTTATAAAAAAATGCTTGCTTAATTTAGCTCCACTCTGAACTTACCATTTTTAGTTTTAGTATATACAAAATGCTGATGTTCTTTGTTTACCTGGTTCACCAAGCAGCCGCATCCTGAAGTCAATATAATTTTCCTTGTCAAATAGTCTCTCATGTCTGCCAGATCCTACTCTCACCACACCTTCACCAATAACATGGAAGTGTAGACCTAAAACATAATGGCTGTTTGCATATTTCCTTCCTTGACTGTTTGCACAACATAATAAATATCACATACAATATGAAAGTCTTGCATTTAAGTACATGACTTTTCTGTAGTGTACCCTGGCACTTAGTCTGAAAATTACATAGTCTATGTCTAATAAATCTTGTGCAACTTCATACCTGAAAATGGAAAATTGGGCATGTCGGAATGATATGCCTAAAAATACTATTAGGCAGGCCTAAGGAGAACAGAATGCTGATAAGAAGTTTGTTTATACAATTGTTACACAAGGTACAAATGCAACACCTTTTCTTATTTGTTATAATAACAATGGACTTACCTAACACAGGTGTGTCATCTTGCAACTCCATCAGAACTTTCCCAGACAAGAACTGTCCAGGAAAATACAACAATGATGTATTATCAAATACTATGAGGAACTTCAGTAGCTTCCGCGGCATTTTGATTCAATTAAATATTATTACCTAAAAAGGAAACAATAAAAAGACACTGAACTCTATTGTCAACACTTCTTAATGGTCATTATTATTTTATTTGTGACAATGTAACATATTATATAATTTTCTACGTTGAAACTACTTAAAAAGTTCACACATGGCACTTAGTTTTAACTTGTGACTTTGTTTAATTACATTCATAATTATTAGATGGGAGGATTACAGAACCTTGTGGCTATGAAAGTCACGCCTACGAAGTACAAGATTATTTAACTTCTGACATCGTAGGATGTGTGCTTGTGTAGTACAACAATGCATGTAAGGAATATGCGAAGGCCATCAACTATGACCACAACTCCTACCTTATTCGAATGATAAATGAAGTCCACGTTCACATGTAGGTATAAAACACTTTCTGCTTAAACGACAACTATGAAGACTTTTATATCATGAAACAGAGACAGACAAATAAAATTCTATTTACAGTAGGTATGTACCAATTTTTGTATTTCTCTTGGAAAAATTTGACATTTGCGATTTCTGAAGTGAAGTTTAAGTTATTTCGCGTTCGCGTTCGTTCGTTCCTTCCTTGATTGAATATTTTGTGAATATTTCTAAATTTCTGAGGCGAATATATTAATTTATACACTTAATTAAGTTTAAAAAATCTCAAAAAATAATAAATGTAGTACATATGTAAGTATTACAACGTATTATTCAAAATGATTTATCGAAAGTTTAATATAAATGAATGCATTGGGATATCACGAGTCTGTTCTCATAAATTTTACGATAAGCTTGAAGCTTCGTATCGCCCTTTCGATTGGTGAGAAAAACATTATTATCTATTAAACACAGACGCAACGCTCTGTGTTCTGATTCTGACTAGTGGTGGCAAAAAGGGCTACATTTCAGTAATGAATTTTGCTGTTATGTTATTTCTCAACAACTGCTATTGTATACTGCTACTGCTTTTCTATTAAGTTGCGGTTGCACAACAAGCTAAACGTTGCTTGATAGACAAAATGCGCGGAATGTGCGAAATTTGCTCAAGATAGCGAGTGACCTTGAATGTTTTCGGAAATACACAACGACACATCCCGCCTAAAACTTATAAATGGATTAATATACTCACTTGATTTGATATAATAAAAGCTTATATTCGTAAAACACATTTTACTGAATGACAACGAATAGCAATAACGGTCAGTTTGAAACGAAAATAAACCGTAATATTAAGTAGCGTAATATCATTATTGTACGCAATGCGCGCGCAGCGCGATCGTTGAAATATAATTGCGGCTTACTATTTGTGTTATCCTGTTATTAAATAATGATAAAACGAAAAAAATCGATCTTATAAAAAAAAACTGTTTGGTACGCGATGCGCGCGCAGCACGATCCTGGAAATGGAATGCCATGGCGGCGACAGCAAAGTTATTTGACAGCATGTTATTGTTATTTTCAATAATGCATTATAGATTGCGGAAGAAAAATGCATTACGTAATTTGCTCTTGTAATGATGAGCATCACTGATTTTGACTTCTGTCATTAAAGTCACGAATAATGAACATTGAAAACATACTTACTCGGTAAGTCGGTAATGGGCGCAAAAAGACGACTCACGGATTTGTTTATATTGTTTTGAAAAATAAACACAAAATTTAGGAATTTTTAGCGATTCAAAGTTGTAAAGGATATAATAACAAGATGCCGAGTGAAATGATAACATTACAACTGGGCCAATGTGGCAATCAAAGTCAGTTATATATTTTTGTGTCTAAATGTTCGGTTATTTTAAATTTGTTTCCGTGTAATAGCAATTATGTCGTGTTTACTTGTTACTAGTTGGTTTCGAGTTCTGGAAGCAGTTGTGCATAGAACATGGGATATCTCCGGAAGGGATTCTTGAAGAGTATGCTTCAGCAGGCTCGGATCGGAAGGATGTGTTCTTCTACCAAGCAGATGATGACCATTACATACCTCGCGCGGTGTTGCTGGATCTGGAGCCTCGTGTTATACACACTATCATGAACTCGCCGTATGCCAAAGTATGTCATGTCAACCTATAAACTGTTCTTTGTATCAGAGATGACATCATCTCAATTTTATTTATTCTGAGCATCATACTAATTCCCTTCCTGTGTTGTAGTTCGTACGAAATGTTGTTTATATAGCAATAACTTGGTGACTGCTTCATTAGTCTAGTGGTCCCAAGCGCAATGGCTACACTAGAGGTCCTGGGTTCAATCCCCAGGTTGAGCAGTTTTATTGGGTTTTTCTATGAAATTATCAGTAGCAGCTTGGAGTCTTGTTTTGTGCCCGGTTAATGGCAATAGGCTCACCTTCTATAACATGGGACCTAAACATACCAGGAAACTGTGGGTATACATTAAGTACGCCTCTGCCTAACCCTTTGGGGAATACAGGTGTGTTGGTATGTAACTTAGTTACTGAGCAGATAAATTAAATTGAACCAATACCATAAACTTTGAATCTCTTTATTAACAGCTTGTATTCTATTCTAAATGCTTTCAGTTGTATAATCCTGAGAATGTATACCTGTCCAAACATGGTGGGGGTGCCGGTAACAACTGGGCTTCAGGGTATGCTCAAGGTGAGAAGCTCAATGAAGAAGTGTTTGACATTATCAACAGAGAAGCAGATGGCAGTGATAACTTAGAGGTATACACTTTTTTCTAGATCGGTTTGTTATTATAGAATAATAGAAGTAAGAGGAACTTTGTATTCAGCATGGCCCTTGTCTATAAATAAATGTTGTGACAAAAGAAAATATAGCAACATCTTGACATTCCTGATTATTATATCCTGAGTTCTAATCTTGGTATTGACTACCTATTGAAAGTATGACTGAAATTTCTCAGTGTAGGTAACTAGGGTTTAACATGTTATTAAATGTGACCATCCCTGTCCCGAATACTCTTCAGGCAGTGCATGCCCAACAGTAGGACAATAAATACCTCAGTTAAATTATGATAATTGCATATTAGGATTGAGCAAAATATTCTCTTTTTTTTCACATTTTATTGCTAAGGCTTTGTTATACTTACAAAGTGATTAGAGATTATTATCATCATTCACCAGGGTTTTGTGCTGTGTCACTCCATTGCTGGAGGAACAGGATCAGGCATGGGCTCATACATCCTAGAACATCTGTCAGACAGATTCCCAAAGAAGCTGGTGCAGACCTACAGTGTCTTCCCCAACTTGGATGAAATAAGGTAATTGTTAAAAAAGCTACATTTAGTAAAATGCAAATGTGTGTAAAGCAGGGAAGATATGGAAATAGTTTTCATTGGAGCTGGAGGATTTAAATTTGATTTTATTTGATTTGAATTGATTTAAAGGGTTATAATTATTTATAGATATTTAAAATGTGACAAAAGAATATGCACATACTGCGTGGATTGAGCATCGGTATATCCTCCTATTCAAAGTTATCAGAGCTGAGTTAGAGTTGTAAAATCAATCGGAATCGGAAGTTCCGACCTTGCGTCGAGAGTCCAATTATAAACCTGGTCTATTTACTGAACATACTTATTGCGATTTTCGGTCCCCTATAATACTGAACCCGACTCCATGATCCACTCCATTATCCACACTTCTCCGATGTTGAGAAACAATGCCCTAGTTTTTTTCAAGATGCAAAATTGACCTCAAGAATACATCATCACCTTGGCCTTTTATGCTGTTCAGTTTAAATAGATACATTATTATTATATTACTAGTATTTCACCCCATTCCTAAGGGTTGTAGCGTGATGTTTAGTAACTTGAAAACTTCCTCATGAATCACTCTGTCTATTGGCGAAAACCACATGAAAATCCGTTCCTTCCCTAATAGATATAATCTAGGTATCTTTAAATCACGAGTGAATGGGTTTATTCTAGGCAAGCGCGCTCCATCGTAGATCGCAGTATCGCTTAACATACGCTGGCGGTCAAGCGTAAGCCTATCACGAATAAAAAAAAACAGACGCGACGGGGGACTTTGTTTTATAATATGTAAGGATTCTTGACTAGGTGCCTATATATTGTTCCAAATTTATTGCATGGCTCTGCGTGATAGTTTTTAGGTACCTACATACTTAAATCAATTCTTTACTGATTTAGCATAAAATTCTACAACGACTGTTTCATAAGATCACGCAATACGGTCACGCGATATATGGTCAATGTCTGTCCATTTACGAACGTTACAAGTTCACGGTCTTTATATATTACTAGCTTTTGCCAGCGACTTCGTCCGCGTGGAATAGTTACTTTGTTCCCTAGTTCTTCGCCCGCGGTTTCACCTGCGTTGCCCCGTTCCTAAGGGTTGTAGCGTGATGTTTTATAGCTTGAAACCTTTCTCATGAATCACTCATTTTCCCAACATTTCCCTTCACTGCTCTGCTCCTATTGATCGTAGCGTGATGAAAAGTATACTATAACCTGCCCAGGAGTATGAAGAACAATTGTACCAAGTTTCGTTGAAATCCGTCGAGTGGTTTTTGTTTCTATAACGAACATACAGACAGACAGACAGACAAAAATTTTACTGATTGCATTTTTGGCGTCAGTATCGATCACTAATCACCCGCTGATAGTTATTTTGGAAATATATTTCATGTACAGAATTGACCTCTCTACAGATTTATTATAAGTATAGATAATTTGTGTCCGGTTAACGGCCATAGGCTCGCTTCCTATTATATGGGACCTAAACATACCGGCGAACTGTGGGTGTACATTCGCACGCCTCTGCCTAACCCTTCGGGGAAAACAGGTGTGATGGTATGTAGGTAGGTGTACTGCAACATCTAAAACCAGGTACCGTATGTACCGTGGAGTCTTGGAGTCTTGGAGATTTTTGAACACAAATGTTGTCAACTCCCCATTGGTAGAGACCCAGTTTGAGATATCGGTTTTTTTTTTTCAAGAGATTTGATTCATCCACACGCGTGAAACTCATTCCTATCACAAGGTGTTTAAGGAATCTTTTTTTTTTCATGGGTGACGAATTTAAAATATAAGTTAGATTTAAAATAATTGTAAACAACATTGAATAGAAAATAAACGATATCATATCCCTACGATTCTGGAATATGTACCGCGTAACATTTATAACATGTTCTATGTCCTTTAACACAGTGATGTAGTCGTCCAGCCATACAACTCTTTGCTAACGTTGAAGCGTCTAACGGAGAGCGCCGACTGCGTCATGGTGCTCGACAACACAGCGCTGAACCGTATCGCTAGCGACCGCCTGCACATACAGAACCCGTCATTTGCGCAGATCAACACCCTCGTGTCCACTATCATGAGCGCCAGTACTGCTACACTCAGGTAAGGTGGGGCAAAGGTCTCTTCCGTTAGTGGACAGGGCCGGCAAATGGTCAAAACCTGACGGGATGATGCTTGGACTATATAGGTTCCAGTTATTAAGTGGTGGTGGTGTGTATATTGTGGGAATAAAACATCAAGTTCAAGTCATTAAACCGGTAGGAGTCCGATACAGTGCCATGTCGTATTTCCTAGGCCACCATGCGCCAGCCCATGCGTCTGGCGATAGTAATGGTCACTCTAGGCGCCCAAAGAAAAAAGTCAAATCCAAAAATCAATTTCCAGCGCAAAATAAAATGTTGGCGCCTATTGATATACGCGATTGTCAGAACTGATTTTAAAAAATCAACAGATGTTATTATATATTATATTTTTTTTTCTTTTTAAAAAACGTTGCCCCACACAATGATTTCTCCTGTATCGTGTGTGCGTTTACAAACACAAATTCTCACATACACAAACGCCCAGACCCGGAACAACTACCTGTAGATCATACAAATATTTGCTCCGTGTGGGTATCGAACCCACAACACGTGGCGCAGAAGCCGATCGCTCAACCGCTACGCCAATGCACTAAACCGCTAAACCGTTATGCACAATTTATATGAAGTGAAAGCTGTTAAAAGACAAACTCACTCTACCATGATCAAGGGCTAAGGCCGTTGTTGGGCCATGTTTTCTGTGTTTAGGTTTTCTCTGACAAATTTCACCAAATAATCTTATCCTTTTTTTCAGTTGAAATAGTATTATAATACAAGTTATATGTATCTAATATCCCTTGACACGCGTATGTTACAGGTATCCATCATACATGAACAATGATCTGATCAGTCTAGTCGCGCCGTTGATCCCCACACCGAGGCTTCACTTTCTCATGACAGGATATACGCCCTTGACAGCCGATCACGAACTAAATACTGTAAGTTACAAATGGACGTAGTCTCACATCAGTATTTGTACTTCAGGCCGGTGATACTAGAGATTACGCTTTTACTTCTCGCTGAATTGCCTCCAATATCCTGTCTTTTACATCCATGACGAATTAATCATAATTATATTCATGTCTGGTGTCTCGAGATAGGAACCACGATATTAACGACCTGCTCAAAAGTTGTTGGCGTTTATTCTCCACTTCACTTAAAATGTTAATACTTTATTGTGTATATTTCTAGGCGCCGAAAATCCGCAAAACTACAGTCCTCGATGTGATGCAAAGGCTACTTCAACCAAAGAATATGATGGTCTCACTAAGTCCTGACAGAACAAATCAACACTGCTACATATCAATATTGAATATCATACAGGTTGGTTTGAATTTGTCAAAGATCAAGTACAGCTAAAAACTAGCTTTTCGCCCGCGGTTTCACTCGCGTTGCCCCGTTCCTAAGGGTCGTAGTGTTTAATAGCTTACCACATCACTCTGTCTATTGGTGAAAATTGCATGGAAATCCGTTCAGTAGTTTTTGTGTCTAAAAAACGACGCGGTGAGGCCCTTTGCTGTATAATATGTACAAATAAATAATAATTTTGAAGGTTTTTAGATTAAAATAAAAACTTATTTGGAAATGAAGTTCACACTTTTAGATTTTACATTCATGCTTTCTTCGATTTATAATATAAAAAAATAATACGATACGATAGGTAATGTAAAATATGGCGGATGGTCATATCAATCACTGATCATTCTTAAAAGTTTGCATCAGCGAAAATTGTTATGTTCTTACAATTTTCGTTTCTAAAAACATATTTCCAGGGTGAAGTAGATCCGTCACAAGTGCACAAGTCGCTGCAGCGGATCCGCGAGCGCAAACTGGCGTCTTTCATCCCGTGGGGCCCCGCCTCCATACAGGTGGCTCTGTCGCGGCGCTCGCCCTACGTGCACGCCTCCCACAAAGTGTCGGGACTACTTCTTGCCAATCACACTAACATATCATCGGTGAGTACTATTACTATGTGGTCTACTTTCGTAACAAGATACCTGCCTACTTACACCTAAAGTACTGCTCAACGCTCAACAGTACTGCTGGTAATAAAATATTTTATGAGCAGTGTCAATTCTGATCTAATCTTCTTGAATTCATCACAATATTTTTCTTGGCTAGTTGTTCGACAGATGTCTTCAGCAGTTTGACAAGCTGCGCAAGCGCGAGGCTTTCTTGGAAGTGTTCCGCAAGGAGCCCATGTTCAAGGAGTCTTTAGAAGAGTTCGACGAATCTCGCGGCGTGGTCGATGATCTCGTACAGGAGTACCAGGCGGCTGCCACTCCCGACTATGTGCATTGGAATCCAGGTACATTGATAAATTATTATAATATTGCACTATTAAGATTTTAAAGTCGTCCGAGTCGCGGACGTGTCGTAAGCGCTTTGTTAGCTAGTTCTAACGGGCGTTCAAAACAAACTATAAATAGCCCATAAAAATTATAGCAGGTGGTAGCAGACAACAAATAATTTTTACTCTTTAATGTAACACCTTCACGCCCAGATTTCCGTAAAGGTTAACAGAGTTGTACGTAATGTTTGCCGGTATTTTACTGTTGTTTTTATTTTCATGTAACACATTAAAGCGTGCGATTTATGAAACTGAAAAGGAACAGTCGGTCAAGCGTTCGTAAACTGGTAGATAGATCTAACTTAATGTCATTTTTTTCCAGAGAGCAGTCAAATATAACGCTAATGGATACAAGATTTGGAAAAATGTTAAAGGGACTGGATCGAAAGTACTGAAAGGGATTCCAATGGAGATGTCGAGCGACGATGTGATGATGTACCCTTAGTTGTTAATTTAATAAGTTTTTTGTTTTAACAAGTGCCATTTATTATTATATTCGTAATCTCATTTTGTTAACATTGTTTACTTGATTATGTTATAAGACGGTATAGTCCTTACCCAAAACACGCACAGTCTGAATAAATAAAACACCTTTTTTACCAAGAATGTATTTTTAATTTTAATAGTGGCTATCTCTTCAACTTTCCCCTAATCCATACCATACACATATCACTCTAGTGCGAACGGTTTACATGTGGTTTGTACGTCCTAGTTATTACACGCAATACAGACTGCTTTACACTATTTAATAGATGAACATCGATATTACGTAAGTATATTGTTGTAGTAAGTAGTTGAAACTATGAGACTATTAACGACGTTGACGCCGTGTACGAGTCTAGGCGCATTCTAGGAGCTTCGCAGTGGAAGCAACAACTTTAGACTCAGTAGGCTCCCAAACTGTACTAAACATTGCAAAAATTGCACAAACGAGCTACATTTATAAAAATAAAACCCTTGCACAAATGGCTTCTAAGTTCATATCTCATGTATAGCTCACTAATGAACAGATCTTATGTCCTGCCTTAATAATTATAAGTCCTTATTCATGTACTATACCCTCTTATTTACTCAGTACTATGGCATATGTACAGGGTCTCTACTGCCATCACATTGTAAGGATATAAATGTTAAGAGGTTACACCATGATTCATGTTTATTTCTAAATTATCACATGAATTATTTTAATAAGCATGTTTCCTTGTATTTTCTGACATACTTTGTACATTACTTATTGATGATGGAAAGTGACACCTCAATGTTAAATTTATTGCACAGTACTTTATTCAATAAACAAATATTCCAACTACAGAAGCTACAGTATTTATATTAGTTTCTTTATTATTTAAATAAATTCAAAAGTGAAAACCAGTTGCTTTTTTGCTTCTGGGTGGTTTATATTTGGATTTAGTTTATCACTGGTTGATATAAATTACTAATTTAACCTGATCACTGAGCATAAAATTTTCACTCAAATTTTCATTTAAAGCGCTAACAAGTCTTTGTAAAGACGCCAACATACATTGGGAGGAATGTAGAACATCTCTAAGACAAATGATAATTCGCCACACGTCCAGTTGGGCCCGACGAAAGACGCTCTTGTTAAGTGTTTGCGAGTAACGATCCTAGGAACCTCGAGTAAAGGATGCGAAGCGTATCTAGCAATATCAGGTTTCGGCTAAGTTTGACGATTTCCCCCAATGAACTAAACCAAAGTACAGCCCAAGATACAGTTAATGAAGCTACATAGAAACAAGTATGACAATATCATTATGAGAACATAATACACACGCATCCTCAGCTCACATCACTATAACCTAATTTATTATACATCAATAATAACAGTTATTCTTATAAAAGTTTTGTTTAAATTTCATAATTACGAATCACAATTAACCCATTACGGTGCTAAGAAAAATATTATGTGATGTGAAATAAAATAATGCAACTATGTTGTTACTGAACATCATAAAATTATTAAGCGATGCATAAGTGCGACGCGTTAATAGCAAAATAAAACGGTGCCCCAAAATACAACACCAAATTCTACAATTTACACAGAAATTAATAAAATGATAATATGGCTTTTTAAATAAACTGATTTAAAAAGGTATTTTATCCTATAATTTATCAACTTTTCTGTGTTATGTTAAGCAAACAGTTGTGTCTGAATGTTCATTACTATTTTAGATGTAATATTTAGTGGGTGCAACAGTATACTACACCACTACTAGTTTGGTTATCATAGCAAGCTGCTGGGTAAGTGAACTGTGTATCTGTATATCATAGAATTATAGAATTTGATGTTGTGAAGGCCTTTTGTAATTTTAGTGACATGGCCTGATGTCAACTACGGGCACTGTAGGCTAGGAGGTCTGACTGGGCGGCTGGAACTTGGGCTGGATGATGGACGTCTTGCGCAGTGGGACGGTTTCTGGCGTAGGGATGGCATCACCCGTGGGCAGCTTGGCGGGCGCAGCCGGTGCTTTGAATGGTGCAGCTAAATTGCTTGGTCTTTGCTTTGCCATTTGATAGTCACCAGAGTCAAAGAACTTTTGCTGAAATTGAATGAATAAATAATTTAATTAGACTGGGAAGCCTAAAGATAGTTCAAAATGTTTAATTTGGAAAAAACCAACAGTACATAAATTAAACTTAATTAATTGTTTAATTAAGTTTAATTTATTTTATTTATATTAATTCTTAATTAATTAAACTTGATTAATTTGTTTTATATAAAACTAGTTTTTGCCCATGGTTTCAATCACATCCCAAAAGATTTTTTGAGACAATAGGTAGCCTATGTCCTCCCAGTTCCATAATATCTCTAATTCAAAATTCATCAAAATTGGTTCAGTGGTTTAGGCGCAAAAACGTAGCAAACAGACAGCTAGAGTTACTTTTGCATAATTTAAATAAAACCCACAACCACATCAAAATGCTGGTGGGGGGAATTTTTCAAAAACAATACTTGAGCACCTATGTAAGAGAACCGTACTATCTTTAATAATTGGGAAGAAAGTTTATCTTCTAAAAAAATAAATGCAGTCCTTAGTAAGTAATACTGACCCCCTTTGCTAGTCTTTTTTGCAGAAAGGCTGAATGTCCTCCAGGCCCTCTCCCCAGCATTGCATTAGGAAATTTTGCCTTCAGTTTTGCTTCTTCTAATTTTTCCAATTCTTTTGGCTGTAACAATATCACACTATCACCAAATTGTGTCAGAATATTCCAGTAGTGAGAGACTGATTGATAAACTAACAATGTAAAGATAATTGTAAAAAAGCGGCGGTAGCCTAATGGCTAAGGCGTCGGACTTGCGATCATGTGGTTGCCGGTTCGAAACCCACCCATTGCACTACCGACGTGAACCCACTCGTAACACAAGCATTTAGCTTAGCACGAGGGGTTGACAAGAATACTAGTAATGTGCGACCGACTTTGCTAGTAAGCTTTAACAAAAAATATTGAAATTGAAAGGTAGATAAAATAATTATAAACATGTTTGTACCACAATCTTGAAATGGTTTACCATTTCTATAAGACTTAGACAACAACCACTTCAATTAAATAAATGTTCAATAAAAAAATAGTAGACTAACATCAATTGAACTTTTTTGTAGTTATTCACTATCAAAAACACATTTGGTATAGCATTGAGAATTTGTGTTTGAAATAGTATCCATGATACAGGAGAATATCAACAGGCAACATAAAAAAAAGAAAAATATAAATATCCCACACAGTTCTATCTATAATGTTACGATGCCTTCTTCCAATGTTAGCCTTTTTACAGTTAATATAGAAAGTTATTAGGAAGACATTTTTTATTGACCATATTCGGCCGAATGTTCGGTCGAAAATGTACCAAATTGAATAATTTGGTTCATTTTTGCAGGCAAACAGGCGCTCTGAGAGTGAAGTCTTTCGCCCGCCCCTCTTTCCCGTGTACACCCCGCTGGCCCCTCCCGTTAAGTTAACATGGCTCGCTTAGTTGATGTGTTTTTTACATTTATTGCAATTCTCGCATGATATCGTGATAGTTACACAAGGTAGTACTTGTTTCATTTACGAATATTATATAGTTACTGTTCTCGAAATAAAGGCAAACCTATATATAAATCTTAAAATAATAATTCTTTTTCAGTATTCGGAATTTATTTGGCAAACTAACCGAATGTTTGGCCAAATACAAACATAAAATAATGCGCCGAATGAACTAAATACAAATATTTGACAGAGTATTCGGCGCATCTCTAATAATCCGATAATAAGGCATTAAGACCACCTTTGTACACTTCTGTACATAAATAAATAAATAATGTAAATTTTTTTAGTTAATTTTAATTTTTAACATTACATAAATCAGCAGTAAGATAATTATGAGAAGTATGCTGGGTGAATAGAATATTATTGTTGTTAATTTATTTTGTTTCATTATTGACTATATATAGTCATTACCCAAATGTAAATGTGATGATAATCTAAAATGTATTTTATTTAACAAAGATAAATTTATCACACCTACCCACCCCAAGCTGACTTAGAGGTTTGGAAGCTCTGGGGGCAACAAAGGAGTGGAGGCCACCTGGCCCCAAATTATTTTCCAAATAAGATGATAAATTTTTTCGGACAAGTTTTTCAATAAATCGTTTATGATGAAACCAAGTAGATTCTTTCAGAGGGTCTACACCCTCTGAAAGAAGGAGGAGGAGGAGGCTCCCTTTGAGGAGGCCCCAGGGCTGTAGCCCTGGGTACCCTCCCGTTAATTCGGTCCACTACCTACCCTCTACATATTATCAAGAATCCTATCACTGATTAACTTGTAAACTATGCAAAATGACTAATAAAATATTAAAGTAAAGTAAAGTACTCTCTATCAATCATCACAAGAAAACCAAAAGAAATATATACTTACATCCTTTGGAGGTTCCGGCTGGTCAGGTGAATCACTCATTTTGATTTACTGTAAAAAGTAGGTTATTTATTATAATTGCATATTGCATGTAGAACATACGCTAGCACATTAGAGGGTTATCAGTGTAACTAACCTACTAGACGACTAGCTGTTGATTGTGCTAACGAATTGTTTTGTTTACCCTCTAATTAAAAACAAAACTAGACATCTCGCTAGAATTAGAACGAGCCAGCTTAAATATAACACTAAAAGGGAAATAAAGCATTATTTGTTTAATTTTCACACGGTAAGGTATTTTTGAAATGAAGAACACATGCTCCAACGCGTAAACAATAAATTGTTAAGTTGATTCATTAACGTTCGGATCGTTCGATCATTGAAAAAGTTGTTTACCTTGGTACTGCTGTTCTTGGCCGACAGAGATATCTTGCTTTGTCGTATCCAATTACAATTAAAGCGAAATATGAGCTTTCACTGGCGCAATCTAATAAAAGATCAAAATTATCAACAAATTGCAAATTCTCTTGATAATTCTAACGTAAAAATGGCGTTTTGAAAAATGTTACTACTGGTAATTCGAATTCCTACCAATCGTGAATTTTTAATTTTGCTATGGGTAATTTTAAACTAGAAAATTTTGAAACCAAGATAATTCCTGTTTTTCAGATTTTCTGTCTTTTTTTCTAGGGACGTTAAGAATTTAAAATATTATTTCAAAACAGAAATAGTATAAATTATTTAAGGCGGATCGTTTCGCTGTGCCCGCGAAATTCAAATTTCGAGTGGTTTTTCGCAGTTTGTAGGTCTATAAGTTCTGCGTTCATAGTAATGGTAATTGCGACAATAACTATACAAAATTCACAATTTTTATCTAAAACCATTGCATAAGGGTCCGGCGGAGCTTGAATTGCCCACAAAAACGTAATTGCGGAATAAATCGTAATTCAGACAATATTCTATCAAATTATGTTATTATTCGGATTTGGATACCATTAATCTAGGTTCCTACGGTACGATTTCGTCTACTACTAGTTCACTGTATTTAAAAGACCGAAAAATAGTTTTAAACTTGGTAAAGTTATCAAAAATTGCATTCGCTTACATTTATTTTCAGTGAAGTATTTTGGACAAAATGGTAACGTAGGAACCTAGATTAACGGTATCCGAATCCGAATAATAACAGAATTTGATTAAATTTAGTTTGAATTACGATTTATTTCGGAATTACGTTTGTAAGAGAAATTCGCTCCGCCAGACTCTTAAAAATTATTATTGGAGCTAAAAGTAGTGTAAAATGTCAATTTTGCATTGCATGCCAATTACACAGATTGCGCCAAGTTTTTGGCTTGATAAGGATTTATTAGTAAAGGTTTTAGTTCTCAGTTGTGAATGTTGTATAGTTGATGTCGCAATTACAACTACCATGAATCTAGAACTTGTTATAGACCTACAAACTGCGAAAAACTACTCGAAATTTGAATTTCGCGGGCACAGCAAAACAGCCTTAATGAAGTCAAGGAATAATTTATTTCAACAATAATGGAATTAAAAAGGCTATTCATATCTAGTAATACCAATTAATAAACAAATTCTTGTTTTTTTTTAAAAAAAATAATAAATTAATTGTTGGTCGCATTTTCAAGTTTTAAGAAAGGTCTAGTCTACGCGGAAAAATGTAAAGTGCATTAAGTCGGTTTTTTATTATTTTCCAAAACTTGTGTTTCCCCGAAGTTAAATGTGTAATTATAGTGGATAGTTAACCATTTAAGTGTTCGTGAACGTGTGCGAGTGTAGGCAAATGATATAAAATTGAAAATCGTGACTTTTGTGTTCACTCTTATATTCCATCGAAACCATATTGAAGTTTCCACTGTTTTACTGGGGATAAATTAAAGTGAAGTGTTTTAAACTTTAAAAAAGACATGACTTAAAGGTCTAAGTTACCAGGTCATAAAATTCCATAAAACAAAAACTAATTTAAATGTCAATGTCAAATTCGGCGTCCGGCCGTCCAGGGACCGACAAAGTTTGAAGAACTTTTGGCGCAATTTGAAGTAAATATACTTTAGAATGGAATCAGACATAATTGAAGAGGACATAGATGGTTCCATCGTCAGCATACATGTCCGCAATTTCTTTTGCCATGACAATTTAGAGGTGAATTTGAACAGAAACGTTAACTTTATTGTCGGTCGTAATGGAAGTGGGAAAAGCGCAATTTTAACTGCTCTAGTGGTCGGCTTAGGTGGTAGAGCTTCTGCCACAAATCGTGGAAGTAATCTACATTGTAAGTAAATACAACCGCCTTCTTTATAACTTGTAAATAACATCTACTGATAAATAATGTAAGTCTAAACTTAAACATGTAGAATATAACATGGTAAGTAACACTCAATGTTTCTTGAAACCCTCGCAAATGTAAGTGGTTCTATGTCCAAAATATGTTATTTTTTTTGGTTTTCTATGCTAGTATACGCTTAGGGGCACTATGCCCCACACTCCGCCCTTAAGGCGACTCCCTGACAGTAATGGGAGTAATTTAATTGCCTGTGGAATGCAATATGTGGTAGCAATATAAAAAATTGTGAGATCTAAACAATGTTTCGATAATGCAAGTAATCAATTGCATCAAATTTATTGTATTCAACAGATCTTACATGGTGTAAATGGGCTTCCTAATGTGGTGCAATGTTTTTCTTAAAAAGGCAAAAAAAGACAAATATCATAATAATAAACAAATATTTTTACCACAGCTTTTATAAAGAAGGGTGCAAACTCAGCCTCAATTGAAATTAAAATTAAGAACAGCAGTGTTAAGTCATATAAACACAACCTTTATGGTGACTACATAACTATTGTGAGGCACATTAATGCTTCTGGTGGATCCAGTTACAAAGTTAAATCTGCTTCAGGTATGTATGTGGTTATAGTTTCATATTTTTAATATATTGATAGATTGTTAGGACACATTTTTATATAATACTAGTGGCCCGCCAGCGGTTTCACCCATGTTGCCCCATTCCTAAGAGCCGTAGTGTAATGTTAAATAGCCTAAAACCTTCCTCTTGAATCACTCTATCTATAAAAAAAACCGCTTCAAAATCCGTTGCGCAGTTTTAAAGATTTAAGCATATATAGGGACGGACAGACAGCGACAGCGACTTTGTTTTATACTATGTAGTGATGATAAAGACAACCATTGTCTAAACTCTGGGATCAGTCTTATCTATTTTAATTTTATCATTGTGATAAAAATAATGTTTTCCATCATAACATACCATACATCCCATCACGCCTGTATTCCCCGAAGGGTTAGGCAGAGGCGTACTAATAGACACCCACAGTTCGCCGGTATGTTTAAGTCCCATGTAATAGGGGGCGAGCCTATTGCCATTAACCAGGCACAAATCCAGACTCCAAGCTGCTACTGAGAATTTCATAGAAAGACTCAATAACACTTTGCTCGACCTGGGGATCGAACCCAGGACCTCTAGCGTAGCAGTCGCGCTTGGGACTACTAGACTAATGAGGCAGCAAAAATAATGTTTTCTTTGTAATAAAATCAACACTATATTATGTTAATATGTTAAACAAGGTGCTTGTCAATTGTTAAGATCAATAAGCACCTTGTTTTTATAATAAACATTTCAAAATTAACTTTGAATTAAATTCAAAGTCAATTTTTTTATTTTAATTAGACTTATTAGTAAAAAACTAGGTGCATGGTACTTTACATACCTACTATAAATTATCTATATCATATATGTATTATCTACTTATATTTTAACTGCCACTGCATCTTTATACTTCACCTTAACAGAATATGTGGGCTAGGTGATCAATATTAACATAGAAAAGTATCTTTTTATGTAAGGAAAGAGAATATGGATGATAACATTTAATCAATTAAAATTTAATCACCTTCTTGTGGAAATCTATGGGGGAGGCCTTGGGTCAGGAGTGGAAATCAGTTTGGGTTTTTCATATTTGACTTATTTTTATTTAGCTAGCACTATTTGATATCATGTGGTTCAACCTAAAATATAGATATATGTATCATATTAATAGAATTGCTTAGTGGATATTGAGATGTGTCCCCTTCATTGTATTTAAGTCAATGTGAGACAAATAAACAGGTCCAGGGCTGGATTAAGAGGTTTGGAGGCCCTGGGGCAACAAAGAGTGGAGGCTCCCTGGTCCCTAGTTATTTTACAAATAAAAGGATCAATTTTTTCACAGGAGTTGATGATTTCACTGAAATCATAGTAAATACCTTTTTTATGTCCTATTGTTAGTTATTAATTATTATTTAATTTACTAGTGTTTACTTGTGGAAATTTGATAGTTTTTTTTTTAAGTCAATGGGGGCTCCTCTTTTGTGAATTTTACCCTAAATCCGGCCCTGAACAGATCAACTGAGAAACAACAATGAGGTCTTGATTACTGGTCTTAGTGAAATATACCTTTTTTTGTGCATGATAGGCTTACACTTGACCGCCAGTTCGCCTGATGCATTTTTTTATGGATTATGTTGGCAAACGAGCTGACGAGCCACCTGGTGGTAAATAGTCACCGTCGCCCATGGACATCTGCAACAACGGACTGCAGACTCCCAGAGCCTCAGCAACTGAGGGGTACTGGCTCTTTCCAGTATCGATGTTAAGCGATACTATGATCTACGATGAAGTCTGATTGACTAGAAGAAACCGAATTTACTGATATTGGTCATTGACTGTATGAATAAATACACTGATATTCAAAAAATAAATATGATGCTCACGTAATGTCTAAAAGAAGATGAATACAATCACTTTACAGACAGTATATTTCTATTGTATATATAATTATTTCACAGGTGAAGTTATATCAACCAAGTTTGAAGAAGTGAATGCAATAATTCTTGCACATGACATACAAGTAGATAACCCTATTTCAGTATTAAATCAGGATGACGCAAGAAGTTTTCATGCTTCTGATTCAAAGAAGAAATATGCTTTATTTCGTAAGGCTACAAATTTGGATCAAACAGAGAATAATTACATAAAGGCTCTTGAAAACTGCAACAAAGCTACTGCAATATGGACTAGAAAAAAAGAAGTGAGTCTATTCCATATTCTTGGAATACTGTTTTATCTTGTACTCTGTAAACACAATATACACTGCAATGCAAGCACTGTTAGCATTGTTGACATACAGCCTACACTATGTCACTTCTTTACCAGATAGAGTAGTTCCTGAGGAAGGTTTCAAGTTACTAAACATCACGCTACAACCCTTAGGAACGCGGCAACGCGGGTGTAACCGCGGGCGAAAAGCTAGTAATGGATACTCATAAATTCCATCACAGCTCCTTAACAACATAACATAATGGTACTCATCCCATAGTTCAGGAATCATGGTATAGATTCCTTGTATTTTCAGGCATGTGCAGACTTAGAAAAAGAGTACAAGAAATGGAAAACAAGCCACGAACAGTTACGCTCACGCGACGAAATTAGAACATTAAAACAATCCCTCCAAAACGAATACTATTGGAGTGAGATAGCAGAATTAGAACGAGAAGCAAACAAGATTCAAGAACAGTATGACAAGCAGAAAGCTAAGATGGATAAACTTAGGGAGAAACTTAGTAAGATGGCACAGAACTATGGCAGCAATACTGATGCTATTGAGTAAGTTAATTAATTTTATACCTTTCTATTATTCTTTTCCGCTTCTTGGTATTTAAAAGTAAAACCCATGCACATGCTGCTTCTGTATATAGTAGTAGTACAGGCACCTTTATATACTAATATAATTAAGCAGAACAGTTTATTATTTTTTGTTTGAACATACTAACCTCTGGAACTAGCAGTCAGTTTTGAAAATATCATTTTGCCTTTGATAGCCTAATTCTTCAGGATGGTTATAGGCTATTTTGAACATGACGCCACCACCCTTAAGTGCAAAGCGGGTGAAACCGCGGGGTACGGCTATTTATTGAAATATTGCCAGATTTCATGATATTCTTTCTTACTCTTAAGAAAGAATACATATTTTATATCTGCCTAATTGCTGAATGTGTTCGCGAGTCCTTAGGCTAAATATCTTATATCGTATCGTAGTTTTAAGAGCCCATATCGTCCTAGTTACTCTATATAATTTCGTAAGAATCGTATGTATGTTTATGTTCATAGCTATCATTACGATTTCTAGTGAGCTGAAAAGCCTTCTGGAACAGAAATCTCAACAGAAGCGTGATATGGAGCAAGAGCTTAGATCATTAGAGTCTAACGTAAACAGCGTGCAGGCGACCTGGCGGAGTTCGCAACACAATGCGGGAAAGTACACCGAGTCGCTGAATAGGGAGAAGAGGAAGGTCGCAGACTTGGAGAGGGAGATTCAGAATATTGGGTGAGATAAATACGTTTTCAATAAATACTAGAGGAAAGAAATTCTCATCCTTGATTTAAGCCAGGTAGATGTCTTTTCATATCATTCCTGTACTCCATCTATCAATCAGAAATGTAACACTATTTGGCATCTACAGCATTTTTTTACTTCCACTATTTTGGCGATAAAATCTGCCATATCAGCTTAGTGGTCCTGAGCGTGACTGCTACGCTAGAGGTCCTAGGTTCGATTTTCATGTCGAGCAAAATGTTATTGGGGTTTTCTATGAAATTCTCAGTAGAAATTTGGAGTTTGGGATTTGTGTTTTTTTATACCACTAAGGTGGTAAACAAGCATATGGTTCGCTTGATGGTAAGCGGTTACCATAGCCTATGGATGCTTGCACCACCAGGGGTATCACTCGCGCGTTGCCGATCCTTTAAATTAAGCTGGCAGCATAGGAGAGATGCTGCCATACATGACAGCGGCGGTAACAAAACACCATCGGTCCTCCCTTCCACTGCCAATATAACGCTTCCTCGCGGAGTTCTAGCGACTTTGCTCATCGTTAGGAACACAAAATAGCACATAGCTATATAGTTATGTTATTTGGCTACGATTTTTTGCAAGGTGGAGGTACTTCTCCAGTCGAGCGGCTTCAATTCTGAGTGGAATTATTCGATTTCACTATGCCTTACCTCTCTTAAAATTTTTATTCTTGATAGCCTTTCGCTATACCGCCAGTTCGCTTGACGTTAAGCGACACTGCGATCTACGATAGAGCGCGCTTGGTTAGACGAAAACAATTCATTCGTGATTTAAAGTCAATCAGATTAATGGCAATACATTAGTGCGCCGATGCCAAATCGTTCGGGGTATACAGGCGGGACGGTATGTTATGTATGATAACGTGAAGATGTAGCGGGGCGGAGCGTCGCGTGGCGGAGCTGCAGGAGCGGGGCGCGCGCGCGGCGCGGGCGGCGGGCGAGGCGCGCGCGCGCTACGACACGGCGCAGCACCACGCGGCGCAGGCGCGCGACCACGCCGCGCACGCGCACGCGCTCGCCGACCACGCGCACGCGCGCGCTACCACACAGCGGGACCTGCTCCGTATGTCTATCTGCTCTATATTACTTAGCTATCAGCGACTCGTAGGCACCATACACCTTACTTATGTATGAGTTATGTTTCGATGACTTTGACTTAAACCATAGATTTATGTACTGTAGTGTAGAAAGTTTCAAGTTCAAGGAAAAAACCGACAAGATACTCCATGGACATTTAAAATGACAAGTGTTTCTTTCTTCGTTGATACGAGTTGCAGTAACCGGATGCGTGGATTTGAAGGATTCATGTCCTTAATGGGACCGAAGATGAAATTTACAAAATAATAGCAACCCGCCCGCGGTTTGACCCGCGTTGCCCCATTCCTAAAAGTCGTAGCATAACGTTAAATAGCTTAAAACCTTCCTCTTGAATTACTCTATCTATTTAAAAAACCGCTTCAAAATCCGTTGCGTAGTTTTAAAGATTTAAGCATACATAGGGACGGACAGACAGCGACAGCGACTTTGTTTTATACTAAGTAATGATATCGATTCACAACACTAATTTTAAGTTGAATGCTAATCCATTGCGATAGCATGAGTAGTACTGGCCAGTAACGATATCAGAAAGATAAACTGGTTGTCAGTTTTCTTTTTTTTTCTAACTACCACTAACGATTGTCATAAATGTTCGTATGACATTTGGGACCGACGGCTTTACGCTGCTTTCCGAGGCACGGAGGGGGATGTTTTAAGAATGAGCATCCATCCACACACTGACCGCAACGAGCGCAACTTAACCGCGTAGATCAGTATGAGAAGGGAATTTGAGAGCTATAATAAAGAATATAATATTCGAAGCAGCGGAGGCCTAAAGGCTTGGGCGTCGGACTTGCGACCATGTGGTTGCCGGTTCGAAACCCATAAGCATTTAGCTTAGCACGAGGGGTTAACAAGAATACTAGTAATGTGCGACCCACATTGCTAGTAAGCTTTAAAGGAAATTTAAACTTCAGGAAAGTTTTTGACTTTAAGTTACATTTTTTTACTAAGTTTCGACTGGTTTTCCGGTTATTTATTTCCAGTGAAGTATTTTGGACTAAATGGTTCGGTAAGAACCTAGATGAACGGTATCCGAATAATAACATAATTTGATTAAAAGGTGTTTGAATTACGTTTTATTTTGGTATTACGTTTGTATAGGTAATTCGGTCCACCGGACCCTTAAATATCGATTATTCAGCCTCCCTTTTCTGCTAATAAAAAGTGATAACGAGACGGGAGATTTGAATAAAAAGAAAATAAATTTCTCGTTGCATAAGACTGTCACGTACAGGACAACTGAAGCAGCAATTGCGTGAGCTGGAGTCGCGCGGGAATGACTCGCTAGCGGTGTACGGCAGTAACATGGTGGAGCTGTGCCAGCGAATCAACGCCGCCGTCGCTAAGGGACACTTCTCAAAGCCACCCAAGGGACCTATTGGTAAGTCGTAATAGTAGTAAGTACAGTCCGGTCGAAATAATTTTGCGTGTCTGAAGTTAGCCAGGTAAAACCAATTAACTAAGGCTGGATTCACATGGCATTTTCCTGCACGTTTTTTGTAGTATTCGATTTTAAACGTACGATCAGCCGAGCGTTCGTACCGTAGCATTTAATTCGTGTAACATTAATAGCAGTGAAAGAGCCAGAGCTCAACTGTGCGCCAATGCAAACCGAATACGTTAAAGTTCATTTGATTTGCTTGACAAGTCCAGTGAGGATTCGTTTAAAGGTATAAGATTTCTTTTTTTTTATTCGTGATAGGCTGACGCTTGATCGCCAGTTCGCCTGATGTTAAGCGATACTGCGATCTACGATGAAGCGCGCTTGCCTAGAAGAAACCGATTCACTCGTGATTTAAAGACACCCAGATGGGGAAGACCCACTCGAGAAGTGCATTCCATATTTCAGCGCTACGCATGATAAAAGTGGACTTAAATATGGTGAACTTGTTCACCATGAATCGATGACGGTTTTTCGTGTTTCTGGTCGTCCGTCTTATTTGATCCTGGAGATCTGATGCACTCTCCGATAAAAAACCGATAAGTAACTTGTGGCGATGTTCAAGACTTTGGAATTTAGCTCGGACAAGGGAGTCGTTGCCAATGAGCTTCTTGATACGTTTCTCGACGGATTCCAACGCCTCGAGCTGGTACTTAGCCGATCCATCCCAAAGGTGCGAACAATACTCCATGCACGACCGAACTTTTTATTCGGTACAAACGCTGTGTGTTCTATGTACAAATGGTACTATGCGCCACTATTTATTAGTTTAGACGCCTAGTGCAAAAAAACATGCAGGACAATGCCGTACCCAGCCTAAGTGCTTTTGGGGAAAAATATTGGAGTCAGTAAGGAGTTAAGGACAATGATTACGCATGCGAAGCATTTACGACCCCATTTGTCTTTACACCAGGTTTTTCCATTAAAATTTGTTAATGCTAAACCACTCGCGCCTAACTTCACACGCTTAAAGTTATTTTGAACGTACTATAGATCTAAAATATTCGATTCGTTATAGTTTACCCTACGTAAGTATATTTTTAAGTAGGATTAAAATGTATACAGGCGCGTACCTAAAAGTCAAAGAGAAGAAGTGGGGCGGTGCTCTGGAACACATTATCGGTGGTAACATCCAGTCCTTCTGCGTTAACACACCCGAAGACTCACGCAAACTCTTCCAAATAATGGCACAAGTAAGTGTACTGTTTAAATAATTATTTTAAGCGAAGTTTATTAGAGCCATCACAGACAGTCCCAGTGGTAGCAGAGGAATATGCAGTACAGTGTAGAATTTAAAATGTGTTACAAAAATAAATTAGCTTCGTAACTATACACGTATGTACTCTTCTTAATTAATATCTTAAAGTATGCACCGACTGTTGTACCATAACTGACTGCTGTGCTATCGTCGCCTTTTTGCAACTATGTTATAATTATACATATAAATAGATGTGGTTAATAAATAGTGTTTTACACAAAGCGACTGCTATTTCGGCAGACCAATTTCGGGGTAATACCAATCGACACATTTGACGATAATTTGGCGTAGCGGCTGAGCGATCCGCTTCTGCGCCACGTGTCTGTCACCTATACGTTTTCCGGGTCTGGACGTTTGTTTGAAAATTCTAGTGACGGGCAACGTTTTTTGTTAAAAAAAATATCACCATCAGTCTACCTAGATGTAGAATATCAGTATTTTACATGAAGCGTATATAGACGGGTTGCCAAGCTTTCCGATTTCGGACTACCAGATTGGCATACTACGGCTTAACGTAGAACGGGAGCACTCTTCCAGTGTTCCCCTTGTATATGGTATTCGCACTTCGCATATAGGTGTACGGTTCCGGCGCGAAGCCGGGCGTGACGTGCAGCAAGTACCTGGAGCGCGCGCACGACGTGCGGCGACGCCGCGTGCGCGCCGGCGCCTTCGTGTCCGCGCTCGACTCGCTCGACGTCGCGGACCCGGTGCTGGCCAACTTCCTCATCGATAATATCGGCATGGAGTCTGTGCTGCTCGTACCTGATCACGGTGAGAGTTCTTATTCGGAAATAGGTATATTACACTTATTTATAGTGTAACGTATTATTCTTATTTTTTTAATACACCGTTCCTGTCCCACTGCTGGCTAAAGGCCTCCCCCAAGTCTTTCTAATTCAACTTCAAATGTTTTTATTTCATACAAACGTTTATGAAACGTTAAGATTATAGTTGCACGGTTCCAAAAGGTTTGATCCTATGGAGAATCCGGCAAGAAACTCCGTGGACATTATTTTAAAATTTCGATGTACTCTTTTCCTGTACTCCCTCAAATCAATCCACCATCTCATTCCGGGCCGGCCTCGACGATCATTATTTATCAATATTGTTTTTATTATTTTTTTTTTTTTATCATGACGTGATTAAAAACTTCTTAAAGAAATTACAATATTCCCGAACGGAAAAATATTAAAGCTAAACTGTTAACTAAAAAGTTATATCGTAGAGGACGCAATTCGCCTATCGGACAACGAAGAGAACGTCCCGGAGAACTGCGCCAAGATAGTGACCCTCGACTCTACGGAGTACCACCCCGCGCCCAATTACCGCAGCTACGGAGGAACAGCGCGTCAGAGCCGCTTTCTGCACCTTAGCACCGCTGAGAGGAAGAAGTAAGTGACGTCATCGAAGTATACGTTTAGCGTAGCGGTTAAGGTCACTCATCTACCATTGCACCGTGTGTCGTGGGTGCGATTCCCACCTGAGGCAAATATTTATGCGTTCCACAGATACTTGCAGATATCTAGTTTGGGAGTAATTTTTGTCTGTTAATTATATTTTTGTGATGTCCTCCGCGACAAAGGGCTTGTGCCCTATTGAGGAGGTGTCTTTTATGCTTTTCGTTTCTCTTTTATCTAGGTTTTTCTCTTATACTTTATTTAAAATACTGCTTTTTATTTGGACGAAAATCTCTTCAGACAAGTGCTAGCCGAGATAAAAGAAGCAGAAGCAATGCTAAGAGCATTAGAAGCCAAAGCTGAGGAGCTGAGTCAAGAAGCGAAACAAGCACGTGATAACGAACGTTCAGCGTCTAAAGCGCTTCAGGCGCTGTTGGCTGATCGGCATCAGAAGGACGAAGCTGCGCGCGTCGCCGCTGAAGCGCTTGATCAACAGCAAGCACCCCAACATGCCGTGTTGGTAAGATATTACTCCAAGTATTTGTATTATCTCAGTCGTAAGTACCGTATCTTTAGACTCAAAACAGGTACAAATTAATACATATTGTTTTAACAGTTTTAGGAAAGGGGTTAGGAAGAAAGAGTTAAGCTATTAAATCAAATAAGGCAAACATTACTTACTTCTTATAAGGCAAATTTACGTTTTTCTTTATTTATTTTTTAAGGCAAAAATAATTTTTGATCATCTGAATTTATTATGATAGTATTTCACACATTCAACTGAAAGATAAGACAAACCAAGGAGGGCAAAGTTGGGCAATGAATCTTCACTACAGATGGACGAGCTCAACATATCGAAGGAGAAGATGAGCAGCCTGCAGCGGCAGGTGGACGAGCTGGCCAGCAAGGAGGCGCAGTACCGACAGCAATTGGACGAGTATGACGTCAGCATGAAGAAGGTCAAAACCAAGCTGGGGGAACTTACTGCAAGCTGCAGGAGCCTGAGAGTGAGTGGTACAAACAAATTGTGAAACTTTTCAAACTGACACAATAGTTCTATAGTTTCATGTAATATATGGGGTACTGAGGCATTTTATCCACACATAACATAAATACTAAATAGGCATTGAGAATTGCTGCAACCACTTATTATTTAGGGTTGTAAATGATATTTATTTCTGTAAATAGATCTTATAAAGATACTTTTACAAGTCAATGCTTTACATTTTTTTAACTAAATGGCGCCGGCATTTCCTCACTGTCGATCTCTGCGAAGAAACACCGAAAGAAACTCAGAGAATCATGGCCTCTCAATCAAATCAAGACTCTGCGGTCTTGTAAAACTATTTGTTATTCGTGTTGTGTGTTCAGTTACATGAGATAATTGGTAAGCGGATTGTAAATCACTTGACTTGTTTAAATCTGAAAGACTTCCCAATTTAGTGGCTTCAAAAAATTATTTACGGGTTTACGTTGAGCGTTCTTTTTATGCTTCTGTCGTATATTTAGGAAGAGATAGATCAAGAGCAAATGAAGCTAGACCAAGGCGTGACTGAGCGAAAGAGTTACGAGCAGCGGCTGCGGGAAGACGGCATCAAGATGACGCAAGTGGAAGCCATTCTCGAGGACAAACGCGCCGTCATCGGCCAGAAGATCGAAGCCGCTCAAACACTATGCCCAAGAGTCGATAACCCTAGGTAAGATCCCTTGCTTGGGTTAGCCAACTTATGTAACTGTCGAAGAGACCTTGCGGACTAAGATTTTGGGAACCTGCATAGAATCATTTTTATAGTAAGCTCATCTCGAGATTTTCACACTATGCGAGTCCTCACAAATCACTAATAACCCAACCCATCATTGCAGTCTCGTAGAGATGACACATTCTTAAAGTACAAAGACGCGTGTCTCGGTACCGGCGCGGCCTGCGCTTTAACCAGTGATCTATAACATTGTTACTATGTGTGTCATGACGCACCAATTGTGAAACAGGGACAAAGCAATAGTGACGAACGAGCTAAAGAAGATCCAGCTGAAGCTGAGCTCGATCCGCAGCGACGGGCTGACGGAGGCCGAGGTGACGGAGCGGCTGCTCAGCGTGGAGCGCAAGTACCGGCGCACGCGCCTCACGCTGGAGCGCCTGCACACGCTCATACAAGAGGTCCGTAACTATATACGTTTGATGTCTCTGATATCTATCTTTTAAATTTATTGTTTGCCCTGACTGACTGATCTGTTAACACACAGCCTGCATAAGTCTAGATAGCTGAAGAACATGGTTCAACATACAACAGGGCAAATCTATTTATTTGTGTCACAATCGCCATTCGATAACTTCAATTGTGGATTTTAGTCAATTTTGGCTATAGAATCGACCTTTCTGATACAATTGAAATAGCAAACTTCGGCCTCAGGTTCTTTTTATAATTCAACTGATAAGAAGAGTCCTTAAAATTTTAATTTCCAAAAACCTTTCTTCGAAGACGTCTTTAAATGTCACGAATGCATCCGCGAGAAATAACTAGTTAAGGATAAAATGTACCTATTCAATATAGTGAAATACCCGATTCATTTATTGTTCACAGATGAAGAACACAACAGATAAACATTTGAAGTTCTGCCACAGCGTTCAGACCAGCATCGCTAGAAGGGTGCAGCATAGCTTCCAGGCTATACTTACCGTAAGAGGCTACTCGGTGAGTTTCTTATCGTATGATATATCAAAGTCGCTATGGACGTTTCTCTGTTTATGCGAAGGCGGGGCGGGTAGTTATACTTATTACCTATAATTAAGTATGTATGATGAAAACTTCCTGACACATTTATTGACGACGAGTTTATTGTTTACATGGAATTTGATATCTACTAAAATATTATCAATACATACGAGTATGTAAAAAAAAAAATTTGAAAGTGGTATGAATCTTTACTTTCTTAAATAGATCTAGTTTTTTGCCTTTAAAAAACATTGCCCGTCACTAGAAATTCCTGCTGTTCCGTGCTTTACAAACACAAATTTCACAACACACCCAGGCCGGAACAAGAACTAGAAGACACGTTTCCTAACCAAGATCGCTAATCGGTCCTTCGGTCTTAATAGTACTTCGTACAATTCGTACCTTTCGTACGTTACTGTACCGTACTCTTAATGTTTCTGAACTGAGTAAAGTTAAAGTATGAAGGAAAATTAAATTATGTAGACATAGAAATTAAACCCTAGTAACTATTCTTCTTACTGTTGAACTATTGTTAACTGACCGAACGAAGAACTAATAAGCAATTTGGTCAGATGTCCTATAAGAACTAAAAGAACGATTGAACCTAATAGAACGTTTCGTTTAGACGAAAAATGTTGTGAGGACGCCTGAGTGGGCCGAGAGATTTTCTCGACGATTTGTGAAGTCTGCCAACCCGCATTAGGCCAGCTTGGTGGGCCAACCTCTCATTCTATGAGGAGACCCGTGCCCAGCAGTAGGCCAGTTATTGGGTTGATGATGATGATGGTGTTATGAGTTTGACCAGATACCGCCCGTATATTTGTAAGATAGTTGAGTATGTTGGTATGCAGGGCCGCATGGATATCGACAACGGTCGCGGCGAGCTGGAGATCCTGTGCACGGGCCGCGAGAGCAGCAACAAGCGCCACGCCGCCTCCACGTCCTCACTGTCGGGCGGCGAGCGCTCCTACTCCACCGTGGCCTTCATCATGGCGCTCTGGGAGTGCGTCGAGCTGCCCTTCTGCTTCATGGACGAGTTTGACGTCTTTATGGTTAGTCCAGTTATTTTTAAAACTTGGTAACACAGTACATTATAAATTACTACGTAAACATACTGAAGGTGCTACTAAAATTTTAACAAAAGCCTCGTAATAGATATATTATATCTAACCTACAGCGCACTAATGTAGTAATTCTAATTAGGGCCAATGTGTATCACATATGTACAAATAAATTATTCCGATTCGTTAAATAATCTATACAATTGATATTTGTCACACGCTCCACGACACCGACTCGTCTTCCTTTTCCTAAATATGAGATAGGACTCAACCTGAATACAAACCTGAAATAATACTGATATTCAGGCGCATATGGTGCAATCTGATATCTGTTGCTGAATATCGGTATTCTACAAGAAACCACCATCAGATCTCCGCAACCCAATTCCTTGGGAACACTAGCACACAAGCTATTATTGTTTACACAATAATTTTTCAAGGATAAATTGCTGTCAACTTTTTCTGTTTGAGTACCACTTACAGAAAAAGTCTGAAAATCTTAGCCAAATAACATAGCTATGTTGTGTTCCTAACGGTGAGCAAGGTCGCCAGAGCTCTGCGAGGAAGCGTTGTGTCGGCAGTGTGGGGGTCCAGTGGGGATTCGTTGCCGCTGCTGTCATGCATGGCAGCATGTCTCCTATGCTGCCAGCCCAATGTAATTGGCCAAATGTAATTTCCTAATCTTTACACTGCAATAGGGAAATGGATAGCTAATTATTTCACATCCAAAAATATTCCGATATACTTATTAGACAAAACATTATAAAATATGATGTTACAGGACAACGTGAATAGAAAGATAGTGATGGCACTGTTGATCGACCACGCGCTCAAGAACACCAGCCGCCAGTTCGTGTTCCTCACGCCGCAGGACGCCTCGTCTGTCACTGCCGGACCCAAGATTAGCATACATTTGTAAGTAACGCATGTGCCCTTTTGCCTCTATATTGCGTTTGTAGACTTTCTGTAGCCTAGGAATCGGCGTTATGAAAATGAGCGATATCCTAAAACCTTGCCTTATTTACATTGCGCCCTAAAAAGGCAAGTAATACAATTTTTCTTACCTGGACTTACTGCTATCTCGAATATGACATTTTAGGTAGGTACCATTATTATAACTTTGCATGTTTTCATTGGTTGTAGTGTCCGACCGAAGGTCGATTTTTGGCCGAAGTCGATTAATCGGCTATCGTCACAACGTTCGATTCCTTCTGAATAAATGTAAATTTAATTTAC
This sequence comes from Acronicta aceris, assembly GCA_910591435.1. NCBI lineage: Eukaryota > Metazoa > Arthropoda > Insecta > Lepidoptera > Noctuidae > Acronicta > Acronicta aceris. The sequence goes on along the minus strand of OU342758.1, from coordinate 17,002,857 downwards.
ATGAAAATGTTATGTAAAATAGATTAATACAACTTACGGGATGATTAGATTAATATTACTTAAGAATTATTCAAAAATGAAAACTTTAAAATAATGTCAGAAAAATGTTTTAAGTACCTATTTACATAGTTAAAATTTGAAATTAATTTAAATAAGAACAATTAAATCTCATTTAAATAAGAACGAGAACTTTCCCCAATATGATAAAAACAAATAAAAATCACCAAACAAAGTAGATAATCAAATGTGCCTACGAAAAAACTTGTTTTGAAATACAACTGGGGATATCGGCCCGGCCGGCTAGCGCAAGTGCACGCATCAACGCAGCGTCGCCACGGTATCGTGTCATCTCTTTCTTCCATTGCACACGTGTAACAATCAATTCGTTCAATTTTGCCACTTGCTCGAAACCTTTGACTTCGGCTAATTTGGCCGAAGTCGAAGGTGAATGTTTTGTGGCCGAAGCCGAAGCTTCGGTCGGACACTATTGGTAGGACACACTACTATTTGTTTATTTATTTTATAACGAAAACAACATGAAATGGCAAAAACAAAAGTAAAAATGGTGGCTACAAAAGTATATAAGCTGTAGCGCAGCTAGCAATCCAACATCTTGAAATGTACTTGCATAAATGTGTTCAGCAATTAATAATTTGAATGTCGAAGAGTCCTCAAAACTTGCCACAAAGTGGCTTTAAAATAAAGAGCCAGACGATTGCAGCAGTATTACCATTAGCATGAAATCTCTAAATTTGTAAAAACTTGTTACAGAATGGCGGACCCGCGGCCGTAGTACGTAAGCATTTTTATACGTAATCTGATGGAGATTATTTTATCATGTAATCGTTATTATAATTATAATAAAGAATGGTTACCAGTTATATCTTCGGATACATTTACTTTGTTAGCACACGTTTTTTCGCCGTAATAACCTACGGTTACAATTTTCCACAGTGGACCATACAACTAGGAAGTCGTAGTAATTTTTATGCAAAAAAACGTGTCTGCATACAATATTTGAGTGAACATCGTTGATTTTTGTTTTATATTGTTTTGTATGCAAGTACTGGCAGAACAGTGATTGGAAAATAAAACTATTTTCAAATAAATCATCAACACCATTTATTTAATACTATTTCGCCGTGAATTGACTGTACATACGAAAATGTGATCAATGCAGTTATTGCACAAATGACATCCGATTTACTTTTATTATCCATGACATGAGATCACATGCTATGAAATCTGGGATACAATATAGTTGTTCCTCTTACAATTAGGTACTTTTTTTATATTAACTTCAATAAATTGATATAAAAATAACTTACGTCTAAAAATTCTAATCATTTTCTATTAAGGATATAATTTTAAATTATTTCAATATAAAGTAACAAATCTAAGTCTTATTTATAAGGCGAGTGTTGCCTTAGTGGATAAGCGTAATCGTTCAACTTAATTCTACGTTGAATTTTACTAAAACGAACAATACCCGGTTCTATTGGAGTTAGGTACACTGTACAACGTTAATGTTAAAAAAGTACAATAAATCCATACAATATGGTAAATACGATTTGTACAACAGATTAATTGAATATCTATACATATATTAGTAATCAAGTGAAATTGAAAGATTCGGTTAGATAGCAGCGGACAGTCATAGTTTTGAGAATATACGTATTCAATTTCTGTCGATGTCGCTATGGTGTTATTATTGACAAGTAATTAAACAGTGATAAATTATATCCGTCACTCGAAGATTTATTAAGCAAAATGCATAATGTTGGCGAAGCACGTGAAGCCATATAGGTACATATAGCAGGATAATAAAGCGTTATTCAGGAGTGAAACAGCGTGCGTTTCGTGCGCAGACGCAGATTGTGATCTTTGTAGATAATAACGCTACGTCTTGGAAATATAAGCGAAAGCAGTATTTTAATAACTATGTGCGTTAGCTTATTTTTCACGATATATAAATAAATGTTACCACATTTATTCATATATCGTGAAAAATAGTAGGCGTATAGTTATATATACAATGTACACGGGAAGGGCATCTATTTGAAACAAAAAGCGACACAATACAAAAAGTTCCAAATAGATATTTACGACGATTTTATGCGATGCAAATATATTATAATACACATTTGTATGTTCAATTTTCCTAGAAATGATGAAACACATCTAAAACAATTTATGTAAAGATTTTACTTAATTCCTATTAATATGCTGTATTTGCGTCAAGTCAAGCATTATAAAGTTCATGCATTAAGTTCTTTAGCTAATGTTCTACATACACATAAGACTATCAATTAAAGGCTACATCATTTCTAAGTATGCCAAATGAAACAATCCAAAGAAAAAGTGTCAAGTATAGATTTGTCTAACCTTATGGCAGTCTTTGGTTAAAATAAGCCGCGAAAGATATTTTCACTATAATCATATCAATTTAAAAAAAGTTGACAAAGGGTTTAGTATCAGTCTCGTAATTACTTTTCATCATATTTATCATCATTATCATCAATAAGAAATAAATTACATTAATTATCAATTTTTATACAAACATCGAGAAAATCAAAGTACTAAGCATACAACTAAACTACTAATAAGAAGTGCAAGCAGTTTATTAATAGTAGATATTATATAAATTAGTGACATTTGATTTGAATGTGTAAAGAATGTAATCAGGATAATATAAAAAGAGAAAATGATTGGTAACTCGTGAATGAATTAAGCTGTAATTTAACAAAAAATAAACGTAATAATATATAATCGTTACGAGAATAAAGTCATACGGCGGTAAATTAACTACTTAGTTAAAGATACAGAATATAATATTGATTGAAAAATGATTAGTTACAATGCATTTGTATTTATATTTACATCAAAATATGATATTATGCGTCCACACCGATAGTGATTCGATTAGTGTTATTATTAGATCCATACTATAATTTGGCACATTTCCAAATTCCTTCTGATGTGGATACAGCCTTAAAAATAATATTAAGTAGGCTTTTAAGATACACGGTAGATATTACAAGAATTGATGGAGGAACCTTTTTTACACTATGATAACATAACATAACCAACTCATTACAGTCCCATTGCTGGGCCTGTGTCTCCTCTCAAATGAGAGGGATTAAGCCATAGTCCGCCACGCTGGCCTAGTGCGGGTTGGCAGACTTCACACGCCGTCGAAAAATTCTCAGGCATGCAGGTTTCTTCACGATATTTTCCTGCACTGTTTAAGCGCGTGATAATTAACTATTAATACGCACATGACTTCGAAAAGTTAGAGGTGCGTGCCTTGGATTCGAACTCGAGACCTTTGACTTGGCAGTCCAACGGTCATACCACTAGGCTATCACTGCTTTCTACTCTCACTCGGTCACTATGATAAAGTTTAAAATTATACGGTGGATTATCTCTACTTAAACATGGTGTTAGTGACAACATTTATTGTATGGAATGTTTAAGCAGTATACATACTGGCCTACCGCCAGTGCTAGTCAAAAATTATTAGTATTTTTTTATCAATTTTATTTAGTAGGAACAATATTATTATTTACAGTTTTGTTTGTTGTATGATCAACTTTTTTTTCTAGCTAAATAAAAATATACTGGAATACACAGTTATGTACGGATATTTATATAATTTATTAATACATATTATAAATTAAGGACCCGCCGCGCTGAATTTGAGCAGAAAATACAGTACGGATTTTCTCATGCGTTTTTCATCAACATAAAGAGGGATTATGTTGGTTAGGCTATAATTTATAAAGAAAACCAAAGTAGGTGCGGGGAGCTGGTTAATTACGTAGTTGAATATAATGGGGTAATTTGTAACAAAAGGTCTGATGCAAGTATGTAACAAGGAAAGCATTTTTCGTGTGTCATGTTTCATTTGTGTATTTCAGTATGATTTTATATAGCTGTTTTTATTTATTTATGACTTAAATAGTTACACACTTAATAAAAAATAGTACCAGTTTATGTCTGGTATCTTTAAATGTAGATGTGCAGTAATGTGCACCATAACTTTTTACAAATCATTTCTTTGACATTGTTTAGATCTTTATCATTATAAAATTTTAAGTAAAATTTAGTTAAGACACCACAAATATAGGTTTTTCATTAGAATTTCAGGTAGTATTCAAATAGTTAAATTAGAAACATGGGTCTCTCCTCAATTGAAGTGTTAACGACATGCACACTCCAATCGCTGTATTAGTGCTTAGTGATGTTAATAAGCAGCTCACTTCCACACAGGTATTAGAAAACTCTCAGATTATTAGTAAAAACAAATTTCAATTGAGAGATACCATAGCAATTATGTTGCTGCAATTCCTACTTTATGATGTCTGTCACTACAGTTCTTATATAAATCCATTTGTTCAGTTGTATAAACCTCGTAACCCACATTCTTGGTGGCCCATGTGATGACAATTAAGTGTAAAAGATAAAGTTATTATTATTTTATCTACCAACGACTTCTGTACATACATGCGATATATTGATGTCGAATTTAATAGCTTGTTGTATAATTCAAATAAATAAGTATCAGTCTATCATTTCATCGCAACATCGACAGCAAGATGGTATTGTCGCGATTTTCTAAAATTATTTGTTTAAAAAATGATTTTTTTACAACAGTGTATTGTAACAATAGCAAAATATACCTTTTAAATATTAGCTTATTTATTAAAGTCAAGTTTGCGAATCTTCAGTGTGTCTACATTTTAGCTTACCTTTATGAATCAATCAATATACCTAACCATAACGAAAATTCATGCTAAATAGCAAACAACAGTAAAGACATGAGCCCCTTGACTCAATCCTAGATGAAGTCTCCTTGTACCAAATCAATAGAGTATTAAAACAACTGCTCTCATAAGAACTCACTATCCTTATTGGAACATAACAAGTAACAATAAACACACCTTAATATAAAGTGCTTTTTCTGATCATTCAGTGGAGAGCCGCCTGGCTTCAGGTACAGGGGACAGATGCCTTGTAGAGGGGGTCTTGGTGGTGGGGGTCTTGGGGCTCTTGTGGTCCGACGCCGGGGGAGTCGGCGGGTAGATGTGCTCTGTGTCCTGTGACGTGGACGCCGCCGTGTCTGTCTGCGTTGTTGACTGCTGTTCTGCCATTATCTGGTATACTTTATCCTGTTGAGGAAAAATACAATTGTATTTATGTTCTATTATTAGCTAAAAGATCGATTCCCTCATTTCCGTGAAGAACAGTCGTGGAACTAGATCGATGGAATAAGTGATTTGACTGCATAAACTATCGTGCCAAGTGACAGAAATTCTTGTCTGTCTGTTCTACTAACTCATAAATTTTATCGGTAAGATAATAGCGAAAATAAATGAGACTATTAGCATTGTCAGATTTATTCTGAGATTTTATAAATTGTCGTGAACATGTATGTCTAAGATTCTTGATGTATATGTATTCTTGTCGATATGTTTTAATTATTGATTGCATATCTAGGCGGCCTCGGCGCGCATGTAAAATATATAAAAAACAGATGAAACTATTTACAATAAAATATATTGATTGATTGGATGAATTTCTAGTTGGCTATATATATAGATTTTATAGTGACATACTAAATACATATGTTGGAGCAATGCAATGCATATATCCATTCACTGATCAGTATCACCATCATCATTTATTCATAAGGCTATATTCATAGCCTCCTAATCTTCATCTAATGCAATATAATCAATTATTACAATGTAATCATAAAAACTTAACCACGTATAAATCTCTGAATGTTGACATCTACGAAATTGATTGATTATAATTAAAATTTTGAACATTTTCTTGGTACACGTCTTGCTAACATGCTGGGGACATCACATATAATGTCATACAATACCTGTCGCTGCAATCAGACAGCTATTCCTTGACACCTTCGTGACAATGGTGGAGTATATGATACTCACAAACATGTCGAGGGTGACGTTGTGCGACTGAATCCGGTGGCTCTCGTCGAGGTTGACGTCGGGACAGATGAGGTCAAGTCCGGCGGCGCGCTGCACGAACTCTCCGTCGCCGCCGCGCACCACGCACACGGCGCCCTCCGCCCGCACGACGTCCACGAACGGCGCCAGCCACCGCCAGCAGGGCTCCAGCGCTTCCCAGCTGTATCCTAGTATACATGATGCACTTTACTATCCCCTGTTCGCTTAGTTATCGATTTTGACTACCTACATTTCGATAAGCCAGGTTTCAAATAAGTTTCTCAAAAGAGATTTTTGATATGATTTCGTTTTATTTGGCCTACAGTGTGGCACTAATAAACTTTATTTTTAGAACACAATAGTGATATTGCTGATTCAAGTGCAACCCACACACAACAAACAAAAAAGCCAGCTATTTGTGTAACTGCTTATGATCATCCTTATTGGCTTACTAGAAACAATAATAATTATCTATATAATATATATATATCTCTTCTAATATTGATGTGCCCTACAGGGTCCATAATGGTTCTTGTTTGTATTACTTCAACTCATTGTACATTATAGTATGCCATTAAAGAATATGAATCTGAATAAATAAACTCACCTGATACCCTAATTGCAAGTTCTTTGGTGAACGCATGCGCCATGGCAGCGGCCGCCACGGCACTATACGGATACAGATTCACATCCACATGTAACACTGCTAAGTCTATCAATTGTCCACATATCACAAATTCCAGCGATGAATACTGTGGGAATACGAATGTGTAGCCCCTCAGAGCATTTGCGCCCACGTCACTTTCTCCGAGAAGCCTGCGTTTTGCGCTCCTGCCCTCGCTAGCGAGCTGCATGTATACGTTTAACCAGCTGTTGATGGTAATTGGCGTGATGCTCCATGATAAAATCTTGAGAATGAGCAGTTCCTCCAAAAGAATTTCGTCTGTGGTGCACGCGCCGTCTGTGACGTACGCGAATTCACCGATTTTAGGTGGGTACACTTCTTCGACTTTTGCCGCTATGAATAGACATGTGATACCTGGAAATAGATTTTATAATTGCTGTCTGTTGACAAAAACATATCAAAGAAAGTAGGAATGTTTGTTTTAGGAAAGTAGGAGCTTATTGTGCCTTTATGGTAACTTAGCTGTTTCAAGTTTCTTTAGTTATTACTAGCTGTACTCCGTTTCACCCACTTTGCTCCTTTCCTAAGATTCGTCGCATGATGTTAAATAGCTTAAAACCTTCCCCATGAATCACGAAGTCTAATGGTGAAAACAGTATGAAAATCGGTTTGGTAGTTTTTGAGTTTTTTGTGTTCAGACAGACAGACGTGCCGGGGAGGGGCTGTTTTATAAAATGTAAGGATTGTCGATGTCTTTACCTATAAGCTGCAAACGGCCCTTCTGCACATCTTCTGTATTGGAGAGATACCGGTCCACATAGTCCACTGTGAGATGAAATGTTTCTCTATGCAGTTTGTATACTTCACATACCTGTTCAGAGAAATGCATACTATAGAATTTATTCTGTTGCGACAGTTCAGGAAATTATTAGAAATTCTGATGAGAACAATAGTATTATCGTGGGGGCCTTATATAAAAATGTACGAGCAATATTTTGTATTCTATCTAGTATCTAATCCCGATAAATATTTACAAAAATATATCTTCGAGATTTTGACTGGCGTACGGCAACTTGAACATACGTAAAGGTAGAGAAAGTGACATCTCATATTACACCAATTATGAATGTTTGTGACTATCATAAAGGTTATTATTGTCCGTCGTCTTTCATTGTGCGTCTCGAGCTAGGGTTATCTGCCCCGGACGTCTTAATGGCTGTACAGCGAGATTAATTTCGGCTAAGACATAAATTAGGTAAATTGTCTACTTCAGTTCGTTCCTGTTGACGCATCTTTATAAGCTCTAACAGAATGTGAATGGGTTAATTGTTATTTGAGAGCTTTATTTAACCCGGTTGTTAAATTGGTATAGGAGTGACAAAAAAACGTAGTTTGTACGATCTTAGTACTGTCTGATAAGAAGGGACACGTGATAAAGGGACTGAAAAGATTTCATTCTAATATCGTCGTGGCTCGTCACGCTGTATTTTCGCGAAACTATAGCTTTTATTTTAACGAATGATGTAATGCTACTTGTTGCACCTTTTTGGAAAACTTCAGAACGGAATAAAAAACTGTTATCTGAATATATTCAAATCAATATCCGAAGGTCGCACGAGTTGAGAAGGTTCTAAAAACTATGCGATCATTTAGTTACAGGTTACAAAAAACTTGCGCATTGATATTTTTGGAATTCCGGTACAGATGAATGAGATAATTCTTTTGCATCACCAAATGTTACGTCAATAATAAATCAGTTGAATAAATACGCTAAAAGTCCACTGCCTTAAGTACAATTGTTAGCGTGTAAATAACATTCTATACAAATGACGTCATAATTTTATATTATGCAAATCCCTTTAATTACCGCCGGAAATGCAAGGATACAATTAATGATATTAGCGTATCTACAGAATGAGGAAAACCTGACCGAAATACGCACTCGTCTAATGGAAAGACAGACGCGCACAAAAACTTACCATACAAAGTTAAGAATACAGTTATATATCTACCTACAATTCCGGATCGATCGGTGCTTACACCACGCCGAATCGGACGTAATTGAAAATTTTACTGTATAATTATGTCTCGTCAAGATTAAATCCTAAATAAGATTCCTTTTCTAAACTGGCTTCCAAGGAAACCGGGGACTTTATCTAAGAATCCGCTCGACGCTCATAATGGATAATAGTCCTTCGCCCACTGTAGTATATATGGCTATAGGCTCGCCCCCTATAACATGGGACCTAAACATACCGGCGAACTGTGGGTGTACGTTAAGTACACCTCTGCCTAACCGTTCGGGGAATACAGGCGTGATGGTATGTTATGTTATGTCACTGTAGTCTGTACCTACCTACTTCTAGACCCATTGACCTGTGACCGAGCCTTAATTAGTTAAAAGTTTTCAACAGATTCATGATTATGAAGTTATGACTGTTTAACTTGCAAGCTTAGATGTTGGTAACATTTATATCTAGTTGTAAATATTTTCTCTCTCTTATTGTCAAGTTGAGATTATCTTGTTTTATTGAACATTGGGACACCGATTCTATTCTAAAGAAAACGTTATTATACTGCTACTACTTAATGAATACAAATTTCGTAGGATAGTATCAAAATTTCGTGCGTCTAAAAATAGACAGTGCCATCCCGTGGGGGTGTAATTGTGTAGCGACGATGTATTTATTGTCACTGGCATTATTCTAATGCTGGAATAGCATTATGGTGTAATATCGAATGAACCATACCGAGAACCTATTTTACTGTACCACGTGACGGTACTGTAAAAATCTTATATTCCAAGTAGGTACCTAAGCACCTAATTATGATTCAGATGACTACCGTCTCACATTAACTCTCAGATGGAATCCCGCGTAAAACGAACTAAACTTGGTCAATATAGGGACCGATTTCAACCGACCGTGCGATAGCTAATGAGGTCGCAACGGTTTTTCGAAGCAGCGGAAAAATCAATAGAATCGAGAAAAGATCAAGGTTTCTAATCGCACAGGCCACCATCCCGGCGATATCAGTTACGAAATCCCAACTAAAAAGTTATTAATCTCTGTAGTCTTATCACACACGTGCGTACAAAACAAGTGTCCCACTTTCACAACAAATTAAATTAGTACCTGTGACTTGCGCTGCATTGGCACATAAATAGTACGCTTCTTATCTAAAAAGAAGCAAAGCTTTGCGTTAAGTGTTACGTTCAAGTTCTGCGAGTAGTAAAACAATGTGCAATGATTCAAATAAGTTGTTACTTTTGCAAATACGAAAATTAAATAGCGTCATGAACGCGACAAGTAATCCCGGTAACACCGTTTACACACATGTGCTATTGCAGTCGTGGAACGAAAAGCACGTTCCATTACGTTTTCGCTATATTTTCGGTGAAGGTCACTTCTCACCTACTACTTAATTTCCATAAAGATAGAGAATTCGCAAAGCGTAAAAATAACAGCATTCCTTAGACAGCCAGAACTACTGCATGGATAACAACAATTCGTCACTGCAGAAGTAGAAGGAATAATAATTTGATGAAACGTCTGCTCTGCCCATGGGGTCATTGCCTCTAATCGACATCCCATCCGCTGGATTACTGATGCGTTGACGACCTTGCAAAAACCAATTAATGCAATATACGTAAAATCCTAATATAACTGTTAAATACATAAATATAAAGTGAGAAAACGCTGACGGTGGTATCTTGAAAACGCGTTGGTTAAGAGGTCAACGAACACGACAAAAAATAGGTCAATGACCCCGATATTACATTACTTTCATACTTACATGTGCAATTGAAAAAGTTTTCTTACCTTTGTTGGTTCATAAATCGCTGTAATGCCGCATGGAAATAAGATAGATAGAAGGAGTAAAAAAATCTAACCATACAATATTTTTTACAATGTGTGCCATTAGCAGAACAACCATTTATACAATTTTACAGAACTTTTTATACACATGTACCATTTTATATGCTAATGTTGTCTGTTTCATGATACATTATCTGGTTGGAGATCAAACAAATTGGGAGAACAGAATCATAATAATCTCAGTCAATTCAGGAATGTATGGGGGACCAAGAATGTATACTTTCTTACAGGACCTAGTAATTCTTAACCCAAACACTATCAGATTATGTCAACAGTCTACTGAGTGCTTGGCACTGATTTCATAAATCCTCTTTTCTATTTTTAGCCTACATTTTGGACACTCAACCTTTTCATGTCTATTTCTAATCATGTAGTCATTCATTCATGAACAACTGAAAATATTACAAGAACATGTCTTACCTCATTCAGCCAGTCCAGTAAAATTGCTCTCATCCTAGGCTGTAAATTAGGGTGATTGTCAAACATATTAGGGTTCTTCTTATTGCTAGATCTGGCATCACAGTCACACATGCTGTTCCACACATCTGCTGGGTCTGCCCAGGACAAGCCTGGCAGTGGACACTTGCGTTTGGGCAAGGTGGGACATGGTATCTTACTGGTGCTGAAACAAAGGCCCTAACTTAGTACATGTCTAGCTGTACCACAAACATGATCAAGTTTACTCCAGAAGACACTTCAGTGTTTTATTATTATACAGGTGGATATTAACCTTTAGGAAGGTCAATAGTAAGTTGCCTTTTTTGTGTCTATAATGAGCTCTATTTATAGAGGCTGAGAAAGGAGCTCACTTTCACAATTGTGATGTCTGTTCTTTGTGTACATTATGTCAGTTCTAAACTTGATAGAGTACCTTATTATATTCTAAAACTCAATTTAAAGTACAATTCCGCAAATAGATTTGTAACCAAAGTGATATGTGTTTTAAGTAGACATAGGATAAGTATTGCAACTGATTTGGCACATACCTAGGCCTCTTATTGGAGTGTGGTGTGGACTCTCCTCTAGCCACATTCTCGAGGGGGCTCAGCACACAATTAGGGAGGTCAGATATACTCGGTGGGCTTAAAAAACTATCAGGGTTATAATCAATGTCTGTATATACACTTCTTGGCTGGTCTACAGTCCCATACTGGGAGCCTTCATCATCACTGGAGCATGAAGATGATTCCACTACCACATTGTGTGCTGGCTGGTCATTAAGTTCCTCTTCTAGTACCGATGAGATCTTCACCGGTGGCATATTCTCTAACTACAACATGGTAAGACAAGTCACAGTTTGTAAATTCAGCAAAAATTAAATGGTTTAGTCAGAATGATACAAACCTCATCGTCTGTGGAATTTCTTTTTCTTTTCAAGGTCAAACGCGTCTCACTGGCTTCACAGGAGGAACTGCAAGTAAGTATAGGTGACAGTAAGTAAACAAACCCCTATCATCAAGGTCAGTATTGGATGTAGCAGCAACAACACTGTACTTACCCAGTTTGTGCCATTGTAGTTGGAACAAATCAACTGGCACTCAATCCTCACAGTCTGTAATAGTACCATGAATTAGTATTCGTGATGATTATAATGTTATCGGTCATCAAAGTTTAGTTTTATTGGACTAAAATTACCGCATGTCATGTTCAACTTGCAAATAGGGTTATGTCACTTGACAACCGTAATTGAGGGCATAATTCCAAATTTATTGTAAAATGGAAGAATTCTATTTTAATAATGAGCTCTTTAGAATTGCATACACTGTAAAATCATAAAATAATTTGCCGTAAAACACCCTCTGTAGGCGGAGGATCCCGCAGCGTGCCCCCTGCTGATTGGCGGGAGATTTTTTTTCAGGGGCTGTTTTAGGATGGTAAATGGTAGGAAATATGCATATTTTGGCGTTTTACATTCACTAGAATACATGAGCTTCCATTTAGGATGATAAAAATATAGAAAGACATGAATCAGCTGCGCTAAAAAATGCCACGAATCCGTCACAATCGCGCGCGAAATTCTCCCGTCAGCGCCATTAGACACGTCGCAAGCTTGGGTTTCTCGGCACATCCACTTATGGAAATTGATAAAAATAGCTCATGAATGATACAATATCATCACATTACTAATATTTTACTGAAATATAATGATTCAAATCGAAATAAATCCTTCTAATTCAACATAACCGTTGACAATATAATTGGCTTGGCTTATCGCCCACCAAAGGTTTATAACCTAATTATGCCTACAAGCTTAAGAATTTTTTGGAAGCATTTTACTGTGGAAGACGTCCCATGTCATTAAGTAATGAAATATTAGTCTTTATCATACCTTGTCATTCACAAATTGTTCCAAATATCACAAATCGTACTTTGATCATGAACTAGATACGATGTATGAACTTTCAACACATTTATAGCGGATTCCACTGTATTTTGGTCACATGTAAGAATATATTCATTGAATTTAGGTAAAAACTATACACTTATTGTTAATGTTAACTTTACATGATACTTTTCAGCTTTTCACGGCTCGATAACGCCCGGCTTTCCGCGCGAAAATGTCGCGGTAAAACTTCGGTACTCAGCGGGTTAACTATTGACTAACTTCATGTTTGTTTCTTCTGAAAAGGATACGTCAGTCGTTGCACGTAATTCCTTATACGAAGAAAATATATCCTAATAACACATAAATTAAAGTTCATGATATACTTTAAACAATTGATAAGTAATAATAAACAAGTGTATTTTATTCACTTGTTTTAATAATAACTTTCAAACTGGTTATAATTTAGGTTGATAGATCGTTTTTGGGTAAAATACGTATATAAACATTGCACCATTATTCTTAATACATACATAGTTATTTATTTGGTAGCCTATTTAAATTTATTATAAAATGTTAGTAATCTATCGAAAAAATAGAAAGAAGTACAACAGTCCTAAAAGTTTATGAAAATAACATAGAGTAGAACGGAACTTCATATGCATAGCAATGCTATTTTCCTATTGGCTGTTCTAAACTACTAGCGCCACAGCACTACCACATTAACAAATATTTTGTTTGTCTTCGCTGTTGGCATCTTGTCTTATATCTAATTTCAGGTTGTATCACAGCTGGGCGCCAGCTGATAGAAAATTGAGTGAGAAAAGTCAATAAAGGTGCGCTTTTTCGTTATTGATAACGTGGCGATAAAGTGACGTATTTATTTATGTGAATGTGAACGGCAGGTGAATTATTTGTGGATTTTAGACATATCGACGAAATGGCCGTACAAAATATTGCCGTGAAATTGTGTGGCGTGTTACAAACGCAAGGCGAAGAAGGTAACAGTTGGTTGAATTGTTTTTGTCATTTGTCATCAAAAGACTGTTTACACCAGAATTAAAATAAAAACAACTTGTATCTAATTGTATTTTGTATAACTAAAGCCATGTGCATATCCTTTCTTTCTACATATCTTGTACTTCACTGTATATGTATTACGCAGTACATTAAGTATGTAACGAAATGGGCTTACGTCCTAAGGCATGGTTAATATTGCATTATTATTCGATTTACAGAAGTAACAGCGCGGGAATGGCGTCTTTTAGGCCAAGAACAAGATGGATCGCAACTTTTGAGCTGGGTATCAGACAAGGACAACAAAGAGGTCTTAAACATTGGTTCTTATACCAATAAAAACAAAACCTTGATTACCCTTCACACATTCGATGAAAAGTTGAATATTATTCAAGCATCGGTGAATGCTACACACACATTGTTAGTTTACATTGTGAAGAAACTTCCAAGTGAAAACACTGAAGTAAAGGATCCATTGTATTGTCCTTACTTGATATGCCTCTTGCCTGAAAGTGATAGGGCACCTGCAGAGGTGGAAGAACCTTCAACAAAGCAAATTATGGTCCAGTATGTGTATGGCAAGAGCACTAAATACAGTCCGGGAATAAGGAATGACAGATTCTTGCTTTTTAAGCACTTAGAGTGTAAGTCTAATGAAAATGTAGTTCTTTTTTTATTTGTATGCATGGTGTGTGCTATCTAGTCTCCTTCCCTAAGCTTAAGGTTAGCTTAGTGTGAAACTTTAAAAGTGATTTAGTAGTAATAGTATAGCTACTAAAACTGTCACTACCTTGATAAATATTTACAAAAATTATTTTGTAACAAGGCCAACACTGGCATGAGGCCAGGATGTCAGTAGGTCTGAAAAAGTTATTTATGTTTTTTATAGCTTATTTTTATTTTATTAATTCCATTGAAATTAAAGAAATAGTAAGTTTTAAACCTCTTTCATGTTTGAATTGAAATTCATCGGATCTATTTTAGGCATCAAAATCTACCGCACTCCCATGTTTCTAAATGAATGTGATGATGGCACTGACAAATGGGGTTTTGATGGCATATACCCAGAACCTGAGAAGATTGTCAAAGTGTTTTCTTGGGCTCAATGGGACTGTGTTAATCAGGTAAGCAGGGACATGACAATAGTAACTAAGAGCGAATTATTATTATTTCTACATAAACTTCTTGTTCTTTCAATTGTAAAAAAAAACTAGTAATATGGGCCCAGGTCACCTCAAAGATTGCCGAGGACCACCTAGGCAATTGTTATACTAAAAAGCTTATAGATTGTGAATACTTTTAGTAATCATAAAACTGTTCAGGTGAAGAATATTTCGTTAGATATCAGGGATTAGATAGATTATGCATCACGCTTGCCCATACTTTCTGAAACACAATTTTTCCTTCATCATACAAAGAGCACGTTTAAAAAAAGCATTTTCAATAGAATCAGTAATGTCTTTATCGGCACATTATTAGAAACCGCAGATAGGATGTATAAACATAACGAAAAACATGGATAAATTCCCCGGGGTTCGACCCCGTGACATCCCGTTGTCACGTAATTATCAAATACCGCAAACCGCGAAGCTATCGTGACATCCTCATTTCACATGGAAATAATCACGGCATTCTATGGGAGAGGAAAGGCTCAAATTATAATTCTATTATTAAATTCGAGCCTAGATGTGTTTAAGTGGCTGCTGCATACCATTATCTAATTGTGTTATTTTTCAAAATGTAGATATATTATAGTCACGTAGCTAGGGAGTAGATTTCAAGTTATAGTTTATAGTACAGATCAATAAATACTATAGAAATAACGAGAATATAATTTCTACTTTCTGATATTTACGGGAATATTACGTATTGAAATAAAACTAAGTTTCGAATCCTTAGCAGCTTCTAGGATAATCGTTCAAAGTAGGATCCGAAAAGTCAGGAATTAAATAATATCAATATAACGCGATCAAATCCGTAACAAGTAGTTTTATAACAATGTAGTATTTTTTATTTAAAAATATAATGTAAGTATTCTTATATTTCCTTAGGTGCTGTATTATATCCACTACCGCCAGCCGACGCAGAGTTTTGCTGAAGGTGAAGAAGTGAAATCGCCTTCGGAAACGACGCCGACGTTATCCGCTTTACAGTTCCACGCCGACCTTCCGCACGAGACTGTTGTACGTGTTCTATCTATTTTATATTTGCTTTGTTTAAACTTTTTTAGGTGTACCGATGTTAACTTCCTATACTTATTACTACCTTGAACGACGACGTTTGAAACCAGTCTGTATCCATAGGTACACCTACTTAAACGGTCCTGAACCGTTCTTATTTATTCCACATTGAAACTACTTACTTATAGGTATAGATGGGTAATCCACCAGGTTTAAACACGGCGATTGAGTTTAAACCCGATAAACATCCGTTAAAAACCTAGTAAAACTCGGTATTTGCTGGGTGCCGGGTGGATTGCCGGACAGATTCTTGTCAGATCATTGTCTGGACAGATAGAAAACTTAAGTCTAATTGCTACTGTAGTAATTGTGTCAAGGAGCAACAGAAGCATCTACACAGGTACGGCCGAAATCATGAAGTATATATTCGTCGAAACGTTTAAAAACAATACTGAGTATTAAAAATATTGACGGCAGGCCGGTAACACGGTAACTCATCGTCCTCGTATTTTGGATTTAATTAAATTCTCGCATTTTTTGCTGAGCTTAGATTTACATTAGGTAGGCACATAAATAAATTCCACCTGAATAAGTATTACTTATATTTTTAGTAATTAAAATTCCAGTGAGTCTTAATATACTATATTTTTAATTTGTTCATGTAGAAACGCAGGAAATAAATTAGCAAAATTTAAACACACCTACACATTTGTATAATTAATATTGCGTAAGAGTCAACATTTTCGTTTTGTACACATTCATGATTGTGTTACACGATGGCGACTATATTCTCTTTTTAGAAGATACTATTTTTAACTAACTGTCGTCAAAGACTTGAAATAACCCACATTCTAGGTATAGGTACCTATGCCTATTGTACAAAGCTGAATAAATGCCAACGAAAATAACCTCTAGTTACTATGCCAGTCGAGAAATTATTAATAAATAGAACAATTATACAATTTTAAAGCACACTCATCTAAAGATATTATACCTAATTTTTAAACTTTATGTTTTGGAGATAAAGGAATATCGACAATCGAGCTATTCCCGAGATTATGAGAAAAACATGGGACCCCCCGCGTAGCTTGTCAGACGGACGAACCCCTTTCTCTATTTACCTGCTATAATTTTATCCGTAGTCTATTTTGAGACTAAACTAACAAGTCTATTTTAAGTCTATCCTTCCTAAAATAAAATATCGGCATTGCACCCTGAGAAAATACTATATTATTTGCAACAAATTAGATTATAGTTTCAATATCGATTGTATCTGCACGGTACTGAATTTCGGTGCGTCTTCCCAGAAATCTTTTGTTAGGAAATATAAAAACAATAGCTTTTGATAGCTAGAACTCTAGGAATCTGCTGTCAAATATACTGTCGCTACTTGTTAAAATTATTGTGTTCCGGTTTAAGAAGTACCTAATATAAATTACAGAAAAAACCACCGAAGTCTTAAAGATGATAACGCGCGAGTGATACCACTGGTGTTGCTGCCGTCTAAAGAGTGCGGTTGCCGCTTACTCTCAGGCGGATCTTAGTAAAAAATGTCTAGTTACAGCAAATAATCATTTAACAGTTAAACATTCCGTTGAGTTTGCCTCACGTGTCGAGTTCCGGGGAAGGCGCCGCTTGCGGAGCCTACGAAGACGACCCTATACCGCTGCGAGTGCATGACTGTAGTCTCGATCTGCAGATCGTTTGTGATCAGAAAGGAGTGCTGTGTATATGCCATCACTATCTCTACAAAGTAAGTTAACTTTTTCTTAATGGATTAAGTCGGAAAACGAGCTGACGAGCCACCTGGTGGTGAGAAGTCATCGTCGCCCATGGACACCTGCAACACGAGAAGTGTTGCAGACCCATTGCCGACCCTTAAGAGCCCTTACAGCTAGAGCTGCAGCAACCGACGGGAATTGGCTCTTACGTGCAAAAGTCGAAACCCACACCAAGGTGTGTTATGACAGACTCCGACGTAAGGGTGGTCGCCAGCCAGTTAGACCCCAAGAGGTCCTACTACCGAGCAAGTCAGATATTTTCACGCCTCTTACGGGATGCCTATCTGACTATCTGAAAGACAGTGAGGAACAGTATTCTCATCATACATATTTGGCTTGCATTGTTCATATTCAATCGTTATTTACATTGTAGAATTTAAATGAATCCTTGACGTAGTCTCTCGTAGTAGACTACGTTTAGAAGTCTGAGAAAAAAACTATAACTTGTAGTTTAAAGGTAGTAGCTGCACTGACAGGTTTATAAACTTGAAATTCTCGGCTTTTACACCTTTTTTTTAAAGATAAAATTCCCGGAGTTTTTTCCAGCCCCTAGATGACTCTACAACGTCTCTAATATTAGAAGATAGTGCCGATCTGAAGGACTCTGGCGTGAACTTCGCATACTCCATAACGCTGTTGCAGCATGGATGTGTGGTGCACAGCGTCGTGCCCGACCTGCCGTGGTCATTGGCCAAGTCGTTGCGCCCGTCCTATACTCTTTATGCTGGTATGAATTTTAATTATTGAACCTTTTTGTATAGGTTCTCATTTGTCTTCGAATAACATAATCTCTACACCAACTCATAATCTCTACGCGTTATCCACTTTGCACTCTAAGCTTTCCATATACCGAAATCGCTTTCGATTTGTCTTGTCGTATAATAGCCTGTTACACAAAGATAAACCTGCTTTGAACTATTTTGTACAGCGAAAAACGGCGAAAAGATTTTAATTTTTTTTTTGGGTTTGTCTAAAAAGAGACGCCGAATTGAGAGTCTTATCGCAATTTAGCGATCAGATAATAGATCCAAACCAATTGGACTTTTATTTTTTATTTTGTTGGGTAACTGTAGCTACTTTATATCTTCTATCTATACTTATAATAAATCTGTAGAGAGGTCAATTCTGTACATGAAATTTATTTCCAAAATAACTATCAGCGGGTGATTAGTGATCGATACTGACGCCAAAAATGCAATCAGTAAAATTTTTGTCTGTCTGTCTGTCTGTCTGTCTGTCTGTCTGTCTGTCTGTCTGTCTGTCTGTCTGTATGTTCGTTATAGAAACAAAAACCACTCGACGGATTTCAACGAAACTTGATACAATTGTTCTTCATACTCCTGGGCAGGTTATAGTATACTTTTCATCACGCTACGATCAATAGGAGCAGAGCAGTGAAGGGAAATGTTGGGAAAACAGGAGAACTTACTCCATTTTTTAAGCTTCCGTCGCGTGTGCAGCCTTAATGGTTAAAGCTACACAGAAATCATGTATGACGGAAATGTTTTCCTTAAAATTATATAAAAAATATTCCACGACAGCAAATGTCTATCTTTTATGGTTGACTCACAATAACACGTGTAACTCCCGATAGCTTAGCAGTTTGGAGCTTTCTGATTATATTTGTCTACTCTTACGTTAGGTGACTGACTGACTGACATAGTGATCTATCAACGTACAGCCCAAATCACAGGTTATAGTATACTTTTCATCACGCTACGATCAATAGGAGCAGAGCAGTGAAGGGAAATGTTGGGAAAATGAGTGATTCATGAGAAAGGTTTCAAGCTATAAAACATAACGCTACAACCCTTAGGAACGGGGCAACGCAGGTGAAACCGCGGGCAAAGAACTAGGGAACAAAGTAACTATTTCACGCGGACGAAGTCGCTGGCAAAAGCTAGTACTTATAATAAATCTGTAGAGAGGTCAATTCTGTACATGAAATATATTTCCAAAATAACTATCAGCGGGTGATTAGTGATCGATACTGACGCCAAAAATGCAATCAGTAAAATTTTTGTCTGTCTGTCTGTCTGTCTGTCTGTCTGTATGTTCGTTATAGAAACAAAAACCAGTCGACGGATTTCAACGAAACTTGGTACAATTATTCTTCATACTCCTGGGCAGGTTATAGTATACTTTTCATCACGCTACGATCAATAGGACCAGAGCAGTGAAGGGAAATGTTGGGAAAATGAGTGATTCATGAGAAAGGTGAAAATGTTCAAGCTATAAAACATCACGCTACAACCCTTAGGAACGGGGCAACGCAGGTGAAACCGCGGGCGAAGAACTAGGGAACAAAGTAACTATTCCACGCGGACGAAGTCGCTGGCAACAGCTAGTTTTTACAATAAGAAGATAATGCCTTTAGATTTCATTCCTTACAGACCACCATCTTCTAGTAAACATTCCGATGCTTTACACCCAACTCATTGACATCAGTTTGTACCACGAGCCTTGTTGCCACATTGTGTTACCAATGGACGAGTGTGACAGTGGCCCCAGCCTCGCCCCTGTGCTGGGCTGGGGGGCCCATGCCATGGTGGACCTGAACACCTTGGATGTGGTCACCATGTCGGTACTGGATAAAGATCTGGCAGCGACATTTAAGAGCAACACTGCTGTTGAAAACAAACTGGCTATACTTCATTATTTAATTCAACATGACGGCAATATGGATCTGGCTGAAGAGGTAACGTATCATGTACTTTATTGCTTACTTGATAGCTTCCCTTATAGACAAGAGTTGAAGACGTGATTCGTTAGCTTTTCTTTTACACCAATGTGGACTCGGACTTAAAACGAATCAATAAATCATTAAATTATTCTCACCATCAGTTTATTTACCGCTTCACAGTCACAGTGAAGTTTAGACGAATATTTTAATTTACTTTATCTGCACGTATAACATAAAAATGATATTTATTTCTGTAAATAGATCATAAAAAGATACTTTTACAAGTCAATGCTTTACATTTTTTTTTAAACTAGATGGCGCCGGCATTTCCTAACTGACCTCTGAGAAGAAACTCCGAAACAAACTCAGAGAATCATGGTCACTTTTGTGTACGTCTGGTGTACCTACAGAAGCTACAAAATGAATTGTCCTCAAGTAGATAACTTTTTCCCCTCATTGATAAAGATACTTCACATTTTAGCTGATATCTTGGATGTGTTTGAACCAACGTGATGGGTTCGGTTCGTTTCAACGCATAATGCAAGAGTATCTGATCAGCACCACGTATGCGGTGACGCGTCGCTCGCTCCCCGCGTCCGCGCTCAGCCTCATGAAGATGTTGCCGTTCACGCAACATCTCAAATTTGCCGATGTTAAGGTCAGCTAATTTTTACAAAACTTTTTGTTTGGATTTGCAGCACTGTTTGTATTTTCCACTGCTTATTGAAAAAGATTGGAGATAATAAGCAATAACTTTATATTAAAATCATAGATTCGATTAAGACTCAACATGGTGAGGTTGAACCGGGCTAGCCCGTGTAGTAGGGCCCGTGGGTGTAAGAGTTTTTATAAAGATCGTTTTAAGATTTTATTAATAGTTTTGATGCATAAGATCGAGCTAAGTGTGGAAGGCTATATAGGTAAGCGTCAAAGTAGGCAAGCTTTAAAATATGCTGATCAACTTTTCTTTGTTAGGCAAGGTTGAGAAAATTAGCGCTTGTGGACCTATTAACTATTGTTTTTGGGTAACTTATAAACTGAGATATTTATCATTGGTTAAGCAAATGTTAAGTTCTAGCAAACATCGCGAAGATTCCATTTCCTTGTTCGTGAGCCAGGTCCGCGACATGTGCGTGTCGGTGAGTCAGGAGAAACTGTGGAACAGCTCCGTGGTGGTGCTGGCGCCGCGGCAGCGCGTGTGCCAGTTCGCCGAGGACGTGTGGACGCGCCTGTGGGCCGCGCTCAACGACCAGCCGCACAAGAGGCTGCAGCCGCAGGCCGTCATCGACAAGCTGCGCGTCAGCCTGCACTGCTACCAGGTCACTTCATTTTTTTCTACCATTTCTAGGTGTGATAATTGTTAAAAATATCGAGTAGTATGTGGCCAACCAGTAACGGATCCAGACGGGCGGGACTAAGCCCCCCCCCCCCAAATGCATCTAGGTTTACCCCCGACAAATAATAATTTAAACTTGATGTTATCTTACTTTCTTAGTATAAGCCCCTCCCAAATCGACAGTCTGGAAGTCTCTGAAGCCTAAAGCTTTACGCTTCAGGCTTCAGGGACTTCGGCGCTCCATCGATATTCTATTGCTTAAAAATAATTAAACTGATTACAATTTTATAACATTTAGTATTAAATATTTTTACAACAGTTTTATTCTTTGAGAATTCTGTATCAAAAATGTGTCTATCAAGATTAAAAGTTAAATTTCGAATTATTAGATTTTACTAGTTTTTCAAAATATGTTCAGCACAACGCTCCTTTATCACGCTATTCCTCACATCTTTCAAGTTACCCTAAACATAGTTATTAGAGATGTGTAAGCTAACGGGATGCCGATGTCGGTAGCCGGAGGCGCTGTCCCGCTGCAGCACGCCGCTGTCGCCGGCCGCGGCGCCGCCGCTCAGCGCGCCGCAGCGACGCTCCTCCATCGGCAACGGACAGGATCTGCTGCCCTTCTTCGAGCTGGACGTTTGCACCGCCAGCAAACAGGAACATATCATTGCTGCGGTGAGTTACAGATAAACAGACCTATACATTTTTGAGACTAATAAATTGTTCTTAATTGTTATGTATTTTCTACTAAATCTGAAATCTTACCAGAAAGAACGACTATATTAATTTGGAGAAGCATGGCTAAAGTTAATAATAAAACAGCTCGAAACGGCTCGAAAGTTGCAAAATGCCTGTTTTATGTTTAGTAACTACCAGTTTAGTGGCTAACTTTAACTGATAACTACCGCGCAGCAAGAATGCATGTTATTACTCTCTCTCGATTAATACATGACATGTATCCTAAAACCACAGTCCCTTTTTTATAATAATACACCGTGGTGGATGTTGAATGCGGCCGGACAGAACCTGCGCGAGGTGAGCGTTCACCTAATGCGCGAATGCTCTGGCGGGGGCAGCGGGGGCGGGGGCGGGGGCAGTGGGGGCGGGGGCAGCGGGGGCGGGGGCGGTCGGGGCGTGGAGAGCGGCGTGCACGCGGTGGGCACGCGCTGGGCGGCGGCGCAGCTGGACGCGTCGCGGGCGCTGTGCCGCGCGCTCACGCGCCCGCTCGCCGCCACGCCGCACAACAACCAACAGAGAGGCTTCACATTTATGTACGACTGGTCCCACTTGTTTCGGGTTTTTGTTGTCTAACTCTGTGTGCTAGTCGCAGTTTTAGTTTTTAGTGTGTTTGGTTCTGTTTTTATTTGCTTTAGATTGTCCTCATACTTATCAAGGGTTAATGTGCGTATTGTGTTTAGCAAAGGCGTTTGTCATGATCCCTCCTGACTAGATAATATAAGATTCTTGCTACTGACAGTGATGCAATGGTGCAATGAAAGCCATCTCTTCATCTTCATCTGATAAGTTTGGGGTAATCGTTTCCTAGAGCGATTGTATGTCATTTTCGTTCATTTGTTGGTTTTTTTTTTTGTGGTTTTGCAGCGGTATTGACTAAGTTTATGTTGTATAATTTAAATAGCTAAGAAACAAAAGCCCATATTCATGCAATAATAATTAAATCATATTCAAATACAATGTCATTCAAAACACGGTGTCAATGAGATTGTCGCCATTTGATTTGTCATTTTTTAACTAACTCTCATGACATTATAAAAAAATAACCGAGGCACAAACTAAAATAACATCGTGTTATTGCGATCAATTTGCGGTTGAAAGAGAAGGATGTCGCTTTCTTTAGCGCCATCTCTTTCTCACAATCTAAAAATGATCGCGTTAAGGCGGATCGTTCAGCTGAGCAATGTCGCAATTACAACTACCATGAATCTAGAACTTGTTATAGACCTACAAACTGCGAAAAATCACTTGAAATTTGAATTTCGCGGGCTCAGCTGAACGATCCGCCTTAACATGTTGTGGTACAGTTTCAGACTATATCAAAATTTTGATTTTTTTTAAATTAAATGACGGATTTAATATGGTCGTGGTAATTTTTATACTAAACTAGCGGACCCGACAGACTTCGTCCTGTCAAAAAGATTGACTCTTTGACGTTAGGAACACACCTACATTGCTTAGACAACAATGAGTGCTTGTAATTTAATATGAACGTTATGCAATAGCAATAAAGCTCAAATTGACTCTACGTTTTAGTTAGAAATCGTTTGTATGGGAGAAAGAAAAGGGCTGTTTTTAGGGTTTTTCCGGCAATTATTCGAATTTTTCTCGCCGTAAAAACCATCCTTGAACTTCAACGAACATTTAAAAAAAAGAATTGGCCAAATTTGTCCAGGCGCTGTTGAGTTATGCGCTTACCAACACATTTTGCGATTCATTTTTATATATTAGAAGATTAATTACTGTTGTTTATTTTCAGCGATGAAATGGACCCGTCTCACGCGTTCATAGTGTTTAAAGTCCTGGAGCAGTATTATTTAGCGACCGACTCGATCGCCTTCCCCTTGCCGCAAGGATTTAGTTCATTCTTTACGTACCTTGGGTATCGCACGCTTCCGTTCCATTCGTTCGTTCAATATGTTCACCGGAATGTCTTCGAGCTTCAGATCGATGTCATGAAGGCTATTATTGCATGTGAGTATGGCATTTCTGTTTGAATTAAAAAAAGAAATATCTAAAATCCGCACTCTTGTTGAAAAATGTTGACTGGCTCACTGACTATATTTCTTTTGTAAAAAATATATTGGTACCGATGTCCTATCGAGTATCTAACGTAAATGATAATAATTATGTATCTACATAAATTATAGTAAAATTGGATTACGAATAATGCCAGTAGTGTCTAAACGAAGTAGCTATATGGGACATGTGTGACTATAAAATAAGTACTGTATTACAAAGTCGGTTTTCATCTGCAGCCAAAGACGACGAGAACAAGAGGACGGTGAACAACAAGCTGCGCCTGATCCAGCTGGTGGGCGAGGGCCGCGCGCGGCGGGCGCTGGCGGGCTGGCCGCAGCGCGCCGCGCTCGTGCTGCGCGCGCGCCACCACGCGCACGCGCTGCTCAGTGGCGCCGCCGCCGCCGCCGCCGCCGCCGCCAGCGCCGCGCGACCTGACCTCACCCGACACCGGCCCGTCAACGACACCGGTATTTATTACTCACAACACTTCCGCATACATTTTAAACAAATACCTACATTCGGCGTCTGCGCCGCAGGTTGTGATCCTCGCACGTAACAAATATTCTTTTTATTTAAATATTACATACAGATTATTGCTCCTGGTTTCGAAGTATGTGTATAAGTGTATACGAGACTCGTTTATAAACGCACGAAATTTAGTCTAAAACCTTACCACATATCACCAGGGGGGGGGGGGGGGTCAAAAATCTTGAATACGAAATTACATTTAACTACTGTTTGAAAGTAAAAGAATACTAAAAATCCTAGTTATACCTATCCTACATTTGTTTCCAGGCATCGCAGCCCTACCATCAGGCGAACGTCTCTCCCCACTGGACACATTTCTAGACTTGTTGACAGCTAAGGCCAGCCTCAACGAACTGGACTTCAACCTTATCATTGAAGCGACTCTCGCCTCGGTACAGCAGGACGCTACCGCTTAAATTAATATTTAGATTGACATTCGGTAGCAGAAGTAGAAAAGAGTACCAAAGAGTAGGATAAACTTGAGTTACTACATAAGCTAATCAAATTACTGCCCCATGATGCATTCTTGCTCAGAAAATCTGGGTCTAGCATACTTTAAACTACATGCTTTACATAAAAACAATTATACATTGTGACCTTTGCCACTATGTGTCACACCTGTGACAATTAGGCCGCTTTTATTGCACCGCTTATAGCTTGCAATAGTTGATAGAAATCTCATTATTACAATTCCTTGGTTGTAAAGGCTGTATTGCTGTATTTCGGTATTCGTAGGGTTAACTGACATTCCACTATTTAGATAATACTATTTTAGACAATTTATTTGTAGCTGTATAACCAAATTAAAGCACAAATATTTAAATTGTGATAAACATCACCTGCAGGTCTATCACTAATGTTCAATAATGTTAAATTGCAATAAAAATAATGTTAAAGTGCAATAAAATTCTCAGTGCAATATTTATTGACAGTTTGTATTGAAATAAGACCACTATAAAAGTAAATATCGTATTTTATTTACTAAAAATGTCCTTTAAATAAATTACATTAATTGTAGAATGGATTGTATGTGACCCAGTGTGCTCGTTTTTGATCTTTGTCAGTTTGATGTGATGTGAATAAAGATTTGTACACTTCACTTGTTTGTGGGTCCTTGGCTACACTGTAATCTTTCTTGGTCTTCTTGTAAGATGGGTCCTGAGCTAATTCTGTGGGATGGACGCGCTTAGACGACCCAAAATGTCCTCTCGGTTGTTTATTTGGGTTGTATTTAGGCAGCGATAATGGTATTGTCTCGATTTCCTTCTTTACAGTCTTAGTTGTACTTGGTCCTGCCTCTGGTTCCTCTTTTACACCATTCTCTTGTATAGCCTCAACGGAATCTGTAATCTTTTCAGCTGAAGTTGATGGGATAGGAGTGGATGGTTCTACTTTGATTTCTACCTTTTCAGTTTTTACAGTCTTTGTTTTTTTACTACTCTTTCTGTTAGCTGCACGCACAACGATTTTCTCTTGTAATTTTTCGATGTCCTCCTCGGTTCCATTGAGTATAACAATGTCGTTATCAGTGAATGGCTGTTGGCACTGAGGGCAAAAGAGATAGTGATCAATAAATCATGTCAATTTGACCCAATTTCAACGAGTTCTCATAACTTAATAAATGGGAACGAGTTTATCATTGTCGCCTTTTTCTGAGTGGCTCCTGACCCATATGACCTCAACCACTAATAAATAAATATTGACCGAGTATCATAGACACGATTAAAATTTCATGATAATTTAAAAAAAAATATTTTACTTTATTTTTCTAAAAAATCTAGTAGATTGTAATGTGAAAGGTACTTTAGACACTTTCAATAGGTACTCTGAACATAATCACATTTTTGAGATTTTGAAAACTTCACTTCCACTTATGAATGACCTAATTATGCAAGCTCATAAGCATAAGTATTTAAAAAACGTATAAAGAAATGGATCACAATATTGTATTTTCAATCTTCCATTCATTTATTTTTATTCAATATTCAATCATTTTGATCCTAAGAGCAACTGCTACACTAGAGGTTTCCCAGGTCCAGATAAGCAGTGTAGGAACACTCGCAAATCGCAGTAGCCGCTCGGAGCTTAGTATTTGTGATGGTTAATGGCAATAAGCTTGTCCCCTATGACATGGCACCTAAACATACCAGAAAACTGTGTACTAACCTAACCCTTCACAGAATATGGATGTTATGTTATGTCATTATTCATACACTACCGACCCGTCCGCGGTTTCACCCGCATTGCTCCATTCCTAAGTCATAGCACGATGTTATATAGCCTACAACCTTCCTCGATAAATGGACTATCAAACACAAAGAATTTTCTTTTGTGTTTCTTTTTTATTCCAACCAGATTAGTGTCCTTAAACAAACTCTTCAGCTTTATAAAATTAGTATAGATAATTATGATTGTAAGCTTAGCATGACCAAGATGGTTTTAGGCAATAAATGATATAAGCAGCATGTGCAATGCTGTGCACAAAGGACTGCATATATGGAGATACGTTATTATACATATGGTTGCTGCATGAGTGAGCAAATTATGAAGGAAAAATAAAAACTTACCATGTGACAGAGATTCTGTTTGACCTCCTTGAGTGCCCGCTCAGCTAGCACACAGCCACAGCTCCACAGGAACACAAAGCGGAACTTGCCGGACATCTCCAGTCCACTGATAGGGCAGATATAGGGAGCATTGCCTTCTCCCACTGCACCCTCGGTATGATCAGCGGCAGTGTATGCTGGGTTCTTTACCAGCTTTAAGTCTTTGATATCCTGAAGAGTATACATCATAATTATTATATAGTAGAAACAATGGTTCAAAAGACTTGATTTATCAAGTACCTAATTGTGTGAATCTAAATAATCTCAGGTGGTAGTAGTACTGCTACTATACATATAAGACATTGTAGGATCTTATAAAAATCCAAAACTACAGAGACATTGTAACCCAGAACTAAATCAAGCCTTGACCCTAACATGAGTATTCATAAAAATTAAAGTTAAGGGTCGGCGGAGCTTGAATTGCCCACAAAAACGTAATTCCGAAATAAATCATAATCCAGACAATATTCTATCAAATTATGTTATTATTCGCATTTGGATACCATTAATCTAGGTTCCTAGAGTACAATTTCGTCTACTACTAGTTCACTGGATATAAAAGACCAAAAAATAGTTCCAAACTTGATAAAATTATAAAAAATTGCATTCGCTTACATTCATTTTCAGTGAAGTGTTAGATTAACGGTATCCGAATCCGAATAATAACAGAATTTGATTAAATTGCGTTTGATATACGATTTATTTTAGAATTATGTTTGTAAGAGAAATTCGCTCCGCCGGACTCTTAAACAAACTAAAACCTGACTACAAATAAAATCAACTGAAATGTATGAAACGAGAAATATTCCTATGTTGCCTTTCTAATAGAGATTTCATGGAATTTAAATGAATACATAACTCATACAGAAGTGTAGGAATATTTTTTGTTTTATACTTTTTAGTTGTATCTATCATGTTTTATTATTAGCAATTAATAACTATACATTTTATACACACCCCTCCGAGTGGGTCAGCACTTTTAGGGTTGGAATGATGATATTAAAGCAAAAATTTTAGTACATAGTTGTGAATATTGTCATACTATTTTCAGGTACTCTGAATATGTTAAATACCTATAATTTGCAGAAATATATCTCAAACAAATCCCGTAATATATGAAGACAGGATACTTGAAACATTATTCACCTTAAGATTCTTGATATGGTTGATTGACTCAGGTTTAGTTTCTTTGTCAAGCAATGCCTCGAGAACCGAGCTTTTACTGTACAGCCTGCCTAGGCCACACGCTACCACGGGTACTTGTAGAGGTTGCTGCGACAATGCGCAGTTACGCCACTTGAATGACCGCTCTGCATCTTTGTCTTTCTACAAAAAGGTTACATACCTAAATTCGATTTTTGGAAGAGGCTGTCAATGGCAATTCCATCTGGAAATATTGCTGTTATAGTATTTTCATTGAAAAAGAACATACGGAGAAACACAAGTGAAGTGTTTGTATTATGTTTAGTGATATTTTTACCTGTTCTGGCTTCTTCTTCATTCGCACAAGTTCATCACGGCGTGGGATAGTACCTCCATCGCAACCCATTTTAAACTCGGACCAATAATGTTTCCGTCTATATAATAAAAATATTTATTTCATACGACACAAATGAGATGAATGAGTCTATTTATTTTCCAGAATTTGATTAGTTTAACGATTACCGACATTGACTCTAGAGACAGATTGACTTTCTTACTAACACAGACTATTAATTATTATTTTTAAGGGATTTTATGACCTGGTAACTTAGACCTTTAGGTCATGACAGACTATTAAGAGATATGATTAAATAATAGAGATGGATCTAAATTTAATAAGCTGCTAAATTAACAGTTACATTTTTTTAGTGTCAAGACCTGTTAAATAATTTTTAAGATAAATTTAGCAGTTACAAAAATAAAAAATAATGAATGAGTTGAAACAGGCTATCCGTGGCCCCCCTCAAAGGGGTACTCGCCTTGTCGCGGCGGGGGGGGTTAGTAACCGTGGAAGGTGGCCCACGGCGAAGCTAAGTAGAACCCCAGGGAGGGGCTGCTCCTGCGGGCTTTGCCCAGGAAGCCTGCATTGGAGCGGCCACTGTAGGTTGCGGTGTCGTATGGGAGGCACCGCAATTGAGGCGGGCCGCGGTGTTGTGTGGGCGACACTGCGGCTGAAGGTTGAGGGGCCGCGGCGGGAGAGGAGTGCCGGTATTACGGTGGGCCGCTCTCCCTGCCTTCCGCGGCCTCGGTGGGGTCGCAGCCGTAGGACTGCGGACACGGTAGGGGCCGCAGGGGGGAGGAGTGTCGGTATTACGATGCGCCGCTCTCCCTACCCTCTGCGGCCGATGTGTGGATGGCGGCGGGGCTACATATCTGTCCCGCCGCAGGGAGGGTCTTGGGCGGTGGACTCGGGGTCGTCAGTCGCCCTAGGGGAGGGTCCAACATTGGACGTCCGCGGTGGGATCGCGGAGCATGCGAGAGCGATTCCCGTGATCCCACAGCTATGCGGAGGGTGGCAGTGGTGGTGGTTTTAGTCGGTATGCTGGCCACGTGGACGGAGAACCCGACACAACCGTCCCGCATCCCCGAAGCGGGGCGGCGGCGGCGTGCATAAGGCAAATTCAACAGATTGTTTTGATAGATAATCGAGTTGATATATTTAACTGCGTTCGGATTCGGAGATGAATATTCTAGCTACTTAGTGTTAAATAAAGACTGATCTTTTAAGTTTAATTATTTACTTTGTTCGTACGATCTTCGCTTCGTTACGAACTATATTTACGTTTTAGGGCGGTATGTGTCGAAATTTAGCAGTTGTTAAAAAGTAGCTATAACTGTAAGTGTTTACGTTTTAAGGCTCTAACTTAATAATGTTAACAATCTGTATTAGTTGAGATTTAGCAGTTGCTAAAAATAGGTATTAAATGTAAGTGTTAATTATTATTAGCATTAGCATTTAGCAGTATTTTTTTTTTAACGTTTAAGCCCATCTCCATTATATAATAAAATCTTTGCAGATTTAATAACCTAAGTGACGGTTTTTTTCTAAGGAATTTTCTGGTAACTTAGACCTTTAGGTCATGTCTCTTTTTTGTAGTTTAAAACACAAAACATCACTTTAACCATAGTATAACAGTGGAAACTTTACTTAGGCTTTGATGGAGTTTATGAGTGAACACAAAATTCACGATTTTAAATTTTATATAATTTTCCTACACTTGCACACGTTCAAGAACACTTAATGGTTAATTAACCACTATAATTATTAATTACACATTAAACTTCTGGGAAACACAAATTTTGGAAAATATTAAAAAACCCTTTACATTTTCCCACCTAAACTCCGTGACGTTTTTTTTAAGGAATTAAATGACCTGGTGTAATTTTTTTAGTTCAATTAAAAAGAAGAAAAAGAGATTCACCGTAAGTGACGTAGATGACGTATTCCTTATATGGCCAGTCCTTAAATCAAATCCGTCGATAGATTTGCTTACTAAAGTTAAGATTTTGACATATACATACAAACAAACACATATACAACATATATACATATACAACTAAAGTCAAAATCCTATATCTAGTAAGCAAATCTATCAACGGATTTAATATAAGGACTGGCCATTAGTGAAGTGCCGACTACTGCCGACGAATTATTTGAATCCGTATGAAAAAAAAATACCAAGAATTTATAGTTTTCTTTGGCAATGCTTTATGCAGCCCTCTAAATTACTATTTAAGGATGGAGTACTGTTCGCACCTTTGGGATGGATCGGCTAAGTACCAGCTCGAGGCGTTGGAGTCCATCGAGAAACGTGCCAAGAAGCTCTTTGGCAACGATTCCCTTGTCCGGGCTAAACTCCAAAGTCTTGAACATCGCCGCAAAGTTGCTAGCTTATCGGTTTTTTATCGGATACATTTCGGAGAGTGTGCATCAGATCTCCACGATCTTATCCCCCCTAGCCCTTTTCACTATCGTACGACCAGAAGCACGAAAAAGCGTCATCGATTCACGGTGGACATTCCAAAAGCCCGAACGAAACGCTTTAAGTCCACTTTTATAATGCGTACTGCTGAAATATGGAATGCACTTCCCGAGTGGGTCTTCCCTGATAGATATAATCTGGGTGTCTTTAAATCACGAGTGAATCGGTTTCTTCTAGGCAAGCGCGCTCCATCGTAGATCGCAGTATCGCTTAACATCAGGCAAACTAGCGGTCAAGCGTAAACCTATCACGAATAAAAAGAAAAATCTTTTGGAATCAGCCGTCGGGTATCAACAAGGTGACCCTCTGGGGCCCAGTCATTTTTAGTTTGGCAATAAATCCCATTATCAAGGAAATAGATAGAATTGAATTTAATGTACTCTGAGCGCCACGAACTTGAAATGACAAAGAATGTCGTCATGAAACAAATAGAGATGTACCACATTTCATAAAGCTATAATTGAGATAAGTATTTGTTTCTTTGATACTTTAATTTATACTGGTTTGTCTGACTAGGGATACTGTGAAATAAAACAAATATGGAAATATGTCATCATTTTTATCTATATTCGTAAAACTTAACGCTTAGAATTAATCTCATTCATTGATATGATGATACCTTCAGCACTAGTACCTATATACTGTTTAGTTTTGTTAAACATTTTTAACTTGGCGCTGGCTGGCGAGGCATCGCGTTCTGTGTCGTTGGCGGTGAAAAAGATAATTCTCTCCTCAGAGGAAAGACAGATTATCTCTCGTAAGAGAAAGAGATAACAAATTGTACAACTGACACTTGACAGTTACTTCACACTTGTGACACTTGTCATCTTTCTTTAACATCACTCTCACTCATCAGTTTGTCAACAGTCAACACTCAACAGAACAAAAACACATGGAATGGAATTTAAATGTGATGTGCTGTAGTTCATGACTGATTACTATTAAATTATGCCTGACATTGAAATGGGTAGAGTTCCCGAAAATGGTTCAGACTGCGATGCTAGCTCACAGATCACCTCAGATGGAGATAATATTTCAAACTCTGGTAAAGAAGGGATAAAGAAGAAGACCAGAAAGCGTGGCATCGTATATTTATCTACTATTCCTCCTTATATGAACGTGGCTAAGATTCGTGAAATATTCAGTGAATTCGGTGATGTTGGCAGGATATATTTGCAGCCCAGTGCCAGTAAGTTTTTTGAGGTTAAGTTGTCATTTCCGATGGTCGTCCTTAAACTTATTATTACGCTTTTAAGTACATAAAATATGGCAGTAAATAGTTTTATAAACCATGCACCTATCAAATGATTTGTTAACGTGTAGTGGATAATTGGTTAACATTTTATCACTGTTTTGTTCCTTTGTTATGATAATATGTAGAAAATACTAATGTCAAATTCGAAATTACTTGGTGTATCAACATTTCATTTCTTTTCCAGAGCCTGGTGAAAAACGGAAGCGAGTGCCAAATCAGTTTACGGAAGGGTGGGTGGAGTTCCAGAAAAAAAGTGTTGCTAAAATGGTTGCAGCAAAACTGAACAACACAAAAATAGGCACAAGAAAAAAGTCACGTTACTATGACATGATTTGGAACATCAAATACATACCAAGATTTAAATGGATTCATTTGAGTGAAAGACTGGCATATGAGAGGGCTGCACTCAAACAAAGATTGAGGGCTGAAATATCACAGGCTAAGAAGGAGGCCCACTATCTACAGGCAAATGTTGAAAAAAGTAAGAAAATGAAGAAAAAGAAAGCAGCAGAGGAATATGTGGAATAAAACTTTCATTTTTATGATTATTTTGGAGATTTTATTTACACCATGAATGTCTGAATGTTCTAAATCAAAATTCCACTCAAAGGAAAAGCAAAAGATGCATATTTTTTAAATTTTCTGGCTCGACAAAATAATTCAGTATTATTTCTGACTAAAGTTAACTTTTCCGCTAATGATTTCTTCTACTCTCATTCTCTGATGAGAAGTTAGTGGGTCCGGTGTCAGTTTTTGTACATATCGTCGGGGTGGTATAGTGTGCGAGAGAATTCCTTGAGAGAATTCTCGGTGAACCCTCACACCGTCTAGGGCATTTGACTGCAATTTCTCGAAACTGTGTAGTTCTTTCATAAATTGCTTGCGTTGGGCGATTTTAGCCCAGTGATAACGATGCCGGCAAACAACTCTGCTGAAATTTGATTACAGTTACTTTATGTTTAGTAGATTTAAACTGGTTTGTATTGCATTGCTACTTCTGCATTATTGTCCTAGTGCTCTTTGGCTCATTATAAGTGTAAGTGGCCTGCAGTCACTCTAATCAAGTAAATAAATATTGTCTTGTTGATAATTCAAATGACGCTCAATACTCAATGGCACACATTGTTTCACTAAATATGTAACTATATTTTGAGAAATAAAGATCTTTAACCATAAATACAATAGTTGAGAATACACCTTACTGGGCAGTTTTCTGAGCATTTAAACAAGTAGCTTGCTTCAAACTGGTCTATTTAAATAATACAATCAAAGAAGTATCTGTAGTACTTACTAGGCCAAAGCCAATTTGGAGTAGGCAGGGTGAATACTGACATCAGATCTAGCCAATTCTGGGAACCCAGGGTACAGTGGAACGCGTCTCTTTTTCTCTGGCGGTTTTTCTTTCTCCTGATTTTGAGCTGGGGATTGTGTAACTGGCATTTTTTATTTTTTAACGGTTTAGATCAAAACGTGACAGTAATTTATTATATCGTATCGATATCGCATCGTTGCTTCGGTAACAACTACTATTTAATCCATAAACCTTCCAAGTACCGAGTTCTTTAAATATGTGTTTAATCAATATGGCTAGGCTGTTGTCAAAATGATAGGTACTTTTCCGTAATGAGGTTTTAAACATTCCTTATTTTTCTTAAATTATACAGACACAGACATCCTTATCCTGACATATTATTAAACAAAGTCCCCTGCCGCATCTATCTGTTCGTGATAGACTCAAAAACTACTCAACGGATTTTCATGCGGTTTTCACCAAGAGACAGAGCTATTCATGAGGAAGTTTTCAAGTTATAAGCTATATAAACAGCACGCTACGACCCTTAGGAACTTGCAGCGTGGGTGAATAGGTCGTTTATTCCGAAAATTGCTTCCGCTATGTAGCGATTCCGTATTAATACGTACTTACTGTCATAAGAATAAATGTTATTTTTGTTTCGTAAGCTATTTTCGCCCCATTACCTACTACAAAGAATGCACAACGCGTCAATCCGTCATATTGTATGTAGTATACAGTTTTAAGAGGTAGGGCATAGTGGACTCGAATAATTCCACTCACAATTGGAGCTGGGGAAGTACCTTTACCTTGCAGAAAATCGTGGCCAAATAACAGCTCCGTGCTATGTTGTGTTTCTAACGGTGAGCAAGGTCGCCAGAGCTCCGCGAGGAAGCGTTGTGTTGGCAGTGGGCCCCCCCACTGCCAACACCCGTGGTGTTTTGTTAGGTCGCCGCTGTCGTGCGTGGCAGCATGTCTCCTATGATGCCAGCCCAACTATTCCTCCTTCATTTACAGGATCGGCAACGCACGAGTGATACCCCTGGTGTTGCAAGCGTCCATATGCTATGGTAACCGCTTACCATCAGGCGGGCCGTATGCTTCTTTGCCACCTTAGTGGTATTAATAAAAAAAAAGCAGATGCTCTACAAATATAACAGCTATTAGGACGGAATATGGTCGGTCCAAAAAATTACCGTACCTATAGCTTCATGTGTCGTCGTGTGAACTTGTGTACCTACATACTATAGTTACATTACATACCAATAATTTGTAATAATTCAGGTGCAGTGCAGATTTCAAAAGTACCTACTCTTTAAACATTGATATAATCGTTTGCTTTTAGATAAGGTTTACTTTCCTGTCTGCACTCACATTCCAGTATGTATAGCAATAGGATATTAATGATTTTGTGCCAGTATTTGTTGTGCAGAATATGGAAAAAAACATACATACAATAACTCAGAAATAAATTAATAACAGTTTATTGATACAGCATTATTATTAAATCTACTCCGTGGCCGAATGCAACCCCTGAGGTCAGTATTGCTTGGATATCCACGTTAGCATTTACTATAACGATTATTTACACAATTCCGGTCGTTAAGATGAAGCCGTAACTGCTGCTACTCTGCTCTTGCACACACAGTCATTGAATTCATTCACTAGCACAGAACATAGTAGTGATTTGTTTGGATTTGTACTGTAGCACTGAAGAACCTGAAAATGTATAAAAAATCATATTTTATTATGTATAATCAGTAATTACTTTTTCTATTTATGTATAATATTTTTCAAAATTGTATAGGAAGATGGAAGTGCATTGCCCAAAATAGAGAACATTGGTGTGTTGGAGGAGGCATATACCACAGTGTAAATATCTTTATATATATAATTCTTCTGTGAGTGTGTATGTGACTGAACTTCTCTCAAACGACTGGACCGATTTTGATGAAATTTTTTGTGTTTATATTCACAATTGGACCCGGTAGGTGGCGCTGCAATCGAGTTTTGGGTTATTTTCAGGGCAGGACAACGTCTGCTGGGTCCACTAGTAATATATAAACTGTGGGGATCCATACAAACGTATTTTTTTTTAATTGTTTTGTAATTTAACATTAGGTATGGAAATAAAGAAGCTATAATAAAGCTATAAAAATGACTGTTGAATTACCAATCCAAGGCACAAACCTCAAAATTATGCACATATTCATGTTAATTCACTAAATGAAGGAAAATATCATGAGGAAACCTATGTCACAGTAGTCAAGTGTGGCAGATTAAAGCCTAACCCCCCTTAATCAGAGAAAAGACACATATCCAGCAGTGGAACAGTATATGGGTTAGGAAACAAGGATATCCAGCTGGATAAGGACTTTATGAGAGTAAAAAGGAATTTTGAATGTTATACATTCAAAATAACTTTTCAAAATGCCATTTTTAAAGCAAAAATCTAGTTTTTTTTTTGTGATAGGCTTACGCTTGACCGCCAGTTCGTCTGATGTTAAGCAATACTGCGATCTATGATGAAGCGCGCTTGCCTAGAAGAAACCGATTTACTTGTGATTTGGAGACACCCAGATTCTTGATGAGATGTTGTGCAATTTCATAAAAATATCAATGATGAAACAAGTTACTTTTCAATAATATTGGCTGTAATGAGATTACCTACATATTAGTCACATTACAAGTTCCATTTGCTTTATTATTGTGAGAAGCTATTGTCAGCGGACTGCACATGGCCGTGAAGAAGATTGCCACCGTCAGGAGTCAGTGGAAACTGCACCGAAATCAACCAGAGACTTGTATAGTGAAATTCGACCGTGAAAGCAGACGAATACTGCTGACCGAATACTGCTGACCGTTAGCAAAGTGAAAGTGAACAAATAGGTTTAAGTGCTTTTTTGACCAAACGGTGGCCAAGTTCTTTGCGTAAAACAGGACAAAGGGACAGAGCTACGTTCCCTGATCCTCGAAATAAACGCGTTTTCACTATTGAGGACTCGTTAGCCTAAGAAATTATGTTCTTTTTACTTATTTTTTATAATTTTTGCGTATTCGCATTTTGTTTATATTCTTTAATCAATTTTGAATTTATCATTTAGTTTTTAATACTTGTCTTCGATGTGATGATTTGATCATGATTTTACTCTCTCTCTCATCCCAGGCCCGAGAGTATGTTCGGAGCAAGCAACCGAACAGCTCAGCAATTTTGTCGTTGCGCATTTTATAAATGCATCGATTTCATGAGTTAATAAGTTAGTACGCAATCAGCGGGCAACCTATTCAAATCAAATCATCATTTTAGTGCTAATTAACCATTTTATACCATTTTAATATTGTTCAATAATAATTATATTTCTTTTAATCCATAAATCAATCTTTTCAATTTTCTCGATTTACCATGTCTTCTAATCAAATATAAAACTACTAAAAAGGTGTTGGCTTCGTACGTGGCGAACAGACCTTTTTACAGAAGCCAATGTGTGAACCTTCACAAAAAAATACAGAGATCTGTTTATAAATACCTATATGTTGAATCCCAACATTATAGATAGGTACTTGTATTTTTTAGTAAAGGAAAAAATTCAATCGCGGGCAGGGTTCGAACCTGCATCTTCTGTTTTGATATACCAGACGGTCTGACCTCCACCGCCACCGTGAACCCTACCCGCATGATTGAAATTTTGCCTTCACATTCTGAATTTACATCATAAGATGACATTGGTGACATCTATGAGAGCAAGTTACCTCACATCTCAATCTGCCCGCGATTGAATTTTTTCCTTTACTAAAAAAAATAACTTAATAATCTTAACATGGAAAATGCAAAAAAAACCACAAAAAGATAGGTACTTGTATTTAACATTATTAGAGAAAATAAAATTAATGCATTTAACTTATTAGTTATAAAATCTCCACTTAAAAAGTTAGGGTTTTTATAGTTATTAGAAAATGGAATAAAACTGGTAAATACCTTTGCTTTCTCCTCTTGGCATGGTGTCAGCTTAGTAACAACTTTATCTCCTTGAACCATATTAAATAAATCATTGGCTTCTTTTAATGTCTTCTGATATTCCTGATGCATACCACTATTTATTTTATCGTGTGCCCTCTTCAGGCTTTCAATACGGTGTGCCCAGTATGCTTCCTCAGCAGCATAATCATGTTGGCGCTTGTGTTCATACACTGGTGGTGGTATGTATTGCTGTGCAGGCTGAAGAGATTTTGTTTCAGATTGCTGTAATGGATTTAGAGACAATGTGATAGAAACATTAAAATATATGTAATTTTTGTTTTGGCCTGGAAACTTCTGGAATTCTCATCTTCATTCACATACTGTTCAAATTAATTTGAAGACTAAAAGAGTGTATGAAATGTGACGTTTAAAGAGCAGATGTTAACTTTATGTCGAGTGTGGAGTATTATTAATTCCAAAATATTGATCTTTGTGTTTACTTTATGTGAATGTTGACATCAATCAAGTTGTTCTCACTAGATACTGGGCTAACCTACAATAATCATGTGTAGGTAATGTCCTCGCTATCTCCATAAAAATCGTCTTTGAGCTGGAAAATTCATCTAAGGTAAACACAACAACACCCCTAAAATATTAACAAGATATGACATTGATCTAAATTATGTAATGAAACATCATATTTACGTTTGCGGTAAGTTGAGCTTGTATCCGGTCTAAAGCATCTTGGGACACTTGGATAGCATTTTCATTATCAACAGTTACTTTTCGAGTGCTTTGAGAACCTCCCATATTTATAAAAATGAAATATCCAAATAATTTTCATCGGCCAAATCACGTCAAAAAGACATTTTTTGACAGAGCAAACATACTACCACCTGAAGGGCAAAAATTCAAGATCAAGAAGAATGTACTCATGCTCGCTCACTTGTCGCTTCATTGATCGATTGTTTATGGTCAAGAAATGTTGGATGATATTATAGACAGTCTCATTGATGTTAATATGCATGTTTAGTTTTAATTTTAGATTATTTGCTACGTGCCATACCTACCATGTGTCTGCTTATCCCAGGGTCAAATGAAAATAAAATCTATTTTGATCTTTACCGACTAAATATTCATTCCTGGATCAAATCTGCTTTTTTTTGGACTTTGGAATTGTCTTATTTATTTGTTTATTTATATCAGGAAAGCAAACGGTAAAGGCATGGATTATGGTAAAGGTAAAGTATTATAACGCTGATATAAACAAATTAGTAGGATGTGATTCCTTTCGCTATGCTATACATATTTCTAAGTTCTGTTCGGCATTCGCGACGTTAGTCTTATCTGTGGAGTGTGGTCTTATGAGACGATGGACAGATGGCGATACTTGTACTGCAAGTAGGTACAATTTAGATACAAGTTATATTACATAGTATAATCACTGATCAGTGAGTATCTACAATAGGGTGGTAGGGAGATAGAGGTCTCAATAAGGAGAACTAGAGATCCTGAAACAGTGGTTGTCCGAGAGGTGGGAGGGGGAGGGGTCATGTTTGGGGGGGGGGGTCAACGCAATTTTACCTATTTATGGGTACAAAGAGTTAATTTTTTCATCATCCTACCTATTTTTCATAAATTGCCTTGCTACATGGTCTCTCCTATAGATAGAAGGGTACCTGCCTATATTATATACTTATGAATAATCCGCCTAAGTAGTGATATAGTGATCATTTTACGAAAACCTCTAAAATATATTAATTAGATAAATCAAAAATGGAATAAAGCAATTAAATCAATTGACCACAAAAGTATCGAGAACATTTTGGCGAGGGTCGGCGCGGGGCGCGGTGCTGTACAAAAACTGACCACAATGACTGGACCGGTCCGGCCGGTTGCAGCCTCCGCAGGCAGCTATCATCCCACCTCCGACGTACTTTCTTCTGTCTGATCGGAACGCGATACGGCTTACCGCGTTCTTATTCTTTTAAATCCTTTATAAATCACCAATTTTCTTTATTAGGTTTACTAAGGACCTACTTAGAAGCTGAACTGCCGCATTAATTCAGAACTACGGCTGCGTAATATGGCCGCGGAAGATACTGTTCTAGTTCGCAGCTGTTGCAATCTGGGACCTAAAATATACCGGAGATCTGTAGTTGTAAAATACTGTAACTCTCCCTAATCTTCAATAAATACACGACGATTGCGACGCGAGATATTTTTAACAGACGAATTAACAGGTAGGTAATTAAGTAATTAAGGTAATAAGTTTGCAAGATTTTTTTTTTGCATAATAAAATAATCCTTAACTTTGCTCTGAAGCTTCATGTTCCTAATTTATGTACGAGTACAATGTCATTAAAAATACGCAAATATGACTGAACCTCTGGAAAAAGCTTCATTGTACAAATGAAAAAAATGTACTTTTACAAATCCAGGAAGGGAATGAGTTTCTTTTTTTTTAAAAAGCTTAATATCAATTTGGGTTGCACATTACTAGTATTCTTGTTAATCCTTCGTGCTTCGAGTAAATGCTAGTGATACGACTGGGTTCACGTCGGTAGTGCAATGGGTGGGTTCTGAACCGGTAACCACATGATCGCAAGTCCGACTTCCTTGCCATTAGGCTACCGCCGCCGCCTAAATTTATATTTAAATTACCTAATGATGAAGCATTAGGAAACACTTTAATCTAAATATTTATAAACAAATGAAACATTTATAGCGCCTAGCCTAATCGCGTTTGCCGCGCGTCTCACACGCCGCTCGGTCGTACACCGTCGCCCGCGCCGTTTATCCGCACCACAAATACCACGTTCTATAAATCAGTGTAACGTACACAACTGTCACACACTAACGATTAATTACCGCGTATTGTCCTTGGAATGGCCCACGCTCTGTCATAAATCCTGGTCACATATTTTGAAAACTTATAACTTTATGATGCTATAGAGATTTATAAGTAGTATGTGAAGTGGTGACCAGGCATACCGATGCCTGTTGCTAAGCAGAAAGTTCTTCGATTTAATGGGACTGTATTATCTATTTTGCCATAATATAACATATATGTGTTATGTGTTACAATTAGCATTTGCATAATTACAACTTGTTTCAAACCATAAAGTTCGTACCGTATCATTTTGTTTTTTTTTTTTTATTTTTATTCAAAGACTCGTCAGTCTATTTAGGTCCTGGGTTTGATTCCCAGGTCGACGAAAGTGTAGGTAGTTGAGTTTTTCTATGAAATTCTCGATATCAACTCGGAGTTTGGTATTTGTGCCCGGGTAATGGCACCATGGGCGCCCTACACTACGTAGCCGAAGATCGGGCTCTGTGGCGTTCCCTAGGAGAGGCCTACATCGAGCAGTGGACGAATATAGGCTGATGTTGAATGGCAATAAGCTCGCCCCCTATTACATGGGACTTAACCATACCGGCGCTGTGGGTATACATTAGTACACCTGCCCCCTTCGAGGAATACAGGTGTGATGGTATGTTATGTTATCCTGCTATATTTCCAGTTAGAGTATTTTATCTCATTTGCCTACCAGTCCTTAACTCATAATTGCGCTTATAATAAAGCCAGGTTTGCACTGCAGTCGAGCTGTCAGCCGGGGCGAAAACTTGACATGGGTAGGTACAGCTTAATTGCAATTTATGTGCATGAAGAAGCCGCGTACCTCCCAGCTTCCCAGTAAAGTCCACGTGACGCTTAGGATTAGCTTTTATGTTCATACAATGCTAAAAAAGTTTTTAGGGATTACTAAAACTAAACTACCTCATTATCCTAGTGGTCCTAAGCGCGACTGCGACGCTAGAGGTCGTGGGTTTGATTCCCAGGTCCAGCAAAGTGTTATTGGGAGTTTGGAATTTGTGCCCGGTTAATGGCAATAGGCTCGCCCCCTATTAGGTACATGGAACCTAAACATACCGGCGAACTGTGGCTGTTTATTACTACACCTATATAGGTACATTCGTACACCTCTGCCTAATCCTTCGGGGAATACTGGGGTGATGGGATGTTATGTTATGTTAAACTGAATTATTATCAAAAGATAGGTTTCTCCCTGATGCACTACATACAAACTTGGAGTGGTACTATTTTGAATATTAACGAAATAAGATTCAATGAACCTTTGCAATTACAATCTAGAAACTAATATTGTATGTGGTATGTAGAAATTCCATGGAAGTACATAAAAGCGAAATCCCACTCACTCTCAGAAACTATAAATAAGAAACTAGAAATGTGGAAGTTCACGAGTTAATACTAGTGATATAAAGTTTCCGTGCAATTTTTCTCTCCATAAAAACCTTCCTCAGAGTTCAAGGAATAAATAAAAAGAAAACCCGTATTGGTCTACAAGCCGTCTACGAGTTTTGCGCTTAGCAACCAATTTTGCGATTCATTTTTATTTATATAGATTAGTAAGTACGACGAAAATATTCAAAATATTGCCTTAACATTTATATCTCATCCATATAATATTTCGGAAACTTTATAAATTACATTTCAGCTTAGATTTTAAAAGAAAAATAAATTGAATAAAAAATCCATTACTTATCCATTCCAGAATATAACTTTACAATAAGCCGAATTCTAAAGCTGCTTCACCGAATAACATTTATTAATATTAAATTCCGAAGAAATGCTAAAGAAATTTAAAATGTAATCAGAAATAAATCTGTATCAAATACATTTTTAACTAATACTGAATCGGTTAACCCAAAAAGCATTAGGTTGCGGAGGACTGTTGGTACTTTGGCAGTCACTTTGTTTAAAAAACTGATATTTAGTCGAATCTGGCCAGAGTGGCTCTCCAAGGGACGTGTGGAGGTCTCAGAACATATTTTCTC
This sequence comes from Acronicta aceris, assembly GCA_910591435.1. Classification (NCBI taxonomy): domain Eukaryota; kingdom Metazoa; phylum Arthropoda; class Insecta; order Lepidoptera; family Noctuidae; genus Acronicta; species Acronicta aceris. The sequence goes on along the minus strand of OU342758.1, from coordinate 16,959,833 downwards.
CATACAACATCTATGCTTCTAATGTTTCAATAAGTAAATCACTTAAATGTAATATTTTTGGTCAATACATTTTTTATTCTTATTCTTTTGTTGTTACTGGAAGCAGAACCCACCATGGTTGGGAAAAAAGTTGGGAGGATGATGATAGTTAGAAGATATAATATGATACGAGGTAGTAGCTATTATTTATGCTTTTGGATTTCGCTATTAAATTGTTTTTAACATAAAGAGATTTAAAAGCGTTAAAATCTTCGCAATAAACGGAAAATTTTCATACAGAAACATTGATCCCGATTTGATTTAATTCCCTACCAAGCTGACATGAGAATGCGAAACGAGTACATAGCAGATTTTGTTCGTGTTCATGTTCCGACTGTCTCTCGTAATTATTTAGATGTCTTTGTTTTTACAACACTGAAATAAAAAATCAGCGGGATCAAATAAATTGAACTGGCAAAGCAACATAGTTGTTAGATCGACGTTATTTGTTCGATTGGATAATACCTATCATAGGAAGCTGAGACGATCTATTCGATCTTTGATCATTATTGCTTTTTCCTAATTATAAAAGACAAGTTGTATAAGCATAGATAAAAAATACCCTAGTACGTACACAATATATCAAAAGTTAAATGATAAAGCTAATTTGACGTGGAATTCTTTGTGGCCGTTCGATCACCCTATTCTATTCAGAATCGATTCTTTACAATATATTTATGTTATTATGAGGAGCCCTGACGTCTAATAACAATCGATTTTCTACCTGCACGACTTTGCCCTGTCAGTGGTCGCATCTTCTCACCCTGATCTCGAAGAGAATTTACTAAAACCATGTTCCTTTCTAACCAATATTATAACCTAATGAATATAGTTATAAAGTCCATTTTAGTCGCTCAGTAAACATACCATTTGAATAAAAATAACCAGTCATTGAAATCATCGAAGGGCCTGCTTTTAGACACAGGTGCTTGTCGGACACAAAAAATAAGAAAAAAAACCTTTGAAAAAGAGGTCCCAATCCGGGCAATTAATGGATTACGTATATAATAAGACGCGTAAATGGTACCACCATAAAGATAGTAACGTCTTTCGCACCAGAGGTGAACAACTTAGGAATGTTTTAGAAATGCGTTTTAATACTTTCATGTAAGAGGTAGAGATATTTAGTTTATTAGATTAAACTCTTAATGCAGCGATTTAAATCCGTGAAATCCTCAAGGAAACAATCAAAGATATTTGAAATGATTTATTCACTAGGCTGATACACCAAAAAGAACTTAATATTTATTCACTGACAGAATTCACCTATTTTCGAAGCCACAATCAGAAATACATAACTTATTCTCGCGACGATTTCAAAATGAACTCACCAATGCATGATAACGTAAAATTGCAATAATAAAGAAAACGCTCTATTTACTGAAGGGATCAGGTAAATATCAGGGTTATTAAAAAGGATTGTACTGGGACCGTCGTAAGTGGCTTTAAATCATGTCATTTATTGGTTCTCTCTGACTTTTAGCTGCGAAGCCAAGCTTGGGAACTAATGAACGGATGGAATTGCCAGGAACAAAATATATACAAAAATATATGTGCGTATATGTACGTTAGATGTCTATGGGAACCGATATGGTCTTATGAATTTCTATAGACGGGTTAGTTAGGTCATTGTCTGAGAGGAGTATTCATAGTGATAGGTTTAATAACGTTATTACATATTTATTATACTAGTGACTCTTATACTCGTATATACCTACTTAAAATAAGTAGTCATGGGTATTATTTTTGTTTGCACGATTTAATAGGTACTTTTATGATATAAGCATACTAATTGTTAGACACCTCATAAACATAAGAAATGAGTAATACGGTAATTAGTTATTATGTATGTTATAATCCATAACCATAATTGATAATTAATCCATGATACTAACTACTTTCCGAAATTGATAACCAATTTTCGCGGCTGGACATGGCCAAAATGGCCACTTTTGATAAATCCGACGCTGGCTACATCGTGCTATAATACATTGCAGTGCAGGACTTGGGGCAGGCCTTTGGCCAGAAGTGAGACAGTAATATATCCCACAACTTTATTATTGACATACCATCACGCTTGTATTTCGGGGGCGAGCCTATTGCCATTAATCGGGCACAACTCCCAAACTTCGAGCTGCTAGTGAGAATTTCATAGAAAAATCCAATAACACTTTGCTCGATCTGGGAATCGAACCCAGGACCTCTAGCATAGCAGTCGCGCTTGGGACCACTAGGCCAATGAGGCAGTTTATTATTGACATCGACATATTTTATAGATACGGATAAAAAAGTGCTACACTGACGCTGTGAACATGTTACCTTGTGGGATCTATACTGAGGAACCCTCCACAGTCCTCCCGATGCGTGCCATGTCAAAGACTACCGCCTTCCGTAACAGGCCACTCTCTTCTTCCATGTTATTAAGTCCCAGGTTTAGATGGAGACTAAGTTATTATGCCCGATAAGTCTTGTACACATCGTTCCCGTGGGTAGCTGCCGGATTTATAGCCGGCGAGAGGTTTGTCCATCCCCATTCATTTATCAAGCTCCGCGCTTCTGTGCGAGGGTGCGGCCATAATATAAGTTGAAATACTTTTCGTGTGTGACGGAACTGGAATGGTTTATTATCTTAATTTATTTAATTGTACGACAAACTTGTTTGTCGAGTCGGTCTGGTTATATGACCACTATTGAATAGCAGGTAACTCTTGAATTTTTTGTGTAATGATTTTATTTAATTTGTAGCATTTTCGAATGAACCTGTGTTTGTGAGTGTGGAAGTGTAGGTACCTACTAATACGTCACACGTTACATTTTGTCAACTATTTATTTATATAACTAGTATTTCTTTAGGGAATCCGAATATAAATATTTTTGTAAATCTCAATAGCCCAGTGGTTCTGAGCGCCACTGCTACGCTTGAGGTCATGGGTTTGATTCCCAGGTCGAGAAAAGTGTTATTGAGGTTCTTTATGAAATTCTCAGTAGTAGTTCGGAGTTTGGAATTTATGCCCGGGTAATGGCAATAGGCTCGCACTCTATTATTAGTACGCCTATATCATAATATACCAATACTATACTAATACCAATATACTAAACATACCGGCGGATTACTGTGGGTGTACATTAGTACGCCTCTGCCTAATCCTTCGGGGAATACAGGCGTGATGGTATGTTGTGCTAAGTAAATAAATTATACCCATAAACCGCCTCATTGGTCCCGTAGTCAGAGGCAGACCTGCAACCTGTGAGGTTCTGGGTTCCACTTTTAGGTTAGGCAGTGTTATTGGGCTTTTCCATCAGCGTTTTCAGTACAGAATCTGTATTTCTTACCGTATAATGGCAATAAAGGCTTTTATTATATGTTAAGTCGCCAAAACAGTACCCACACCACTTTCTAACCGTTCAAGAAATACAAACGTCATGGTAGGTATGTAATTTTTTTTAACAATTAACTTTTAGTTAATTGATCAAGTCTTCTTTTTTTTTTTTTTTAAAAAAAACGTTGCCCCACACTAGGATTTTCTCCTGTGTCGTGGGTGCGTTTACAAACACAAATACTCACATACACGAACACCCAGACCCGGAACAACTACCTGTGGGGATCGAACCCACAACACGTGGCGCAGAAGCCGATCGCTCAGCCGCTACGCCAAACGTGTCGTCAAAATTAATTAAGGTAATTATTAAATTCTGTTACCGTAAAGAGTCGCATCTTCCACATCCGTGTATATTACACGTTTGGTCGGTCACACGCTACTTAATTATTTAGTTTAAAAATATTTTTAAATTGGAACAACCGCTAGGAATTCTTTCCCGGGAGTCTGTTTCCGGTTACGTAAACCTTGGGAGTTACCAAGTTACGAGTGAATTGAGCACATCTAAGCAAGCGTGATCCATTGTCGACCGCATCGTCATTTAACATCAGGGGAGATAGGGGTCAAATGCAATTCCTATTTATTATAAAGAAAAAACATATTTTTTTTTATCTATAAAATGTTTGGCCCTCAACAATGTTGCAATACTTGAAAAGGCACGCAAGTCTGGTAAATTCCCTGCTCGTCAAAATTATGTAAAACCTATTTATTATGTACCTACATTTAGTTTCCAATAAAATATTTGGCTTTGAAAATTCAATTTAAACTCTACAATTAAAAAGTTGCTAACGAGTGCTTACATATTATATGGAAGATACCTTAATGTATAACTTTCCGATAGTTTTGTATCGTGAAGTGAAGCTAGGATTTATGTCGCTCATGCGCATGGCTTTAATTTGCTCCTACTAATTGATCCACACTCTTAGTTATCAGTAGCTACAGAATTTCTTAGTAAGTACTGGTCGGTGTTTAGAAGGAAAAAAGGAGGCTTTAATTTAGATATTAAAAAAATAAAAAATTAGGCTGCACTTCACCATCTCAGTAAGCTCCCGTAAATTTTTATTTATTCGTGATAGGCTTAGGCTTGACCGCCAGTTCTCCTGATGTTAAGCGATGCTGTGATCTACGATTGAGCGCGCTTGCCTAGAAGAAACTTATTCACTCGTAATTTAAAGACACCAAGATCATATCTATAAGGGAAGATCCACTCGGTAAGTGCAAATTACTTGGCAGTTAAGTTCATACGAATTCCGTGCCATTTTTGAATTTATTCGCCGATTTTTCCATCGCCATATAACTTGGAGGAATAAATTCAAATTTTTGACAGTTTTCTATACAGAATCGGTCAAACTTCAATTTTATTACTCAGTAAAAAAAATATCTAGCTAACGATTGAAAAATTAGCTCTTAAAGAAATAAATTAACTTGTCTAAGCACTTATCGTTGACAAAAGTCAAAATATTTACATACATTTACATACTGTAATTAACCATTCAACAAAGCAAAAAAAAGCAACTGCTCGTAGACACTATTTTATACCAGTTACACTATTACCTGTGGTCATTATGTTCACAAAATTACGATAAATAAGTAATCTAATATAATGGTCTGATTACAAGCGCGGCTGCTGAGTGTCTTGGGTTTAATTTTCGGGACGAGCATAACTTAGCTTGTCACATTATTATCCAATTTTCGTTAGCGGTTTGAATTTTAAGCTACGTTTGTATCGCGATAGGCTCAATATGGTTATTTTGAGCAATTTATCTAGAATTCTACTAATATTATAAACGTGAAAGTTTGTGATGATGTATGGATGTTTATTACTCAATCACGGCGGAACGGATCTGGAAGAAATTTGCTAATTTGCTTTTTATACATAGATTATAGTCTGGAATAACACGTAGGCTACTTTTTATCCAGGTCGGATCTAATTCTAAAGTCCAGACACATGAAGTGGCGGGCAGAATCCAGTCAATCGTATTAAGAACCTATAGTAGATCGTTACCAATTGTTTAATGTCATTCATATTATGATTGATGAAAAGCGGTATTTCTCAATGGAGAAGACTTCCATTAGTACCTAAAGTAAGTAAATTTAAGTGAAATTCCATGCGAATTTGAATAAAATAGTGAGCTTTATCTATGCGAAGAACTTGGCGAGTAGGAGCGTCATATAATTATATGCAGCGAAATCCCCCCGTCTTAATTATGTGCGGCTAATGTGCGGTTAGATCGCGATTAGTTTGCGGTCGCCGTCTTACTCGGAAAATGCTCAAATGCGGCCATTTTATTATGAAAACAACTGTTTTAGGCATTTTAATGTTTCTTGAGAAACTTGGGAGTCAGAGGTTAAATTTATTTTATGTGATTCAAAAATATAACAGGTCATTTGGTAAGCCAAGCATATGATAAGGGTAGGATGGGTTTTCGTAACCGGTGTTCATGGCATCCCCTCCTTTGCCATGATTTATTGCATAACCCTGCACTTACTGCGAGTTAAAGTTTTTCAGGATTCAGTACTAATGCCAGAAACCATCTAGTCTTGCTTACACAATGGGTTACAGTAAAAGGTTTTTACCGTCTTAAAGAAACATATACTCTGTTTTTTTTTTCTGCACAGTTAGACAGTAACTACGGATCACTTGCTTAACTATTTATTGATAGGGTATGTATTATTTTGAATTCTTGGCCAGCTCTCGTATAAAAAGGTTTCTGTGTCTTGTGGTCTACTGGCCAAGGGATCCCGCCTTTGCACATATGTACTTAATAATAGGCCGCGAAGGGCCAGCGATCCGAAGCTTATGCAAAGTGGTGATCTTTGACCCAAACGCAGCATGCAGATACCCCGACCCCTTCAAAAATGTAAATATGAACAAACACAAAAAAGGTGTATCTTGATACTTATCTAGAGAAATATCCGAGAGTGTAATTACACACTTAACTCCGCAGACATTCTAAGGCTTAAAGCAGATACGGCGATTATACGTCCTTACAAGAAATCACATGAATAATATGTATGAGAAATATATGTCGGAGAGTTTTATGGGCAACACAGTAACTCTTCTTTGTTCTTTGAGAATTCTAATGTGTTTAACTTTCGCGGAATTCCTTTGAGCTTTATCTTCGCCGGCCGCGTATGTTTTAAGGCCTAACGCTTTGTGGGGTGGAAAAGTTACTGCTGACTACACGCGGGCTTTCTACTTTCAAAGTTCTTTTGAGTGCAATTATGTTTTATTCAGTACCCATTAACATGGTGTACACCTATGATTTTGAGCTCTAAATAAAAATACTGCTTATTTTTGCAACTTTGTTTATTGCTTACTTACTGGCTTTTCACGCCATCATTCTGTAACAAGATCCCTCGATTTGATATGATATTTACGTACTTAAATAATATGTTATTTCTCTTTTTCATAAACTATATTGTGCCTTAAGTTTTACTAATTATATTTATAATTGAATTAATTTCAGATTTTCTCATTTAATATTGATTTTTATTAAAATAAAACTACTTTTAAATAAAATAAAATAAAACTGCGTTATATTCATATTATTAATTCCCGACGTTTCTGATCCTTTATTCATGGTCACGGGTAGACTGAGGTAAAAATCCGAAAAATGTAGTTTTATATCAATGTCAAATTCGCGTAAGTGTCAGAAGCCCGTATATTGATTTTTATCTTCATAATTCATTAATTCGTACTCACCAACTAAAAGTGGCGTCGTTCGTCGGCCGCCTGGTGGCAAAGGTGTTAGTGCGACATCGTGACCTAAAGCTTAATCAGGTTCGTAATTAATTTTCTCTTTAATTACATTAAACATTCTGTTTACTTTGTAGACAGTAATTGTAGCTATAAATAGAACCGTTTATAACGTGTGATATGTAAATTGTGTTGTTTAGTTTTAACTTTGTTGTTTTTAGAGTTTTCTACATGCTTTTTGGGTTAGTTTCAAGGTTCGTTCTCCTCGTCAGACAAAAAATAATAGTTCAGCAGCATCATATCAGAAACAAATATATATTATAAATATTTTGTCGTAATAATTGGGTTATTCTTTATTGAAAATTTAGGAGCATAATGAGGTTTGTTTTGTATTTGTACTGCCTCATAGTCTACGACTGCTACGCTAGAGGCTTGGTGCGATTCTCAGGTACAGCAAAGTGTTATTGGGTTTTTATATAAAATTCTCAATAGTAGCTCAGAGTTTGGATTTGTGTCTGGTTAATGCCAATAGGTTCACCCCATATGGGATCTAAACATACCGGTGAACTGTAGGTGTACATTAGTACACCTCTGCCTAACCCTTCGGGGAATGCAGGCGTGATGGTATGCTATGTTATGATAAAGAAACAACAAATTACAACCTACCTTTCTACCTCTTCATTGCGTAAGTAACGGTGATGTGTGCGTAGGCGCAGGTTATCGGTCACCAAACCCGTCAGGCCGATGATGCGTACAATTTGGTCTGTTAGAGCGTTCTCAAGAATACGACAGACAAACAGACGCTAAGTGCTGAGCCAACACTGACTCAGGAGTAGGTCCTTTCCGGTGGACCCTGTTTATGTATTTGACAATACTTCACTGTGTATATTCACGTCCGTTTTTTAAGAAAGAAATTGTCCTGGAGAGAAAATGCATAGACCTCGCAGTACAATGGTGATGAACCAATGACTCGACAAAATATTTTGGGTAATTATATCTACTAGTTTTCAGATTAATTTATAACATTTATTTGATAGTCTAATAACTGAACGTGGTGAACTGAACTTTTGAACGTGGGAGAGCCATGCTTCGGCACGAATGGGCCGGCTCGACCGGAGTGATACCACGGCCTCACAGAAAACCGGCGTCAAACAACGCTTACGTTGTGTTTCGCTGAGTGAGTGCGGTTACCGGAAGCCCAATCCCGTTTTATAAGGCGGGCAACGCACTTGTGACTCCTCTGGTGCTGCGGGTATCCATGGGTGACTGTAACATCACATGTAGACATGGGTGATCGCTTACCATCAGGTGATCCGTCTGCTCGTTTGTCCCCCTATCTCATAAAAAAACTGAGATGGAAGTGGGCAGGGCATGTGGCGAGACCTTCAGACGAGTGGTAGATCATAAGGGTGATACATTGGAGAGGCCCAAGTGGGACGCACTACAGAGTAAGACCACTTACCCGATGGGAGGATGATAGTCTAACCTAAACTGGATGAAAACGACCCATGATATTTTTACATTTTATAACTTGTAATCATGTGGTTGCCGGTTCGAACCCCACCCATTGCCCTACCGACGTGAATCCACACGTAACACAAGCATTTAGCTTAGCACGAGGGGTTAACAAGAATACCAGTAATGTGCGACGCCCATTGCTAGTAAGCTTTGTAAAAAAAAATCTTTGGAGGAGACCTTCATCTGCGCAGGAATTCTTGGTGATTGATTAATTGGAACCAGATTAGCTTAATTTTTTTGCAAAAAGTAAAAAAAATAAAAACCTACCCCTAACTTCTACCCCTAGGTGAAAGTTTGTATAAAAGTCGGCACACACTACCATGCGTTATCATACACACGCCTAAATACATATTGTTATTTATTACATGATGCCAACGTCAAATTAGGATTCCATAGTACAGCTGTCATTCACTGTTGACATTTTGACAATTGTTTTCTTCGTTCGTTGACTTAACATATTTTATGATATGAAACCTCCATGGTGTTGGTACAGTGGGCTCAGTATACGAGTATTGTAGAAACGAATTTACATAAGTACGCAAGCGAAGTTGCGCACGGGAACTCTAGTGTATATATATATATCTATCTATATGATATGGCATAATCATCGCATTCAATGATCAATCGTTACTGAATTTTTTCGAGTGTACACGGTTATGACTTCTAAAGACACTAGCATAAGGTTCAAATTCGAATGACAAACATGTTCTTGTAAAATGAAGTGTTTTAAGAGGCTAGGCAAGAGAAAACAGCGGAAATCGCTAATGTTATAAGTATTTTTATACGACACAGGTGTGGCTCGAACGACGATGTCCAATACAAAACATATGTTTTTAGTAATTTACCTTTGACTGTAAAAACATCGGCGGTATTTTCTTCAGGAATTTTCATTGTCAGAGCTTGTTACTATGTTCAGTGTCTGGAAATGGATATTTATAATGAATTTTTTTATTAGAATAATATGAGCCAGTTGGCCATTACTGTCTTAAGAATCATAAAATTAAATGAATATCTAAATTATTTTTGTCTTAATTGAAGAGTTCGTTTTTACTTATCTTAAAATACGAAACTAAACAATAGGTATATTTATAGAGATTTGAATATTTTTATCAGCTATTTTAGTAAAGGAAAAATTCAATCGCGGGCGGGTTTTCGAACCCGCGTCTTCTAGTTAGATACACCAGAAGACGCGGGTTCGAATCCCGCCCGCGATTGAATTTTTCCTTTACTAAAATAACTTTATAATCTTAGCATGGAAAATGCAAAAAAAACACAAAAAGATTTTTATCAGCTGTTTATGTAGTTTTGATTATCCCTGCTATAAATAAACTAGAGAAGGAAGGTCACGGGAAAAACTTAGTTCAAGACACAAAATCATTCGTATATAATTTTCCTCAATAGTTATGGAATAGAAAAATAACAAACGTTCTCTTCAATTTTATTTAAATATTAAATTAACTGAAGTGACATATGAAGTGTTTGATAACAACTCGAGTAACGCCGGACGCTGCGCGTGCGCATCCAGTTCGTTGATGTCTTTAGTATGCAGTCACGCGTTTCATCAAATAAATTTATTGAATTAAATAAATTATTTTCACTGATGTGGGTTGTCATTGTAAGAATAAATACATCATTGTTAGCCAATATCTCATTTCTGATATCTCAGGTTTGAAGTCAAGAGCAAAAACGATTTACAATAAATTAAAATCGCAAGTCACCTGCGCGTGCGCAACCCGCTCGTTGATGTCTTTTGTATGCGTCCGCGTGTTCTATTATTACCAAGCTTCAATGTTATTGAAGCTTACTTTTTCAAACATAACATAACATACCATCACGCCTGTATTCCCCGAAGGGTTAGGCAGAGGCGTACTAATGTACACCCACAGTTCGCCGGTATGTTTGGGGCGAGCCTATTGCCATTAATCGGGCACAAATCCAGACTCCGAGCTGCTACTGAGATTTTCATAGAAAAACCCAATAACACTTTGCTCGACCTGAGGATCGAAACCTCGACCTCGATGAGGCAGTCTTACTTTTTCACGTGTGTATTTAGTAGAATAAATAATAACATTGAATAATATGTGACTGCGTCATTACTCTAGTGGTCCTTAGCGCGATTGCTACGCCAGAGGTCTTCGCAAAATGTGGGTGTACAATAAGTACGCCACTGCCTAACCATTCGGGGAATACCCGGCGTGTTTGTATCTACGATTTAAATATTTTTTTCAGGATATGAATTACTATTATTATTTTCATTTATTTCATCCATATTGTGTTAGTACTTAATACAAAACAGCCTATGTTAGTAATATAATAATGTACTCATTTGCCTTAATTACAGGTTTGAGAATGCATTTTTTTTAAAGAAACCTTGATTTTCCCTAGGCTTTTCTCCTGTGTCGTATATCCGTTTACAAACCCGAATTCTCACACACACAAACGCCCAGACCCGGAATAACTACCTATAGATCATACAAATATTTGCTCCGTGTGGGAATCGAACCCACAATATATGCCGCAGAAGCCGATCGCTCAGCCGCTACGCTAAACGTGTCGTCAAATGCTACTGTATAGACCTATTCTCGTTATTATTAAAAGCTAATTGAAGATCTAATGCAGGCAAGCCGACTCGGAATTCTAAGGAGGTTGACCTTGATGCTGTTCCCCGTAAAGGGCCGACCATGTGTGGTGCAATCATTTGATGGATTGGAAGCCCAACTACGTTTTTTGCAGTACGTAATGGAAGTGCGCTCTCGATGCGGACGGGTCTAGGCGTGGAGATGCGCACCATGTTGTGCTCTGGGTGGTGGCCCGCGGCCTCGCATCGGGAGCACAGGTCGTAGTCATCACAGACTCCACACTTGTACCGAAACCCGACGACTGCTCCTGCGCACACGTCGCAGCGCACCCCGTGGTGTATCCGAGTATCCGCAGGCTCTACGAATAATTGTTATCATCTTTATTTAATGCATTTAACTGCCTCATTAGTGGTCTTGAACGCCTCTGCTACACTAGAGATTCTGGGTTCATTCCCCATGTCAGCAAAGTGTTATTGGGTTTTTCTATGAAATTCTCAGAAGCAGCTCGGAGTTTGGAATTTGTGCCCGGTTAATGGCAATAGGCTTGCTCCCTATTACATGGGACCTAAACATACCGGCGAACTGTGGGTGTATATATCAGTACACCTCTCCCGAAGTGTTCGGGGAATACAGGCGTGATGGTATGTTATGTTGTGTAATTATGAAAAGTTTTTGCGGCGAAAAGTCCAAAGGAATTCCTGGGGAATCGATTTCTTATTTATATCATTACACAATGTGCCAGTTATTCTTACCGAAAAGCCAAAAATTTGGCATATTTTTGTACAGTATTAGTAAATTAAAGTCTCTGCTGTGTTGAGTTTGTTTGGGTTCTCAGAGAGGGATTTTCATACGGTTTTCACTTTTCACTAATAGAAAGATGATAAAATTATAGGCTAGTCCCAAAATCAAATAACTCGGTAGATTAGCTTACTAGAGATAGAAATTTGACATAAGGTCCATACAAGTAATGTCAATATCCTATCCCTAGTAAGCAAATATTTCGACAGATTCGTTATAAGTAGCTTTACTTTTTGTGGATTTTATAGACTATTTACCCAGTACTGATTTCACAATATTTTGCTATCTACCTAAAATATAAGTGTTTTGGATGAAATTCTGTAGATATTTAAATAAATAAATATAATAATTAACATGACACAACTTACTATTCGAATTTGGGGTTCCATTTTTCATGATAATATCATATTTATCTTCCCCTGGCTTGCAGTACACAAAGAGTTTGATGACCTCTTCCCTCCATATCTCCAGTGCAGTTATCATATCAATATCAGATGACAGAACAATTTCATCTCCATCCTCATCTATATAGAACAAAGTACATATACTTATTGAGTTTATAAGTTAATTGTGGAAGGAATTAATGTACAGCAACACTGCAGACGAAAGTAGTCATAAGTCATTTATTCGCATAAATGTGGTTAATACAGGTGTTAGGTGTTTTACAATAATATGTTTCACACATTTGCCACTTCAGTTTGTATGGCATGCAAATATTTGAATTAAATTAGATTAAAATTGAATTGAATAACATTAAATTAATATTTAATGTTCACGCAATGTAAACGCTCACTGAATAACATTAAATTAATATTTAATGTTATTCAGTGAGCGAGCAATCTGTGCTGAGCTACGGGTTGCAGGTTTGATCCTTTCACGGAAGAAATATTTCGCACCTTTAAGAGTCCGGCGGACCCAATTTCTCTCACAAACGTAATACCGAAATAGATCGTAATTCAAACACAATTTGATCAAATTCTGTTATTTTTGCGGATTCCGATACCGTTAATCTAAGTTCCTACGTTACCATTTCGTCCAAAATAGTTCCTTCCCTTCCTTCCTTTAGTGGTCCTGAACGCAACTGCTACGCTAGAGCTTATGGATTCGATTCCCAGGTCGGGCAAAGTGTTATTGGATTTCTCTATGAAATTTTCAGTAACAGCTCGGAGTTTCGAATTTGTGCCCGGTTAATTAATAGCAATAGGCTCACCCCCTATTACATGGGACCTAAACATACCAGCGAACTGTGGGTGTGTACTAGTACACCTCTGCCTAACCCTTCTGGGAATACAGGCGTGATGGTATATTCTATTACCTTTCCATGCCACGGAATAAGTCTTCGTCTTGAGGTCAGGGTACATATCCTGGAGCATAACATTCAAGTGAAAAAACCTGTTAAGAAAAATCTTCTCTAAAAATAATCTTCTAACTTCTGGTTTCTCATTCTCCCTCCAGAATACATATACTTTAAAGTGGAGCTTTTCTTCCATGGCTGAAATAATTATGATTTTATACTTATGCAATATGCATCTGTATATTGCATATGCATTTTGGTGTCTCACCAATAAGGTCAGGTTCATATCTTGCTAGAGAGAGCATCGCCTAATACGCAATTTTGATTATTTACATTTTATTTATTAGGGACAAAAAACAGTTACATGCAATGCAAAAAATGTTACAATAGTTTTGTAAACACATAATCCACATCATTGTCCACAATTTATGTAGAAGAATATAGAAAAAAGGGCAGAAGAAAACAGACTGTTAGCATATAGATAATAATATTTTACTGTGAAAGGGAGAGATTAAATAATTAGGTATTATTGTGTAATGCTTTAATAATTATAGATTTAAATATAGGATAAGAGAGAAATAAGATGTCTATGTTTAAGAAATGTGTGTTATATATTTCAACATGGCGGCGTAGTGGGGCTCGCGGACCGGCGTTTGTTTTGCGTATACACATGTGAAACAATTTAGTGTCGTTACTACGTTCTACGATCATTGATCTCCTCATGCATGATCGTCGGTTTAGGGAGCTCTTAACCTGACCTTTTTTGAGAACGTCCGCAATTTGGTTGTGGTACTTAGAATCTCTTCAATCTAGGTACTATAAAACATAATTTATTAGTGATGTCCATACAGTCAAATTTATTGTTGCATATGGCATGTAGCGTCATGGTGCCAAGAAGAAGACGTCTAGAATCCAGACTCATAATGTTAAAGTAATGTATACAATTTTTCCGTTAATCGGAAATCGAAAAAGGAATCGGAAAAGAACCAATGTAGGGTTACATTAGTTCTTACCATAATGTATGTATATTCCCAGGCCGAGAAAAGTATTACTAAGATTTTCTATGAAATTTTCAGTAGCAGTTTAGAATTTAGATTTGTGCCCGGTTAATGGCAAATGGTAATAGTCTCGTCCCCTATTACAAGGGGCCTTCAGACCCCGGTAAACTGTGAGTATACTAATACACATGCATTAATGCAGTACCTATGGAGTTTTTGCCGGTTCTTTTCCATAAGATAAACTATTTGGGACCGTGCACCTAGTTTTGACAATTTAAAAGTACATTCGAAAGTATAACTCAAATAAAAAAAATTACTGACTTGACTTGACTATACCTCAATCAACTCTCTGAGATACGGGAATTGATGGTTTGTTTATATTCTCGGATGTCAGAAAAACATCATATATAAATCATCATCCCTTGTATTAAAATCTAAAATATTACTCATTGTAAAAGTGTCAGAAACAAAAATAAATTTCTGTAGGTATGACTTTGCTGCAAACACTTCTTTTGTGCGTTTGGGTACTTACCCAAACTTGAGTCCAACTTATTCAGTTAAAATATTTTGGAAAAAAAACAAAGTTTAAATTGCACTTTGACTATAGTTATAAACTCACTTTGAAGATACTATAATTGAATAAAAACAAAAATATTTTGTACAGTACAGCCAAGAACAGCTGTAGAGTTGTCAAAACACTCATTTTCCACAATCCAAATACCAATTAGTATATAATTTTTAATTGAGCATGCAAAAACATTTTTGTCTCTTTTCCTCCATACATTATATCGTAAGGCAATGCAATGATCGGTTAGTCTGACTGTTTTTAATAGTATTTATGCGACGAAACTGCACCTGGAACGCGCTTGCACATTCCAAGGGTATGAAACCGGTTCCTCCTCGACTTTTGCACAAGTCTGCCGGCTCTGAGCCAGCTTTTTAATTCTTTCTAAATATCGATTTTTGTATTGTAATAATATGACAATCAAGAATCAAGGGTAGCTTTCAGTCGTCAGCGACACTAGTAGTATCACGTTTTTTAAAGACTGCTGCCGCACTAAAGAGCTAACCCTGTTTGCGAGGAACTCTATTAGGGCTTTAACGGCCACAAAATACATCCAGATTTTAAATTTCGTGGATCACAAAAATATTTATCTCAGGCTGGGAATCGAACTCATGACACTCGGCGCAACGGTTGGCAAGGTAACCATACCATTCCTGATTTCTGGAACCCAGTTACAAATTTGGTATTACTTTTTTATTGATTATGTCGACAAACGAGCAGACGAGCCACCTGATGGTAAGTAGTCATCGCTGCCGATGGACACCTGCTACACCAGAGGAGTTGCTGATGCGTTGCTGAGCTTTAAGAGCCCCTACGGACTGCAGACAGAGTCGCAGCAACCGAGGGGGTACTGGCTATCACGCGCAAGAGTCGAAACACACACCCAGGTGTTTTACGACAGTCTCCGACGTAAGGCTGGTCTCCAGTCAGTCAGACCTCAAGAGGTCCTACCAGCGAGCAATACTATCATGTTTCTGACTATTAGGAATTAAACTTAGACATAAATAAGGAACACGAATGTTGTAATCCTATAATATTATCTATCTTCTTTAAATAAAAATAAATGATGTTCGTTAGTAAGCGCATCACTCGAGAACGGCTGAAACGATTGGTCCTTTTTAATGTTGGTGATTAGTCAGAATAAAGATATTATTAAAAGATGACAAATTGTATAAGTTTTCTGAAAAATTTAAAAATTCGGGTTTTAAGAAAGTGCTTTTTTCTATGGGATTTTTTGTATCCACTCAAGACAATTCAACATAATAAATAAATATTTCTGATATGTAATCTGGACCGATAGGCAGGCCTTTATAAGGTAATTATGCTGAAGATTTCTAACAAAATTTCCCCAAACGTACTAGGTTATTTCTAACGAGTGCTAAAATGTGAGTTCAATGTATTTATATTTCAATTTAAAGACTATGCATAAATTTTGTATAAGGCCTAAAGAGCATGTGTATCGAATCGGCGCGCCAGCCCGCAGGTCATCGGCCAGATAATCTAGACGTCTGGCAACCTAACAATAATAACCATTTTCCTTCCTACATTCAAGCGCTAAACTATGTCTTTAGCCTTGAGTTTTTGTTTGAAGTATAAAAACAGCGAGTCAATATCAATTAATTGTTCATCTGTCAGAATTATGCTTACCTCCAACGTATTTACGGAGAAATAAAGTTACTTTAATAAAATAATATAATTAAAATTTAAAAATCCATCGCAGCATCGTCATGGTTACCATGTTCTGGCAATATAATTGAAGTGATAGGATACCTAGATACACGTATCTAGGTATCCTATCACTTCAATTATATTTGCTCAAGTTAAGTTCAATTATAGTTGCTAAAGTTGCTCATTTACCTGGAGTAACTAGAAAAGAGCTGACAATTGCTGGCCTGATTTTTGTCTCGATCAAGTCACCTTTCAAACAAAAAAACCAAATCGAAATTGATCCATTCGTTTGGGAGCGACGATGCGGCAGACATATAGATACGTTAAACTTATAACACCTCTCTTTTTGCATCGGGGCCTAAAATAACATTACATAGAAAGAAAGAAAAAAACTGCTGCTTTTTTATACCATTTACGAACACGAATCTTTAAAATACACACACAGCAAAATAAATCATACTACTGTAATAACATTTTTCCCAACTAGGTACATAATAAGGTTTGGCTGCCAGGTTGACCAGATGTGGTTGAATAACCCTATTTTCCACTAAACGACAGCCATTACATCTTCATAACCCAATTTCTGGGCACTACCGATAATTTTCCTAAAGATAAACGGGTTGTCTGGCTGTTCGGGCTTTATCTAACGATTGTCTTAGGAATTAGTATGCCAACCTGGACTGACGGCTTGATCTCCGAGGGCAAAGGTGTCTCGATATGCTAAGAATGGTCACCCATCGACAGACTAAACGCGGTAAGCGCAATTTACCCTTGCATTGATTGATTACATTTTGATTTTGATTTAATTTTGATTGATTGATTGATTATCACTGGCCGCTGGTAGGATCAGTTACAATAACTATATACCTATGTGTGTATGGTGTGAGTATGTTCGTAATTCAAACCTCCTCCGGCTTGACCGATTTTGTTGTTTTTTTTTTTTGAATTTTGGTTTCACCTGGATGTTTCTAAGCTATAGTTAGATCCGGTAGGTGGTGCTTGACATCCTTTAGGATTCGAATGAAACCGAAGGCAACAGCTAGTTAATAACATAAAATTGGATGAACACTAAAGAATATACTGTGGTGAATACGTTCTATAGAACAGATGAATCGTTTGGGACGTTATATGAGAAACAGCCCTAAGATATTATCTATAGACAACACAGGTCGTCCAGGTAGATTTATAAGCGAGCTATCTGTCTCACAGTATGAGGCTCAGTCGAAGCTAACGATCCTATTGCGATCAGCCGGGAATGTTCTCTTGTTAGAAACGTGCTAAGATGAATAGACGCAATTGTAGCCAACAATATCGTTGTTAAGCCGTTGAGAAAATAATTTCAAACAGACAGAAATGTAAGGAGGGGCTCGTGTCTAAGTTATAAGAATTTTTTAGAAAGAAAGGATCTCAGACTGGATTCAAACCTGCGTCCCTTCGGTTGAGACGTAGAATGTGGAAGAGAGATTTGACATCATAGGCAGTGGTCTTAGTTGCTTAGTGGCTAAAGCGTCTGGTGTACTTGACTAGAGGGACGCAGGTTCGAATCCCAACTTTGCATAAAAACTTTTATTTATGTGATTTTCCTTGTGCGGCTGTTTGGAACGGTTAACTTACTACGACCGTACTGTACACTCACGCTATTTCCCGTACGGGGTAGGCAGAGATTCTTGTATACTGTATGCATGAACTAATAAATGTAAAATAAAAAAACCTCCGAAGCATACCACCACGTTATAAGACCTGTGGAAGTTGCTCACATCCCTTCATGAACCAGAAAACAGCTGATAATCTTCAAACGGCTGGCCAGATTTTCTAAGATCATAGCTAAGAACACTCTCGATCACCTCGCCTTTCAAACAAAACAAAAGGGATATAAGCAAGGCTACGACGCAACAGACAGACACATCGATACACAGATACACACGTTATACTTATAACACCCCTCTTTTTCGTCGGGGGTTAAAAAAGAAGCTTCGGAATGTCAATATGACGTCATTATGTTTAATGACATTAAATGCATGCAACCTTTTAACATAAATCGAATTTTGCTCTATCGAGTTGAATCGCTTTAGTTCCAGTACTCAGCGGGCTTTGTATAAAGTCTAAAGTTCTATTGAGCTCACACTGGAATGCTATTTCCTAACAGACTTATCCAAATACTGGACTTAGTGGGTTTTATACTAGTTTGGGTTTAAACTTAGCTATTGTTTAAATAATGACTATTACTAACGTTAGTTATCTATAGAGGTGTAATGGTCGGTGTCTATCAAAACTGTCCGTTGACACTGGTCTTCTTCTCGCCGCTCCAGCCTTGCAATTTAAGACGGTACTGCTACTGCTGCGGTGCTCCTCTACTGGTCTGACCAAGCATCGAAGCCTTCGCCGAACCCCCCTGAGCTTAATTCCTGTTGTCTAATATAAATTTGTATTTGTTTTATACCACTAAGGTGGCAGACAAGCATACGGCCCGCCTGATAGTGAGCGGTTACCTATGGACGCTTGCAACACCAGGTGTATCACTCGCGCGTTGCCGACCCTGTAAATCAAGGAGGAATAGTTGGGCTGGCAGCACAGGAGACAATAGCGTGTGGCTTATCCTAACTGCCAACACAACGCTTCCTCGCGGAGCTCTGGCGACCTAATTAGCCTAAAGCCTCATAAACTTCATTAAATATTCGTGTTCTCTGTGTGTAATTTATCTCCACTAATTAGTTTCCCTGGTCGTCCACAGAACGTGGTCACCACGTTACATCTGGCTAGTAGTACTTAAGATCCATTTAATGTCAAAATCCTATTTCCAGTAAGCAAATCTACTTACTGACAGATTTGATATAGAAATCAGCCGTTAGAAATTCTTTTTTTTTTATTCAGCCGTAGTCGTCCCACTGCAGGGCAAAGGCCTCGCTACCATCCTTCCACTCATCTCGGTTCAAAGCTTTCTGCGGCCAACCCCTCGAATAAAGATCTGGCTCTTCGCGCCATCTCCTCCTGGGCCTGCCGCGACGTCGTCTAACGTTATGCGGGTTCCACTCAGTGGTGAGTTTTGCCCACAACTCGTCCGACATGCGGCAAATATGACCAGCCCAACTCCATTTCAAGCTTGCGGCTTTTTGACCAACATCGGCGATCTGAGTTCTGGAGCGCACTACACTGTTCCTTATATGGTCTGATAACCGGACTCCTAAAATGCTGCGCTCCATGGCTCGCTGGCAAACCCCGAGAGCGGCATTCTGAAGTTTCGTCAAAGAACAAGTCTGAGCACCGTAGGTGAGGATAGGTAGAACACACACGTCCATAAGTTTCTTCTTGAGGGTGAGAGGGAGGTTACCCTTCATTAGGTTTTTCATGGACCAATAGCTCTTCCAGGCGTTTTCAGTGCGTCTGCAAATTAGAAATTCCATTGTCTCTTAATAATTCAGCTTCTTTGTTTCGTGATTTTTTGTTTGAGTTTAAATATCTATGTGATTATATTAAGTCTAAGGTAACTTATATCTATATCTTCAATATTGAACCCACTATAGTTTCGATTTCTACCCAAAATTGTCTAACAGAGCTAAAATGACATTAATCAAAATATTTATAACGTAACTGTCTCGCTCCTGGGTTCGATTCCTAGGTCGGGCAAAGTGTTATTGGGTTTTTCTATGAAATTCTCAGTAGCAGTTCGGAGTTTGGATTTGTGCACGGTTAATGGCAATAGGCTTGTCCCCATTACATGGAACCTAAACATACCGGGGAACTGTGGGTGTACATTAGTACACCTCTGTCTAACGCTTCAGGGAATGCAGGCGTTATATGTTATGTTATTTATAACAGAACATCACAAGGGTTCGTATTTTATGGGCAATGCAAGACAGTAAAATTCTTGAAATATAAAGGAAATTTATATTCCTAAATTATAGTTGTTACAATTCACACAGGCAGTCTCAGTAAGGCTTATGCCATTAATACTTTTACTTTAGAGGCCATAAAGATACGTAAGTTAGGTAAGCTGGTAAGTACTTCATTGTCTACACCGATATTATAAGTTTCTGGGTAGTTGTTAGAAGTTATTTCAAGAATCTTAAACTAGAAATTATTACTGAGTTTTGTACTGGAAAGCAGTGCATTACTGTCATTTGTGTCAGTCGTTTGAAATATTTCAAAAGTACATAATTATTTAATATTGAACTTAAAGAAATTTAGAGTCAAAGTCGGAAATAAGTTTTTAGTCCACTGTTTAATTCTAGGGTTGCCAGATAAAGGTTAATAATTTCCGGGATAATTCTACAGTACCACGGATCACGGCCATCGTTTAAAAAAGATAGGTATATAAAAATAAATAAGTACCATATAAAAATAAATATTAGTCTCAATAATGTTTTTATTTTTATTTATAATAGGAAAAGTGAGTGTACTTGGCAGTCGTGCCGTCTTAATGGCAACTCTTGTTTATGTTCGCAACTTGACAAAAAAATCTAGTAGGTTAGGTGTTCGGAATCCGGATAGTAATGTCTAATTACTGGACACTCGACAAGACGCAAAATTGCGGGACCATCCCGGATTTCCCGGCCATCTGGCAAACCTACCTATAAAAATTCTCTCGATGAAGAATAAAAGCGGAATTGACTAAACCGTTGGTTATTGGCAGAGTGGTTTTGGTTGTTCCTAATACAACTAACCCATTTGGTGCCGACATTTCATGTAACACTTTATTTGCCTCAAATTAATCCTTTCCGTGGTTTCGCTGCTGTGGATAAAAAAACGACACCGATCGGCGGAGAAATACCACGACATCCTCGGAGTTGGGTAACTGAAAAACAGACGAAACTGTACCTTAGATATATCGAAATTGAGTGGATGTATGTGTTTAGTGGGTGTTATTGTTATATGTGTGTATTGTAACATGTAACGGCGGAGGGGGTGCGAGGCGGGGGAGCGTGGGGCACTGGAATGCGGTCTTCTGAGATACCCTATAGGCTATACTATTGATAGATGTATACTTTATATAGGTGGACTCGGAAAACTTTGAACTGGATTATGATAATAGATTATGAATACGGAAAGTAAATTGATTACATGGTTATTGTGAAGGCATTGTTGTGGTTGGTGGGTTTAGTAACACCATTTTAAATGGTCGGTTAAATTATCTGAGATGATCTGTGTAGGATATGATCTTCTTTCTATTTATCATTACATCGTAGCATTACTTATACTTACAACAATAACTAAAATTCGTTTATGACAATTTGTGTTTGTAAAAACATCTACAAAACAGGATCCTAATGTAGTGTAGATACAACGTTTAAAAAAAAGAAAATAAGAATGCCTATATTGTACCATAATTTACATAGTACATTACAAAGCAGATAGTTTTATTTATACAAGTCATCTTTTTGGCGTAAAGGATTAGTCTTATTAGAAACTTATAAAAAATTAAAGTTTTCAACCGATTACATTTTCATCAAACTTAATTTCCAATATCTCGCTTCGTGACACTAAATAAACCATATAAACCAAACACACTAACACACACATTATCACATGTAAACCTCCCAATAGTCCACACACAAACGAACAAACAAAAATTCCATATTTACCCAAGTCTGTAGTGTGCGCGTGCGAACTGTCCACACTACTTGTGTAAGAAAGCCCGGGGCATAACCACTGGGTGGTTTTTTGGCCGGTCAGACCATTTCGTCGGGGTCAGTGACCGCTTTGAAACAATTGCCCACCATAATTTATGTCTTGAGAATATTTTTAATGATGCCTTTGCCTTTATGAACCGCTTATATGTCTATATTAGAGGTTCTGGACTGCCTCATTTGTCTAGTGGTCCCAAGCGCGACTGCTACGCTAGAGGTCCTGGGTTCGATTCCCAGGTCGAGCAAAGTGTTATTGGGTTTTTCTATGAAATTCTCAGTAGCAGCCTGGAGTCTGGATTTGTGTCCGGTAAATGGTAATAGGCTCGCCCCCTATTACATGGGACCTAAACATGCCGGCGAACTGTGGGTGTACATTAGTACACCTCTGCCTTATGCTTCGGGGAATACAAGCGTGATAGTATGTTATGTTATGTTAATACGTCTGTAGTAATGTGTACTCGCGAATTTCTGATGAGTGGCTTTCCGTTTTGTACTTATGTACCTAGGTATAGATTAGTGTGACGGCACATTTGACGTAGTGGCTGACCGATCGGCTTCTACGCTACGTGATGTAAGTTCGATTCCCGCATAATACATACATAATCAACCCATTATATTGTTATACAGGCGAGATTGTATCCATGTTTTTAATTATTCAGGTTCTGTTGCTTAGAGTTAACATTAATATAGTTTTAACAGTTTTTATGATATACCTACACACAGTACACTGCTGTTTACGGTTAAAAAGAATTTAAGAGTAAAATAATTAAAAAATACTTTAATTATTAATTAAAACCACACGGAAAGTTACCTTATGCATATTTCAAAAATGTATCAGCTAAGCTATGTGTGACGTCACAGGCCAAATCTGCGTCGTGTCGTGACTGAACGACGGGGAGGCGCACGCGCAGCTATCGCGCATCGCATTCACGAAATATCTAGCATTCGCTTAACTAGCCACGAAGTTAGACTTAAGTGCTTAAAAAGATTGATTGATACACCTAATAAGGAGGTAAGGACTGTAATTATTTGTTTTCTAAGGATTATACAGATAGATACGGGTTCGGGAGTTAGATCCACAGTTCATGGGTATTTTAGGTCATATTTAATCAATTCTGTAGCCATTAATTAGACACAAATCCAAATATAGGCTGTTGATGATGATGATGAAATCCAAACTTCGACCTGCTACTACAAAATAAATCATTAGACAATAATTGATTTTGTCCTAAAAAATATATTGGATTTATAATTCAGCCCGCTACTTGGTATCTCTTGATTATTTCCTGCCAGGTGTATCCAATCCCTAGCCCTAGCAGGCACCTGCTTACTAGGGCTAGGGATTGGATATAGTCTATTATTGGCCTCCTCTCATTCCGAGGGGTTGAGCTTGCTTTAACGGAGAAGGAACATCACGGAACGTCTACCAGGGTCCCATAAAGTGTCTGAAGTCTGCAATAGGCTACCGTGATGTAATAATGTAATCTAACTCATTCTGAGGCTAGTATCGAGCAACCGGCTAACTTATGGGTTTAATTACTATAATTATTAATTAAATAATATGACCAGGATATTAGACAGTTTTTTTTTATTGTTATACGCATGAGAATCTTATTGAAGTCACTCTAAGACAAGATTAATTTGCAATTTCCTTAGAGCTCTCAGTACCTAGCTTAGAGTGTCAATTCCCTATCACCAGCTAAAATCTGTGTAGCTTAGCGGCTAAAGCGTTTGGTTTATCAAAGCAAAGGACGCTGATTCAAGTCTTGCCGGTAATTAAAGTATTATTTCACAAATATTAGAATACTTTTATTGGACGTTTCAAATACTATAAAGGTGTTATTAAATCGTTTCAAACCTGATTGCATGAGACATAAGTAGCATAGTGACTCAATGGGAAAGTAGGTATATTGTGAATTGTGATTGTTATTTGATTCAAACGACCATTGAGGTATGATGTCATAGCGGTGAGGCAATCTGTAGGTATGCTTTAGTACATCTACATTCCTAGTTAGCCTAGTGGTTCTGAGCGCGACTGCTACGCTAGAGGTCCTGGGATCGATTACTAGGTCGAGCAAAGCATTACTTGGAATTTGTGCCCGGTTAATGACAATAGGCTCGCCCTCTATTACATGGGACCTAAACATACCGGTATACATGTGGTGGCATACATGTGGCTGTACATTAGTCCGCCTCTGCCTAACCTTTCGGGGAATACAGACGTGATGGTATGTATGTTATCTATGTACATTCCTCATTTAATTAAGAATTCGATGGTTGAATTACCCTTTGATCACAAAAACGTGTTTTTCATTAGAAAAACACGTTTTTGTAATGAAAAAAAAAATACACAAATAGTACAGGTTAACTGGTTAATTAACCTGTACTATTTGTGTATTAAATTCATAGTCGGAGGCATAAATACATGAAGTTGAAGGGGTACTTATGTCCTTTTCCTGAAGACATATATCACTTCATTACATCGATCACTGCTATACCTCATAGCCAGTGGCTGACTAAGCCCCTCGGGGGCCCGGTGCGGAAGCACTAAATGGGGCCCCCTAATACAAGATATAGCGCGTGCATCACTATGATATAAGAATAGACGAATATTTTTTTGCGATTTCTGAGTTAATCCCGTAGTAAAGTTATTCACGTATAAGAGTACATGCGCCCTCACTACAGAGTATAAAACAGTCGCTTCCCGCTGTCTGTCTGTCCCTATGTATGCTTAGATCTTATAAACTACGCAACGGATTTTGATGCGGTTTTTTTTAATAGATAGAATGATTCAAGAGGAAGGTTTTAAGCTATTTAACATTACGCTACGACTCTTAGGAAAGGGGGAACGCGGTTGAAACCGCGGGCGGGATAGTTATACGTTAAAGTATTCTTTGTTGATACCATTTGCTTTGTCCTAGAGGTGTAAACAAATCAATTACAATCTGCTATGAATTAGTCCAAAAATTCTTAGCAGATACTTCTCGAGATTTTAGGGACCAGGACCAAACCCCAGGATCGGGGGCCCGCGGCGGACCGCCCCTTTCGCTCTAACGCTAGTCCACCACTGCTCATATGACATAACAGGAACCAATGCACACGACACTACCTAACAAGTTGTCTACAATATCACCCAAGAAGACATCACCTAACATCATACTCGTACACATAACTCAGTTTGTCTAATGTGTTCACACTGCTTGTTTACTTACGTCTACATATACGATATTTCTATCCTGTGTCTTTTCTTTGCAGTTTAGAGAACCAAATCTCGACTTTTCATGTGAGAGATAGGGCTTAAATTGGCATTGATGGACATGTCTTGCATCAGACTATAGCAGTATGAATACTGTTTAGAGGCTGCTAAGTTTTACTGTACATATAATTAGACTGTTGGATGAACGTTATTATTTTCTGGATAAAGCAGTTATGATATTTATGTTATTTATTTAGATATACTAGAAGATATTGAAGAAATACATATAACTACAGCTAGGTATACTAAAGTGACAGAATAATTGAAGTATTTATAATTATCTAATAGGTATCATAAAATTGTAACTCGTCGATATACAAGTTATGAGATATTTGAGAGAATATAATATCAGGGGTTTTCACAAGAGCATAGAGGTTAAATTTTTAGAATTTTTGTTTGTCTGTCAGTCTGTATATTTGAACGCATCACGCCAAAACAACCGCACGATTTATGATGCGAAAACGTATGTCTCTGGTAAATGCTCTTTTTAGTTAGTACAATGGGTTCCACCCCTATGGGCTAAGTAGAAAGGCCCATTAAAAAGCAGGGACCACACAGCAAACCTTCAACTACAAGCCTCCATATAAGGTGCAAAGTCCGTGACAATGGATGCTCGGCAAACACATATTCCAAGTTACAATTCGTGCGACCGCAAAACAAATGTAACTCGACTTTACTTAACAGAAACGTGAACACAGTTCGACGCCAAAAGCAGAATGTGTGTTCAGGCCCTAAATTAAATAGAATCCAAGTGCGAACACGATTGCTCCTACTTTCGTTATTTGTGCTCGAATTATACGGATTATTTTAACTAGGGTTGCCAAAAACTCCATCTGAGTGCATGGAGACAGGATGAAGGTAAACACACAGACTGATATTGAAACTGCCTTGTCAGTGGTCGTAAGCGCAACTATTATGCTGTAGGTTTTGGGTTAGATTCTCAGATTGATTGAAGAGTCATAGGGTCTTGCAATCAAATTCTCAGTAGTCCCCGTGGAGGGACGGGTTAGAATACTATGCCTCACTGCCTTCCAGATAGGCATCCCGTAAGAGGCGTGAAAATATCTGACTAGCTCGGTGGTAGGACCTCTTGGATTTTGACTGGCTGGCGACCAACCTTGCAACCAAGCACCTTGGTGTGTGTTTCGACTTTTGTACGTAAGAGCCAGTTCCCCTCGGTTGCAGTGGCTCTGACAGTCTGTAGGCCGTAGGGGCTCTTAAGGGTCGGCAACGCACCAGCAACTCCTCTGGTGTTGCAAGTGTTCATTGGCGACGATGACTACATACCACCAGGTGGCTCGTCAGCTCGTTTGCCAATTTAAACAATAAAAAAAGTAGCAACTCAGGATTTGTGCCCGGTTAATAGCAATAGGCTCGCTCCGTTTTACATGGGAACTAAAAAAAACTAGCGAAATGTGGGTGCACATTAGTATCTACACCTCTGTCTACCCATCAGGGATACGTGTAGCAGATTCCATATATTGCCCGTTTGCTTGCATTCGGAGGGATTTAATCTATTCTAGATTATAACTATCCGAACGCTTAGCCAAACTGTCAAACCAAACGGTTGGCTTCGACTAACCCAGTCTTATAATTGGCGATCTATCAGCCCTATCTACGAGCCAGCGATGCGTTATCGTGCGCATTCATGGTATAAATGTTAGCGTCTCACCGAGATACCGCACTCGTACAAACT
Organism: Acronicta aceris; assembly: GCA_910591435.1. Lineage (NCBI taxonomy): Eukaryota > Metazoa > Arthropoda > Insecta > Lepidoptera > Noctuidae > Acronicta > Acronicta aceris. The sequence continues at coordinate 16,932,721 of OU342758.1, read as the reverse complement.
ACTATAAATTAGTCCGTGTAAATGTAGATAGACCTTAAATCGTTACTGTAAATCTGCCCGTCGGAAGGCTTATAAGGTGTTTCTTGGCGGTGCAAATTGGGTTCTGTCGGGTGTCGAGTGCCTTAGATTATGTAGGGTTTCAAATGAGGGCAGATAAGCTGTTTAAAATGTGTGGTGCATTTAAAACTGAATTCTGAAGCGTCGTTTTTCTAAAGTTATTGGCAGAAAATTCACTATCAAAGGTGTTATTTTTTCATTACTACAAAAACTGTTAAAAGTTATTTTACTTTTTAAAACGACTTCAAAAAATATGGAGGTTCTATGTTCGTCTGTTTTTATTATGTATGTTCACCCATATTTTCGGCAGTTGGGGACCGATTTCAAAAAATCTTTTTTTATATAAAAGAGTATAGTATTCCTAAGGTGGTCCCATACAAATTTGGTGAATATCTGATGACAACATCTATACTTATAATAAATCTGTAGAGAGGTCAATTCTGTACATGAAATATATTTCCAAAATAACTATCAACGGGTGATTAGTGATCGATACTGACGCCAAAAATGCAATCAGTAAAATTTTTGTCTGTCTGTCTGTCTGTCTGTCTGTATGTTCGTTATAGAAACAAAAACCACTCGACGGATTTCAACGAAACTTGGTACAATTGTTCTTCATACTCCTGGGCAGGTTATAGTATACTTTTTATCACGCTACGATCAATAGGAGTAGAGAAGTGAAGGGAAATGTTGGGAAAACAGGAGAACTTACTCCATTTTTTAAGCTTCCGTCGCGTGTGCAGCCTTAATGGTTAAAGCTACACAGAAATCATGTATGACGGAAATGTTCTCCTTAAAATTATATAAAAAATATTCAACGACAGCAAATGTCTATCTTTTATGGTTGACTCACAATAACACGTGTAACTCCCGATAGCTTAGCAGTTCGGAGCTTTCTGATTATATTTGTCTACGCTTACGTTAGGTGACTGACTGACTGACATAGTGATCTATCAACGCACAGCCCAAACCACAGGTTATAGTATACTTTTCATCACGCTACGATCAATAGGAGCAGAGCAGTGAAGGGAAATGTTAGGAAAATGAGTGATTCATGGGAAAGGTTTCAAGCTATAAAACATCACGCTACAACCCTTAGGAACGGGGCAACGCAGGTGAAACCACGGGCGAAGAACTAGGGAACAAAGTAACTATTCCACGCGGACGAAGTCGCTGGCAAAAGCTAGTTGAGAATAAAATAACAAAAAAACGTACCGACGGAAGAAATGATATCGTCTAGGTACGCAAAATTCTACTCGCCACTGAAAATGTTGAAATATAATAACTTTAACACAAAAAAAAATCGCCTTAAAAACCAAAAAAAATCTGTCAGGTGCACAACAGTTTCGGAAATCGGTGGCGAAAACAAGAGATCAAACCGAATCGAAGGCACCGACATCCGTAACTGTTGTGCACCTTACATTATTTTTATGCTTTTGAAGACGGTTTTACTTTTTGTTAAAAGTTATTTAGTACATATGTGCCATCACACCTGTATTCCTCGAAGAGTTAGGCAGAGGTGTACTAATGTACACCCACAGTTCGCACATACACATGTTTGGTCCCATGTAATAGGAGGCGAGCCTATTGTCCAAACTCCAAGCTGCTACAGAGAATTCATAGTAAAAATCCAATAACACTGATGTACCCAGAATCGAACACAGGATCTACGTAGCAGTCGCGCTTAGGACTATTAGACTATTAAGACAGTTATGTATTTTTTTAGTAATTTTCGTATATTTATTATTGTTACGCTTATACTTGCGTATCATCTCGTAATAGCATCGCATTCGACTCTCTGTTAACTACTTCTCGTCCTTTCTTTACTTAATAACACTAGGTGGGATCGTGGCCAAACCGGCACGCGTCATGCTGCCTAATTGATGACTCGAGAGATAGGGACCATCGGGAATAATTCGAGTATCGTCGGCCTTCGAGGTTCATTAGTACGGGCTTTTTACGCTAAACGATGTCTTTCTATCTATTATTATATCGTTTGGAGCGCATAATGAGATTTAGGGGCGAACAAAATATAAATAAGGTGCTTTTATCCGCAATTTCACTAGAGTCCTAAATGGAGTCTAGTACTATAACTCGGACCAGATTTTAAGTTAGATCTCTAGCAACGAAACTGTCCAACGGACTGGAGAAAGTTAAATAAAAGACTCATATTGAAAATGCCTCATAAGTGGTACGCTACGCCGGAGATTCTGGGATGGATTCATTTAAAATGCGGCGTTACTTCTAGGCTCTGCGTACCAAGTTAAAACATTCACCAGATTTTAAGCTAGATGTCCAGCAATAAAACTGTAAAAACCGTATTCAACTGACTGGAGCAAGGTAAATAACAGACTGATATTGAAACTGCTTCGTGAGCGCCTGCTACGGTCTTCGGTTTGATTCCCAGATCGAACAGTTTTATTAGGTCTGTAGCAGCTCGGAGTTTGTATTTGTTAATGGTAATAGCTTTGTCCCTGGGTATTGGGCATTTTTTTTTTATATCATTAACATTTGAGTGGGGAGGCCTTTGCCCTGCAGTGGGACACTACGGGCTTTTAATAATAATAATAATAACATTTGACATTAACAGTTCAAAAAACCGGTCAAGGGCAAGTCGAACTCGTGCGCCGAGGATTCAGTACCTATCCATTATACCGCCATAATAAAATTGGCTGTAAGATCTTGCTTTTTGACAAATTTCGTGATTCTAAGTCAACGGGAACTACCATATAGGTTTTCGACCCAAAACCTATAAGGTACTTCCGGTTGACCTCGAATTGTCAATTTTGGTTAAAAGCAAGGTCAAGGCAATTCCGAAAAATAAAAAGGTTGACTGCCTCATTAGTCTAGTGGTCCCAAGCGCGACTGCTACGCTAGAGGTCCTGGGTTCGATCCCCAGGTCAAGCAGTGTTGGATTTTTCAATGAAATCGGAATTAGCTCGGAGTCTGGAATAGGCTCGCCCCCTATTACATGGGACCTAAACATACCATCGGGGAATAGAATAAAGGCGTGGTGGTATGTTATTATTCAAAGTTCGATTGATACTGTCTATTAGTTTGAATCTCAAGGTCAGAAAGGAGCATTTATGAACTACTGTGGACTGGAGACGAAAAATACAGTCATACAGAACAGCTTACGAGGATTCTCACGTTTGATGGGAAAATAAACTATATAATAATGGCATCAAGGTATAATTCCGTTTTGCATACAATACTGATAATTATGTTAGTGATAAATATAGCAAGTAAGAGTTGTTACTGTACTGTCGTCTTGAATGGTTTAATTATACAAATGACAAGTTTGCAAATGAAACCACTTTACGTAATTCGCGTTTTTGTGCCTTATTTTAAGGGTTTTAATTTGATTTCTCTATCGTATAGTATTGTGTTAAAATGTCAATTTGTTGAAGCAATACCTTAAGGCCAAAAGGCCGTATGATATTTAAGAGCTAGAGTTTTAGCCTGAGTTACCTTTAGTCATCTGCGCTTGTATTTTTTTAAATAATTACCTACCTAAAGCAGTATGATTGATCCAGGATATGATGAAAGTTACTAATAGTTAGTATGGATGCCAAGTAGCTAGGCACATTATTGCTTAGTGATCTTCAAATAACGAGTAGCAGAGCATGCGATGTCTGGTAATTTCTGGATGACAGTTAAGTCTGTACTTTCACTAGCTGATGGCCGCAGTTTCACGCTCTTGTTAAAAGACTTTTTGTGATAAATCGGAAGGTATGTCTTTGTTTAAGGTCACATCTATCTCTATAGGTTTAGGCGTGAAAAGGAAACACAGTCAGACCGAGTTAATTTGGCATTTATAATATTCGTATGCAATATGCACTTATAGTACCTATTAGTAAACTACCTCATTAGCCTGGTGGTCCTAAGCAGGACTGGTACGCTAGAGATCCTGGTTTCGATTTCCAGGTCGAGCAAAATGTTAAATTGGGTTTTTCTATGACATTCTCAGAAGCACCTTGGTGTGATACCGGATTTGTACCCGGTTAATGGCAATAGGCTCGCTCACTATTACTTGGGACCTAAACATACCGGCAAACTGTGGGTGTACATTAGTACGCCTTTGCTTAAACCTTCGGGGAATACAGGCAGGCCATGGAATAATTAGTACAAACTAATATACCATACCATCACCCCTTTATTCCGCTATATATGCCTGTATTCCTATCGTATGGACGGATGGAGTTTGGATATGCATAAGTTTACACTTACATATATTGGTTTCAGAATCTCAGCTTGTGTCATGAACAACACTATTCAGATCAATGCTCGCGTTTCAATTACTTTATTATTGGATGATTGGATCATATTCGATTTGATTATTTGTTGGAATTTGGAAGTTTTTGAACTGTAGTTTGCCTATTAGGCTCACAAAAATTTGCCGAAAAAGCGCCCAATTAAAAGTTGGGAATTCTTTGATGGACTTTGATTGTTGTTTAGTTGATTGCTCGATGAGTTTTTAAATGATTGAGAATAACGGAGGCGCGAATGACTCCAGTTTATATCTTTATTAGGTTGTATGACCTGTCTTGGATTTTAATGAACTGTATTTCGTAAGTATATGCTTGGAATTTCTTCGTGACCGCATCAGAAATTAGGAGATCCTTTGAAGAACCAATTTGCCGACAAAGCTTAAAGAATTAGCGAGCTTAATTGGTGGTGGGTACATAGCTCGTAGAACTGATGGCCGCTAGGGCCATTTTCGTCGCGAGGCCTCGAGAATTCACAGGATGTAGGTGGCATATAACCCATCCTTGTGGAAGTCTATGAGGAAGGCCTTTGTTCAGCAATGGACGTATTTTGGCTGATATGATGGATTTCGTAAGATTATTTTAAGGCTTTAGGTATATATTGTAATACTATATTAAGTGTGAAGAAAACCGTACCCACCAGTGGTACAGTAGAAGACTGAATTATTATATCTAGCCCTGTGGTCGTGGTTGTATAGCGTCAGGGTTTGGGTTCAATTGGGTCAAAGCATAATGTTATCAGGTTTCTGGAAAATTTGCTGTAGCAGGTCATTTGGGTTTGTCAAGTGCCCGGTTAATGGTAATACGCTTGCTCCTATTAAGTGGCACCTAAACGAACGGAAGGGTTAAAGAAATATAATCGCGTCCAGCCGCCACCGTTATTGGTATTCCAAAGCAGTCAAGATTTTCGGTTGTTATTACATTACTTGTTATACAATTTACTATTTCTCACACCGTGAGAGCACGTAGACACTTTTAAACAACTGTATATATGGCTTAATACGGATTGAGCACGCTATTACGTCATTAAGCGGTGTACCAACAAACGAGCGACCATTTATGCTGTAAGCTGGTTCGTTTCAATTAGTGCTGACCTTAAAATAGCCCTCTGTATTTTATGGAATATGCTGTATGTTTATAGTAGATACCTGCGTGGTAAATCCTATCACACTTTGCATAATTTGAAATTTATGCTATTAAACTTTAATACGTAAACGGGGGCTACCTAATTCCTTCGTAACTGTAATTCTCAACCTGATCACTAGAGATAAAAGGTTGGTTTTTATGTATCATAATTATTCCATTTATATCTGTATTCACCGAAGGGTTAGGCCGAGGTGTAGATAGCAATTTATGTTTAGGTCCATGTAATAGGGGGCGAGCCTATTGCTATTTACTGGACACAAATCCAAACTCGAGCTATCACTGAGAATTTCGTAGAAAAATCCAATTACACTTTGCTCGATTCGGGAATCGAACCCAGGACCTCTTACTCAGCAGTCGACCTTATAACCACTAGATTAACAAGCCAGTTAGTCTATTTGATGCAAATAAAAAATTAGCTGTAACTGCGGTTCTTACAGTGAATTAAAATCTCGAGAACTCGAGTAGGTAATGGGGCATTCCGTTTCTGGTACTGCATATTATACTGTCTTTCTAAAAAGTAAATAATTTCATTAATTAAACCATCTCAGCTGAGGTAGGTACCTATATGTACTATATATTCGACCCACATGAGTAGAGTGGCGGATTGAAACATGTTTTAGAATGTTTCAAAATCACGGGGTATTTTTGAAAATATGTCTGAAACTCACGGGGGTTTCTGAAATAGTGACAAGCTAATGCCAAAGTCTTATACGCCTTTATACAAATTATATGACGACAGCATATCACTCTTATGTGAACTCGGCTTAACGTTAGCTTGTGAATACATGCCACGCACTTGTTTGTGCTTCTGATCTAAAATTTTTGACAAACTTAGTTTATAATATCATGATTACAGCTATGGTACACGTAAACCCTGCGAAACCCTGTCCAAGATTCAACATAGATTCTTGGCACCTAGACACAGACCTACTTCTCTGTAACTTATGCGAATACGGTGCCAGTAAAACACAAATATACCATACACAATACAAAGTAAATTAGCCTTTGTTATAAAGTAATAAAGGTTATATTAAGCGCATTATGTATAATGAAGCAGACGGATTTCTCGCTGACACGGGCGATGATAAATTAATGTATGATAAATGAATTCATAGTTCCACAGACAAAGAATGGGCAATTTATTACGCCTGGAAACCAGGTCGATATAATTGTATGAAATTATATTAATATTGTTTAAATTATTTTGTTCTATTGAATAGAACTTGATAAGTATACATTATAGGTTTATTTTTATAATTAATTATGGATTTTGTTTTGGTTTCAAAGCAGATATATCCCTTACTCAACTATTCATTTCACTCAGAAGATCAGTAAAGGTAATTAAAAATAAAATTCCAACGTAGTTGTCGGTTATGAGTACTGTCAACAATGTACAAGTTCTAGTGCCTCTTTAGTCTACTGGTCCTAAGGGCGACTGCTACGCTAGAGGTCTTGCGTTCGAACTCTATGAGAGAGGCTTTTGGTCAGCAGTGGACCTCTTGTGGTTGAATTCATAATGATGAACTAAACTTAAAAACATACAATTTAAGTACTAGACGAGAAGTGGTTAAAGCGAGATTAAGTATAATATAAGTTCCATACTTACGCTGCATAAAGTCACAAGTAAATGTTGATATAATGTAAGTATGACTCAATAGGAGCTATAAATATAAATCGTGTGATATTCAATGAGACTCGTACAACAATAAGTAGCGTTTGGCAGCGTCGACTGGTCGCTGCAATGAGCCTGCTTCGAACAGAATAGAAACTTAACGATGTCAGCGGTAACGTCCATGCAGGGCTGCCATTCCCTTGTATTTATTTCAGTGTATTTGATCCGGATATTGGCCTACTCAATATCATTGTATTTAGTAAACAAAGGATAAACGATAAAAAAAACAAATCAAATGAATATAAAACTCATGGCAGAATCTGTACCTAGTGTGCGCGCAAAATCGTAATATTTGTCGCGGATCGTAATATTTGTCGCGGATCATAATATCCATAATATCGAGCAGCCTGTGGTTCATCTATACCCAGACATCTCTCAATGCACTCCACATCCAGTACAACGATGGCTTTAGGATGCTATTGGGGCGGCCCCGCATCACTGCCTGGATGGCTTCCACGCCATCATCCGGAAACTGCACTGATTGAGGGGCAGTACCAATGACATCCTAAAAGTGATTACGGAAAATTGGTGTGACTGAGCTAATGAAAGAGTTCATTCGAGTCTTTAATGAAGTAGAATTAGGTACCTAATCTAGCAAATATTTGTATCTACTAACATAGAATATGTTAAATTGTTACTAACAAAAGATGGAATTTGTCTGAATAAACGAATAAATAATAATCGATAGATATTAGATATAATAATTGGTATCTTAATATACATACCATCACGCATATATTTCCCAAAGGGTTAAGCAGATATGGACTAATGTACAACCACATTTCGCGGTATGTTTAGCCCTCACCCATGTCATGCCTACTGACATTAACCGTGCACAAATCCAAACTCTGAGCTACTGATTTTCATAGAAAAACCCAATGACGCTTTGCTCGATCCAGGTCGAAGATGAAATTGAACATAGGATCTCTCGTGGACCTAATCGTGTTAATCACCACTAGACTAATGAGACAGTTTAACACTCCCTTTTTTTCCTGATAGGCTTACGCTTGACCGCCAGTTCGCCTGATGTTAAGGGTCTACGATGGAGCGCGCTTGCCTAGAAGAAATCAATTCACTCGTGATTTAAATCACCCATATTATTATTATTTTTTTGTTTTTTATGGGGTAGGGGGGCAAACGAGCAGACGGATTGGATGGTAAGCGATTACCGCCGTCCATGGACACTCGCAACACCAGAGAGCATCACAAGTGCGTTGCCGCCTTTTTAAAAGCGGATTGAGCCTCCGATATCCTCACTCACTCGGCGAAACACAACGTAAGCGTTGTTTGACGCCGGCTTTCTGTGAGGCCGTGGTATTCAGTCGAGCCGGCCATTCGTGCAGAAGCATGGCTCTCCCACTGTATCTATCGGGGAAGACCCACTCGGGAAGCGCATTCCACATTTCAGCGGTACGCATGATAATAGTGGACTTAAAGCGTTTCGTTCGGGTTTTCGGAATGTTCAACATGAATCGATGTCGCTTTTTCGTACTTCTGGTCGTCCGGTAGTAGAAAAGGCTAGGGGAATAAGATCGTGGAGATTTGATGCACACTCTCCGAAATGTATTTTTAATTATATAAAATTGCTTGGTACCTACCAACCCTATCGAACAATGGCAGACCGAACTCAACGGGGCAGTATTGAGCAGTGAATAGGCCTCAATATTGTATTGAACGCAACGACCACACTCTCACCGGCCATTGTGACTTTGTTTCAATTAGATGTCTTGTATCAATTTAGATTTGTTGATTAGATTAGTTGTAAGGCCCCTTATTTGTAGCTTAGAATGTTAAGTGTAGGTCATGCTGTGTTTAGTAAACGTGAATAAATTACAGAACAGTTCTTTCCTGAGAATATTTAAAGGAGAATGGTGATGCTTTGTTTTGTGTCGCAGTGTGATAAAACATAATACCTTTACGCCTGTGTTCTCCGAAGGATAGGGCAGAGATTTAGGTGTCAATATACACCCGGAGTACGCCAGCGTTTTTGAGGTTCGTTGTAATAGGGGCAAGCCTATCGGCATTTACAGGGTGATTCATAGTTTTATAGTAAGACCCAATAACACTTACATAGGTCGACCTGGGAATTGAGTGACTAATTCTTAAGAAATTGATGGAGACAATACTTATTACATTTTATCAAGACTACTCTGAACATGAGTTCGGATTTAAACTAAGTATGCATAATAAGGTTTACCTACAATGCAATGATTCTATTAGTTTCATATATTTTAGGTGAATTATTTTGAATTTTTAAACTTTAATTATTATTCCATTAGAGGGGTATCTACGTACGGAATTCGTGGTTAATAATACATGCTTTTAATCGCTAAATGTACGACAGAATCACGTGCGGAGCGTACTCTGCAAATGGGTAGGATCTGGTCACTGTTACCGCAAACAAGGTGAAATCTTCTCAAGGGTAGGCAGTACTACTAAGTCCGGACGTTAAATGAGACCATATTTCTCTCAGTTTGTTTCCGTGGTTCTTCTCAGAGGTCATCAGTTAGGAAATGCCGACGTCATTCAGTTTAAAGATTATTATTTTAAAAGACCTATTTGTGTTTAAAAGACACTTTTACAAGTCAACGGAAATAAATATCATTTCTCATTGTTGTATTATCAGAAATACATGACCAAAAACGCCACTTCTGGACGAGTTTTTAACTAGTCATATACAACAATTTTATGGATGTATGGATCAAACTTCATGCTACGTTTTATAAGCCGGGCGTAAGCCTTCAAAGAGTGGAAAACTTCAATCCGCTTAGTACTTTTGTGTGAGGTAAAAAAGGACACAAACAAGAGAAATTTACGCTCAGTTATGAATAATATAATATAAGATTATATACTCGTATGAACAGGAATTAAGTATTACAGTTTAAAAATATGTATACATTTATAAAAAAGGTTGAGTAATAAATGAAATTTGGATAACCTTGGCGCTAAAATAGAATAAATAAATTGTAATGTCTATTATCTTAGTGAGTCTTATTTGACTACCTCATTACTCTAGTGGTCTCAAGCGCGACAGCTACGTTAGAGGTCCTGGGTTCGATCCCCAGGTCGAGCAAAGTGTTATCGAGTTTTCTATGAAATTCTCAGTAGCTGCTCGGAGCTCGTCTAACCGCCTTGTACGCCTCTGCCTAACCCTTCGGGGAATACAGGCGTGATGGTATGTTATGTTATGAAGTTTATAAGACGTTTTATACTACTGTTATTACTATTATCCTGTAAGTTTCTCCTACAAGAGTTAGAGCTAGACGTGAAGTAGATAAACTTTGGCATTATAATATGTACAACAAATCTTGTGTCAGTTTGTTCGTAACTTTTGCTAAATGCAGTTTAATACTGCTCGCAGTGTCAGCTAGTGTTAGTTTGGTCGTTCACTTAGAAAAGTTTTGTTATGCCTAATACATGTTGTACAGTCAACAGCACATCAAGTTACTATAAACTGTCAAACTTCCCCAATGGATAATAAACTCTATTATTTGGAGATTAAATAGAAAATCGATTGAGGAAATTTGGCAGTTTTGGATACCATGACCGTACATAGTAAGATTGAGCGAATTTGGTGGATGCCATGTGAAAATAAAAGGGGAATATTTTTTTAATAGTGTACTCCATAAAGACAAAATAGAATAAAAATAACAAGAAATGTTTAATTTCGTCAGCGACATGGGGTATAAAATTATCATCTTCCTATACAAGCTCAACAACTTACTCCAGCGATTCCTAAACTAGGTTTTAGTAAGTATTTCGAGAATTTGGATGACGTCACTGATGAAAATAACTATAAAACCCTGCCGGATAGGATATATATTACATAAAAATAGTGGATATATAAAAATATACTCATTATTATAATATATTAATATATAATAAATGATAAATCAAGCGAACGGGAAGCGTGGCCTGTGTCAATCGCAGCCTTTAGACGCCAGCAATATTAGTAGTATCTCGCGCATTGTCATCTTCCAGTTTAACCAGATGCGGCAGATTATCAATATTTTATACGAAGCGACTGCCATCAGACCTCCGAGACCTAATTTCCGGGCAATACCGATATCCGGAGGTAGACTGGTTGTCAGGCTTTTTTGGGCTTCTTCCTACCACTATAACAATTGTCATACATGTTCGTATGACAACCGGAACTAACGGCTATACGTGCTCTCCGAGGCACGGAGGGGTGTCGATATGTTAAGAATGGTCACTCATCCACAAACTGACCGCAGCATGAATCAGTTGATCAGCTTGGTTAGGTAATTCTTAGCCACGAGCCCCTCAGCTCGTGGCTGGGCTCGTGGCTAAGTAATCATTGTCATTTTGAGATGTCAGTTGTTAAGTCTCATTTTCCCAGTACTTTCGCTGGCTATATTACCCTTTCAAACTGGATCTCAATAATTTTAGCATATCGTTGCTTAGCGTTAGAATGTACTGGCACAACTCCAGATAAGTTCAGCAGCAAGAACCACCTTTTACCTCTAAATCTGTATTACAGTGACTTTTCCCCCTCTAAATATTTCATCATTGTTCCAAGGAGTAGTGTGAACTTTTGTCCTGAATAATTAATTGGTAGAGTCGAGGTAAGTACAAACCTGTGTCGGATTCGCGTGCTGCCCTACTTAGTCTCAGTAGGCGTCATTGTTTAGTAGACTTATAACGAACGACGTACTTATGATGTCTTATAACGATGTAAGTACCTATATGCCATTTACTGTATTCAATAGTGACGCAAGTCGAAATATTGCCATTATGAGTTAGTAATGGATTCTCAGTAGCTAATTACATTATACTAACATTTTAAGCAATAAAGAACCAACTTGCTATTTCATAACATTTTGACATGTGTCACTATTGAATTCAGTAAACGAAGGAGGTATTATGTTTAGGAAATCTTTCGTTGAAATTATTTAGAAATTGACTGCTTCGATTGTCTAGTGAGTCACAAGACAAACGTAGCTACTGAGCGCGAGGTTCAATTCCCAGATCGAACAGTGTTATTGAGTTCGTCCTATGAAATTCGTAGGAGTAATTCGGCGTTCGGATATGTGCACGGATAATGGTAATAGGCTAGGCTACTATCCTCGACCTAAAAATACTTGCCGACTTAAATTTAAAATAAAAAATTATTTACTGTCATAAATTTTTAGGGACATTATTACTTAATTCATAAAGAAAATCACCGCTCCGTCACTCCATGAGAGATAGACATACATTTGATATGTGTATAATAATATGCCTAGCATAAATACAAATATGTATAAGTTGGATACTCGGATACCTTACTTCATGGTATGTTGGCAATAATATTTAGTAAAATATGTTGAAGTGGGTAATTCTGTAAATCTTGAAGGAACGTCAATTCTACTCTTTGATGTAGGCACTCCCGTTTGTTCAGCGACTTACGATATAATGCGAAGGTAAATTATTGCGCTCCTTTGTACGCGAACCGTCTTCGCGATTAACGAAGACATACTTCTAACATTTATACGTACAACCACAAAGATAATTGTGTGGTCTGGGCTTTGAAAAGGTGCTCTTTGGTTTTTTTGGTTTAAGGTAAAGTTTTATATTATAACTATATGTTACGAATGTTATATAGTTTTTAAAATGTAGTTTGGTATGTGGCCTTTTCATAACCAAATGTAATTAAGATTTTTTAATTATGACAAAATAGCAAATTATAAAATTGAGCAAATTAACGTCTCTCATATACTTAAAATCGTAAATTGTAACTTTTTAATATCATGTTTTGTAATGTTCTAACAGCTTGTTATTTTTAACATACAAAAGTGAGAGAATAATTTTACCTCAGGCAGGATTGAAATCTGCGTTGTCCAGTTGGAACCCCGGACTTTAACCGACTAACCTATTAAGATCTGCCTTTAGTGCTTCATTTTTCTTTCAATATTTTAATTTCTGTGATGTAGTTATCTTTTATAATCAGCGTAACACAATAATGTATTGCCGACTTTACTAGCTAATTATTTAAGTTTCAATTTGTTTGTAGCCAGCCACCCACATTAAAACTAGTGTTAGCTTTTCACAAAGGAAATTTCTTCATGTATACTGAATCTATACTAATATTGTAAAGCTGAACAGTTCTTTTGTTTGAACGCGCTAATCTCAGGAACTACTGGTTGGAATTGAAAAGTTATTTTTGTGTTGGATAGTCCATTTATCGAGGAAGGTTATAGGCTATATAACATCACGGTATGCCTCTTAGGAACGGAGCAGAGCGGTTGAAACCGCGAACGGGTCGCTATTTGATATATAATATTTAAAGGAATCGTTAAAGGAATGTCTAAGCGATGGAACGGAGCTCAGATATAGAAATAAACCAACTTCAGAATCGTTACACTAGCGTAATGAATTCTAGAGTACATACATACCTTAACGCCGGTATTTCTTGAAGGGTTAGGCAGAGGTGTACTACACTACACTACACTTACAGTTCGCCGGTATGTCTAGGTAAATGTAGTAGGGGGAGAGGCTATTGCCACTAACCGAGCACGAATTCAAACTCCAAGCTGCTACTGGGAATTTCATAGCAAAGTCCAATAACATTTTGCTCGACTTGGACATCGAACCCAGGACCTCGTAGCAGTTTGGGACCACTAGACTAATGAGGCAGTTAAATGATACAGTAAAACAACTTAAGTTTTGTATATGTAGGTATTCCATGGACATTTCCATAGCGGGCTATGTAAATGTCCAATCAAATTGTCAGATTGAAGATCTTATGTTCTTAGCATCTGTAATAATGGAGCGAGCATTAACATTGCGCTGTAAGTGGATTGATTTGCGATTTCATTGCGAAAGTCCTTATTACTTGGATAATTCCCGCCGGGAAATGGAAATGATGATTGAATCCCATTGATGTTTCATCTCAACGGAGAATCACTCAATTATTGAAATCATCGTCCGTTGCATTACTTGGAGAGTGGGTTGTTTGATGAGTCACTGGTATTTAGAGCTGCAGAGTAAATGTTACAGTAATTATTACTAAAGAAGCTGAGATCTGCCTTCAAAAAAATTTGCATAGTTCGACATTTTACTGATTACAAGAAGATTTCAACTTAAGGGTCCGGCGGAGCCTGAAGTGCCCACAAAAATGTAATACCAAAATAAATCGTAATCCATACAATATTTTAATAAGTTGTCTTATTGTTAATTTAGGTTTCTACCGTACTATTTTGCCTACTGGAAATAAATAACAGAAACTCGTTCCAAACTTAGTAACGTTATCAAGAATTGCATTCGCTTACATTTATTTCGTGAACAAATTTAGACGAAATGGTAGAACCTAGGTTAGGTAGTAGGAACCTAGGTTAACGGTATCAGAATCCGAATAATAATAAATTTTGATTAAATTGTGTTTGAATTACGATTTATTTTGATATTACGTTTATGTGTAAAATTCGATCCGCTGGACTCTTAATATAGAATTCTTCAGATACTAACTAAATCTACAAGGAACTATTTTAGAATTATCTGTGTATTAGAAACAAAGCGATGGGAAATTCAGAATCGGTTTATAAAAACAGAAAGTTCTGCGGTAACAGTCTCCTCTTCTATTTTTGAAATCGGTAAAAGATCGCATCTATTTGAGTAACTTTAAAACTCGGTTAATTTTGTTTAAAAACGCGTTAATAAACTGACATCGTTAAGATGTGAAAATTATTTGTAGGCATTAGCATTTCTGACCCCAGCAACCCTACCGGCTAGAAATATTTTCATAAATCAACGACTTCAGAAGTCACATCGTGGGATACTCGCTAATTAACTGTTGTGAGTAAACGAAGTTGACTTTAACTGCCTGCATTAAACCTTTAACGGCTTTTTCGTCGAAATCAAAATTGAACTCAAATTTTCTGCTCCCGGTTAAATTGCGGTTGGTTTTGAATATAAATACACCACTCCGGTTGCGGCACTCACACGTTCTTTGGTGGTTCTTTTAGTAAAATTTAAAAAGATAAATCTTTAAGATAGCATTATAATAGCGTTGTAAATATGTAAATAGGTGTTTAACATCTTTTAGATTTTATTTTAAGATTCTTTTGTAAAGATTTAGTATTTTGTCTTAGTAGGTACTGTAGACACCGCTGTAAAAAAGCGGTATTAGTAATACTGTATTGCTGTAGGTAGCCTGGTTGAAAATAAATAAAGAATAAACAATCATATGAAATCATATGAAGTAGAGAATCTTGATCGACTCGTTGTATTAGCTAGGGCTTCGCCCTCGTATTAAACTTAAAAGTTAAACTATACGTTTAATTATAAACACCTCTCTAGATCCCTACAGTAACAACCATTTTTGATAATATTTTTTTGCAGTACCTAATCCGATGGAGATTTTCTTAGTTAAAGACAAAACTCTGCGGTACGGGGATCTCTGGTGGAGTGCCTCGGTGACTCTTACATGGTTATGGAAGACGGAATAAAGAAAATGCAAGGCTGGATACTTTGAAACCAATATCTACTTGTATGGGATTCGGTGCTTCGAATGCCATTATAGGTATAATCAAGTTCGATCGTTATTTAAAAATATTTTAATTTTTTTTTACATTATTTATACAAATAATTATGTATTTGACTGCCTCATTAGTCTAGTAAGACTGCTACACTAGAGGTCCTGGGTTCGATCCCCAGGTCGAGCAAAGTGTTATTGGGTTTTTCTATGAAATTCTCATTAGCAGCTCGGATTCTGGATTTGTGCCCGGTTAATGGCTATAGGCTCGCCCCTTATATCATGGGACCTAAACATACCGGCGAACTGTGGGTGTACATTAAGTACACCTCTGCCTAACCGTTCGGGGAATACAGGCGTGATGGTATGTTATGTTAATTATGTATTTTTAAATTATTATATCTTATATACAAATAAAAATAAATCGCCGAAATGTATGAACGCGCATAACTCCAAAACGACTGCACCAAATTGGATAATTATTTTTTGGTGTGTTCGTAATTGTCAGCACAAGGTTTGTATCGATTTTTTTTTGGAAAACACACCTGATGTGTTGGGAAAAATTCCGCGAGCGAAGCTGCGTACGGGGCGCTACTATAGAATATATTTCTATATTTGCCTTATTGGCCTAGTGGTACCAAATGTGGTTGTACCAAGTCCTGGATTGAATTACCGGCCAAGCGGATATACCGCCGTACAATTCTTCGAGGAATGAAGACGTGTAAATTATGTATTTATACCAACCCACTTAATATTATCTATCTTAATTGATGATATCAAAATCTCCAATCATCCGACAAATATCTTGAACAAAAAAATTGAATAATAAGAGTTGATCGGGTTGGGTCGGGCGTCGTCGGGCGGCGCGTACGCACTCGTGTAGTTATAGCCGGCGGCGGCGACGCGATTCGGTCAGACCGGTTGGTCGTGTTCCGACCGGAGCCAGTTTTTTCGCAACACAATTCTTCCTGGCTCCCAACCCTGTTTTCGATATACCTATACCTGTATGTAGGTTGTGGATGACGGAATTCGGTTGCATAAATTGGAGTAACTTGTGGAACGAAGTTTTAGGACGAAAGAATCGATTTGGGAAAGCATAGATTCTATAATTCTGTTGTCATCCAATGGCGGATAAAAGTATCATAATAGAGTTTTATGTGTTTTGAATGTATCTAAATTTGTTGTAGTTTGTAGCTTTATTTGCACGTATAACCCTGATTAGTGTCTTTTTACTGCTTAAGGAACAAATGTTGTATTCGACCAGAGACTTCATCAGTTTTTTTTTGCTAGACCATTACAATACACCCGGGAGATATGTGTGTGTAAGCTTGATAAACCTTGTTGGCGGCGGGTGTTGCTATAACTATTGAATTTGCTCAAATGCCCAGGCTGTGTTGCCATAGCTAGTAGGTTAGCCACTACTTTTTATTTTCCCTTCGAATTAATCTTTCTAAAATATGGTTTTCAATAGGTGGGTTAACCACGACAACTGTTAAGTTCTAAGGATTCTTTAGAACTGAACTATCATAACACAGTATTTAATTATCTAAATATCCAACTACACGAGTAGTATAATAATTATGGCATGGACCCGTGACTTTCAAAGTCATATGTAAATTATTATATGCTCTCTTGGCAATGAAAGAAATACATCATGAGGAAACCTGCATGCCTGGGAAATTTTCTCAACGGATTTCTGCCATCAAACTCGGCCAGCGTGGTGGACTATAGTCTAACCTTCACTTATTTTCATTGGTCAATAAATGCGGCAATAATTTAGTACCTATATGGTTTTATTTTAACTTTAGGACCATACTATACATATTAAAAAAAAAAAAAATACTTTTTTGTGTCGCGAAAATTCTCTGTCTTAAAGATTTAAAAAAAGAAAAGCATATTTTCAAGAAGGCATTGTACAAAACGGTTGTTCTTATTTCTAGAATTGCTATAAAAAATGATTAGGCACTATTGATACACTCACGGTATCGAGATCTGTAATAAATTTCTACTGATAAATAAATTGTAGGTACCTTACTTTTATGTGAGGTAAAAAAATCGCCAACACGCGGCTCCGAATCTTGCGCAGAGCGTTGACTCCGCAGATGAACCATTTAGACGTGCCTGTGTACTGTGTATACTTGAACGAGTTTCATGCGTGTTTCCAATGTCTTGCGGAACGATTTTGACGAATTCGAGAAATTATTTATTAATTTACTTTGATCATTTTTTGTTATAAAAATATACACGCACTTATTCATACATATAGCAGTGATAGCCTATTGGTATGACCGTTGGACTGCCAAGTCAAAGGTCTCGAGTTCGAACCTAAGGCACGCACCTCTGACTTTTCGAAGTCATATGCGTATTAAATAGTTAATTTTCACCCGCTTAAACGGTGAAGCAAAATATCGTGAGGAAACCTGAGACCCGTTTGCCAACCCGCACTAGGCCAACTTGGTAATCCCTCTCATTCTGAGAGGAGATCCGTGCCCAGCAGTGGGAAGTTATAATGGGTTGATTATGTTATGTTATGTATTCATATATGCGTGATTTGTAAAGGACAATGGTAATTTTTATTTTATTTAGTGTAGTAATAAGTCCCGCTTCTAGGTATCTAAACAGCAGGTAAAATCCATTGCTTAGTGAGGAATGCTCCCACTGTTTTTTTTCATGTGCAAGTCTTACCATCACAGCAGTCATGATCAAAACGTTAATAAGACCAGGAATTTCGGAATGGGGATGACAATATTATTTCTTGATTTCGTAAAAACTTTGAAATTTTCGAACGAATATCTTGTAGATTTTGTATGGGAAGACATTTTTTATGGTTTTCGAAATTATATTAGTTCAAACGTTGCTTATTATTATCATAGTATAGTGTTTCAGGAAGGTTTATTCGTGGTGGTGTGCTTTCGAGATGCAGTTATTCAGGTTTGACGTTTCGTGATGGCGTACCATACTTATGATGGGTAGTGGGTACTATAACCCTCTTTGGTAGTACCTATACTAACCGTATAGGTACTACGTACTCATTATGAATAATCCTGTATACCTATCTGGCAAAATTAATAATTATAGTGACTGAACGACGGTATCTCCTCTTAGTATTTCACAATTAATGATAAGTACCTATTTCTTTAATTTCAACCTACGTCTTCGTTATAGGTATCGGGCATACGCACCCATGTCAGTTTTCATTAGAAACCCATTCTCAATTGACACAGTGACTCTCGTTGGTTATAAAAATTGCAACAAAAATAGTAAAAGAAAATCCGTCCAATAAACGAGCCAACGGATACTGCGCGCGCGCACACCCACACATACGCACCGCCTATAGCCACGCCCCACACACGCAGCCACTTGGTCACGAACAAGCCCGAGATTATACGAAGATTGTCTTCTCGTCTAGTCTGGCTGCACTATGTACTATATACGAAAGTATATAATATAAAGTACCTATTGTCTGTGGCGATGACTCGCAGATACCAAGTATATGATTTATAAAAGAAAAAAGGTATTCGAAGGCGGTTGTAGGTATAATGATTCCAAGAACAAAGTTAGGTATACGATTTTATGAGTCAATATGGGAGTAAAATTGAAACTAACGATCCTTAAGACTTTTATGGCGGCGTTATTTCTGAAGTTATTGGAAAATTACTAAGTTGCAAAAGAATTTTCTTGGGAAAGTTAATTAGATAGGGAACATACTTAGTAATAAAGGATAAGCAAGTATAAACTAACTAGGCTGAAGGCAACACTGAGAGTTGGGTAGAAACAAATAGCTAAAATACCTTATTAATTGATAAACTGATAACCTATAACTTATATATACTTTAATAATTTAATCTAATTTCAATACAATCTAACAGAGCAACTATTGCACAGGAAATCCGAAGTAAAAAGAGAGCGAGCCGTTGGTGTCCAGTCTTTTTATCTTCTCGTACTGACAGTAGCTAGGTAAGTGATCACGGTCGTCCGGTAGGAGGCGCTGGGGTGGCTGCTACCGGTCATTGGGCTGCCAACACAAGGTATAAGGTATAGGCTAAATAGCAGAGGCAGTGATAGCCTAGTGGTATGACCGTCGGACTGCCAAGTCAAAGGTCTCGAGTTCGAACCCAAGGCACGCACCTCTGACTTTTCGAAGTCATGTACGTATTAATAATTAATTATCACGCGCTTGAACGGTGAAGGAAAACATCGTGAGGAAACCTGCATGCCTGAGAGATTTTCTCGATGGCGTGTGAAGCCTGCCAACCCGCACTAGGCTAGCGTGGTGGACTATAGCCTAATCCCTCTCATTCTTAGAGGAGACCCGTGCCCAGCAGTGGGACAGTATAATGGGTTGATTATGTTATGTTATGTAAGGTATATTTGTGAGACGTATTGATGGTAGCGGAGCAAAGAGTGATTACTGGTATAGGACGGTAAGAAAAGTCGTCATATAGCAGTAAAATGAGGCCTACTCTGTCCAAATAGTCGGGTTGACGACTGTGATGGGTCACTCCGAAAATTAGATTTATCGTATGACGCTACTGTGGGATGGCGATCAGTTATGCTGGTATATAGCTTGAAATCTAATTTTGTCAGCCAGTCCTTAGCTTCTAGGATCAGCCATGGAGTTTCTTACCATAGGATTCTCCATAGGATCAACTTTTTGGAACCGTGCAACTAGACTCATAACTTTTCATAAATGCTTTTAAAAGACTATTTGAAATAAGAACATTTGAACTCGAGAACTCATTTAGTTCAGGTTCTTCCCAGAATTTTTTGTAAGGGCAATTCTCCACAATATGCTGTACATTTTTGTACATGCGATTTGTTACATGTCCATAAGTGTAACAAGATTATTAAAATGTATAGCTAGACTTTATGAAATGGTTTTAAATCGTTATTATGATTGCGTAAACAGGAGAGAATATACAAAAATAATTTAATTTGACGGAATATATCGTCACGGATAAATAGATTCTCGAAACCGACCAGGAAAATTTGTACACACTAACGAATTTGCCTTGTTTTTGCAGCTACAGTAGTGCCAGCTTCCTCAATCTCAAGAATATTTACCTAGAAATACATACAAATCGCCCATTATAATCGTACTGATCACCTATTAAATTCTCTTAACAAACTTCCACTAACAAAGTTCGATTGAATAGAAAAACTTGTCCTTATTTCCGGTGGACCGAACAGATACGAGCATAATTTACTCCGAGACGGCTATAAAGGTGGTCACACACGGTAGAGATACTGTCAAAGGAGGATGGCCACGATCCACACAAAACTGACCCATGCTTTGCGCACACGAAATATATCTCGGTATTTTGGTTACTATAAGTAGGTAAGTATATAAATTATTATCTTACTAATAGGTATTATAAATGTGAAAGTTTGTGAGGATGTATGGATGTTTGTTATCGCGCCAGAACGGTTCGGATCTGGATAAAATTTGGAGACTGAAAGATAGATTATAATCGGTCAGGACAGGTCTGACCTGGATAAAAAATAGTCTATGTGTAGGCTACTTTTTATCCAGGTCGGACCCAATTCTGAAGTCCACACAGACAAAGTTGCGGGCAGAAGCTAGATAGATATATTTATTTATTTTGATTTCAGTGGCTTTAGTTAAATTGCCTTCGGAAGGAAAAATATTGTATTTTTAAATGTTGCTATTAGGTAATTAAATAAAATTTTTGCAAGTGTGTTGAGTCTACCAATTAGCAAAAGATAGTGTGGTGTACTCTGATCTGATACTCGAAAATTTTGAAAGAAGAATCATATCTAATTTTAGCACTACGATTAGATTACATTGAAATTCATTGTTTATCTATCTGCGCAGTGTACACCGTGCTTTAAAAGGCAAAACTTAGATAAAAATATTATGGCGTAGCGTATGTTAGTACTGTCGTCGTCGGTATGTATACGTGCATGCGACACGTCATTCAACTCGGTCCCGCGTGTAATTGAAATTAATTGTACTAAATGTACTCGTAGTTGCGGTTTTTTTGAGGTTTACATGCGAATCCACTCGCGCCTGTCCATTCCGAAGTTGGAAAATAAAGTAAAGTATCTTAGAATTTATGGTTAGTTAGTTATTTATGTTTTCCATCTGTGATATCGAATATCTCTTTTTTATTTATTTGTATTGTGCTTGGATCACAGACAGGCATACGAGTCGCTTGACGGTGAGCGGTAACAGCGGCCTTTAACACAAGTGGTATCACTCGCGTATTATCATTTTGAAACGTCAGTTGTCATAACAACTAAGCCGTGAAATTACCCTTTAATTCGGCATTAAAAAATAGTAGCACATTGTCGTTTACTGGCAGAATATTTTTGGCAATGCGGTGGTACTTACCTAGACCAAAACAGAGATTTCAACACCCTCACATTTAATGATAATTTATTTATCTATAATGCGATGTCTATGAATTGAAATTTGGTGCACAGATAGTTTATAACCTGAACGTAACGAATACGATACTTTTTATCCAGGTTGGACTCAATTCTGAAGTCCACGCAGTCACGGGCAAGACCTAGTAAAACCTATAAAATATCATCTAATAATGTGACACGCCAAACGATAAACTGTCATATTAAATTTAATTATGAATAAGGTAGGTATATCCAGCAGTAGAAAGTTATATCAAGTTTTATTACAACAGTTATTACGCTTAATACCTACATAAGTTGCGAAAGTCGTAAGTACCTAAACGCTACAAGGAAAACGGATTCCGAGAAATATAATCCATTATCTATCTGAGAACTTTCGACACGTGGTCATTAAGCGGTATGTATGCGTAAACGAACGGATTAGTAAAACTGTTAACTTTAACTGTGTAATCTCAGGAACTGCTTTATTGATTGCGATAATATTTATAAAGAAAAGTCATTTCTTATGGTAGGTATTTGACATTATAAAAATGTTTAAGGAAATAATATTTTACGATGGAATTAGCGCATGCTGAATAGTTATAAAGATAAAAATTTTTGCGAATGAATAATTCTATCATAGGCAAATAAAAAATAATAATCTTACTAGCAATATGGGTCGCACATTACTAGTATTCTTGTTAACCCCTCGTGCCAAGCTAAATGCTTGTGTTACGAGTAGGTTCACGTCGGTAGTGCGATGGGTGGGTTTCGAACCGGCAACTATATAATATCAGGAAAATTGTGTCGATAACTTAGGTACTTGGCTAAAGCGTCTGAGAAAAAATATTCTATATATAAGTAATAAAATGAAGTTTTAGCTCTTATATGTTTTACGTTGGCGTTTCATTCGATATGGCTCTGTAAAAATATGGTTGTAAATATGGCTAAAAAATTCGATAAAATGACTAAAGACTAAGTTGTAACATCGCTAAAAACATAGAAACTTAGTACTATTCGTAAGACCTAGGATTCAGAAATAACCTAACCAGTTCTCTGTAGATCCTTGTAAGCTGCGCGTGGAGTTAGGCAGATGATATATTGCCATTTTTTTCCAAACGTGGATAATTATAGCTTAATTAGAGTACAATATTGTCTTTCCAAACACGGCATTAGGCCAGCGCTGAGAGAACCTGTGTGTGGTACGTGACGATACTATTAATATATAATGGACAATCTTCGCGGTTGATCAATATTTGACCCAATATTTTTAACAATAAGGATGATAAGAGATTTGTAAAGGACATCAACGTTTTCAAGCCCAAAACTGCAAGACCGAAGGATACGGTGAGCTCGTTCTGTGTGAATCGCATCGCCAATAATTAACAAAAATGTAAGGTAGCTGTTAGTAATTGCAACATTAAGACGTCCAACAACTTAGTCTACCCGTGACCATGGATGCTGTAAAGGATCCGAAACGTCGGGAATTAAATAATATCAATACAACGCGATAAAATCCGTAAAAAGTAGTTTTATTTCAATTACACATAGGTAATTAAAATTGTGTACTTTTCTAAATCTATGGACTTCAATGTCTGCAAATACATCATTATTTATTTATATTCAAATAGCGAAAATAATAACTGCTAGAGCTTCCACCTTAACGTATATCAAACACAACCAAAACTAATAACTTAAAAGCAATTTAGTTTAACCGTTGAATGGTTTTCAAATGAATCATTCATCCTAGTTATCTGCGCAGTCGCAGGCATCTGTTCTTAGAACCGACCAGCTCGTTTCGCGGTATTTAATCAGTAGTAGGTGCGGACTTGGATAGAATGGACTTAATTTATTAGGTATCAGAGTATTTAGATTTTTGTGGGTAGTTATTGATTGCTCGGTCTTGCGCTTGCA
The DNA here is from genome assembly GCA_910591435.1 of Acronicta aceris. Classification (NCBI taxonomy): domain Eukaryota; kingdom Metazoa; phylum Arthropoda; class Insecta; order Lepidoptera; family Noctuidae; genus Acronicta; species Acronicta aceris. The sequence continues at coordinate 16,908,822 of OU342758.1, read as the reverse complement.
GGTGCGCTAGCTGGCTGTGGGATACCAACAACATATACAGTCTGTCTTCATGTTATTCCCGACCTTTTTATAAAAGTAAAATATTTTAGAAATATCTTCACATCAACTGCCTCGTTAGTCTAGTGGTCCCAAGCGCGACTGTTAAGCTAGAGGTGCTGGGTTCGATTACCAGGTCGAGCAAAGTGTTATTGGGTTTTTCTATGAATTTCTCAGTAACAGCTCGGAGTTTGGTATTTGTGCCCGGTTAATGGCAATAGGCTCGCCCCCTATTACATGGGACCTAAACATACCGGCGAACTGTGGGTGTACAATAGTACACCTCTGCCTAACCCTTCGGGGAATACAGGCGTGATGGTATGTTATGTTATCTTCACATTATTTCACATTTGACACCACAATCTATTAGTGTACCTATAAACGTCCTTCAGTTACAGTGTACATCACGATCATACGTCCTGATACAGAATTCAGAATATTCGATTCAGAGAACATTATATTGTAACTATTTACTTTCGATTTTGTCTGCTGATTTTAATGGAGTGTTAACGGTATTGCTTATTGGTTCTTCTAGAGAAAGAAAGAAAAATAATTTGCGTCTGCACGAAAATTACAAATCAATGCATTTTTATGTTGGCAAGAGCTTTAAACTACAAACAAAAACGTACAGAAAAAGCTTAAAGCTCTCAAATTATTGTTGTCTGCACCAATTACATACCACGATAGTATTTTATAAAAAAAAAAATCCCAACGCCTAGAGCATTAACAGGCAGACGTGGGATCATATTTGACCTATTGAACTTTAGCAGTGAAGTTATACTTAACCACGAGAACCTGTAATTACGTAGTTGATGGGGTTAACAGGGACGCTAGTGAGGTGCCACGTCACACGTTAACGATATGAAAAAATATACATACAATAAATAAATAAGTCGATCAGGTAAGCAGGTAGAAATTATGAATTTGCAAGGACGATGATGAAGCAAATAGAGAAGAATATAAATTAAAAATTTAAAGAAACCCCTGACACAAAAATCTTTAAAAAGAAAAAGAAAATCTAAATATACCTATTCCTTTTATGATTAATATAAGTACAATATTTTAATCCAAGCGTCGTTGTGTCGGGGGACCGCTCATGTGCCCGTCAAAACGCATCGTTTGTGCCCAAACACAACGTAGATGCCGTACACCGTTGAGGAGTTCTTCTGACGGGTTGGTTATGCTACAGGATTTTGTAATATACTCAATACTCAATACTTTATTGCATTCCATAATGTGAAGGTACAGATCTATGGTTTAAAACCAATATATCATTGACAAGAGACAGGATTTCAAATTTCGAATCGATCAGACCTGTGGAAGTTTTTCATCAAGAAAAGAGGTGACGATCTTCAAACGGTTGAGCAAATATTTTCAAACATAGCTAAGAACAATAAAAAAAATATATCAAAATAGGTTCACTTGATCAGGCTTTACGACGCAACAGACAGACACACATATACACACTACAAACTTATAACACCCCTCTTTTTCGTCGCGGGTTAATAAAAATGAAAGGAAATACTGGAGATCTATTTAAATTTTTAGACAGACCATTGGTATAGAATAAATAAAATAAAAAAAAATGTTGCAAGTAATTGTAATATATAAATTCTCGAATGACTTCATAATACAGGTTGCACAAATCGGTCAAGTGGGAGACATTTTGGTAAAATGTTTTTTCAAGATTTATTACATAGAATTTATACATATTAGTATTTATTCAATACATACATTGAATCATGTGTAATGAACAAATATTTAGGTACTAATTAATGAATCTATACTAATATTATAAAGCTGAAGAGTTTATTGGTTTTAACGTGCTTATCTCAGGTTGGAATTGAAAAATTCTTTTTGTGTTGCATAGTCCATTTATCGAGGAAGGTTATAGAATATATAACGTCACACTACGCCTCTTAGAAACGGAGCAGCGCGGGTGAAACCGCTGGCCGGTCGCTAGTATTTTATATGTGCCGAAAATCAATTTAAATACATGGATTTGTACTCTAATACATAAAAGTAACAGTGTCAATTAAAACTTAGGGAAATTTTCTAGTTTTGTTAATGTTATATATATCTTGTGTATATCGCAGACACTTAAGTATTTTAGAGAGAAGCATGTGATTTTATCGTAGACTTGATTTACTGCCAAATTAGGACCAGTAATTGGACTCGAAACTTGTAGATTTTTTTTTATACCACTAAGGTGGCAAACAAGTTTACGACCCGCCTGATGATAAGCCGTTACGTTACCGTAGCTTATGGTAGCGTCCTATGGACGTTTGCAACACCAAGGGCATCACTCACGCGTTGCCGGCTCTGTAAATTAAGGAGGAATAGTTGGGCTGGCAGCATAGGAGACATTCTGCCAAGCATGACAGCGGCGGTAACAAAACACCACCGGTCGCCTACACTGCCAACACAACGCTTCCTCGCAGAGCTCTGGCAACTTTGCTCACCGTTAGGAACACAACGTAGCACGGAGCTATGTTATTTGGCTACGACTTTCTGCAAGGTGGAGGTACTTCTCTAGTCGAGCAGCTCCAATTGTGAGTGGAATTATTCAATTCCACTATGCCCTACCTTTCTTAATATGTAGTAGTTTACAATTATTATTGGCCTGCCAACAGCGTAAAAAATGTAAACTTTTTTCGTAAAGACAAATGGAGGTATCCATTAGGAGGTGAAGACTCAGGCATATCTGCTTTAAGAGTAAACATGGAGTTTCATAGAGCTTCTTTCTGCATTCCTCGAATACAGGCGTGATGGTTTGTTATGTTATTGTTTTTTTTTAATAATACATCATAACATACCATCACGCCTGTATTTCCTGAAGGGTTAGGCAGAGGCGTAATGGATATACACCCACAGTTCGCCGGTATGTTTAGGTCTCATGTTATAATAAAACATATAAAACCCAATAACACTTTGCTCGACACGGGGATCGAACTAAGGACCTCTAGCGTAGCAGTCGCGCTTGGGACCATTAGACCAATGAGGCAGTCATACTCGTAAGTCGTTTTTAAATAATATACGTTATAATGGCAATAGAGTCGCCTATTCGCCTAGTCGCCTATTGAATGGATCCTGGGGAACCTTCGGGGAATACAAGCGTGATGGTATGTATGTTAATATACGTTACTAGCTCTCCCCCGGCAGGTGTTGTAATGCCTTTTTTTCATCATAAACCTTCCCAGGCATGCACACAACAATCAATCTATCAATCAAATCTTTTATTTGCAAACTCACCAAAGATTCATTGCAATAGGATGAATAATTTAGCAATGCTGTATGAATGTTTGTTTGTTTGTTTGTTCTCTATGAACAAACAAACAATCATTCATAAAGATATGAAGGAATCTTTGTGACATATTTTATAGTCACAGGTTTATGTAAATTGTCCTGTCTGTCAATCAGTGTTGGTAGATATATATATATTTATATATGTGCTTTGTAGAATAATTTGTATGAGTATATATGTATAGCTGCAGTGATAGCCTAGTGGTATGACCGTTGGACTGTCAAGTCAAAGGTCTCGAGTTGGAACCCAAGGCACGCACCTCTGACTTTTCGAAGTCATATGCGTATTAAATAGTTAATTATCACGCGCTTAAAACGGTGAAGGAAAACATCGTGAGGAAACCTGCATGTCTGAGAGATTTTCTCGATGGCGTGTGAAGTCTGCCAACCCGCACTAGGCCAGCATGGTGGACTGTAGATAAATGATAAATGATATTTATTTCTGTAAATAGATCTTTTAGGACACTTTTACAAGTAATTTTTTTTTAAACAAGATGGCGCCGGCATTTCCTAACTGACGATCTCTGAGAAGAAACACCGAAACAAACTCAGAGAATCATGGTCTCTTTTAAAGTCCAGACATAATACTTAGTAGCAAATATGTGAGTTCCAATGTAAGACAATGTCTGATATGGCCTTTAGAAGAAAGAGCCATTGCAGCTTTAAGTAGACCAGTCCCATCTGACGGCACGCATGCATCAGTCATAGGATAGGATAGCTCAACCATAATCTAGGGAGCTTAACAACCCGTCGCACGACGATACCAGATCAGTGGAATATTTGCGTAGGCCAGATATAAATCTCAAAGCCGTCAGACCTTAAATCTGTGTATATCTAATTACCCAGCTTACATAATACTCACATTTACATTTTGTTTTTAAATTAATAATTGAATACATTAATTAAATTGAATGTCACAAAAAAATACAGTAATGTCTTTGATAATAAATTGATTGATACGAATTATAATAGTAATGTCAAACTTAAAATAAATAATGTCAGACTTTTAAATAGAAATAATTAAAATCAAATTCGTCATAACATAAAATATTGTCAGTCTAATCCCTGTCATTCTGAGGAGAGTGCCCAGCAGTGGGACAGCATAATGGGTTGATTATGTTATATATGTATATTATTTATATATAGATTTTACTCCATGATAAAGTTGAGTATTATCCTTCTTATTGATATAAGCTGTATAGGTAATTCAAGATAATCCTCAGCCTATTGTATTCAAGAATGCATCGACATTATTGTTCATTAGTTTCGGTCTCTATTAATATAGGTATCTTAGCTGCATCATGCTAAACGCCCACGATGCCATTGACAAGATTTATTACTATTCTGAGCACATTAGTTAAATATAATACAGCCTTGACTCATTAGTCTAGTCGTCCTAAGCACACTAGAGGTCTTGGATTCGATTCCCAGGTTGACCAAAGTTTTATTGGGTTTTCCTGTGAAATTTTCAATAGCGGCTCGGAGTTTGGATTTGTGCCTGGTTAATGGTAATAGGCTGTGTGTGTACATAAGTACCTGCAGCTCTGCCAAATATTTCGGAGAGCGATTTCCTCATAATTAACCATCACACTTTATTTAATCAAATCACAGGAAAACAAACAGACTCTTGAGGCAGACGCTGAATTATTCGCCGATTAACCTTGAAGATGCAATTGATTAACCTTGCATCTTCTAGTGCATTGCATAGAATAATGATGCATTTGAGCCCCTAATGATTTCGCCAATTTCCCTCCACATATTTCATACGCAAACACAAACAAGCCGCATAGTTTCGTAACTGGGCCCAGATTGATTCGTTATCACGTACCGCGTCCGCCCGTCCGGCCGTACGTTCTAGTGGACAGGAACGCGATGTTCCGACCACATTAATTGACAGCTGAATCGGTATGGACCTCGAATTAATCGGGCCTTCATTTTGAATTATTTATAGGATGCATTGCGCTAGTGGCCGGCGGGGTGCGCGGTGGGGCGCGGGAGGGGAGGGCGCGGCAACAGGTCCGCATTGTGTCGGGATGCAGGGGATGAGGACCGCTTTAGGGTTGCCCCGAAAGAGTTCTTTAATTTGAGAGATTTTTTAAAATGTAATGGTAGTGGTCATTTTATGGCCTTTCAGATGTCGTATAAGATCAGATGTATTGTATTTTTCCACGCGTCAAGGCATACGTTATTGGTATCTTCATGGAGATAGATAATTTTGCTAAATTTTGCAAGGTTTTTTTTATGGGCTTTTATAATCTTGTATTTCCCTGACAGTTTTTATCCGATTTTGAAAAATGAATAGGTTTTTGTTTCATCTTTATAAAGTTTTAAATAGAAATGCTTTACAATGTTTACAGAAAAACCTACAAGATCTTTAAGACAATGTCATAATAACAGTTAAGTTATAAAGAATGATCACATTAACAATATAGCTAGTTAAATAAATATAACTTGGGCTACTTCTATCCGGGTTCAGAAGTATCGTTCGCGTTAAACCAACGGTTAAAACTGCGGTCAATTATACTGAGTCAATTAAAATTCCAGCAGTTAATCGTCGTTTAATAAACGCAATTTTGCTAATGAACATAGAATTGGTTATACAGACGATGGTGTTATTATTATATTAATTTGTTGTTATTTAATTAGGAAAGAAAGGGCTTAAGGGGCTTTCTCTTTATTAATACATTTAATCTCCCACTGGGTTGACACGGGTCGCTTCTCAAAGTAAGGAAAGAATCATCACGATTTTCCCACACTCGATTAAAAAGATTTGTCAATTTTGATTGAACTTAAGTTTTTTTTCAGTAAGTCGATATATTTTTAATTGTTATCTATTGGTAATTTTTCTAGAGATAAGTTCTGTGCAATATGTACCTACTAATAAAAATAGGAGATAAATATATTGACCACCAAATTAGTAAATTGATCACCAAAATGCTTACCAAAACGGATAAATGGTCACCAAATATCAGGTTTAGGTTATGTAGAACTGCGACCGGAGCCGAATTTGTTTTTTTTTTTTTGGATTGGACAATCATAATTTGGAGTTTGTTGCTTAAAGTAGGATCGCAAGTTGTAAAATTTTTGGTTCTAATTTCACGCTAGAATGAGTATTTTTTATTCGTGATAGGGTTACGCTTGACCGCCAGTTCGCCTGATGTTAAGCGACACTGCGATCTACGATGGAGCGCGCTTAAAACTGATTCACACGTGATTTAAAAACACCCATAGTATATCTATCGGGAAGGACCCACTTGGGAATCACATTTTTTGGTGATTATTTACTATATTTGGCAATATAAAGTGATTCTTTGCCGATACCTTTCAGTCGATCTGGCGGTTAGTTAAATAAAAGTATTTATAAAAAGTAATAAAAAAGTATCTATAAAAATATTTACTTAGTATACTAAAGTTATAACAGTAGTAAGAGTTGTTAGTCTTCCCAGGTTTGGCACCCCTACGCGTCGGGTGGGGGGTGCTGGGTGCGCGGGCGGCGCGGCAGGAATGCACGCTCTTGTTCGTTTTGGGGAGCGTCTGCGCAGGTAGGCGCGTACCTCTCCTCGCGCCGCGCAGCCCCCGTTGCTATGCGCATACCCGACCGACGAACCTTCCAGAACATTGTTTGAAAGGGTTAAAAGTAATTTTAAAGTAATTCTTTCTAGAAAATTTTGTGTAGACATAACATTAATATTTTACGAAACTAAGATTATTGAATTAATTTTATTCTATTAAGACAAAATATGCGTCAGTTCACAGTAGTTCTGATATAACTTTTATATTTATTTTTTAGGAAAGGATGAACAGGTAATGTAGTTACTATTTTTTTTAATGGGATAGGAGGGCAAACGATCAGACGGATCACCTGATGGTAAGCGATAACCGCCGCCCATGGACACCCGCAGCACCAGAGGAGTGACGAGTGCGTTGCCGACCTTTTAAAAAGGGATTGGGCCTCCGGTAACCTCACTCACTCGGCGAAACACAACGTAAGCGTTGTTTAACGCCGGATTTCTGTGAGGCCGTGGTATCTCTCCGGTCGAGCCGGCCCATTCGTGCCGAAGCATGGCTCTCCCACGTAATAACTATTGAAGGTAATGCAATAAAAAATCAGATAAATTAGTACTACTTCTAATAAATAGACAGTAAATAAGATGTCGTTCGATTCTTCACCTTTGAGTCAAGCTTTTGAGGTTGGATCCTATAGATACACGTAATTAAAAATATATTAAATGCTTTTTAATAATTTTCATTACTCTCTATTAAACTCTTCAAAATAAAAGTGTACAACCTAGCGAATAAATATATGTTTTAAAAATAAGCAGTAATACCTGCATCTCTGACATAAACGTTCGTCAGTCGGGTATACACCGGCGGCGGAGCCCTTCAATATTTTTTACTCGTTTACTCGTCCGGAGGTCATTCGAGTAGTAAAAGTATTGAGTCAAAATAAAACCACTCCGACCGCTCATGGGAGCTGAATCCAGGTCATAAATGGTTCGCCCACGAAAACTGCACGTTGCTTAATTAATTGGCGTTTTTACAAGCAATTGTTGTACAATCAATTTACGATACCATACAACTGATTTACCAAGTGATTTGTAATTTATATCAATAACTCTATCTATTAATATATATTATGTAGACTAGTCGCTGTTGCTCGCAATTTCACTCACGTCCCAAAAATATTAAAATACTATATGTCCGATTCTAGGCGGCGTATCAAGATGAAATATGCACCAGATTTTAAGTTAACCTCTAGCAATACGTCGGTGAAAACTGCATTCAGTTCTATGCAGTCGTTCTTGCGTGATGCGCGTATAAATATACAGAGAGACAGACAGACTGACAGTCAGACAAAAATTAAAAAAAAAAAAAACGTCTGTTGCTCTAATAAAGACCCCCAAAATAGTTTTTCTTTGATATCTTTAATGTACAGACGTCGGCCTGTTACAATTTTATTATAGGTATAGTTATAGTAAATTTGTCTATAGAATATATTACGCAAATCCTAATCAGCAAGCTTGAATACGAAGTTTTTGACATTTCTGGGCTACAAAACAATTTAAATGTTTATCGTAGCTTTAAACTCTGTTGAACTTTATTCAGTGCAAGATGTGACTATAAAAACGAATTAAACTAACCCACTTATAACATAAAATATCTAAGATGGTTTTCTCACGAGATATTTTTCGAGTTCGGGTAAATAATATAGCCAATTTAATTCGGTACCTTACAATTTAATAAACATATGTACTGATCTCTGTTTATTTATTTATTTATGCACACTAATAATACAAAATAGTAACATAAAACTTAGGACTACTACGTACAAAGGTTGTTGTTGTTGTAATATTTCGTTCATTAATTCATAGTATAGAGTAGGTATCATATTTGTACTCTTCATAATAAAAGGACATAGGTACCTGGTTATTTATGCTTTTGAATATATGAACATACTGGTGTATGTTTTCCTATAGCAGATATTAACTGGTTGATGATAAATGCCATACTACGGATGGTATTTCTTTTAAAATGGTGTTCCATATGGATTGACTCCGAGATGTCAAGAGGATGATACTCTTACTATCTATTAATGACATGTAAATGATGACATTTAATTGTTATGTACAGTAGATGATTATTTACTGACTATACATGGGACTCCATACCATCACGATTAAGTTCCCTGAGGGGTTAGCCAGGAGTCACCAATTACTTTTGTTTGATGTCCGTTTTTTAAATAATATTACAGTCGCGGTCCGTAAGATTTAAAGCTACCATTACATCGTCACGTGTATTTACTTTGTTAAAACATACCATCACGCCTGTATTCCCCGAAGGGTTAGGCAGAGGCGTAGTAATGTATACCCACAGTTCGCCGGTATGTTTACATCCCATGTAATAAGAGGCGAGCCTATTGCCATTAACCGGACACAAATCCAGACTCCGAGCTGCTACTGAGAATTTCAAAGAAAAACCCATTAGCATTTTGCTCGACCTGGGGATTAAACCCAGTACCTAGCTTAACAGTCGCGCTTGGAACCCCTAGACTAATGAGGCAGTCTTTGTTAAAATTGAAGTAATAAATTGAAATATGTAAATATAAATACAATATAAAGAAATAAAACGAAATGATACCTACCCCGGGATAAATGATTAAATTCCGTACTCAAGTAACACAAGTAAATTATATTGTACTGTTTACTAAACCAAAGGTCAGCACAAAATTGGTCGGCGGTCCTGGGTTAGGGAGAGGTATAACTTTAATGTACATCCACAGTTCGCCGGCATATTAAGGTCCAGTATAATAGGAGGCGAGCTACAAATCCAGAATCCAAGCTGTTTCCGAAAATTAGCATTATCGTATCGGGAATCGACACGCAAACCAAAACCTTTAGTGTCATGTTTGCGACCACTGAACTAATGATGTAGATACACATGCCAACACAAGACGTGGGACTACTTTGGGCGATACAAATGTCCGGACCGAGAACAAATATGATCTGTGGGCACTACAAATATCGGGGACTGTGCGGGAACCGAATCGACCCTTTGCGCAGAAGCGGATTACAAAACCACTGCATCAATTATCTTGTCAATCTAAGTATACAGATTAAATGGAAATCTCCTTCTTTGAAGTTGGTTAAAATATAAATTATACCGATAAAACGTCATACTTAATCACATTATTATTAAGCAGGGAGGAGTTGTTCATTTATGTAACACAACAAGTAATCTTTTTCATATTAAAACAAACATTAATTTAATATTTTAATTCATGGGTATATTCAACGAAATACCGCTTATAATCAGAAACATCTTCTTTATAAACATGACATACCATTACGATAGTATATACGAAGGGGTAGGCAGAAAGGTAATAGTACTGTTAGCACTGTTAATAGTGGGCAAGCATATTGCTATTAACCTGACACAGTAAGAAGCATCTCAGGATAATTATATAGAAACACCAATAACATTTTGCGTAATTTGGGAATCGAAACTAAGCAACTACTACCTACCGCACCAGCGACCAATGAGTAGGTCCTTTCTAATACTAATGCAAATGAAAGGAAAAAATATATTTGTCTATGGAAGTAAAGTTTGTGGTCACGATTACAAAACTCTTGCGGAGTTGAGGTTCCTTTGTGGTCTAGACTTTCGCCTCAATCAATATGGCTCGTTGTTTCGCATCTATTGTCTTGTATCTTAGGTTATGTTAATTTGTGGTGAAACTGATGTTTTGTGGTCGAAGGGCGTTAAGATAATGGTAATATGTGGTTATAATCTAGGCTGGTTTTGTAAAATTTCAATATTAAAATACATGTATATCTTTAGATATTTTTTTCTGCCTGTCTGTTTGTACGCAGATCACGCAAAAACTACTGCATGACATTGAATGTGGTTTTCACAGTTGTCTGATCGAGGTATTTTTCTTTATTTAAAGGCTTTTGTAGCTGAGTAACTATGCCACCCTGTAGCGTTTAGGTTTTTAGTAAAACCTCCTGATTTACTAAATATCTGTCTAGATTCACGGCTTAGAAACTATAGTAAGTAAATCCTTTTGGGAAACGAGTGAAACTACAGGAAGCAACTAGTTCTCTAATAAAATATGTTCGAATTCATTGTAACCACAATGATTATAATAGATTTGACCACATTTTGCCATAGCTCGACACTAAAGATTTCTACTTTTGCAAGATAATTTTTCAATACTAATCCATTGTGCATAGACCACAAAAGTATTTTTTTGTGGTTAAGACGCCTACTGTGATAACAAATTGACCCAAGTCCACGATATTGGTGGTTTGTTATAAGCAACTGGGTCGAATGAATGAGTGAAATCCGATTACAGGTTGTTAAAAAACTTCAACTTAACCCGGGGTTTATACCACGGTATAATAATAAATATATTATGTTAGTGTGTTTGTAAAGGATTATAATCATTTGTATTTAAATAACTTGTGTTTAGAAGCTATAATGTTTCTATAACCTGTTTGAGCCGTTGGAGATTAATACTTACAAAAACATTTAGTAGCGTAAGCCTTGTCTTGATGAAGAGGTAGGTAATATAAGCCGTAATGGAACATTTAACTAGAAACAATGATGTTACTGCAAGCATAAAAGTGTTATTCGGGTATTTATTAAGGAATTCGAAATAAATAATTAAAATATCAACTTAACTTGTACTATGTATGAATGTGGAAGAAGCAAAAGGAGTATACAAGAATCGTAACAAGTGGCGGTCTATAGTTTCTGCCTACCCCTGTGGGACAAAGGTGTGAGTATATGTATGTATGTATGTATCAAGTTAAAGTTCTGCTGCCGCAGTGAGTATGTAGATAAGTGACCATTCGTAACACATAGTGACACCTCTGTGCTTCGGAGAGAACGTAAAAAAGTAGATCCCAATTGTCATCTATACTATAACATAATAATCTCCGGTACTACCCACTGATCCGATTTTGGTGTATTGTCCGTGTGTGCTATAGACTACATTTTATTTTGTTAAATATATATTTTCAATTTTACGCTACGACTCATAGGAACGGCGCAACGCGGGTGAAACCGCGAGCAGCTCGCTAGTACATAAATAAACACCTATAACAATCGTTAGTGGTCCTCAGGATCTCGGTATTGCCTAGAAATTGCCCGCATCTTGTTAGACTAGACTGAGAAACTGACCGTTGGGGTTAGTTCATAGTTGGGAAAAGAGATAAGTTACTAAGAAAATCGTTTATTGCCAAAAGTTTTACAATTCTTTAACCTAATACATTATTATAATTATTTTAACTTAGTAGAATTTTTGACTAGTAGTATCTATACTAATTCTAGTCTGTCACGTGTAGACCTTGAGAATATATATAGGAAATAGTTTATAAGAACTTTAAGACATTTGTGACTAAAGAGGCAACAGAGGAAACAGTTTACATTAGGAGATATGCCTTTCCCAAAGTCTGGTATGATCGCGCGTTTACTAACGACAAGTTGAAACAAAGCGAGAATGGCTGAGAATGGCCGGGAACAAGCCTCGATTAAGGAAAATTCCTGCGCAAAAGGACCATCTATAAATACTTGTAACTTTAATGTTAGTACTAAGTGCGAACTTGAAATCACGGCAATTGAAATCTTGAAACATTAGTCCAAGACAGTGGTTACAAATGTGGATACTTTGTAAGAGAAATAATGCAAAATGGTATAAGAACGATGCCTTATAGCAAGAACAAGTGCGGATATCAAGAAGGAGATGCTGGGCCCAAAAACTAGGTTATGCAAATTACAATTGGACTTTCTATTATGTAGCCCAACTAGCCCGGGTACATAATTGGAAAACTATTGAAATTGCTGTCATTATTTAAAAAATTGCATATTAGTGCTGCGGGTCAATTTTATTTATATATTTTAAAAACGTATCTACTCCTATCTACTCTTCACTTAAATTATGGTAACAAAGAACATCGTCAAAGTAGGTTCATTTGAAATTGAAATTGGTCCTGTAATACCACTCGGTGGTCCTTCGAGGCAGCTTTTTAGATAAAATGTCACGGATTAATTGAGGGGCCTTTATTCGTGTATCGAGTGTCTCGTTTTGTGGTGTTGTTTATTTTTACTTCGAATAGATTCCTTGGATCACTTTCTTGTTTAAATACGGTCGGTTTCAAACATTTTATTGGAAATTAGATAAAACTTAGCACGTTGCGGGTACTGGAAGTGAGATTACACAGAGGACCAAGTTATACGCTGGAAGTTAAGTAGTTTCCGGTCAGTAACTAGGAATTAATAAAACAGAATATGATTTTGCTTCAGTTGGATAAGGCCAATCGAAAAAGAAGTCAGATATTTCGTAAAAACACATGCAATAACAAAAATAGTCTTCAAAACACGCTGGTACATTTGATTAAACCACTAAGCAACTGCTTCTACATACTAACATTTTCCTATCCATATTTCACAATATAAATATAAAGGTATAAAGTCAAGCTTCACGATAATTATTATCTTCAAACAATAGTTAGCTGTTTTGGGAGACACAGCCCGACATGGTAGTGTGAAAGTCTGAGGCATAATATAAATCATTACCATTGAGGTTAAGACAAATATACCTCATCGTTGAAACGTGTCTGAAGTTAGCCACTTCGAGCGAAACTGGACCGCAGGATTTTTTTAATTAAAAAAAAAACATCTCACACTAGGATTTTTTCCTGCCCCCCCTTTGCTGCGTGTGAAAATCGAACTCATAACATGTGGCACAGAAGCCGATCGCTCAGCCGCTACGCCAAACGTGTCGTCGCTTCAATTAATCATGTGTTTTTGTGCAAAAGCATTTAAATAAAGGCCTACAGTAAGGACAATAAATATTTAAGACTTCAATTGTTTTTGCACTATTTTTTATTAAAATTAGCTGTACCCCGCGGTTTCGCCCGCTAAAAAATGACGGACTTTCATACAAACTTTCACCCCCCTTTTGTAGTGGTGACCCTAAGGTGACCTTAAGGTTTGAATTTCCAAAACTCCTATCTTATCGGATGCCTACGTCATATAAAGAACACACCCTCCAAGTTTCAGGCCTCTACGATCAGCCTGGGGTTGATCCGTCAGTCAGTCCGTCATTCAGGACAATCATTTTATATGTATAGAATTACTAATAAATTTAGACTATAGTCCACCACCACGCTAGCCTACTGCGGGTTGGTACGATGTTTTAATCACAATGTTTTCCTCACGATGTTTTCCTTGACCGTTTAAACGAATGACTAGCTTCAGCTCGTGGTTTGATTTGCACCCCAAAACAACTTATTGAGACAAAAGGCCTTAGGCCTATGTCTTTCCTCAGGATGCGACCTTTCTCCTTGTCTAATTTTATAAATGCAACCACATGATCGCAAGTCCGACGCCCTAGCCATTAAGCTACCGCCGCTTCATTATTTAACAATGATTATATTTTTAATTTCATTTTTGATTACTGTGTCGCGTAAACGTATTTGTGTACTCAAGCCCTGCAAGATAAACAGGGGTAAAATTTACAGCTCACCTAAGCTTTATTTATTGTTTTTATTGCAAAATAAAATAGTGTTCTTTTGCAAGACCTCCAAGGGTAATTGAATTTATCACTAATTGCAAGCTACGAGTGACGGCGCCATTTTGTTAAATGGTGAAAACATTTTCACTCTTTTCTTTTATTTAGTTCCAATTTTATATTTGTTACGTAGCTCGTCTGATCAATAATGAATGCTAGGCGAATACGTAGTGGTGGTGAAAAAGGATTCATAAATTGGTATCTATGACGTAGGCATATACATATATTATGTAGGTACCTATTAATATTTGATATAGGAAAATGAACATTACATAACATCAAGCTTGTACTGCCCGAAGGGATATGCAGGGGTGTACTAATGTACACCCACAGTTCGTTGGTATGGTTAGGTCACATGTAAGTCGAGCCTACTGCTGTTAACCGGCACGAATTCCAAATTCCTGCTACTGAGAATTTCATAGAAAACCTCAATAACACTTTCCTCGACCTGGGAAATTGAACCCAGAACCTCTAGCGTAGCAGTCGCGCGCATGACCACTAGGCTAATGGGGTAGTAAGATTATTAATGGTAACCAAATGGAACATGATATTCCATTTCGTTACAAGAGTTGAAATGTATTATTAAGTTCTTAACGTTTCGTGTTTCTTTTGAAATATTATAGTTATTATCTCAAATAGATGTAATAAGTTAATAGAAATTTGTAGACGCAGTAATTATATCGCATGTTTGTTGGTCGTTATCCAATTATGTAAACTGTACTTTAGTAAACTGTAAATAAATATTGAATTTATGAAGAGATTTGTATAATTGACTTAATTCCATTTGAATTAAAAACCAAAGTAAGTTTTATTTTAATATGTAGGTATAATCTCTGCATTTTAGGGTTTATAAGTGCCTAATTGGCCTAGTAGTCCTGAGCGCGATTGCTACGCTAGATGTCCTGGGTTCGACTCCCAGACCAAGCAGTGTTATCGGGTTTTTCTATGAAATTCTCAGTAGCAGCTCGGAGTTTGGAATTTGTGCCCGGTTAACGGCAATAGGCATGCCCTATATAACATGGGACCTAAACATACCGGCGATTAGGCAGTGGTGTACATTAGTACACCACTGCCTAATCCTTCGGGGAAAACAGGCGTGATGGTATGTTACTATTACTAATATAAATCCGAAAGTTAAATGGAAGGATGTTTGTTACTCAATCACGTCAGAACGGCTGTACGGATCTGGATGAAATTTGGCGCAGAGATAGATGATGTATATATTTACTTCTCATCCACGTTGGACCCATTTCTGAAGTCCACGCAGACGAAGTCGCGGGCAAAAGCTAGTAGATGTATCACCACATACAAAAGACATCAACGCGTGTTCGCAATAGAATTAGATATTCTTATGAACAACAACGATATAAACGTGGGGGTAAGCAGAGGCAAATATTATTACTACATACTGATGCTCTGGAGTTTTGGAGACAGCCAATCCAATATGTGGATGGCGTAAAATGAAGTACGAGTATAGTATAAACGAGTACTTCTAATGAGTATTTTTTATGTGTTACTGATAATTTTATAAAATGACCCCATAACATTTAGCTCAACCCTGGAATCAAATCCAGAACCTCTAGCGTAGCAGTCGCGCTCAGGACCACTAGGCTAATGAGGCAGTCAGTTATGAATAACGGCTTGAAATTGAATAAATGGAAGACAGTTCCGAACAATGACCTAGCATTTAGATCAGGGAGATACTGTTATACAAATAAGGCTTTTAAGGTCACAGTTCTCTCATGCGCCGAATATAACAGGCTTCACTTATTGAGCTAATAAAAGATAGTGAATAAAAATTACAAATGAAGTTGTAGCTGAAAATATTTGTGACGTAAACAAACATTGTCTAATTAATTCTTAACAAGAATACTAGTATTGTACCTACGACCCAAATTGCTAGTAAGCTTTTCAAAATAAAAAAATCTAGGAATGGCTAATATGACTTCATTGTAACTGCATTTTTATACATTACACATAGTGTTGTTATCGTAAAAATCTGAGCCGTATGTCACAGTCTGGGTTGCCGTATTTCAAGGAAAATCTCACTGAATTGCCGTATTTAATTAAAACAAAACTTTATTCCCCATTTATTTCCTTTATTTCTTCTTCGTTATGGCAATGAGAGTCCTGCCGTATGCCGAATTAAAAAAAAAAGACTGGAGTTGCCGTATATTACGGCAATTACCGTATCAATAACAACACTGATTACACAACACATTTTACTGTGAATAAGAAAACACGAAGTAACTTATAATAAATGATTGAACATGTACTTAAATCGTATTAATTCATTTATTTCCCTGAAGTGTATATATGTTGAGGCTATAAACATACAGTTGAGAAATATGAATGCGCGTCAGTATTGAGCAGAAATTATTATCTGCACAGGCGCGCACATCACTAGCCAGACAATACGTACGGAACATATAGAAGTATAGGCACATCCAGTACAGTTGGAAAAATGCTTTTTAAAACAATAGAAAGATGAAATGGGAACGATTTACTTTACAAAAAGCCAAGTACTGTTGAGGTCAAACTTGGATATTTTCAATTAAACTTTCGTATTTCATACGAGGCGAAGCCCTAACTGAAGCACAAATCTTTCAAGACTCATCTGACCAGACAGTTCTACGTCAAGTATAAAAATTTAAATGATTGTTTATTCTTGTCTCGATTTATAACCAGCCAACCCACACTGATCTCGCCTCTTTGCGTCAACCTCTACAGTACATTGCGAGGATAGATTCTAACTGACGACCTTTGAGAAGAAACGCCGAAAGAAACCAAATATCATACTTGCTACTAATATTTGTTCTAGATCTTTATGGATTGTTCGCACCGGTTATGTAATTTCAATATCTAGAACAACGATTCTTTATAAAATTGTATTGGTCTTCTATCGATTGATCAGTACTCGTCCTATTTATCCATTGTCTAAGTCCAAACCAAAATTCGTATGAACTAAAAGACAGACGCGGCGGGGGACTGTCCGATACTATGAGTAGTGGCGTATACTCGTATGTGTGTGTGTGCGTAGACGTCGGCTCGCGAAAAGGTAACCTTGGTACAAAAATATGTGTACGTCGGGTTGCCGCGGGCTGGGCTAGTTGTAGGGATCCCTAAGAGTTTTCTTAAGGACCATTGTGTGTGAATGTTAGTTTAGTACTGAGTGGGGGAGGCCCTAGAATGACGTAGATTTGATGGCAATTGACAGAGGTTCGCTTGAATGAAGAACTCGGCCTAGCATGGAAAGGGAGAAGTATCAGATTCGTAGGTATCATAACTATTATTTGTCTCGAACATATAATTAATGTGGTTTTTATGAAACTGCTATGCTAGATATAGGTCGTTACGATTGCATGCCGCTTAGCAGGATCCTTGAATCATCCCATCCTATTCTTACCAGTAACCTCGTTTAGAACAATACCCAGTTTTAAGCCAGAATACTACCTAAATTTTGTAATCTAATACATATATTAAATATTACTAAGTGTGTACGGAACAGAAAATTATTATTTCTTGGGTTCTTGACACAATTCCTTACAATTTTTTTGCGTAGTTTTTTTCGGTCGGCCGTTGGCGCTGAATCGTTGATGCTGTTACTGATAGATATATCTTTTGCCGTCTGATTGTTTAGCTTGACGGTTTTGTGCCGTTGTGTAATCTGTTAATTATTAAAAGGAAATGTTAACAGCAAGCGACTCGGACATGTAGCAGGGGTTTTTGAACCCCAAAATCTTTTTATCAGAGTTTTTATGATGAAAAGGAAGTAATATATACAGTACATATCTTATAGAATCATGCTGGAGCGATGTTTTTCCTAAGGTTTAAATTTACAAACACGGGTTAAAGTCGTTTAACGTCGTTTTTATTTCAATTAGACCATTAAAATAGGTAATTTGAAAAAACAAAACTAGTTTCACGTTTCCAAAAATTGGGTTTTAGGGAGAAGAGCCGGCAAGAAACTCAGTAGATAATCTTAAAAAAAAAATGACATAAAACGACGGTACGTCGTAACCACACGGGTTGGTTCAAAAAATTAAACAAGAAAGATTTATACGACTCACTATCAGAAAATACACAATACTTTAATACGAAGTAGTGAAAGGTACAACTTTAAAGGACCATTAAAAGATCGAAGGACCACGAAGTACCAGATAAGTGGTTTTGCGAAAAGTGATTCATAAGTTCCATAACCGCAAAGTGCGTTGTCTGTTCTTTAATGACATGTGAACAAGAACCTTGATCGAGAATATTAACACATATAGGTAAGAGAATATATCTAGACTCTGCCTATTCTTATGTATTTGAGAGATTTTTCCAAATAATTTAATTATGTATTAAAGTAGTAACAGTAGTAGCGTAAGTAGTAGTAGTAGTAGCGTTAGTAGTATTAGTAGTAGCGTTAGTAGTAGTAGCGTTAGTAGTAGTAGAGTTAGTAGTAGTAGTAGTAGCGTTAGTAGTAGTAGTAGTAGCGTTAGTAGTAGTAGCGTTAGTAGTAGTAGCGTTAGTAGTAGTAGTAGTAGCGTTAGTAGTAGTAGTAGTAGCGTTAGTAGTAGTAGCAAAAGCACTAGTAGTTAGTATTGCATGATTTCCCAGGGCTGTTCCCGAACGGCGTTACACAGGGGGTTCTATTTTAAGAGGACACTAGTGTGTCCTCTTAAAAAACCACCCCCGTCGGGGGTACCCCGTTGGGGGTACTCCCCCCAACGGTGAGAATGCCACACTCCATGGTCCAATCACCGAAGACCGGTCGCCTTTTAAAGACTCCTCCCGTAAACAAAAAAAAAGTATTGCATGATACAATCAATACTAATTACATGTATTGTTATGTACAGATTTTTCTTTGTCATTTTCTATATATATATATTGAAAATGTTATACCCTACGGTGATCAAGTTACGCATGGGAGATTCTGTGAAGATGACGCATCATAACCGCACATCGTAATTGACCTTTGGTAGTGCGATTAACCGCGAATCCGCGGCGGACATATTGAATATAGTACCGTTATCAAGCGGTAATACGGTCTTGGTTATGAGAGATTAGTTGATTTTGATGATTAATTATATGGTTGAAGGTCCTGGGGGCTTAGTGTTATGAACGATGCCAAATAGATTTACTTTGCCGTATGGGAGCCAAACTCCAAAAATGTATCTTCATATGGATATGGTCTACCAAAGAAGGAAAATTCATCATCATTCGGTCCACTGTTAAATAAAGGCCTATCAAAATGGTATTTACTTCGCTTGGGTGCTCAATTATAGACACTTTTTGTACTTTGAATCAGGTAAAACTAGGTAAATAAACGGATTCGAGTTGACAATTTAAAATACCTATGAATTTGTGTTCAAAATTACGTTTTCCCAATTAACGCTCCCCAGCACGTTACAGATTCAAATTTGAAATTCATAAACACAGAGCCATACAAAATAATTGCGTACACCATACAGATTTTATTCTGTTCGATGAGGTTCGAAGCCACTTTTCATAGATTAGCAGTCATAACTGCACAAATTGAGCCATCAAATTAATTAAAAGTTCGATGTCTGACTATTCCAATAAAATCAAATGTTTTGTGGTATTTTACTAAAAACTTTTTGATTGGATCAGAACTTTTTCTTCATAATTCTCTCAAGCGTTGGTGAGTGTTTTCAGTTTGGAATTTAAAGTCTGTGAAAGTATTAATCAATTGATTCCAATTCGGAGGCTATTTTAAATTGGTGTCACCTGTTTGCGGCCGCAGGCGATCATAATTATAGTAACATTGTTACTGAATTTAATAGGAGCAAACTATAAGATTAAGTTAAGTACGGAAAATGGTTAGGTTCCAACAGCATCCTGGCTGTGATGGCTGAAAGGTGGGACCCTCCACTCCTGAGACATTGGATACGTATTCATACCTTCTCGTAGACTGAGCAATGACATGGATAAATCTACCGTTTCTGTTGCATAATTGTAGTGTGACTTATTGTCAATCACATCCCATTGTATCTAAATATTATAATATTTTCCACTATGGACCCTGAATTCTGTACAAACAATAATTCTATTACGGTCTGAAATAATTGATTTATTATTATTATTTATAAGGGAGAGGGAGTGAATGATGACGTGACGGTTGACGCGAATGAATAGATGAAAGGGACATTCTACGCTGACCCCAAATAAATTGGGACAAGGTCAGGAAAAATTAATAATAATAAAATTTTATAAAAATTAATATTAAAATGAAAAAAAAAAACATAAATTATAAAGCCTACAAACTTGTAACTTGGCGTATATCGTTGCTTATAAAGAATAGACATCAGCTACAAAAAATATTAACTTTTTCTATTTATACAGTTATTTAACTATCTATTCATGACATTGAAAATAATTTAAACAACACCTTACAGTATACTTTATATTGGGATTTTTGTTCATCTCAGATAAAAGGAGCGCGCACGCATCAAACGCCGGAGGTCACAGACGACGGTCATGCGCATCAGAGCGGCTCCAATCTATAATAAGTTTAGTAATAACACGTTAGCGAAGAAAATAGACGAGACTTTTGATACTCGGGACTATCTCCCGTCATATATTAAATAATAATAAATAAGTTTACGTACATACATACATACATACACTCACGCCTTTCTCACAGGGGTAAGCAGAAACTATAGACCACCATTTACTACAATTCTTGCATACCTACTTCTTTTGCTTCTTCCATATTCGTACATCTTCTCATACATACGCGCCGATTGCGAGTAATACACACTTGACCTTTTTGAAGGATTTCGCCAATAAGATCGGCATATGGTCTTTAGGGCGACCTCTTCTGACGCTGTCGCTGACATTCGCCTTATAAATTCGATTCGATAATCTTTCATTCTTTATTACAACATGTCCAAACCATCTCAGCATATTATCTTCAATTCGTGTCACTACATCATCTAAATAAGTTTATTAGCATCCAAATATAAAACCACGGAGATCAGCGTCCTGATCACTTTAAGTATACAGGTCCTGTGCTACTGCTGGGCACCGATAAGATAAGATAATCGTTTATTGCCAAAAGTTTTACATTTTCTAAACATAATATAACATACCATCACGCCTGTATTCTCCGAAGGGTTAGGCACAGGTGTACTTAATGTACACCTACAGTTCGACCTGGGGATCGAACCCAGGACCTCTAGTGTAGCAGTCTCACTTGGGACCACTAGACTAATGAGGCAGTCTTCCTGAATCACTTTCATCATTATTATTTTAGTCAATAGAGGTCAACTGCTGAACAAGTACCACTCCCATAAACTGCATCATTTTCTATTTATAATTATAGTTCATATAAAAAAAGATAAAAAAAAAGATATTCAAGAAGCTAGTGATTCTTATTGTTTCTGATTTAAACTCAGAGTATGGTACTCGGCAGGCGAGTGTACCAACCGCTAGGTTATACCATATAATAATGGCCGCTGGCGTCAATGCGTGATACGCGAGGATACGCGGTAAATAGTGACTTTGACAGCTTTGAAGTTCGAAAACGTCGGCAGCAGCAACTTATGTTTGACGTAACTTTTGACAGATTTGACGTTTGAAACTAATAATGTTTTGACATGATTGCGTGATCGTGTTTAATTTAGTGTGGCGATCAACCCAATATTTTCTAACAATAACAATAATAATCTATACATAAATAAAAATGAATCGGAAAATTAGTTGTTAAGTGCGAAACTCGAAGACGGCTGGACTAATTCGGGTAATGTTTTTTTATTTATTCTTTGAAATCTGTGGAGGGTTTTTACATAACATAAAATACCATCACGCCTATATTCCCCGAAGGGTTAGGCAGAGGCGTACTAATGTACACCCACAATTCGCCGGTATGTTTAGGTCCCATGTAATAGGGGGCGAGCCTATTGCTATTAACCGGGCACAAATCCGGTCTCTGAGCAGCTATAGCTGTGATGACGATAATGATTATGGCGAGTTAATCTTTTCAGATTATACCAATTATAGTATTTGTAAATGTAATATTCTAATAGGTACCTTGTCCTATAAATATTTTAAATAATGTAAAAAAGAATGTTGATTGTTGCTTCTTTTATAACACCAGTTTATAACTGCAGAGTAGCTGTGACAAGCGGATCAAATTGTATAAATCGAACAGGATACATCTCAATAAGAATCGATTTACCTAGTTCCCAGGTAAATATGGAAATATTCTAGATCAATACGATAATACTGTACACAATCCTGACATGAATAAATTGCGTCAATAACTTTAAGTAACATGATCTTAGATGTTAACGGCTATTTGACAGCTAATAAATGTCAAAATGGCCGCCGTATTTTTGACATGTTGATCATTTAAATGTTGGGACCATGATGTATGCATATGGCTATAAACGATAACATCTTCGAAATGGTATGTGGTAGCTATGGTTTAAGTTATTCGTTTGTCTTTAAATGCAAAATCTATTGTTCTTAGGCGCAGGATCCGAAAATATCATACGCATCTAATTCGAAAGAAAACGTTATTTTAATAGGAATATTACTATAAAATTTAATTCTCCATCCCATTTCTAAAAAGAGACGCAAAATTAAAGACTCTCGGTAACTATAAATATAATAATTAATTAAAAAAAAAACAATGCAATCCTACACCTTCGAATTCACAACAATTGCATTAAGCTTTGTGCCTCGCAGCTACTAGAGTAATAAACATAAATTATTTTAATGTATTCATAAATAACCATTTGAAGACACATTAAGTTAAATGAATGTGCACTGTAACTCACTTCATAGGCCTAAGATATAGGTAGATAGGCGCATCTTTTTGAACCTAAGTAACTAAGTTACATGTGTAAATGTTAGGTATTCTTAATCTTTTTCTACATTGTTAGCATGAGCTGCACGTACATTCAGCATCAGATGAGGATGTAACATCTTTTCAAGAATATCTGAACATCTAAGAAAATTAAAGTAGGTATTTACCTAAATCTTAATTTAGCGACTAACTATGACGTGAATTCTATTTATTTAGATTTTAGCTAATCATATACCTACAGTCTGTTCGTTCCGATATACAGGTCAAATCGTCAATTTTAAACGAGCCACCCCATGGTGGCTGTCCAAGATCGGCGAGGGCTTTTTACCATCGTAAAAAACAGTCGCCCCTCTTTGATACCTGTAACCACCTATTACGTGGGAGAGCCATGCTTCGGCATGAATCGGCCAGCTTGACCGGAGTGATACTACGGCCTCACAGAAAACCGGCGTGAACCAACGCTTACGTTGTGTTTCGCCTAGTGAGTAAGGATACCGGAGGCCCAATCCCCTTTTAAAAGGCCAGCAACACACTTGTGACTCCTCTGGTATTACGGGTGTCCATGGGTGGCGGTAATCGCTTACCATTAGGCGATCCCTCTGCTGGTTTGCCCTCCTATCCCATAAAAAAATACACCAGATAAGTTGCTGATGTGTTGTTGAGTCTCAAGAACCCATACCGACTACAGACTGCCAGAGCCGCATAGACTGAGAAAAAGCCAAGAAGTCGAAACACATAACAAGGAACCTTTTGACCGGCTCTAATGTGAGGGTGGTCGCCAGCCAGTAAGATCCTAAGAGATCTTGCTAGATGCCAATCTGAATAGCGGCGGGGAATTGTTTTAAGTATATTATATTGAATTAAATAAAACCACAGCCTACACCAGTCTTAATAGTCACTTTAAAATTTTAATATTTCTGTAATTCAAACCTTCTAAATAAGGTTATAAAAATGTCATTCGCGTGATATGTAATGCAATCATTTCAAAAACTATACAACATGATTGACCAACTAGTGCTACGCTTTTATTATACGTGATAAAAATCAAAACTAAGTGCGTCTAGACGTTACAAACTATAAAATTGATCGCTGCTAGTGGCGAGAGTGTGCTCCGTCACAAATAACATTTTATTTACACTGGCGACCAATTTTATTGAAATTTCTAATAGGGAATGGCGTTAACAGGGATTGGGTGTTTGGAATTATGACAGGGCCACGAAATACGCGGTCCTATAAAAATAACAATGAATGGTTAAAATCGAAGCCCTTGGAAAGTTTTAGGTGTGGAAATACACGGCAAAACGCATGCATCTTTAATGATTATGCTAGATGAAAAGTTGTGACAGATTCCTGCTTCGTATCGATCTTCTTTTTATATATATAAAAATGAAATATATTCTTTTATTCAAAATGTTCACCGATTACTTTGAATTAAATTTTGACACGACTCTGCATTCAAATACGCACATTTTTTTACTTTCGGTTTAGCATTAACCCTTAAAACATCTCATTATGTGATGTACCAGCCAGGATGAAAATTTATCAAACTTTCGTTGGATATGAGATAAATAATCAGACGTTTTCAAAAGTATGTGCACAAAGATGTATGGTATGACATTATTTTAGAATCACTTAACTTTAGATTAGATTAGATTTAGATTTTAGAAGCTTAAATTATGGATGTCTAAGCATCTATTGTGCATCATCATGGTGTAGATACTAGGCTTTATACCTATTCCTACGGCAATCGTTATCAGTTATCATAGTTAGTACATGGGTTACGGAGATCAAATGGTTTCCTTGTGTGAAATACTGGTATTGGTCGCATTTAGATAATGGCTGCTAATCTCGTAACTAGAAAGACTAGGGAGAAAGGTGATGGCAATGACGGTGATTTTAATTTGATGGCGCAACTGGCGCAGTGGTCATGTAATCACCAATTCTTAGGTGTTCCTAAGAATTGGTGATTACGAGCTTGGCATGGAAACAAATATTCGTTCCGGGTGTAATGTACCCACGATACAGAAACAAAATGGAGAATGAATTAAGGAAATCTCCGCTAGTTTCAAGGCTCCATTCTTAAAATACCCTTTGTATCGGCCCTCGAATGTTTATTAAACTTAGATTTAAATGCAACAAGACCGAATTGCCATTGTTAAGCAGATAAGCCGTTACGGAGGCGAGCAACTGTGCCGAGATAAGACTGTAAGATTCAGATTATAAGTATTATAAATACCGGGAGTACTGTGGGATAGCTCGATTTGAATTAATTTAGTACCGAGAATAATGCTAGCGTTAATTTAAGGACAAATTATGTTTGTGTAGTTAGTTCTCATTAAGAGCTATGGTGAGAGCTATGCTTGACAGTTATTTACGCGATCGAATTAGAAATGAGGAGATCCGTAGAAGAACTAAAATCGCCGACATAGTTCAAGATTCATGATCAGGATTAGCAAGCTCGTAGATCTGATAGTCGTTGGTGCAGAAAGGTTCTCGAGTGCAGACCGTGAAACGCAGAGATGCACCGGAAAACGCAGTGTGAGACGACCTCCGACAAGATAGACGGACAACCTGGTGAAGGTCGCTGGGAGTCGTTGGATGCAGGCAGCATATAACTGGTCCCTGTGGAAGTCTTTGGGGGAGGCCTTTGTTCAGCAGTGGACTTCTATTGACTGATATGATGATGATGATAACGCCTGTATTCCTCGAAGGGTTAGGCAGAGGTGTATTATTGTACAACCACAGTTTGCCGGTATGTTTAGGTCCCATGTAATAGGGGGCTAGCCTATTGCTTACAGCTAAACTCAGGTTGCTACTGAGAATTTTATATTGGTAGTCCAATGGTCATGACGCTAGCTTATTACGACATTTTTTAACTTTCAACTCTCATTCGGTGGTACGGGTAATAAAATATCCTAAGTAATTGACAACTTTTACTTCAAATTAGGGATTAAAACGAAATACATGTCTCAATTAAAAGTAATAATGCCCCTTAATTGAACGCGTAGTTAATTGAACACTTAACTGTATATGTATATGCGTCTAGTTTTATTGCTAACTGGAAACTAAAATTGTAACTTTTTGACCTATCATATTGTTATACACTTTAAAAAAAAACAGTTTCATAGATTTATTCAGCTAGGTATATACGCTGTCGAAATAAAACTCAAATTATTTATTGCAATTAATACATCATTATAAGTACTTTTGAAATGTTAAAATTAGGTGCACGGTTCTAAATAGTAGGTATTTATGGAGATCAGCTAGTTTAGCCAGCCGAAAACTAATTCCGTTTGAGTCGCATTATTCCTGCTATATGTAGATAGATGTGTGGTGTGGAATTAGTGGAAGGATGTTTGGAAAAAATAACTACGCCAATCTTCTTCTGTACATGAAATATATTTCTAAAATAACTATCAGCGGGTGATTAGTGATCGATACTGACGCCAAAAATGCAATCAGTAAAATTTTTGTCTGTCTGTCTGTCTGTCTGTCTGTATGTTCGTTACAGAAACAAAAACCACTAGACGGATTTCAACGAAACTTGGTACAATTGTTCTTCATACTCCTGGGCAGGTTATAGAATACTTTTCATCACGCTACGATCAATAGGAGCAGAGCAGTGAAGAGAAATGTTGGGAAAATTAGTGATTCATGAGAAAGGTTTCAAGCTATAAAACATCACGCTACAACTCTAGGAACGGGGCAACGCAGGTGAAACCGCGGGCGAAGAACTAGGGAACAAAGTAACTATTCCACGCGGACGAAGTCGCTGGCAAAAGCTAGTAATAAATAAATTTCTTTATTGTGCCAAAAATAATACATGTACAGTAAGCAGATAAAGCCTTAAACCCCACACTAGGATTCCCTGTGTCGTGCGATTTAGTCTCTTTCTGTCCAATTGACATAGAATTTGGCACAAGTAAGTCGGTCCATAATATTATAAGATTCTGTCTACAGTGCGAATATAATAAAATAAAATAACAAACTGATATTGTGAGAAAATAAGTTGGTATAACGGTAAGAAGATAATTGCTATCTTTTTTTTTGTGATAGTAGGCCAAACGAGCAGATGGATCACTTGATGGTAAACGATTACCGCCGCCCATGGACACCCGCAACACCAGAAGAGGAGTCACAACTGCGTTGCCGACCTTTTAAAAGAGGATTGGGCTTCCGGTATACTCACTCACTCGGCGAAACACAACGTAAGCGTTGTTTAACGCCGGTTTTCTGTGAGGCCGTGGTATCACTCCGGTCGAGCCGGCCCATTCGTGCCGAAACATGGCTCTCCCACGTGAAATCCCCACCTCTATCCCTTCCACATAAATTGCGTAGTCAATTTTAATAATCCATTGCTGACGAGAGAGAACCGATATATTTTAAAGGCTATAATTGGTAAAATATTGACAATAGAATCGATATGACACCGAAATATAATCGGAATGGAACAATAACAATTTTAGTACGAACTGGCGACGTTACTCGATAGGTTTTCCAACATGATCATAAATAAAGTTAGTTTTATTTACGTTCAGTGATACTCTAGCAATAAACCTTACCCATATAGATACTACTGCTGGTCCACTTTAATAAAATTGAATGACATGATTTGACATGAAAAATATTATTATATTTTCAGGATGTCTTCTTATAATAAATGTTATTTATTTCTATAAATAGTTACATCTTTTAATGACACTTACAATTCAAAGTTTTACGGTATTATTTTAAAGTTATACAGGAAACAGTATAAAAGTAACTGAAATCTTAACAATTTTTTTCTGTTTTATTAAAAAAACAAGCTAAAACATCTTTAAAATGCTCTGAAAATCAAATTTGAACGAAGATTGTGCGATCAGAGACTAATGGACTAGTGTTGGACAGGGTCTAATCAGGACTAATGTCGGACTAATAATGGACAGGGACTAGTGTTGGGTAAAATTTTGGCTGAAACAGATAACAAAAATGATTTCTGGCCTTGGGATTTTTGGCCTGATTTATCCAGAATTATTTTGGAATAACTAGTAAAATACTGCATTAAGTATTTTTTTACTTCATTTTGATGTACCAAGCTCAGTCAGCCCCTTACAGTTATCCAGTTAACATTTGGCCGGTCTTTGAAATTTAACCCGTATATGCTTTCCGTACAATGTGGAAATGTAAAGGTTCATAAGTAACCGTGCGCACGTAGCTTTAAACTTTTCCTTGCCATCTTTTTTTATGGGATAGGGGGGCAAACGAGCTTACGGATCGCCTGATGGTAAGCGATTACCGCCGCCCATGGACACCTGCAACACCAGAGGAGTCACAAGTGCGTTGCCGTCCTTTTAAAAGGGGATCGGGCCTCCGTTATCCTCACTCATTCGGCGAAACACAACGTAAGCGTTGTTTGACGCCTGTTTTCTGTCAGGCCGTGGTATCCGGTACTCCAGTCGAGCCGGCCCATTCGTGTCGAAGCATGGTAAAAGATTTTCTAAATGTGATCGGCGTCAAAAGTGGTAGCTATTCAATTTTTTTGTCAACTGTCTAGACTTCTTACTAATGAGTATTGACTAATGAACTTTGATAATACCTGTATGACTTTATACAGTGTCGATGCTCTTCAAGAATCGTTTGCGGTTTGAACCGTCAGAGGTCAATGATTTAAGTTTACAAAAAATAAGCCTTAATTCAGCAGTTCATTTTAAACAAACATTTAATTATGAGAACTTTTTATCAAATACCTATTTATAAATGTATATTTTTGTGCTTGTTTGTTATTTGTTTTTGATTAAACTGCCTAATTAGTATGTCTTAAGCACCACTGATATGCTTCCTGTGTTCGATTCTCAGGGCGAGTAGTGACGTTGGGTTTTTCTAAGAAATTCTCAGTAGTAGCTCGAAATTTGGATTTGTAAATCGGTTAATGACAATATGCTCGCCCCCTATTACATGAGACCTAAACATACCGGCGGACTGCAAGTGTGCTTCAGTACAACTCTGAATAATCCTTCGTTGATTACAGGCGTGATGGTATGTATCTAATTGCTACAAAAATTAATTATTATGTAATTGGCCTAAAGTATAGAGAAAAATCACTGAATATAGATCCTTTCAATTTACTTTACTTACTTTTAAGTAATGGTTACTGAACCTCCCACTATAATTCCCAGTTATAATTAATGTTATATGTATACAACATATAACACTTATTACAAAAAGTAAAAATACCAAATGGATTGTTATAAATATTTATTCTGAACAAAGTAGTTTCTGCTGTCTGATTAATTCTGTCTCACGTTGTACTATTGTTAATCTTGGAGATTGTCATTTTCCACCCTTATTACTGAGTTAATAAGGTAGAAAACTAGACAACCGACAACGTACTTCATCGTAAATTAAATGTGTATTTTATATGTGTATAATAAAATCGAATAGAAACTGCTTTGACTGGCGACACTATTCCCAGTATAGACCGTAACCACAAAGCTAGATTAACGACTGAAATTCGAGGCATATAGGGAATTATCCCGGATGCGACAATACCTATATATCTAGGCTAGATAAATGTATTATGAAGCGTATCCAGGGTTGTCAAGTGTAATTTTCTGAATAAAATTCCACTAATGACAAAATCTCAAAAATATTATATTTTACATGTAGGTTCCTACAATGTGTAGAAATCCGCTAAAGATTTAGGGAAATTACCGCTAGATTGGGTATGTTTTCAAATACACCACGTACTTACAAAAATATTTTATCACACATATATTTTCTCAGTAGCTTAGAAACACATCTTTTGATTTGACATAAACAAGCATAATTTTCACGTCCTTAGCGGACAAAATACAACTAAAATAATAGGGGTTTTAATAACAAAAAAAATAACAAAATAATCCTTCTGCAAATGACAAACTCAAAACAATAAGATTAAAATTTCTTGGCAGCCCTGAATGTGACCCGCGTTGCCGTGGGCGCGTGGGCGAGATACTCCGGCGCACGCGCACGTCAAGTGAACCAGTATCAACGCACCTACTCACTCAACTCATACTATGCCTTTTGAATTTTTATGATTTATTACCTTTAATGTTATAGCTGATTTATTAGATTCATGTAGAGATTTCAGTCGTAAGAATTATTTTGGAATAACGAGTAAAATATTGCATTAAGGGACCGGCGGAGCTTGAATTGCCCAAAAACAGTAATACCGAAATAAATCGTAATCCAGACAATGTTAAAATTGTTATCAAATAATGTTATTTTTCGGATTTGGATACAGTTAATCTAGGTTCCTACGTTACTATTTCGTCTATTACTACTTCACTCGAAATAAAAATTGTTCCAAACTTGGTAAAGTTGTAAAAAATTGCTTCGCTTACATTTATTTCCAGTAAAGTATTTTGGACGAAATGGTAGAGTAGGAATCTAGATTAACAGTATCGGAATCTGAATAATAACAGAATTTGATTATATTGTGTTTGAATTACGATTTATTTCGGTATTACGTTTGCAATAGGAATTCGATCTGGCCGAACTCTTAAGTCTTTATTACTTCTTTTTGATTTACAAAGCTAGCCAGCCCCCTACAGTTACCCAGTCATATCAAAGAAGAAGCTGACTAACTGACTATAAGATTTAGCTATAGAGTTTTCGGTATTTGGGAATTTCCGGGATCAATAAAGGAATAATACTTACCATAGGAAATATGTAGTACATATCACATAATTCATTTTGATATATTTTTTGTAGAAAATCATATCACAATCATGTATTAAAATTATTTTAATAAAATCAATAGATATCACTTGTCGAACATAACTGCCTCATTGGTCTAGTGGTCCCAAGTGTGGCTGCTAAGCGTGAGGTTCTGGTTCGATTCAAAATAAACGGTGGTAAGTTCGTCTGCGTATGATTGTGTTTCGGTTTGAAGGTTGCCAGTGACATACCAAGTTAACCGAAATAGCCAGGGTGATCGCAAGAAGGAAGTGGAAGTGGGCGGGTCGCATATGCCGCAGAGATGAAAGTGAGGACCCAAAGTCTTACAATGGAGACCACGACTTGGGCACAGAAACATCGGCAGGCAAAACATGAGATGGCATGACGATCTGGCTTGGTCTGGATTGGATGCGGAAGATCGTTCCAAATGGCGTGCATATGATGAGACCTAAATCTAGCATTGGATGCAGGCAGGTTGAAGAAGTAACTAGTGAAATTACTGGGCATAAGAACCGTAACAATTCTCCAAATGAAAACGCGTGACTGAATGTTGCTGGCGTTATTATACCTCGCTATCAACAGGCGAACCATATGCTTATTTGTCATCTTATTACAGTAAAGAAAAACAAAAAAATATTGCCAGAGATATAAGCATTTACGAGTATATCCATAATTGTACTCAAAGGCTATTGACATACAGCAATACTCCTTGATATTACTGGTATACTTCGTAGAGGAAGTTCAGTAGACTTCCTTGATGGATTCGAAAGGCACTAATTATAGCAAAAAACTATATTTACATAGAAATACAATAGAAACCCATCCTTCCATTGATCTTCCCACACATTCCTCTAAACAGGTACAAACACGTGACGGTAAGTGCTAATAAAATATGACACTATTGTAATAAAAAAGTGACAAAGAGTAGATACGTCACTCTTGCAAATGGATACAAAACACCTTCGTCATAGGTTGTTTGGTCTTATAAGTACGATGGTACAATAACCCACAAAATTGGCAAAAACACGTGTATTATGTTCGCTGTAAGTCGCACGGTAACACCTATACTCTATGTTATGTACATCATAGGTACATTTATATGTATACAGATAGGTTCCGTCCTCATCTGATGTAAACATACACATATTTATGACTACCTCATTAGTCTACTGGTCCTACGCTAGAGATTCTAGCTCGATTCCCAGGACGAACAAAATGTTATTGGGTTTTTCTATGAAATTCTCAGCAGCAGCTCGAAGTCTGGATTTGTGCCCGGTTAATGGCAATAGGCTCGCCCCCTATTACATGGTACCTAAACATACCGACGAACTGTAGGACTCCTCTACCTATCCCTTCAGGCATGATGGATTATATTAAATATTTAAATACAGTACTAACTGCCTCCCCTCGGCATGCCTTGCAATCCTTCTTTTTTATCTTGATTGTCATAAACCTTCACAGGCTTGCATACAATAACTCACCGAAGTTTTATCGCAAACGGATGAATGATTTAGGAACACATAGAGGAGAAACTTACAGACATCATAATCTTTTTAAACTTACTAGTAATGTGGGTCGCACATTACTAGTATTCTTGTTAACCCCTCGTGCTAAGCTAAATGCTTGTATTACGAGTGGGTTCACGTCGGTAGTGCAATGGGTGGTTTTCGAACCGGCAACCACATGATCGCAAGTCCGACACCCTAGCCATTAGGCTACCGCCGCTAAATTTTAATATATATAGATAATTTGAATAGTGTATCGAATAAAAAAATATAGATACATAGAAGATAGCTATTATATCGTTATTTGTCAAATGCTTAAAATAAAATAAACCAAGAAATTTATAATATTAAGAATGTTTATAATACAGAAGAGAAATCTTGACAGAATTTAAGATTCCAATTTATTTTATAGTTATTGTTATTCCCAGCGATGTGATAAGATGATTACCGCGAATTTGTAAAGTGAACGACCTTTGAGAGGCATGACCTGTGAGTCAAATCAAACAGCCATGTGTATATGTTTGTATGAATGTGTATATATATATAACATGCCATCTTGCCTTGCTTGTTTGACCTGTCGGGGGGTTCTTTTTTTTTATGGGATAGGAGGCAAACGAACAGACGAATCGCCTGCTGGTAAGCGATTACCGCCGCCCATGGACACCCGCAACTCCAGAGGAGTCACAAGTGTGTTGCCGGCCTTATAAAAAGGGGTTTGGGCCTCCTGTGTCCTCACTCACTCGTTGAAACACAACGTAAGCGTTGTTCCACGCCGGTTTTCTCCGGTCCGAGGACCTCACGCTCAGCAGTCACGACTTCGACCACTGGACCAATAGGCAGTGTATGTATGTACCTATGGGTTACATATCATGTGTGTCATACAGGGTGGACCGAATTGCAAATACGGCTTTCGTACCTCAATAACATTTAACAATGTTGCGATTACAATGTTGCGTGACCTTCTTGAACATGGTTTTTAATGTTTCTTAAATTTCCGTCGATCGACATAATTTCAGACTTCAATATTACATTAAATTACCATAAACGGACCTCATTCGTTTGTTTCCGTAATCTAGATAATTGCCGGTATTTCTTCTTTTTTTATGGGATAGTAGGACAAACGAGCAGACGTATCGCCTGCTGCTAAGTGATTACCGCCGCCCATGGACACCCGCGACACCAGAGGAGTCACAAGTGTGTTGCCCGAAAAAAAGTTCTGCAAACCACAATTGCTAATGTATTTAAGAGAAAGAATCTTATAACTGAATGCAGTAATAGCACTCTTAATTAACAATCAGTACCGTATTGAAATTCTCCGAACTCCAAACAAACACGGATTTACATTGGTATATAGTATATACCATATACTATAACAATGCTTTCTTTTCCCCCCAAGAAGTGTCAAAAGTGCTAAGTGGATCAACAATGGATGTTGTACAATTGCCAATGTGGGTGTTGGTTACTCCAACATTTGCAGCCAACACGTGTTTAAGTCACGGTCAAAGTTCCTGGCCGGTCAAAAGTTGCTTTTACTGCTTTTGCATTCAAGATTATGGGGCCGTGACCTCAATCATTCACTGCCTTTCCCATGTCTTACCCTGTATATAAAAAATCGTAGAACCCGATTTAAACATAGTCAGAAAAACAATCAAAATCACACCAGCAGCGTATGAGGAGTTCGGACAATGCACAGAACGCCATCTACTGGCCTTACCGAAACAGAAAACCTCACAGAAAACAATGCCATGTTCATTTGTCTCCGTGTTTTATTTCTGTCAAATCTGTCAATACGTTTCTGATACAAAATGTATGAGAAAATATTTTTTCTTCATAATGACGACACGTTTGGCGTAGCGGCTGAGCGATCGGCTTCTGCGCAACGCGTTGTGGGTTCGATCCTCACACGGAGAAAATATTTGTATGATCTGCAGGTAGTTGTTCCGGGTCTGGGTGTTTTGTGTTTGTGAGAATTTGTGTTTGTAAACGCACCCACGATACAGGAGAAAATCCTAGTGTGGGGCAGCGTTTTTTTTTAAAAATGTTCGTTTTCGTGAATTTTTCGATGTTTTAAATCAGTTATTACTTAACTGTTATTCGGGGAGGAGACAAATGCAACAAACTAAAGATCATAAAAATCGGTGTAGCCGCTCTCGAGTTATAAATGTTGTAACAAACCTTTGTTTTATATATATGGATATCGGTAAGGTTAGGTAAGGTTAGAACTGTGACTAGACCAGAACCGAATTGTCGCCATTGTCTTTGTGCATACTTACATAGAAGAAATTAACGTTTTGGGCGACGTCCTTATTCAAAACTAGTTTTGACTGATTTTTGCAGTCAAAATTAGTTTCGCCGGGCTATGAGTTTTGCCTGTAACATATAATTTATACCAACTAATTTGAATCTAATGAGGTCGATGCCCTCGACTAGTTCGTCCAATAGACAGCTATTTGATTGTGTAGATCCAATATGACTAAAAGATAGGGATTTCCCGCTAAACTAAAAGTAAATTATATAATTAGTCACCGTAACAAATAAATGTTAGTTATTTTATTCCGGATATTTAGTTAGGTATTGTGGTTTCATTTTCTTGCTAATCGGTGACTGTAAAACCAACCGTGAATTGGATTATTCCCTAACTCTTGGTAGTTCTACAATCTAAAAGTTCTTATACATTCGTAAAAGTGTAATAGGTAAACACCACTCACTTCTAATAAATACGAAATCGCAAAAACTAACCTTACAAACTTGAAACTAGGTATATTCCTTAAAGACAGTAAGCATCAGCTAATAACATAAAAAGACATATAGCATCACGCCTTTTTCTTGTTATAGGAGTAGGCAGAAACTGCAGAACACTGCTACGATTCTTGCAAACTTCTTTTGCTTCGGTTACATTAAAATATCTTTTCATACTTATGTAGCGGCTCCATGTACCACGCTTAATTAGACAAAAAGGACTTCATCCTTCAAAAAGTTTAGAAGCGGGATGATTTTGATGTACGTGTTTTTAGGGAGTCTCCTGCCAGCGCGGCGCCTCCACTGAACTCCACTTCGCTATAAATTCCTTTTGTTAATCGCCTGTAATTCTCTCGACGAAGCACATCAGCATATTCTCAATTCGTATCACTACATCATCTTTTAAAGAGTGTCGATCTAATTTTACCTATTAATGTATTTATTTATTTTATAGCTAGATACATATATCGACGTACTATCGGCTGTTGTTTCACGGAACGGTTGCGTGGGCAACTACTTTGAGTGTACACAGTTGCCCAAAACATAATTACCTACAAGCGAAACTTGATACAAAATCACTGATTTTATTGTACCTATTTGGGTGACCCGCAAAGCGATCATGGTTAGCTGTTATAGCGCGTTTACACCCAACGATTTTACTTTGATAAAAAATTAACGCATGAAAAACCTATGCATAAAATCTGCATAGATATCTTTTTATGATTTTTTTGCATTTTCCATGCTAAGATTATAAAGTTATTTTAGTGAAGGAAAAATTTGACTGCGGGCAGAATTTAGCATGGTGAAAGGAAAAAAAAAGGTACAAAAGATGTTATGACACTCATCATATACCATACCTTAATGTTAAATTGTAATGTTAACCTTACTGTAAAAAAATATTTTATTATTAGTGTATATTTTTGAACTCATCTGATGTGAAAATTGAGGTCCGTCTAACTCCGACCAACCGTACTCCGGTCAACCGTCGTCCGTCTAACGAAGAACGCACGGTTACACATCAAGCATTTCCAGTATAAACAAAGTGACCTCTCATTTTACGAAAAGCCTGAACAAGAAAGGTCAGCTTATACTAGTATTGATAGTACGTACGTGTGTACAGTCATCGTCAAACAGTTCGTGACAACCAAAGTGGCCAAAAAGTTTGCAACACGACCTTATTCCAACTGTAACAAAGACGTGTTGCAAACTATTTGGCCACTTTGGTTGTCACGAACTATTTGACGCTGACTGTACAAGAAAGCTTTGAAATAAATACGTCAGTATTTTGTTAGGCTTGAATCGTGAGGAAGTATATTAACTAATACTTATGTCTATTATAAATCAATAATTAAGAACATTGATTATCAATGAAAGAACACACAGATTAACCATGGAAGATCCAATAAGCACAAATCTGGACTCAGGTGCTACTGAGAATTTCATAGAAAAACCCAATAACACTTTGCTCGACCTGGGGATGGAACCCAGGACCTCTAGCGTAGCAGTCGCGCTTGGGACCACTACACTAATGTGGTAGCCCAGTTAATGGCAATAGGCTCGCCCCCTATTACATGGGACCTAAACATACCGACGAACTGTGGGTGTACATTAGTACGCCTCTGCATAACCCTTCGGGGAATGCAGGTGTGATGGCATATTATGCTATGAATACAATAAGGGTCCGGTGGAGTTAAATTGCTCACATAAACGTAATACCAAAATAAATCGTAATCCTAACAATATTCTATCAAATTGTGTAATAATTCGGATTTGGATACCGTTAATCTAGGTTCCTACCGTACCATTTCATATACTACTACTTCTCTGGATATAAACGACCGAATAATCTATCCAAACATGGTAAAGTTATCAAGAAATGCATTTGCTTATATTTATTTCCAGTGAAGTATTTTGGACGAAATGGTAGAGTAGGAACCTAGATTAACGGTATCGGAATCCGAATAATAACAAAAGTTGATTAAAGTGTTAGAATTACGATTTATTTTGGTATTACGTTTGTAAAAAAAATTCGGTCCGTCGGACTCTTAAAACTGGAAGCGGGCCAAACATCCAAATATTTCAAAGATGCAAAGATTCTGAGACATACAAAATCGTGGCATGTAAACGGGTTACCGTACGTCAGCTAAGCTCTGCCGCCTACGTCCGTCGCCGTCGGTAATAGACAATTGTGACGAACCGGATCCGAGCCGGTTTTACGTCGATACATATTAACCTAACGAAGACGGCTGGCTTGCTTCAACAGATTTGAATATACCAATGGAGCAGGGTAACATTATTTAGATTTTTTTCAATAGGAGTTCTACGAGGTGAAGGAATTCTGAGAGCTGGGTTCGTTTGCATTGCCAGATATTAAGCAGCTAAGCAATAACGGACTTCAAGAGCGGATTAAGGGCTCATGTAGCTATTGAAATTATTGGACAAATGGGACGGTCTTCTTCCAGTTTGAACGGCAATGAAACGAATGCAATTACTAGGCATATGATACTTAACAAACTGCTTCATTAACCTAGTGGTTCTGAGCACGAATGCTACGCTAGAGCTCCTGGGTTCGTTTCTCAGGTCAAGCAAAGTGTTATTGGGGTTTCCTATGACATTTTCAGTAGCAGCTCGGAGTTTAGAATTTGTGCCCGGTTAATGGTAATAGGCTCGCCTCCTATTACATGGGACCTAAACATATCGGCGAACTGTTGGCATACATTAGTACACCTCTGCCTAACCCTTCGGGGAATACACGCGTGATGGTATTTTATGAGATTTAACAATTGTGGTCTCAAAATGACAATGCGCAAGTGATACCACTGGTATTGCTTCTACAGGCTGCAGTTGCCACTTACTGTAAGGTGGCCCGCTTGGTTTTCATTTCATAAAAAAAACAGTTGAAAAATTCAGAATCGTAAGTCAGTTCTATTTCTAGTTTTTCTATGGGATAAAACTTAAAAAAATATGGCAAACGGGCCGACGCCTACGCCCATGAACACCTGCAACACCAGAGGAGTCACAAGTGCGTTGCCGGCCTTTTAAAAGGGGATTGGGCCTCCGGTATCCTCACTCACTCGGCGAAACACAACGTAGTTGTTGTTGTGTTGTAAGTTTCTATTCTTAACTGATTAAAGACCTCGGAGGATCTTCCTTTTTTAATGTGGATAATCCTCATCAGTCGTCCCTCTGCGTTATTGCTTGCTTTGGTCATTGCAACATTAAATCCTTTA
Source organism: Acronicta aceris (assembly GCA_910591435.1). Lineage (NCBI taxonomy): Eukaryota > Metazoa > Arthropoda > Insecta > Lepidoptera > Noctuidae > Acronicta > Acronicta aceris. Next base: position 16,870,416 of record OU342758.1, on the reverse strand, counting down.
TCTATTTATCATCTCAATTTTCAATATTTGTTGATTATAATCCTTCTCAAAGTCTAGATACGAGTACTTTTTTTTGGTAATTGTCTGTCACATGGCTCTGTTCACTCCTAACAATATCAATACTATGACAAGCGTTTTCTTCTCAACATTTGTCTTCTTACAAAACGTGTAGCAAACAACGTAGACGAAAATGCCATTATCTATTCATTAAAACTGTTTTTCTCCAATATACATGTTTTTGTAATATCAATAAGAGTTTTTTTATCGCAGTTTAAAATCCAAAAACTTGTTACAATATTAGTTTAGCTTATAGTTTGAAGCCTTTTTACATATAAGACCACTATATAAAATGCTCATAGGCCGTTATTTATTTAAATAGACTTAGTTGTGTGGCCTTTGACCCCGGAGGCTACTGTAGTGCCGCTTTGTATGCTGCCCACGCGCAGAGAAACCGTTAGAAATACATCTTATCAACAATTTGGATATTTATTTGACATGAGATGTGACGTCAGTGGTGAGTATTTAGCATAAACATAAAACATAGCACCTTTTTTGGAGGTTTTAAAAGTATAATTTAGTCACTCTATTGTGTTGAAGATAGCCATAGGCTATTTAAAATTCTGCGGTAAAAATGTCATAATATTTACGTCATATTGTATGCGCGTCTCTTTGAGCAGAATGTGAGACCAGGACCCCTTCAAATGATGGCGATCAGCGTAGCGAATCCCATGAAATCGATCAAAGGTACAAAAGAAAGGCGGTGCAACTTAACCCTGTCTTACATTATGCTATCGCTGTATTATCTCATTTCCAGCCATTGTTTCGGCACGAGCTAACCCACTACAAAATTATTTCATAACGTACCATCACGACTGTATTGCCTGAAGGGTTAGGTAGAGGTGTACCCCCAGAGTTTACCGGTATGTTCAGGCCATGCTATAGGAGGCGAGGCTGTGGCCATTAACTTGGCACAAATCCAAACTCCGAGCAGAATTTGGCAGAAAAATCCGATGACGCTTCGCTAGACCTGGGAATGGATCCCTGGACCTCTAGCATAGCAGATGCGCTTAGTTTAACTCGGGTAATAAGGCAGGGCCAAAGTTATGTCAGTATTTTATTTTATCTCTATCGGGCTAATTTTTCACATGTCAAAGTCAAAGTTAAATCATTTATTTAAAATAACCCAATGGTACAGGTACTTTTGAATTGTCAAAACTAGGTGCATGTTTAAAAAAAGAGGTCAATACCGTGATGATCACCCACTGTTCGCGGTGGGCAAAAAAGGACCTCGTCACATGTCAATTTCATGATTAGCTATCGGCCTAAGGGCCTGGCTGACAGTCAATCCAAATGTCTTTCCCAGACAACGCCATAACGACAGCTGAGTTGAGTTGATCGTGTGCGCAGTATAATGGTTAATGGATCATGCGCCGAGTTCCTTATACGGATAAGATATTCATATGTATATGAGAGAACACGAGTACTTGTTTGAACTGGGGCTTGCAGTTTCATCAAATTGACTTAGAAATCTGCGAACGTGACTGTCTAAGCGTGACATTAACTACCTTTTGTCTCGAAAAGCCCTTTGGAATGCGGGTGAAACCGCGGCCAAAAGCTAGTATATAATATGATTTATAATCGTCTGGCTTATCCTGGGGGGGTCAGCACAAGCTATCAGCCAACTCATATATTTTTATCACAACATGAGCTAAGTGTTACGAAGGAGGTTACGACAAAATAGTTGATAAACTTGCCTATATAAATTGGGATCGCGCCACGCTTTTTTCTTTACATTTTTTATAGAGTTTTGTCATTGACAAAATTGAAGTTGGTATCCGTTTAGTTTCGATAAAAGCAGTTTATGTGTTATAATAACTACGAGTATCGTTGATGAATATATTATTAGTTTAGTTTCCTGTTTTTTCTTTAAGAGTAATATATTAAATGAGAGCAAAAAATGCTCTCTTTGCAATCATAATTATTTTTGATAAATGATCGTGATGATTGATCATTTAGTTACCATAATCTTAGTTAAAAAATTATGATTTATAATCAGAAGTAACCTGTCGTCGTCCGACTTTAATATTTTAAGTTAATTTACATAATAAACTGATAACAGGTCTTATAAAAAATCTAATTAAATTTTAATTGTCTTTGTACAGGTTTTTTTTATACATTTGTAACACAGGTATTATACTCTGTCAGTTCACACATACAGCAGTTTTTCTTTTATGTAAAATATAATAATCTTTTAAAACTTATAATACAGTTATAATTTATAATAATTAGGAAGGAGGATAATTTACATTCTTTGTATTCTATTATGTATTAGACTTTTATGTAGATCGTTAACAGCTAAAACATATTTTTTTATAAAATACATATAATATTTTGCTAAATACTTGAACAATTTTACCCCATTTGTCTTCATGTAACAATCATAGTATTGATAGTAGTTTAATCATAGTAAACATGTTAGGTCTACCATTGTTATGTGAACACAAAAATGGGGTAAGGGGTGTTTCAGATACATGCATGCATATATAATGCTGAACTGGACCTAGTTGACGCAGCCGCGGGGCACACAATAAACATAGTAACTAGGTATCATGTATTTATAATGTTATGTAACCTGTGTTTGTGTCTTTTAGTTACCTATGTACTGATGTGTGCCTAAACTGTGTCAATAAATGATTTCTTTCTATATATATTGTACTAGCTTTTTGCCCGCGACTTCGTCTGCGTGGAATAGTTACTTTGTTTCCTTATAAACTTTCATCCCCTATTTTATCCCCTTGGGGGTAGAATTTATCAAAATCCTTTCTTAGCGAAAGCCTACGTCATAACATCTACCTGCATGCCAAATTTCAGCCCGATCCCTCCAGTGGTTTGGGCTGTGCGTTGATAGATCACTATGTCAGTCAGTCAGTCTGGTCACCTTTGAGTTTTATATATATAGAGATTTATTTAGGTACTGAACGGGAACGGTGTATTATTTTTTCTGTGTCTGTTAATATATACCACTATACCGATGAGGCACTTAAAGGCATTTATTCAAAGGATAAACTAGTTATAAAGCTTTCCAAGATTCTGACTACCGCAAAACATTGGTGTTCGTATGTAAACCAGGAACGGCACGGATGGATCTCGATGCGCTAAGGACTCTTCATAGACTGGCTGCAGCAAACGAAGCTAAACTTTATTATATTATAAACCCGTCTCAAACAATATTATCCTTCGTGTTATTAAATTAATTCAAGTGTGTAATTGAATACAAGTTCATTACAATGATAAAATAGAAAATACAGTCAGGGCACTAGACTAGAAATATTAATGTAGTCAGCTTTCTAGATTTACGTCAATTAGAAAGGTACTCCTACATAAAGATTGGAGTTCACTACAGTAACTGCACGCTGTAGCGTTCAGGTTCCTAGCTTAATGCGTCTAGGGCAGTGGTACACGAGCTTGACATAAATAAGGCTTGGGTTTGACTAATTGGTTTAAGTATTGATTATCAGCACTAGAATGAGTACAAAAGGAGTCCGTATATAAAATTGTAATCTAATTAAATTTCTGGGATGCCATAATAACTCCCTGTGACTTGCTCTAAATTCTGTGTATTTTATAAACGCAAATTACACAAATACATGTGCACCCAAGAATTCCTATCTAAAAAAAATCACTTTTTTTACTGCCTCATTAGCCTAGTGGTTCTGAGCGCGACTGCTACGCTAGGGTTGGATTCCCAGATCGAGTAAAATGTTATTGGGTTTTTCTATGAATTTCTCAGTAGTAGCTCGGAGTTTGAGATTTGTGCTCGGTTAATGGCAATAGGCTCGCCCCCTATTATATGGAACCTAAACACACCAGCGAACTGTGGGTGTACATTAGTACGCCTCTGCCTAACCCTTCGGGGTATACAGACGTGATGGTATGTTATGTTTTACACTCCCATGTCACGTGGACCTTACATCATTATGCAAATAATATTACGAAGTTAAAGAAAATGCCGTCTATGAGCTGTTTGGAATATCCCAATATTCTTATACAGTCACCTTTACGACTGCGCTGTGTGCACCAGGACTTAGGTATCCTAGTGACTCATACATAAGCCGCCTACACACTAGGATGTGGCGCTATTGTATGCAGAATCTGAATTGTTGCTATTTTGTGAAAGCGCGTTGAATGCCAAGATATTTATATATGCCGTAAAATCGCCATATTTTATAAAGAATAGTGCTCATTGTAAGGTTTGGCGAGAGCTAGAGGCCCACCTGTTGTTAAATAGACGTCGTGGTTCTTTGGCCCAGCGGGGGATTGTGTGTGCCAAGTGTATGCGCATGCAGCCGGTAATCTTGCATGTTGTGTCCGACTTTTTGTTGGCTATAGAATAAGGATCGGCTAGATTGTAAGGCTGGAGCTGTGTTTTTATTGTGAGCCTAGATCATAAGAATAGGTAGATAAATTTTATTCCGTTTTACTTAGAAGTATCCCTGAGTTTAGGTTTAAGCCTGGTCAATTGTATCCTCTATTACCTATGTAGGATTAAAAATTCATTTCGCCGAATACTATGTATATGAATATTCGGCGAACCTCTTATACACATATAATTATATGCATCAATCAATACTCCCTCTGCATTAGCTTTTATGCAATAAATGCGTAATGGTATCTAATTTACTAAAATTTTGGTGTTGTAAATTCTCGGCTGTTGACTAGAAATGATAAAATCGCCGTGTTCCGGCTACAAATAGTCATTAAATTAATTTACGTGAGGTAACTTTAGTGAACAAATTTTAATACTTAGTCCACGATTAATTATAATGAAACTGATAAATTATAGAATTAGCCTGATTTCGTGATAATATAATTAGAACAGGCTCTTACAGCCTGCGCTAATAATGAAGTCACGTAAAATTATTATTGTTCTTCACAAACAAATACACTCACGCCTTTCCCACAGGAGTAGACAGAACATAACTTCTTTCATTTCTTATACATCTTGTCATACCGAATCGCCGGTTCCGAATACTACGTAATTGACCTTTTGAATGATTCCGCCAATAAGATCAGCAATTTACATCCATATCAGTAAAATATCTAATATACCACAGTCTGTAGACAATATTCAAATCTAATATTCAAATCGACGAACGAATAGAAACAAAATATAGGTGACATTATTATCTATATAATACCTTTAGCAATAGTAACGTCAAAACATATATATCAGTTCACATTTATCAAGTACTAACGACAAATATTAGGCCTTATTATCCGACAGGGACCAAGGCTTTCACAATAAACTTGTCAAATGACATTATTAACTTGATTGAGTGATATTTACGTATATATAAATTTGAAATTAGGCAAGGAATGGGTAATTTCATATAACAATTTATGTTCCGGTACAGTTGCGTTCGGAATTCATTGTAACGCTGTGTGCGTATGAGTGTAATTGTTAACGCACACGAATGTACGCTAAGGGTTTAGACACACAAGGCATTAAATAGACTGCACGTCACCTAGATATTACTATTACGCGAAGTATCCTGGGTTCGTTTCCCACCCGGGACAAGTATTTGTGCGATCTACAGATATTAATTGGTGTGTGTAGTTCGTATCTATTGTTGTTATTGGTAAAGTCCCCCAGTACAGGGCTTGTTCCCTTGCAGTTGTTCTTTAAAAGAGAAGAATAAATTAACTTACATAACATACCTACCATCACGCTTGTATTTCCTAAAGGGTTAGGCAGAGGCATACTAATGTACACCCACAGTTCAGCGATATGCTTAGGTCCCATGAAATAGAGGGTGAGCCTATTGCAATTAACAGGGTACAAATTCCAAACTAAGGTGCTACTAAGAATTTCATAGAAATCCCCAATAATACTTTACTCGATCTGGAAATCGAATACAGGGCCTCTAGCGTAGCAGTCGCACTCATGACCAATGGGCTACTGAGGCAGTTTAAAAAAAGGTAAAAAAAATTAACTCTGTCGGAAAAAATTTAATAGTTTTAAAAATTTAGTTTTTCTTGTTTGTTTCCTATTACAATTTTTCCTGTATCGATGATCATTTGTAGACGTAAGTCTCACGTATACACAGCGAAGCCTGCAAAAGTAACTTATAGCATATATTTTTTATTACTTGCAGGAATTGAACCTGCCACCCATCATGCTGGAACCAATCAATCAGTGCTAATCGAACGGTCATGTTACGTAAGTATAAAGTCTGTTTTTATAAGTACCTACATACAGTATTATATCTACAGTGGCGACCAAAAGTCCATAGGCAATCTCACAACGCAATAGCTTGACGTTTAGTTTGACTTACGACCTTCTATTCATTGTCGTTAACAAGTGACACGCACTGGCTGAATCGAGCTCGCTCGTGCTGTTCATAGCAATGTAATCCGTAGCCTGCTTATGCACTTTTGAGAGTTTACTGTACATGTAATGATAATTTGTATGTATAAGGTACGATTCGATGTAGGTATTTATATTTTATTTGCTCATACATGTATACATTGATATACATATATTAGACAGAATTATACTAATGTACACCCACAGTTCGCTGGTATGTTTAGGTCCCATGTAATAGCGGCGAACCAATAGATTCTAACTGAAAATTTCATAAATGATTTTATATAAATAATCATGTTCTAACGCCTTAAATGCCCACGTTTGATGTATCATAATAATATGATTCTTATTACAATATTGCTAAGGTATTCTTCAAGTTCTAATTATAAATTGATATAAAGGAACGGTTAAAATGGTTAAAGTCAGTAATTCCTCTAAAATATTTAGAACCCTCGGGAATTCTTTAGCAATTTTGTAAAAAAACCAACGGTCTGTACACAGCCTAATGCGCAGGCGCTCATTACGGAGTATCCCACGAGTTGAAGCAGCAATTTGTTCTCAAATTTCTGTGCGCATTGTTTTAACGTAATGCTGTTTTTGTTTTTAATGCTACAGACGTTTTGAACATGATTTATTGATGTGTTATTCTGTTATATTATATTATTGCAATATTAATACCATCTACAAAAGAAGTTAATGATAACATGACGGCTGATAAAGAATGTATATGAAAGAACTGGCTTCTGCCCGCGACTTTATCTGCGTGGACTTCAGGATTAGGTCTGACCAGGATAAAAAGTAGCATAAGTGTTATTCCAGGCTATAATCTATCTGTGTGCCAATTTTATCCAGATCCATTCAGCCGGCTTGAAAGAGTAATAAACATCCATACATCAAAACTTTCGCGATTATATATTAATATTAGTAAGGATAACAATAAATTTAAAATTTAAAAAACCCCTCTTCGTCTTTCGCTTTCCTCTTCGTTCTTGCAATATCATTGAAGTAGCAGGATAGGTACCATGTTTCAAATCGATTAGACCTGTGAATGTTGCTCACATCCCTGTATCAATTATATAGATCTTCATCAAAAAGAGCTGATAATCTTCAAACAGCTAGCCAGATTAAACTAAAAAACCGGAATCAATATCGATCCATTCGTTTAGCAGCTACGATGCAACAGACAGACACACAGATACACACGTTAAACTTCTAACACTCCTCTTTAACGAACTTACCCCAAGTAACTTGGGATACGGACATGATGATTTTCATACCAATCTGGCGTTCCATGCAAACCATGTATAGTCTCAACTAAACGTACTGATATCTAAGCATCTTTTTTTATTGAATTGAGTCGGCAAACGAGCTGACGAGCCACCTGGTGGTGAATAGTCATCGTCCCCCATGGACACCTGCAACACCAGAGGTGTTGCTGATGCGTTGCTGACCCTTAGGAGCCCCTGCGGACTGCAGACAGCCAGAGCCGCTGTAACCGAGGTAAAGTGAATGAATAATACATCACCTCCACACGTGGACTCCTCGAAAGGTTAGGCAGAGGTGTACTAATGTACACCCACAGTTCGCCGGTATGTTTAGGTCCCATGTAATAGGGGGCGAGTTTACTGCCATTAACCGGGCACAAATCCAGACTCCGTGCTGCTCTGAGCTATTCAAATTTGTATATTTATTAGAACTTAATCCACATTCCTGTCTATTGTTTTACTCTATCAACCAACCGTACCCTCGGAATGTTTTTCTCACGTGCGTAGAACCCTAAAAAGTTCTACCAAATCTCTCTGTTCACCACCCAAAGCAGAGCAAGCGTAGCGCGTCGAGTTTGTTACGCCATACGCGCCTCCCGTGACGAACCGACCTTCTCAAGTTACCAACAAACCGAAAAGTATACAAAAAAATCGCCTCTGTTATTACTTATCTAAAGGTCATTATGCAGTACACAGATTGAGATAGTTCTTGGATCTGTGTTAGCAGTTGTACTCAACCGTGGTCGTTGCGAAAGAATAATTAAGATTTCGGTGTAAAGGTATTAATTTAATGTAATGTTGTATTTTGGAGAAATAAATATCACTGAGGTAAAGAAATTGTTAGTGCATGTATAATTACTACGTTGAAGAAACTTAAAGTAGTTACCGGTTTTCATTCGTTTATTTTGGGAATATTAAGATAAAAAAAACCTTTTATTTCATTGTCACATTAAAACTTTTACAATAAATCTTACGCAAGGGCCTCCTTTTAAGTATATGAAATACCTGTGCTAGGAGACCCCGCTCTTCATAACCAAATTAGTGAACATGACAGGATATGTAACAGTAGGTAACTTAATAACATCAAAATAAAATAGCAAAGAAGAATTAAAGAAAAAAAGAAAAAGAGACAAAAGAAAAGATGTTGCCATAAATCAATCAAATACACAGAAACAGCCATAATTTCTGTAGGCCATCATCATCAAAATATCAGCCAATAGAAGTCCACTGCTGAACAAAGGCCTCCCCCAAAGACTTCCACAGGGACCAGTTATATGCCGCCTGCATCCAACGACTCCCAGCGACCTTTATCAGGTCGTCCGTCCATCTCGTTGGAGGTCGTCCCACTGCGCTTTCCGGTGTGTAGTGTTTCCAATGTGTTTCTGTAGGCCATGCAAACTTATATTTCGTGCGGGCATCGAAGCCGCGACCTGCATCACAGCAGCCGTTTGGCACAGCAGTCACTGGTTTGGCTTTGTGCCCGGTTAATGGGTATATGCTCTCTACTACATGGATGGGAAAGCATACCGACAAACTGTAGGTGTAAACGTCTGCCTACCCCTTTCAACAACAGGCGTATAAACATTTCATGTTATGTGTTCATATATTCATTCACAATTATTCTCAGAAAATAATAAAAACACCTTTTGTCACGACTCAAATGTCTGTTAATAGATATATTTAGAAGTCCACCAGTTTATGACTTATGGCGAACTAGTTTGTTGGTCGTGTGGCCTTCGAGCTTAGACGAAAATGTTCATAGTCCGGTTACTCGAGACATGACGTAGATGATCAATGGATAACAGGACGATAGAAGGTTCACTCTATAAATAAATGAAATATTTCTTTTAGATAGGAGCCATTGCGCACTGTCGACTGGTCGCCGGCGACTCGGTTGATGGCGACTGTGGTTTTCTATTGTTTAAATGAGGTGTTATGCACTTGGTCGCCGGTCGCCTGCCTGTGAATTTGTTGACAGTGCGTAATGGGTCTAAGATAGAGTCTATTTTAGATAGAGTACTATTTACAGAACATTTTAGATAGACTTTTTGAATATTAGAATTTTCGAAATCATGTGCGCATTAATAATATAATTAATTATCACTCGCTTAAACGATGGAGGGAAACATTGTTAGGAAACCTGCTTGACCTAGAGATTTTCTTTACGGCGTGTGAAGTCTGCCAATCCACACTAGGCTGTGTATTGGATTATAGCCTAACCTCTCTCATTCTGAGAGGAGCCCCGTGACCAGCAGCGGGACATTAAATAATAATATAATTATATATTTATTGCAAAAAATAATAAAATATATAAAAATACAATATAAATCTTAGAAATGATAAAGGTATAACAATATTTGGTGCATGAACTAGGATATACCTGTGTCACAGTGGGTTTATGACGAGATGAAATACTTCTATTTTACCACAAAGTTTAGCAAAAGAAGAATATAAAATATGACAATAACATACCATCACGCCTGTACTCCCCGAAGGGTTAGGCAGAGGCGTACTAATGTACACCCACAGTTCGCCTGGTATGTTCAGGTCCCATGAATAGGGGACGAGCCTATTGCCATTAACCGGGCACAAATCCAGACTCCTAGCTGGTACTGAGAATGTAATAGAAAAACTCAATAACACTTTCCTCGACCTGGGAATCGAACCCAAGACCTCTAACGTAGCAGTCGCGCTTGGGACCACTAGACTAATGAGGCAGTCGTTAGTCTAGTGGTCCCAAGCGCACTGCACAGAATATAAAATATACACTAAAATAAAAGGTTCCATATATGAAATGTGATAAGCTGGAGCTGATATGAGTGGTGTTTTTGTTTGAGAATACCTCTCAAATGTAGTGGACCTTCTGTAACCTTAGCTTGAATGTTTCGATTACGTAGCTCATGTGTTTCAAACGTAGTCGATTAGCAACATGCGCGCCAAACGTGATTGTGGCAATAGGCCAAAGTAGCGTGTTCTGGCAATGTATACCTAGCTTAGCCTGTGTCTTCAAGCTGGAATTACGAATTTAGTGAAAAGTATCCATAAAAAATAGCCATTCTTAAATGATTAAATCTTTAAGAAGAAAACGCGTTCGACTTGAGCGCGACTGCTCGTTAGGTCGATTATCGAAATGTTATTGGGTTTTGCTATGAAATTCTCCGTAGCAGCTCGAAGTTTGAGTTTTGTGCTCGATTAATGGCAATATGCTCGCCCTCTATTACATGGGACCTAAACATACCAGTTAAGACATTAGTACCTACACCTTCCGGGAATACAGGCGTGATGGTATGTTATGTGTATAGTTATTCAGTAGCAGTGATAATATGCGGCGTTTAGCGTTCGCAATTGATTTTAATCATATTTTCTCATCCAAAATTAGGTCTTAATTTATATAATAATTAAGTATATTATGTATTGAAAGCTTTGAAAAGGTGTGTTATACACAATTGTGATCTTATTCTCCAGTTAGGTAATTTCTGTGTGCAAATATAACACGGGTTGAGACCCATTCTAGAATGTATACTGATGATAATCAAGACACAAGTCGTCAGTTATACTCCAATGCCGCGAAATTGATACTGCTGTAAGGACTAGTATTCAATGTTATTTTAATCTAAGTTAGGCTTTATAGTTTTCCCAACGAGATGGTCATAAACTGCGATACTTGGGACATTAAAACGCTACCTATATAATATCTCAAAGACGCTTTTTGCTCGATGGTAGGACCTCTCGGGGTCGACAGCCCTTACGTTGGAGTCTGTCGTAAAGCACCTAGGAATGTGTTTCGAATTTTGCGCTTAAAAGCCAGTTCCCCCTTCGTTGCTGCGGGTCTGGCAGCCTACGGTCCGTAGGGTTAGTAGTAGTAGGGTAGTCTCTTATGGGTTGGCGACGCATCAGCAACGTTACAGGTGTCCATGGGCGATGATGACTACTTGCCACCAGGTGGCTTGTCAGCTCATTTGTCGACTTAATCCATATAAAAAGACTGCTGAAATCGTGCAGATGGTACTAGGTGAAGGGTCACCTCTCGCAGACGGACCGACTCCGCTGAACTTTACGAGTTCTTTAAAACGTTTTTGTACCTTTTTCTTACAACGCATAGGTTCATGAGTTTTTTGCAGCTAACACGAGTATATCTCGAGTATACCTATGTTTTGTTCGAAATCGGCGGCTTTGTGTAACGGCCGAAGTGGCCTTCGGCGTCCGTCACTATTCTCTAGAACTGCACCGGGTCAACGATACTACGGAATGAAACTAGACGCGAACGGATAGACGGAGAGGCGGGTGACGTCATAGCACTGGCATTTGTTTTGAGGAAGTTTGGTGGGAATTTATTTTTAGTAATTGTAGATTTTCGATATTTAATGTCGGGGTTCGGGGCTAAATGATCCGGTTGATCTATCGATATGCTGCGCTGACAACGGTTCGTATCAAGATAGACGACGTGAGAACTCGCTAAATGATCGATGCCCGCGGAGGTCTCGGTACAAAATACAGGTAGATATTCTCAACATCTTATACTTTATTCAGCAATGCTCAGTCGACTTCCAGTCACGGTAAATATCAGTACTTTATAGAAAGAAATTGCCTCCAGGATGGAATAATTGACAATATTTTACTTTCCGAATATATATATATTTGCGATCACCGCCGCCCATGGACACCCGCAACACCAGAGGAGTCACGAGTGCATTGCCGACCTTTTAAAAGGGGATTGGGCCACCGGTAACCTCACTTACTCGGCGAAACACAACGCAAGCGATGTTTAACGCCGATCTTCTGTGAGGCCGTGGTACCACTTCGGTCGAGCCGGCCCATTCGTGCCGAAGCATGGCTCTCCCACGTAAAAAATGATATGTCTAACGATTGTCGTAATATATACATAATTATGACAATCTTCTGCGTGCATTCTACCCCGAGGGACAAATGGGTCACCTATCCTTAGAGTGACTATAAATTTTCGGTGATGCATGGTTTCATGTAGATCAAGAAAGGGTTTAGTTAAAGTTCAAATGTGTTTATTTCAAATAAGCTTTTACAAACGTTTATGAAACGTTATGATTCTAGTTGCACGGTTCCAAAAGGTTGATCCTATGGAGTTAATCCGGCAAGAAACTCCATGGACACTCTTTTAAAATAAATGGTGTTACAATCTTCACTGGTACAATAATGCAAAACGAGTATGTGTGAACATTGAATATCAAAGTTTGACCAAAGTCGATAATTACAAGATGGTTCTCAGTGTTTGAGAACTCGATATCATTATAAGAAATTAAATGAACTGTGTGGGCGCAAGCTTCTAATTACGTCTAGTTACGAGGCGCAGGCTTCGGGCTGCTTCAAGAGAAGTGGAATGTCGGTCCATATAGGACTGGGTCCTGAAAATCGAACTCAAGACCTTGTTCTTAAAGTCAAAATCATTCATTCAAAAAACCTACACTTTATAATTTGATTGTACCTCAAGATACTAGGAAGACATAAATTCTATGAAGTTATAAGAAACAGTTGTTCCAATATCTTTCTCCACACAAAGCTCTGAAAAGGCGACTGTTTCAAATCAGTACGTGCGACAATTCGACGACTTATCGGCATTTGACCTCTTTTGTTGTAGAATTCAGCACGAAATGCGATTTGCGTCGCTCCAAAGACCGAAATTTGAGACCGCAGTCAAAATATACGCGTTATTCGTACGCCCAGAGTATGTTGGCCTGCTATTATTTAGTTTGTTAGTACTTTTGTGGGTATAGGAATAATGGATTTGTAATGTTTAGGCATGTGTATTAAAGAATTGAATATTTGGTAGTTATGATAAGATTAATTAGGTCATATTTTAGCACCTACTCACATTTCATTCGTAGATATAAATCTTTGTATCTACGAATGTAGGTCTTCTCTTTATGAAACTTCTTACCAAGCGGATAGAACATAAAACCATCAATACGATATACCCTGTAGGTATAGTTACAGTTATTGTTGTAAACGTGAATGTTCTAATGAAATCGAACTTAAGACCTCACGTTCAGCAGTCCTTCTTGCGACAACCAGATCAATCAGTGAGTAGATAGGTATTTAAATTTTCTGGTCTTGTACGTAGTAGTGTGCCAAGATAGTATGTGGGAATCTATAGTCTCTGCCTACCTCAATCAGAGACAGGCGTGAAAATATGTATCTATGTATTTCTTCTTATCTTTCCGTAGGTAATGTTATTTTAAGATGACAGTAAAATACATTACAATGCCGGTTTATATAATACATATGATATCCTATAAACATATACGTTGACTGGCTCATTAGTTAGGTTCTGGGTTCGATCCCCAGGTCGAGCAAAGTGTTATTGGGTTTTTCTATGAAAATCTCAGTAGCAGCTGACAATAGGCTCGCCCCCTATTACATCGGATATAAACATACCAGCGTACTGTGGGTGTACATTAGTATGCCTCTGCTTAACCCTTCGGGGAATATAGGCGTGATGGTATGTTACATATACGTTTCTCAATAAATAAAGTTGGAATAAACTTTCGAAATCTATGCAGTCTATGAATTTGCAATTGAGATGGAGCAATTATCTTAAAGTAATTACTGAACGTGTCTCATAAAACGTAGGCCGCCGCGACTGGCATAGTTTATTAAATTCGATTTAATTAGTGCACAGTGTAACTTTGTAGATACAATGGTAATCTAGGTGATTAAAGTTGATTTTGTTTTGCGAGGAGAAAACCTTCAAAATTACAGATTTTAGGTTTTTTTATCGGATAGGGGGGCAATCGAGCAGACGGTTCGCCTGATGGTAAGCTATCACCGCCGCTCATGGACACCCGCAACACCAGAGGAGTCACAAGGAGTCACGAGTTGCCGGCCTTTTAAAAGAGGATCGCGACTAACTTCACTCACTCGGCGAAACACAACGTAAGCGTTGTTTGACGCCGGTTTTCTGTGAGATTCATTATATTGGCTACTGTGATGAAAATCACAGTAGTTAGTAGTTTCCTCTCAGTGATGGCTGTCAGTGATCACTGAGAGGTGTCCTACAGGATTTAAATTTCTTTTTCCTGTACAGTCACAGTAGAAAAGTCAAACGAAACACATGAGCAACTTCTAACAAAACTTGAATTCAAAATGCAGTTAAGTCAGAAATGTCAATTTTATTATTGTCCTCTTTTGCTGCAGAAGTCTTGAATGAATGAAAAGTTATAAGACATAAGAAGTTACAAATTATGAAGTTGTTAGACATTCATTATTTTTCTTTTTAGTCTATATGGTATTAACAAGCTTGTTTTTTATGTTATTTCATATTTAAGACCACGTTCAATGTACATTGACATTATTAGAATTTATTGCGGAGGATCCACTTGAGGAGTTTTAGCGGATGATCAACAAGTCAAATAACAAGAACTAGGTATGCAGTATCGACTGAAGTCATAATAGCTCAATGGTTAATGTTTATGTGTCGCGCAGATCATTTATACTTTAAAGTAGGCGTAAATTTGTAAGATGTCGCTAATAGCACGATTACTGGGCTTAAATCAAATATGTTATTGCGGTTGGTGTAGGTTTGAATCGATATCCGTACTCGGATGTACTAAGGACAGAATTATTGTGTTCTATAGTTACTATTACTACACATTAAGGATGAATTTATTTTGCATACTATTTCAAGCTTTTGGTTAACCAATCATAATTGATTATAATTAACAATTCATTTGCTGTGCCATACCTGGGCACGGGTCTCGTCTGAATATGAAGAGTTAGGCTATAGTGTACCTCGCTAATCTAGTCCGGCTTAGCAGACATCACACTCTGCGACGAAAATCTCTCAGGCATGTAAGTCTCCTCACGATGCTTTCTTCCACCGTTTAAGTGAGTGATATTTATCTAATTAAGTATTTATCTAACACGTTTGGCGTAGTGGCTGAGCGATCGGCTTCTGCGCCACGTGATGGGTTCGATCCCCACACGGAGCAAATATTAGTATGATCTATTCCGGCTCTGGGCGTTTGTGAAAAGAGAAAAGTCAAGAATCGTGCGTTGGCATGGAATCCGAGACCCCAGACTTGGAAGTCAACTAAAATTACAGGGTTTGAATTCTAAAAAGAGGTAAACTGAGTATTATTATAATAACAAACTGCCTCATTAATCTACTGGTCTTGAGCGCGACTGCTAGGTACGTTTGAGGTACAAAAAGTAAAAAATATTTTTTTTCATTAGCAGGTCGGATTGTTTGGTACACAGCAGTACACCTCTGCCTAACTCTTCGGAGAATACAGGCGAGATAGTATGTCATGTAACGTTAAACTTTCTGTTAAATATCTACCACACCTTAAACCATGTTCGCTAATGAACGCCCCTTAAACTGGCTGGCATAGTTCATGGCAGCTTAACACGCGAGGCGGGGTTAGGCAGAACATAAATAATTTATTGGTTGTACTAAGATTTTCTCTGATAGTAGGGTAACTATTACTAACACCTTGTTCGATTTATCTTCAAAGGAGACTGGTATAGTTCATTTGAAACACACGCCTGATTTCCAAAATGGGTTGGGTAGAGAGAGACTAATTTACATCCATAGTTCGCCGGTATGTTTAGGTCTCACGTAATAGGGGGCGAGCCTATTGCCGTGCACAAATTCAAACTCCAAGCTGCTACTGATTATTTCAAAGAAAAACCCAATAATACTTTGCTCGACTTGGCAATCGAACCCAGGACCTGTAGCGTAGCAGTCGTCCTAAAGACCAATGTACTTATGAGGCAGTCTCAAAACGGGCAAAATTTCGTTTTTGTAAACGACAGCTCTCGTGTGAGTCTCGTCATACCATCATTATCATCATCTGCCTATATCAGTCCACTGCTAGACTTAGGCATCCCCTAACCCTATCATCGGCTTCTCCATTCGTATAAAATACTAATATTAAGCTGCATCTGTTTAGACTCGAAGCCAACGTCAACATTAGAAAAAAGCTAGGATGATGCAATATGGTAAGATGTGGTCTGTGGAATAAGTCACATTGATACACGCATAGATTAGGACTTAGGAGTCGTGACGTCACGAAGTCTTCCATCCGATACCTCTCACCTAACCCTGGCGAAGGCAACGAGAACTGGTAGCTGCTTGTTACTGAGTCACTAAAACCTGGTACACATTTGATTAGCAAGCGATTGGCATCTTAAGTTTTAATTAAAATCGACCTTTACGTTGTGAAGCCGGGATGTACACTCCTTTATTAGGTTCAATTTAATTTAATTTGTAATTTGCATTTGTCATAGTACAAACCAGCTTATGAGCTAAAGCATAATTATATTTTTATTTATTTATTATATTCTATATAGTATTTCAGTATGTAAATAAAATGTTTCTCCTGCCAAACTGCCTAACAATTTGTCGGCAATATTCTCGTGGATAAATTTAATACAACTTAAGTTTAACCCGTCTTGCAGCAATACATAAATCAACATATTAAATCAACGCCAATACAAGAATTGAACTACATAGTATTTCCCCTTATAAAGAAAGAAAAGAAAGGAAATACTTATATTCACGTCGACATGACGCACGGAAAAATCAAATAACAGCACAAATGGAACCTAATAAAGTCATGCGTCACACCCACGTAAAAACAAATCTTTAGTTAGTTTTAATTAAAAAAGGTTTTTTGATTATTTGTAGCATAGAGATATTGGGGTAATAATAATGATGTAAATAACTGTTTCTCTTTTAGCGCCTTTTCCAATATTAATCGGAGGGAAGGCCGTGCCCATGAATTCGAAATTATTAATATTTATTAAATTGTAGCTATAGATAGCTACGGCCCTCGAATGCCATTTTATATCATTCACTAATATAATAGCAGTCCAAAATATCCAAAAATATATGCAAGGGCCTGTCGCATAAGCAAGCTTAGAAACATAATTTAACGACCTCATATTTCTTCAATCTAATTAGCGTAGATAGACTAAGATACCACAGAGCAAGCAATTTGCCTAAACCGACATCTAATTAAGGATACGTATCAGTATTGCATTTCAATAACGATGTTGTTTCTAGAATAGTATGCACGCACCTCGGGAAATGTCGCGGAGAAATCGGAGCCGCGCCTTGCAGATAAGCCTTTCGTTGCGACGACGTTGAATTTGCATGCAGGACAAAGATTATGTCACAGAGAGGACAGTGAATAGGTTAGTTGACTGTTTATTATTGAAAAAAATGAACATAGATAGACTCAAAAACAAAAACAAAGTTAATATCGGTTCGAAAATAAAATGTAAGCATTTTAATTTTATGCTAGAGAAGGCGCACTATACTCGTAGTACGTTGTGACGTCAAATCGTGTCATTATAATTTCTAACTGACATTCGTATTTCGGAAAAGGACAAACCATCCAATTTCAATCTCCACCAAAAACATGAAAATTTCGTTTTCTCATAGTAGCGCGTTATACACTACACGTTTTAAAGACACTAGGTAATAATAAATTTGACATTTATGGATAAGATTTTCTATCCATAAAAGACCTGTCTCGTCTGCGGGATACATAACTCTATGGCATCACGTTCTTCAGAGCTGCATAATGAGTTGCATCGGGCCCGCGAATCACGTGCCCCGCCATTAAAGGCGACGCCAGACAAGCTTCGGCCATTATACAACACATATTGTAAGTGACCATTTTGTTTTAATATCGAGACTTTCTCGATTTGGAAATGTAAAGAGAATTTCTTGGTATTCCGATTATTTTGATACCAAGTGTCGATGGTTATGCAAGTGTGTGACATGGCTGTGTCGCTGACACTGCCATTGATTTCGGGAGATGATGTTGCGGGTATCCATGTGCGGCGGTAATCGCTTACCATCAGGCGATCTGTATGCTCGTTTGCCCTTTTATCCTATAAAAAAAAAATAGTAGAATACAATCTGACATTTTACGAAACTGAGACTAGATTGGCATTATATTTGAACCATTTCAAATGAGCACAGTTGGCCTTCAGATTGCAAACTATCGAACAAGTTATAAAGTAGAAGACATGACTCATTATCGTTAGGCAATGAGATATCAACTTGTCAATGGTAGGTGCACAGATATATTATATTTTGCAATCTTTATGTCTAGTATACATATCTATACTAGGCTACTAACTTTCGTGATGTGATACAAACTTAATATGTGTGGAATATATCTCATGAGCCTGAACGTGCGAGTGCTACGCTAGAGGTCCTGGGTTCGGTATTGAGTGTTTCTATGAAATTCTCAGCAGCAGCTTTGAGTTTGGGATTTGTGTTTAGTAAGTACGACTAAGCTAAACTAAGCAAGAGTTTTATTTATTTATTTATACCTAAAGCGCTAAGCGTAAGTGTTATTTGGTTTTTTAATGAAGTTCTCAGTCGCAGCTCGGATTTGTGCGACTGCGCGGTTAATGGCCATAGGCTCGCCCCCCTATTAAATGGTACCTAAACTTACTGGCGAACTGTCGGTGAACACATCTGTCTAATCCTGTGGGGAATATAAGCGTAAAGGTATATTCTGTTAATGCCAAATACGAACTAATGCTAAGTGACTTCCAGGGTCTCCACTATACGGAAAGAATTTGATATAATTCTCTGCTTTGCCCAATATGGTGTGAATCCCAAAAAAAAAATCAATATATCAAGAGAAACCGTCATCCAATTTACATATCATAGCAGTTTTGTAGTTAATCAAAACGTTATCGAAACCCTATCATAGCCGACAAAATATCAAAAATGTGATCAACATTATTTCCTGTCACTCGCTAATTAATATGGAAATGATGTCGATTATTATACCAAAGGCTTAGTAAAATATGTCAATTTATGCGATAACACTATAAATCGAGAATAAACTGATGTAAATGTCATTTTGTAAACTTTTAGCCGTATTAGCTTTAGATAAGGACTAATAATACTAAATTTTAACCTGTAATACGATACTAGATGTTATTATAGTTACTAGATAGCTAGCTAGATAGGTTATAAGTAATGTCAATCAATGATCAGTGCACAAGCGCGCTTACTGAGGGTCAAGTCCGGTTCATTCCCGAGTATTGCTGTTATATTTTGTTAGTACATCTTTTATAGAAAAACCCTGTATCACTTTGATACAAGGTTTTTAAATAAAGGCTATTGCATGGGACTTTAATAAATATATCTTTAACGTGGGCAAGCCATGCTTCGGCACGAATGGGCCGGCTCCACCGGAGTGATACTCCGGTGCTGATGCTTACGTTGTGTTTCGCCGAGTGAGTGAGGTTACCGGAGGCCCAATCCCCTTTTAAAAGGCGGGCAATGCACTTGAGACACCAGTGGTTTTGCGGGTATCCATAGGCGGCGGTAATCGCTTACCATCAGGCGATTCGTCTGCCCGTTTGTCCCCCTATCCCATCAAAAAAAATATCAGTGGACTTTGGTCAGCCCTTCGATGATAAAGGCGTGATGGAGATGAATGATATCTGGGCTGATTTTAAGAGTTGAAATAAAGAACAGTACCTATTAATAAAAAGTAACTAGCACCTATAAGTAAATATGTACCTTACAAATAAGTCAATAGTGAATGGAGTTGCTCTTGAAAAAATAAATTAAGGCAACACGGTAAACAGCTACATTATAAATTAATTTGTCGGTAAAGCAGAATTTTCTTTACTTCGGTGCATTGTGTTTTTCCTTCCAAGTTCTAAAAGGAAATCTTATAACCAAAGCACAAGGAAAATCCAAGCTGTTTAGTTTACTGTTTAACGTCAAGTTATGGAGCGTTCACGTCCGATTAAGTGCGGTGTGGGTAGATGATAAATTTATGAGATGACTCTTGAGGTCATGTACTTGTACCTTTTTGGTGTGGACTATTTATTTATCATAAAACACCGGCTACTTCTTTGTTTAGAACGCTTTTGAATTGAATTATCTTGGTTTTTGTTTTGATAAAACTTGAACAAGAGATTTCAGATTTTTTTCCATAATACGTAAAAACAAACTTCATTTTTACTAGCCAATGACAGAACCAATCTCAAAGGTAAATAATTTCTATAGTCATAAAGATGAACAAACAAATAAATATCGTACAGGTTAAAGTGCTACACTATATCTTAATTCAAAGATGAACACAAGTAAAACATGCTCTTACGCATACTTTATAGCAACATCTACATAATGATATACCTAAAAAATCCGCCATCTTTAAAAACCAGTTCAAAAAGAACGTTAGCTGCAGCGAAATTCAAATTTGAATTGAACGTTATTCGCACTTGCCGAAACGCATGACCTTCTCACAAACGTTGTGATACCGACGAGGTCGATGAACTCGGTTGATGCAGATGCGTTGCCGTTCACATGTAGCGTTACAACCTCCCACGTGAGAGGGCTTGAAGCATAAGAGGTAGCGGGAGCAGACGGAGGCCTTCGACGATCAACAGACAAAGATCAATTGTTTTCACACTCAAAAAGAATCCTTGTGCCAGCGGTCAAAATTATGATCATCACCTCCTCCAATGTGCGGTATGCGCCAGCAACCTTTTGCAAATCATTACTCTAACAAAATTATGATAGTTTGAGTTAATTTCATAGCAGAAATATTCATTTTACCGGGATCAGTAGTCGGCCATCATGACATATCCAGTTCCACTTTCGTCGGAATTGAACTTAGAAGTAGAATAAAGCTATCTTAAATTATTCTAGACAAACGGAATGTCAACATAATTATGACTATATTTTCAAGGCGCATATTAGGCCACAGTTTGAAATTCTTGAACAGAACAAAAAATGAAGATTTTCTGTTATCGACAAAATAATTAGATTTTGTTCACAAAAAATAGTTGGTGACTGCCTCATTAGTCTAGTGGTCCCAAGGGTTCGATCCCCAGGTCGAGCAGTGTTATTGGGTTTTTCTAAGAAAGTCTCAGTAGCAGCTTGGAGTCTGGATTTGTGCTCGGTTAATGACTATAGGCTCGCCCCCTATAACATGGGACATAAACATACCGGCAAACTGTGGGTGTACATTAAGTACGCCTCTGCCTAACCCTTCGGGAAATACAGGCGTGATGGTATGTTATGTTAAATAGTTGGTATTTGAAGCATTAACAAATCTGTTACCACTTATCGCTTGTACCACACGTCCATAAGAAATCCGCCTACACGAGTGGCTCTCGAACTAAATCCGAGGTGATTTGAGAACTTTTTGTTGTATTTAAATTGGGTGCGGCGTTATGTGCGCGCTCGCCAATACACGAGAGGTAAGCCTTATTCAATGATGGTTTCTTTTTGTGCTGCCCTGTTTGTAAATGTTTTTGTACGATTAAGGCGAATATTTTAGTTGGAGCAGAGCTCTTAGTATGGGGAAGTTATGGATATCGTCGTTCCGTTGATAGTGTATCTATAAAAGTATCAAGTGTATACTATTACTAGCTGTAAGCCCGCATTTTCACTCACGTCCCAAAAAGATTAACATACTATAAGTCCGATTTTAGGCGGCGTATCAAGATGAAACATGCACCAGATTTTAAGTTCTAACTTAAAATCACAAGCTAGAGGTAGACCTCTAGCTTAACATAAGCTAGAGGTCTACCTCTAGCTTATGTTGCTGTAATAAAGATGGGGGGTCTTTATTACAGCAACATAAGCCAAAATATCAATTTTTGTCTGTCTGTCTGTAAGTTCGTACGCGCATCACGCAAAAACTCCCTTAATGCATTTGAATGCAGTTTTCACCGATTTTTGCTAGAGGTCTAACTTAAAATCTGGTATTAGGTATTTTTTTAATATATATAATGTACAAACATCGGCCTGTTACAATTTTATTATAGGTATAGATAACGGCTGTTGTCCACCGTATCCCTATCGGCCCAAAAGGTGTTTCAAGATGTACCAGATTTTATGTTAAGCCTCCAGCAATACAAGTGTAAAAACTGTATCCGACTTTAGTGCGATGCACTTACAAATACCTATATATACAGACAGACAATCAAAAATTCTTCTTATCTCATATTTTTGTTCTTAAGTATCTCTTATCTACAAATACCGGTCAGTTACAATTTTCTTCTTTGATCATCATTTGTGGACGCACAATTAATACAAATCTTTATCTTTTACATCGTGCAATGAAACACACAAACTTATGGTAAGCTACGATATAATAAGATAAATTCTATTGTGAAATTCATAAATAATTGCCTCATTAAAGGGTGATTTAAACCAAGTAGAAGGTAAACCGGGGATTAATTTTTTTTTAGAAAACTTTGCCCCACATTAGGATTTTCTCCTGTATCGTGGGTGCGTTTACAAACACAATCTTTTCATGTGGATTGCACATTACTAGTATTATTGATAACCCCTCGTGCTAAGCTAAATGCTTGTGTTACAAGTGGATTCACGTCGGTAATGCAATGGGTAGGTTTCGAACCGGCGACCACATAATCACCAGTCCGACGCCCTGTAGATATCGTACATAAATTTCTGTTTCCTAAAGTGTTTTAGTTTGTCAGTATACCAGTTTTTTTTTAATTCTGCCTCGAGTTTTTTTGTTTATTTAGTTTATAACCTCGATTATCTTGCAGTCACAAAATATTCCTGTCTGGCCAGTTCTAACATCATAAAATATCATGTTTAGATATGCTGACGTCACACATTTGAGAAAACTTTTATAACTTTGAATTCAGAACGATATGATATCGAATGCCAGTAGGTATTCGATATCGTTGTTTTCTCAATATTTGAAATATTTCTGTGTACGTACACATTTTAATAAATTCAATTTCGTTTCTCGTTGTTGCTTTGAAATATTTTCAAATTCTCTTGTGATTCTTGTACAGATATGTTGATTTTGAATTTCGATAAACTGAAATTTATCTATTCTGGGTAACGTAAATAAATATCTTCTTCTGTTGAGATATTTGAGTACTATCATCGCAATTTTATATTTTTGAAATTTTATATTTGGAAAGCAGTTGTAGTACCTCTATGTACAAAAAAAAAAATTAACAGACAGCGAATGACATCTGCGACATAGATTGTGTCATAAATAATTATCCGCCAAAGGTAATCATGTAAATAACATTATATTATTACATAATCATTGTTAAAACACAGATGTCGTTAGCTGTCTGTATAATAACTTGACTTACATGGGTCGCAAAAGACAATATTCCTACCTAACTTGGTTTTATGTTTAAGGAAAGCAATGTGACGGAAAACCTGCCAACCAGCTCTAGTGGTGGACAACGCCTAATTATGGTGCCTTTTTTATGGTGCAGAAAATCGTCCCGGATCGTCCGTAACCAGGGCAAGTGGCAGGGTATATGGGAGTCGTACCGACTGCTAAAAACTGCACGTTTCTTGCCTTGCCTTGGTTGCTACAATCAATACAAGCAATTCCTGGACCACTTCAAGAAAATGCTTAAATCTTTATCGTTCGGAGATGAACCTGGGGGGTCCTCAACAGTGTAATATAATGGGCAGATCTATTACACAAAAAAGCTCGTAAGACACGTCTCGAGCTGCGAAACCCTGACATTTCTACTACACAGAGGTCAGACAGTGTCAGTCACACGAAACTATGACGAACGAACTATTTGTGAGCACGCTGACATTTCCTTATACAAAGCGGAACACAACATTCAGCTAGGACGATGAAAAATCACTACAATACCATTGCGGTAAAGAGATTTCAAAGGAGTACCGAGCATTCGGAACATTTTCATTCAAAAACATGGATCTCGATTTGATTTGATTTCTCTCTTTGTCAGGTTGAGGTATGACACTAAACGCAGCGAGAGAAACCTATTGGTAAAAAGTTGATGACGATTTGGTTCGGGTTGTGTTTTCTATTGCTTGTAATATTTAAATTTGTTTGTACATTGAAGTAATATGTAAAGAGGTAGGTACTGTAGTGTAGGTAGTTTTCTACGTTGAATTTGCGTAGTGACTCTCGGTCAATAATGAACTGATAATCTCTTTAAATTTTATTAAACTTAAGAAATAATTTGGTTTAGTCATGCAGAGAAAAAGCTCTCTTTACGCATTTTTGTGATTTCTTGTGTTTTTTTCGAGAACGTGCCTGATTAAGTCTAAGGTTACCTTTGATTCCAACTCAAAACCTGACAATCCATGGTTACCTATATTACTAGGTTATTTAATTACTGTGTTATAAAAGCAAAGTTAAGTACTATTCGACGTAGCTACTTTAGTATGACTGTACATGTAGTTATAACTCAATGTACACAATATTAAGAGATTTTTGCCGCTCCAAAACACTGCAACAGCTTACATAAGTGTGACAAAAGAGGATTTCTGGTACAATAGGACGGGCAACGTCGTGCGACGTAGTATATATACACGACTATGTTGACATACACACTCACAGCTATTGTCTCTCTAGGTAAAGGTCAGGGAGCGATTCACACAGCGACAACCTTTTGTTGTTCAACACTTTCTTGTAACTGTACCTTATAATGTTTTATAAGATTAAGATGTTGCCCTCCGAAATGAGTTTCGTGTTGATATAGGTACCAGTATAGCACCACCATTGTCTTCTTTCATTATTGCTAGGGCCTAATATTATTTAGGATTGCTACGAGGAAACATTTTGGGTAATAGTTATTAATAGATATGCTTGTCTAGCGGGCTTTATAGACGTCTGTAGGGGTGGTGGCGAATGTGATGATGAGTCCTATATCCCATAAGGTTTTTTAGGCAGTACGAGTCTGACGTCCACGGGGATCCATGAGGATTTCGGTCCTATAAAAAAAAAATTTGAGTCATACTAAGAGATGTCATGCAGGGATGCTGCTGCCGAATTTAGCGCTGGAATCTCAAGCAGTTCCTCATGTAGCATACTTAATTATTTAATAAAACCTCTATCACTTTTTAAGAAATTACGAGCATGGTCGCTCAACATTTTCCTTTAGAACTAATAACTAATCATTAAGAATATTTAAATATGGAACTCCAGATTCGATATTTGAAATTTGAAACGGCGCAAATCATTCGATCTACCTACACAATCACGAGAAAGTTCAAAACAAATACATAGGCCAGTCGTGCCAATAGGATCGGATAGATGAGTCATGTGTCACGGCACAGTCACGGAGTCAGCCGAGTCGTCACGAGCGCGACCCGACTCCCCCGCCCCCTATTGTCTGCATAGAAAGTCGGAATCAAACGTAGAACGTGGTGTAACAGTGTTTCTGATGTAGCATTGTTAGGTTTAGCTCTAAAACTGAGCTTTGTTTGAAAATCTAGGTTAATATTGCTTGAGAACGTACAAAATTTTATACATCAATTTAATGGTATAAGTTTAAATGTACTGCAGGTAACAGTACCTTCAAAAAGTTTGTCTGCAGTATTTTGAGGAAATGGCAGGTCGTAGCTACTGACGTTGTTCAATATCGATCTTCAAGGTTAAGCTGCGTTTACACCGGTCAGTCTATGGATGGATTCTTAGCACTTCGAGGCCCTCTCCGTGCCTCGGAGAGCACGTAAAGTTGTCGGTCGCGGTCATCATACAAACACCTTTGACAAAAATTCATCAATGAATCACAGAAACCCCACAATTCTGGCAACTATAGTGTATGCTTAGGATTTTCGATCGCCCCTAAATAGATTTTTTTTCGTGTAAAATACTGCATCTGAATAAACCTGATGCCGATTCCAACACAGTTGAAAAAGGGCTAGAGTGATGTTTTTTTTTTATAAAGTATTTTTCTTTTTATTCCAAAAAATTGCCAAAATATGCGCTAATAACAAACAAGAAGTATGGATACGTTTTCCGTTTATTTAAAAAAAACTTGTCCGATCCGATACCTATCATATTATTATGATGTTACTACATTAAATTATATTTATGAAAGTAAACATATTAATGAATTTGCACGATTGTCGTGCACATATAACCGCAATTTCCCTGAAATCTAAAAAAAAATGTGAAATCACTATCAGCATTTTTTTTTAATTCGTGATAACACCGGCTTAACATACTTGGCACCCAGTGATGATGATGACGAGATTTCCCATTTTATTCTGGGTTTTTCTATAATAATAACTCAACCTGTATATAACAGAGATTTTTCCTCCAGTATGAATTTTTTACGTCACGTCGTTGAAATATGCGCCGGTATTTTGCAACAAATATCACATATGAAAAATATGTTTGCGAAGAAAACACGAAAACAAAATGTATCAATGCTTACCTGTTCCCGGGAAATTGTATTAGTTATTGGGTTGTTTATTACCTGGATTGAATTTGGAATTGGATTGAAATATTTGAAATTATTTTGCGCTTCCGTAGAGCAAAATTATTCTGTAGTACAGTCATTGTTATAAGTTCTAAGCAATATGTTCCAGTCACGCAGCTGCAGTTTAAACAAGATTTTCTATAGTAAAATCCGAGGTAGAAATTGTACTTCATAAATAGCAATAAGATAATCGCATTAAGATATGGTATCGTAAACGTTGAACCAACCTACGATATTATTTTATCCCTATCTTAAACTAACCACACATTTTCAGATTATCTCCAGTTATATTAGATAGAAGTATAAGATACTAGATGTATCCGGCGGTTCTACACGTATCCCAAAAAGGACTATTTACATAAAATGCAATCTATTTCTTTGGAAAATTTTATCGAAATCTGTTCAGCGGTTTAGGCGTGTTAAGCTAACAGACAAACAGATGAAAAGACCGAGTTACTTTCACATTTACAACATTAATTTGGAAGATTCAAAGAAAAATAAGTGACTTGGATAGGTACCTATTGATTTATTATACACCGACAAAATTTAATTTATTATCAGTTACAATCTAAGAAAATTGATCGTAATATTAAGAATTATTATTTATTAAAAATAATTAACAGAGCAGAATTTATTCAATTGACATTTAAAAAGTAATTATTGAGAGGAAGCTAGGTACAATTGATAATACTTTAAATTTTAAGTACATATCTTGGGTTAAATAAATCCTTCATGATGGAAATGGGTGATTAATGGTTCATTTTATGCAAAGTAACAAGCACTACTCCAAACAAAAAAAAAGTATGGGACCCGTTTGTCTACAACTTATAGGTAGCAAGCTGGTGACATATATCTTTGCTTTTTGTTTTTCATTTTACCGACCGTGGAAACTGCGTATGTAATTAAAGCCAATAAATTTATGTGTCAATTCTACACTATCGAATGAAATAATGATTGTGAGGAATACATTTACTTGTAGATCTTGAATTTGTTACGAATGAATTGATTTTAATTGCCTTACTAGTTTACTTACATGCTGCAATGGAAAACATGTGTCATAGTTTCCGTGAAATGTCTAGAATTGCGAGTAGGTAGTTACTATAAAACTGATGTTACATTAGCCTTTTTGACATAATGTATTAGCATTTTCCCGTTGTGTTTGATAATGAATTGTGTTTGATTGGGTAATGAACCAAAAAGAGAAATTATGAAAACCGTATCAAATTGTAACTTTTTTGGAAAATGTTAATGTAGGTATTTTTTCTTGTTTTTTATACCACTGAGGTGGCAAACAAGCGTACGGCCCGCCTGATGGTAACCGGTTACCGTAGCCTGTGGACGCTTGCAACACCAACGCTATCACTCGCGCGTTGCTGTCCCTGTAAATTAAGGAGAAATAGTTGGGCTGTCAGTATAGGAGACATGCTGCCATGCTTGACAGCGGCGGTAACAAAACACCATCGGTCCTCTCCACTGCCAGCCAACACAACGCTTCCTCGCGGAGTTTTGGCGACCTTGCTCACCGGTAGAAACACGACGTAGCATGGAGCTATGTTATTTGGCTAAGATTTCCTGCAAGGTGGAGGTACTTCCCCAGTCGAGCAGCTACAATTGTTAGTGGAATTATTAGATTCCAATATGACTGCATCCCTCGAAGGCTTAGCAAAAGTCGATACCCACAGTTCACCGGTAAGTTTAGGCCCCATGTAACAGCGGCGAGCCTATTGACTATGGTATAGTATCGTTTTTTCCCAAGGTAAGGTTTGCCTTTGCTAGAAAGAAAAAGTTCAAAATAAAACAAAAAAAATCCAATTCACTATTTAATACTTCTCGCGACTCAAATTTTACATTTTTAAATCATCGCATACATCTTATTGGGACATTCATAAATTATTGAAACTGGTTACGAACCAGCCCTGAGACAGCACTTACAGTCGTGCTCCTAAACGCTATATAATTCGGAAAGAGAAAACCGGTTTAAGTTTTTAAATAAAAATCGTAAGTATTTTACTATTATGCTCAAAACATTCAACGGTTTACGGGTTTTTCCATTCTTCTAGAGTTAAATAAGATTCTTTGTTCATCTGTATGCGTCGATTTCGATAATTCTATGTGATATAATGCTGATACTCGTAATAAAAAAAATATATGCTTATAAAAATATAGTTCATGCTGTGTTAAAGATTAAATATGATAAAGTTAGCAGGTTGATAATGAGGTTGGTTAGGGTAGGTCCAACGCGTTTTAGTATCCAGATTCTTAGGGTCTCTTCACACTTATCGATGCGGAATCGGTTAGAGCTGAGTGCGTATACACTACACGGAAGAGCCAAATCGCCGTATAGTCGTCCGTATAGCTGACGTCACGTTGTGTCGTATCAGACGAGTGAGCCTACAGATGTCGTCTACATTCTATCATCACCTATCGATGCTAAATTGGCTTGAACCAAGTGCATATTACAGCACCTTACCTTATCCGTCGTATAACTGTCGACTGACGTCACGTTGCCTAATCCAAGACGAGCTGAGCTAAGAGACGTCGTATAGACCCTTATGTCGTCAACATAAGTATATTTTCCATTCAGCCTAAGCCGATTCCGCGTCGATAAATGTAGGGAGACCCTTAAAGTCTTAAACTAACTATATTATAGGTACCATCAGCTAACGGGTGTCCAAATGAACTGAGAATTACATTAGTTCGTAACAGAATATTGAACATTATCAACAAAAATTCATGTTTTTATTTCGTTTACTAAACTAAAATATGCATACATACAACTAAAATATATATATACATAGTCCTAATATCATTTCTACCAGTTTAACCATATGCTGCTGAGTATCAGTATCTTACACGATACGAATACCATCAGACCTCTGCAACCAATTTTCTGGGCAATACTGATATTCTACTCGTAAGGGTAGATCAGTCTTTCTGGGTTTTTTACTAAGTACCACTACCACTACCACATAGTCATAGGTTTTCGCGTGATAACCGGGACTAAAGCTTTCGTGATCTCTAAACTACGGAAGGGTCTTGATGTGTTAAGAATGGTCAGCCATCCAAAGACAGACCGTGGCAGGCACAGCTTAACCTAGCAGATTGGTTGATCAACGTAGTTATAACTTAGCTATACGTCGATGCCTCCCTCTTATAGTGTTATTTGTCTAATGTTACATTTTTTTTAAAGAAACGTGACCCCAGACTAGGTTTTTTTTTTGTATCGTGGGTGCTTTTACATACACAAATTCTCACATACACAAACGCCCAGACCCGGAACAACTATCTGTAGATCATATAAAAATATTTGCTCCGTGTGGGGATCGAACAGATCGAATGGATCAAATTGATGGTTTCTTTTTGAAAAGCATACTAGCAATATGGGTCGCACATAACTAGTATCCTTGTTAACCCCTCGTGCTAAGCTAAATGCTTATGTTACCAGTGGGTTCACGTTGGTAGTGCATTGGGTGGGTTTCGAACTGGCAACTACATGATCGCAAGTCTGACGCCCATTAGGCTACCGTCGCTTCCAATAAAACTACGTAATTTTTTACGTGGGAGAGCCATGCTTCGGCACGAACGCGCCGGCTCGACCGGAGTGATAACCGGAACCAGTTTCACATAAAACACCGCTTACGTTGTGTTTCGCCGAGTGAGTGAGGTTACCGGAGGCCCAATCCCCTTTTAAAAAGTCGGCAACGCACTTGTGACTCCTCTGGTGTTGCGGGTGTCCATGGGCGGCGGTAATCGCTTAGATACCATCAGGCGATTCTGCTCGTTGTCGTCGTCGTCGATTGCGCTCCTATCCCATAAAAAAAAACTAAAGATAAATAAGAAATGGCTGGTAGAATGGAAATCTGACTCACATAAAACTCATGAGTAATGGTAATATTCTAGAAAATTTAGCTTCTTATAAATGGAAAGTCTGTGGCGTTGTTTACACCATTCCCGCCACCAACTACATACCCGACACCGTAAAGAACTATAATGTCGTGTGGTTCATTGAACTCAAATAGAAGTTTAAAATATATAAAATATATAAATATATAAATATACCTGTTTATAAGAGTACGGTCTTGTAAATCAATCGCTAGCCGGCCCCTAGCCTGTCAAGTGTGTTCTGAACATGATGGATTGATGCGTCTTGATAAAAAAACTGGTGCTTAAGTAGAACGAACTTTTGATTTGGTACTGTAATTTGTGACTTGTGAGATGTGAGTACAGTCAACGAACGAATTAGGTTTACAGGCAACTAACGATACTTGTTTCTTGGCAAATATTAAATTATATTTATTTCTGTAAATAGAATTTTTAAAGACACTTTCATAAGTTAATGTCTTAAATTTGTAAGTACTAGATGGCGACTACATTTCCTAGCTGACGATTTTTGAGAAGAAATGCCGAAACAAAGTCAGAGAATCATGGTCTCTTATGTAATGTATAATGGAGTACCTGTCAAAAAGCTGTTAAGTTGTTAGCACTGCCTACATATCAAACCTTTTGGTGGATAATTAATTCATTATAATTTATAATACAATCTATGTCAAGACGTAGATGTCATTCGCTGCTTTTATGCATATTTTTTTCGACTGTACATACCTATCTAGAAATCGAAACTCAACTCGCCCCTTACTATTAAGACCTAAAAACATACTGGACTACTGAACATACCTCTGCCTATTACTTCACGGAGACAGGCGTTATGGTATGTTATAAGTTACAAGTCGCAAGATAATGCCTCATTGGTCTAGAGGTCCTAACGGCGACTGCTATCCTTGATGTCCTGAGTTGGAAGCCCAGGTCGCGCAGTGTTATTGATTTTTTCTACGAAATTCTCAGTAGCAGCTCGGAGTTTGAATTTTACATGGGACTCAAACACACCTCCGAACTGTGGTTGTACATTAGTACTCTTCTGCCTTAACCTTCGGGGAATACAGGCGTGATGATGATATATTATATACATTTTTGTGAAAGAATCATTCAACCTCAGGCAGGATTTGAACCTACGTTTAATTTTGTTGCTAAGCCACACACGTCAACCGCCATACCAACCTAATAATAGTCATATCAATTCATGAGAACTGTTTTGTATGCGCATGCGGTGTCAATTACAGCGGCAAGTAAATAAGTGTCCACGCAATATTCTATCTAGGTAAAACGGATATCGTCGGGTCGCGAAAACTCATGTACTGAGAATTTTCCTCGTCCGTGACGGTGTTCTATAAATAAGTATGATTTTTACCGCACCTGTGTATGTACGTAGAATACCGTGTGTATGGTAATTACTCGTGGGGTTCAAGCAACTTAGTAGTGCGGATTTCTGTCACTTAATAGAAATTCATACCTACTATTTATACGAGTATTATACTATAAATAGTACGAACGCCTATTAAGGGTTTGGCGGAGCTTGAATTGCCCACAAAAACGTAATAAAAAAATAAATCGTAATCCAGCCAATATTCTATCAAATTATATTATTATTCGGATTTGGATACCGTCAATGTAGGTTCCTAGGGCGCTATTTCGTCTACTACTACTTTGCTGGAAATAAAAGGTCGGAAAATCGTTCCAAACTTGGTAAAGTTATCAAAAATTGCATTCGCTTACATTTATTTCCAGTGAAGTATTTTGGACGAAATGGCAGAGTAGGAACCTAGATTAACGGTATCGGAATCCGAATAATAACAAAAGTTGATTAAATTATGTTAGAATTACGATTTATTTTGGTATTACGTCTGTAAGAGAAATTCGGTCCGCCGGACTCTTAAGTAATATAATAAATAGTACCTATCAAAACAGCAGTAGAGATTTTCCGATATTATAGAAAACTAGCTTCTGCCCACGACTTTGTTTGCGTGGACTTCTGAATTGGATCCGGGATAAAAAGTAGCCTATGTGTTATTTCAGACTATAATCTATATCTGTGCCAAATTTCATCCAGATCTGTTCAGCCGTTCTGGCGTGAAAGAGTAACAAACATCCATACATCCATACTCACAAACTTTCACGTTTATAATATTAGTTAGGAATTTAGTATAGTATATAAAATACATACCTATATCTTGAAATCCGTTAACTTATGCGGAACATAAATATTATATTGTGTTCTTTTGGTAGGTATTGACCTAAGCTATCGTCCTAAGTATTTACTGGACATCCTGTGTATATTTATACTATGAATTATCAAAATCCTTTCTTAGCGGATGCCTACGTCATAACATCTACCTGCATGCCAAATTTCAGCCCGATCCCTCCAGTGGTTTGGGCTGTGCGTTGATAGATCACTATGTCAGTCAGTCAGTCACCTTTGATTGAGATTAATATATATAGAGATATACATATTGATATTATTAAAGGGAAAGTAACTCTGTTATCTGTTTGTCTGTTCATTTTTCACGCCTAACCGCTAAACAGATTACGATAAAATTTGGCAAGGAGATAGATTGCATCCCGAGGAAGGTCATAAGCTACGCCTTTTATCTTAAAAAAGTATTTGGAATGTGTGTGACCAGGTAACAGGGTTTTTTGACTTCTATAGGACCGACACCGCAACCTACATTGGCCGCTCCAATGCAGGCTACGTCGGCAAAGCCCGCAGGGTTGCCCCTGAGTTTCTACTTAGCTTCACCGTGGTGCGTTACTCCACGATTACTAAGCCCCCCCGC
This sequence comes from Acronicta aceris, assembly GCA_910591435.1. NCBI lineage: Eukaryota > Metazoa > Arthropoda > Insecta > Lepidoptera > Noctuidae > Acronicta > Acronicta aceris. The sequence continues at coordinate 16,836,895 of OU342758.1, read as the reverse complement.
CATTACAAGGTGAGAACTTGGGGCTAAAAAAGGGGAAGGCCCCAGAATGTAATTTAGCTCCTTGATAAACTTTATCGAAATCCGTTCAGCAAGTTAGGCATGAAAGAAAGGATCCGATAATATCAATAGGTACTGCAATAAAACACATAAAAAGTAGTTTTTTAACATTAATTTTGGTAGTGTAAGTACTTATGTTTCCCATACGATTAGACGTGCTTATTGATGTGTGAGTGCTAACTGATTCGGATATGCTAGTGAGTACTGTGTAGCATTATGGCATCAAAGACGACCAAAATGTAGCTAAACCGTTCACATGTTGTGTGTGGTCCATCTCTAAGATAGGAATCGAATGCGTGTCATTTTATTGAAACAATAAAAATACTTTTACTCGGATGGTAACAGAACATGCCACCATTTTTGGCCTCTTTTCAACTGCTTCATTGGTTACAAAGATGGCTGTTTACCGCGAGATCCTCGCTTCAATACTCTAGTCGGGCAAGTTTTTCTTTTGGGGAAATTAACAGCCTGGAGTTTAGCGTTTAACGAATGCTCACCTCCTATTACATATAACAAACGTACATCACTAATCATACCATCACACCTGTATTCCCCCCAGAGGATTAGGCAGAAATATACTAATGTACATCCACAGTTCGCCGGTATATTTAGGTCCCATGTAATAGGAGGGGAGCCTATTGCCATTAATCACCACAAATCCAAATTCCGAACTGCTACTGAGAATTTCATAGAAAATTTCGCACACACAAACACTTCGCTCGACATAGGATTGAACCCTGGACCTGTAGCGTAGCAGTCGCACTAAGGACCACTACACTAATGAGGAACTAATGGATGGATTATGTGATACGGTGATACGTACTGTAAGATACGGTCGAGCTGTGTGATTGCCAGAAAGCTACGAACATTTTCTTTCCAATTTATACTCGATGGTGCGCCGGCGTTTTATCAAAATGTGAAAGAGGCTTGCGGCTTCGGCTGTAATCGGCAAAGTTCGTGATTATTCGTGTGCCGCCTCGAGCAGACGGTGTGGCTAATCAGGAATCGTGGGTGCTTGACCGAATGAGTTTGTTACTTTGTTATAAAATGATAGGCGGTGAAGAATCTTAGAACAGCACATTTGGCGTTGTAGATGAACAATTCGCTTCTGCGTCACGTATTGTGGGTTCAATCCCCGCACGGAAATAATATTTCGCACATCGATAAGAAGACCGTCACTATACCAAAGGTTCCACCCACACTTGTATGGGTATTACATGTTATAGGATAGGGGGCGAGTCTATTGCTACTAACCGGGCACAAATCCCAAACTTCGTACTGCTACTGAGACTATCATAGAAAATTAAAATAACATTTCGCGGGAAAGGGGAATCGAACCCTAGACTAGACCTATAGCGATAAATAAACAATCCAAATATTGAAGATCAGATTAGTACTTACAGTAGAAAATAATTGTGCGGGGCAAAGTATTAAAAAAAAACTTTCGTAGGTATGTTACATTCGTAGTCATCAGACTATTCATCATCAGCCTATACTGGTCCAATGCTGGACGTAGGATTCCCCTAATGTGCGCCATTTCGCCTTGTCTTAGGCTTGTCGCATCCGGCTTCCGTCTAGCTTTCGCAAATCATCACTCTATCTTGCCGAAGGGCGTCCTACACTACGTTTGTTGAGTCGCGGTCTCCACTCGAGAGGACGTCTTCCCCAGCCGTTGTCGGTTCTTCGACAGATATGGCCAGCCTACGGCAACATCAGCTTGTTAATTCGGTGCGCTACTTCGATTTTTAGTCATCAGACTATTATCTATACTTATAATAAATCTGTAGAGAGGTCAATTCTGTACATGAAATATATTTCCAAAATAACTATCAGCGGGTGATTAGTGATCGATACTGACGCCAAAAATGCAATCAGTAAAATTTTTGTCTGTCTGTCTGTCTGTCTGTCTGTATGTTCGTTATAGAAACAAAAACCACTCGACGGATTTCAACGAAACTTGGTACAATTGTTCTTCATACTCCTGGGCAGGTTATAGTATACTTTTCATCACGCTACGATCAATAGGAGCAGAGCAGTGAAGGGAAATGTTGGGAAAATGAGTGATTCATGAGAAAGGTTTCAAGCTATAAAACATCACGCTACAACCCTTAGGAACGGGGCAACGCAGGTGAAACCGCGGGCGAAGAACTAGGGAACAAAGTAACTATTCCACGCGGACGAATTCGCTGGCAAAAGCTAGTACAGAATAAAATCGTCGCCGGGAAATTTCTCGCATCGCTATTCCCACCTTTCCTTAACCCATACAATTGAAGGAATTTCCATTAATTTTCCTCTTAATCCCCGATTAGTAAGAAGTCGTATAATCCTTAAAAGGCCTACATTGTGGCAGCATTCCTTCGTTTATCTCCGCGGCTCCCAACAGGCTGCGGAATTTACATCGATTACAAATACCTAACGTTTGTGTGGACGTGTGAACTTGCGAGTGGAAGGAATTGTGATCATGTTGTCTGAGCTATTATTAGATGGGTTGCTATTCTGGGAATAGGTGGAAGGGTTTAAGTGTTTATGCAGTCCTCAAATACTTCTTAAACTCCTTGCCGTGTAGGGACGGTTTAGAATACTGTTCCTCACTGCCTTTTAGATAGGCATCCCGTAAGAGACATAAACATCCCGGCGAACTGTAGGTGTACTCTAGTACACCACTGCCTTAATCTTTGGGGAGTACAGACATGATGATGGTAGTCATTATGCAGATGTAGTCTAGCGATTGCAGCTATTTAAAGAGGTCTTTGGTCGAATCCCAGGTCGAGTATTGTTGGTTTTTCTCAGTAGCACCTCGGAGTGGATTTTTGCCTGGTTATTGGCATTATAGCCTAATCCCTCTCATTCTGAGAGGAGACCCGTGCCCAGCAGTGGGACAGTATAATGGGTTGATTATGTATTGGCAATAGGTTTACCACCTTTTTTTTAGGAGCTAAAACATACTGGCGAACTGATGGTTGTATATCATAGAACAACAGCTTCGCCTGAATAAAGAGAAGACTCTTGTCGTGATAAATTCTTCCCGCTTACTGGACACAGAAACACATCAGCGAACTTTCTTGGCTAAACTTTTAGCAATATGGGCGTGCATGTATAATAATCCCAAAGATGTTGTCTGCAATGGTTTCTGCCCATTTAAAACTATATGCATCAACGCACCATCTTTTCTTTGATATTCAACGGCTCTTATCTATCAACGTAATTATGAGAAAGTCAAGTAGAACACAAATGTGTATTTAAAGTCGCAGATAACAGTTTGTGGGAATTGATTCCTCTTTTCCACTGCGATTTACCAAGATTAGCATCGGATAGAAGCACTTGAATAGCACGGAAATTAGAAATATTCTATTCCACGTTCGTACTCCTTTCGCCTTAATTGCGTTGGCGCCACGCGGTGATTAAACTCGAATTTTCATACCGACATCCGTCAAGCGGACCTAGATACGAGCACTATTTTAAGACACTCTTTCGAAACTGGTTCCTTTGAACAAATGAGTGATTTTAAACCTCAAAATAAACCGCCGCACGTTTCGCAGTGAATGGCAGGTATGCAAGTAATTTCATACCAACGGAGAAATAGTAAACTCGACGTAAAATTCAGCCGCTAACCTTGAACGGAGGTGCCAACTGGCGCGAACTTGTTGCAATGGTAATCATAACTCTGGTGGTTTAGAAAACCGGTTATTTCAGTGCCGTGAGACCGCCTGAAGAGGTAGGACGTAATTTACACAAAATTAGAGCATGAAATTGTGTTCGGAGCGCGTTCGCGAAATAACCGCGTCCCAAACCGGTCTCGCGTTCGAAGAAAGCCGCCATTGTGGGGCGGCCATTACGAAAATTCGGCCATGTTTGTTTCGCGGCGCAAAACGCGGCAAAAGTGAACGATCTGTCTAGTCGCGGTTAGAGACGTCGTGTCGGATTCAAAATTCAAATTCGAACAGATGATTCGGGATAGTTCGTTGAAGATCGTCTGTCGGCGTGAATAACTTGTGGTTACTTGTTAGAGGCGTTGGCGGTGGATAAGACTGGTGATATAGTAACTAAGAAAAGGCGAACCGCTGTAGCTTAAGATAAATCACGTTTTTTTAACTGATTATAAACACATCTATATTTCAAATAGTTTTGTTATCAGATGTTAATATCCTTTGATTCAAGAATACATTTTAAAACTTAACGAATCTTTCTGCACGTAGACATACATAGGTGGGGAGAAGCGAAGAGTGTAGGTAAGCCCTATTCTGATGGTATATAAAGTTAGTCACTTAGGTCATCTACGCCCAGATGTGTATTAAGAAGCCTTCGTTCTCCATGGCATTTTAGGCTTCATTGACGTAAGATATAACTAAGATATACCTATTAAGTGTTGCCTGATAGTGTTCAAACTTAATTGGCAGCCTGTGTTTTTTGACGTACATGAACTGTTATATATTATTTAGACTTAGTTAAAGTTGGTTAGTGTCTTCAAATGATTTGATCATTCTTTTTCCGAGGGTATCCACAACAAAGTTCGTAACTGTCGGTCTTTGTTATATCTCGTGAGTTTCCGTCCCGCGTCCGCCTGTGTCGTGAGTCGGGGTCATCGTGAGCTGACGTCATCAGGCTCGACGCTGGACCAATGGGGGCGCGGGGGCGCGGAGAGCGCGGGGTGCGACGCGGCGCTGGCGGCCAGTCGCGGGCCTCCGCCGCCCAGTGCGAGCCGCACGCGCATCAGTGAACCTCATACCTCATGAGTACCGCATACCGCATCCCGCACGCCGCACGATCGCTCCCACTCGCAGCGATCGCCTCGAAAACTGAGGTCTTTCAGGACTTGATAGGGATTTTTGACGCGTGCGGTAAGAACAGGCCTTTTTAGCGACTTAAGCGCGGCAAGAAAATGCTCGAACGGCACTTCGTTTTACACCAGATTTGCGATCGTGCGGTTCCTTTGGGAGCCCCGGATGCACGGACCAACATTCGGATCCCGGGTGAGTTCTTTTTCTAACTATTTTGCTTAGAATAACGTTCACGACTGGCTCTGTTGGTTCGGCGAACACAAATTCCTCGTTGGCCGACTTAATCTTTGTGATCTGACTACCGCCTATTTAGTAATTAGTACAAGTAATTTCCTGCATACTCTAACGAACTAATTATGACTTTATATAATGTATTAAGATGATTAAGATACGAATTTGATATTTCCTGGTTTTATGGCGTTGGGAAACATCTCCGTACTTATTATAAATATCTAAAATAACTTTTTAATATTGTTTCTTTTTGTAGGTGATATATTATTTTTATAGGAAACAGCTTTAGGAACTTCGAAAAGCCTTCTTTAAGAAATTCTTCCATAATATGTTGAAAAGAGGGTAGTATTCAAATTTTTCTTAGAATCACATCTTTAAGTGAAGAATCGTGTTCTATTCAAATTTGATTCTAAGACGCGATTAATATAAGTAGGTACTATACAACATATATGGGTTTTTTGTGAGGCGTTTACATCCGGGTTCGTTGTCTGCGCCGCCCACCGCAGGCCTTGACCGCCGCGAACCCGCCGCGACTCGGCCACGGTACGGACACGACACGACTTATATTAGGCGGTTATTACTTCAACTTTGAAAAAAATATTGTTAGTAGAAATGTCGAATGTAATTTAAATAGAAAAAATTGAACCTAAAATAATAAAAGAAGTTAAGGCCAGGACAGACTAAGTCATATTAAAATGATGTGCAGCTAATACTTAGTCTACGTTATTCAAATATCTTTATTCGGCTAATAACAACTTTGTTTAAATTTCAACACACCAATTTCGACTCCCACACGTGAAATAATTAAGTAGCCATCTACATATTTGATTAAGACACCGTTTACGTTCAAAGAAATATTTTACAGCAAATTAATGATAGCTCATAACTTATTATAAAAAAAACTGGTAACGAATTAAATTATTCGTAGTGGACAACATTAAATTATTATTCATCTGATAATAATTATTTATTCGTAAAATAATTATGATGACGTAGCGACGCGTTGATGTCTTCTGTACTGGGAGGGGCGGGGCGGTTCGATTAGCATTGAAATTATTAAAAAGCGACTTAATACTACCATTCTGAAGTTTTTGAGAATGTTAATGCATAGAAAATTGTTTAAGAAACGTAATAATGTATTTAAATTATTGACAGCTGACAGATATTTTAAGTTCTTACATTACATTACTACTATAAAATTAGTTAAATTCTAAGTCATTATTAATTCATGAATAATAATGTAATTATTATTGAACGGATGTAATAAAATCGTGGACCATTTACAAAGGCTCTTGGCGGGGGGCCAATGAAACGGGGCGAGCGAAGTCGAGACTATGTAAATAAATGTACAAATATATTTTCTAGTAATTCTATCATTAAACCCTTTAATGATATTTAAGAAATTGATACATTAGTTTGGTACTTTTGTTTGAGTTAAGAAATGAGTTTAAGTAAACTTTTACTAGAATACTTGTTGCGCTGTCTGCTATCTTTTCAAATTGTGAGTTTTGGAAATAAGTTATTAATTATTAATAATCAAAACTGAAGTATTTGGACATAATGAGACATATATTCATATTTTACTAAATATTTGGATTGTTAATATCTATAAATATTGGTAAAGACAAGTATTTAATTAAATCGAATAAAACAACATGAAAATCAATTTAATATTATTACTAATATCTACCGTATGCAGTGGAAATCTGGAAGCCGACCCGTATAGGGAAAGTCTAGGGGGATCATGACAGTGTTTCGTCAAAAATTGTGATAATTCTCAGCTTTTTTAAAATGTATAGCAATGAAAGAATACTGATTTAAATAAATAAGCATAATTTAAGGCACTCTATATTCATCTCAATTATGAAATTTATAAGGAATATTTGGGTTTTCCCATTAAGAAATTGTCAGAAGTAGTCTAGTTAGCAAATAAGATAAATATTTGAGTTTTCCTATTAGGAAATTCTCAATAGTATCTTTAAGTTTGGATTCGTGCCCAGTTACTGGGAAATAGGACCTGAAATATACCGCTAAACTATTCCTCTGTTTAAGCCTTAGGGGAATAAGGTACGATGGCATATTGGAGGTTAATCACTTGAGTATAGAATGATGCTCTCAAATGACATGAGCATGAAATGACACTCTCAAATCTAAGCTAAAATGTACCTTCAAGGTTCTAGTATATCATTCTATATTGCAAAATAACACAAATAGTAGCAACTACCCACATTTTTAATGTAAAACTCATGATGTAGTCTGTAGCGTTTCAACACCACTTCACTTATATATATTGCATTTTACCGCGTTTCACAACGTTTATTAAGCCAAGTTTCCACTTATGTACTTACTGGTACCGAAATGGGGACAGATTGGTAACTAATTGTGTGTAATTGGCTTTAAGATTTTGGTCTTGCGTAAGTGTGATGTGATTTTTAATATTTTCGGTGAGTTTTGCTTTTCTGGGCATCATTTTTTAAATTATAAAATTATCTGGGGAATTTTTCCAAAATGTAATTATTAGGTATGGTTTATAATAGCTGAGCTAAAATTTTTATATATAATTATGATTATGTATAAGGCTGTTTGAGTTTTAGCATGACGTAAGACGTTTAAATCTTTCCGGAATGTTCCACAAAAACAATGAAAAAGCGCACTCAATTTGTTATAGTCATTAATTTTTTGCATCAATTTTTGTTTTTATAACCAAGTTATAACTTCCCAGTGCAATACCCTATACTGTACATCCACGACTCGTTTACACCAATTAACACACTAAAATCGATTAGCACCTTAATTAACTTGTTCCATCAATCAAGGCGTTCAACAAAGATTTTTTTAAAGAAAATTCTTCAGTTACTCATTGTTCAAGCTAATAATATTCCTGGGGCGGTCGTCGCTCGCTGTGTTAGAATTCAAATACCTATTTACATAGTCACCGACCGTGAATGTATGTATGTGTAAGTATCATTCACAACTGACGACCGTGTGAATTCGCTTGGCTGAGAATGCGGAGGAAAAATTTCATGCATTCGTGAGTGGCCAGGATTTATTTTTGATAATAGAATAAAACCTTTTCCGTAGAGTTTTAACTAGGAATGTATACTAATTATTATGAAGTTATCAAGAGGAATGTACGAGGGAAATAATATACTTACGTTACGTTATCTGATGGCAAGAATGACGTTCTAAAAAAATAATTTTGAAAGTAGAATTATGAATAAAATGCTTTAGATTCTATCCGCATTTGTTCTTGGTGTAGGTGCTAAGTTAATGCATCTTGGATGGATAATTTAAATAAAAATACGCTTTTGAATCTTAAATTTTTGAATAGTTAATAATGGTGGTATATATTTAAGTTCAATCGACTTTTATCTTAACCTTTGGTTAACCAAACCGTATAATACTTCTAATGTATACGTGTATTATATAATCTTCAGTTCTCAAAGTATAAGCAACTATATTTTGATAGTTCTTAGCGGTGCTGAATATTCTGTTAGAAATTATTACGTAGCTTTTTTTAATAGTCGGTGTGTCTATGTAAAAGGCGAAGGCTAAGTCTTTATATCTTTGGTCAGTGCCGTGTGCATATTCATGGCTCACACCACTGAGTTTAATGACCGTATGTGCTTATAATTTTATGTATTTTACGTCTATACAGATTTTCACGTTCCCTTGAAATTTAAGGCCTTTTTTGTCTTGCTGCCAGTGAATTTTTTACAAAGTAAAATTTTGTACCTATAGACGATAATCCCGGGATTTGCTTACATTCAATAATAATAATGAATATCTGCTATGAGTACCTAAGTAAAAAATCGATACCTATAAATTATAGATATATATTACCAGTAGATACCTACCTTGGTTAGAATGATACATGATAAATAATATATTTTTTTGTAAATAGATCTTCTAAAGAGACTTGTACAAGTGAGTTGGTTTTCATGAAATAGTGATACTTATTTTAAAGTGCAGTTGTATGGTTGTGTGGTGGACAAAAGTGATTAAATTAAGTGTTGATTTTTTCTAGTGTTTCAGTTCAGCCATGTTTAGCCAAAAATTCGAATACTTAATCCTATCTTCTCCGAAAAATACAAAATATAAACGAAAATGTAGGTTTAGTGCCAATCGAAATTATTATGGTTTTATAGGAATATACCTACCTGTTAAGAAGTGTAAAAAAATTCAACTTTTCACGTTAATTCTTTAATTTTTTTCTAAGAACGCGGCAGATCATAGGTAGTTAGGAAAAGGCTCGGCCGCCACAGTTGATGACTAACTGCAGTTTTGCAATAACTTGTGTGACAGTGTCGTTAACCGAGTTTCGCAAGTTAATAGCGGCTCGATTCCTCTCTAATGTTGGGTTTGTTCATCTCAATGTTTTGTGCGAGTTAACTTTTTTTTTGTTTGACGGAAAAAGCCGAATGGAGCCGAACGGTGTTTTGTTTTTGTGTTGAAATCTTTTTGTGGTAGTCAATTAGCTGTTTAAAGTGTAACTTAAATCATTTAATGCTTTTAACTATTCAATAATTCGAAAAATATAAATCAGTTTGAATTAGCGACAGAATTTACAAAAACAGTTTAAAGATTTGATAGTGTCAAAATAGAATTATTAAAACGATACACTTGCATTACCTTCACTATATTATTAGGTACCTATAGTCACGGATTCAGTACCTTCTTATGAAGTTTCAAGAAAACAGTGTTGGTTTGTTTCCAGAAGCACTTCATTCAAATTAAACATTATTTTGTTTGTGGACTTAAATGCGTTTGAGCTCAGTTTTGCCTGATGGAAAGCTTGAACAGAATCTGATCTAAGATGGAGCTAGCAATTCAATACAATACTCTTTCGAGTTCTGGCACCTAAATACACACGACGAAACAATAAAACTGTTATACAGTTACATGTGAACGTGGTAGCTAGCAGTTTTCCGATTTCATATCTCAATTAAGCTTTTACAAGCAATAAGGTTGCAAAAAGTTGATTTTATTTAGAAGAATCCGGTAAGAAACTCCATGGATCTTCTACACTCTTTTGAAATAAAAGGTATTTTTATTTTAATATAACTAGAGAGGATTTTGTATACATAGAGAACTCTATCGTCTTCATTATGAAACAAGTGAATGACCACTTCCTTTATAGCACATTAACTGAAGTTCCTTGTCTTGCATGTACCTATTACAACTAAATTACCTCCTATTCATCCGTTCTGTGTATAAACTCCAAACATTGAGACAACGGTTTATCATCCATCATTATATTTCACACTTCCATTGTTTCTACAATATTTACTTCGCGGCACTTAAGTCTTTCTATCTCTCAGCATATAACAGTATTTTCGTATGTACCTCAAGTATTAGTCATTTAGGCCACAGAATAAGAAAATCAGAAGGTTACTTATTCTTTTATGCCGTCAAGCTTGCATCGCTATTCCACAAATGTTTGACGAAACGTTTGCTATAGCGGCTGAGCGATGGGCTTCTAGGTACTTGTTGTGGGTTCGATGTTTCCACGGAGCAAATATTTGCATGGTCTGGGCGTCAGTGTATGTAAGAATTCGTGTATGTAAACGCACCCACGGTACAGGAGAAAATCCTAGTGTGGGTCAACGTTTCTTTTTAAGAAAGATACAGCAAAGGTTTTTATATACATCCACAGTTTGCTGGTTTAAGTTTCAAGTAATAGGCAGTGTTGCTATTAACTGGGCTCAAATTTAAACACTTAGCTGAGAATTTGCGTCTATTAAACCAATGTACCTCTGATTTTGATTTGCGTCTATATGACAAAAGGGGGCAATGTAACTCTGTTTTTTTCTTTGAAGAAACATGGTAATTTTACTTAGATAGCACAGACTGCATATCAGCGATATTTGCGATCATTCATCATTCATATGCGCGATCATCGCGACATTACGCGATCCTTTGTCGGTCTAACTGAAACTTTTGTGTTTTCTTATTCTGTGTCTCTACGTTTCACATTTACATAGTCAGTGACCGTGAATTTCTCGTGTGAAAAGACTCAACCGTCGGACCGTGCAGCGTTCTTCTATAGCCGATGTCCAAATTAAATTAGAACATTTTGTTGGTGTTTTTAAGGAGATTGTGCGTCTGATAAGTTCTGTGATGTAATTTTGTGTGAAACTGGTGTTTCAATGGTTAATTGTGTGTATTTTTTTTCTTTTTATTGCCCAATTATAGATCGACCTTCTTTACATCTAAAATATCCTTGCAAGTCGTTGACACCAAAGGACTTCTAAAGACCTTTCCTCTCTTAAAATATAACTTTCTCTGAGATGGTTATGGTCAAACGCTAGAAACCTACTACTAACATATGTACTGATAGAATTATTTGTATAGTATACATATATGATTGTATAAAACAAATAAAAATACAAAATAATTAGTTATTTATTTTGACGCTTTTGTCTTTTAACCGAAGAGGTTAGATGTCTGGTAAAAACCAACTGTGCATACCTACCTATTAATATGAAACTAAAACTAAAGTAAAAAATATGTAAATACCATTTTAAGAATGAGCTTACAACATAATAAATAATAAAACATAATAAATAAAGAGAATTAAAAATACAAGAGACGACGGGCATACAACATAATTTGTGCAAAGTTCTACGAAAACCGTATTTGCATGTAATTTTATCCAAATTTATCCTGCGAGCGTCACACTGTGTTCCTTATTGCCATAAGGCTTCATTACCAGTACAGTCACGCACAGAGCGCGGACGAGCTCGATATAGACATATCTACTTCATCGTACTTACTTGTTGCCGAGTATATTTTCTGATTTTAGTTATTACTGTTAGGAATAGAATTAAGTTTTACGCTCGTTTTCAGAGAGGAATCTAAGCGTAATGATATATTTCGGAATCTTACCCTTAGGTGCCAGTATGCCTTATGCCTAGAATATTTAAAAATGTTACTCAAGTAAGTAAAGAGAACCGAGAATCTGCCGGAGAACCAAAAATCGATGGAGCAAATGAGTTCTCGAGTCGAAACCGCGTCTAGGCGAACGTAGTGTAGGGCGCCCGCCGGCCAGGTGGAGTGACGACTTGCAGAAGGCAGCTGGCAGTGACTGGATGAGGAAAGCCGAAGATAGGGCTCTGCGGCGTTCACTAGGAGTGGTCTTAGTCCAGCAGTAGTCGATAATGATGAAGTAAAGAGAATCCACGAGAATTTATCACACTATAAAAAAAAATTGTTTCTGGTTTCAAAATTTAATAAAACTGGTAATTACGCCTTTTTTGGTGGTCTAAATCAACTTATGTAATTCTTAGAATTTAATTCCTTCAGGTTTCTTTCTCAAACTGAATATTATGTAGAATACAGAACAGTACTACAAAAGGGTTGTTCTTTAGCGTAAATCATAAAAAAATAAATCCAAATAAGTATCTGTTACTCCTAATGGCCCTTCACGGAAACCGACACCACTCGAATTAGTTCATTTAAATCTTCCAAGAAACACCTGGTTCATAAAAATCTTTGTTCTTTTCAAGTTTTTGCAGAATAGCCACTAAACTTTATACAAAAGGGAACAATTAAAAACGCCCGTATTCCTCGAGTTGCTGTGAGTGCGATAATGTTATTATTGTTGTGAGATTTCGCGTAGAACAAAAGCAGGCTTTATTATATTATGGCTTTGCTGAAATTAGAACTGAGTTTTGCCTTTATTTTATACCTACTTAATGTTCTTTTCAAAGATAGCCTGTCTGGTAAAATTTAAGTCTATAAGCCTTATACATATATTGTTTCTAATATGTATTTCGTGATTAATTAGTACGTAATGTAAAGAGGAAACTGCCTTATGTAATGTCAGTGAGTGAATGAGTGAGATAGATACTCACCTATAAATATTTGGTGTGGTTATTTGGGATCCAATATGTTATTGTCATTCATTACATTGAAATGAAACGTATCTTTGGTGTGTTAAACAATATAAGTGTTTTCAAACGTTTGAAATATTTATTTATTCCTAATAGGTAACTAAGAACGAAATAAGTACTTATTTTTTAAGATGCAACAGTAGGTAATATAATGTGTGGTATTCCCTAATATTTTAATAAATGAACCCCTTACAAAATCATTTTTATTTAAATTATAATATAACTGTTAACATTCTATACGTTAACAGTTATATTACTTGGATATTTCAATTATAACTCTGACTGTAGTCTTCTTATTTATAAATAAACTCATTCAATATTGATTAATGCACCCATACACCCATAAATAGCATGCATTACGAGTTCATGTATTAATCGCTACAACAGAAGACTCCATAAAATAAATAAAAAATAATTTATTTACGGAGTTATAATACACAGTCCCAAATACCTATAATGTAATAAAAATATCTCAATAATATAGCCATATATACCTTACGAACTTTATTATCTGCAATCAGTGCTTGTGAAGTACCTATAAATATAATAAATACATACGAGTAATGTAAATTAGCACATCTATTTGCTCAAACTTCGCTTGTTCGTGCCAAAATAACAGACTTTTTTTATTGAAATAATATTATTCAAAATGTGTTGATCATATAAATTAGCAAAGATACCGTACTCGTGCTTGTCTTTTTTGCGAATTAAATTATGCTTTAATGCTGTTGGTGTAGATTAATTTAAAACAAAAAAAAATTACATTGTTTTGAAATGATTACTTTTATCGCAAACTTCTAATAAATGTTAAATACATATTATTATATTATAATATAGTTTTGTTTTTCAAAAAGTGTAATTGCTTTTTTTAACGTTGAAGAGTTCAGACTTTGAAACTATCTTGTCTATACTTATAATAAATCTGTAGAGAGGTCAATTCTGTACATGAAATATATTTCCAAAATAACTATCAGCGGGTGATTAGTGATCGATACTGACGCCAAAAATGCAATTAGTAAAATTTTTGTCTGTCTGTCTGTCTGTCTGTATGTTCATTATAGAAACAAAAACCACTCGACGGATTTCAACGAAACTTGGTACAATTGTTCTTCATACTCCTGGGCAGTATACTTTTTATCAAGCTACGATCAATAGGAGCAGAGCAGTGAAGGGAAATGTTGGGAAAATGAGTGATTCATGAGAAAGGTCTCAACTTGTTTTATTTAAAATTAATTAAATACAACAACTGTAGAAGATGAGGACACCTGTTACAATTTTGACATTGTTCAATTTTATTGGATCGATTGTAAGTCTTTAGGGAATGGTTCAATTCGTTCAATTTCAATAAATTCAATCCAAGTAAAGGCAAATTTCTCTATTTAACTTGGGTAATGATACGTGACCTGACGGTTTAGGAAGCGATTGTTTTTGGATCGAGTGGGACGATCGATTGCGATAAGTATGGGAACAGTAATTATTGAGTTACCAAAATAAGGATTTCAATCAATTACTTTGTTTCTTTAATTTCGAAACTATACAAATAAGGTACGGTCAACACAGTACAACATTGTATCCAAAGCTGTCTAATTTCTTCAATTGGTTTTCAATTTTATCTCGAAATAATGTAGTTTATTATCCATTAGGGATTTTTTACAGTTTGTGGAACTTGATGTGCTGTTGACTGTACCTATTATTTTTTTTCGTAAATAATACGTTCCTAAGTAAAAAATCTAAAGTTATTTGGGACTGTGGCTATTTCTACTCTAATCAGATATAAAAAAATTTAATCAACATCTTTAGATTCAAGATTGGCCCTTTTTAAAAAAAAGTTATTAGTTATGTGTGTGACTAGTATTCTTGTTAACCCCTCGTGCTAAGCTAAATGCTTGTGTTACGAGTGGGTTCATTTCGGTAGTGCAATGGGTGGTTTTCGAACCGGCAACATGATCGCCAGTCCGAAGTTCTAGCCATTAAGCTACGGCTGCTTTGCTTTACAAAACTGGTTACTTTTTTAACTGGCAACGTTGTTGAGCAAAATACTGATGTAATATAACCCTGTGGTTAGTAAATTTTTTTTAAACAACATTTCAATAAGAAGTCATACAAACGGTTCTGATGAAATCAAAACTTTGTTGAAGTTCCGACCCTGGCAAGAATTTTTACAGCTTCTTTAAACCCCTCTCTTGTTTACGAGTTTGTTTGTTTATACCCAAGTTACCCAACCCAGTTAATTTTAAAACTAATTTTCTTTAGCAATAAGAAATCCATTTTAATAAAATACTAAATAACATACCATCACGCCTGTAATCTCCGATGGGTGGTACTGCTTTACACCTTTTTCACGTTTGCAGTATACTCGTATTTAGGTTCCATATTTCTCCCTCTCTTATTGCTATTTAGCGGGCATACATCCAAAATCTGAGCTGCTACTGAGAATCACGTAGAAAATATCCAATAAACCTATGGGCCTGGTTATCAAACCCAAGTCAGTAGTCGCACTTACCAGTAGACTATCAAGGCCGTCTTGACCTTAAAAAAAATATGTTTTTGCGCACCAAAATGTCCATACGCCATTGATTATGATTGTTTAAATTACGTGTCTTGTTCTTCCATTGTGTCGGCTTCTACAAAGTAATAGTTAATGTCGTCGTTACAAGGGTAGTTAGATAGCAGATAGGTAGCAAGGCTGTTAGCCGGATGATCATTAATATCGTCACACATGGAATTGTTTAATATATCTACCCCAACCTCGTTAATATAAGTAAATAAACCGAAATAATGATCGAGTTACAGTACAAAACCAACAAATCGTAACAAATCCCAAAAGTCGGTTTCGACCAATTAATTCGGAGGCCGGACCGGATCGCAGGTACCTTTTATCTCTCCCTTCGAGCAGGTAACTGATCGGTCACCTGTCGTCAAGGAGCTCTTCATATTGTTTTTGGTACCCCTCTGTCGCCTGTCCGTCGTGGGGCGCGGGGGGCGAGGTGGGTTTTTATAAGCCGGTCAGTCTTGTGCAGCCACCTGTGAGGTATACACGGTTCTTATAGTGACGTAGTGTATTGTCTTCGGCCAGCTGTCCTTTAGAGGTAATTTTTTTAATATATATGTGAGATACGGAGTTTCGTATTCAAAGGAGTTTTTGCTGTGATATTGATGGTTTTATGATGATGGGATGATGGGTTGGGTATCTTTGAGACCCCTTTTATGAAAGGTGCAATTTGTATGGTCGGCCAATTCTGTAAAGCTCCGCGTCTGTTTGATATGTTTTATTTCATGTGAATCGTACGAGTAACTGCGGAAAACGTTACTTTTTATGTTATTTTATTATGGTCGTCTTATGTACTATATAGACTTTGTTGGCATCAAATACCAGCGGCCATTTTGAATACATAGTATTCCAATCCTACCTCCTAAAGTAAAATCGACACATTCTAACATAGTCTTACAAAAATTTACCAAAAACAACACGAATGTCTAGTATTTTTCCACGCTGTGGTTTACGCAAGTCACGCAATTCTGTTAGCGACGCCATCTCTCCCGCATCTGGCATCTTGATGGTGTGTACGGGCCTTATTTGGCACCGTCCACCTGTTCTTATTTTGGTACTTATTACACCGACGCATCTGGAGTACTATTTGACACGCCTGGTTTTTAAAATACGATAAAAACGTGGAGACACGTCACGCGTGCTAAAAATGTATTGGGATTTAGGTGTTTTCATTGTTTGGTTAGCTCATCATAAAGCAACACTAAAATGTGTAGCATGTAATGTGTCTGATACTGTGTCACGCGACAACGTTGATGCGAGCCCGTGGTTTAAGCATTTTAACTTGCAGGTTGTTACAGTATCAGATACATTACATACCTACTTACTACTACGTATCAATGCCAGTGTTAGATCATAGTGTTCCTACGAAGATTCATTGATCGATTAGAAATTCTAATTCAGGTACGCCTCCAGGCTAATTTTGCAATTTTGGAGTTATTTTTCAAAAGATAATTTAAATAATACTGACTCGCGTATCTGAGGGACTTAGCTAACAATGGCGGTATTCTTTGTGTACCTACACACAAGAAAATAAAATGTTCCTCTCCTTCTTCCCATTGAAAGTGAGTCATAAAACAAAATCGCTTATACATTCAAAACGCTTAAAAACTCGCCACAGCGGCTGATCACAGAGGAGGAAAAAGCGCAGACGCGTCACTATTATCATAATGCTGAATTTGTAATTACTAGTAATTGTGTGCGCTAACGCCACGGTGCATGTAATGCCGCCAATAACGAGGAGTGAATGAATGAATCGATTATGGGAACGATGAATGAACGTATGAGGTCTTTATGCTCGCGATTCGCGATTTTGTTGTAATAAATTTAATACTTTTGCTATTGCTAACTATTATTAAGAGTATGAAGGTAACTTAAACTTAATTTTATCCAAAATCATGAAATTTTACTAACGTTAAATCGAAATTTAAAATTTCCGGAAAATAACAAAATCTTAAAAATGTAAGTATTATACAATTTTCAATATAAAGAACAACATTAATCGTATGAAGTTGAAAATACCTATTAAAATTCTATCATAATTCAAAATATGAAAGCAAACACCATTCACAGAAGAGACAGCTAAATAAACTTCAACACAATCGCAAACCGAGAATAGCCTGGAATAGCCTGCGGGCTTCACGAAGGCGGTCGGTTTATGGCGTCCAATGAAAGACGAGATAGAAAGGCCCACGATGGTTATTATAGGCCGGAAATGTTATACCTTTATCTGCAATGACAGCATGTATTGTGAGCCCCAGGCCTTAATTCAGCTTTTTGTTTTACTCCATCTTTGACGTTGACTCTTTCCTTACTTTTGTTGTGGAGTTTATTAGTACTAGAGCATTGAGGGCTTAAGATTTATTTGTATTTGATTTTAGTGACTGTTTGAAATGATGTTTATTTTAGCAAGAATTAAAATTAAGTTATTATTTTAATGTTAAGTTAGTGTACCAGTACATATTGTACCATTTGTAACCATATCTTAGATTGAGGTAGGTTTTGGCCCTAATACCGGATTATAACTTTCAAATTAACATACCCACACGCCTATCATGTTCCCCGAAAGATTGAAAAACAAAAAAAATAAGGATTAGGTTAGAGGTGTACTAATGTATACCCACAGTTCGCTGGTAACTTAAGGTCCCATATACTAAGGAACGAGGCTATTGCCATTAACCGGGTACAAATCTCAAACTACGAGCTGCTATTGAGAATTTCATAGAAAAACCCAATAACACTTTGTTCAACCTGGGAATCAAATCATGATTCATTAGTTTCCATTTTGAAACTACTCAACAATATTAAACATATTTTTAGCAAGCTTGTCTCCAAAACGGTCTATTAATAGCCACAAAATCCCTTCAACTTGCCGGCGTCTCTGACGCACAAATAAAGCTTAAAACTTCTATAGACAATATAGATATAGCGAATAATAGCTCGTTCCCCAGACGATCTCATTGTATTGCAGTACAGGTATTAAATTATGATGCTTTGTAATGTCCCGGGAACATTTCTGCGACATTTTACAACCGCAAAGAGTTACAAAATGTCATTTTGTTTACTTTAGTTTGACGAGGAAATTTTTCTAGAAATTAAATATTTATGTTTCTGATGTTTTATGAAAGTTTATCATCCTTTTATTTGAAAGCTTTTCTTTGGATTAATAGTCGATATTGAAACTAATGACTTTTAGTTGCATTGTAGGTTGCTAGCTGTATATTTATTGTAATTTTTGCGGATGTAATATTGTATGTATATAATTATTTAGAGAATATTGTTGTCTATAAATCAATGAAGTTTCTTAGAAGTTCTTTTCTATATGAGCTATTGGAATAAAACAGACTGCATTCAAGTTGAAAGTAACTGTTTGTTACAGCTCATGAGTCATTGATATACCCGTCATAAATTACATTTGACATTTTGAACAATGCGTCACACGTACGTGTTTCGAATCTCAATATCGCGTTCTCATGAGCGACACTCGACGCTCGCAGTGTGAACCCCGCCTATAACTTAATCGATGCAAACGGTCGTTTTCTATTATAATGGAATCACAATATTATAAATTCACCAGTGTACGTTTACTACGAATTTTACAATCGAGAATACAAAATGCGTGGGTGCGTTTCGAAAATTTTAAACCTTTACGTGAGCTTTTTTACAATCGTATGCAAGTGTGCAAGGGAGAGACAGTTTTCACTAGTGGAGTTGTGATCAGGGAAAGAATACGTTTTTTTTAAAACACCAAGATTTTCTCCTGTACCGTGGGTGCGTTTACAAACACAAATTCTACCTGGACCAGCCCAGGAACCTGTAGATCATACAAATATTACACGTGGCGTAGAAGGTGGTCACTCAGACGCTACGCCAAACGTGTCGATCAATTATTTATTAATTCGGTATTTTGTGTAATCATACTTTTTTGACAAGTGCTACCACAGAATAAATAAATACAAAATTAATGATTGTATTCGCAATTGATTAGCTGCGTAGTATTAAAGTCTGCTTTAAATATTTCTATTCTATGAACTGTTAATAGAAGCGTTTTCTGTAACATAAAAACCTAATTCATGTCAGATAAATGTAGCACAGTGCGGTTTATGAGTTTCAGGTCCATTAATCATATTCTCATGTCAAAAGACTCAGAATTTTCAGCATTTACTGAGCTATCTATTAATTATACTCAAAAATCTTTATTTTTGGAAATAATGATAAGGTTTTAAAACGGCCTCTGCTTTAAAAAAGGTTAATTTAAGATGTTTTGAAGCTTTGGATATGTAATACTGTTATTCTATGCTCTACAGTAGGTGTGCAGGGAATGTAAATTCTGAGTAATATTTTGTTTATTGGCTAAACGATTTTGCCTTTCTACTTGAAGTATAAATAATATAAAGGCATAAGGATGATAATAATTGACTATAAATTGAACCTCGAAACCCGTATAGGTACGTCATACTTCTTTTATAATATATTTTAACATACCAGCACGCTTGTATTCCCTCAAGGGTTAGGCAGAGGCGTACTAATGTACACCCACAGTTCGCTGATATGTTTAAGCCCCGTGCAATAGGGGGCTAGCCTATTGCCATTAACTGGGCACAAATCCCAAATTCTGCTACTGATAATTTCATGGAAAAAAATATATTTAGATATAAACCCAAAATAAAACATCGCAGAACATTTACCTCGATTTTCTAACAAATAACACGTGCTCATGTTCTAACTTCGTATTTGTCAATGTTCGGAACTCGCTCGTGAGAGTTTACCTTCGGAATGCCAAAGTATGCCTGTCTCCAGTATTCCCTGGCTTCATAAAGTTGTGATTCTGTTTGATGAACAGTCACGCACGTTCGAGGGTTACTTTTATTACCTAATAGACTTTTGGGTCTCGTACTCATTAATTTACGAATATATTTGGCGGCATCACGGAAGGTAGATAGATTGTCACGGAATTGTATAAAATAAAACTGTGTTATTAGTGAGTTATTGTCTAAAATAAATTGCATAAAAAATAGTCAAAATGATTTATTTGAATTAGACCATTAAAAAGGTACTTTTGATAAGTCAAACTATGTAGTTGCACGGTTGCACAAAAAGTGGGTCTTATGGAGAAGAGCCGGCAAGAAACTCCATAGATACTCTTCTAAAAATACCATTCATACCTTGTTTTAGACACTTAAAATTTATTCAATTTTGACAAAATCTACAGTAAAATAAGTGAATTACCAAAATGGGAGTAACAAAACAGAAACATGGATTTTGATAATAAAACTGACTTGGATTTTGATAGAAATGCAATTAATATGATATTAAAATAACTAAGTTTATCACATTATTGATAATACAAGGATATATCAATAATGTGAATTCAAATAATTCTCGTTACATCCAATCCAATGTCTACTTAATATAGCCACGGAGTAGATCAAGCTGAAAACTTTCTCGAAAATGCCAGTGAAAGGCACAAAAGCCAATTGATTCAATCAACGTAATCGTATAGCGTTTAGACTCAAATCTAGCCGCGATTCTAAGGGTGTCCGTCGTAACTGAATTTATTTCCAACCTTAAATGGCTTGGATCAAAGAACGAATGAACGAACGAATTTCATTTAGGACCCGTTGAAGTACATTCGATCCCTTTTGATCTCGTGCGAGCGATATTAGAGTGTTCGTGGTAATCAATTTTTGATTGGAAGATAACCGCCTTAGCTTTTATTAGTACGAAAGTAGGTGGCGAAACTATTGGGAGTTGTTTTTTTAAGAGAGACAGATAAGAGGCCCTGTACCTATGTTCTAAATTCAAATAAAATCGTAACGGTATTGCTGTAATCGGTTGATTTTGCTCGAGTTACCTATACTGCCTTTTTGAAGATTCTTTCTAAATTTTTTTTATTCTTGATAGGCTAACGCTTAATCGCCAGTTCTTACATTGAACAAATTTTCTATTCCTAAGTTCTATTTATGATATTTTAACCTTCTAAGATGTACACAGATCCATGTCCCGTCTTCCAAATATGAACTAAAATATTTCAAACGTGTCAAAGATTCTACGTATTTTTCGATAAACTTAAAAGAGTTTTTAGTTTCGAAAAACTCGCCGACATAGACATGGCCGGCACAACCGGTCCGCCAGGTTTGCGGATTGAATAAGCCATTACTATGTTTTCTACAGCAATTACTAGTGCCCTTAAATGGGCTGGTCTGGTCTGCTGCATAAAATTTATATTGCACAGATGCTCGGCACGAATCGGACGCTTATTTCTTCGTTTTACAGTAAGCGTTTTTGCTGTCACTTTTATATGACATTTTAATATTATGAAAATTATATATTTTTATAATTGAATTTCCGTATGTTTTATTGAAATATTGCTTGCAACAGCAAATTTGCAAAATTGCTTGTACAGCTAAAGTACTGAACCAAATTTTGACAAAAAGTGATTTTTATTTCACGGTTAATGAGATTTGTTGGAAGCAAAAGCATATTTGCCATTGTCATCTTATAATTTAAAATGTTAGATAGGTACTTACTTACATATCTCTAGTGAGCGTATATCTCCGTCTCGAAGCTCTCCGTCACACACAACCCACGGAAAGGTCGATGCCTTCCAATATTCCGCCAACGTATCTAAGCACTAATATAACCTACTTTCACGGCTAAATCTAAAAGCTGTCTTTAAATCCTGTTATACTAAAATCTATTCTTAATTTAATAGAGATCATCACTGTATCATTAATAAGCACTTCACATCTTGTCAACTTGCGTAAATTTTCCCGACTATTCCAGTGGATTTAAAAAAAATCTACTAACTTTGTCCGTAAAATAACGAACACAACAAAGAAAGATTTATCTAATTTGGTGCAGTCGTTCGGCAGTTATGCGCGTACATACATTTCTGCGATTCATTTTTATTTATATTGGTAATAATAGATAGATTATAACAATATTATATGGACTAGACGGAGACACCGATTTTTGCGAATCGTAATAAAAAAACTGACCAATTCTAAATTTAAAATTTTGACAATCGATTTTATTACAAAGCACGAATATAGCGACTGTTCTAAATTTAAAACTCTAATCGATTCTATTATAACCCGAGAGAAGTATACGGATTCTGTTCTAAATTTAAAACTTTAGTCATTCTTCATCTAGTGCGGTCTTTACTCTATCGGTTTCCACAAATATGAGGAGCGTTAGCATTGCAAGTCACGCGCACACGGACGGATTGTTCTCGCCGGTACATGGTCGTGACCGCTCCACTATCTTGATGGAAACTATGTCGACCCAGCGTATCCCTCAACTAGACTGAATTTCGTTTTGTCGAAAAGAAATCTAGTTTGCAATGCGTTTAATGATAGTTCTAAATGACCAAACGATAACACCACACTTGGAAATTGGTCGCATAATTTTTCCCAAAGATCGTGGGCTTTTAATCTAAACAGTAAGTTCAACTATCACTGAACCGCTGCAATAATGAACACCCAAAAAAAAACTCATCATACCATCACGCCTGTATTTTCCAAAGGCTTAGGCAAAGGTGTATGTAGGTACACCCACAGTTCACCGGAATGTTTAGGTCCCATGTAATATGCCAGTCTATTGCCTTTAATCGGGCACAGATCCCAAATTTCGAGGTGCTACTGAGAATTTTATAGAAATACTGAATAACACTTTACTCGACCTAGGAATTGAATCCAGGACCTCTAGCGTAGCAATCGTGCTCAGGACCACTAGGCTAATGAGGCAGTTTATAGCCTAGAATATGCTAATAATCTTACTTTACTGATAAAACATGATGATACAAACGCAAAAGTAGGTACTAAAGATCTGTTATTTGCGTCACCTTTGGCCGTGGAAAGAAGGTTAGATCTTCTAGGTAGACTAAATTGTCCTGCAAGAGGAAATTTTGTGTTGAAACCTCTTTAATCATAAATCTTGACGATTTATCCTTGTCTTTGTCATTTGAGTGACAATAAAGTAAGAGGGTAATTGTCTCAGTGACAAGATTTGAAATCTAATATAAAGTAATCTGTGGATTTGGGGTCGCAGTAAGATATTCCTCAAATGTAGGTTATCGCTGATAAAGCAGGACGCAGGAATTGGAATATCTGTATGTAGGGTGACATAATATTTTATGGTTGCGGGATTTCTATGTTATTGTTTATCTCTCCCCGAAAGAATTATAGTTCCCGTGTTTTAGAGTGGACATTGGAAAATTTTTCATACAAAAACTGATCCCGATATTCTTTGCTTTTTTTCTTTGTCAGGCTGATGTATAATACATAAAAGGTTTCATTTCCTATGGGTAATTAGTACCTACTTTGTAAGATTATTTAATGTTCATCATGTTGGTTCCGTCTCTTGTTTGTCATATTTAAATGTCTTTGGTCTCACCTCTTGTCTATCATTTTGAGAATAGACAATTAAAATTCTAGGCAGAATCAGCACTAAATGAAAAATGCAATTATTGCATCACCATAGGCAATCTAAACAATCAAACAAATAATAATATATCCTACCTAGGTGGTCTTTACAGAAACAATGAAAAAAAACGCATGTAAAAACACGCAATTAATACTAAACCTGGCCTAAACCTGATCGATATGAGTCAAATAAGTCCTAAGCGTGTTTCTCATCACGTCCTCACAAGGCAATTCTGTAGAGGAACGACAAAAAACACCTTTAAACAGAAGATACTCGCTTGAATGCTAATGCCCGTCTGCCACTATCGAATTCAAATCATGTGTTTTTTTAATACCATTCACGCATACTGAAGGACGATATGCGTATCGGCCAATCGCAGGCTTGGCCGTTAGAGTTCGGAATTTGAATTTGAAAAGATAGAAGAATACCTACATGAATTACTCATAAAGTTTGAATTTTATTCTAAAAAAGTTCAATAATTTAGGACTTAAATTTAATTTTAAGAACTGAAAACAATACAATATGTATTATTTTACGATACAGTTACCATACTAATGTAAATAAGTAAATGTTTGCGTACATAAGAATTAACTAAAATTTTAAAATTTTCGCTTTAGAATCGTCTTTTGATGTATTCATTGCTCATTTTAACCGATTCACGCTAAAACAGTAAAGGTAAAATACGCAATGGATTTCAATACCGCATTTTCATCTAGTCGATGTGGTATGTAGGTTTGTTTAGCACCAAATATACGAGGAACATAGACAAGGCCGTGGATGGCCGTTGCCTCCTCTAATCGACCTTCGACGAGGCGACGATTTCTTGACGTAACTTCGTGGTTTGACTTTTACCTTTTTCTTTGGATTGTCATTTGTCACGCAGTCACGAGTATTTTCAAATTATTTAGTCTTACTTAGTAGATAGTTTATACCGATACAGAAGTAACCACTCAAACAAATGTGCGTGCCTGGGCATTCTTGAAAAAAAGTACAGTCAATAGAAAAATGAGGAAATTGAAGCTCAAGATACAATGGTCAAGAATAATCCTATTTTAAATACAATTCCGCGAAGTATTGACGTTCGTTTTTGCACAAGTCATTTGCACTGGAGCCGGTGGGCTAACCTTTTTTCTTTTATTTTCAAGTCTGTGGTCAAGATCAGCCGATATGCGGTTTTGTTGCTAATAAACTATGGCTGTAGTGCCCGCTGTCAGATGCCTACGCGTTTCTTTTAAATCATCTTGGTTATATGTATTATTTACAGTTTTTCTCTACGAGATAATAGTGATCTCCACATTTAGATCCCTATCTTTATCACAGACAAGGTGCTAATTTACGCAAATATTAGTCATCGTATCTAAACATAAACGTATGGAAACGTCACAAAATCAAGCAGAAAGGTAACAACTTCCATCAATTTTCAATAAGAGTTTATTCAAATACTTAATAACTCCTTATAATTATTACAGATTACAATTTAAGTCATAGGCCTGAGATTTGAGTTGAACAACGAGCGAGGGTTGCCAAGGGAAATACTTAAAAAAAAACGAACCATAACTTCATTATGGCATCCGTCTCGGTGGCTTTATGGAAAATAATAGGAATGATTCGACAAATACATATTATTTTGTGCTACATTTTATTTGCTTTCGTTTTTCAAATAAAAAAGATTTGATAAATTTTGAATAGGAACTTTTTTAAATTGGAATTAGGATGATTTAAATTATACTCAGCATCCAATGGCAATTTTTAATGTTTCCCTTGTTGTTTACAAATATTTTTGTCAATACCTTTAGTCACACACTAGCGTCTGCCCGCGACTTTGTTTGCGTGGACTTCAGAATTGAGTCCGACCTAGATAAAAAGTAGCCTATGTGTTATTCCAGACTATAATCTATCTCTGTGTCAAATTTCATCCAGATCCGTTCAGCCGTTCTGGCATGAAAGAGGAGTAACAATGATGTTTGTTACTCTTTCATGGATGTCCATCCATACTCACAAACTTTTACATTTATAATATTAGTAAGGATTTATATTAAAAGAAATAAGAAAAAATGCCGCTGACCAAAATTAAAATTACAATCAGACTCAACAGGGTTCTAAAAGAAACTTAATTATTACATCGTATTGCAAACAGAGGATCCCCTTTTAATTTGGAGATCGTGTTCACAATAAGTATCTTCAAAGTGAAATTTTTGTTTCAAAGCATCCTCAGAGACCAAAGTTTTTCCTAAATAAATTGGACTTCCAGTTTGTACCAGACTTTTTTTAAAAGATTCGTTGTCTAATAAAACACTGGTATTTCGTATTCTGTTCAATGTTTGTTTTTATTTCAGTTTCGTGGGCAAAGCCGGCCGCCCATTTCTAATTTCTATGAAAAAAATATATTAGTTTGCATAATTTTGTTCTCTTGTTATTAAAAAAGTAAGATGATGAGGGAATATCTTTGAGTTAATAGTGAAACATGACACAAAGCTGGACAAAAATCTCAAATGTATTGTTTTATGTATGATAAAGAAACTAATATAGATTCTGTATGCAATTTCAGGTCATCGTGGGGTGTTCCAGCCGTCGGAGAAGAACAGCGACAAGTCCTGAGTCTTCAATTTGGAGAAGAACATCAACTACTCAACACTCAATAGCGCAACTTTCCAGTCTCGAAGATCAGAAGAAAGCACAAAGAAGTTAGAATATTTAAGAAGAAAGAAGAAAGTAGATAGGTTAATTATCTTTGGTTATCTAGCTGTATGAGTATTGAGACATCATAAAGCTAGGTTACCGGAGTTAAGTGCCATCTACGACAACGATACGACTACGACGCGTGAAGACGACATGAAGACTTGCAAGGCTTTTGGTCCTTTGACATTTTTGGTCCTTTGATTTGAACGAAGTAATATTTTGTGTTAGAGATAACTAACAATACTCTTTAGAATTTCATGAAATATTCAAAATTAGCTACTCCTGAATTAGCTAAAAATCGAACACAGCAAAAAAAAACAACCAAATCGGTTGAGCAGTTTTCAAATCGAGTGTTGATCTTTATTATCTTTAATTATACAGCCGTCAAAATTAGTAGTTTTACTTATCTATAGGTAATCTGCTGATTACTTAAATGGGTGGGCTGTTAGCCTACATTTTACAGCTTTGCTTTGACAGATAAAAGGTAACTATAACAAATTGATAAAAACAATAATAAATTAGATTATTAAAAGCGCAGGTACCAATTTAAGCCATTTTTTTGTGCAATAATTTAATTACTTATAGATTGAGAATTCAAACATATTTGAAAATAAAAAAATGTACTCAAAAAATGTTAAATTATTCTGCCCTGTATTATAAAATCATTAACTTTGAGAGTCCTTTAAAAACACATACAAAATTAAAATATTTCAAATCTGCTCATTACTACTTATATTAAATCTAAAACTAATTAAAACTTATCTGTGATAATCTACTTACTCGTAACTTCTAGGTAAATTTGTACGAAGTTAGAAATTAAACTAGACTTACGTCAGCCTAACTAAGATTTAATTAGACACAAATGTGGTTAGGTAGTATTGTCATTATTTTTTAAGATCCAGGGAAAAGGTAATGTTCATTAGTTTTTGGTTTTTAGTGTAAGTACCTAACCCTAAACGATGGTACCATCGGTACAGTACAAAAGGGTTGAATTTTTTGGTTGTTTCAATATGATATAGGTGTTGAAGTGTAAAAGACGTTGGGGTCAAGGCTTTTTATTTTTAAAATATTTTTATTATACGTTTAACGTGTATATCTGTATATCTATCTGTTGCATCGTACCTAACGGATCAACCGATTATGATTTAGGTTTTTTGTTCGAAAGATGAGTTGATCAAGAGCCTTTTAGCTGTGTTTAAAGAAAATCTATTCAGTTGTTTAAAGCATCAGCTTTTCCCTACTCGATGAACGGATGCAATTTCTGCAACTTCTGCAGGTCAAATCGATACAAAATTTGGTAACATGGTAACCAAGACTAGATTCTGCACGAATAAAAAAAAGTTTCTAAAAAAATGCTTCAAAACACCGATGTTGTACTTTACGCTCTTTGAAACCCAAGTAATCGATATATTTTCTGGTGACACATTTATCTGCAGAGCTGAATCTTGATTTTGAGCAGCGGGTAACTAAATCCGACAGAACCCAATCAATCGCATAGCCGCCCACCCAAGTTATCCGAAATACTTTATTAGAATTGTTGATTGGAAATCTAACTTCGCTACAATATTAAACAAATTTTAATCAAAACATTCAGATTTCCGAAAGATCCACAGTAGGCACGTTACAGGTAGCTTTGTTTAAGAACTTTAAGCAACCGCCTGGAGGCTTTATTGGGCTCATACACTTCATGGCCTCGAATTCAGCGTGCAATAGCTAAAATATAAAAAAAAAACGATATGGCTCTTAAGGTTAGTTGATAAATTATATGTCTCTGTGAATACATCTTTTAAATACACTTTTACAAGTCAATGTTTTAAATTTTTAATAATGATTATGTTTATGTTTATATTTATGTTTATTATATT
Organism: Acronicta aceris; assembly: GCA_910591435.1. Taxonomy (NCBI): domain Eukaryota; kingdom Metazoa; phylum Arthropoda; class Insecta; order Lepidoptera; family Noctuidae; genus Acronicta; species Acronicta aceris. The sequence goes on along the minus strand of OU342758.1, from coordinate 16,808,415 downwards.
TATTTATGACGACACGTTTAGCGTAGCGGCTGAGCGATCGGCTTCGGCATCACGTGTTGTGGGTTCGATCCCCACACGGAGCAAATATTTGTATGATCTACAGGTAGTTGTTCCGGGTCTGGGCGTTTGTGTATCTGAGAATTTGTGTTTGTAAACGCACCCACGATACAGGAGAAAATCCTAGTGTGGGGCAACGTTTAAAAAAAAATAGATAAAAAAAAGAATAGATCGCGCCGGAATTTTATTTATTTAGTACATGGAGGACTTACAGCTAATAAAAGTAGGCAAAAAATGGAACCATAGTCACCAGAAAGCTAATTACAAATCCTCACGTATAGACATATAATAATAATTTATGGTGTGAGCAAAAACAGACAGAATATGAAAACACACATCGCTTATAATTTATTTACCTCTTAGAAGAAACCCGCAAATACATTGAGAGAATCATGGTCTGGTTAAAGTCCACATAGAGTAACAATGTCTAAACTGGCCTTTAAATAAAAAAAACGACATATCAGCTTTGAGCTTCGTTAAATATTTTATAGAAAGCGTTATTTTAATTATCTTTAGCATAAATATAGTACATAACTTTGCTTTAATCATTAGTTCCTGTTACCGTTACTTTTGCTTACCATCAAGAAAATCACTGACACTTGCGCTCAGTGTGAAATAAAACTAAAAAATATATTAAACTAGTGGACCCAGCAGACGTTGTCCTGCCCTGAAAATAACCCAAAACTCGATTGCAGCGCCACCTACCGGGTCCAATTGTGAATCTAAACCATTCCCAGATCTCCTTGAACACACACAAAAAATTTCATCAAAATCGGTCCAGTCGTTTGAGAGAAGTTCAGTCACATACACACTCACAGAAGAATTATATATATAAAGATAAACGAATTGAGAACCTCCTACTTTTTTAAAATCGGTTAAATATTGGAGAAGAACTTTGGGAGCGTAGTCTATTAATTCTATGGCCGCTATACGATCCAGTTTGTGTTACATTAAAAAAAAAATCTATATTCATGCCAACAATAACTCCCAGTAAATGGATATTTATAAGCAACCTCGTTTTTATGGCCTATATAGACATTGAAAATCGCTTTTTTAGAGGCCGCGGCCTTACGCGACGATTATCCAAATGTTTCCAACTTCAATTTGACATTGCCTTACTTTTGATCCAGAGATAAAAGACCGGGTAATGAGGAGTGGCGTTATTTTACTTTCTATACCATGTAATAGAGACGTATTGATCAAAAGGTTTTAGTACAGAGTTGTGAATATTGACTAGTTTATAACCCAATTACTATTTTTATTTACCCTACATGACATAGATGCAAGTTGTAGGTGAATTTGAAAGACATAAAAATTAACTTCGCGGGCCTGGTCGAATGATTTACCTTTATTATGTGAGATTATGTTGGTGTGACATGTGCAATTAGACAACGACACTATACCTACATTTATCCTTCATACATACAATATACTAGCTAACTATAGGTAGAGTCTTTACCTAAAATAACATTATCATTTTTTTAACAATCGTGCCCTGTTGGCCATGGCTGGCTGAGATTTGAATTTTTTATTGTTCATTACAAAGATTAGCTACATTTTCAACCTTTGAAATATAAAGTATTTAAGTAGCTACTAGCTTGATTTATTTGTATTTCATTTCCAGCCAACTCGGTAACAAAGAAAAATAATATTTGCTCTCTTCTCGAGGGAACTCCGCTAGCCGACCAGGAGCCGCAACGTATTATTGCGATCTCTTTGAAATAGAGAGAGAGAGATGCCACGCTACACATTAAATAGCACCATCTCTTTCTCACAAATTAAAAATGATCGCGTTAACAAGTGGTATATGCCAGCTTCTGGGACATATTAAAAATTAAACTGTTATCCGGAAAGATTGTGTAAACAAAATTCTGTTGTGCTACTAGATAAATATATCAAGGGGAAATGTTAACAATGTATGTTGGGAATTTTAGAAGGTAGAAAAATTGAGCTGTACCTAAAGGAAATTGTGAGAAAATTTTGAAAATGTAATATCTGTATCTTAAGCAAAATTAGCTTTGCGTAAAAATTGTCTCAAATAATTATGGGGGATTTTGCTTTAATTATAATACTTGGCGGATATTCATTCTCTTTACAAAATTCCGCAAATGACTTTCATAGTATTCACGGTAAATACCGTGAATTTTGTTTCATGATAGTAATGAAATTATTGTTGTCATCAACACCATCACAATACATAGAATAATAATACATTTAACCCGAATAATAGGGTTCTTTATATTCTCTATATCGCATTGAAAACTTTAATATAAATAAATACCATTAATTATAATATAGTACAGTACAGAATTTATTAATTGACGTGTCAAATTGTGTAAAACATTTGAATGAAAATATATAGTTGTAGTTTGTTTGAAAACATATAATATTTAACACCTGGGGAATTAAATTTTATACGTAGTGTAGTATGGAATATGACATGTTTTTTTAAGTCGCTTGTCATATCTATATATATAAAACTCAAAGGTGACTGACTGACATAGTGATCTATCAACGCACAGCCCACTGGAGGGGCTGAAATTTGGCATGCAGGTAGATGTTATGACGTAAGCATCCGCTAAGAAAGAATTTTGATAAATTCCATCCCTAAGGGGATAAAATTGGCGGATGAAAGTTTGTATGAAACTTTGTCAATTTTAAACCGATCGGGCTGAGACTTTGCATGCATATAGCTACTATGACGTAGGAATCCCCTAAGAAAGGATTTTGAGAAATTGGATGAAAGTTTGTCTATCTAAATATATATAAAACTCAAAGGTGACTGACTGACTGACATAGTGATCTATCAACGCACAGCCCAAACCACTGGAGGGATCGGGCTGAAATTTGGCATGCAGGTAGATGTTATGACGTAGGCATCCGCTAAGAAAGGATTTTGATCAATTCTTCAAGGGGATAAAATAGGGGATGGAAGTTCATATGGAACAAAGTAACTATTCCATGCGGACGAAGTCGCGGGCAAAAAGCTAGTATTTATATAATGTTTATTTTTGCAGTATAGCAACAGATACAGTGTCTGTTTTTCCATATCTAACCTGGCCTCAAAACTGTAAATTTGTCATTCAATGGCTTCGGAATTGTTGATTCTTGACAGGTTTTTTTTTTATCAATTTTGATGGCACATTTGGCATAGTAGCGGCCGAGCGATCGGCTTCTTCGCTACGAATTGTGGAATCGATCTTTGCACGGAACAAATATTTCTAAGACAGACAGATAGTTGTTCCTGGTCTCGGTGTTTGTTTATGTGAAATTTGTTTTTGTAAACGCACCCACGATACAGGAGAACTTCAAACAACAACCTTATGTCATTCAATGTTATTGGACAACCATCCATGATGCAAGCAATGACAATATATAGTTTAAAAGAGGCCAAACAAGTGAGTAAGAAGACTTGGGCCCCAGTATAGACTGGGGCCCAGTATAGACTGGGGCCCAAGTCATTATTACTTTTTACTTACATGATGGATTTCCTTCGTTACAAATAATGCGTACCTACTTACTTGTTTTTTTTTTGTTACCCCTTTGGTTTCTTAACAAGGCAATAAAACGTAATCTTTTTAGATAGTTGTTTATCGTTCCATTAGAATATTCCAGAATATTTTTCTCGTAAAAAACGAAAATAATTATGTTAATAAGAGCTTTGGCCGTAAGTACTACATAGAATCTTAATTTTGCTAATGGACTCGTGACATTGGACATTAATCTCGACTGTCAAAAACCAAATAATGGCTGCCACAGAGTAAATAGAAATTGGACATAAGTATTCTGGCTAATAAGAGCAATATGTCTTTGTGACTAATTTTTTAAGGCGGATCTTTTAGCTGTGCTGTGCGAAATTCAAATTTCGAGTGGTTTTTCGCAGTTTGTAGGTCTATAATAAGTTCTGCATTAATGGTAATGGTAATTGCGACATTAACTATACAAAATTCACAATTTTTATCTAAAACCATTGCTTAAAAATAATTATTGGAGCTAAAAGAAGAGTAAAATGACAATTTTGACCAATTACACAGATTGCGCCAAGTTTTTGGCTTGATAAGGATTTATTAGTAAAGGTTTTAGTTCTCAGCTGTTAATGTTGTATAGTTAATGTCCCAATTACAACTGGCATGAATCTAGAACTTGTTATAGACCTACAAACTGCGAAAAATCACTTGAAATTTGAATTTCGCGGGCACAGCTAAACGATCCGCCTTAAGGTTCGGGGTAATGAAACTTACATATAATAAAATAAATATTATGCTCGATTATTTAGACCATAATAGTGGCATTCCTTTTTAATTTATTTAAAAGATTAAATTTTAGGGAAATGTAGATTTAGAAATTTTATAATAGAAGTTTATTAATAACTAGCTTCCGCCAGCGGCTACGCCCGCTTTATCAACGACCCATGTCACTTCCCAGAACAAAATAATCAAATAATTTTCCCGTTTTTGCAACATTTTTTAATAGTGCTCCGCTCCTATTGATCGTAGCGTGATGAAAAGTATACTATAACCTGCCCAGGAGTATGAAGAACAATTGTACCAAGTTTCGTTGAAATCCGTCGAGTGGTTTTTGTTTCTATAACGAACATACAGACAGACAGACAGACAGACAAAAATTTTACTGATTGCATTTTTGGCGTCAGTATCGATCACTAATCACGCGCTGATAGTTATTTTGGAAATATATTTCATGTACAGAATTGACCTCTCTACAGATTTATTATAAGTATAGATAGATGTAGATAGAAGAAGATAAAAGATTTTATTAGTGAGAAACTGTACACATTTTTATTAATTAACACGTACCTATATATATATTTATGATACATGCATTGCCTTGTTAGTATAATGTTCTTAAGCGCGACTGCTACGTTAGAGGTCCTGGATTCGGTTCCCAGGTCGAACTAGGAACGGCTGAACGGATTTTTTTTTAACGCTTACTAGCAATGTGGGTCGCACTAGCATTCTTGTTAACCCCTCGTGATATGCTAAATGCTTGTGTTACGAGTGGGTTCACGTCGGTAGTGCAATGGGTGGGTTTCGAAACGGCAACCACATGATCGCAAGTCCGACAATCTAGCCATTAGGCTACCGCTGCTTTATGGATTTGGAAGAAATTTGGCACACAGATTATAGCCTGGAATTACACATAGGCTACTTTTTATCCAGGTCGGACCGACAAGTCCACGCAGACAAAGTCGCGGGCAGAAGCTAGTATACCTACTATAAAATAACACCACTCCCTATTACCACGAGGGTCTTTTATCTCTGGTTTAAAATTAAGGTAATATCATATTGAAGTTGGAAAAATTTGGACAATCGTCGCCTAAGGCCGCGGCCTCTAGAAAGATGGTTTTCAATGTCTTTACAGGCTATAAAAACGAGGTTACTTTTAAAGTTCCATTTAATAAGAGTTATTGCTGGCTTATTATGTAGAAAGGTTATTTTAATACGACACAGGCTGGACAACGTTTATAGAGGCTATTGAATTAATAGACGGGCGCTTTGGAAGTAGTAACGTGTATTTTTTCTACTTAAACTTTTCTATTTGATTCATTTCAGATGCTAAGCTCGTTTCGGTGGTCTTCTGTTTATTATGTTCGAGTTTTACGCTAATACTGTCAGAATTAGTACCTACACATTTTGCAATTATGTGTCAGTGTGTTTACTATAATCAATGTAAGTAATGTAAGTTTTTCTGTTACCTTTCCATGTAAGAACCGCTCAACAGATTTCGAGAAAATTTGGCAAGGTAATTGCATTCTAAAGAAATTTTGGAACGCGAGTAAAACTGCGGGCACCAGCTTGTTAAATAAAAAATATGATACCGAAAGTAGGTTTTAAAACAGATTTTTAAATAATCTTAGAGTTCTATCCTGAATCGGTCTTAAAAATAAAGTACTGGCCACTACAGTGAATTAGTTCCTAAAACGAAACTAGATGGCGTTGATCAGCTATCTGAATCGCGCTATAGTTTCGTTACCGCGGGTCGCGGTTTGAAGACCGTTGAATTGTGTCTATTAATGACGGATCTAAGAGATCAATGATGTATACTTAAATGAATTATTAATTAATTAATTAACAAATAAATAAAGAATATAATAACAATAAATAGTTTAATTTCGCTTAATTTTACAATTTTTTCCTAATCTTAATTTAAATTTTATATTGTCCAAATCATTATAAACTGTGTCACTGTCGTCAGGTATAAATCATAATTAATAGTTATAATGTTTACAAGTTAAATTAATATTAATTACAGGTAAAAGAGGTTTAAAAGACCCTCAATAGTCTTCGGTACTTACCTATTATAGGTACTGGAATTAGGCTATCACAATATCAAATGTAATGAACGAAAAGTATTCACAAATATATATATATATATATATATATATATATATATATATATGTGATACTTAACGCCAATTCAACCATTATTGTTAATTAAAATGTTTCGCTACTTAATTAACTGCATAACACCTTACAAACATTACTGTAAGTTTCATACCTGTCTCATTAATATCAGGAACACGTACAAAAATCCAATGATACACTTTAGTTCGCGCGCTCGCTGAGATTATTTATAGAGGGCGCTGGGGAGCACGGATGAAATATTACCACTGCCTCTCATTACGGTGAAAATGCACTGGAATCGGAAAATATTCTTGTGGTTTTTTTTCTAGCTATGCCAACGGTTGCTGTGGCTCAGAAAATATTATGTAAAAACACGCACTCGAACTCAATTGCTTAGAAAGACACAACGCTGCATTCGAACGCATTCGAATGCAGCGTTGTGTCTTTCTAAGCAATTGAGGAATAACTTTCGGAGATTTAAGATTTTGAACAACCGAAAATTTACATTTATATTTAAATAAAAATATATAGTATCTGCCAACCCCTGTGGGAGAAAGGCGTGAGTGTATGTATGTATTTAAATAAATGTATGGTTTTGAATTATGAATGAATATGAATTGCATTATGGATTGATGAATGTTATTACGAGTAATGAGATCAAAAAATATTACTAGTTTTTTTAAATAGAACTGAGATTATATTTTTTCATATTTTTATAAAATTCTTAGTAGCAGGTCTGACTTTACGATTTGGGCCCGGTTAATGGCAATAGGCTCGCCCCATAACATCGGACTTAAACACACCGGCAAACTGTGGGTGTACATTGGTACGCCTCTACTATTACAGGCTTGGTGGTGCTATTCCATGAATCATATCCTTTCAAATATTTACTAAAAATAATACTCCTGCTGTTACAACTTGCAGTATAGTTGAGCCTGAGAGCAAGATACTTTGCAGGAGAAACTGTCTTGAATTTGCGTTTCGCTTCACATGTTCGACTCGTTTGGAATACCTAGGAAATTGAAGCTCCAAATGCAAGTATAACAATGCGAGAAAATTCACGGTTATTTTATTTTATTTCTGGCAACATTCGAGTTTTGTGAGGTTTTATTTCTTCGTTAGAGTTTTACAAAGTATTGTGGTAAGAGTGTCTACTTTAGTTGTAGGGATGCCAATCGTTCACCAATCCGTAATTGCTGCGGGCCTTTTTAGTGCGGAAAATCCACATTACTGCCTCGTTAGTCTAGTGGTTGTAAGCGCAACTGCTATGCTAGAGCTCCTGGGTTCGATTCTCAAGTCGAGCAAAGTGTGATTGGATTATTCTATAAAATTCTGTGTGGCATCGGAGTTTGGGATTTATGGCCGGCTATTGCAATGGACTCATCCCTTATTAGGTAGTTACTTAATTAACATAACATATTCAACTTATTACATTGTTTCACTGCTGGGCACGGGTCTTTCTCAGAATGAGAGGAATTAGGTTACAGTTCACCACGCTAGCCTAATGCGGGTTGGCAGACTTCACATGCAATCAAGAAAATATCTCAGGCATGCAGGTTTCCTCGCGATATTTTCCTTCACTATTTAAGCGTGTGATTACTATTAATACTTATATGACTTCGAAAAGTCAGAGGTTTACGCCTTGGATTCGAACCCAAGACCTTTGACTTTACAGTGGTCATATCACTAGGCTATCACTGCTCTCATCAGGTATGTACTTATTGAATATCAATTGTGGGTGTAAGTCTTGTACACTAGTACGTCTTTGCCTAACGCTTCGGGAAATATGGGTGTGATGGTATGTTTAATAAAAGATTATTTCAAACACTTACGCGAATATTAGACATTGAAATAAAACTACTTTTTATGGATTTTATCGCGTTGTATTGATATTATTTGATTCCCGACGTTTCGGATCCTTTACAGCATCCATGGTCACGGGTAGACTAAGTTGTTGGACGTCTTAATGTTACAATTACTAACAGCTACCTTACATTTTTGTTAATTATTGGCGATCCGATTCACGCAGAACGAGCTCACCGTATCCTTCGGTCTTGCAGTTTTGGGCTTGGATTTTGATTTTATGAAATCTATAATGGGGTTCCAAGCAGGTGGTAAGACCCAGCCGTCTTCTCTATTGAAATTTGGATGTTTTTTAATTTCAATAGCCTCACGGATCATCCTGGGAAGGAATCGGTTTTCTTTTGCGAGGACTTGTGGTTTATCAAATCTGATGTAGTGCTGGGCCTTGTCTAGAGTATGTTCACAAACTGCTGACTTCTTGAAACGGCGGTGTTTGACATCAGCGATGTGTTCTTTTACGCGGGTCCCTATGCTTCTTTTAGTTTGGCCTATGTAAGAGAGACCGCAATCACAATCTAGCTTGTATACACCTGCATCTTGCAGAGGTATGTGGCACTTGACAGGTGGTAGGAACTGACTAATCTTCTTCAGCGGCTTGAAGTATGTTTTGATTGAAGCTCGCTTCAAGATATAGCCAATCTTGTCTGTGACTTCTCTAACATAAACACGTAAATACCTATACACCGTGAAATTTAAATGGTTGTTATCCCGCAGCAAAACGAACGTAGTAATGAATAAGAACAACTTTTAATAAGGGACCAACCCTGAAATATGAAAAAAATATCGCTTGTTCCATACATTTTGATCGTGTAGGTTACGTTACGTTACACTTTAGGTATTAGTATTATTACTTTAGTATTATTATTACACTTTATTTAACTTTTTTTTCATCTTTCGGGGTCGATCCCATAGTAGTATTTAGTATTTTTTATGTGGCCTACGCAAATGTTCTACTGTTCTGGTATCGTCGTGCGACGGGTTGTTTAGCTCCCTAGATTATGGTCGAGCTATCCAATGACTGATGCATGCGTACCGTCAGATGAGACTGGTCTACTTAAAGCTGCAATGGCTCTTTCTTCTAAAGGCCATATTAGACATTGTCTTACATTGGAACTCACATATTTGCTACTAAGTATTATGTCTGGACTTTAAAAGAGACCATGATTCTCTGAGTTTGTTTCGGTGTTTCTTCTCAGAGATCGTCAGTTAGGAAATGCCGGTGTCATCTAGTTTAAAAAAAAAGACTTGTAAAAGTGTCCTTAAAAGATCTATTTACAGAAATAAATATCATTTATCATTTATTTATCATTTAGTAAAAGTTGTTCGTATTCATTACTACGTTCGTTTTGCTGCGGGATAACAACCATTTAAATTTCACGGTGATAGTTTATTTAAACTAAATCATTATCTCGTCAGGAAAGCTCTTTTATCCGTCCGTAAATTTTGTGCCTACGATACGAACATTTCACTCTATTTCGTGGAGGCTTTGTTTGCTTCCTTGGAGACACAACCTGAATCAGACGTACGTAATAGTAAGCTTCCATTACAAGATATGTACACAATACAATGCTTAGGGTCGACAGACAAAACATGTTTCAATAGATTTGGCAACTACAATGTAAGAAATTTTGATGATTAAAAACAATAATAATATTATGGTTTTGCAGATTGCGATTTACTAGGTAGATATTTTAGGTATTGTGCTGTGTATTGCTGTTTGAAATAAAAACTTTGTATGAATTATGACGCGTTTATATGTCTGTGTGTGTTTTAAATGTCTAATATTCGCGTAAGTATCAGAATTCAGTATTACTAGTTGTTTTTCCGAATTCAAAGAAGTACAGGACTACAGACGTAATTGCCTATGTCCTTCCTCAGGAAGTCTGAATACAATCTATGTCCTAGCCAAATTTTATCGGAATCTGTTTGGCAGTTTAGGCGTGGAAAGGTACACAAGACCAATTGACAAAAAGATAATCAATTAAAAATTGCATCAATAATATCTATAAGTAAGTATGTGTTGAGTAAAATAAATAAAAAAGTATACACCGTGTGAACCCTAACTGCGCTACAGTAAGAAAAAAGCCTAAAGCTGAAACGAAATTCAATTGAAAACGAATAGTCCACGATATTTACACATTATTAATTATCTGGGGATTGGGGGAACGATTTGGAAGTGGAACATCCAAATATGTACGTACCATAATATATGTGGGAGAAACATGCTTCGGCACGAATGGGCTGGCTCGACCGGAGTGATACCGCGGCCTCACAGAAAACCGGCGTTAAAAAACGCTTACGTTGTGTTTCACTGAGTGAGTGAGGTTACCGGAGGCCCAATCCCCTCTTAAAAGGTCGGCAACGCACTTGTGACTCCTATGGTGTTGCGGGTGTCCATGGGCGGCGGTAATCGCTTACTATCAGGCGATCCGTCTGCTCGTTTGCACTCCTATCCCATAAAAAAAAAGATTTTATTAAACATTTATGATTTTGAATTTCAATGAAGCCAACGTGTCTGTAAACCAGATTTTACAGGGGGTAATTATATTTTTGTAATTATCATCATCAGCCTATATTCATCCACTGCTGGACGCAGGCCTCTCCGAGTTTACGCCACAGTGGCCGATCATCCAGTCACTGGTTCTCTTCGAAATGTCTTAAGGAAATTATCCAACTGTGTTAGCCCGCAACGCCCCATTATTCCACCGTAATATAATCAGCTACTGCCATTCCATTAAGCCTGGATCTACAATGGCGATCAATTAGAAAACTGTTGAGAGAGTGTAGCGATATGGCATTTTATTTTAGGTTCTGGAAAATCCTCCTGCATTGTCTACCCCCTAGGGAAACGGCAAGGTGTCTCCGTATAACCGTACATGCCTTCCTTTGCTTTGGATTCGCAATATATACATATAAAAAAAATTTCGCCATGACCATAACAGGGCATTCGCTACGATGAGGAGGATGGGTTGAACTGCCGATTAGCTGCCTCGATATAGGTAACGTCGGTTTTGATTCCCACATAAAACACAATTATTTTCTATAGCATATACATACTCCTGGACTAACATACGATTGCAAAGGTCGAAGTCTTGCCTTTCATCCTACTGGAATAGGTTCAACCTGAGGCCGAATTTTTCTTCCACAAAATTCAGAAATAAACATATTGTGAATGTATATATATTTTTGTTATTTTTTGCATTTTCCATGCTAAGATTATAAAGTTACTTTTGTGAAGGAAAAATTGAATCGCGGGCAGGATTCGAACCTGCGTCTTCTGGTTAGATATACCAGACGCTCTGACCTCTAAGCCATTGCGTCACCTTATGACGTAAATTCAGAATGTGACTTCTAGCGGGTGGGACTCGCGAATCCTGCCCGCGATTGAATTTTTCCTTCACTAAAATAATTGTAACCATATATAAAATATAGCCGCTGCTACCAACATAAATTAGCAACTTCAACAGTGGAAACAGAAAGAACCTTGCTTGGTGAATGTTGGCAATAAATATTCGTAAAACAAATTGTTGAAATGGAAGTAAAAAGTTAGCTGCGAGCTTTCTAACTAATAGGGCAATGTTTGCAAGTTATTAGTAGCTGCTTATTTTCTTAAAACTATAATATTTCTTGGGAGGAAAAGGTAATACTAATTAATGTTGCTAGATACCACAAGTTTTTTAACTGTTTACCATTCCTTTAATTATAAAGTAGAGATAGCCTAGTTTATAACCATTCGAGCCTCTGATTTTTCGAAATCATATGCGTATTAAAATACTTAAATATAATGAATTATCCCTTGTTTAAGCGGTATTGGAAAACATCGTGAGGAAACTTGCATGCCTGAGAAATTTTCTCGACGCCGTGTGAAGTCAATCCTGCATTAGGCCAACGTATTAGACAGGACCATTATGGGCAATTATGTGTTAATTTATTAGTCACTAATCACATAAGCATTACTTATTTTTTATTATATTTGGTATTAGCTGTACCCCGCGGTTTCACCCGCTAAAAATTACGGACTTTCATACAAACTTTCACCCCCCTTTTCACCACGGGTAGAAATTTCAGAATATCCTTTCTTATCGGATGCCTACGGCATAAAAAGTATACAACTTCCAAGTTTCAGGTCTCTAGCGGTACTAGCATAGCGGTAATAGCATTTATTTTCCTATTTACATGCAGTTTTACAGAAATATTAAAGTTACAAATTGGAATTTAAGGGGTCATCTACTTCTCGGTGAAGGCCTCCTCCATCTTTCGCCATCTGTTTCTCCTAGGCAAGCGTGCTCCATCGTAGATCGCAGTATCGCTTGATTTCAGGCGAACTGGCGGTCAAGCGTAAGCCTATCACGGCCAAAAAAAATACTGTATCTGCCTTGAGCAGTCCTGTCCAGACCAGGTTCTCTCTACCATTGCTTCGATGTCGTCTTGCTACCGTTGAAGGGGAAATTATTTTATTATAAACCATTAATACTTTTCCTATGTTTCTTGGCTTCGAATCGCACCAGATGCGGCTGAATACTTAGTTTCTGGTTTACCGGTATGGTAGTATATAATAGGTCCAATGTAGGGAGGTGAACAATGAATGTAGGGAGCGAGCGTATTTCCATCAATCGGGCACGAATCCTAACTCTGAGCTACTACTGAGAATTTCATGGAAAAACTCAATAACACTTTGCTCGACCCGGATATCAGGCATTTAATGAGACTAATAATGTAAAAAAATTGCAATGTTTTCATAGTTTTTACATTTTTACTGAAATTTATGTCATCCTTTCAAGATCGCATAAAACGAACTAAATATTTTTGAATACATTTTTTTTCATTGGTATAAATTTATTTCATTAAATAAAAACACAATAATTAGTAAAAAATATAGTTTTCATTTTGAAACTTCATAAAAGATATTAATAAAATAAAAAAGTACTAGTCAATACACTGAATTAGTTCCAAAAACACAACTAGATGGCGTTGATCAGCTTTCTGAATCGCGCTATGGTTTCGTTACCGCGATTTGGTATAGTCCCCAAGCGCGTTCTTCACTTCAATCCAAACTCCGAGTACGTTAAGATAACGTATTCTATTTTTGACATAGCGTTCAAAGCCGTCAAGGTTTTTAGAACGTTTAATAAATTATTATTAAATAATCATATTTAGAACTATTTATTGTAATTCGTAATGTTGTTATTGTAATATTTATAATATTGTAATAATAACTGTAAGTCTTGTATCTATGTTATTATTGATAGAATAAACCATTACGATATACAAACATACCATTACATACGAAACAAAACATAATAAGGTAAGGATTATTATTAGTAATAATTATAATGATAAACAATAAATAATCTTTCATTTTAATCTCTTCCTTCATAATTTCATATTGTGTTCTTACTTATTTTAATGTGCTAACTTTTTTTTGTGTTTTTATTATTGGTTATAGTCTTCATTGGAACCAGTGCTGGTGGAAATCTATTTGTGAAAGCTTTTAATTAGCAAAATGAGTCTTGATGTTTTATATTTACGAACGGTTTTAGTCTGTAAGCTTTCCTAAAATAAATAAATAATTAATTGATTAATTATTTATAACAAATATGATTACAATTTACGAATCTACGAATAACTTTAGATTTTTTACAATTAATAGGTATTACTCGGACGAAAACATAAAAAAACGGTAGTAAAAATATTGGTGTATATTTTACTACTATTATACGAGTATATAACCGTTACCCCTACGGCGAATATCTGTATTCCCCGTGATGGGATATTAAGTGCAAAACCATTCAAGGGCAAAAGTAGTGCCTTTTGTTATTTTACGTAAATTGGGGTCTATAAAAGACCGTTGAACTTTTATCTGTTAACAGTCGAGAGGGTTGCCGGATAATTAGAGCGAGTTCGTGAATTGTCGGCAATCTTTGTCCAAAGTTAGGTTATAGTTGCTGTTATTTCGCTTGCAATTAATACGAGTTTGATAAGGGCGTTCATAGCTAAGTTGGTAATTACAATGATTTGTTACAAAATAGCTTTAGTAACAATAAATTTTATACACAAAATAGCTACCTACGATGAAATGAAACTTCAAGAATTCCTTGGATAATATAGGAAATGGTACTTTTAAGAATTATAACCACGGAAAAAATATATATGTAGGTATAGGTATGCTATATTTATCTTTTTATGCGAAGATTTAAAAAAATCATATTATTTGGCATTAAAAAACTTCCAGTAATATATAATATGTGTTTTACAATTTACTCGTAGTTGATAGAACCAAGGAACATAAAAATAACATACCATTACGCCTGCAATACCCGAAGGGAATGGTGTAGTAATGTATATATACAAAATTGCTATGATTAAATTTCCAGGCGTACAGCACGAATGTTGCAGTATAAATTACTGCAGGCGCTCGTCTCTCTTGTCGTCTAGTACACTTAAACGTACGCTGCACGCGAGAGATTCGAGAGAATCTAGATATCGTATAGGCTTCATACTAATTGGAAAGCAGAAGAATTGAAAAAACGGATTACAATTTGTATATTCAGCTAACGAAGTTCCGTAGAAAAGAAGTCCATCTAACAAAATACCAATTAAACTCCAGAATAAGTAATAATAACACTATAATATAGAGTATCTTATATCTTTTTATAATTTTCGTTAGTCATAACAGCCCATAGGTATCTCAGAAACCATAGTCGCAGCATAGCTAAATCTTAATTGATGAAGTAATATTTTTCTTCAAAAAGTTTATTGTTCCTTCTAATTACAATAAAGTCCTAATGACATCAAAAATAATATCTCAATGTTTGCAAAAATACCCCATTTACGTACTGTTCTGTAATGCCGTGTATGAGGTTAATTAAAACATTACCTAGTTACATAATGATGTGAAACCCACACCAGGTAAACAGAATACAGCACGGTACACGAGTCAAATTTATTCACCTGTGAAATCAAATAATAGACCGAGTAATTATAACAAGTAGTGCGTAAATATAGTTCTCCATTCCAGTAATTTCTCCATTCCTCCAACTCCATTTGTAACAGGTTATTGTAATGTAATCTAACCTACCAATGTGTACATCGTTTTAGCACAGTATAAATATGGAAGTTTTAGGTCCTATCATCCTAGGTAATAGGATGCGATCACACATAAAGGTGATCAGTCTATCTTCATTATAATAAATAGTGTAACAAACCTATAAAATCAATAAATAACAATGCATCAACGTTTAAAATTCACGTCAAAGATTGTATAAGTTTACCTATCATGTCACTAGATAGCATTGTGCAATTTACGTCATTTTCTGAATCGCGGTGTGAAGATTCTCCGCGGCTTAATGACTTTCGCTAACACTCACGTGATGATAATTTTAACATTGGGTTTTCGATGTATTTGAGAGTCGCGTCTTAATGGATGGACTACACGGGAAACTCGCATCTCTCAGTGAAATTCAGTGACATGACAATTATTATTGGGACTTTTGTCCAAGCGGAAAGGAAGGCTTGATTGGATCTACGCCTATAGCTTCTGTATTTTAATAAAATTATAATAAGGGACTCTTCAAGTCCTCAATAATAATTAAACCACAACTCCTGGATTTTACTTGAACGTGTGACGTCATCTAAACACATCTACGTACACAAAAATAGTCGTTTTCATAAAAAAATGTATTGAATACAACGTTTCGTGCGTATTCGACTTATACGAGCACAAACATACGATGGATCTTTTTTTGTATATTAAGATATAATCATCATCAACCTATATCAGTTCATTGACGTACATAAGCCTCCCCTAGTGTGCACAATTTTATCCTGTCTACGGCTTGTTGCATCCAGCTTCCGTCAGCTCTTAAAAAAAAACCTTTTGCCTCACACTAGGATTTTCTCTTGTATCGTGGGTGCGTTTACAAACACAAATTCTCACATACACAAACGCCCAGACCCGGAACAACTACATGTAGATCATATAACTATTTGCTTCGTGTGGGGTTCGAACCCCCAACACATGACGCAGAAGCCGATCGCTCAGCCGCTACGCCAAACGTGTCGTCACGTTTCGTTTCTATCGTCGTATATTATCTATACTAATAATAAAAAGAGAATAATAAAGTTATTGAGTTTGGATGTTCGGGGTAATCTCCGGTACTACTGATCCGATTTCGAAAATTCTTTCACTTTTTTATACCACTAAGGTGGCAAACAAGCATACGGCCCGCCTGATGGTAAGCGGTTACCATAGCCTATGGATGACCTACTATTAGAAAGTTATACCCTTAGTGCTGTAAACTACTTTTTCTTTTAACATAGGTACCATCACGCCTGTATTCCCCGAAAGGTTAGGCAGAGGTGTACTAATGTACACCCACAGTTCCCTGGTATGTTTAGGTCCCATGTAATAGGGGGCGTGCCTGCCATTAACCGGGCACAAGTCCAGACTCCGATCTGCTACTGAGAATTTCATAGAAAAACGCAATAACACTTTGCTCGACCTAGAGATCGAATCCAGGAGCTCTAGCGTAGCAGTCGCGCTTGGGACCACTAGACTAATGAAGCAGTCTACTTTTTCTTTTATGAAATATGTATCTTCAATATCATGCTACGACTCAGGTACGGTGCAACGCGGATGAAACCAAGGCGGGTCGGTAAGTATAAAGATAAAGTATAAAAATTGAGAAGCTTTCCATTTTTTATAGTCGGGTTGTAAGACGGGAAAATGAAAAGTTAGTCTAAACTACAACTTTATGCGACAATCTTCGCTGTGATTCGCTGCATCAACGATTACTCAGTTAAGCCGTTGAACTCAGGAGACGAGGAGAGTGAAGTGAAAAGCTTTTAACGCTTCACACTTTTACTTATCTTAGAAAGACGGTAAGTAATAGTGTAACGGGTAATTGCGGGTTGCCTGAAGATTCAAAAGGGAACGTAAGGAAATATTAAGAAGTTAGAAGTTCTAACGTTATAATAATTCGGCTTTGAAGTAAAACTACGTCATGAGTGAAATAAATTCATATAGATTTTGTTAACTGTGTTGTAAAAATGAATGTCCTATAAGTCTAGAGGTGATGGGCTCGATTCCCAGGTCGATTAAAGTGTTGTTAGAGTTTTTCTATGAAATTCTCAGTAGCAGCTCGGAGTTTGGAGTTGTGCCCAGTGAATGCCTATAGGCTCGTTTCCTCTTACATAAGACCTAATCATACCAGCGAACTATGGGTGCATATTAGTACACCTCTGCCTAACTCTTCGGGGAATACTGGCGTGAAAGTATGTTTTATGTTATGTTCAGAGATTAATACTAATTTGGAGTAAATGGTTGGTCAACAACCATTATAAAGGACAATGTGGGGATTGAGAGCATAACACAATCAACCCATTATATTGTCCCACTGCTGGGCACGGATCTCATCTCAGAATGAGAGGGATTAGGCTATAGTCCACCACGCTGGCCTAGTGCGGGTTGGCAGACTTCACACGCCATCGAGAAAATCTCTCAGGCATGCAGGTCTCCTAACGATGTTTTCCTTCACCGTTAAACGCTTGATAATTAACTATTTAATACGCACATGACTTCGAAAAGTCAGAGTACGTACCTTGGGTTCGAACTCGAGACCTGTGACTTGGCAATCCAACGGTCATACCACTAGGCTATCACTGCTTACAATTGCTTACAATTGATTGAGAGCATAGTTTATCAAAACAAGGAAAAATACTTGAACACAAAACTATGTGCGAAGATAACATCCAAATTATACCTACTTTAGAAACTATCTCCTAGTTAAAAGTTTGTCATCAATACTAGGTAATTCTATAATCTTCTAACAAATTATTACATTCTGAATTCATTGTGTTATGCTGCAATAAATAAGTCTGTAGATTAAAGGAGTATTCCTTTAATCTACAGTCTTATTTATTGCAGCATTTTCTTTGTTATTGATAGAAAAGTAAAACATTTTATGTATACACATATTATACACTAAACAATTAAAAATCTATAAAAACCATTATAAACTTGAAAAAAATACACTCAACAATAAAAAAAACGTGTGTCTACGCAGCCTGCTACGTCTCTGTTACAAAAGTAATGCTCCGCCGCGACAGTGGAATCACTGCCGTGACCAGGATTCGAACCTGGGTTACTACGGCCACAACGTAGGGTCCTAACCACTAGACGATCACGGCTACCGGAGCTGGTGACAGAGGTACCGAAATATAAGACTATATTCCGTTGTAACTGTACTTTCACTTGTAATTTAGTACGGTTTATGCAACAATTGGAGTAAGTGATATCTTGTGTACCCAAAGAGATTATTTATTGGACATTGGAACCATTTTTACTACCCTTTGTGAGCTTAGCATGGTGCGGGTGACACACACATACCATCACGCCTGTATTCCCCGAAGAGTTAGGCAGAGGCGTACTTAATGTACATCCACAGTTCGCCGGTATGTTTAAGGTCCCATGTTATAGGGGGCGAGCCTATAGCCATTCACCGGGCACAAATCCAGACTCCGAGTCGCTACTGAGAATTTCATAGAAAAACCCATTAACACTTTGCTCGACCTGGGGATCGAACCCAGGATCTCTAGTGTAGCAGTCGCGCTTGGGACCACTAGACTAATGAGGCAGTCAGAGTGTAACTTATTATTTTAAATGAATGCTGACGTTTGAAGGGGAATAATTATATAATAAAATACCCTCACACATAAAAAAGGTGCACTCATTTCATGTATACAAAACTCAATCAGCTCAATTTGTAATTGCGAAACGACGAATTGTATACTTGTATTGTTTAATTTAACCTGTTGTTTTCAAGTAAGTGAATTTGTATTTTTTATTGAGAATTAATTCTTTACACCCATTTTCTTAACATACAATCACGCCTTTATTCCTAAAAGGAATAGAGAGAGGTGTACTAATGTATACTCACAGTTCGCCCCATGTAATAGAGGCCGAGCCTATTGCTATTAACCGGGCACAAATCTCAAACTCCGAGCTGCTACTGAGAATTTCGTAGAAAAATCCAATAATACTTTGCTTGACCTGGGAATCGAACCCAGGACCTCTAGCGTAGCAGTTGCGCTTGGGATCACTAGACTAATGAGGCAGTTAAGGTACTTAAGCTTAATTATTTCAAGAAATTGAGCAAAATCAATAAAAAAATAGTAAATTAAAAAAGAAAAAAGAAAAAGAAAAAAGTAAAATTGTAATGTGTGAAGATTCTCATTTACATTGCTACGCCGTAGTCGTTTCTAAAAAAGAAATTCTCCGCCGTGACAGTGGAATCACTGCCGTGACCAGGATTCGAACCTGGGTTACTACGGCCACAACGTAGGGTCCTAACCACTAGACGATCACGGCTACCGGAGCTGGTGACTGAGGTAGCGAATTATAAGACTGTATTCCGTTGTAACTGGAGTACTTTCACAAATTTATCACGGTATGCGCAAGAGTTGAAGTAAGTGTAACAGATTTCTGTTTACAATACCTAAACTAGTAGTACAACTACTTTTTTTATTGATTGATCGATTCATGGATGACACGGTTGGCGTAGCGGCTGTGCAATCTTCTTTTGCGTTACGTGTTATGGGTTCGATCCCCACACGGAGTAAATATTTGTATGACCTACGGTTAGTTGTTCCGAGTCTGGGCGTTTGTGTATGTGAGAATTTGTGTTTGTAAACGCAAATACGATACATGAGAAAAACGTAGTGTAGGGCAATGTTTTAAAAAAAATATATATTACCTCAGCAAGTCTCCAAATGGTAAGTAGGTTAGGTAGTACCCATTGACACTTGCAACACCAGAGGAGTTGCTGATGCGTTGCCGAGCCTTAAGGATCCGGCGGAGCTTGAATTGCCCACTAAAACGTAATACCAAAATAAATCGTAATCCAGACAATATTCTATCAAATTAACTTATTATACGGATTTGGATACCGTTAATCTAGGTTCCTACCGTACTATTTCGTCTAATACTACTGCTTTGGAAATAAAATACCGAAAAATCGTTCCAAACTTTGTAAAGTTATCAAAAATTGCATTCGCTCATATTTATTTTGACATTATGCTGAACCGCAGCAATCGAGGGGAACTGGCTCTCATGGGCGATAACACCTTTATACCTACTTTGAAAATCACTGCCTATTATAAATTAGCTATACCTCGCGGTTTTACCCACTTTGCCCCTTGCCGAAGGGTCTTAGTATTGTGATGTTAAATGGCCTATAAGCTTTCTTATAGTAACGTTGCCAGTTAAGTTGGTTCAAGGATCTGGTATACCGAACTGGAGGACCTAATTCAGGGATCAGGTGGCTCGTATACTTGACTGTTATCTCATTGCAATTAAGAAATAATTATAATTTGCTCTATCTGGGAATCAAACCCAGGATGTCACGCTGTGCAGCCACATTAACGACCACTAGACCAATGAAGCCGTTTAAAAATTATAATTAAGTTAGAATATCATATATAACTGTAAATACACCAATATTCATTTTCAAATTTCAAAATTAAATGCAAAAAAAATGCTCCGCCGCGACAGTGCAATCACTGCCGTGACCAGGATTCGAACCTGGGTTACTACGGCCACAACGTAGGGTCCTAACCACTAGACGATCACGGCTACCGGAGCTGGTGACGGTGAAGCCGAATTTTGCCGTCTTATTCAGTGAATATTAAAATACTTTCACAGAAAATTTGTAACGGCTTGCGCAAGAGTCGAGTCAATTAAAGAGTTGAATAAAGTGCGTACCTACCTTTTGCCGAACAAATTGTCTGATATTTTATGAGAAAAAAGGTCCCTGCTAAAAAAGTTTCAGCCTGTATACACATATCTTACCATCCGCCTGTATACCCGAAAGGTTACATAGAGATGTACACATGTGCGTATTAATAGTTAATTATCTTAATTAATGTGGGTGTACATTAGTACGCCTCTGCCTAGCCCTTCAGGGAATACAGGCGTGATGGTATGTTATGTAAATTAATTTAATTACAAATTTAATTAATCCAATTACGATTGATTAAAATATTATTTGATAGAAATTTTAATTCATTAATAGAATAGAATAGAATATTCTTCATTTAACACCAAAAACTAAAGGAAAGGAAAATATAATTTTATAAATTACTAGCGACCCGCCCGCGGTTTCACCCGCGTTGCCCCATACCTAAGAGCCGTAGCTTAATGTTAAATAGCTTGAAACCTTCCTCTTGAATTACTATATTTATTAAAAAAAAAACCGCTTCAAAATCCGTTGCGTAGATTAAAAGATTTAAGCATACATAGGGACGGACAGACAGCGACAGCGACTTTGTTTTATACTATGTAGTTATATAATGGTTCAATGGGTGTTCTTATCGCTAACAGCGATCTTTTACACATAAACTTTGGATGGCCTCGAGAGTAAAAGTTCGGTATGTTTAGGTTCCATGTAATAGGGGGCGAGCCTATTGCCATAACCCGGGAACATAATACAAGCTCCGAGCTGCTACTGAGAATTTCATAGAAAACTTAATAACCTAATATAGCTTTGCTTGACCTTGGAATCGAACTCAAGACCTCTAGCGTAGCAGTCGCGTTCAGGACCACGAGATTAATGAGTGTTTGAAAGTTTTGAACTTATAATTGTGAAAATAAGAAGAAGAATGTCGGGGTTCTCTGTATGTTCTAGGCAAATAATTATATCAGTTATATAGAATCATTATATACTTATATCGGGTATAAATTATCACACAACTACTTTTGGGGGATAAGCACTAATGGATTTGATTTTAGTTCCTTATACTTACGTAAATATAGCTAAAAGTTCTTCTGGGGCGCAAGTAAAATCGCGGACGACTGCTAGTGTACACAGCAGATCAAGTTACCACAAACTGTCAAATTTCTCCAATGGATAATAAACTCTATTATTTGGAGATTCAATTGGAAATCGATTGAAGCAATTTGACAGTTTTGGATACCATGTAGGTACAGTTAACGGCACATTTCTTGACTGTACCTAACATAAAAGAGGCATCACCCTACCAAAGCTTCTTATAAAATCATCGAAACGAAAATACGGTCTTCATCCAGTACGTAGTACCGAAGGACCAATATATTGGTTTAGTCAAAATAAATTGAATATACGAGGTCGAATATTTAAATTGATCGTACACCGCAATAAGGTCGGCCAATATTTGATCAAGTGATTGGTTGCGTTACAAACATTGTGATTTAAGCTCGGTCGTGCTTCTATAAGTTCTATATAGGTCATGTTTACAAAGGTTTGCTTAAGGTTGGCCGTAAACATTATATGCAAATGACCTTGAATGACAAAGGGTTAGGTAATGGCATAATTTAGCTACGGACTTCTTGTGTTTGTTACGAAGTAATACATTCACAATTGGAGAAAACAGATTATCAAGATTTGCAGTTGCTTTTAGTAATATTTTGCAGTGCAGCAGTGTTATTGGGTTTCTGTATGAAATTGTCCGTAGCAGCGTGGAGTTTGGTTATAAGCAATATGGGCCCATGTTAATATAACATATAACATACCATCACGCCTGTATTCTCCGAAGGGTTAGGCTGAGGCGTACTAATGTCCATACGCAGTTCGCCGGTATGTTTTAAGTCCTACGTAATAGGGAACGAGCCATTAACCAGGAATAAATATCAAACGCCTAGCTGCTTTGCTCGAACCCAGGACCTCTAGCGTTGCAGTCACGCTCAGGACCACTAGGCTAATGAGGCAGCCCCTATTACATACTGACCTATAAGGTAGTGGCAAACTGTGGGTGTACAGAAGTGCCTACACCGTAACCCTTCGGGAACACAGGCGTGATTGTATATTATGATTTTAATAAACAAGGAAAAAGTAAAAAAAAATCGTCTGAATTACTTTTATAATCCTTATGGACTGAGTAAGTAAGTAAAAAAAACGGCCAAGTATGAAAACGGCAAAAAATCATGTCTGTTGTATGGGAGCCCCCTTAAATATGTATTTTATTCTGTTTTTTTTATTAGTATTTGTTTTTACAGCGGCAACAGAAATATATCATCTGTGAAAATTTCAAGTGTCTAAGTAACACGGTTCATGAGATACTGCCTGGTGACAGACGGACAGACAAAAAGACGGACGGACTGCAGAGTCTTAGTAATAGGGTCCCGTTTTACCCTTTGGGTACGGAACCCTAAAAACTACGAAAATTGCTACGAGACGACTCGCAAATTTAACATAAATATGCAAAAAAATGCTCCGCCGCGACAGTGCAATCACTGCCGTGACCAGGATTCGAACCTGGGTTACTACGGCCACAACGTAGGGTCCTAACCACTAGACGATCACGGCTACCGGAGCTGGTGACTGAGGTAGCGAAATGTTCGGCCTCTTTGGTCGAAACTCGTTAAAATGAGAGCACTTTCACTGTTGGTTGGGCCTGCTCTTACGACATCAATCTGTTGTAGGTAATATCAATTCAATCATTGTTAAGACTGCGGGCGTCATGGTAGATGATAAGTTCTCTATTGTGTATTTTTATTAGATACTATCACGCCAGTATTTCTCGAACGACTATGCAGAAGTGTATTAATGTAGTTACATTTAACCTCTATCCTATAAAAATCGATATAAAAAAGTTCTCCCACATTAGAGTTTTCTCCTGGGTGGTGACCAAATACCCAAATTTAGAACTGGACGAATTTTTTTTCCGTGCGGGAATCGAACCAACAACCGCTCAACCCGTGGTATAGTGTTCAATCGCTCAGCCGCAACACCAAACGTGCCGTAGAAAAAAAACAAATTAATTTATTCGACATACCAGTAATACCTACTTAGCTCAATTTGGTAATCGAATCCAGGACTTGCGTAGCAGTCGCAGTAAGGACCACTAGACTATCAGACAATTAACATAAAAGGAATTACCTAACTAGAATGAAACACCAAGTAAATGAGCGAAATAAACGACTACCTTAATCCTTTCACGAGGCAGTTTAAAAGATACGAGAGTACGCTGGCCATCCAGACAATGGCCCCAGTAGGTGGTGCGCGTGCTGGGCACCTCCGCGCAAGCGAGTAGGATGCGAGACTGAACCTCACCTTTTGAAGAGGTCCGAATATTGGACCGCAGCCTGTCATGGCCGTGGTGAATCTCACGAATCCCAGGGCTGTGACCATAGGGCAAGGAAGGTAAGGACATACCCTGCCGCTTCCCCAGAGTGGCAGACGATCCATGAGGATTTTCCGTACTATAAAAAAAGGTGTTAAATCATACTCTCGAACTATTGCGTGTTATTCCCTGCGTACCATTAGCGTTGTGCAAATAAAATAGAAATTACCCTACCTGGAAGCTCATACGAACAGTTAGTGCATTTTTACGATGCTACGGTTTATAGCCGATAAATGCGTTTCGGACGCGTGGAAAAGGCTATGGATAGTGATGGCTTTGATGGCTATAATTAGTACAAAGGCTATAAAGGTTTGAAATGGATATGAAGCCTGCCGTTATGTTGGAAGGTAAAATAAAATTCATGGCCACATAACACCAGCCTTACAGAGCCTAATAGAACCAAATATGAAACATTACAGTTTATGAATGAAGTCCGCCTCTAAGGACCAGTAAGTTTATGGGGTCTGAGACCACATATATATTAAGTGTATGGAAAATTTTAAAATAGCTATACTTCGCTATTGACAGGGAAGTTGATGGTTCTCCAAACGAATCATACTATTAAACACTAGCGACCCGCCCGCGGTTTTACCCGCGTTGCCCCATTCCTAAGAGTCGCAGCGTAATGTTAAATAGCTTAAAACCTTTCTCTTGAATCATTCTATCTATTAAAGAAAACCGCATCAAAATCCCTTACGTAGTTTTAAAGATCTAAGCATACATAGGGACGGACAGACAGCGGGAAGCGACTGTTTCATACTATGTAGTGATTATATTTTTTTTGTCTAACCCGCACTAGGCCAGCGTGTTATAAGCCAAAGTTCCATGTAGTGTTTGCTGGACAGTAAATAAGTTGATTGTTTTCTCTAAGTAAACCTTGATGGCTTACTTACTTCATAACTTGAGTATGTTCATGTTAAGCATAAATTTAGGTTTCAAATTACAATTCAAGTCTTAATGTGTCACCTAGATCGCTACTCAGTCTCTCCAGCAAATAATATAATGACCGCTCAAATCGCTATTCTCCATACAATACCTAAATACAAGACATCCATACTTTTCGGCAACGTCCAAAACATGCGCATAAATCATCATCCTAATGGCATGGCTAATCCATAAAATGACAATATTATGTTCGACAGCACCATAAGAATGAAAGACATTTATTCCTTTATAAATACGGCAGCGGCAAATTCGCGTTTAACCCGTATTTGGGTCAGAGGTCGGCAACATTGGGATAACTTTAGCAACTTTTATGGGTGTTTACATCGGGACAAGACGAAAGGACAGATGTGATTTAATGGTTATTCTTTTATTGGTCGTATCAAGATTTAAAAAAATATATTTCATAAACATACCATTATCATCACGCCTGTATTCCCCCAAGGTTTAGATAGAGATGTTGACTTGATATATTTTTAATTGACTCCAAAAATATATATAATATTGTAAGTATTTTTTGCTAAGATAATTGCCATCAATCTCAATTTTAATGTTCTCTTATCTAAGATTCATTTTTTAATTGTCGTTCGTTTCGTTATCGGATTTATTTTGTACTGATAATAAATTTAATTACATAAAATAAATCAAGACGAGTACGTAAATAAATGCTGAGATGATAAAATAATGTATAAAATTTATTTGCAATGATGTAATTTCTGTATATTTTAATATATAAAACGTCCTAAAAAGACCCAAAAGTTTATAGCTCCGCCGCGACAGTGGAATCACTGCCGTGACCAGGATTCGAACCTGGGTTACTACGGCCACAACGTAGGGTCCTAACCACTAGACGATCACGGCTACCGGAGCTGGTGACTGAGGTAGCGAAATATAGCATTACACTCAGAAATTGTACCACTTTCCCTCGCAATTTGTCATGGTGTGCGCAAGAGGCCAGTAAAAACTCGTTTATGCAATTGCTGTGACAGTTAAATCGTTAAGACAGGCGTTACAATTTATTATATGTATAGATATTTTAAATAATGTCGGTATTTAATTATTATTTTAAACTAAGGGCAAAAGTTCGAATACTTTATTTAATTGATAGTTTTTTTCGTGATTTCAACAACTCTTTTTGTTTTGTTGCCAATCGATAGCTTCATGGAATCAATCAAACCAAAATCCATAAATAAATATTGATTCCAATGTCTACGCGGGCTCTTACTGGAAAGAATATTATCATTCAAGTAACCGTTTGACACTTGATATCTTAAAATTCCGGACTCGTAAAATTCTTTCCGCACGTTTGAGGCCATTTCATTTCTTTTTTCTACGGACATTTTTTCGAGCCCCTTATTCAAAACACACCCCACGTTTTGAAGTAATCTTCTACTTACTATGTACTTTAACAATGGTATCTGAATTACCTAACCTGTTACACACTAGAGGTCTTTCAATTACTCGTGAAAATTGAAGATCGGAACACTCAAACTAGCTATTTCAGAAGTGCGAAAATTGTAATTCACGGAAATTTCTTCCTTCAGTTGTAACGTTAAAGGTGAGAATAGCGTGTTCGCTGTCGTGAAGTAGTAGCCTTACTGGACTCCTTGTAAGTATATTCTTACGTGAAGGATTGGAGACACGTGAACTTACTAGATTTTGCAAGTGCTAGTAGCTAGTGAAAAGGAATACCTTGCAACACTTCAGGGTTTATGTATATTTAAGTTAATATATTTTCTGTAAACTACATGGTACAATATATAAAATTTAAAAAATCAAAGTGTCAAACCATGCTTCGCTTTACTCGAAGTCGCTATGGCTCTTTCTTCAAAAGACCACTTCAGACATTGTCTTGCATTGTAAGTTAACTCACATATTTGCTACTAAGTACTATGTCTGGACTTTAAAAGAGACCATGATTCTCTGAGTTTGTTTCAGTGTTTCTTCTCAGAGGTCGTCAGGTAGGAAATGCTATATTGTAGCATAATTATGCTATATTGTATTTTAGATTATTTTGTTAGGATACAAGTTTAAGTCCACTTTTATCACGCGTACCGCTGAAATGTGGAATGCGCTTCCCGAGTGGGTCTTCCCCGATGGATATAATCTGGGTGTCTTTAAATCACGAGTGAATCGGTTTCTTCTAGGCAAGCGCGCTCCATCGTAGATCGCAGTATCGCTTAACATCAGGCGAACGGTCAAGCGTAAGCCTATCACAAATAAAAAAAAAACAAGTACCTAATATGATACTCCACTTTATTTTGTCGCAGTCTCGTATTGAATTCTTATGTAAAATATTAGTATTGTTACAGACGTTATTGGAAACATTTCGCAGGGACATAGAGTAAGTAAGGTAATTTGTAAAAAGACTTATACAGAATACAAATATAACGCCGACTATCATTCTTCTTCTATAGTGTTTGTATCGCAAGGATGTTACTTATACATTATTAGCTTATACAAACACTATATATCTAAGACATTTAAAAAATATTATTAGTGATAGACGCGATCACTACCAAAATCGTAATCTATTAATACTTTTTCCATTTGGAAACAAATCGTTCAGTTTTGTGATAATGATAATGAGTGTTTATCAATAAAATAACCCTAATACATAGTACCAGAGATGTGCATGTTACCCTACAAAAAGTTGCTCTGTTCCCGTAATTTTTTTTTTAAAAAGAGCTTACTAGCAATGTGCATCGCACATTACTATCTAGTATTCTTGTTAACCCTCGTCCTAAGCTAAATGCTTGTGTTCCGAACCGGCAACCACATGATCGTAAGTCTCACGCCCTTACTATGCATTTCGCGTAATACGAAGGCTTAACAAGTTAACAAGAATACTAGTAATCTGCGACCCACATTTCTAGGAAGCTTTTCTAAAGAAAAAGAATCTTGTATGAAAATGTTCCTGACGTCCGCTCTATAACCCTTTTAAATTTCTTTGTATACATACCACCCTGACGTTTTCTAAGAAAATTTCAAGAGTTAGATATAGTTTTATTTTATTATAATTATAAAATAACCAATAACTATACCTGAGGTGAGCTTAGAGTTAGTTTTTTGTTTTTTTTTGTAATAAGAGGGTATAATTTTATCTTAGACGATCAATCATATTGTATTCAAATAGGACACGACACAAATAGATATGTAAATATTCTCCTGCGTGCCAAGATTTGTGATTCACATTGATATTCTCTCCCGTGTAAACAAATAGTACATTCAAATTATCGGGAGACTGCGTATCTTGAGAAGGAGGAAGGAGATTTCCTAAGAGACAAATCTTGGGAATCTCTTTATACTATGAAGCTGGTGTTTCAGAATGAGAAAAGCCGAGCCTAGTGTGTTTTACGAAGAATAGCGGGGTGATAATCGGTATATATATTAAGCAATGCCTTTATCAAGTAATTTATTGCTCGCGTTCGGGCAGATCTTGAGCGATTTCTATAGCGTAAAAGTAATGACATTACAGATGAAGAGTGTGAGTTAAATACTTTACAATAAGTCAAAAAAGTTATCCTAAGTTTGCCTAGTTGTAGGACTTCTTGGGGTCTGACTGACTGGCGACCACCCTTACGTCGGAGTATGTCGTATAGCACCTTGGTATGTATTTTGACTTTTGCACGTAAGTGCCAGTTCCCTAAGATTGCTACGGCTCTGGCAGTCTGCAGTCTGTAGGGGCTCTTAAGGCAACGCATCAGCAACTCCTCTGTATTGTAGGTGTCCATGGGCGACGATGACTGCTTACCACCAGATGGCTCGTCAGCTCTTTTGCCAAATTAATCCATAAAAAAATCCTCAACGACATCCTGTCTGATAATCATTAATTTTCGTTCGGATCCTAAGACCAGCAAATAATAACTCGCTGTGTTTTGGGAGGCTAAAAGTCCGTTTTTTGTGAATCGTAAATTACATTAATGAAGAGATGAAGATTGTAAGTAAAATACTTAAAAATAATATCCTGTGCGATATTTATTCATTGAGCTTTTTCGGATCCTAGGACCCGAAAATAATTTTGTAGTTTGATAGCTGACTGAAACTACTTTTTACATTATTCTTATATTCTGATTATTGAACACATTATTTCAGTATTTTAGTAGATATCCTTCTATTTTTAACCGCATATATTCGGAAGAAATCTTTCGAAATGTTGCACGATTCCAAATGGTGAGTCTTATGGAAAAGAAACGGAAAGAATCTCCGTAGATGTTCGTTTAAAAATTTACAATGCTTTACTATTACAATTAGACATTATAATATATACTATAGATAAATAGATGCAACATTTACCCATTGATCATGACGTCAACATCACAAATTGAGGTCAGATACCGCGGTACGGACGTGAAGGATTAGCAACCGCAATGTATATGGGATGCGGACGTCCTATCAAGCGAGAAATTGCTCCAACCTGCGGGCCGAGCTATACTATACTTGTGTAAAATTTATATGTGTGGAGACGAGTTATGAATGAATGAAGGATGTATGAGCAATAAAAGAGGTATTGTTATTGAAGATGTTCCGTTCAGAAATTTGTGTGGTAATAGAAAATCTAAATAATATGATTTTTTTTTTATAATTGAAATTGCATTGGTAACATTTGTTGCCTATGCATCTCTGATTTTTCGAACGTAACTAGCTAGCTTTTGAATCCCAAAAATAATTAGTTAAGATTATTTTAGATAAGATAAGATAAGATAACTTTTACTATGTTTTAAATTAGACCCTTAGCAATCTGTATAAAGCACATCCAATTATGTGTTATAGATTTTGAGTGATGTGCATACAAACATACAGACAAACAAAAAATCTGAAGTAATATTTTTTTTAGATTTAGACCCGTCATATTATTTTTTCATAAATATTTCATTATAGACCTCGGCCAGTATGACTTTCATAGTATGATTTTTAGATGCAGGTGGGAAAACATCGTGACAAAATCTGCAACTTTTTTATTTTATTTGTGATAGGCTTACGCTTAACCGCCAGTTCGCCTGATGTTAAGCGACACTGCGATCTACGATGGAGCGCGCTTGCCTAGAAGAAACCGATTCACTCGTGATTTAAAGACTTCCAGATTATATCTATCGAGGAAGCGCCTCAGATATTTTTTCAATATTAAGTCTACCAAACCACACTAGGCCTGTATAGATGGACTATATCCTAACCCCTGTGATTCGAAGAGGTGACCCGTGCCTAACACTGGGACGTTTGTTGATTATTACACATAGATAAATAGGCTCAATGAAACCGGAGATAATAAGCTTGTCTCCATTAAAATAGTAGTAGGTACAATTCAATGCACCTCTGCCTATCCCTGCGAGAAATATAAGCGTAATGGTAACTGAGTCACAGAAAATAAAAATCGGAATATTCTAACCAGAAAATGCTTGCACAAATAGGTTCTTTATAGAAGCAGCGCTAAAGAAATACTGTATTTCTTTGTGAGTATAAATTGTAAGTGTCAAAGTATGTGTTTGTTATCGCTACCATAAATAAAACGCTTCACCTAATGATATAAAGGATTCTTTATAGTTTAGTTTCCTTTGTCGTAAAACTAGCTGTGTATCGGAATTTTGTTCTAGTACAGTATTTTCTTTTTTAATGACGTCTTCTTGGCATTATTATAACGAGGCATGATTAAGAATGTCTTCAGCTTTTTCCTCTACTATGTCTAAAAATACAGCTGAATTCCATGGGCAGCAAGGACTACTTAGCATCAGGTAGCTCGTTTGTCCATAAAAATCTGTTCATTATAATCTCTCACAAGAATATCAAATAGTGCTGATCGGTCATTCATATAAGCTCGTAAAGGAGACGAGTAAAGTGCAGCATAAGCGTCTTGTAAGACGTTAAGCGGTGATTTAGTTCTTAACGATAAGCTTAATGGCTTTAGAAAGAGTTTTAGTTGAATTTGTGGTAAAATATCTAGTATGCAAGAAGCTCTACTGGTCCTCAGCGTACATTAGAGGTTTTGAGTTCGATTTCCAGCTCGAGCAAAGTGTTATTGGGATTTTCTTATCAATAGCAGCTCGGAGTTTAAATTTGTGACCGGCAATATGCTCGTACCTTTATTGTCCAGCTAAGGAAATCTTCCGAACCAAAACTTGACATTTGATACTCGAGCATCATCAGATCACATCAGATGCTTGTTTTAGTATGGCGAGCGATGGCACTAATGACAGAAGAGCCGACAGATTTCGCAGACGAAACTGTCAAAAATCAACAACTCTGAAGTCGTTGATGACAACTGTAATACAATAAAATAGGTAGTAGAGTTGAGGAACCAAACGTCAAAGTATCTGTTTTACGTAACAATATATTACATTTGGCAACACCGTCTGTTCTTTTTTTCATTCAAATGCAGTCTCGCATATCAGTTTGGCACCCAAGTGGTTGTTAGATTTTTTTTTTTACATAAACTGATGGCAATGGCTTCAGTTTAATGCCATTCCATTTAGGATTTTTTTTGTGGAAGTTGCCTGGGGAGAATATAAGGAGACCTTTATGTGTGTGTGAATTCGTGTCAGTACATCATCTTTCAAAAGGCAACGTTGTCATATAACACAGTTTCTCAAACTATAACTCAGAGTTACACCGCAAACATTCTGACAATTTGTCGGTATTGCCCAGACATTTGTTTTGGCTCTGAGCTATTCTCGACCATTTCTTCCGCGCCACCTTCACGATGTAATCGTACATCTAGCCGGGGGTCGACCAGCACTTCTACAGCCGGACCTCGGTTGCAACTCGAGGATCTTGCGACTCCACCTTCCATCCTCCCTACGACATACATGACCTGCCCATCTCTATTTCAGGGAAGCAATTCTATGGGTTATATCGGTTACTTTAGTCCGCTTTCTGATTTCCGCGCTGGTTACGCGATATTTTAGGGAAATACCGAGCATCATCTCTCTGATGGAGAGATCCATCGATCTTTGGACGACTCTTGCAGTTCAGATATCTACCGCATAAGTCGTAGTTGGTAACAAGTATTGATCGAGCAGTCTTCTCTTTAGGCACATCGGGATATCTCCTTTCAACATAATGTTACTTTCTATTGCGATTAATCGCAAACAAATGGACAGTGACTAATGTCAGTGTTAGAAAATAATTCTTCTTTAGACACCGCCGTAAAGTGTCAAGAATCTCACTAGTTGAGAAGGGACAGATTAATAAGTCGCGCGGCATCCATTAAAGGCTTTTGTGGAGACTTTTTGTGATGAATAAATTATTCCTTTCTTTTTTACAAAAAATCTGAGTGTGGTTCTAAAAGGGTTTAGGAATAAGAGACTTATGCAAATATGCATATAAGAAAATATAAGAGTTGTTTGTTCAGACATCTGAGTGGGAACTTATCACCTTATTGAAATGTCATTGACAGAAACAGGATATAAAATGTAATGTATATTCTACGTTGTTCCTTTTTAGTAAGTATATCTTTAAAAAATTCGCAATAGGTGTGGTACCGTCAAGGATTGAAGCTTAAAACCAGCGCTTGGGAACCCTCTAGGGGGGCTTAAGCTTTAACCCTTTGCTTTCGGCATTATAGTTATTTTTGTAAGTACCTAATTGCTACAATGATGGCTCTAATATTGAAAACAATAAACCACTATTCTATTCTATTCTACCGATTGCGATTTCTAAATACTAAAAATAATTTAACATCATAATCAGTCACTGGAATAAAATAATAATCTTCTTCTATACTTATAATAAATCTGTAGAGAGGTCAATTCTGTACATGAAATATATTTCCAAAATAACTGTCAGCGGGTGATTAGTGATCGATACTGACGCCAAAAATGCAATCAGTAAAATTTTTGTCTGTCTGTATGTTCGTTATAGAAACAAAAACCACTCGACGGATTTCAACAAAACTTGGTACAATTGTTCTTCATACTCCTGGGCAGGTTATAGTATACTTTTCATCACGCTACGATCAATAGGAGCAGAGCAGTGAAGGGAAATGTTGGGAAAATGAGTGATTCATGAGAAAGGTTTCAAGCTATAAAACATCACGCTACAACCCTTAGGAACGGGGCAACGCAGGTGAAACCGCGGGCGAAGAACTAGGGAACAAAGTAACTATTCCACGCGGACGAAGTCGCTGGCAAAAGCTAGTTATTAATAAAGACATAATTTAGTTTTATTTATACATAATATACCTTGCCAAACTTTAACGTTTAATGACGAGACATAGTCAATAAGTTGAGCAACATTACAAAAACTTTTCAATAGCAATTCTGAGTTTCGATTTGTTGGCGGTTATCTGTAGGCCCCGTACTACATGGATCCATGCATAGCCGATATAAGTATATTAGCACATTTCTGCCGTATCCTTCAGAGAATACAACCGTGATGGCACATGTTCTAAGACAATAATTAACAATTTACCACCTAATGCTAGACAATATGTATTTATAATGATGTAATTAATTATATTGTTCTCAGATAATACTTCAACTAATCTCAATTTAATGTATCTCAACCTAATTATGTAGGTATAAGCTGCTAGCGCGCGATTATCCAGTGGATGAACAGAAGGAGCACTCAAAACTCATACCACGTATTGATACGCCAAGGATTAATACGCCTGTATTCCTCGAGAGGATAGGCAGAGGTGTGCTAATGTACACCACAGTTCGGTATAGAACAGGAGGTAAACCGGACTCAAATATCTTTCTATGAAATCCTGGCATGGCAAAGACCATGCTACTGAGGATTTCATAGAAAAACCTAATAACACATTCTTTTAGTAAAGGAAAAATAAAATCGCAGGCAGAATTCGAACCTGCGTCTCCTGGTTGGATACACCAGACGCTCTGACTTCTAAGCCACCGAGAATCCCACCCGCCTGATTGAAATTTTGCTTTCACATTCTGAATTTACGTTATAAGGTTCGCGGTGGCTTAGAGGTCAAAGCGTCCGGTGTATCCAACCAGGACACGCAGGTTCGAATCTTGCCCGAGATTGAATTTTTCCTTTACTAAAAAAAATTATAATCTTAGCATGGAAAATGCAAAAGAATTCCAAAACTACATTGCTTGACCTGGGAATCGTACCTAAGACCTCTAGCGTAGCAGTCACGCTCAGGACCACTAGGCTGTTAAACAGTCATAACATATTTTTTTTATGGCAAATGAGCAGATGGATCGCCTGATGGTAAGCGATTACCGCCGCCCATGGACACCCGCAACACCAGAGGAGTCACAAGTTCGTTCCCGACCTTTTAAAAGGGGATTGGGCCTCCGGTAACCTCACTCACTCGGCGAAACACAACGTAAGCGTTGTTTCACGTCGGTTTTCTGTGGTATCACTCCGGTCGAGCCGGCCCATATAATGAAAATTAATGTATATTAATCATTAATATAATCAACCCATTATACTGTCCTACTGCTGGGCACGGGTCTTCTCTCATAATGAGAGGGATTATAGGCTATAATCCACCACGCTGGCCTACTGCGGGTTGACAGACGTCACCCCCATTAATCACACACATATTAATCATTACCATCCGTATAATTAAATAAGGTGTTAAAAAATAACTATTATGGGTCCAGCGGAGCTTGAATTGCCTACAAAAACGTAATACCGAAATAAATCATAATCCAGACAATATTCTATCAAATTCTGTAATTATTTGGATTTGGATACTATTAATATAGGTTCCTATGGAGCAAACTTGGTAAAGTTATCAAAATCAGCATTCGCTTACATTTATTTCCAGTGAAATATTTTGGATGAAATGGTAACGTAGGAACCTAAATTAACGCTATCCGAATAATAACAGAATTTGATTAAATTGTGTTTGATTTACGATTTATTTCGGTATTACGTTTGTAAGGAAAAATCGGTCCGCCGGACTCTTAAAAAGAATGAAAAGATTAACATCTGTCTCTTCCAAAGATATGTAATTATTTTCTTTACATGCAAATTGTTATAATATTTATTTGTGTTCACGAATATAAAAGGATGAGACTTTTAATCTCTCCATCTCCTATTACAATTAGTTAAGAGAGTGAGACTTCTCATGTCTCTATCTCTTGTTATAATACCGATTAGATCGTTTAGACTTTCGATGTGATGAGATAGTTTCCCTTGATAAAGTTAAACGAATCTTGACGCGTCATTAATTCCTTAATTGGAGTCGTGTGTAAGTTTGATAGGGTTTCACTTCAATAGATAGTTTTGGGAACTATTTCATTAGCGCTTTAGTCGTTGAATTAGGTATCGAGTTTTCGAATTTTAATCAGGATTAACACTTCTTAATACTGGTCCTTTATAATACTTTTTAACCTTTTGAGCGCAGTCACGTATAGGAGACAAACCAAAATGTGCCCTGCACACCACGATCCCGACTGAGGGCACGCTTTTTCTGTTTTGACGTGGTGCTCGTGGTGCTCAATGCTTGTTTTTTTTTTAAACATTGCCCCACTCTAGGATTTTCTCCTGTATCGTGGGTGTGTTTACAAACACAAATTATCGCATACACTACCACTGAGACCTCGAACAAATACCTGTAGATCATACAAATATTTGTTACAAATGTTGTTGTTGTGGAAATCGAATCCACAACACGTAATATAAAAGCCGATCGCTCAGCCACTATGCCAAACATGCCGTCATTGCTGGCTTGTCATTAATTTAAAATATGTATGTCATTGAAATTTGTAGTGCATGCATCCGTGAAGGTGTATGAAAGAAGTGTTTCTTTTACTTTTAATCGGTATGACAATCTGGTTATCTGGATATCTAGTTATGTGAGACCTAAAAATTTATAAATACACCAATCTGTAATCTTATAGTTATTGCAGTGAGTGATAGAATCACTGCAATAACTGTAAGATTATAATATAATCATATTTCGAAAATTAAATTATATATTAATAAATTTATATTTTCTTTGAACTGGTTTGATATACCACCGCGAACCCTACCCGCATGATTGAAATTTTGCCTTCACATTCTGAATTTACGTCATAAGGTGACGTTTGGTGACATGCCTCTCATAGATATCAAACCAGAAGACGCAGGTTCGAATCCTGCCCGCGATTGAATTTTTTCCTTTACTATTAAATAACTTAATTCCTATGAAGTTCATAAAAATAGCGCCAGCATAATAGCTCTTAATAGGGCCTAATGGTAGGTAGACTCTATGTTGAAAACGTACATACCTACCAACCTCAACAAGGAGTTTAAATACACTTCCGCAGAAAAAATAGTGTTGATTTTATCGACGAATTGGGAGGATTAAGCAACATATTAAAATATATTTAAAATATCATACTTTATTGCAATTTCAGATCTATGTGCATAACGCACTCGTGACTCCTCTGGTGTTACGGGTGTCCATGGGCGGCGGTAATCGCTTACCATCAGGTGATCCATCTGCTCGTTTGCCCTCTTATCCCATACGAAAAATGTTCACCATAAAAGTTATTTCTTGAAAAGTTTCAGTATCCCTCTCCCACTTCCTCTTCAATAGTATTGATAAAGACTTAAATACTTTTTTGAAAGCTTTAAAAAAATATCAACTACGTTGATACGGCTACGTTGTATAATGCTTTTTAAACTTTGAAAAATCAATTCTCAATCCTTTACATAAAGTTAAAATTGCAGAACTACTGAAAATAAATCGGTTTTTAAGTCATCTGCTGATAAAAGTATTCATATGTTGCACTACAAAACAGGCAAAGCTTTTCGCTTTGCGCCAATGTGCAATAGGATTAAAAAAACTTTCAATTAATGAATTTAACAATAAAGCAACTATTGATTCTGCGCTACGTACTTGTTACTCTGAAATAGTTTGAAAACAAATCCGCAGTATGAAACGTCCGCTTACAGGAATATTGATATGTATTTCAGTACGTGCTAGAGAAGCTTTCAGGCGGACTTCAGTATAAGCGCGCCACCCGCGCAGCCAACACGCCGCGCCGCCCGCCCTTACCGCGTGGCAAAAGTCAACGATAAAACACCTCGTAGTTTTGACAACAACAAACCGACATGGTAAAAAACCTTTTTTAAAAATAATTTTGACAATTGTATTTTGACATTACGAATTTCGATGAAGATTTTAAAACTAGAATGTTCTCTTGTTTTTGTGTCATAACTATATTCTTGAGATGTGACGTTCTATTTTTGAATGGGGTTTTTGAATTTACGCTGACTCTCAAATTATTGTGATAAATACGGAAAAAGTGAGTTTGTCAATTGTTTTAATAATTTATGGTTGGAATCATAAAGTGTTAAGAAGAGTGGGTTAGAGGGGAGGGCGGATTAAAACGGCTGATAGGAGCAAATTCTTTATTCGCTTTGCTTGGTAAGTCAGTTTTGATATTATAAATATCGAATATTCAGTATCTCGGCTCAGTAGTCAGTCAGTTTTCTGTTATCTAATCGTATCACGTACTTAGTAAGATAAATATACATCGATTTTGCAATTTGGAACGTTTGAAAACAAGCAAGAAAAAAAGTACATAACCTACCTACTCACATCTACCTCCTAGTTTTTACAGTTTAGTTAATAAATAGGTTTTTAATAGGTATTTCAAAATGTAGGTACTTTCGTAAGAACCAAACTATCCGTACAAATTAAACATTGGTTTTGTGTTGTCCAAACAATAAGAATAACCTATATTTATAACCTAGAAACAAACACGTTACTAACAAAAAATACGTTCGATATTTGAAAAATTAATTAAGAAGAATTAAGAATTTTGTTTTTTAAATTTATACGGTGTTACCATCGTATAAATTTAAAAACCCCTGCGGTTTATTGGAAAGACGGAAATTGTCTAGATAAACGCATTTGGAGGGTACCCACGGTTATTAAAGGGATCAGAAATAAATCGAATCGCCATCACCGTACCTAATACAATTGTGATCTTATGTATTCCAGGATCCAATGCGGTTTTAAATGTTTATAGATTACAGAAATGTATTATTGAAAAACTTTATATTTTTCAAAATGATAAACAAGATTTGCAGTGGCTATGTGGTCATAGCGTCTGGTGTATCTGTCTGGAAGACACAGGTTCGAATCCTGCCCGCATTCGATTTTTCCTTCAGGAAAATAACTTTATAATGTTAACATGGAAAATTAAAAAAAAATACAAAAAGAATTACATTAAAAAAAACGCTTAAATGTGGGTCGCTCATTACTATGTAGTATTCTGTTTAACCCGTCGTGCTCTAAATGCTTGTGTTACGAGTGGGGGTTCACGTCGGTAGTGCAATGGGTGGGTTTCGAACCGGCAACCACATGATTGCAAATCCGACGCAAATCCGACGACGTCATTTTCACTTTTATATTAATAGATAGAAGAACGTAGATGAAGTATTAATACTAAGGAATTCCAACGTCCGTTTTTCCTTCAATAATAATAATAACATCCCAGGTACTATACTATCCCAGGTAAATATACTTATTTATCAAAGAAAGATTGATAGATATCAAACATTCTTTAAACCAAAAATGGTTTGACCGCGATAGAAATGGATGGATACGGTTTGTATTCATTTCCCCTGACCCATAAGTATCTTTGCTATAGAGCTTATAAACTTTAACTTCAAACTTTTCCTCAATTTAGAATATGAGTTATCTCATAAGGGTTAGTAACAAGAGTAGCAGATTATCAAAATAAATATGATGAAAGTAGAGGCAAGCAAGAACAGTAGAAAAACTTTGTACAGTACTTACTTTTTATTTAAATTATTTAAGTGGCGGTAGCCTAATGGCTAGGGCATCGGACTTGCGATGTGGTTGCCGGTTCGAAACCCACCCATTGCACTACCGACGTGAACCCACTCGTAACACAAGAATTTAGCTTAGCACGAGGGGTTAACAACATTAATGGAAATGTATTAGAAATATTTATTTCTTGACTTTTGTTTTATCTGTTAATAATATATTTAGAAGTAAGGTTATTCTATGCGTTTCGAAATTGTTATCGACAAAATATTTTGATGCAGTCTAATAAATATTTTAATTTCTATAACTACTTACCAATATTATAGTAAGTAATGTTTCCTCAGTTTATATGTTGGTCGTAATTTCTGAAACTACTAATCAGATTCTAAAAGATCTTTCACTGATAGAAATTTACGAATAAGCACTACGTCAGGTTAAAATTGAGGGAGGCTTGTTGCCCAGC
This sequence comes from Acronicta aceris, assembly GCA_910591435.1. Taxonomy (NCBI): domain Eukaryota; kingdom Metazoa; phylum Arthropoda; class Insecta; order Lepidoptera; family Noctuidae; genus Acronicta; species Acronicta aceris. The sequence continues at coordinate 16,768,874 of OU342758.1, read as the reverse complement.
AGTGATATAAGAAAGTAGAAAGAAAAGAAATGGTTTATTTCTTCAACCAAGGTCAAACAGAGACAGATATAAAATAAACACAAAAAAATATACAAAAATGACATTTATCATCTAATTTTGTCCCTTGTAGAACGACGGGTTAGAATACTGTTCCTCATTGATACAGTACAGACTATTGAGATACAAATTACAACACTTGTCGAAGCTGATATAATTTAACTATTAAGTTTAACTGACTTGCATATGAAAAATTTCCTCTAAAAATATATCGAAGTTTCATAAAATTGAGTGGCGTTATTACAGAGATTGCTCAGGGATTACAACTTGAACTGCAGAGCCAGCTGGTACCCAGTACATTAAGCGAATGAAAAGTTTTACTGGATTTAATCGATTATCGAGAACGATACGATGGAATAACAATTTATTTGATAAAACGTTAATGCACTCCATTTATTCGTAAGTAGATATTTCCCATAACACAGTTAACCACTATGCTTAGGTCCGATATAATACGAGTTTGGCATAGCCGTTGAACGATCGGCTTCTGCGCCACGTGTTGTGAGTTCGATACCTACACGGAGCAAATATTTGTATGACCTACAGGTAGTTGTTCTGGATCTGGATCCAGAACAACTCACACACATAAACGCCCAGGCGTTTATGTGTGTGAGAATTTGTGTTGGTAAAAGCACCCACGATACAGGAGAAAATCCTTCTTTTACAAAAAAAAATAGTGGGCGAGACTTTCAAAGAAAACTCCAATAATGCTTGACTTGGGTATCGAACTCAGGATCTTTTAGTTAGCCGTCGCGCTTACAACCAATAAACTAATAAGGCAGTTTATAATAATGATCCTACGGTCTGTTATTCGCCTAAAAAGTGTAAAATAAAACAAAATAAAGGGTTCCAAGCATCGTTATATCCGGGGCACTCAATTAAGCGAGTTCAAATCTCTCAGAGTCATTATTTTTGCTTGAGTTATGAAAACGTTTGGTCTAACCCGTTAACGCTATATAAATATTTGTCATGTCTGCCGCATACTCCATGACGTCATCCTATGTTATATCAAGGGTTAATTTTAGTCCGTGTTTGAAGAAAAAAGCTTGTATGCCAGTAATGTATTTGAGAAATTTGAAGGGTTTCGAATCTAACAAAGAAAATGGGGCGCGTCTTTTTCGACCTTTCTATTAACGATAGCGGATTTGAAACTCACGTACGCGTACTTTTGGGGTCTTTTACTAAATGGTTATTTCATGTACGTTAAATCGTATTGGTGGATTTACGGACATGTTATGTAACAGATTGCGGTTTCAGAACGTAAGAATATTGTGTTTTTAGGGTTTCAATTAGTATAAAGTACTACATAGTATAAAACAAAGTCACTATTCTTTATAATATGCCATGGATTTTCTTGATACAGTTTTTACTACCATGTAGACAATTTATTCTAGAAGATTTATAAGTATAATACAGGCATACTTTAATTTCGTGAAGCCGGAGCGGGCCCCTAGTTAAAATACTATCACGCCTGAATTCCCGGAATGGTTAAGCAAAGGTGTACTAATAGACGCCCGAAAGCCGGACTGTATAGATCCTATGTAATAGATGCGAGCCTATTGCCATTAACAGGGCTCGAATCAAAAATTTTAGCTGCTACTGAGAATTTCGTAGAAACACCCAATAATTATTTTACTGGAAATTGAACCATGGACCTCTAGCGCAGCAATTGCTTAGACTAAAAGAAAGAAAGAAAAAGTTTTTATTGACAAAGTCACGGACACTGCACAAAATGACATAAAATTATTTTTAATAATAATAATATCTATCTTATACCTAAAATAATTACTAAAAAGGCAGTCTATTACTACATTGTATAAAACAAAATTGCTTTCCTATCCGCATCTATTTGATTGTACACTTAGTTCTTCTAATTACGTATGTATGTCTGTATGTCTTATAATTACGTACATTTAGTATGTATAATGCAGATATATTATTAAACATTTTACTTCTATGAAACTGGGACAAACGGTTACTTTCCTATGTAATAAAAGCACAGAAGTCTCATTAAAAAACGTAAAAGTGAGTAATTTGATGGTAAGTGGTCAGTTTTTGCCTTTTATAAGCAACCGGCAATTAGAAACTCGATTACACGGATACTTAAACTAGATGTTCCAAGTTTAAATTGCTGCCCGTCTACCGTTTGAAGATCAGCCTATCCCTTAGGCGATAAAAGACTTAATAGTAAATCCGCTAACTCGACGCCTCCATTACATAATAGACAAACTTTGTTCGGATCCCATTCAAATGTTTCTTAGACATTTATTTAGAATTTAGAGTCCCATAATGGACTGTTATAAAGACGGATTACAGACTTATTTTGATATGTTTGTTCGGACGAAAATAAGAGGAATGTTCAGTGAATCTTTCTTGTTATAAAGCCTTTGTATTTTCAAAGCGTTTACCTCCTTCAATCATGAACAACGATTTCAAGTGTGACAAGCGATTTGATCGCATGCGCAAACTGTACTTCATTTACATTAGACAAATAACGGCAAAATATTGGCAGTTATTGTAATGTCTGCGTGGACTTCAGAATTTAATCTGACTTGGATAAATGCCTTTATGCTATTTAAGACTATAATGTATCTCCGTACCAAATTTTAGCCAGATCCGTTCAGTTCGTTCAGTTCATCCGTTCTAACGTGATTGAGTAACAAACATCCATACATCCTTACAAATCCTCCCAAAATTTCACGTTTATAATATTAGTAGGATATTGCCAAAATTGTTGAATTTTAGAGTTTAAATTTGTTTGTAAATTGTAAAGAGACATTCCTTTGGATTTATCGTAAAATAACGAAGTTTATTAGGCGCTAACATCGAAATACCGATAGTGTTTTCTAACGTTATAATAAATGGAGTATAGATGAGTAAAGTAATGATTCAAAAAGGTTCGAAATGTCTAGTTTAAATTGTGTAATAACCGCGATATCCGTTAGTCTATATGAGATTTTAGGTTTTTTTTTAATTAATTCAACCCCTAAAACAATAAATATAGGTTAAAACCTTTGTACAAAAGTTGTTTGATTGATTTTGATGTTTTGTTTTTGTAGCTAAGCAGTCAATCATATAGGTCGTTTAGCTATACTTGGACCCGGTAATATACGCTGTTGTCGACATCCATTGGGATACGAGTGAAACCGAGGGCAACAACAGTTTTGACAATTCAAAAGTAGCTGTAATATTAGTTTATTTGAAACTAGCGACCCGCCTGCCGTTTCACCCGCGATGCTCTGCTCCTATTGGTCGTAGCGTGATGTTATACAGCCTAAAACCTTACCGTTAACCTTACCGTTATTCTATGCGTTTCGAAATTGTTATCGACAAAATATTTTGATGCAGTCTAATAAATATTTTAATTTCTATAACTACTTACCAATATTATAGTAAGTAATGTTTCCTCAGTTTATATGTTGGTCGTAATTTCTGAAACTACTAATCAGATTCTAAAAGATCTTTCACTGATAGAAATTTACGAATAAGCACTACGTCAGGTTAAAATTGAGGGAGGCTTGTTGCCCAGCAGTGATATAAGAAAGTAGAAAGAAAAGAAATGGTTTATTTCTTCAACCAAGGTCAAACAGAGACAGATATAAAATAAACACAAAAAAATATACAAAAATGACATTTATCATCTAATTTTGTCCCTTGTAGAACGACGGGTTAGAATACTGTTCCTCATTGATACAGTACAGACTATTGAGATACAAATTACAACACTTGTCGAAGCTGATATAATTTAACTATTAAGTTTAACTGACTTGCATATGAAAAATTTCCTCTAAAAATATATCGAAGTTTCATAAAATTGAGTGGCGTTATTACAGAGATTGCTCAGGGATTACAACTTGAACTGCAGAGCCAGCTGGTACCCAGTACATTAAGCGAATGAAAAGTTTTACTGGATTTAATCGATTATCGAGAACGATACGATGGAATAACAATTTATTTGATAAAACGTTAATGCACTCCATTTATTCGTAAGTAGATATTTCCCATAACACAGTTAACCACTATGCTTAGGTCCGATATAATACGAGTTTGGCATAGCCGTTGAACGATCGGCTTCTGCGCCACGTGTTGTGAGTTCGATACCTACACGGAGCAAATATTTGTATGACCTACAGGTAGTTGTTCTGGATCTGGATCCAGAACAACTCACACACATAAACGCCCAGGCGTTTATGTGTGTGAGAATTTGTGTTGGTAAAAGCACCCACGATACAGGAGAAAATCCTTCTTTTACAAAAAAAAATAGTGGGCGAGACTTTCAAAGAAAACTCCAATAATGCTTGACTTGGGTATCGAACTCAGGATCTTTTAGTTAGCCGTCGCGCTTACAACCAATAAACTAATAAGGCAGTTTATAATAATGATCCTACGGTCTGTTATTCGCCTAAAAAGTGTAAAATAAAACAAAATAAAGGGTTCCAAGCATCGTTATATCCGGGGCACTCAATTAAGCGAGTTCAAATCTCTCAGAGTCATTATTTTTGCTTGAGTTATGAAAACGTTTGGTCTAACCCGTTAACGCTATATAAATATTTGTCATGTCTGCCGCATACTCCATGACGTCATCCTATGTTATATCAAGGGTTAATTTTAGTCCGTGTTTGAAGAAAAAAGCTTGTATGCCAGTAATGTATTTGAGAAATTTGAAGGGTTTCGAATCTAACAAAGAAAATGGGGCGCGTCTTTTTCGACCTTTCTATTAACGATAGCGGATTTGAAACTCACGTACGCGTACTTTTGGGGTCTTTTACTAAATGGTTATTTCATGTACGTTAAATCGTATTGGTGGATTTACGGACATGTTATGTAACAGATTGCGGTTTCAGAACGTAAGAATATTGTGTTTTTAGGGTTTCAATTAGTATAAAGTACTACATAGTATAAAACAAAGTCACTATTCTTTATAATATGCCATGGATTTTCTTGATACAGTTTTTACTACCATGTAGACAATTTATTCTAGAAGATTTATAAGTATAATACAGGCATACTTTAATTTCGTGAAGCCGGAGCGGGCCCCTAGTTAAAATACTATCACGCCTGAATTCCCGGAATGGTTAAGCAGAGGTGAACTAATAGACGCCCGAAAGCCGGACTGATAGATCCTATGTAATAGATGCGAGCCTATTGCCATTAACAGGGCTCGAATCAAAAATTTTAGCTGCTACTAAGAATTTCGTAGAAACACCCAATAATTATTTTACTGGAAATTGAACCATGGACCTCTAGCGCAGCAATTGCTTAGACTAAAAGAAAGAAAGAAAAAGTTTTTATTGACACAGTCACGGACACTGCACACAATGACATAACATTATTTTTAATAATAATAATATCTATTTTATACCTAAAATAATTACTAAAAAGGCAGTCTATTACTACATTGTATAAAACAAAATCGCTATCCTATCCGCATCTATTTGGTTGTACACTTAGTTCTTCTAATTACGTATGTATGTCTGTATGTCTTATAATTACGTACATTTAGTATGTATAATGCAGATATATTATATAACATTTTACTTTTGTGAAACTGGGACAAACGGTTACTTTCCTATGTAATAAAAGCACAGAAGTCTCATTAAAAAAACGTAAAAGTGAGTAATTTGATGGTAAGTGGTCAGTTTTTGCCTTTTATAAGCAATCGGCAATTAGAAACTCGATTACACGGATACTTAAACTAGATGTTCCAAGTTTAAATTGCTGCCCGTCTACCGTTTGAGATCAGCCTACCCCTTAGGCGATAAAAGACTTAATAGTAAATCCGCTAACTCGACGTACAATAGACAAACTTTGTTCGGATCCCATTCAAATGTTTCTTAGACATTTATTTAGAATTTAGAGTCCCATAATGGACTGTTACAAAGACGGATTACAGACTTATTTTGATATGTTTGTTCGGACGAAAATAAGAGGAATGTTCAGTGAATCTTTCTTGTTATAAAGCCTTTGTAATTTCAAAGCGTTTACCTCCTTCAATCATGAACAACGGTTTCAAGTGTGACAAGCGATTTGATCGCATGCGCAAACTGTACTTCATTTACATTATACAAATAACAGCAAAATATTGGCAGTTATTGTAATGTCTGCGTGGACTTCAGAATTTAATCTGACTTGGATAAATGCCTATATGCTATTTAAGAGAGATCTATCTCCGTACCAAATTTTAGCCAGATCCTTTCAGTTCGTTCAGTTCATCCGTTCTAACGTGATTGAGTAACAAACATCCATACATCCTTACAAATCCTCCCAAAATTTCACGTTTATAATATTAGTAGGATATTGCCAAAATTGTTGAATTTTAGAGTTTAAATTTGTTTGTAAATTATAAAGAGACCACATTCCTTTGGATTTATCGTAAAATAACGAAGCTTATTAGGCGCTAACATAGAAATACCGATAGTGTTTTCTAATGTTATAATAAATGGAGTATAAATGAGTAAAGTAATGATTCAAAAAGGTTCGAAATGTCAAGTTTAAATTGTGTAATAACCGCCATATCCGTTAGTCTATATGAGATTTTAGTTTTTTTTTAATTAATGCAACCCCTAAAACAATAAAAATAGGTTAAAACCTTTGTACAAAAGTTGTTTGATTGATTTTGATGTTATGTTTTTGTAGCTAAGCAGTCAATCATATAGGTCGTTTAGCTATACTTGGACCCGGTAATATACGCTGTTGTCGACATCCATTGGGATACGAGTGAAACCGAGGGCAACAACAGTTTTGACAATTCAAAAGTAGCTGTAATATTAGTTTATTTGAAACTAGCGACCCGCCTGCCGTTTCACCCGCGATGCTCTGCTCCTATTGGTCGTATCGTGATGTTATACAGCCTAAAACCTTACTCGATAAATGGATTACCCAATACAAAAAGATTTTTTAAATTCTAACCAGTAGTTCCTGAGATTAGCGCGTTCAAACAAACACACAAACAAACTCTTCAGCTTTATATCATTAGTATAGATAAAAGATTTGATTTGATTTTGACTTTGACCTTGACTTTGAATAGATAGTGTATAATATAGTGAGTGATCGATTGAGATTATAGAATAACTAAATTAATGACTTTTGTTATAAGTTTCAGAAAATCGTCAAAAAATTATATTAAATACATACTAAGTAACATTGCTAACTTATAAAAGAAATAAAATTATTTTGTCGCAAGCGTATTTTCAATACAACATGAATTTTTGTTCATAAATCTGATAAAAGTTTTTAGAATTCAACGATGCTTTCACAAATTGTTTCTGTAATAATAAATTCAAACGAGTTTTCCACACAAAAATGTTTTTCATTTGCACTGTGACATCGGGATTTTCACATTTGAAAATTACAACCACCGTTAGCATTAGTGAAATAAAAGACATACAAACTGGGAATTTCCACTTAGTGTTAGCGTAAATATATACGAAAGTAAAATTGTCTTTGTATGAATTCAAAATGGCGTCACCTGTGTTTGTTTACCATTACGTAAAACGTAAATACACGGATTCTTTTTATTTTACAGTTTGTGTTTATTATGTTTTAGTTTAATTGTACTTTCTTGAGCTGTCATCATCATTCCGTATGGCATTCTTCTTTTTTTTAAACATACATACCATCACGCCTGTATTCCCCAAAGGGTTAGGCAGAGGCGTACTTAATGTACACCCACAGTTCGCCGGTATGTTTAGGTCCCATGTAATAGGAGGCGAGCCTATAGCCATTCACCGGGCACATATCCAGACTCCTGCTACTGAGCATTTCATAGAAAAACCCAATAAAACTTTACTCGACCTGCGGATCGAACCCAGGACCTCTAGTGTAGCAGTCGCGCTTGTGACCACTAGACTAATGAGGCAGTTTGACAATAATTTTTATTTAAAAAAACATTTTAAAATTAGGCTGGTCTTTGAAATTTAACCCTGTCTAAGCTATCTTGCTTCGCTGCTAACTTCGTGTTATAATAAAACTGTTGACACATTCACTACATCATCAAAGTCGTGTCAACAAAAACGCTTGGTTGCCTGTTTAGTTTTTGTTGGCAAGTTGTACGCAGATGTCAGAACTTATACTCAGCACAAAACTTAAGACCCCTCTTCATGAAGTTTGGAGTTACAAGGAGATTGATTTATGCTTATCTTAGTTATTGTATGAATAAGTTTGGTATTGTACTGATTCGTATTACTGCCTCATTGGTCTAGTGGTTATAAGCGTAGCTTCTGAGCGTGAAGTTCCTGAAACCCATTTTTAAAATGTTATAAAACCATCATGGGCTGCCACCTGCCTGTAAGTATTGCCACTTCAGTTTGCTCTTATAAAAAAAAAATGAAAGAAAATCCTATATAAATAAAACCTGATCTTGATACCTAACAATACCGTGACGGGTCAGGCAGGGTTTTCATAATTATGTATGTTAGCACAACAAACGATTAGTACATTCCGCCTACGCACAAGGTGCCTACGGCGTAGCTCGTAGCGCTACTGCTACGGCATTTCGTAGCAAAGGTGCCTTCACTTGAGTGAACGGGTTTGGCGCTTAATTACAAGTTCGCTTACTTGATTTATGTAAGTTGTACAAGTTGTGACCGGTAAACAGAATATACAATGGACCACTCCAACCCTTTAGGGGTGGGATTTCGTTATTAAGTCTTATTAACCGGTATAAATTTACCCAATATTTGCTTGAATGGCAGAGAACTCCATACCACATTAAGTTTACAATTATGCATACAAATATTAATAAATAAGAACTGCCTTATTAGTCCTTGTAGTCCTAGGCATGGCTTTTACGCTAGAGGTCCTGGGTTCGATTCCGAGGTCGAGCAGTGTTGTTGGGTTTTTGTATTAAATCATCAGTAGCAGCTTGGAAATGTGCCCTGTTAAAGGCAATAGGCATGCCCCTTATTAAAAAGAAACGAAACATATCAGGGCAGTGTGGGTATATATAAGTACACTTCTGCCTAACCATTCAGAGAATACAGACGCGATGGTATGTTATGTTAAATCACATTTATGATAGTAAAAGCGAACCGACGAAGCTTAATATTGTAATCATGTTTTTTTTGTTTAAAAGAGTATCTATGGAGTTTCTTGCCGGCTCTTCTCCATACGACCCACTTTTTGGAACCGTGCCAATAGTTTTGACTTTTCAAAAGTACTTTTTTTAATGGTCTAATTGAAATAAAACCTTTTGACTTTGATCGAAATTATATTTAGAACATTTATGTACTAGAGTTTTCTTTCTGGTAAAGCTACAGCTGATATTCGACTACACAAAGCAATCGCTCGTGACACAACTGATTGCAGTCAGTTTGCTATGAAATTCGATTGCTGTGTAATTGCACATTCCTTTTACGTGATCATTCGGGGGTAAAATTGGTGGCAAACACTACTTCCCGGTAAGCACCCGAGGCTCGAACGAATTGATTTATTGGTAAACGAAGTGCTCTTTAAGTTCATTCTAGGATATCATCACGCTTGTATGTTGTGTGTAAGTTATTGAGTGCATGTTTGGCGCCATTTGACCGTTGCGCTGCGTGTCGTGGGCTCGATTCCCATCCGAGGCATTGACCTATCTATCTATATAAATAAAAATGAATGTTTGTTTGTTTGTCCTGTAAGCATTGCTAAGCCATTCATCCTATTGCGATTTAACTTTGGTGAGTTGCTGCATGCATGACTGAGAAGGTTTATCATGAAAAAAAAACGAAAAATGAAGGCATTGCAACGCATGCCGGGGGTCAGCTAGTTTTTATAAAAAGATAATACTTGTGTGTTCGAGTCTGGATGTAATAAAACATAACATACTATACATAAATACATAATCAATCCATTATACCGTCCCACTGCTGGGCACGGGTCTCCTCTCAGAATCAGAGGGATTAGGCTATGGTCCACCACGCTGGCCTAGTGCGGGTTGGCAGACTTCACACTTCATCGAGAAAATCTCTCAGGCATGCAGGTTTCCTCACGATGTTTTCCTTCACCGTTTAAGCACGTGATAATTAACTATTTAATACGCACATGACTTCGAAAAGTCAGAGGTGCGCCTTGGGTTCGAACTCGAGGCTTTTGACTTGGCAGTCCAACAGTCATACCACTAGGTTATCACTGCTTCTTCACCACATCATTACTGTGTAATGTAGACCCACAATTTGCTTGTATATTTATGAAACCGCAGGCAGCAGGTAGTCTAAAATACAATTCTGAGTACCTCATTCATTAGCCAAGTAATCCTGAACGCGGCTACTACAGCATCTAGGTCCTGGGTTCGATTCCCAGGTCGAGCAAAGTATTATTGGGTTTTTCTATGAAATTCTCAGTAGCAGCTCAGAGTTTGGAATTTGTGCCCGGTTAATGGCAATAGGCTCGTCCTCTATGACATGGGACCTAAACATAGCGGTGAACTGTGGGTGTATATTAGTACGCCTCTGCCTACCATTCGGGGAATACAGGCGAACACATCATTGCATTTGATATTACGGCCTAGGTCTTGGAAATCGTATTATATACTTTTGTGGAATTTGATGTCATCAATTCCAATACTTCTGTTTGAACTGTGCGCGTGAGTTTAATCCTAAACTACGCCTACGTTAACAGATAATGAGGTGATAACAGCCTATGACTACATTATGCCGTTATTGAGCAAACGATAAGGGAAAAGGTCAAGGACTTTTTATGCAAATTATGTTAAGTATTGATATATATTGCAATTCAATATAGTTTAAAAAAACGGAATGAAAACTTCAGTAGTGCACTTTCTGACTCAGTAACTGTAACTGCTTTATTAGTAGTAGTGGTTGTATCGAGACTGCTATGCTAGAAGTTCTAGGTTCGATTTTCAAGCCACCATTTATTGTCTGTTTGTTAAGTCCCCCACGTCACAGGGATTATTTCTTAGTGTGAGAGCTTGAGAGCTTTCTAAACGAAAAATAAAATAAAATAATGGTTGAAATCGGTTCATAAATGAAATAGTAGGTACGAAAGCAGGAAAACTAACTGGAAAACTAACTAGTTATATATTATTATTATTTTTTATGTTATTCTGTGCAGTGTCCACAACAATTGACAGTGTCAATGAAACTTTTTCTTTCTTTCTTTCTAACTGAACGAATCGCGATCACAATATATTGACTACAATCACAGAGATAGCCGCAAAACATTAATTAAAAATAATAAAATAAATTAATATTTAAATAAAAATTAAAAAATTATCACCTTTTTGAAGTTAAAAATTTGTTCTCTGTTTTATGTATAAAACGCAAAATAAAAAAAAAACAACGAAGAAAAAACATCGTAGAAGGATTAAATAACATTTTTGAAACCCCGACCCTAAATGACTACCTACACATATTCACTTACCTACACGAAGATCAGTCGGTGCTGTGCCATTCCCGTTTCTGTTGTGTAATTCAATCAAAATGTAACTTATAGAAATGCTATGATGTGCCTTGTAGAACTAAATGCAGGGCGCCATTTTCTTGTAGGTAAGTAAATATGTGTGAGTAGTCATTTAGTCGGGGTTTTCGAAAATGTTATTTAATCGTAATGGAGATAAGTAGTAACATTCGTTTGATGGCACAAACAAACAAACACCCTCTCACACTAAACGCATATACAGTCTCCGTTCCGTCGTGGGTAAAAAGAACAATAGAAAATGATCACCTTATTAAAGTTATTTAAAAATGTGTTCTTTGTTTTATGTAAAAGGGACAGGACCCGGTTAAGCCATGAAAGAGCATAAACTCTTGTGCTCTGGAATATCTATATTGTCTGTAATAATTTCTGTTATCCAAAAGCTTTTAAGCTGTCAACCGCCATTTCTGACTTTTTACTTTTTTTGTTTGAAAATGTTCTCTGTATAGAGAGGCTAACGTATCAGAATTTTTTTACCCGATTGCGCTAGGAGGTTTATGTTTTTCGAGTGTTTGTTTGTATATTACTTTGTCACATTCTACAGCCTAAACGGCTTGATGAATTTTAGACTACATGAGATTGGTCATCTTGTTTTCATCTTTTATGGCAGTCGGGTTTTTTGTTTATTTTTTTAATAACTTTTTTTATTCTTTTGAAAACCTAGTTCATTAGGTAACCGCTATAGGTAGGGCTGCCAACCGTACTGTGTATATAGTATTGTACAGTCAACAGCATATCATGGTATCCATTGTGGTAATTTGACAGTTTGTAGTAACTTGATGTGCTGTTGTCCGTACTGTATTTTAGGTATTATTGGTTTCTGATACTTACGCGAATATTAGACATTGAAATAAAACTACTTGTAACGGATTTTATCGCGTTATATTGATATTATTTGAACCCCGACGTTTCCGATCCGTTAGAGCATCCATGGTCACGGGTAGACTAAGTTGTTGGACGTCTTAATGTTGCAATTACTAACAGCTACTTTACATTTTTGTTATTTATTGGCGATCCGATTCACACAGAACGGACTTACTATACTATGTGCAAAAATACGATATTTAGTTTAGATGGACTTTTTTTGCAATGCCGAAATTAATAACAATCCAACCCCCCACCTGTCCCACTTATTTTTTCGTATCGTAATATATGTATTGGCAGACAACGGTTAACGATATCGAATCAATTGGCAATTATTATAGTAGGATAGTTTAAGTATTTAATACGAGTATAATCCGAATAATGAATATCAGTCCTTCTACAAAGCGATACAGCAATGTCAAACAGACCTCTGTAACACAATTTCTGGCCAATACCCATGTACTATGGATATGATCTTCAGGCTTTTCGGGCTTTGAATACCAGTCATAGAAAGAAATGAAAGAAAGGAACATTTTTTCAGCTACACAGGTAGGTTAGATGTTCTAAGAACAGTCCCATATATTCATGACATCGATTGATCGGCGTAAATATGACCTATCCACAAGCCCCTCTTTATATTATACTCATATCTGTGAGATAAAATATCAGAGACCTTTTCTAGCTACTATATTTTTTTCAAATAAACTTCAGAACGCTCTCTTAATTGAGGGTAAAAAAGCTTTGCAGAGCGTAATTAAAATAAAATAACCTTATTTTAATTCAATCTCCTCTCAGAGATTAATTGGGGTACCCGCAAAAGCCTCGTTAGAAAACAATTGCTCAGAAAACGGGAAATGAGGTTTCTTCTTGTAGTTTTTTTTTTGTTCTAGCAATAGCACGGAAATATAAGATCCCTGAGTTATTATTGTTAAGGCTAAAGGCATGTTATGGTCGAAGAAAGAAAGAAAGAATATATTTTATATATACTTTTTAATTTTATCACGCATTTATGTAAAATAAATGATACGAATACTTATTAGTTAATTCGCACATAGGTAACGGGTGAATCGAAATATTAATATTTTTGTAATAGTATATTCGCATGAATTTTATTTTCATGCGAATCAACAACTCAAAAAATATGCAGTAGCCATAAGCACTTTAGCTCGTCTGGTTTATCTAAATCTAAACTATAATAATATTACAAAGAGGAAAGATTTGTTTGTTTGTTTCAATTTAAGTAAAAAAATACTTGACCGATTTTAAAAATTCTTTCACCGTTAGAAAGCTAAATCTTCACCGAGTAACATAGGCTATATTTATTTCCAGAAATAATTAGGGATCCCGAGTAAAACTTCAATAATGTCCACCCGTGCGAAGCCGGACAGGCCGCTAGTATAATTATAATAATAGAAAACGTGGCTGGGTGGTTTTGAGCCACATTTTTAAGTTAATATTTCTGAGAGAATTGTGGACATCATCTTAAGATGAATAATGTGCAAGAGAAAGTCGACATCACGATGCAGAAACATCCCTAGGTCAGTTGGCTAAAGCGTCCTGTATGCCCAATCGGAGGACGCATGTTCGAGTGCTGGTCGTCATCAAGTTTTACTTTTATATCCTATATCGTCTTTTTAACTAGAAATTGATACATTATTAAGTATAGTATATTTAATTAAATAAATAAGAATATATTTTATTTTGCACAATTGTATTTCGAGTTTATTTTTACGTTGCTCATCCCACAAATAAATATAACAAGATCAAGGTAATTTCAACCAAGATGTAGGTACATATAGTGGTTATAATATATAATTCGTGAAAATTTTCTTTGGAATCCCTTTGAGATACAACTTTGATCATAATACTGTACAAACACGTCTAATATCTCTTCCCATGTCTTACATTCTACTTCCATTCCTACGGCATTTAATTTTGATTGATGATGACTTTTAAAGGAATATAAGATGAGAACAAATTATTTTAGATGTAGTTGTAATTATTTTAAAACTAGCGACCCACCCGTGGTGCTCTGTTCCTAAGAACATTGGATAGGTTATAACCTGCCTCAATAAATGGACCATCCGACACAAAAAGAATACCATAGTTCATTTAGGTCCTATGTGGGAAAAGGCCTATTGCTATTAAATGGCTATATATCCCAAACTCCGAGCTGCTACTGAGAATTTCATAGTAAAATCCAACACACTTTGACTCGACCTGGGAATCGAACCCACGACCTCTAGCGTAGCAGTCGCGCTCAGGACGACTAGGCTAATATGGCAGTCAGTTTTTATTGTGATTTTTTTACGAACGACCAAAAACTTAATGTCAACATTGCTGATTCAAACCTTCAATTCTAAGTGTTAACTGTTTCTCAAACGTTACTCTATTGGACATAATAAACATAATCAACCCATTGTATTGTCCCACTGCTGGGCACGGGTCTCCTCTCAGAATGAGAGGGATTAGGCTATAGTCCACCCCGCTGTCCTAGTGCGGGTTAGCAGACTTCACACGCCATCGAGGAAATCTCTCAGGCATACAGGTTCCCTCACGATGTTTTCCTTCACCGTTTAAGCACGTAATAATGAACTATTTAATACGCACATGACTTCGAAAAGTCAGAGGTGTGTGCCTTGGGTTCGAACTCGAGACCTTTGACTTGGCACTCCAACGATCATACCACTAGGCTATCACTGCTTCATTGCTATAACTGCTATTGGACAACGAGTAAAAAACTTAACTTTATCGAAGTCACTTTATTGCACTTTTACGAGTACACGTAAGTAATATATACATTTTATAGCAACAAGACTTGAGTAATATATTTAACTGTAATTTCATCTAAAAATTAATCATAAAAAGAGATTTTATGTGCAAATCACAGGCGTGGAAACCGTAACTTCTAGCAGTTAACTCGACTAGAGGCTTGGGGGAGGTCAGTCGCCTATTATAGTCTTCTTTATGTCTCAAATAACTTACATATTAAAAGGTCTTTAGCTGAGCTCTGAAAACAATAAATAAGGATTACGATGTCAGAGAAAATAATCAACTTAGGTACTGCACATTATATGCACTATCCATAGATGAGATTGTCCGTTGGCGCCCATGAATTTCGTAATAAAGAAACCTATTAAAGTCTTTACCTGACCTAGGAATCGAGCCTAAGATTTCACTGTCAGCAACTTTACTAATAATATTTTTTGATCGAAGACAATCGTTTCTACTTAGAAAATTATTAAGAAAACTTAATTAGAGAGGTCAACTGCCTATAATGTCGTTCTCGTAAGTGTCAAGAACACTTAAATGAATTAGCCACAGGTTCTCAAACTTATTTCACCTATCAACAGAACAACTATTGCAATTATATACGCGGATTATTAATAATTCATATTTTAATGTTACATTATAACATAACATACCATCACACCTGTATTCCCCGAAGGGTTAGGCAGAGGTGTACTAATGTACACCCACAGTTCACCGGTATGTTTAGGTCCCATGTAATAGCGGGCAAGCCTAATGCCATTGAACAAGCACAAATCCCAAACTCCGGGCTTCTACTGAGAATTTCATAAAAAACTTAATAACACTTTGCTCGACCTGTAATTAACTAGCTGTACCGCGCGGTTTCACCCGCTAAAAAATGACGGACTTTCATAGAAACTTTCACCTCCCTTTTCACCGCCTTAGGAGTTGAACTTCCAAAAATCCTTTCTTATCAGACGCCTACATCATACAAAGAACACAACTTTAAGTGTCAGGTCTCTACGATCAGCGGTTTAGGTTGTGCGTTGATCCGTCAGTCAGTTATTCCAGACAAAGTAATTTGATATGTATAGATTATCATTGGCTCAAACGGTGAAGAAAAACATCGTGAGGAAACCTGCGTTCCTGAGATATTTTCGTGAAGCAGCGTGTAAAGTCTGCCAACCCGCATCAGGTCAGTTTGGTTGACTACGGCCTATTATCGCTTATTCTAAGAGGAAACCCCAGCAAATAGCTTTATAATAATGTTCATAACTAATTTTCTCGGAGTCTTCTACTAGTCCCTTGAAATTCTTAAGTACTAGGAACGTTATCGCTCACTTTGAGAAAGACTGACTTTCATTAAGAGTCCCTCGGTTCTAAAAGACGCCGAATAAGCTTTTTAACGTTCGCAGCTTTGTTGACTGTAACGTTAACTTTATATTCCACGTTTTGAGCCAGTTAGCTACTTATGTACCTAGTGTTGGTAATGAGAGTTTGTATACTCGTATGGTAGACTCAATTCATGTGGTGAATATGCTTTTAAACTTGACCTGCTTTCTGGGCTCTTGACTACAAAGTCGAATTCAAGATTTCTTTCATATCTTTGTGGAACAATAAAAGGGAGCTTATGTTGTACCCGTGTATCCACTTTTGTGACGCGATAACAGAGGTACGTGTCGAACACGTGGACGTTTTTCTAGGGTGCGTGTAATTATTTTCGTATTTCAAACTTTAGGTTAGGCAAAGGTGTACTAATATACATCCACAGTACACCAGTATATATATTTCGGTCGTCGTGCCACGGGTTGCTTAGCTCCTTAGATTATGGCGGAGCTACCCAATGCATCACATGCATGCCATCAGATGGGACTGGCCTACCCAAAGCCACTATGGCTCTTTCGTCAAAAGACCATTTCAGACATTGTCTTGCATTGTAACTCACGTATTTGCTACTAAGTACCTGGAATTTAAAAAGGCCATTATTCTCTGAGTTTGTTTCGGTGTTTCTTCTCAGAGATCGTCAGAAAGAAAATGTACTATGTAGTTAAAAAAAACAACATTGATTTGTAATCATGTCCTTAAAAGATCTATTTACAGACATAAATATTATTTATCATTATACCTACAACTCTGCCTAATCCTTCGGAGAATACAGGCGTGATAGTAGTTATACAGTGTTAAATTTCAAAGACCGGGCAAATTTCAAAATTAAGACATGCACTTTGGGTTTGGCTCAAACCCATTTCAAAAGTATTGTGGATTTGTGTTCGTGTGCGTGCGCTGTCAAACTTATATTATTGGTTATTGAACTGAATAAATTTGTGTAGTGGTAACTTTATCCACGCGTTCTGTAATTTGGAGGCAGACAGGATTAAAAAAAATCACGGGAAAAAAATTAAAATTTTAACTTTTTTATTCCGTAGATCGAAAATATCATTGATTCTGAATAGCCTATCCTAATATATATATATATCCTAATGTGGGGCAAAGTTTTAGTTAAAAAAGAAAGGTTAATCAGATGACACCTGACACTTTTCCTACATTACAAAAATCTATGGCGTCCATCCTAAATCTCTCCGTATCAAATCCTCCCAAGAGTGGGCCATTTATCACCATCTATCTTGACAATCAATGACCCGGAACAGAGGCGAATAAATGACTCGAGGGGAGTCCCCTGATTGAGCTGTAATTAATATCTGCTTTCTAATAAGTATTATATGTGACTTATGAAAGGAGATGCTTCATTGATTCGATATAATGCCATCAAAGTAAGAGACATTTGAGGGAGGTAAGTTCTATCGCAAGAGAAGTTAGTTTGCTTCATTAGCCTATTGGTCCTGAGCGCAACTGCTTCGCTAGAGGTTCGATTCGATTCCCAGGTCGAGCAGTGTTATTGGGTTTTTCTATGAAAATCTCAATGGCAGCTCGGAGTTTGGGATTTTTGCCCGGTTAATGGCAATAGACTCGTCCTTTAATACATGGTACCTAAACACACCGGCGAACTGTGGGTGTAAATTAGTACACCTCTGCCTAGCCTTTCTGGTAATACAGGCGTGATGTTATGTTTATGTTAGTTATCAGATTTTTACGATAAAGCTGTTCAAAACGTGTTAAAAATAAATGTATGTATTCTGTTGACGAAATCGTAATCAAAATTATTATGAAATTGTTTATTCTGAAAGTCGATGTAATCTATCAAAATAAAATTGTTATAACATACCATCACCCCTGTATTCCCCGAAGGGTTAGTCAGAGGCGTACTTAATGTACACCCACAGTTCGCCGGTATGTTTAGGTCCCATGTTATAGGGGGCGCGCCTATAGCCATTAACTGGGCACAAATCCAGACTCCGAGCTGCTACTGAGAATTTCATAGAAGAACCCAATAACACTTTGCTCGACCTGGGGATCGAACCCAGAACCTCTAGTGTAACAGTCGCTCTTGGGACCACTAAACTAATGAGGCAATCTATCTGTCTTTTTTTTCGTCATAAACCATAACCAGGCACGCATACTGCAACTCACCAAAGTTTCATCGTAATAGAATGAAAGGTTTAGCACTGCATAGAGAACAAACATACAAACATTTATTTTTAGAGATAAGTACGACATACCCTTTCGCCTCATCCTGACGGGAGCCGATTTAAGAGGGTTTTCCACAGCCCAAAAAAAGGTTGGCCTTAAAATTGTACAAGACACTTCTATTGATTTCCTATGGAAAAATTGATAGAGCAACAGGCAACAATAATTGAAGTTAATATAAGCAAATGATGACCTTTCACGAAAGAGAAACGTAATAAAATAGCAAGGGGTTGATGGAAGACATAAAATATTTTGAGATATGCGACCAAGAATTATGTAGCATTAATTTTATGACGCGGGCGGCCGTTTAATTCTAAGTGTTCTTTCATTTTAAGTAATTCAATATTGAGTGAATAATGAGAGTAATTTAGTTTTAGTGTTTTGGTATTGTTGTTCATTTTACTTAGGATTTATCTTCATAATTACCTAATATTCGTTTTCTACATTTTTTATGGGATAAGGGACTAATGGGCAGACGGATCGCCTGATGGTAAGCCGTATCGCCGCCCATGGACACCCACAACACCTGAGGAGTAACAAGTGCGATCTCACTCACTCGGCAAAATACAACGTAAGAGTTGTTTCACGCCGGTTTTCTGTGAGGCCGTGGTATCACTCCGGCCGAGCCGGCCCATTCGTGCCGAAGTATGGTCAACATTATATATAGATAAAACGTGTATGTAGTACCTTAAAAAATTACCTATGTGCTCTACGAGCGAAAGTCTTAGCGAAACAACAAGCAGTGATAGTCTAGTGGTATTACCGTAGGACTACCAAGTGAAAGGTCTCGAGTTCGAACCCAAGGCATGCACCTCTGACTATTATCAGTATTAAAAATTAATTATCACGAACTTAAACGGTGGAGGAAAACATCGTGAGGATAACCAGCATGCCTGAGAGATTTTTTTGATGTCGTGTGAAATCTGCCTGCACTAGGCCAGCGTCGTGGACTATAATCCCTAATCCCTTTCATTCTGGGAGACCCGTGCCCAGCAGAGGGACAGTATAATAGGTTGATTATGTTTAGTTTGACTTACGACCTTCTATTTTCGTACGCACACGTACTGGCTGTATCGAGCTCGCTCGTACTGTTCATAGCAATGTAATCCTTAGCGTGCTTATGAATTTTTGAGCGTTTACTGTACATAAGTCATAGTCAAAATCATTTACTCAAGATAGACTACAAGGTAAAACTTTTTGAACATCATTTTAACAATATATACAGCTCCCAAAAAGGCCGCCGTACACCGTCTACTTATGTTTTGCTGGAAAAAAAAAACATACATAAAAAAGTAAAAAACTTAATAAATCATTTTTGATAGATAACCACAGAGAGGCTCGTAGCTAAATACTGACGACGTTTAACCAAAAAATCAGCGTAATAACGTTCGGAAATCACCACATAAGACTCTTATTTCCTTCATGTAATCTGATATGAACTACTTCATAAAACCCTCACATAAGTATAGTGAAGAATAATAAAAGGGAACACTTTTATATTCGTCAAAACGAAATATAAGAGAGCTCCATCAAATTCCTCGCCACATAGGTACTGAAATACTTGCGAAACGAGGTCGAACTATGACCGCAACAGGGACATTTACCCTACCCTAATATTCTTTATATTAGTTTAGGGTGAAGTACCCTAAACTCGGCTTGCTTCAAAAATTCTTAATTCCAAAGCTCCGTTTACATTTTTGATGTAATTTTCATGAAGAAGAGAGGGTCGTTGGAGGAGATGGGAAAAGGTATTACTTTAATATTGAGGTCAGTTCCGGAATCTCTTAAACTTTATCAGATTACTGTTATGTATTTGTTCTGAACCTAACTATTCCAAGATTTTTTTTTATTTGATTATCGATTCTCAGTGGCTCAGACTTTATTGAAACGATTGTTTTTGACTTCACTTTTCTGGATAGTTCTGCAATTATACATATTTAAAGACATATTATTTATTCTTTTATACAGCCAACCTACAGTAATGTTGCCTTTTTGTAGCAATCTCTACAGTACCATCACGCCTATTTTCCTCGAAGAGTTTTACAGAAGTGTACTAATGTACTGTACACCCACAGTCCGCCAACATATTTAAGTTCCATGTAATAAGATGAGCCCAAACCGCGCTGTTACTGAGATTTTGACGTGGGAATCAAATCCAGGATGTAAGAAAGAAAGAAAGAAAGAAAACGTATTTATTCGCACAAAAACAAGAAGGTCACTTAAGATAACATAAATTTAATAAAACTAACAATATAACTACCGAATGTCGATAATTTACGATGTTGATGGTGATAATGTACGATGTCTATCGAAGCAGTTGCTCTTACGACCACTAGACTAATGAATCAAATTCTATGTAGGTACATCATACGTTAAAGTGATATTACATTACCTTACACTATACAGTTAAAAAAAGCCCTGTCCAATCCGAAAGGAGCATATAAGTATCCCAATCACATCATCAAATAAAATAAGAAACATTAAATATTTATGAAAGTAAACATATAATTTAAGTTAAAAGATTCAAGGTCATCATGCCCAAATTGCCACAATTACCCCAAAATACAGCTTTTTTAATGTTAAAAACCCGTCATGGGCTTCGCTTCCACGTTATGGCACAGTTTCTTCATTTTATAATTTTTTGCTTATACATTGAAAGTGATTACATAAATTTCGAACCGGATTTCGATATCTAACATTTTTTTTTCTTAATACATTGTATAATAAAATGTAAGCACAACTTACAAAAATACCGCGTTGTTCGCTGTAATCCTGTTATTTTTCTATCTACCGCTGTTGGTTTTATCTCAGTAGAAAATACAATAACAAATATCTGGATATATTGATAGGAAACGAGTACGGTGAATGTACCATTCTAGGCTTATTTACAAAAAAATGCTTTATAGGTGGATACCTTGTCAAAGTAGATACTGTGATTGCTTCATTAGTTTAGTTGTCGTAAGCTCGACTCCTACGCTAAAGGTCTTGGCTTCGATTCCCAGGTCCAGCACGGATTTATTAGGTTTTTCTATAAAACTCTTAGTAGCAGCTCGGAATTAGGAATTTTATGTGAACTATTGCGTAATTTCGAAATTGACAAAAATTCACATATTACATTTTTTTTATTGATTTGAAATAGACTAACTCCTTATTACAGAAACCTTTACAATCAGCCCACCTCTGACTAACCCTTCATGAAGTGGACGTACAGGTATGTTTGAGCGTTATTACTTACCTAAAACATAAATAATTATAATATCTCAGTACGTATACAGTGTGTTAAAAAACCCTATTCGACCCGTAAAGGTATTATTAGGTATCGAGATTTGATTCTATATATGTATATATAAATATTCAATTTACAAAAAAAATCCAAAAAAATATATTACAAAACGAGGAAACTGAAATGGCAATACTTACGGTGGCAGCGACACCGTCCTAATTGTCAAACATAATAAGGATCAAGATGATTTTATAAATGCTTAAAAAATCTGGATTTTGGGATAATTACGGCAATTTGGGCAGGATGACCTTTATATTAGGTTTACTTTCATGAATACTTATTTATTGGTTCTTATTTTATTTGGTGATGTGATTGCGATAACTATATCCCTTTCGGATTGGACAGGATTTTTGTAACATCATGTATAAGAGTAACTGTAATGAGTCCAAAAGAAACTGTTGCTAACTATGTACTTACCTACTTTTCTATAACTCTTGACCTGTTTTCCGTAGATCCTCTAACAATAAACGAAAAGAAAAGTTCCTCTATATTTGTGCTTATAAAAGGAACTGACTAACCGGTAACGAACAAGAAAAACAATAGTAAATGAATAGGGTTGCAAAATCATAGGCCAAACATTTTACTGAAGACGACACCCGTATGTATTTAAGTTTAAGAGTCGATTATGGCTAAGTAATTTCTGTATTGATCAGTTGTTCTACAATGGTAATGTAGAGATGTTAAAAAATATTAAATACATACATACACTCAGGCTTTTCAACAGGGATAGATAAACATAACAACAATGCTTAACTTTACAAAGAATACTTTCATGACTGAAACTTAACTTCAGCTTAACCTTACTGCTAAATCGAAATACATAAGTATGTCATAAATTTAATGATAAAAAGTCTCAAAAAGGCACTTTAATTTCAGATATAATGTTTTATTTTCCTCGTAGGTGAAGTATAAAGTACAATACTTAATTCGGTTTGTAATTTGTCACTGTGTCACTTTATAGGGACACATTACAAACTCATGTGGTTAGCGGCCCCTCGCAAGCACTGGCCTCAAATGCACAGTCGTTAGTAATGTTTGAGTTTCTCCCCTTGGTGAGACTTCTACTATTTATCGCGACTGAAAATTTAAGTAAAGAGCAACTAAACAAAGGACTTCTTCATAGGTATAAACATAATCAACCCAACTGTCCCACTGCTGGGCACGGGTCTCCTCTCAGAATGAGAGGGATTAGGCTATAGTCCACCACGCTGGCCTAGTGCGGGTTGGCAGACTTCATACGCCATTGAGAAAATCTCTCAGGCATGCAGGTTTCCTCACGATGTTTTCCTTCACCGTTTAAGCGCGTGATAATTAACTATTTAATACGCACATGACTTCGAAAAGTCAGAGGTCAGTCAGAAGTCAGAGGCCTTGGGTTCGAACTTGACACCTTTGACTTGGCAGTCCAACGGTCATACCACTAGGCTATCACTACTTCATAGGTATATCATGCACAATGTAATGAATAGTTAATACTATATGTGCCTACATATATACATAATAACTATGTCTTTGTATACAAAGTCACCGCAAGCACAGATAATATAATACCAGTCCGCAAGCCAGACAGCATAAAACACAATTTACAATGCACTTTATTGTTTCGTTACAGTGATGGAATAGGATGGTCTTTTGTTATGAATATATTATGCACTTTGATGTAGTGTATTGACACTCACCGACTACAAACCTAGGTAGGCTATAAGAAATCCGTATAAATACCACTAATTTTAATTACAAAAACAAACTGTCTTTTTGTATTTTTTTGCATTTTCCATGCTAAGATTATAAGTTATTTTAGTGAAGGATCAATGGATGTCATGTCACCTTAAAGACGTAATGCCGATTTAGTTAAATTTCGATCTAGCGGGTTGGATTCGCGCTGGCTAGTCCCAATATCAAATCAGTCAATAGATTAGCTTACAAGAGATAGAATTTTGACATAAGGTCCATACAAGAAATGTCAAAATACTATCTGTAGTACGCAAATCTATCGACAGATTTGTTATTGGCCTTAAGCCAACGCAAATCCCATCCGCTAGATCGAAATTTAACTAGGTCCTCACACTCAGTTGCCACACATGTAATTATTAAACAAATGGTTTAGTTATGAAGGATTATTATCCGACATGCTGTTCAGTTACAGAAATAGGTTACTTATTTCAACAGAATAGGGAACTTATTTGAAGTTCAATTGATAAACCCTATTTTTGTAACTTTCTCCACTATGAAAATCATTTTTAGGTAATAATGTGACGTAAATAAATGCGGACCGGACATTATCATACACAACTTCACCCCATTGTGGATATATATCGAGAACATGCGTACGAACTCGATTAGTCTTTTACAGGGCTCTCGAGACTCGAATAGGAAGTTAGTCCGTTCATCTTCTATTCGAATAGAACCCTGATTATGCAATAGGGACATTTCATTTACAAGTCACAACACCATTATAGTCGTATACGCAATTCAAGACTCTATTTGTACAGTACAGGGTTCATAATAGCGTGGGAATTGTATAAGAGTTTGTCGAAGACAATTTGTCCAGTGAGTATGTTCCCAGTCTTGGGAAGCTGCCATTAGATACGCAATGCGTCTTTTGAAGAGCCAACACATCGACTTGAATGGTCCACATTTAGTGATTGGAATACAAATAGTGTTATCGTAGTGGTCTACACAGACCACTAAAGTATTTCATACATACCATCACATAACACCACGCCTGTATTCCCCGAAGTGTTAGGCAGAGGCGTATTAATGTACACCCACAGTTCACCAGTATGTTTAGGTCTCATGTAATAGGGGACGAGTCTATTGCCATTAACCGGGCACAAATCCAGACTCCGAGCTGCTACTGAGAATGAAATTCATAGAAAAACCCAATAACACCTGCTCGACCTGGGGATCGAACCCAGGACCTCTAGCGGAGCAGTCGCGTTTGGGAACACTAGACTAATGAGGCAGTCAAAGTATTTATATTTCTAAAATATCAAGTACCTAGCCAATAGTAACATAAAAAGGTATTATGCAGTCCGCCGGTATTTATGTCCCTCCCATGTAATGGGGGTAAAGACTGTAAGAATGTCTCATACTTACGAGTTTGCCTAGGGAGTTATCACAACACTGAATAAAAGGATTTTTTTGAATTTGATTTTACCCAAAAGTAACTGGCGATCATAACTCATAACATGTCTTTCATATAATTGCTGATCCATCATTCGTACTTACATAGTCCCTACAAGCCTATAACAACACATCCAAACTCCGAGCTACTACTGAAAATTTCATAGAAAAACCCAATCACATTTTTTGTATTGATTAAGTCGATAGACTAGTAGACGAGTCACCTGATGGTAAGTAGTCATCGCCGCCCATGGACACCTCTAACTCCATAGGAGCCGAGCTTTAAAAGCCCCTACGTACTGCAGACTGCCAGAGCCGACAAAACGTTTTGCTCGACCTGGGAATGGATTAGCTGGATGGAGCTAGCGCGACTGCTAGTCGCGCTTTCGGCCTCTAGACTAATGATGTACCACTGATGACGACCCTACTATAACATGTATTACTTACAGTTTGTTTACTTCTATCATTCACAAATTATTTACATAACCAACGCCAACTTGGAAATCTCGTTACATAAAAACAAATGTTTGCGGTTGCGGAGATGCAGTTTAAATGGATGAAAGTTCGCTAATAGTTATTTGCTAGTGGCGACGACCAGTTAACAGTGTGTGTCGACTTAGTTTTTATTCAGTTATGCTGTTTAGAGACATTTTTCAATGGTCAGATAACTGTAAACTGTTCTTCGATTAATGAAACTTCTTTTTACGGATTAATCTTAATATTTTTTTTTTAGAAGCTTACGAGTACTAGCAATACGGGTCACACATTACTAGTATTCTTGTTAACCCATCGTGCTAAGCTAAAAGTTTGTATAACGAGTGGGTTCACATCAGTAGTGCAAGGGTGGGCTTCAAGCCGGCAACCACATGATCGCAAGTCCGACGACCGCTGCCGCATTTAAAATGATTTTAAATTTTATGTCATAATTATTATTATGACGCGATAAAATCCTTATATTCGTTCGTAAGTATCAGAAATCAGTACTATTATTTTATCAACCATACCGTTATGTGGATAACTTTAAAATAAATGTATATGTTGGTAGGTAATTATGTATATGTTGGCCACAAATATTTATTCCGTAGTATGGAATGGTAGAACAAGTACCTAGTTGTTTCAGATCTGAGTGTGAATTGTGTTTAAACAAACAAATTGTCACACACCACATACAGAAAAGTCCTATTTATTTTTTATCTCTCAATCACAAAACAAAAGCTCTTCAGTCAAGCATATAAAGCTCACCACGTAAATACAAAGTCGAGGGTGCAAGCTTGTTAATCATAATAGGAACGCGTAGGCCAAACGGCAGTCCGCGTACAGAAAACTAAATACCACTAATGAACCATGAGTTACTACGAGACTCAATTATAGGGAGATATATATACGTACTAGCTACTGCCCGCGATTTTGTCTGCGTGGACTTCAGAATTGGGTCCAATCTGGATAAAAAGCCTATATGTTATTCCAGACTATAATCTATCTTTGTGCCAAATTTCATCCAGATCTGTTCGTCCGTTCTGGCGTGAAAGAGTGACAAACTCCGTGTGAGATCCATACTCACAAACTTTCGCATTTATATTATTAGTAAGCATTATTTGTGCAACGTAATACATATATAACGCTATGGAACATTAATCTGTAAGTAACGTTTGATAACGCGATCGTAGGATCTGCAGGATCATTTTGGTATTTAAAAAATAAAATTTAAATCTAATCTCAATATATCATAAATGTTGAATAGTCCTCTTCTAGATTATTAATAAATTTTTTATTATTGATAACACAAGCTCATCAATAGCTACTAATCATTTCACAAACAGAACAGAAATGATCCTTTGCCTATTTATAATACACTAATCGGGCGGAACGTTACACCTGTGAGTAAAATAAATATGAACATACCTATACATTATTAGTTTTACATTATGTAAATGTCAACTATCGGCTCCAGTTGACGTATTGGCTAAGACGAATAGCGACAATAAAATCAACAATAACTTTCCAAGACCGTGAATACACTTGTCGGGCTTCCAGGCGTACAAAAAAAATGGATAGTACCTACAATCAGTTTACCTACAAACTTTGTAGGTTATGTTTACTAACTCATATTTTGAAACAATTGCAAGTGTAATGCTCCTCAATTTTTTTTAAGGGATAGGAGGGCAAACGAGCAGACGGAGCACCTGATGGTAAGCGATTACCGCCGCCCATGGACACCCGCAACACCAAAAGAGGAGTCACAAGTGCGTTGCCGACCTTTAAAAGAGGATTGGGCCTCCGGTAACCTCACTCACTCGGCGAAACACAACGTAAGCGTTGTTTAACGCCGGTTTTCTGTGAGGCCGTGTTATCACTCCGATCGAGCCGGCCCATTTGTGCCGAAGCATGGCTCTCCCACGTGTAAGAATACTGAATCCTCAATACTGAATAACGTCATTATTTTATATTATACTAATTAAATAAACCATATTAAATTAAACTTTGATTATACATAATATATTACAATAATTATTATTACATAATAAGTGAATAACAATAAAGTGAATTTAATTTTAAATTAAATTAAGCAAACGCCATTTGCAATTAGACAATAATTTATTTGTAATTAAATTAAATTGTATTCATGCATGCTGTGATTTCCTGTAAATGAATATTATTATAATTATTGTATTTGAATTGTATTTTTTTTTTGTATGTAATGTGGATTTTTCGGTGGAAATCCTAATAAATAAAATAGAAACTTGTACAATCCTGTGGAAATACCATGAAAGTTTCATCAATCCGAGTACCGTTCGCTTTAGCAATCGTTAAAACATTGTTTCTAAATACAATCAAGCATTTAATTGGCTTCCTCCTGGGAGCTAACTACTTTATTTTCATAACGAACTTTGTACGTAAACTAATTAGTAAACTGTAGCCTTAGCACGAACAACTTGCGAAAAAGTATTCGTATCGTCACGATAGAGGCGCTGGTCCAAATCTCATACAAATTGGTCTCCATGACGATGCTAAGGCTACTGTTCAGTACCCTTAGCACGAACAACTTGCGAAAAAGTATTCGTATCATCATGGAGACCAATTTGTATGAGATATGGACCAGCGCCTCTATCGTGACGATACGAATACTTTTTCGCAAGTTGTTCGTGCTAAGGCTACTGAAGTTTATACTTAGTAGGATTTCGCAGAAATGGTGCACAAATCCTTGAAATCCACGCGGTGTGCTTTTGCTCTGAAACGTGTTTACTAAATAAGACATATTGCTTACGTCATTTGGTGTCGTCACACACGTATTGCGTTTTAGTGTTAGCGTTTTGTATTTATACTGAGATGACGACTAATCTTATGTGTGCCATACACATACCATCACACCTGTGTTCCCCCAAGAGTGAGGCAGGAGCGTAGCTACACCCACATTTTGCTGATAATGGTTAGGTCCTATAAAATAGGGGGAATTCTATTGCCATCAACCGCATTAGCTGCTACTAAGAATTTCATAGAAAAACCTAATAACACTTTGTTCGACCTCGGAACGGAACCCAGGCCCTCTAGCGTAACAGTTGCACTAAGGACTATTAGACTAACGAGGCAGTAGACTAATGCGCCATACAAATATTATATTAACACTCGTTTTGTGGTCAAACACCAATATTTTATTAATTTATCTTATATGTCATAACGGCTTTAATGAAAAAAACACTAGTATAATTTTTTTCTTTTATCCAAGTGTAGGTATAGGTTTACCAATGGTTACCTAATCTCGTTTAACTAAACCTTTAAACTGCGTAATAACCTTTCATTTCACAATGCTCAACCCGCAATAACTTTAATCACAACATGAAAATGTTATGTACTCTTAAACTTGCGCGGTCCGGTTTATAATTCGTTTCCCTATATTTATATAATTTTAAATATGATTCCGCACGGATGTCATATAAATAGCCGGATGACGCTTTCCGGAAAGCCGATTAAACATGGCACTTCTTCTATTTTCTTTGTGGCAATGGTACATAATCTTTATTCTTTTTTGATAGATCGTAAATTGACGTAAAGGTGACATAAGGTCATTTATTTAAGTCACTGGAACTCTAGCGGGAATTCAAATTTCCAAAAATTATGAATTCATTCTTTTCAGTAAAGTGCCCCTTTGGCCTAGCGCAACGGCTACGCTAGGTATCCTGGGTTCGATTCCGTGCAACGTGTTATTGCTTTTTTCTATGAAATTTTCAGTAGCCAGCTAGGTGTTTGTATTTGTGCCCGGTTAATGACAATAGCCTCGCCTCTTCCATTATATGGGACCTAAACTTAGCGGTGAATTATGGGTATAGTTTAAGTACACCTCTGCCTAACCTTTCGGGGAATACAGGCGTGATGGTATGTTATGTTAATTTTAGTAAATTAACATTTCTTAAATTCTTTCATTAGGTACCTGCAGAAGTTTTCACATTACGAAATTATATTTTTAATTCATAAAGTTAAAATATTCATTTTATCATCCAATGAAAAAATAATATGTTTCATAAAAATGTTTCTTCTCAACAGGGAACAGACAATTTTGGATTCTTTTTGTTAAAATATTCAGAATTTTCTTCATAAATACGAAAAATGTTACCTTATCTTGTTGTCTTCAACGGAATGTTTGAACAGGAAACTTTTTCTGTACAAAAAGTAGGAAAAGTAACCTAATAAAATATTTTAAATGTGGCTCTGTAAATTAAAGCTCGGAAAATTGTTGTATAAAATTTGGGGCCGCGTGTATCTAAACATATAAAATGCTTTGTCCTGAATGACTGACTGACGGATCAACGCACGGCCTAAACCGCTGGTCGTAGAGACTTGAAACTTGGAGAGTGTGTTCTTTGTATAACGTAGGCATTCGATAAGAACCCCCCCCAAAGGGGTTCTCGCCTTGTCGCGGCAGGGAGGTTAGTAACCGTGGATGGCGGCCCACGGCGAAGCTAAGTTGAACCCCAGCGAGGGGCTGCTCCTGCGGGCTTTGCCCAGGAAGCCTGCATTGGAGCGGCCACTGTAGGTTGCGGTGTCGTAGGGGAGGCACCGCAACTGAGGCGGGCCGCGGTGTTGTATGGGCGACACTGCGGCTGAAGGTTGAGGGGCCGCGGCGGGGAGGAGTGCCGGTATTACGGTGCGCCGCTCTCCCTGCCTCAAGAGGCATCCGATAAGAAAGGATTTTTGGAAATTCAACTCCTATGGTGGTGAAAAGGGGGGTGAAAGTTTGTATGAATGTCCGTTATTTTTTTAGCGGATGAAACCGCGTGGGTACAGTACATACATACATATATACAGTACAGCTAGTTTTATGATAAAAAAGTGTATGATATCTGTAATTTTTTTATAATTATGCTATATAACCGTCCATTACGTTATCTATTTATGCCTGTATTATCTGAAGGGTTAGAGAGAGATGTACTAATGTACATCAACAGTTCGCTGGCCTGGCTGGTATTGCCATTAACACTAATCCGAGCTGAGTGAGAATTCCTTAGTAAAACCCAATAACACTTTGCTCGTCCTGTGAATCGAAGCTTTTGTGTAACAGTCGCCCTTGGGACTAATAGACTAAAGAGACAGCCCAGTATTAAATTATTGTTGTTTTAAATAATTATGTTCAAATAATTACGCAGTAGGTGTTGAAGTAAAGTCTCTTGCGCATGCGACTTAAAAGTGAAAGTGCTCCAGTTTCTGAACGTAATGCCGTATTTCGGTACCTCAGTCACCAGCTCCGGTAGCCGTGATCGTCTAGTGGTTAGGACCCTACGTTGTGGCCGTAGTAACCCAGGTTCGAATCCTGGTCACGGCAGTGATTGCACTGTCGCGGCGGAGCATTTCTTTTTGTTTTTTCAGAAATATCTATGATAGGTCGCCGAACCAAATCTTCGAGTCAGTTTGGCAAATAATTAAGTTTTTTTTTAATAATTACATAATTTTAATTACTTAAACTACATAAAAATCTTTTTTATTAAGTATTATTGAAATTCTCATCAAAAATTTATGTAACTAGCTCTCGTCTTGTGATAAAATTGAAATATTGTATTTTAACAAAAACCTTGAAAAATATTGTTTTATGACAAAAACAAAAAAAAACATTAGCGTTTTGTCTACATTATATCATATTATTACACTTTTATATAAACCTGCATACAACTTGAAGCTCGTTGGGTTTCTTTTGTTTTTCTCGAGAACATTTTATAACAATGCTTGAAGAACAATGGAGAACAATAGAGAAGAAATATGTAGTTCCCTTCAGAGAAGGTTTCACTAATATTAAATGTTATGCCTCATTGTCTCTTGTGTTGGTCTTGTATATAAAACGACTGTCAAAATCTGCTTATATTGTTTTTTTTTATTCTTGATAGGCTTACGCTTGACCGCCAGTTCGCCTTTGAGCACCACGTCAAAACAGAACAATACAGGCGTGATAGTATAGATGGTAAGGATATTTTATTATTAGAAGGCATGTTGAATTATACTTAATATAAAATCAATTCTATAATAAAATCCAATGCATTCAATTTAAGAGAGATATCACTGGAAGGCAAATGCCATCGCCACGACGTCATACATACATATTTTATATAGGATTGCAAATGCATTTTTTAAAATGTCATTTGAATCAACACAAAACGTATTGAAATGACATTTATTAACGTTTATTTATTTATTAATATTATGCACCGTTAGTAGAAAGACGGTCTTAATGCCATTAGGCATTTACGTAACGATCGAGCTGTCGAAAGCTTGCATCGATTCAAACAGCGTACTATTATTTACCCAAACACGAAGGAAGGGTAATAAACTCAAACTCAATTTTTTTATTTCAATTAGACCATAAACAGGTACTTTTGAAATGTCAAAACTACATGCACGGTTCCAAATAGTAGGTCTTATGGAGAAAAGCCGGCAAGAAACTCCATAGATACTCTTTTAAATAGATAATTGATGTTTACATCTTTTTTATTCTATCGATGTGAGTATCAATAAGTTAACAGTTTATGTCCATAAGTCTCTAGATAGGTACGGTGTGTTAGATCGTAGCTCACTTTTGGTTAAATTTTAACAAATGAGGTGTTTATCTTTTTGTGATTTTTTTGCATTTTCCATGCTAAGATTATTAAGTTATTTTTTAGTAAAGGAAAAAATTCAATCGCGGGCAGGATTCGAACCTGCGTCTTCTGGTTTGATATACCAGACGCTCTGACCTCTGAGCCACCGCGAACCCTACCCGCATGATTGAAATTTTGCCTTCACATTATGAATTTACGTCAAAAAAAAAAAAATCACAAAAAGATAGTTAAAAGGTAAGGTGGCATCGTACGACACTGAACTGACTGTAAAGTAAGTCGTGTCGGTTGAGAAGTAAGGTAACTTGCCTCTCATAGATGTTACCAACGTCACCTTATGACGTAAATTCAGAATGTGAAGGCAAAATTTCAATCATGCGGGTAGGGTTCGCGGTGGCTCAGAGGTCAGAGCGTCTGGTATATCAAACCAGAAGACGCAGGTTCGAATCCTGCCCGCGATTGAATTTTTTCCTTTACTAAAAAATAACTAAATGAGGTGTTTGTTTTGTTTTTACAGTAAGAAGGTTATATATTTTTGAGGTTATTTATTTGAAGGCTTGTTCAACTTTATTAGTATACCATAACATACCATCACGCCTGTGTTCCCCGAAGGGCAAGGCAGAGGCGTACTTATGTACATCCTCAGTTCGCCGGTATGTTTAGTTCATTAACCGAGCACAAATCCAGACCCCGAGCTGCTACAGAGAATTTAATAAAAAAAAATCAATAACACTTTTCTTGAACTGGGGATCGAGCCCAGGACCTCTAGCGTAGCAGCCGCGCTTAAGATCACTAGACTAATGAGGCAGTTCTGTTCTTCTTACTTACAATTTTGACTAATAAGAAAGAACAAGTAAGGTTTTCCGCTTAATTCGGTCCCCAACAAACCAATCGACAAACAACTATGATTAATTGAGTCAAAAGTTTTCCAATCATTCAGTTATTTGTTCGTTTGTGTACTGTGTACTTTTATTACGTTTGCGATTGGGTTTCCTTATGTTTTCTTTTAAGCTATTGCATAGCTTCTATCGCGGGCCTTGAGCGTGGGGACCGAATCCAGAAATTCCGTAACGAAAAAAACCTAACACGCTTGTCTCTTTAGTTCAGCAACCCGCCTTTAGGTGGCATTGGTTGTATTACATAAGTTGATAAAAACCAATGCCACCTAAAGGCGGGTTGCTGAACTAAAGAGAAACACGCTTGTCTCTTTAGTTCAGCAACCCGCCTTTAGGTGTCATTGGTTGTATTACATAAGTTGATAAAAAACGCTATGCAATAGCTTTACCGCGGCAGTCCCCGAGTGCCACACGTCTTTTTATTATAAAATGTATAGCAGCTGTATTATAATGTGTGTTCGTGTTTTTATTTTATTTATTTCATCGTGTAGGTCAAAATACTTTCTTTCTTGGTTTAAAAAAAAAAACTTTGCCCCACACGTCGTTTTATTCCTTAGAATATGGTTGAGTCGAACCACGCCGATACTCACGTCATACTCGTGAATAGGTGCCGTTTGTCGGGGCTGGTCAACTCTTACTTGCTATGGTAATCTTTTTTTTTATTTAATCCTTCATTTATTTTCTTATAATGACATCGAGTTCTCAAACACTGAGAACTTTCTTGTAATTATCGACTTATGTCCAACTTTGAACTTCAATGTTCTCACATCCTGATATCGCAATATTGTACCAGTGAAGATTGTAACACAATATATTTTAAAAGAGTGTCCATGGGGTTTCTTGTCGGATTCGGATCGTACAACTAGAATCATAACGTTTTAAAAAGCCTGTAAAAGCTTATTTGAAATAAAAACATTTGAACTTGAACTTGAACTTAGCAACTATTTGAAACAAATTTGTAAAGCTTAAATTTGGAACCGTGCAACTAGTATTGACTTTTCAAAAGTACCTATTTTGGTTTAATTGAAATAAAACATTTTGACTTTGAATTTGCCTTTGAAACTAGGATTTTCTCCTGTATCGTGGGTGCATTTATAAACACAAATTCTCACATACACAAACGCCCAGACCCGGAACAACTACATGTAAGTCATACAAATATTTTCTCCGTGTGGGGATCGAACCTACACACAAACACAACCCGTGCCGTAGAAGCCAATCGCTCAGCCGCTTCGCCAAACGTATCGTCAATGTCGTTCTTTTCAATTATTAAGGGTCCGGCGGGCCGAATTGCCCACACAAATGTAATACTAATATAAATCGTAATTCGAATAGAATGAAATCAAATTGTGTTATTATTTGGATTCAAATATTATTAAACTCTGTTCCTATCCTACAAAATCGTGCAAAATACTTCACTGGAAATAATTGTAAGCGAATGTAATTTTTGATAACTTCACGAAGTTTTGACCGATTTTTCGGTAGTTTATTTCTAATGCAGTAGCAATACACGATATTGTAATGTACCTAGATTAATGGGTTACGAATCCGAATAATAACACAATTTGATTAAATTGTGTTTGAATTACGATTTATTTTGGTAAGTATTACGTTTTTAAGAGCAATTTAGCATCCGCCGGACCTTTAAGCCAGGAATGTTCTAGTTTTTGAAGACGATAATATTTGTATGAAAGAAAGAATGCAATGAGAACGAGAATGAAATGGAGGGACCTTTTCTCCGGTGATATGATCATGGGTAAAAGTAAAATATTTTTGAGTAAATAATATAGATATTTGTATTTCAGTTTTTAACCGGCATAATAGAAGAATTAGTCTCACAATGCACCTGTGAAATATAACTAGCAGTATTCCGTGGTGTCATCAGAGTTGGTCTTATTTATCGTAACTCCATGAAAATCTTCCTAAATCCTAGAACTGTTTGTAGGTAATAACGGTTCTTTTTCACCTAATATTTTTTATAAGGAAATGGTCCATGTTTTGCCATAGCAACTACCAGAATTCAGATTTTAACACAATATAATAAATAAACAAAACAAGAACACTACTACAATTCTATTGAATCCTTTCGTACGTATTTTTTAACTTTTTTAATTCGAATCTACATAGAACCTACAACAACAACAACAATTACTTCCAATAAAAACTCATTCAACCGTTACGTCAATCGAATCGATTGTACCCAAATAAAATAAATATAAAAACACTTCTTACTTTCATTGTAATGCCGAATTTTGGTACCTCACTCACTAGCTCCGATAGCCGTGATCGTCTAGTGGTTAGAACCCTACGTTGTGGCCGTAGTAACCCAGGTTCGAATCCTGGTCACGGCAGTGATAGCACTGTCGCGGCGGAGCATTTTTTATGTAACTTTATGTGTGTTTTATACTTAAATAGCACTGTGTATAAAAAATGTGGCATCCCTAATTCACTTCTGTGAAATACACATGTTCAAGATGAATACCAGCGTCTAAGTGCATACTTGATATAACCTTACCTGGGAACCGTTTTGGTCAGTATTTGAGACACATATTTTCACCAAAACGACACGTTTGGCGTAGCGGCTGAGCGATCGGCTTCTACGACAAGGGTTGCGGGTTCAATCCCCGCACGCAATATTTGTATGCTCTACAGGTAGTTGTTCCTGGTCTGTGTGTTTGTTTATGTAAAAATTTGTGTTTGTAAACGCACCCACAATACATGAGAAATCCTAGAGTGGGCAACCTTTGAAAAAAAAGATAATTAAGTAGTACCTATTTAGTTTTCTATTTATTTTTGCAAGATATTCCACTCTTTTACTGTTAATAGAATGGTCAGTGGTGTCTCATAGTGCTGTACGAAATCAATGTTCTTTTTTTCTAAATACTCTGCCTACTTTGACCAACTCACAACTAACTCCCGATGTATTTAACCGAACGGGCGCGAATCCTGCCTGAGATCAAATTCTTTCGCTAAAATTTATATTCATTAATTATAACGTATAAAGTATCTCAAACGGGTTGTAGGTACGCCTCTTCCAAAAATAAAAAATAAAACTTGCACAAAGCAGGTTGAATGTACCGCAAGACTGGTTTTAATACAATTTCTTAAAAGAGATCGAATATTTCGCTACCTCACTCACCAGCTCCGGTAGCCGTGATCGTCTAGTGGTTAGGACCCTACGTTGTGGCCGTAGTAACCCAGGTTCGAATCCTGGTCACGGCAGTGATTGCACTGTCGCGGCGGAGCATTTTTTATGTACTTTTAGGTGTATTTTAATCGGACAACTACCAGCAATTTTCCACCCAAATAATACTTCCTTTGTAGACATGATTTTGATCATACCTACTGTCTTTTTGTATTTTTTAGGGTTCCGTAGCTCGAAAGGAAAAAACGGATACCTTATAGGATCATTTTGTTGTCGGTCCGTGCGTCCGTCCATACATATGTACATAACATAATCAACCCATTATACTGTCCCACTGCTAGGCACGGGTCTCCTCTCAGAATGAGAGGGATTAGGCTATAGTCCACCACGCTGGCCTAGTGCGGGTTGGTAGACGTCCGTCCGTCTGTCAAGAACCTTTATCTCGGGAACGTGTGGAGGTATCGAGTTGAAATTAAAACCATATACTCATGTCTATAGTCCCTTGAAGCTGTGAAAAATCTTATAATTTCGTATTTTCTATGCTAAGATTATAAAGTTATTTTAGTGAAGGAAAAATTCAACTGAGGGTAGGACTCGCAGTGGCTTAGTTGGTCATAGCGTCTGGGGTATAGAACCAGAAGACGCAGGTTCGAATCCTACCCGCAGTAGTTTATTACCTTCACTAAAATAACTTTATACCTCCTTGTTATAAAGAAAATATATGAAGATTTAAATATTCTAATAATGGACTGCATCATTGGTGTAGTAGTTGCAAGTGAAGCTGTTAAACGTGAGGTCTGGGTACAATTGCCATTTCAAGCAAAGTTGTATTTTTTTTATGGGATAGGAGAGCAAACTAGCAGACGGATCGCCTGATGGTAAGCGATTACCACCGCCCATGGACACCCGCAACACCAGAGGAGTCACAAGTGCGTTTCCGACCTTTTAAAAGGGGATTGGGCCTCCGGTAACCTCACTCACTCGGCGAAACACAACGTAAGCGTTGTTTGACGCCGTTTTTCTGTGAGGCCGTGGTATCACTCCGGTCGAGCCGGCCCATTCGTGCCGAAGCATGGCTCTCCCACGTAAAAATTGTATTGTTTTATTTTTCTGTTAGAACATTTTCAAGAACAGGATTTTCTCCCTTTATCGTGGGTGCGTTTACAAACACAAAAGCCCAGACCCGGAATAACTACCTGTAGATTACACAAATATTTGCTGTGTGTAGGGATCGAACCCACAACATATGGCGCAGAAGCCGATTGCTTCTGCGCCATATGTTGTGGGTTCGATCCGCCGCTACGCCAAACGTGCCATCTGTTTATGTTCAGTTAATGGCAATAGATCCGCACTCGATCCCCGGGTCGAGAAAAATAGTAGTGGCCATTTAATGGCAGTAGGCTCGACCCTATTACGTGGGACCTAAAAACATACCGGGAAATTGTGGGTGCACATTAATACATCTCTGCTGAACCCTTCGGGGAATACAGGCGTGATGGTATGTTGCGTGTTTCAAATTTCCATAAAATCAGTATTCAAAACGCCACTGCCGCCACATTTACGATGAAAACGATTGATCAATTTGCGATTTAATGCACGACTGCAATGTTTTTGTGTTACTACATTTGAAAACGGGTAAAATTATAGTAATAAGAACACAGAGGTCCATTTTACATAAACTACTATAATTCTCGTCAATAACAAAATGCATAATCTGTTGTTATCGTGCCCAGGGCCCTAACGCATTTTTCTTATTCATTAAGTCGGCAAACGACCTGATGAGCCACCTGGTGGTAAGTAGTTGTCGTCGCCCATGGATACCTGCAACATAAGAGAAGTTGCTGATGCATTGCCGACCCATAAGAGCCTCTACATACGAAACTGGCGCTTACGCGCGAAAGTCGAAACATACAGCAAGGTGCTTTACGACAGAGTCCGACGTAAAAGTGAATGAATTCATCATTAACCCTAAATATTGATCCAGTGTTGGGCACAGGTCTCTTCTCAGAATGCTATAGCTTTCCCAATTAGATTCCCATTAGGCCAGCGTGGTGGGCTACTAGTCTTCACATGCCGTCGAGAAAATTTTTCAGGCATGTAGGTTTACGTAGGATATTTTCCTTTAATGTTTAAGCGCATGATAATTAATTTATATTTATATGGAGCATGATAATTATGGTGCGTACCTTAGAGACCTTTGACATGGCAGTCCAAAAGTCATAACCCTAATCTAACACGGTTTTTTTCGAGTGCTGCTTTAACTTTTTGACTGCCATAGTCATGTATCTATATATATAAAACAAAGTCGGGTTTGTTACAACACTTATAACTCGAGAACGGCAGGATCGATTTTATGATCTTTGGTTTGTTGGATTTTTCTCCTCCCAGAATAGCAGAATAATTGAATGAATAAATTATTGGAATAAATAGAACAGGGATGGTTAAGGTGCAGGGCTACCACTCTGGTAGGGTCGCCTAAGTAATGCATAGCACCTCATAGCCCCTCTATAAAACCACTCGCAGGAATAAACGGACTATTTAGTAGGTGCGAGCCCTACATAACTCGATACATCCGACGGTGACGTATGCGCACAATCAATTTCTCCTCCTAATAAAATCTGACTACTACTAGTCCCAAAGGACTACTAACATGGGGTTCTTCAAAAAGTGTGTGAAAAGATCTTTAAAGGGTCGGCAACGCGCGAGTGATAACCCTAGTGTTGCAAGCGTCCATAGGCTACGGCAACCGCTTACCATCAGGCGTAACGATATAAAAAAAGTCTGAGCCGCATTCGTACGTTGAAAATATCCGCTATGAAAAAGTTTCACTATTCGATTCATAGTGAAACAAAAGAGTACCCCTTCAATGTTCGCCGCACGGTAGTTTGTTGAAATTCCCTATTGTTTATGAAAACTGAATTAGTAGATAGTGGAATAAATTTTGGAGGCACACAGGAAACAGGATTATAATGCAAACTTAATAGTGATGTGAATCGTATGAAGTTTCACATTGGGAAATAATAAAAATAGTATTTTTTAAATGTGTTTTTCTTGTTTATGAAAATTTTTAGGTTCGTAATATCCGAAAAGGTGAATAAATTAATTTATTAAATACAGAGATTGAAGTAGATGTGCGAGAATTAAAAAAATGTGGGAGATTCCTGTACCTAGTTTATAGAAAAAAAAACACAAGAAAAATAAATGAACAAAAAACTGACCTTATTTTATATCAACATATTCAATGGTTGAGCTACGCTACCACCTAGAGTTACAACTTTTACAAGTGGCAAAAGCTCTTCCTTTGTGCAGCATCCCTATTATACACTGTGTTAAATAAAACCCTGTCCGATCCGAAAAGGGCATAGAGGTAGCCCAATGACATCACCATTCTTTTTACTTGAAAAGTGAAAAAGATTGGGTAAATAGAACCGCATCTCGATACCTAACAATACCTTCACGGGTCGAACAGGGTTTTCTTAACACATTGTCTTACATTGCAACTCACATATTTGCTACTAAGTATTATGTCTGGACTATAAAAGAGACCATGATTCTCTGAGTTTGTTTCGGTGTTTCTTCTCAGAGGTCGTCAGTTAGGAAATGCCGGTGTCATTTACAAAAAAAATGGCTTGTGAAAGTGTCCTTAAAAGATCTATTTACAGAAATAAATATCATTTATCATTGCCTTCTGTCAAATGGCAAGTCAAGTCGGTAATGATAATATCTTATTGACACGAGAAAAAAACAAAAAAAAACCTAATAAACCAAATGC
This sequence comes from Acronicta aceris, assembly GCA_910591435.1. Classification (NCBI taxonomy): domain Eukaryota; kingdom Metazoa; phylum Arthropoda; class Insecta; order Lepidoptera; family Noctuidae; genus Acronicta; species Acronicta aceris. The sequence continues at coordinate 16,728,904 of OU342758.1, read as the reverse complement.
AAAAAATTAAGCTCCGCCGTGACAGTGTAATCACTGCCGTGACCAGGATTCGAACCTGGGTTACTACGGCCACAACGTAGGGTCCTAACCACTAGACGATCACGGCTATCGGAGCTGGTGAGAATTCAGACGAAATTTCCAATCGCTTTTAACGAAATTCATTGAATTGAGTCCGCTGTCTCAATCTTTTTGGCCGGCTGCGTTTGCGTAAATCAATTGTTTTTTTTTATGTTGTTTCGTGAAGCAAAATCCCAACTAACAGTTGGGATTTAAGAATTAGAAAAAAAAGTAATATATATTTTTTTTAAACTCAAAGAATCAAGTCTTAAAACTCAAAAACTCAAAGATAGGAGTCATAAAAATCTCACCCGTATATTACGTAGGTACTTACCAATACCTATAAAAACAAAGTTTAAACCTGCGAGGATTTCAGATTATTGGGATTTGTATTAGGGCTAGCCAAGGTATATCAATATCCTACTGGTTTCTGACACTTACGCGAATATTAGACATTGAAATAAAACTATTATTTCATACGGATTTTATCGCGTTGTATTATTATTATTTAATTCCCGACGTTTCGGATCCTTTACAGCATCCATGGTCACGGGCAGGCTGACCATGACTGACCATGAACGTCGGGAATTAAATAATAATAATACAACGCGATAAAATCCGTATAAAAAATAGTTTTATTTCAATATCAATATCCTTCTTATAGATAGATAAATAGTTATCGAAGGTTAGAATGAATACATATACTGAAATATGTATAGTCTATATATTACCTTATCCTGGCACAGATAGCATAGCATTGCTTTAAGTTTGTTATAAAATTAGGTAACGTATCAACTCTTGCGCACACTGTGACAAATTGTAAGTGAAAGTACTTCCATTAAAGTACAATGTAGAGCCACATTTCAGTACCACAGTCACCAGCTCCGGTAGCCGTGATCGTCTAGTGGTTAGGACCCTACGTTGTGGCCGTAGTAACCCAGGTTCGAATCCTGGTCACGGCAGTGTATACACTGTCATGGCGGAGCATAATTTTTTTTAATATTTTTACTTATACTTGTGTTTTTTTAGTTAAAAATAAACTTGATCCTAGACATTTTAACTTTGAATTTCGTACTGGTTTCTGACACTTACGCCAATAATAAATATCGAAATAAAACTTACTTTTTACGGATTTTATCGCGTTGTATTGATATTACTTGAGCTTCGTATGAATTTCACGAGAAAACGGAGTAATGTTATGTACATAATGTTTATATAAAATATAAAAATAATGTAGTAGGCATAAGTGCAATTGCTACACTAGAAATCGGTGTCGACTCCTAGGTCGAGAAAAGTGTTATTTTTTTATCAAAAGTCTCAGTAGCAGCTTAGAATTTAGATTTGTACCCGGTTAATGGCAATAGACTCGCCACATATTATGTGGGACGTAAACATACTGCCGAACTGCGGGTTATTTTTTTATTTCTTTTTAAAAAACGTTGCCCCACACTAGGATTTTCTCCTGTATCGTCGGTGCATTTACAAACACAAATTCTCACAAACGCAAATGCCCAGACCCGGAACAACTACCTGTAGATCATACAAATATTTGCTCCGTGTGGGGATCGAACCCACAATACGTTGCGCAGGAGCCGATCGCTCAGCCGCTACGCCAAACGTATCGTCGTTTGCATCAACTCTACCTATACTTTCGGAGAATACAGGCGTGATTAAATATTATGTTATATAAAATTAAGTAATTAATCAATTCGAACATGGGCCTTTCATTAAGGCGCCTCCTTTCTACTTTATCAAAAGAGAAAATAAAGTAAATACCACCATTTTTACTATTCAAGCCCTGAATAGGTTCGTTCAGTTAATTAAGTGGTAACAAAATAGTAGTAATTTCCAAATAATTCGGTTGGGGCCCGCACGAATTGTGGTCGACCGCAATGAGATTATGGTGATAAGATAGACAATTTGATTAGTTGTGATGTGACAGTGCGAATGTAATGAAATTATATAGATACTAGCTGTAGTTCGCGGTTTCACTAGCCTATGTCATTCTCTAAGGTCCAATTTATCCCCCTAATATATCGAAATCTCTTTATATATAAAAAAATATCCTAATTCACCTAACGGTTTAGGCGTGAAAAAGTAAGAACCAAACTAGGCTATAGCATAAGTGAAACTTGATTCTTGTCTATCTCCTAATAGGTTAGTTTAATATCAAGCCTGCGATATGAACTTCTCTCTATATCTTACCTATCTGCCATTCAAATATCGATCGTGTAAATATTTCATATAAATTAAGACCGCATTAGCACCCCGACATGATAATGAATTCATAATACATATTCACATGTTAAAATCAACGGCTTATCCTCAAAGGCGTCGCGTCGTTAAATATTCATAATCAGGCTTAGAATACATATATGTATATTTATTAATAATACATAGGTACTACATATAATATTAAACTATGAGATGCTCGTGATTGAGTAATAATCACGCTTACAGAAGAAGGGGAATCCTGTTAATAAATTAGTTTAAAAAATCTAAAAACTCGACAGCCAAAAAGGATGGAAACTGGGTGACCAATCTCATGCAGTCGGAGGCATAAAAAAGCCTTCGAATACACGAGATTGGTCATTTTGTTTCTATCTTTTTAGAAGTAGGGATTTTTAAGCGACGTAAAAAATACAGAGGAGGTACTCAAGTTGACGCGTATATTTTTTTTTTTCAATGACCATGCATTACTTTTTACAGATTTTGATCATTCTTTTTTATTAGAAAGGGTATACCCCGAAGTTGATCAAATTTATATGGGACCAACTTCGGTTGGTCTGCTGGTATCGGTTCTCCTCTCAAAATAAGAGGGTTAGGCTATAGTCCACCACGCTGGCCTAGTGCGGGTTAGCAGACTTCACACGCCGTCGAGAAAATCTCTCAGGCATGCAGGTTTCCTCACGGTTTAAGCGCGTAATAATTTAGAATAAATTACTAATTTAAATTACTGTCTATTAATTTCAGTGTACGTCACTTTTGGGTTAATTTAATCTCAATTCAATCTAATTTTGTTCGCATTTGAGGCGTTTGATGTTTAGCATTTTTTAATTTGACATTTACAAAACTGAGACCTGATCGAAATTACATTGTGAACATTTTTTGCACAAAATTGAGCTGCTTTTGCCTCAGTGTGTTAGTCGATGGATGGGTCACCATCTTTGCTAAGCCAAGGGGTCTTCATGCCTTGTCATACGATAACGTATGACAATTTTGAAAATGGTTATTGGTAGGCAGAATCCCGAAAATATCAATATCGGTTTTGTGTAGAAATTTGGTTAAATTGGGTGGTGGATGTCTGAAGACACAGGGTGTGTACGGCCATGGGATTATTGTCATTCGCCACGAACATTTAACACCCCTAATAATAGAAACAAAACCGCAACCCCATAGATATTAATCTGCCAAATCCTAATGGTTGGTAAATTCCAATCTATTTATATATTATGCAAAGTTCTCGGGACCTTTTCGTTTATCCAGGGTTCCCGATTCGTGAACCTTGGAGGAAACGCGTGCTCCATTTGGAAGGGCGCTTGGAAGGCGAAATTTTGCACTCAATATTATTAGGATTATCTTTGAGTGGGGAAATTGAAAAATGGATTCTGTGAACGTGTTGTACATTTTTTCTGGTTTTAGATACGGTTTTTCTATTCTTTTTTCTTTTTCTTTTTTTAAAAAACGTTGCCCCACACTAGGATTTTCTCCTGTATCGTGGGTGCGTTTACAAACACAAATTCTCACATACACAAACGCCCAGAACCGGAACAACTACCTGTAGTTCATACAAATATTTGCTCCCTGTCGAACCCACAACACGTGACGCAGTGGTCGATCGCTCAGCCAACCCGTTAAACGTGTCGTCGATTGTTACTTCTAAGTTGGTTCTTATTGGAATACATCGTCGTTGCGACTCTAAGATCTCTGATGTGTCACTTTTAAGCACAGACAGGTTTGAATAAACCTAGTTCAGGCAGGTCGCATCTTATACATTAAGTTAAGTCAATTTCCCATGCACCAATAATTTTACTGTTTTAGATATGTTTCTTTAGCCTTTATTAAAACTATTTATAAGATTTTTCCGTTGACTATATACATATGTGTACTCTGTTCGTAAAAGTTTTTGTAAAAGTACTTAATAAAATTTAATTTATTTATTTTATATTGTCAAATTCACTTTTCTAAATCGATTTATTTACTTATCTATTTATACTTCTATGCACAATAGTAGTACATAAGGCGGACTTAATGCCATATGTCATTCTCTATTTCTATTCTCTACCAGTCAACCTTTGGGTTTGGGAGAAACTATAATAGGTACCTACAAAAAAAAAAAAATTAGGTATATAGAGATAAACTTCAAACCAATTCTTAATTTATAACGTTTCAATCGTAATTTATTAACCAAATACAAAATTATCTTTTTGTGATTTTTTGGCATTTTCCATGCTAAGATTATTAAGTTATTTTTTAGTAAAGGAAAAAATTCAATCGCGGGCAGTATTCGAACCTGCGTCTTCTGGTTTGATATACCAGACGCTCTGACCTCTAAGCCACCGCGTCAACGTCAACGTCAACGTCACCTTATGACGTAAATTCAGAATCTGAAGGCAAAATTTCAATCATGCGGGTAGGGTTCGCGGTGGCTTAGAGGTCAGAGCGTCTGGTATATCAAACCAGAAGACGCAGGTTCGAATCCTGCCCGCGATTGAATTTTTTCCTTTACTAAAAAATAACCAAATACAAAATTTCCAATGCTAGCTAGCTCAACAGAAATTGGTATTTAAAATATTGAAAAGAAGTAAAAGTATTTTTTACACATAAGAAGTCTTTAAAGTCGCAACGAGGATATTTTTTTAATTTGGTATTTATATTTTGCATTTGCTCTTTCATCTAGTGGTTGCAAGCACGACTATTTAGTCCGATTCCCAGATCAAGCAAAAATTAAATTATCTATTTCAGATGCAACTCGGAGTTTGGGCTATTTAAATCTAAAAATGTTAAATGCCGTCAAGGGATAAAGTTGAAACATTTTCACAATCTTTTAATTAAAGCAGACGATAGTTGATTTTAGAAATCCAGCGTGGAATAGAAGAACACAGTGAAATCTAAAGAATGATATAGAGTAAGAGTAAATTGAGATGATCAACAACCTTACGTATAGATAAAGGTGTATATTATAGTATATATTTTTCCAATTACTGTCTCAAATAATTAAGTACTCATTTTTTACTGACTTCAAAATTTTGTTTAAGTTACGCGATATCCTAATTTTGACTTTTCTATTTCAAAAAAGATACATCTCAAAATCCTTGAAATCAGTTTTCTTTTCCTAAACTGATAATTAACATACCATCATAATATACCATCATGCCTGTATTCCCCGCAGGCTTAGGCAGAGGCGTACTAATGTACACCCACAGTTCGCCGGTATGTTTAGGTGTAATAGGGGGGAGCCTATTGCCAACTGCTAATTAGTAACATTAATATTCAAAATGTTTTCAATATCATTTTAAAATTTAATAATAAAAATCATTCATTCAAGTAATATTATATACGAATTTTATTTTTTTAAACATGTTTTTTTTTATAAAAAGACTTGTGGACGGTACAAAGAATTGATTTGAACTAACTCTTTATGAAAGTACTCTAACAACTGGACTATTACAACAGACAGAAATTCCTTTGGACATCTACAAAATTACTGGAGAAAGCCTTGTATAGCGTCAAAAAATTATTAACCCTTTGACCGCCGTCAAAACAGAAAAAGCGTGCCCTCAGAGCCAAGCTTTTGAATTTCTTATAGAAATCTGTCACCCAGTCATGACCACGGCTTGCTGGGCACATTTTGGTTTGTCGTCTATACATGAATGTGGCGCTCAAAAGGTTAATAGGATCACGCCATTATATATATGTATGTATCATTCACACGCCGGTCCTTTAACCCTCTTAACCTTTAAAACTGAAATGATCCGTAGAGTGACACCTGTTAATAAATACCACTAGCTATCCATTTCGCAATGAACCTGAATATTCTAGCTAATAGATCAATCTTAAATCAATTACGCCTCTAATCAGAGCCCAAATTGAACATCTGCATTGCAGTCTATATCGATACCGTATCAGTTACGGACATTATAACCAGTATCGGTTAACCAATATCGGTATGGCGGTACTGATAGTTTAATCAACGCCACACTGAGATAATCTCGCATTTGCCGGCCGCGGCAATTGCTTCTGTAATTAATACTGAATTTATTTGAGGTATTACCGTTACTAAAAACATACCTCACGCCTGCATTTGTCGAAGGGTTAGGTAGAGGTGTATTGGTGTACACCCACATTTAGTCGATATTACATACATACCATCACGCCTGTATTCCCCGAAGGGATAAGCAGAGGCGTACTAATGTACACCCACTGATCGCCAGTATGTTTAGGTCCCATGTAATAGGGGACGAGCCTATTGACATTAACCGGGCACAAATCCAGACTCCGAGCTGCTACTGAGAATTTCATAGAAAAAACCAATAAAACTTTGCTCGACCTGGGGATCGAACCCAGTCATTAGTTGGCACTAATGAGGCAGTCTAGTGCAAAGACTAGTGTTTATATCAATTATAGATATGCACAACATTTAGGATAAAATTTGCATAAAAGCACAGTAGGTATTATATTATATACTAGCTTTTGCCAGCGACTTCGTCCGCGTGGAATAGTTACTTTGTTCCTTAGTTCTTCGCCCGCAGTTTCACCTGCGTTGCCCCGTTCCTAAGGGTTGTAGCGTGATGTTTTATAGCTGGAAACCTTTCTCATGAATCACTCATTTTCCCAACATTTCCCTTCACTGCTCTGCTCCTATTGATCGTAGCGTGATGAAAAGTATACTATAACCTGCCCAGGAGTATGAAGAACAATTGTACCAAGTTTCGTTGAAATCCGTCGAGTGGTTTTTGTTTCTATAACGAACATACAGACAGACAGACAGACAGATAGACAGACAGACAGACAGACAGACAGACAGACAGACAGACAGACAAAAATTTTACTGATTGCATTTTTGGCGTCAGTATCGATCACTAATCACCCGCTGATAGTTATTTTGGAAATATATTTCATGTACAGAATTGACCTCTCTACAGATTTATTATAAGTATAGATATGTATAGAAGAAGAAGATAGATAGATAGATTAAATAAGCTGTTGTTAATGTTAAAACGGTAAAAACGAACTAAAATTGTATTATAATTTGTAAAACTAAGTGACTTAGTATACGTTGACAATACTATCTATGTAGGTACTGTTATAAATCTGTTAATAATCACGCTCTTCCGGGCTTACTGCTCGACCTTTTACATCTGCAGCTTGTGGTCTAGATATACTCGAAAGTCCTATAGCGCTCTCCGCGTTCAATATAATAATGCGTTTAGGTTGCTGCTGGGGCTGCCCCGTTTCTGTAGTGCAGCGGGGATGTTTGCCGACGCTCATGTAGACTGTTTTCACACAATGATGCGAAAGAGAGTGCATCTCTGGTAGGGTGCGTGCCAGCTCCAACAGTCTCCTGGGCATAATCGCTGCCAGACTGGACTGCGCCTTTGTGAGCCGTTGTTGCGCCATCTCCTACGGGATGGCGCAACAATAGGTTGCCTAGCTGTGTTGTGTATGTTATAAATTATATCTGTTACTAACATAGATTTAAGTATTACTAACATAATGAGTCATGGTCACACGAATAAATAAAATTTCTCTTCTATTTCTATAAATATATAGCTGCCAACATTTCCTAAAGCTTTCAATAAACATAGATCCTAGTAAAAGACAAAAAGTCCAAACATAGTCTATAGATGAACTCTTATTTACTAAAGATACATGAAATTGGATTGTTGAACATTACACGTATTACCGTGCCCAGTAAGGGCACAACATGGATATGTAAGTAATTTGCGATCGTAAACGTATGTTATTGTACACGCACATCGCTTTTTTATCGCACACTTAATAAAATACGGAATACGGATGCGTCATTCCGAAATGGTCTAATAATCGATTAATTCGATACCTCTATATTCACAAGCTTCATTTCCTCATTTTTAAATAATATGATTAGCATAAAGGCTGCCTAATGGTGATGTCACTTTCGTCGTTCAAAGATATGGACGGATCTTTGGAGTGTCCTTACCAGTCTGCTCCTATTTTAGGTATCTCGGGTCACTTGTGTTGTGCAAGGCCATGGCGGAATTGACCGACACGTTACACATCGAATCAACTCAGGTTGAATAAAATGGCGACAGGTCAAGGAACAAGTTGTGATAGATGGATGCCGCTCAAGCTGAAGGGCAAAATCTATAGGTCCATTATACCTGTCGTGTTGTATGGATCAGAGTGCTGGGTTGTTAAGAAGATGGATGAAAGAAAACTGCATACAGCGGAGATGAGAATGTTAAGGGACAAGGGCAGGGAGATGACGATGAATTAGAGTTTTTCATAGAATAGAAGCGAATAAATTATTCTATTCTATTTTTTGAAAGCATTTGAGACGTTCACGCCTTTATTCCCCGAAGGATTAGGCAGAGGTGTAAAAATGTACACCCACAGTTCGCCGATATGTTTAGGTCCCATGTAGTAGGGGGCGAGATTATTGCCATTAACCGGGCACAAATCCAGACTCCGAGCTGCTGCTGAGAATTTCATAGAAAAACCCAATAACACTTTGCTCGACCTGGAGATCGAACCCAGGACCTCTAGCGTAGCAGTCGCGCTTGGAACCACTACACTAATGAGGCAGTCGTTAATAGTTTTAACAATCAAATTATTCGAATAGTTTACCCGAGTAGAATTGATACTCGATACTCACTTGTAGTACTGGTACATGCGAAGCTGTCATTATAGTGAAACTACTAACGTTTACGTTCACGTTATATCAGCCATAAACGTTTGTAGTCTCTATCTACCTACATCCTTACTAATATTACAAACGTGAAAGTTTGTGAGTATGGATGTTTGTTACTCTTTCACGCCAGAACGGATGAACGGATCTGGATGAAATTTAGCACAGAGATACATTATAGTCTGGAATGACACATATGCGACCCAATTCTGAAGTCCGCGCAGATAAAGTCGCGGGAAAAGGCTATTAATTATATAATTGTCTGTTGTTACCATAAAAAAATAGAGTAGGATTTGAAAATGAAATATACTTAATCCTTTTCCTTACATTTTGTTGACATAAAATTGAATGTTGGCATTTTTTTTTCTACACTCCATTTAGGTACAGCACATCGAGTTACCACAAACAGTCCAATTTCCCCAATGGATAATAAACTCTATTATTTGGAGATTAAATTGAAAATCCATTGTAGAAATTTTTCAATTTTGGATACCATGTGCTGTTGACCGTACTATAGCATTAGACAAACAAGGGCAAAATAATGACTAATATTGTGTTAAATGGTCAAAATCATTGTATTTTAGAGTTTAAATTTGATTGTAAATCGTAAATAGACTACATTCCTTTGCATTTATTGTAAAATAACGGAGATTATTGGATGCTAATAGAGTTTAGATATTCAAATACCTATCTATTCAAGTTTATCATCTAACAAAACGAAACTTAACTGTAAGAAGTCAATTTGCATGAGTTACATGAAGCGTGTATTGGATCAATAAAAATATGGTAGGTTTCGTTTGGTGTAGGTTAGTAGCTGAGCGATGAATTTCTGCTTCGGTAGTGGGTTCGAACCCCACAAGAAACAAAACAATTATGTGATCGAATGTACCATCACACATGTATTACCCGAAGAGTACGTCAGAGGTTGCTCGTATTTAAAGAAACTAGTGTTTACCAAATGACGTCAATATGACTGGTGCAACTTATTGTGACGTAAGATGATGTCATCAGTTTTGTTTTAGAGTAAACGTATCGACAAATATAATAAAAGAGGTAGGTAGGAAAGTTAAGTATGTAGGCAGCTAATGACATTTGTGTATTTTATGGGATAGGAGGGCAAACGAGCAGATGGATCGCCTGATGATAAGCGATTACCGCCGCCCATGGACACCCGTAACACCAGAGGAGTCACAAGTGCAATGCTGACGTTTTAAAAGGGGATTGGGCCTCCGATAACCTCACTCACTCCTAACACCTTGTTTTGACAAAGATCGTGAAATAATATCTACAATCAAAGTCAAAGTCATATGTTTTATTACAATTAGACCAATATTACAGGTGTACTTTTGAATTGTCAAAACTAGGTTTACTGTTCCAAATAGTGGGTCTTATGGAGAAAAACTGGCAAGAAACTCCATAAATACTCCTTTAAATAAAAATATCGTGCAATATGTCAAAACACAGGTGTTGTCTGTTATATTCATACAAAACCTTTAACGGATAATTAATTAGATATACTTAAGGGTATTACATTGCCCAATGACCTTGAGGATTCAGTCTTTGTGCTAGTATTTGTTAGGTTTCGAGTATTTCTTTATTATTTCAAAATATTCAAAGACATAAGAAAATAAAAACAATACAAATTTTTAATTACGTCATTACAATTTTTTGGCATAAAATTCATGAGAAAGTGAGTTAAAGTGAAAAAAAACAAATTAGGTTAAAAAAGGCCTTTTTACTTCAATTATATATGGCAAACGCACATAAGGATTGCACTAGAAACTTCTTTAAAGCTGGGGTGTTTTTAGTTATTTTTTAGTAAAGGAAAAAATTCAATCGCGGGCAGGATTCGAACCTGCGTCTTCTGGTTTGATATACCAGACGCTCTGACCGTTATTCGCGGTGGCATAGCGGTCAGAGCGTCTGGTATATCAAACCAGAAGACGCAGGTTCGAATCCTGCCCGCGATTGAATTTTTTCCTTTACTAAAAAATAACTTATTAATCTTAGCATGGAAAATGCAAAAAAAAATCACAAAAAGCTAGGGTGTTTTTTTTATTAGAGGGATGTAATGTCCTTAAGTTTATAATGCAAACTATGTCAAGACACAGATATCGTTAGCTACCTACACTAGTACACAGTTATACTGCATACAGTAGACAGTACATGAGTTAGTATAAGAACATGAAGATCCAACGTAATATACCTACCTCATGTTTATTATTAGCCATAAAAATAAAGGACAATAAACCACTAATGCGATTGACAGATAAAACAGACGACATCCGATATTACGAGGGAAATACCTTCTGTTTATTTGAATAATCTTTGCGTGTTTTGTTTATAAAACATATATATAATGTTGAAGCAGCGGAAACCTAATGGCTAGGGCGTCGGACTTGCGATCATGTGATTGCCGGTTCAAACCCCACCCATTGCACTACAGACGTAACACAAGCATTTAGCTTAGCACGAGGGGTTAACAAGAATCAGTATTTTGAAAGTAGCTTAAACAAAATACCTACCTTCACGCCTGTATTTCTTGAAAGGTTTAGGCGGAGGTATACTAATTCACAACCGCAATACACTATGTGTAGGTCCCTTGTCATAGGGGGCGACCTCATTGCCATTAAACGGGTACAAATACGAATTTCGAGCTGCTACTGAGAGTGTCTTAGAAAAACCCAATAACACTTTGTTCCATCTGGGAATCGAACGTAGGATTATTTTAGTCATGCTGACGACCATAAAGTAATGAGGCTTTACAGAATCTATATTAATATTGTAAAGGCGATATTTAGTAGGGAAATAAAATGTATTATGAATTAATTCATATCAAAACCGTGATAGCCTATTGGTATGACCGTTGGACTACCAAATCAAAGATCTTGAGTTCGAACCCAAGGCACGCACCTCTGACTTTTCGAAGTCATGTGCCTATTAAATAGTTAATTATCACGCGCTTAAACGGTGAAGAAAAACATCGTGAGGAAACCTGCATGTCTGAGAAATTTTCTCGATGGCGTGTGCAGTCTGCCAACCCGCACTAGGCCAGCGTGGTGGACTATAGCCTAATCCCTCTCATTCTGAGAGGAGACCCGTGCCCAGCAGTGGGATAGTATAATGGGTTGATTATGTTATCAATTAATTTATTCAAACATCTATTTGTTTTTGATCTCATAACTTTCCCACTGCTGTTACTTCGGTCTCTAATCTGCCTACCACTTCAGGAAATACAGGCGTGATATTATATTTATCGATAAGTATCCTCTTTAATAAAGCTGATGACATCGTAACACGTCACGATCTGTGCACGCGTCACATTGACGTCAGTAGTTAACACGGCTCACGTCAGATACGACCAATCGTTTTCATACGCCTTCCGCTTTACTGCCGTGCCATGACAAAACACTGTAGGTACCTAGGTATCTTCAGATACAGTGTTTTGTGCTAACACCAAAAAATTGCTTTTCCGCACGTGTTACCATAGAACGGCACTTAAATTTATTAGTGAATCTTAAAAACACTGAGAAAACCAAAAAGAATACCTAAACACCATATTTCTAACAGCATAGATTACTGATGCATGCACTGAAGCATGATTACTGTTTTTAGATACAATGTTCTGTAATGGGACGACAGTTTATTTCCTGGCTTTATGATATTGGATTGATTTCGGCCAAATTGGACGAAAAAAATAAATGCTCTGGCATAAACCCATGTCCAATCATAATTCATAAGTGACTTAAATAAATTTCAAAAAGCATTGCGTTCCTGCAAATTTCTGACGCTGTAGTTCGAGTATCTTACAGCGAAGAAGTTCTTACCACATACATAACATAACATGTTTGTGAAATGTTACTTAGGAACACAAATTAGATATTTTTTTTTGCAAATGTAAGTTTAGAGGATTCGGTCTGCTTGATGTTTTGTTATAAGTAAACGCTCTAGCTAGTGTAAAGTTAATTTTATTTATTTAAAACATGTGTACTTTAAGTTACAAAATAATGAAGTCTCAACATGTTCTACCATATCAGGCGCACAAATTTTAATTATTACCTAAAATTATATAACCATGTCACAAAAAAATCAGATCAAAATATATAGACAATAAAATAACCTACAATTGTGTCGGATACAAAACTTTAAACTTATCAGCTAGACATTAATTCATACCTAATCTACTATGCTATAACAGTAATAATAAAAAAAAAATCAGTTCTTTAATTTCCATTTAATTTTTTGTAGTTATTTGGAAACTTATTAAATAACTTAAGATGCTATTAAGATTATGCTCTTGCTAATGAGGCTAGTACTTAGTAGCCTTGTATATGCATAGCCTACTATTTTCACGTCTATTGCGTGTCACAATATCTAATAGCCTAACAGTTGGGAGTTTTACTTGTTGAGTGTATTACTCACCTTAAAAAATAACAATCTTTACCGTCTAAAAAAAATTTATGTAACAAAACCATATCTTGCCACCATTATTATTGTACGCGGGTTTATCCATCACGTATCTGAAGTGATATGAATATTAAATGTAACTTACCACAGGGCTGTATTAGTCTGTCTGTTGATGTTGATGCCGATGTGCGCTGAGAACTCCCTGAATACCTCATTAGGTATTCAGGGAGTTCTCAGCGCACATCAGCGCACATCGGCATCAGTTATTGTGAAGCTCACCCATTGGTGAGCTTCACAATGACTGATGCATTTCATATAGAGATCATTTGATATAGTCGGTGTTAGTGAATTCGAAACTACTCTTTGTATATACTTATACATTGTACTTGTCACATACACTCGCAAAATTTTACGACTTTTTGTCAGGAATTTGCAAAAGTTTGTTTGGGTTCTTCTCGGATATTGTCGGATAAGAAATAGTCAAAGTCAAAGTCAAAATGTTTTATTTCAATTAGACCATTAAAAAGGTACTTTTGAAAAGTCAAACTATTGGCACGGTTCCAAAAAGTGGGTCTTATGGAGAAGAGCCGGCAAGAAACTCCATAGATACTCTGTTAAATACTATTATAATACCGGCACCATTAAGGTATTACAAACAAATTACTAGTAAAAGTGGTCAAAATCATAAATCTCTGATATCTCTTCACCGATTTAGTGGTAGTTAGTAAGGAGTTAGTGGCGGGTAACTTATAAAAAATAAATATTTACTTATTGTTTCGATTCCTGTCTTCAAATAGGTTTCCATCCGATATCGTCTCGTACGTCACCGAAGAACTTTTTAAAAAAGCAACATTTTTGCCGCACACTAGGATTTTCTCCTATATTGCGGATGCTTTTACAAACAAAAATTCTCACATACATAAACGCCCTGACCCGGAACAACTACCTGTAGGTCATACATATATTTGTTCCGTGCGGGGATCGAATCCTCAACCCGTGCCGCAGAAGCCAATCGTTTAGCCGCTATTGCAAACATGTCAAAACTGTTTTCTTTTATAAGTTATGTCATGATACATCAGACCCGACATCAGACATAGGTACTGCAATTTAAAATCATTAGCCAATACAAGTAACAATTATTGCACCAATCCTGGACTTGTGGTATATTATAAATATTTTCACCCCCAAAGTCCGATCCTGTACCTGATAGCGGGAGTACTCTGATCTTAATTTCAGCAACGTCACGCGCTCTGATGCGTATCTCTTGGCGCGAACGTGCCGAGAGCTTGACGGGTAACCTTTGTAGCATTACTACGTGTTAATTATAATTTATCCTTGTCATAATTTGTTGGAGTGAGGAAGATAAGTAAGATAATTATCACGCGCTTAAACGGTGAAGGAATACATCGTGAGGAAACCTGCATGCCTGTGAGATTTTCTTGACGGCATGTGATGCCTGCCAACTCGTATTAGACGAGTGTGGTGGACTATGGCCTAATCCGTCAAATTCTGAGAGGAGAAATATATAATGGGTTATAATAATATAATGGATTGATTATGTTATGTACTTACTTACTTAATTTTATTGTAAACTAGCGGGCCCGGCAAACGTTGTCTTGCTTTGTATCATCATCTTCCTGCCCTTGGCCCAATTTATTTGTGGTCGGTGCAGCATGCCCTTTTCTTCCATTCACCCCTATCAGCCATCACCTCAATCATTCACCCCCTTTCCCATGTTTGAGTTCGGACAATGCACAGAACGCCATCTACTGACCTAATCGAAACAGAAAACAACGTCATGTTCATTTGTATCCGGGTTTAATTTCTGTCAAATCTGTTAATCCGTTCCCGATACAAAGTGTATGAGAAAATAAATTTTCTTAGTAATGTTATTTTTAGTGAATTTTTCGATGTTTTAATAGTTATTTTGCTATACGGGGGAGACAAATGCAACAAACCAAAGATCATAAAAATCGGTCCAGCCGTTCTCGAGGTATAAGTGTTGTAACAGACCCGACTTTGTTTTAGGTATATAAACAGATTTAAATTCACGACTAAAAGCCACCGAAAAAATATTTTGTTTTAAGATGTTTAGTGAGACATTCATGAAGATTTGCAAGTTAGGTTAGGTTAAACATCGTCGTCGTCTAGCAAATGAACTCTAAAGAACTTTGACATCATATAAACTTAAAAGATTAAAAAACCAATGTGGTTTGGGTTTGCAATTCTTATCTTAAGGATTTTCATTAACTAATCTTGTTATTTTATTTTAGTGAAGTCCCGCCCGCCAGATCGAAATATAGCAAAATCAAAAAGAAAACTTTTTTTTCGATCTGACGGGTGGGACTCGCGGTGGCTTAGAGGTCTATCTAACCATAGCACGCAGGTTCGAATCCTGCCCGCGGTCTAATTTTTCCGACACTAAAATAACTTTATAATTTTAGCATGGAAAATGCTAAAAAATCCCAAAAAGATAATTAACTAATCTTCTCTAAAAGAAGTATCTAATTTATATTTTATTCTTAAAATATTAAAATTGTTAATTAAAACTTATCTTTTTAACGTTCCGCAAGTAATTTTAGGGTGGGTTCCATAAGGAACGGTAATGCGACTAATGTCAATTGTGTTTTATTGTATAGGTATTGACTAACGCAATTGGTTTCTGACATTTAGGCGAATATTAGACATTGAAATAAAACTACTTTTTACGGAATTAACAAAAAACTTAAGGTCGCTGTTAGTAATTTTAACATTAAGACGTACTATGGATGCTGTAATCCGAAACGTCTGGAATCAAATATTATTAATATAACGCGATAAAATCCGTAAAAGTAGTTTTATTTAAATAACGCAATTAACATTACCGTCAAATAAAATACGTTTCTGGTCTGCCGTAGATTCTTACTGGAGATCTGTATACTTACTGAAACTGGAGTTATTTTCATTGGTATCGGAAATATCCATCTATAAAAATAATCATTCACTAAAATAAAATATAAAAACTTACCTCAAAAACTATAATCAAATTGTGTCCACTTTCACGGGTCATATATTTAATAAATATTTACAAAATATTGAGCGCAATAAATTGAAAAATCCCAAAATAAATTTCAACAAAAAAATTTTATTTCACACAAGTGTCGCTTCGGGCAAAATAAATACTCCGACGAAAATAAATAGTAGCAAATTTGATTTTCTCGTGTTTCGTCGAACCTCACCTTAAAGGTCGCATGTGTCCGAGGGGCATTATTAAAAAACTTGTAGGTCCTACACAAAGTTCAGCCCTCCGCGGACCAGCCCCTAGACATTGTGAGAATTTGATAGAAAATAAATTGGCATTTTTAAACTGTAGACAGCAGTTAAGAGGATCTTATTCTTAATTACTAGTTGTTGTTAATGGTAGGATAGGAACCTAGATTAACGTTATTCGAATGTGAATTACTTAAAAACACATAAAAAACATAACATAATCAACCCATTATATTGTCCCACTGCTGGGCACAGGTCTCCTCACAGAATGAGATGGATTAGGCCACCACGCTAGCCTAATGCGGGTTGGCAGACTGCACACGCCGTCAAGAAAAGCATGCAGCTTTCCTCACGATGTTTTCCTTCACCGTTTAAGCGCGTGGTAATTAACGATTAATACACACATGACTTCGAAGTCAGAGGTGCGTGCCGTGGATTCGAACGCGAGACCTTTGACTTGGCAGTCCTATGGTTATATCACTAGGCTATCACTGCTATAACACAATTTGATTTAAATTCTGTTTGAATTAACTAATTTTTTGGGTTTTACCCAGCGTTACCCAGAAGAATCCTGCCCGCGATTCAATTTTTCCTTCACTAAAATAACACAGAGAGATTATAGCCTAGAATACACATAGGCTACTTTTGATCCAGGTCGGACACAATCCTGAAGTCCACGCAGACAATGTCGCGGGTAGAAGCGATAGATATATATATGTATGAAAGTTCACGCTGTTGTTATACTAACAAACATTTGTGTCCAAAAACAAATAGAAAGCTACACCCTTACTTAATGATATCTCGTTTGTAACCACAAACTGCCGGTATTTATGAGGGGTTCACACAAACGATGTGGCCCCCTGTCTGTCCGCACATACATATATTCAGGAAATAAGGACTAAGATTACTTGAATTATAAATTATGTATAACTAGCTTCTGCCCGGGACTTTGTCTGCGTGGACTTCAGGTTTGGGTCTGACCTGGATAAATAGCAGCCTATGTATTATTTCAGACTATAATCTATATCTGTGCCAAATTTCATCCAGATCCATTTAGCCGTTCTGTCGTGAAAGAAAAACAAACATCCATACATCCAAACTCACAAACTTTCACGTTTATAATATTAAGTAAGGATATACTTCTAAACAATCATATTGAACATCGAGATCGTAAAAAAATCCAACGAGGTTATCAAAAAACGATGCATATCTTGGACTCGAACACACCTTACTAATTCGGTCGCTCACTAACCCTTGCATAATTTGGTTGAGCGACACAATGACTGATGCATGCGTGCCGGGACTGGTCTACTCAAAGCTGCTAAGGATCTTTCTTCAAAGGCCAGTTCAGACATTACCCTGCATTGTATCACTCACATAATGTTATAATATTATGTCTGGGCTTCAAAAAGAGACCATGATTCCCTGAGTTTGTTTCGGTATTTCTTCTCAGAGGTCGTCAGTTAAGTAATGTCGACATCATCTAGTTCTTAAAAAAAAATTGTAGAAGTGTCTGTAGAAGACCTGCTTACAGAAATTAATATTAATTATTTTACCGCGAATTACGATGAGAGGTGAGGTATCTGATGTCAGTGAGGGAAAGAGGCTATTCTACACGTAGGTACTAGTACAGCAGCTATACAAATAATATGTACTAGGATTTCCTCATTAGTTAGAATTCGTACCAGAAATTCACTGCCGCAGAGATTGACAATCACGTGTATGGTTTGTGCACTGCATTCGCAAACTGCCGGTGTATATTTCCAATTTGTACGAGATACGATATGGCTTCATTTAGTCGAAGTCACGTGCACATAAAGTACCATATTCGTTCTGTATCTAGAAAATGCGCTACAAATAACGGACTTTAGAGACAGTGTCGTTAAATTAAAATATTAGAACACATATTATCGGAACAGCTTTTATTCCATTTTGTATCTTGAGACAAAAGAATGAAGTTCGGTTTTCCAACGTCAATATATTTTTCCTTCTACGATGTAGTGTAGATTGCCTTTATAAGAGTTTGCACCTTATATTTCGAAATAAGAAATGTTGAAATGTCGCGAACTTTGTTTCAGGTTGTTTCAAAATAATACCATTACTTTCAAGATACAGTTCAAGATTATACTTAGAGGCTTTGTGTCTTATTTTTCGGATAATAAGGTTGAAATTTGTTTAGTATTGCTTTTTAAATCAGGGTTGCGAGTTACTAAGTAGACGCCATTTCTCACAATACACGATATAGGTGGACCAAAATTGCCTTCTAAAGTGATTTACAACTAAGAAGGGATGAACTAAAAATTCTAAATAGATGGACCTTATTACCAAAGCGAAAGGTTTACATTTGAACTTGTTTTAGGAACATTTACAAGTAAGATCATTTCTCAGATTTAAGTTTTCATTTACTGACTGAAACAAATGATGATGTTTAGTCAGAGCTAAATATAACGTAGCAGTAAATCTAACAGGTGAAAGAAGAGAACAATCTATAGATAACAACAAAAATTAATATTATAAACGTGAAAGTTAGTTAGTAGATATGGATGTATGGATCTTTGTTACTCTTTCACGCCAGAACAGCTGATCTGGATAAAATGTGGCACACAGATAGCCTGGTAGTACACACATAGTACTTTTTATCCAGGTTTTTATTACTTACTAATATATATATATAGGTTTATAGTACTTTTATCCAATCATGAAGTCTACGCAGACAAACTCGCGGGCTGAAGCTACTTCAATTTAATCACCATTTTTTTATGAATTCCTGTCTGTCGGTTTGAATGTTTGCCTCAAATAGTCTCCGAAATGGCTCAACGGAATTCAATTCAAAATTTAAGGATACAACGAAAATTTTATCTTTAATTTTCGTGTATGTTCGATATCTTGCAGTTATCTTGAGTAGGATTGGGAATAACTAGGTGAACGCTGGCAACACAGTTAGTATTTAATATAATCGTTAAGTCAGCGTACTTACGACAAACTTACTTACATCACAGAGAAAAACCTTAAATCACTTAATTTAGATGAATAAAAAAACATTATTTTGGTCGTAAAATCAAAAACAGGTTGTATTTAGAAATACAAAAAAAAACTATTTTCAGTGTTTCTAATATTTAACTAGACTGCTCCGGGCGACGTTATCCACCTGACCATTCGAAGAAAAAACAAAACTCTAAGATCATGATTGGCTTCTGAAGAACCTTGTTATAACATAACATAATAACATACCATCACGCCTGTATTCCCCGAAAGGTTAGGCAGAGGCTACGTACGCCACCACATCACAGTTCGCCGGTATGTATAACCGGGCAAAAATTCAGACTCCGAGCTGCTACTGAGAATTTCATAGAAAAACCCCATAACACTTTGCTCGACCTAGGTATAGAACCCAGGACCTCTAGCGTAGCAATGGCGCTTGGGACCACTAGACTAATGAATAAACATGTTATGCTTACAGAAAAAAAAAAGTTCTATTCGGATTTACTATAACCACATTCCTAAATCCTAGTACTTGTCGGAACTCTGAGAAGTCAGTAATGATCTCATAAAAGTCGCTCGCTCTGATGATGGATTGCCCACCGCGCAGGGCTGTCACACGTTATATTCTGTGAATAAATTATTTTGATAACATTATATGAGTTATTATTGTAAAGTAATATGACTGATCATCATTATTTACTTTAATACACAAACTTAGTAAAGAATCCAAAAAAAATATTATTACAATACGCGTCGCCAAAAATAGTAAAACGCCTCGTTTTTAATAAAATTTAAGTAGATTTCTCCCCATCTGGCAGCCACGTGCTGCGCTTCACAAGTCTTCCGGACATTTATAGGTTACGTTATAATATACTCATGAATTATATCGTAATGTACACACGGCTACACATGGATGGACAATCCAATGTATGATGAAACTTTACAGATTACCTTATCTAAATCGGTCGAACCGTTTTGGAGGTAATGTAGTTTGTGATCACAAACAAACAATTTCTTGCCCTAATTGTATACACCTTTTACGTTCCGTCGTAGGTAACAATTACTTTAAAATACTTTTAAAATTACTTTCTGATGCTAAATAAATGAACATCTTATATCCATTAAATATGGAAAACTTTTCAAATTGGATTTTCTCCATATTTAAAAACACTTGCACTAAGTTATTGAAAATACAAAGTGTATACAATAAAATACAATGTCACCCGTATACAAATACACTTATATTGATTTTCCAAGTAACACCAAACAAAAACAAAACATTGTTTAAAAACAATTTACATTTTACATTGATCCTCCAAAGTTTTTCATCTAAATTAGTTTTCGAACTTTAAAAAACAAAATTTATTACGAATGCAAGAAAATTCGTTCGCTGAAACAGGGTTACAGTTTTATGCCTTTGAAAATTTTCGTAGATTGGGATCTAGTCTACCTACAATTGGTAGATTGGTTTTTGCTTTGAACTCTATTTTGGAGCTAATTTACTAAGCTTAGCGAGAGGAGTAAATGATTATCGTGAAGAAAGCTAATTTTCTTTTAGATTGGGATTCGATATTATTCACCACCCGTAGCGTCTTTATGTGAAAAGTTCCTCACAAGTAGATTTGCCCAAAAAGTTTCCTTAGCTGTAGTTTCTTGGCAGTCTGGGACTGAATACACAATCATCTAAAATGCACTGGTTAATAGACTGGGCTATAATTCCAGGGGCGAATCTTTCCCGTTGTGAGATAATTTTGTCGTTGCAGTTTCTCTTCTCGAGCCATTGTCATATAGCATGCCATCAAGGCGTAGGTGTGAGATATGCACTAGTAAAATTATGACGTGGAGGGTATAAAAACAATGTCGTATAAGTAACTAACAAATATTTGCCAAATCAATTCTGCCAGTCAACCATCAACGTTTTCGAACGTTTGACGTCACGTCTGAAAATGTCACTGAAATGAAAATACAGCCACTTTACCTTCACACTGTTATCGAAGTGACAGTTCAATCAGACCACTTTGTTGTTAGTTCCACAACTAATATTTGTTTTTACTTTGTATTTGTACTTTGTCGTTTTTACGGGAATATTGTTATGTTACTATACATTTGGGTCTTTTATTTATATCTTCGTTATAATAATCAGTACCTATTATTAATTTTACCAATAAAGATTTTATATTTACATCAATTATTTTTTTTGTCATCCCGCAGCAACACACCATTAAAATGATCCGTAGTTATTTCCGTAGTTCCTTTTCACCCGATCAAAGGACCAAAAAGACTCGACGAACCCGGTCCTTTTTCGGCAAGCCTTTTTCGGGTAGCGTGTACAACAAACATTAATTAAACCACGTTGACGCAAATCATATTACTTGGGATGACAGTCGAGATGTTCTAATCGCGGTCTTGGGAGTCCGTGATAAATTATGTTTTTAGCCGCCTTAGAGACGGCAACTTTATAAATTATAGGTGCTATTAATCTTCTTCTTTATTCTCCAGCCTTTCTCACCTGTCCCATTTGCTTAAGAAAATTAGAAATGAGATCATTACATTAAATGCGCGAGCTAGTTTACACATGGTAATAGTAAAGCGCCTAGTCACCGTTACAAACGAGTAATTGCTTAACGGCACAAATAAATTTTGGTTGCTGAGCGTGAGTTTCAGGATAGGATAGCAACCGACCTAGATGAGCCAGGTAGATCAAAGTGTTACTGAGTTTTTCATTGGAAATTCTAGAACAAGTAAATTAAAAAAATCTCGCCTCCTATTAAATGAGACCTAAATATAACGGCGAACTGTGAGTTTTCATTGGACTCACAGTTCTCCAGATTGAATTAGACATCTCTGTCTAACCCTTTGATGATACAGGCGTAATGAGATTTTGTCAGAACTTTATACTTAGTCAAGTCATTAATTAATTATTAGGTATGTAGGGATAGGGACAGGAAATCACGATTACTACATAATGTTAAATATGCGGAACTTAAGATCAAACAATAATAATCGTCGCTATTCTTTAGCGTTAACAAACACGATAATTATTATTACTATCCTATGCCAATTTACTTAGTTCTTGTGTAGACAACATAATGGAAGTTTATTATTTGAAACCTTTTTTGGGTCATAGCTTCAGTTAGTTTTGGTCCTTTGGTATTTAAATGATTATAACAAAATTTCAGTTACTTCAATCATTTTGACATAAATGTAAATTACCTTCTAAATATCCATTTATCAGATTGGTACACAACAATAATACCTAATTAACAATAATACCTTGTTTTATATATCTGACGATAGATATAATGTGAACAATAAATTCAAAAACCAAGCACGAATGCTTTTCAAAGCCCATTAAAAAGAGAACAAAGGATCAGTTGCGTTAGAAATCATGAGATCACATGCTACACATCACTTCTTTTATAAATTCAGCTTCTTTTGTGAGATAAAAGAACGTGCATGCGTCCTAATTATCTCTATATTTTCAGTTACATTACTAAGTGATATAGACCATAAATAATTCTTATAAAAACTAATTTGAATATCAATTTTAATATCAAGAAATAATAATGGCTCTTGGAAGTCTCAAATAAAGATTTAAAATAATACCTATTTCAATGCAATGAATTTTGACGGGACCAGTTTTAGTCTGATATTGCACGTTATGAACTTAATTATATTAATGTAATTGTAACGATGGTGGTTCAATTTAGTGGCTCGCAGTGGCTCAGTGATTGATGTCGACTCTGCGGATCTCAGGTTCGATTTCGTACCTATTTGTACAATCTGGTAATTTGTGCCAGTGATATTTTGTAAACGCACCGACAGTACAGCTTCTTTATTACCCGACTGCGTTTTTACCTCGTCATTAAATTTTCATGTACATGTACATGTACAAAATCTCTAGTACAAAAACCACAGCCACACTCCACTACAATGAATTTTGGCACATCCCTAATATCACAATCATTCAGGTAAATACTTATATACCCAATATTCTAAACGATGGAATAATTCCGTATCTATTTATAAATGTTGCCCATGTGTCGAATACAATTACTCTAAGACACAGTATAAATATAAACAGTTCAGAACGAACACGTGTTACTAGAATAAACGGTTGAATATCTGAGTCAGACGGTGAAGACTAATCGTATTCCTCTGTGTGAAAGGCATTCTATGTTGAAAAAATATTGTAGAAGTAACGAAAATGTTACCGATTTGAATTAACCACGCTTCAATAGGCATACGTTGGCAGGGTCAGAAAAAAGGTCGGTACGTGGACGTTGTCCTTTCAAAATATCAATATCATACAAAAATCCCATAGCAAAAGGGCTTTTGGGTTTTCTCGAACCTGAACAAATTTTTCTTTCACTAAAAACTTAATTCGGACCATTATGAACTTTTTTAATTAATCAAATAAGGCCAACCAACTGACCCGCTTAAGAGCATCAAATCTTTACTTATATTTTAGTTTTTTTTTTTCAATTACAATAATAATTATATGTTGTTCAATTTGTTAATCATTCATTCATAACTTTAGTTTTTAGAAGTTATCGAGTTATATTAAGAACAGAAAATATTACAGCCTCTATACAAGTTTAAAATTAATCTAAGTTGATTAACTAATGTCTCCCATTACAAGTTTTTTTTAACTTAATAAAATCTTACATTTCGTAACTAATTATAAACAATGCAGATTAGATCCGTCTCACTAGCTTTAAGATTAGAGTACACTCAGAGAGCACGTGTCACTCGCTGCTATTAGCTACAAATGTAACTACAAAATCACTGTCACAATGAGAACAGTTATTAAACATTTGCAGTTAGTAATTATTATTGTTTGTGGCACGTGTATGCAAATGTCGCGGCGCGGTTTGCTCATTAAACAAAATGTTTGACATCCACTAGGCGTTAATTGTGCTCGCACCTAATCTCTATATTATGTGTACACTAGTACAATGTAATGATGTATGCATGACAGACACGTGCCGAAACACGGCTCTACGTGGGAGAGCCATGCTTCGGCACGAATGGGCAGGCACGACCGGAGTGATACCACGGCCTCACAGAAAACCGGCGTTAAACAACGCTTACGTTGTGTTTCGCCGAGTGAGTGAGGCTACCGGAGGCCCAATCCCCTTTTAAAAGTTCGGCAACGCACTCGTGACTCTTCTGGTGTTGCGGGTGTCTATGGGCGGCGGTAATCGCTTACCATCAGCCGATCCGTCTGCTCGTTTGCCCTCCTATCCCACAAAAAAAAATATACATACACCCTTAGATAAACATTTTCGCGTTTTTAATATTAATAAGGATTATGACTGCCTCATTAGTCTAGTGGTCCCAAACGCGACTGCTACGCTAGAGGTCCTAGGTTCGATCCCCAGGTCGAGCAAACTATTATTGAGTTTTTCTATGAAATTCTCAGTGGATTCGATCGAGCAAAGTGTTATTGGGTTTTTTTATAAAATTCTCAGTAGCAGCTCGGAGTCTGGATTTGTGCCCGGTTAATGGCAATAGGCTCGCCCCCTATTACATGAGACCTAAACATACCGGCCAACTGTGGGTGTACATTAGTACACATCTGCCTACCCCTTCGGGGAATACAGGCATGATGGTATGTTATGTCATGTTAAAAGGATTTCATTACGAAAATATTTACGTACCTACTTATTAACAGATATTAGTACATACTCTTTTGTCATAATGTGTGCAATGTATAGTAATTATGAAAACAGCGAGAATTGCCCATTAGTCAAATGTTTGGGGTTCAGTGGGCGGAATTGGCGTCCGCGCCCACTGAAGCGCTCACGTGAGTTGTAGTTTTCAGTATCTATTAGTAGATTGCGTTTACCACTGTAATTTCAATTGCACATTGTGTTTAATGATAGTACTAAACATTTTTACAACAAACTTCAAAGAGGTTTTGTTTTAATTTCACTATTTTACCTTATAATTATGCTCTCCCATATAAACGTAGGAGAGCCATGCTTCGGCACGAATGGGCCGGTTCGACCGGAGTGATACCACAGCCACACAGAAAACCGGCGTGACACAACGCTTCCGTTGTGTTTTGCCGAGTGAGTGAGGTTATCGGAGACCCAACCCCCTTTTAAAAGGCCGGCAACGCACTTGTAACTGCTCTGGTGTTGCGGGTGTCCGTGGGCGGCGGTAATCGCTTACCATCAGGCGATCCCTCAGCTCGTTTGCCCATCAACGTGAATTAAGTATTTCAACCAGATTTCCAACATTATAACGTGAATTAAGTATTTCAACCAGATTTCCATATTATTTTTATATCCGTTCATCATATTATATTGTGAAAGGCTTCTCATAAGACTACGGGCATTTATAAATTATGTCAAGACCTTTCATCGGAGCCTCTAGTACAAAAAACACGGTGTGACTAAAAAAATAATATAAAAAATGTAAATATAATATCAATACCATCACGCCTGTATTCCCCGAAGGGTTAGGCAGAGTCGTACTAATGTACACCCACAGTTTGCCGGTATGTTTAGGCCTCCGAGCTGCTACTGAGAATTTCATAGAAAAACCTAATAACACTGCTCTCGAGTAGCAGTCGCGCTTGGGACCACTAGACTAATGAAGCAGTATAATATCAACAAAAATAATTTAAAAAATTATATAATAGATTACTAGGTAGGTACTATTTCTTAACGTAATTGTTACATTATGGGCAGCCCCCAAAACACTCGCTCTTCACCGCCTCTTCGTGTTTTTGCTGGAAAGATGAAACGGCGCAACAAACGCCCCAGTAACACATTTTTATCTGTTCAATGATATTTATTTCTGTAAATAGATCTATTAAAGACGGCTTTATTAAAAATCAATATTTTGTCAAACCAGAGTGCGCCGGCATTTCCTAACCCACGACCTCTAAGAACAAATACCTAGGTGTTAAAATGTTCAATTACTAAGGCATTAAAAGTTACACAAAAACCAGAATTTTATTTTTTGTTTGGCTACGATCTACGTATTTGTATGTACACATCACAGTGTTGTGCGTTATGCTGAACTGGGTCTGCATTCGCTGCAGAGCATTGAAACGTGTTATTATTGCTATAATTGATTGGCAATTGTTTTGTAACAAATGGGAAACACAGCTGCAGCATTAATTGGTTTCCGAACCAATTTGGTGAATATTATAGTTTGTATCGTTTTTATAGTCATATTTTGGTGTTATATTTTTTTGGCATTTTTATAATTATGTAGAAACTGGTATTAAATTGTTGCTTACCGCTAAAGCAGGTTTAAAGAAAGCCTAACCCTTTTCAATATAATAGAAGGCAAACAAGCCTGTGTGTATTTTTTGCGCGCAGGCTTTTGAGAAAGCAAACTCAAATGGGTTTTCCATAGATGCTTCACAAGAGCATACATAGAAAATCCAATAACACTTTGCTCGACCTGGCAATCTAAAGCAGGCCCTCTAGCTTAGTGCTTAGACTGACGAAGCAGTTCTTCACAGTAGGAGGAGAAATAATAAATAAAAACTAAATAATTGTTTATAATTATTATTTAATTATTTATATTCTGAAACCTGTACATCAAACAATGTTCAGAAAACGAAACTTTACAGTTGTTCACTGTATCTTGTTAGTTTTGTTCAGAACTTATTGAAGTACAGGAGAAACTTGGCGTCTTTGTCTATGCAGTCATGTTCTTCATTCAGAGTTCCTCACCACGTGCCAGGAAATAGTTGGAATATCTACTGAAGTTAGGAAACATTGCAACGAAACTTTATGATTATATTGCGCATATCAATAGTAGTGGCAAGCAGTGATAGCCTAGTGATATGACAATTGGACTGCCAAGTCGTAGATCTCGAGTTCCAATCCAAGGCACGCACCTCTGACTTTTTGTCGTAATATCGATGTGGAGATATCGTGTGGAAACCTGCAAGCCTGAGAAATTATCCCAATATATTTTTGGGGCACTTGTGGAATCGAGAAACAGCTAAGTATATTTTTTAGTCGGCAAACGAGCTGATGAGCCACCTAATGGTAAGTAGTCATCGTCGCCCATAGACACCTGCAACACTAGAGGAGTTGCTGATACTTTGTCGATCTTTAAGAGCCCCTGCGGACTGCAGACTACCAGAGCCGTAACAACCGTAGCAACTAGCTCTTACGTGCATAAATTGAAACACACACCCAGGTCCTTAACGACAGACTGCGACGTAAGGATGGTCGCTAGCCAATCAAACCCCAAGAGGTTCTACCACTGAGCAAGTCAGATATTTTCACGCCTCTTACGGGATGCCTAACTGAAAGGCAGTGAGCCACAGATTCTAACCCGTCCCCACACGGGGTGAGAACTAGTTAAGAATACGTATACATGTCGTCATATGTCTGTATATATGACGACACGTTTGGCGTAGCGACTAAGCGATTAGCTTATGCGGCAATTGTTGTAGGTTCCATTCCCACACGGTACAAATATTTGTATAACCTACAGGTTTCGCGTCCGGGCGTTCGTGTATGTGAGAATTTGTGTTTGTAAACGCACCCATGATGCAGGAGAAAATCCTAGTATTAGGCAGCGCTTTTAAAAAAATATATATTTCTACAAAACTAAACAGCGTTAAAGATATGGTCTAAAATAAGTAGCTCTTTTTTTCTTTTCTCTGGCTATATTATCGTGCCCGTCGGCTGCAGACACGATTATAAGATCCATTATTTGCAAAGAAAAATGTTACATTTCTTGTTTGTATCGCGTATTCTTTACGCGTTGCGTGTTATTTTCGTAATAACATTTACCTGGAAATAATAAAAATGCATGAATAAAAATCTTTTCATTACACGGTTCAATGGGCAGGAAAAATATTATTGTGTAACTCTCTGCAACTGACACAACAACTAGGGTAATCGGTTTTCCTTCACATTTAAATGGAATGATATTTTATGATATTTGTCTCATACAAGCAGTGATAGCCTAGTGGTATGACCGTTGTACTGCCAAGTCAAAGGTCTCGAGTTCGCACCCAAGGCACGCACCTCTGACTTTTCGAAGTCAGAGGTGCGTGCTGCGTACGTACGTGATGTGTATTAAATTGTTAATTATCACTCGCTTAAACGGTGATGGAAAAACACCTAGAGGAAACCTGCATGCCTGAAAGATTTTCTCGATGGCGTGTGAAGTCTGTCAATCCGCACTACGCCAGCGTGGTGGACTATAGCCTAATCCCTCTCATTCTGAGAGGAGACCCGTGCCCAGCAGTGGGAAAGTGTAATGGGTTGATTATGTTATGTATATCTCATACTTAAGAGTGCGACGGACCGAATGTCTCTTACAAACTTAATATCGAAATAAATCGTAATTCAAACGCAATTTAATCAAATTCTGTTATTATTCGGATTCCGATACCGTTAATCTAGGTTCCTAATAATTGTAAGCGAATGCAGTTTTTGATAATTTTACCAAGTTTGGAACGATTTTCCAGTCTTTTATTTCCAATGAAGTGGTAGCAGACGAATCCTAAATTAACGGTATCCAAGTCCGAATAATAACATAATTTGATAGAATATTGTCTGGATTAAGATTTATTTCGGTATTACGATTTTGTGGGCATTTCAAGCTCCGCCGGACCCTTAACTGCTTCATTAGTCTAGTGGTCCCAAGCGCGACTGCTACGCTACACGTCCTGAGTTCGATCCCACGGTCGAGCAAAGTGTTATTGGGTTTTTCTATGAAATTTTCAGTAGTAGCTCGGAGTCTGGATTTGTATCCGGTTAGTGGCAACAGACTCGCCCTCTATTACATGGCACCTAAAAAATATACCGGCGAACTGTGGGTGTACATTAGTCAACCGCTACCTAATCCTTCGAGGGATACCTACAGGCGTGATGGTATGTTATGTATGCCATACCTGATTTATTTCAGTGATCTCGCCACAGAGCCCCCCTGAAGCTAGTTACCAATTCAATCTACAGTTATACTACAGATTATGTCTTAGGTGTCAGACTGTAGCTGATAATCACAGTAAATATTCATGAAGTCATGAATTCTAGGTTTTATAGCCCTGCAGCGTTTGATCTAGATCCAGGTTTAGGTAGTCTTGGGAATGTGTTATGTTTACTGCGTTTCCATCGTTTTATTTCTGTCTGTAAAAGTTCATGTCGTATGTTAATATTTCGATCTGGCGGGTTGGACTCGCGTTAGCTTAGTGGTCATATATAGCCTCTGGTGTATCTCAACATAAGACGCAGGTTAGAATCATACCCGCAGTCGAATTTTTCTTACACTAAAATAACTTTATACCGTCGTTAACATGAAACGTACAAAAAAAAAAGTTCTATATAACATTATACAATATTAAGTATAAATTCAGCAGTGTCCGCCATTGTTAGGTATATTAAGAAAAAGTATAGTATAACTATATTATCTAATAATGGAAATAAAATTAATATGGGCTTTTAAAGTGTTATTAGGAAATTAAGCCGCAAATTGAAGCTTGTATTAAGGGTAGGGTTGTTAATTAAGGGAAGATAGGCGTGAAGATATTATAATGTAAAAATGTGAAGATTAATGCAATGTTATTATATTAGATTCGGCAGTAAGATATAAAAACAATATCCAAACACCACCGGTCCCTCTCCCCCCTACTGCCAACACAACGCTTACTCCCGGTGCTCTGGCGACCTTGCTCACCGTTAGGAACACAACATAGCACGGAGCTATGTTATTTGGCTACGATTTTCTGCAAGGTGGAGGTACTTCCCTAGTCGAGCAGCTCCAATTGTGAGTGGAATTATTTGATTCCACTAAGCCCTACCTCTCTTAAAAAAATTGCTATCGCTATCTATTACTTATATCGATAAGAAAAGAAAAAGTTTTTTAGTGAATTCAATGAGTCAGAAAATCATAAAGGTACTTATTACGATTATGTACCTACACATACACTGATGCAATGCTCTCATCAAAACCCAAAAATAATCATACAATTAGAGGACGTAACTTATGTACCTAAGTCTAATATTAATCCATATTTCAAAAAGTTCATTCAACAAATTTCAAGTCTATTGGTTTTAACCGAAGGCGACATCAATCAAAAGTTTTCCATTTAACTTTATCATTCATTCCTTGGTGAACATTTCTCGTAGAACAAATACAAGTATTTTCTAGTTGAATGCGTTTTATTTCATAGTGACTTGTCTTCATCATTTAATTATATTCTTAAACTAAATACAGTTATGTCATGTATAGACTACAAACCAAAATGTGTCACGACTGGGTGACAGATTTCTATAAGAAATTCGGAGCGTGATGCTGAGAGCACGCTTTTTCTGTTTTGTTTGACGTGGCTGTCATAGAGTCAATACCTAAGTTAAACCCTAAATAATGGGATGAAGCTGATAAATAGATGATAGAAAAAAAATATAAATGCATTTAGATAGGATTTTATAACGTTTTGTATAAATGGCGAGTACAATGATAGTCCGGTCTTATTTGTAATATTGGTGTTTGAGTAATACTACCTAGTAAATACATATACCTATTGTATAATAATATTATATTATATATAATAATGTTATATTGTTTACGAAGTTTTACTAACATATTTGAATCACCAATCATGAGTAAAAATTCTTTCAACATTTAGGCCACATGCTCTGAAAATAAACTAAATGGTACGTTATTATAGGCACTTAATAATAAACTAAACGTATACAGATTTGCATTCGTCAATAGACGTTTATTTTCAGGAATTCCGACCGTACTTCTTTATAATAAATTTAATATTTACATACACTGTGAAAATTTTCTATACCTACAACACTCATACTGGATATTCTTGGAAAAACACGCGAACTCAAAGTTATACGACTTTCTTTTCATAGCGTAATAGAATTTTTGCGCACGAGTGACGTCATAGCTAGGGTGGTCAAACCGTTGGATTTCCTGGACGCGTCTGTTTTTGAAGCCTCCAGGCACGTTATAAACTGTAACGAGCTTCAGTTTTGTAAATTAGGAAACTGAGAAAAATCCCTGCTGCCCTGAAATGTCCGCAAGTATTCACTTCTGTATTCCCAGAAAGGTTGTGTAGAAGTACTAATGTACAGTTACAGTACGCCGGTATGTTTGGGTCTCATGTAACAGGTCTTTAATGTGGGAGAGCCATGCTTCGGCACGAATGGGCCGGCTCGACCGGAGTGATACCACGGCTTCACAGAAAACCGGCGTCAAACAACGTTTACGTTATGTTGCGCCGAGTGAGTGAAGTTACCGGAGGCCCAATCCCCTTTTAAAAGGCGGGCAACGCACTTGTGACTCCTTTGGTGTTGCGGGTGTCCATGGGCGGCGGTAATCGCTTACCATCAGGCGATCCGTCTGCTCGTTTCTCCCCCTAATTCATAAAAAAAAACAGAGGCGAGCCATTTGCCATTAACCGTGCACAAATCCAAACTCCGAGCTGAGAATTATATAAAACCCAATCACTATGATCGACTTGGGAATCAAAACCAAGACCTCTAGCGTAGTGTCAGTGAACTTGGCAGATCATTGTCCAGCAGATCAAAAATAAATGAGAGTTCTTTTCGCATGCAGCAGAGTTCTATAGTTCCTGATACTTTTCAAGAATAGTTCTGCCGTATTTCCGAAAAAAAAGTCAGTTAAAAAAATGATCTGCCAACTTCCCGTAGCATATCATTTTGCAGCAGATCAAAAATTAATGTGAGTTCCTTTCGCATGCACCTGAGTTCTACAGTTCCTGATACTTTTTAGAAATAGTTCTGGCGTTTTTCCTATAAAAAAAATTAAAGGAAAAATGATCTGCCAACTTCCCGTAGCAGATCAATTTGCAGCAGATCGGAAATAAATGTCAGTTCCATCCGTATACAGCTGAGTTCTACAGTTCCTGATAACTTTCAAAAATAGTTCTGGCGTTTTCCCTAAAAAAAACCAGGTAGTAACGAGTAAAGGAGTATAAATTTAGATCCAATAGAATGCAAGTTTGATTTTTTTTTCGAAAGATTCATTACCATTCCTAGAGGCTAGAACTCTCGCTTTTCTAATAAACACGAATCAGAGCTATAAGATACAACTACACTTGAGACGGGAACTCTCTTCGGAATACCAGCAGAGCATGGTAGAATAGTAGAAAAGTTAAAATCGAAAATATTTTTTTTAATAGACTCCAGCATAGTTAGAGACGGGAACTCTCGCGTTTCTAATAGACACAAATCACGGCTACAAGATACAACTCCAACTAAGACTGGAACTCTCTTAGGAATACCAGCAGAGCATGGTAGAATAGTAGAAAAGTTAAAATCGAAAATATTTTTTTTAATAGACTCAAGCATAGTTAGAAACGGGAACTCTCGCGTTTCTAATAGACACAAATAACAGCTACAAGATACAATTCCAATTGGGACTGGAACTCTCTTAGGAATACCAGCAGAGCATGGTAGAATAGTAGAAAAGTTAAAATCGAAAATATTTTTTTTAATAGATTCAAGCATAGTTAGAGACGGGAACTCTCGCGTTTCTAATAGACACAAATAACAGCTACAAGATACTATTCCGATTGAGACTGGAACTCTCTTAGGAATACCAGCAGAGCATGGTAGAATGACAGAAAAAGTTAAAAATAGAAAAGATTTTTTTTGATAGAGTAAAGCATTGCTAGAGACGGGAACTCTCGCGTTTCTAATAGACACAAATAACAGCTACAAGATACAATTCCGATTGAGACTGGAACTCTCTTAGGAATACCAGCAGAGCATGGTAGAATGACAGAAAAAGTTAAAAATAGAAAAGATTTTTTTTGATAGAGTAAAGCATTGCTAGAGACGGGAACTCTCGCGTTTCTAATAGACACAAATAACAGCTACAAGATACAATTCCAATTGGGACTGGAACTCTCTTAGGAATACCAGCAGAGCATGGTAGAATAGTAGAAAAGTTAAAATCGAAAATATTTTTTTTAATAGACTCAAGCATAGTTAGAGACGGGAACTCTCGCGTTTCTAATAGACACAAATAGCAGCTACAAGATACAACTCCACTTGAGACCGTAACTCTCTTAGGAATACCAGCAGAGCATGGTAGAATAGTAGAAAAGTTAAAACCGAAAATATTTTTTTTAATAGACTCAAGCATAGTTAGAAACGGGAACTCTCGCGTTTCTAATAGACACAAATCACAGCTACAAGATACAATTCCAATTGGGACTGGAACTCTCATGGGAATACCAGCAGAGCATGGTAGAATAGTAGAAAAGTTAAAATCGAAAATATTTTTTTAATAGACTCAAGCATAGTTAGAAACGGGAACTCTCACGTTTCTAATAGACACAAATAACAGCTACAAGATACAATTCCGACTAAGACTAGAACTCTCTTAGAAATACCAGCAGAGCATGGTAGAATGACAGAAAAAGTTAAAAATAAAAAATATTTTTTTTGATAGAGTAAAGCATTGCTAGAGACGGGAACTCTCGCGTTTCTAATAGACAAAAATCACAGCTACAAGATACAATTCCGAATAAGACTAGAACTCTCTTAGGAATACCAGCAGAGCATGGTAGAATAGTAGAAAAGTTAAAATCGAAAATATTTTTTTTAATAGACTCAAGCATAGTTAGAGACGGGAACTCTCGCGTTTCTAATAGACACAAATAACAGCTACAAGATACAATTCCACTTGAGACCGTAACTCTCTTAGGAATACCAGCAGAGCATGGTAGAATAGTAGAAAAGTTAAAATCGAAAATATTTTTTTTAATAGACTCAAGCATTGTTAGAGACGGGAACTCTCGCGTTTCTAATAGAAACAAATCACAGCTACAAGATACAATTCCAATTGGGACTGGAACTCTCATGGGAATACCAGCAGAGCATGGTAGAATAGTAGAAAAGTTAAAATCGAAAATATTTTTTTTAATAGACTCAAGCATAGTTAGAAACGGGAACTCTCGCGTTTCTAATAGATACAAATCACAGCTACAAGATACAATTCCGACTAAGACTAGAACTCTCTTAGGAATACCAGCAGAGCATGGTAGAATAGCAGAAAAGTGAAAAATCGAAAATATTATTTACATAGATTTATATAATTGCTAGAGGCTAGAACTCTCCGTTTTTCTAATAAACACGAAGCAGAGCTATAAGATACAACTACTTTTGAGACGGGAACTCTCCTTGGAATACCAGCAGAGCATGGTAGAATAGTAGAAAAGTTAAAATCGAAAATATTTTTTTTAATAGACTCAAGCATAGTTAGAGACGGGGACTCTCGCGTTTCTAATAGACACAAATCACAGCTACAAGATACATTTCCAACTAAGACTGGAACTCTCTTAGGAATACCAGCAGAGCATGGTAGAATAGTAGAAAAGTTAAAATCGAAAATATATTTTTTAATAGACTCAAGCATAGTTAGAGACGGGGACTCTCGCGTTTCTAATAGACACAAATCACAGCTACAAGATACATTTCCAACTAAGACTGGAACTCTCTTAGGAATACCAGCAGAGCATGGTAGAATAGTAGAAAAGTTAAAATCGAAAATATTTTTTTAATAGACTCAAGCATAGTTAGAAACGGAACTCTCACGTTTCTAATAGAAACAAATAACAGCTACAAGATACAATTCCGACTAAGACTAGAACTCTCTTAGAAATACCAGCAGAGCATGGTAGAATGACAGAAAAAGTTAAAAATAGAAAAGATTTTTTTTGATAGAGTAAAGCATTGCTAGAGACGGGAACTCTCGCGTTTCTAATAGAAACAAATAACAGCTACAAGATACAATTCCGACTAAGACTAGAACTCTCTTAGAAATACCAGCAGAGCATGGTAGAATGACAGAAAAAGTTAAAAATAGAAAAGATTTTTTTTTATAGAGTAAAGCATTGCTAGAGACGGGAACTCTCGCGTTTCTAATAGACAAAAATCACAGCTACAAGATACAATTCCAATTGGGACTGGAACTCTCTTAGGAATACCAGCAGAGCATGGTAGAATAGTAGAAAAGTTAAAATCGAAAATATTTTTTTTAATAGACTCAAGCATAGTTAGAAACGGGAACTCTCGCGTTTCTAATAGACACAAATAACAGCTACAAGATACAATTCCGACTAAGACTGGAACTCTCTTAGGAATACCAGCAGAGCATGGTAGAATAGCAGAAAAGTGAAAAATCGAAAATATTTTTTTCATAAATTTATATAATTGCTAGAGGCTAGAACTCTCGTTTTTCTAATAAACACGAAGCAGAGCTATGAGATACAACTATTTTGAGACGGGAACTCTCCTAGGAATACCAGCAGAGCATGGTAAAATAGTAGAAAAGTTAAAATCGAAAATATTTTTTTTAATAGACTCAAGCATAGTTAGAAACGGGAACTCTCGCGTTTCTAATAGACAAAAATTACAGCTACAAGATACAATTCCAATTGGGACTGGAACTCTCTTAGGAATACCAGCAGAGCATGGTAGAATGACAGAAAAAGTTAAAAATAGAAAAGATTTTTTTTGATAGAGTAAAGCATTGCTAGAGACGGGAACTCTCGCGTTTCTAATAGACAAAAATCACAGCTACAAGATACAATTCCAATTGGGACTGGAACTTTCTTAGGAATACCAGCAGAGCATGGTAGAATGACAGAAAAAGTTAAAAATAGAAAATATTTTTTTTAATAGATTCAAGCATAGTTAGAGACGGGAACTCTCGCGTTTCTAATAGACACAAATCACAGCTACAAGATACAATTCCAATTGGGACTGGAACTCTCTTAGGAATACCAGCAGAGCATGGTAGAATAGTAGAAAAGTTAAAATCGAAAATATTTTTTTTAATAGACTCAAGCATAGTTAGAGACGGGAACTCTCGCGTTTCTAATAGACACAAATCACAGCTACAAGATACAATTCCAATTGGGACTGGAACTCTCATGGGAATACCAGCAGAGCATGGTAGAATAGTAGAAAAGTTAAAATCGAAAATATTTTTTTAATAGACTCAAGCATAGTTAGAAACGGGAACTCTCACGTTTCTAATAGACACAAATAACAGCTACAAGATACAATTCCGACTAAGACTAGAACTCTCTTAGAAATACCAGCAGAGCATGGTAGAATGACAGAAAAAGTTAAAAATAGAAAAGATTTTTTTTGATAGAGTAAAGCATTGCTAGAGACATGAACTCTCGCGTTTCTAATAGACAAAAATCACAGCTACAAGATACAATTCCGAATAAGACTAGAACTCTCTTAGAAATACCAGCAGAGCATGGTAGAATAGTAGAAAAGTTAAAATCTCTATTAAAAAAAATATTTTCGATTTTAACTTTTCTACTATTCTACCATGCTCTGCTGGTATTCCAAGGAGAGTTCCCGTCTCAAAAGTAGTTGTATCTCATAGCTCTGCTTCGTGTTTATTAGAAAAACGATAGTTCTAGCCTCTAGTAATTATATAAATCTATGAAAAAAATATTTTCGATTTTTCACTTTTCTGCTATTTTACCATGCTCTGCTGGTATTCCTAAGAGAGTTCCAGTCCCAATTGGAATTGTATCTTGTAGCTGTGATTTTTGTCTATTAGAAACGCGAGAGTTCCCGTCTCTAGCAATGCTTTACTCTATCAAAAAAAATCTTTACTATGTTTAACTTTTTCTGTCATTCTACCATGCTCTGCTGGTATTTTTAAGAGAGTTCTAGTCTTAGTCGGAATTGTATCTTGTAGCTGTTATTTGTGTCTATTAGAAACGCGAGAGTTCCCGTCTCTAACTATGCTTGAGTCTATTAAAAAAAATATTTTCGACTTTAACTTTTCTACTATTCTACCATGCTCTGCTGGTATTCCTAAGAGAGTTCCAGTCCCAATTGGAGTTGTATCTTGTAGCTGTGATTTGTGTCTATTAGAAACGCGAGAGTTCCCGTTTATAACTATGCTTGAGTCTATTAAAAAAAAAATTTTCGATTTTAACTTTTCTACTATTCTACCATGCTCTGCTGGTATTCCTAAGAGAGTTCCAGTCCCAATTGGAATTGTATCTTGTAGCTGTGATTTTTGTCTATTAGAAACGCGAGAGTTCCCGTCTCTAACTATGCTTGAGTCTATTAAAAAAATAATTTCGATTTTAACTTTTCTACTATTCTACCATGCTCTGCTGGTATTCCCATGAGAGTTCCAGTCCCAATTGGAATTGTATCTTGTAGCTGTGATTTGTGTCTATTAGAAACGCCAGAGCTCCCGTCTCTAGCTATGCTTTACTCTATCAAAAAAAATCTTTTCTATTTTTAACTTTTTCTGTCATTCTACCATGCTCTGCTGGTATTCCTAAGAGAGTTCCAGTCCCAATTGGAATTGTATCTTGTAGCCGTGATTTGTGTCTATTAGAAACGCGAGAGTTCCCGTCTCTAACTATGCTGGAGTCTATTAAAAAAAATATTTTCGATTTTAACTTTTCTACTATTCTACCATGCTCTGCTGGTATTCCTAAGAGAGTTCCAGTCCCAATTGGAATTGTATCTTGTAGCTGTTATTTGTGTCTATTAGAAACGCGAGAGTTCCCGTCTCTAGCTATGCTGGAGTCTATTAAAAAAAATATTTTCGATTTTAACTTTTCTACTATTCTACCATGCTCTGCTGGTATTCCTAAGAGAGTTCCAGTCTCAATCGGAATTGTATCTTGTAGCTGTTATTTGTGTCTATTAGAAACGCGAGAGTTCCCGTCTCTAACTATGCTTGAGTCTATTAAAAAAAATATTTTCGATTTTAACTTTTCTACTATTCTACCATGCTCTGCTGGTATTCCTAAGAGAGTTACGGTCTCAAGTGGAGTTGTATCTTGTAGCTGCTATTTGTGTCTATTAGAAACGCGAGAGTTCCCGTCTCTAACTATGCTTGAGTCTATTAAAAAAAATATTTTCGATTTTAACTTTTCTACTATTCTACCATGCTCTGCTGGTATTCCTAAGAGAGTTCCAGTCTCAATCGGAATTGTATCTTGTAGCTGTAATTTGTCTCTATTAGAAACGCGAGAGTTCCCGTCTCTAGCAATGCTTTACTCTATCAAAAAAAATATTTTCGATTTTAACTTTTCTACTATTCTACCATGCTCTGCTGGTATTTCTAAGAGAGTTCTAGTCTTAGTCGGAATTGTATCTTGTAGCTGTTATTTGTTTCTATTAGAAACGTGAGAGTTCCCGTCTCTAACTATGCTTAAATCTATTAAAAAAAATATTTTCTATTTTTAACTTTTTCTGTCATTCTACCATGCTCTGCTGGTATTTCTGAGAGAGTTCTAGTCTTAGTCGGAATTGTATCTTGTAGCTGTTATTTGTGTCTATTAGAAACGCGAGAGTTCCCGTTTCTAACTATGCTTGTGTCTATTAAAAAAAATATTTTCGGTTTTAACTTTTCTACTATTCTACCATGCTCTGCTGGTATTCCTAAGAGAGTTACGGTCTCAAGTGGAGTTGTATCTTGTAGCTGCTATTTGTGTCTATTAGAAACGCGAGAGTTCCCGTCTCTAACTATGCTGGAGTCTATTAAAAAAAATATTTTCGATTTTAACTTTTCTACTATTCTACCATGCTCTGCTGGTATTCCTAAGAGAGTTCCAGTCCCAATTGGAATTGTATCTTGTAGCTGTTATTTGTGTCTATTAGAAACGCGAGAGTTCCCGTCTCTAGCAATGCTTTACTCTATCAAAAAAAATCTTTTCTATTTTTAGCTTTTTCTATCATTCTACCATGCTCTGCTGGTATTTCTAAGAGAGTTCTAGTCCTAGTCGGAATTGTATCTTTTAGCTGTTATTTGTGTCTATTAGAAACGTGAGAGTTCCCGTCTCTAACTATGCTTGAGTCTATTAAAAAAAATATTTTCGATTTTAACTTTTCTACTATTCTACCATGCTCTGCTGGTATTCCTAAGAGAGTTCCAGTCCCAATTGGAATTGTATCTTGTAGCTGTGATTTGTGTCTATTAGAAACGCGAGAGTTCCCGTTTCTAACTATGCTTGAGTCTATTAAAAAAAATCTTTACTATTTTTATTTTTTTTCTGTCATTCTACCATGCTCTGCTGGTATTTCTAAGAGAGTTCTCGTCTTAGTCGGAATTGTATCTTGTAGCTGTTATTTGTGTCTATTAGAAACGCGAGAGTTCCCGTCTCTAACTATGCTTGAGTCTATTAAAAAAATAATTTCGATTTTAACTTTTCTACTATTCTACCATGCTCTGCTGGTATTCCCATGAGAGTTCCAGTCCCAATTGGAATTGTATCTTGTAGCTGTGATTTGTGTCTATTAGAAACGCCAGAGCTCCCGTCTCTAGCTATGCTTTACTCTATCAAAAAAAATCTTTTCTATTTTTAACTTTTTCTGTCATTCTACCATGCTCTGCTGGTATTCCTAAGAGAGTTCCAGTCCCAATTGGAATTGTATCTTGTAGCCGTGATTTGTGTCTATTAGAAACGCGAGAGTTCCCGTCTCTAACTATGCTGGAGTCTATTAAAAAAAATATTTTCGATTTTAACTTTTCTACTATTCTACCATGCTCTGCTGGTATTCCTAAGAGAGTTCCAGTCCCAATTGGAATTGTATCTTGTAGCTGTTATTTGTGTCTATTAGAAACGCGAGAGTTCCCGTCTCTAGCTATGCTGGAGTCTATTAAAAAAAATATTTTCGATTTTAACTTTTCTACTATTCTACCATGCTCTGCTGGTATTCCTAAGAGAGTTCCAGTCTCAATCGGAATTGTATCTTGTAGCTGTTATTTGTGTCTATTAGAAACGCGAGAGTTCCCGTCTCTAACTATGCTTGAGTCTATTAAAAAAAATATTTTCGATTTTAACTTTTCTACTATTCTACCATGCTCTGCTGGTATTCCTAAGAGAGTTACGGTCTCAAGTGGAGTTGTATCTTGTAGCTGCTATTTGTGTCTATTAGAAACGCGAGAGTTCCCGTCTCTAACTATGCTTGAGTCTATTAAAAAAAATATTTTCGATTTTAACTTTTCTACTATTCTACCATGCTCTGCTGGTATTCCTAAGAGAGTTCCAGTCCCAATTGGAATTGTATCTTGTAGCTGTGATTTGTGTCTATTAGAAACGCCAGAGCTCCCGTCTCTAGCTATGCTTTACTCTATCAAAAAAAATCTTTTCTATTTTTAACTTTTTCTGTCATTCTACCATGCTCTGCTGGTATTCCTAAGAGAGTTCCAGTCCCAATTGGAATTGTATCTTGTAGCCGTGATTTGTGTCTATTAGAAACGCGAGAGTTCCCGTCTCTAACTATGCTGGAGTCTATTAAAAAAAATATTTTCGATTTTAACTTTTCTACTATTCTACCATGCTCTGCTGGTATTCCTAAGAGAGTTCCAGTCCCAATTGGAATTGTATCTTGTAGCTGTTATTTGTGTCTATTAGAAACGCGAGAGTTCCCGTCTCTAGCTATGCTGGAGTCTATTAAAAAAAATATTTTCGATTTTAACTTTTCTACTATTCTACCATGCTCTGCTGGTATTCCTAAGAGAGTTCCAGTCTCAATCGGAATTGTATCTTGTAGCTGTTATTTGTGTCTATTAGAAACGCGAGAGTTCCCGTCTCTAACTATGCTTGAGTCTATTAAAAAAAATATTTTCGATTTTAACTTTTCTACTATTCTACCATGCTCTGCTGGTATTCCTAAGAGAGTTACGGTCTCAAGTGGAGTTGTATCTTGTAGCTGCTATTTGTGTCTATTAGAAACGCGAGAGTTCCCGTCTCTAACTATGCTTGAGTCTATTAAAAAAAATATTTTCGATTTTAACTTTTCTACTATTCTACCATGCTCTGCTGGTATTCCTAAGAGAGTTCCAGTCTCAATCGGAATTGTATCTTGTAGCTGTAATTTGTCTCTATTAGAAACGCGAGAGTTCCCGTCTCTAGCAATGCTTTACTCTATCAAAAAAAATATTTTCGATTTTAACTTTTCTACTATTCTACCATGCTCTGCTGGTATTTCTAAGAGAGTTCTAGTCTTAGTCGGAATTGTATCTTGTAGCTGTTATTTGTTTCTATTAGAAACGTGAGAGTTCCCGTCTCTAACTATGCTTAAATCTATTAAAAAAAATATTTTCTATTTTTAACTTTTTCTGTCATTCTACCATGCTCTGCTGGTATTTCTGAGAGAGTTCTAGTCTTAGTCGGAATTGTATCTTGTAGCTGTTATTTGTGTCTATTAGAAACGCGAGAGTTCCCGTTTCTAACTATGCTTGTGTCTATTAAAAAAAATATTTTCGGTTTTAACTTTTCTACTATTCTACCATGCTCTGCTGGTATTCCTAAGAGAGTTACGGTCTCAAGTGGAGTTGTATCTTGTAGCTGCTATTTGTGTCTATTAGAAACGCGAGAGTTCCCGTCTCTAACTATGCTGGAGTCTATTAAAAAAAATATTTTCGATTTTAACTTTTCTACTATTCTACCATGCTCTGCTGGTATTCCTAAGAGAGTTCCAGTCCCAATTGGAATTGTATCTTGTAGCTGTTATTTGTGTCTATTAGAAACGCGAGAGTTCCCGTCTCTAGCAATGCTTTACTCTATCAAAAAAAATCTTTTCTATTTTTAGCTTTTTCTATCATTCTACCATGCTCTGCTGGTATTTCTAAGAGAGTTCTAGTCCTAGTCGGAATTGTATCTTTTAGCTGTTATTTGTGTCTATTAGAAACGTGAGAGTTCCCGTCTCTAACTATGCTTGAGTCTATTAAAAAAAATATTTTCGATTTTAACTTTTCTACTATTCTACCATGCTCTGCTGGTATTCCTAAGAGAGTTCCAGTCCCAATTGGAATTGTATCTTGTAGCTGTGATTTGTGTCTATTAGAAACGCGAGAGTTCCCGTTTCTAACTATGCTTGAGTCTATTAAAAAAAATCTTTACTATTTTTATTTTTTTTCTGTCATTCTACCATGCTCTGCTGGTATTTCTAAGAGAGTTCTCGTCTTAGTCGGAATTGTATCTTGTAGCTGTTATTTGTGTCTATTAGAAACGCGAGAGTTCCCGTCTCTAACTATGCTTGAGTCTATTAAAAAAATAATTTCGATTTTAACTTTTCTACTATTCTACCATGCTCTGCTGGTATTCCCATGAGAGTTCCAGTCCCAATTGGAATTGTATCTTGTAGCTGTGATTTGTGTCTATTAGAAACGCCAGAGCTCCCGTCTCTAGCTATGCTTTACTCTATCAAAAATAATCTTTTCTATTTTTAACTTTTTCTGTCATTCTACCATGCTCTGCTGGTATTCCTAAGAGAGTTCCAGTCCCAATTGGAATTGTATCTTGTAGCCGTGATTTGTGTCTATTAGAAACGCGAGAGTTCCCGTCTCTAACTATGCTGGAGTCTATTAAAAAAAATATTTTCGATTTTAACTTTTCTACTATTCTACCATGCTCTGCTGGTATTCCTAAGAGAGTTCCAGTCCCAATTGGAATTGTATCTTGTAGCTGTTATTTGTGTCTATTAGAAACGCGAGAGTTCCCGTCTCTAGCTATGCTGGAGTCTATTAAAAAAAATATTTTCGATTTTAACTTTTCTACTATTCTACCATGCTCTGCTGGTATTCCTAAGAGAGTTCCAGTCTCAATCGGAATTGTATCTTGTAGCTGTTATTTGTGTCTATTAGAAACGCGAGAGTTCCCGTCTCTAACTATGCTTGAGTCTATTAAAAAAAATATTTTCGATTTTAACTTTTCTACTATTCTACCATGCTCTGCTGGTATTCCTAAGAGAGTTACGGTCTCAAGTGGAGTTGTATCTTGTAGCTGCTATTTGTGTCTATTAGAAACGCGAGAGTTCCCGTCTCTAACTATGCTTGAGTCTATTAAAAAAAATATTTTCGATTTTAACTTTTCTACTATTCTACCATGCTCTGCTGGTATTCCTAAGAGAGTTCCAGTCTCAATCGGAATTGTATCTTGTAGCTGTAATTTGTCTCTATTAGAAACGCGAGAGTTCCCGTCTCTAGCAATGCTTTACTCTATCAAAAAAAATATTTTCGATTTTAACTTTTCTACTATTCTACCATGCTCTGCTGGTATTTCTAAGAGAGTTCTAGTCTTAGTCGGAATTGTATCTTGTAGCTGTTATTTGTTTCTATTAGAAACGTGAGAGTTCCCGTCTCTAACTATGCTTAAATCTATTAAAAAAAATATTTTCTATTTTTAACTTTTTCTGTCATTCTACCATGCTCTGCTGGTATTTCTGAGAGAGTTCTAGTCTTAGTCGGAATTGTATCTTGTAGCTGTTATTTGTGTCTATTAGAAACGCGAGAGTTCCCGTTTCTAACTATGCTTGTGTCTATTAAAAAAAATATTTTCGGTTTTAACTTTTCTACTATTCTACCATGCTCTGCTGGTATTCCTAAGAGAGTTACGGTCTCAAGTGGAGTTGTATCTTGTAGCTGCTATTTGTGTCTATTAGAAACGCGAGAGTTCCCGTTTCTAACTATGCTTGAGTCTATTAAAAAAAATATTTTCGATTTTAACTTTTCTACTATTCTACCATGCTCTGCTGGTATTCCTAAGAGAGTTCCAGTCTCAATCGGAATTGTATCTTGTAGCTGTTATTTGTGTCTATTAGAAACGCGAGAGTTCCCGTCTCTAGCAATGCTTTACTCTATCAAAAAAAATCTTTTCTATTTTTAACTTTTTCTGTCATTCTACCATGCTCTGCTGGTATTCCTAATAGAGTTCCAGTCTCAATCGGAATTGTATCTTGTAGCTGTTATTTGTGTCTATTAGAAACGCGAGAGTTCCCGTTTCTAACTATGCTTGAGTCTATTAAAAAAAATATTTTCGATTTTAACTTTTCTACTATTCTACCATGCTCTGCTGGTATTCCTAAGAGAGTTCCAGTCCCAATTGGAATTGTATCTTGTAGCTGTTATTTGTGTCTATTAGAAACGCGAGAGTTCCCGTCTCTAGCAATGCTTTACTCTATCAAAAAAAATCTTTTCTATTTTTAACTTTTTCTGTCCTTCTACCATGCTCTGCTGGTATTCCTAAGA
The DNA here is from genome assembly GCA_910591435.1 of Acronicta aceris. NCBI lineage: Eukaryota > Metazoa > Arthropoda > Insecta > Lepidoptera > Noctuidae > Acronicta > Acronicta aceris. Next base: position 16,684,311 of record OU342758.1, on the reverse strand, counting down.
GAGTTCCAGTCTCAATCGGAATAGTATCTTGTAGCTGTTATTTGTGTCTATTAGAAACGCGAGAGTTCCCGTCTCTAACTATGCTTGAATCTATTAAAAAAAATATTTTCGATTTTAACTTTTCTACTATTCTACCATGCTCTGCTGGTATTCCTAAGAGAGTTCCAGTCTCAATCGGAATAGTATCTTGTAGCTGTTATTTGTGTCTATTAGAAACGCGAGAGTTCCCGTCTCTAACTATGCTTGAATCTATTAAAAAAAATATTTTCAATTTTAACTTTTCTACTATTCTACCATGCTCTGCTGGTATTCCTAAGAGAGTTCCAGTCCCAATTGGAATTGTATCTTGTAGCTGTGATTTTTGTCTATTAGAAACGCGAGAGTTCCCGTCTCTAGCAATGCTTTACTCTATCAAAAAAAATCTTTTCTATTTTTAGCTTTTTCTATCATTCTACCATGCTCTGCTGGTATTTCTAAGAGAGTTCTAGTCCTAGTCGGAATTGTATCTTTTAGCTGTTATTTGTGTCTATTAGAAACGTGAGAGTTCCCGTCTCTAACTATGCTTGAGTCTATTAAAAAAAATATTTTCGATTTTAACTTTTCTACTATTCTACCATGCTCTGCTGGTATTCCTAAGAGAGTTCCAGTCCCAATTGGAATTGTATCTTGTAGCTGTGATTTGTGTCTATTAGAAACGTGAGAGTTCCCGTTTCTAACTATGCTTGAGTCTATTAAAAAAAATCTTTACTATTTTTATTTTTTTTCTGTCATTCTACCATGCTCTGCTGGTATTTCTAAGAGAGTTCTCGTCTTAGTCGGAATTGTATCTTGTAGCTGTTATTTGTGTCTATTAGAAACGCGAGAGTTCCCGTCTCTAACTATGCTTGAGTCTATTAAAAAAAATATTTTCGATTTTAACTTTTCTACTATTCTACCATGCTCTGCTGGTATTCCCATGAGAGTTCCAGTCCCAATTGGAATTGTATCTTGTAGCTGTGATTTGTGTCTATTAGAAACGCGAGAGTTCCCGTCTCTAACTATGCTGGAGTCTATTAAAAAAAATATTTTCGATTTTAACTTTTCTACTATTCTACCATGCTCTGCTGGTATTCCGAAGAGAGTTCCCGTCCCAATTGGAATTGTATCTTGTAGCTGTGATTTTTGTCTATTAGAAACGCGAGAGTTCCCGTCTCTAGCAATGCTTCACTCTATCAAAAAAAATCTTTACTATGTTTAACTTTTTCTGTCATTCTACCATGCTCTGCTGGTATTCCTAAGAGAGCTCCAGTCCCAATTGGAATTGTATCTAGTAGCCGTGATTTGTGTCTATTAGAAACGCGAGAGTTCCCGTCTCTAACTATGCTGGAGTCTATTAAAAAAAATATTTTCGATTTTAACTTTTCTACTATTCTACCATGCTCTGCTGGTATTCCGAAGAGAGTTCCCGTCTCAAATGTAGTTGTATCTTATAGCTCTGATTCGTGTTTATTAGAAAAGCGAGAGTTCTAGCCTCTAGCAATGGTAATGAATCTTTCGAAAAAAAAAAATCAAACTTGCATTCTATTGGATCTAAATTTATACTCTTTTACTCTTTACTACCTGGTTTTTTTTAGAGAAAACGCCAGAACTATTTTTGAAAGTTATCAGGAACTGTAGAACTCAGCTGTATACGGATGGAACTGACATTTATTTCCGATCTGCTGCAAATTGATCTGCTACGGGAAGTTGGCAGATCATTTTTCCTTTAATTTTTTTTATAGGAAAAACGCCAGAACTATTTCTAAAAAGTATCAGGAACTGTACAACTCAGGTGCATGCGAAAGGAACTCACATCAATTTTTGATCTGCTGCAAAATGATATGCTACGGGAAGTTGGCAGATCATTTTTTTAACTGACTTTTTTTTCGGAAATACGGCAGAACTATTCTTGAAAAGTATCAGGAACTATAGAACTCTGCTGCATGCGAAAAGAACTCTCATTTATTTTTGATCTGCTGGACAATGATCTGCCAAGTTCACTGGCATTCTAGCGTAGCGTTCGCGCTTAGGACCACTAGACTAATTAGGCAGTTGTATTATGAATGTATTTTTTTTGTGTGTAATGTGTTTTTTTAATGTATTTTTATGAAAGTTTCGACGAGTAGCGTTGTGGTAACCCTAGGATATGACCGGGGGTTGATGTCACTTCGGACACTTTCGATTCACGCGTGACGTCACTGGACGGGACTCCTTGGAGATCTTTTCTGTGTTCTTGGAAGTGAAAAATATGGCGTCTATTTTTCTAGCAATGAATTTAAAATATTCCGAGTATTTAGTTTACGAAAGTATACTAAACATATAGACAAGATGGCAGGGTTGATTAATATCCAGAAAAATTAAGAATTTAACCTTCATTACACTTGTATTTCCCAGAGGGTTAGGCAGAGGTGTACCAATGTACACCCACAAAAGTATCTATAAATAAATAATTTATAGATATTAAATAATTTTGAAAATAATATTATAAACCTACATTATTCGTTGTTGATGTCTAATGGACCTAAGTGCAACTGCTATGCTAGGGTTCGATTTCCAGGTCGACCAAGTGTTTCTAGGTTTTACTACATATTAAATTCTTAGTGCAGCTCGGAGTTTGAATACGTACCCGGTTACCGGCCATAGACTTGCCTCCTATACGAGTATAGGGTCTAAAAATATATGTACCTACAACTCTGCAAAAAGATTATCAGAGGGTTAGCCCTTAGGGGAATACGGGCATGAAGGTATGTTATATTTTTTTCGAGACATACCTAGTATCAAAATCATTTATTTCTTGCCTATGTTGGTATTTCATTTGGTGGCCAATGTCCTTCCTTAGGATTCAATCTATCTCTTGTTCCAAATTTTATTAAAATCGGTTCATTCGTTTAGGCGGAAAACAGATAAATAGACTAACTTTCACATTTATAATGTTAGTATGCATTCGGGCATTACCGTTCAACTTTGTAGTCTAGACTTTTATACGTGGTTACTATGATGACGGGTTATTCCGGACACAATTTATGATTATCATCGTCTCAAAATAAGTAAGTATGCTTCAGAATTCGTGAAAGCTGAATATTGCCAACACTCACCACGAAATATGGAAATTTTGTGTAAACATCAATATTTTGCACGTAGCGGACGCTCACTAAACCAATTTTATATCCATCGCGAAAAGGGATTCCTCTTGATAAAAGTGTCTTTCGTAATAGCTTATTTTATGACATCTTTTTTCGAACAAATTTGTTCTGAAGATTAGGTTACAGTCAAGAATTATTGGTATACATTCGACACCGTTATTAATTTTGATGTGATCACAGAGAATTAAAGACAATCTCGATTATTTTTTATATATAATCCTTACTAATATATTTTATACGCGAAAGTTTGTGTCTATGGATATTTGTTACACCTTCACGCCAAAACAGGTGAACTGATCTGGATAAAATTTGGCACAAAGATAGATTATAGTCTGGAATAACACATAGGCTACACTTTTTATCCGGGTCGAACTTAATTCACGCAGACAATGTCGCGAGCAGACGCTAGTATAATATTATCAGCCATAATTGTCCCACTGCAGGGCAAAGGCCTCCCTACCCTCCTTCCACTCGTCTCGGTTTAAAGCTTTCTGCGGTCAATACTTGCAATAAAAGTCCAGCTCGACCTGCCACCTCCTCCTGGGCCTTCCGTGACGTCGTCTAACGTTTTGTGGGTTCCACTCAGTGGTGAGTTTTGTCCAACTCGTCCGACATACGGCAAATGTGACCAGCCCAACTCTATTAATTTTTATAGCTTAATATTAATTATTTTATTATAAATCACGACACGACACGACACGACACAGTACATTTGCCACGATGTGGCGCAGCGGTGGACACAAACAGACACTCGATGTATACACCGGGGACCTAGTGTCCAGTGTCGTCGTGTAACCTTACCGTTATATACAGTACAATAGAAAACACATAATGTACCAGCAAGTCCATCACGCATGTTTTCCCCATTATTTCCTATTTCCCTATTTTATTTATTTTATTGGCTAACCAACAATTGTTGACATATAGGTATTATGTTACAAAAGGAAATGAAATGACTTAAAATCTAGTGTCACAACTTCTTACGGGCAAGCACAGCATTTACAAACAAAGGGTTAAGCTAAAAAAGTTTCATATTTAGTACGACACAAATATTTAAATAAAAACAAACAATGTCATAGTGAATAAATAAGTACAGGGTTATTTTTCAATAACCTTTCCTATATAGTCACCTTATTTTGCACAGTTCGCCGGTATGTTTGTACCATATATTAGGTCTTCATCGCTCTCGTTTCTTTGCCTAGTCCATGGCGAGCCTATTACTATTGACCACTAAGAATCCCGCAATGGAAAAACCCAATATCACTTCCCTCGACTTGAGATTCAAATCCAGAATTTCATGTTCAATTAAAACACCATTTTATTTTGCCTGACATTTTCTGGAATCTTCGCGGTCACAGTTGAATGCTTCGGTATTAAGTACAGTGCGACGTTCATTTGTTTCTTGCGGCACGCTGATTTCCCTAGCTCCAGCTCACTAAAGCAACCACTCATTAATATAATGAGATTTTTTTAACCATCTTTGTTAAATTGATCGGAAAGGCTGTGGTTATGTAATTATTTAGCAACGCGCATAAGAACAATAGTTTTTTTTAAAGCTTACTAGCAATGTGGGTTGCACATTACTAGTATTCTTGTTAAGCCCTCGTGCTAAGCTAAATATGCTTGTGTTACGAGTGGGTTTACGTCCGTAGTGCAATGGGTGGGTTTCCCACCGGCAACGATATGATCGCAAGTCCGATCACAAGTCCGCAAGTCTACGAAGTTGAGCTACGCATGTCACGGTCAGTTGGACGGGGTATCCATTCTTTTTTTTTTCTTTTTATATAAAAGCTAACTAGTAACCCTGTGTTAACCCCTCGTGCTAAGCTAAATATGCTTGTGTTACGAGTGGGTTTACGTCGGTAGTGCAATGGGTGGGTTTCGAAGTCCGAGTCACATGATCGCAAGTCCGACGCCCAAGCCATTAGGCTACCGCCGCTTTTTTAAACACATTGGGTTTTTCTATGTAATTCTCAGTAGCAGCTCGGAGTTTGGGATCTGTGCCCGGCCCTATTACATTGGACTTCCCCTAACGCTTCAGGGAATATAGATACAACGGTATGTTATATGAAATCCCAAAAGTAAAACCGATACCGAAAAAAACAATGTTAATTATTATTAACACGATAATATTGTAATTGTAAACCGTCAAAAGATGCGAATTCAATTCATTAGCAACTAATTAACAATACACTTACCAAAATATTTATGAGCGGGACCAATTAACTCCGGCGCCTCGCTGTTGTTCATTTAATTTGTCCTTAATTATTCGCAAATAAATTCGTTATGACTGATGTACCATAATAAATTAAATTGTAATTATGAAGAGAGAACAAATTAATATTATCTAGTAATTATGTTGGCAACACTACCTTTCCATTGACGCGCATTATTATTATTATTATAGGAAAACACAAAACCATTTTCTCATACCATCCTCGTATCGTTTTCTCTTCTTCTTCTTGTTTAGTAGCTATTGACGAGAATTAGTGTTATCAACAAAAAATACGCAGGCGAAACAGTACACGGGAACCTTAGTTTGAATAGTTCTGTAAAGATTATTAATTTTAGGTGAGTGGTTTCGTATTTTATGCATAGAATTAGCAATTTAAGACTATGCAATGAGAGACAATGTAAAAGAAATTTATTCTAATAGGTACTATGTCTCCATGTGCATACGTTTTCGAGCTCGATTCGAACAAATTCGAACGTGTAGATTAATAAGTAATTTATGTATGCAACCGCATCTATTCAGGAATGTAGACATCTATAAAATATAGTTAAGAAAATGTTATGCAAACTATGGATCTGTTGTTTTAAACTGAGGTATACCTGACCGTGTTCCAACTGCACAAATATTGGTTTTTAGCTGACGTGTCGACTGTTATCTCTCACAACTTGTGTGGGAGGAATAAGCGGCTGATGGATGGCCACTTCGTTTCCCTTCCACATGGAGCTACTCGTTGACATTTTGAGACCTCGATTGTCAAGACTCATATGCCTAGTACACTGGCTATATTGTAATTAAAACCTCAATTCAAAACTGCAATGGTTCTTTCTTAAAAAAGCCATTCTAGATATTTCCGTACATTGTGACATGTTACATAACAAACGTAAGATGTCTGTATTTAAAAGAGACCATACTTATACACACGGAGCAAATATTTGTATGATCTACAGGTAGTAGTTCCGGGTCTGGGCGTTTGTGTATGTGAGAATTTGTGTTTGTAAACGCACTCACGATATAGGAGAAAAGTGTGGGGCAATGTTTTTTTTAATTATATAATAATATGAATTAATCTTTCAGCATTAAAAATATCTAATATTAAAAGTTAGTAACATCAAGCTCCAACTTCTAACACTTGCAATTCTGCAAAGATTACTCTGGTAAATTGAAATCAAGTTCTGAATAAAATATTTTACGTAATCTGTAATTAAAACGAGATGAACAGTTCAGATATAAAAATAATTTAATTTATCAATTCGGCTCTCAAATTAATTAAGGCCCAAAGCGACCGGTGCGATTGAAATCCGTTTTTGATATGATATGCAAATACATTACCTTTGATGAATACAAATATGACGTAAGTACTAGATGTTGTCCGCGGTTTTACTTGGAATTTTTACTATTTTTTGGGGGCAGCTTATTAAAATTATAGGTACAGTTGAAAAATAAAGCGCTAAGCAGGAACAATCTGCGCATTGTGACGACATTGTTGTGTTCAACCTAAGGTTGAGCGATACGCAAACTTGTCGACGCTGTTGACGGCTGATGAAACGCCACTTCACCTTCTTGGAGAATGCGGATCGCTAATCACGAATAAAAAAAAACACAAGTGTAGTGTTCATCTAGGGAAACACACCTTAAGCCCGGATGAAATAAATGAGCTCACCCCTAAGAAAATCCTGCAGTTCATAATAGCTGCAGGATTCAGCGGTGAACTCTAACTCAACCAGTGGCGATCACAATAGACCGACAGCGGTCGCAGTGATACTATAGCCGCAAACAAACAATTAAAAAAAAACAGTCGAAATATAAATTAGTATACAAAATAAATTTTAAAACAAAAAATGTGTAGGTACCTAATAATGTATCACGCGCGTAAAATTGTGTCAAAACTAAGCATTGTTAGCTACTTACACACCAGACCATTCAGCGGTCATCGATCTTCTTGTCAAATTTTATCGAAATCTACTGATTTCTGACAGATATTTTTAATTGAATTGGCCGTGTGTTTTTAGTAGCTAGGAGTCGGAAATAACACTGTCTTTCCTTTTAGAGACGGAGGACATCCATGGGGCTTTTCATATCTACAGAAAAAAAGGTCTTAATTATCCAAATAAATTCGGCGTAAAAAGTACTACATAGCTGCCCGCAGCTTTATTCGCAAATAGACTTGATTGAGAGAGACAAAAGATTGCCTGTGACCAACACCAGATATAATGTATCTTTACCAGATGATCCATAAGGATTCTTGTCAGGCTATTTGAGCTCCTAACTACCAAGAATTGCATAGATGTTCGTATGACAATCAGGACACCGGAAAGACTGCTTTACGTACTCTCCAAGGCACGGGTGCTCTCCGAGGTAAACCCTAAACACATAATTATAAAGTGCAAACTTCGTAAACAGTATTAATTTACTCCGAGTACAAAACTTGATACATAATTATTTGTTAACGTAATTATAACAGCAATTACGTGGAACGCTGACGTAGGCGGGGAAAGTGCTCCACTTCGTGTATAACCCGACGAAATTGAGAAGCAAAGAGATTGTTACAAAAATACTTTTTGAAGCAAAACTTTTTCACTCTGCAATGTGATAGCGGTGTAGTAAAGAGATCGCGTTATTGGAAGACAGTGATACCTGCTCCGGTAGCCGTGATCGTCTAGTGGTTAGGACCCTACGTTGTGGCCGTAGTAACCCAGGTTCGAATCCTGGTCACGGCAGTGATTGCACTGTCGCGGCGGAGTGTATTTTTTTTTCTTTCACATATTTTCACAGAAAATTTTAATTTATTTTTAATTGTGTATTAACAACTCTTTTTATTTCGATATTTGTAAGTTGGTTAAAGATCTTGTAAAAAATATAATATATTTAATTACCTACAAATGAACAAATATGGGTGCACATCCAATAGAACACTTCTGTCAGCCTTCATACAGTGCGATGATACCGTAAAGATACCTACATACATTTGCTCGCTAAAGCAAAAGTTACTACAAATTTTAAAAAAACAAAAGCGTCATTTTTATATTTAACTATCTAAGTTGTTGAATTATAAAAACACATCCTAATTCACAAAGATTGTATTATTGATGCCATTTTTATTTTAAAAAACGTTGCCCCACACTAGAATTGTCTCCTGTATCGTGGGTGCGTTTACAAACACAAATTCTCACATACACAAACGCCCAGACCCGGAACAACTACCTGTAGATCAAACAAATATTTATAGAACGCACAACTCGTGGCGCAGTAGCCGATCGCTCAACCACTACGCCAATCGTGTCGTCGACATAATATTTCAATCGGCCATAATAATGTCTTTAATTTTGGACTTAAACCGCAGGAAGTAACTGCCTCATTATCTTATTAGTCAATGGGTTAAATTCCCACCGAGAAAAATGGTAAGTATTAAGTTTTTCGACGAAATTCTCGGTAGCGACTCAGAGTTTGAATTTGGGCCCCATCACATGAGACCTAAACATACCAGCAAACTGTGGGTGTACCTAAGTATACCTCTGTCTAACCTTTCGGGGAATACAGCCGTGATTGTACGATAGTAAGAACTTACCACGAATCATTTTGACAGGGTATAAACATAGAATTTAACGATTACGTCATAGGCTGACATTCCGAACAAAAGAAAAACGTTTATCTTTGCTTTTAATTTTTTTTTTAAATGGAACGTCTTCTATAAAACTACGAGGCGTAGCTGAACATTAATTTAAAATTAGAATAAAATGAACTTTATTTTATTTGATTTATTTAAGAATACAAAAGCAGTTCTTTTTTGGAATAACCTAAACTTAAATGCTTTTTTATGTGAGATCTACACTATTAGAAAAAACTACTTACTTCGACATCTATATTTCTATAGCAATAGGTTTATTTAATTTTGGAATGATTTATTTTTAAACGAGCATTGATTACTTGCTATGTATACAATAATAATAGATGTTCGTAATTAACTTATTGAATACAAATAATAATTAATAATCGAATATGACTAAAAAAAGTATTCTTTTTATTATTTTACTAGTTTCTGCTTACGACTTTATCTGAGTGGACTTCAGAATTGGATCCAACCTGGATAAAAAGTACCCTATGTGCTATTCCAGACATTAATCTATCATTGTAATTGCATCCAGATCCGTTCAGCCGTTCCGACGTGATTGAATTACAAGCATCCATACATCCTCACAAACATTCATGTTTATAAGGAGTAGGATTCATTGGTGTCAGACACAGCTTTATACTTTAGTATAAAAAAAAAAACTTTTAAACTGATTTAAAAAACAGATATCTAAAACATAATTTTAAAGCATCATAATATAATACCCCAATAAAAATATATATTCGTCGTATATTAAAAAAGCAAAAGGAAAAATCCTTCTCTTTATCTTCTGCAGTTTTTCTTGTTGTAACTTTTTGTGTAGTTTAAACGTTATTAATTTAAAAAAGCAATGATTAGGTACCAACATAACCAATATTCTAATCTTAAACAATAATCTCTATATCTTATGAGTGATCAACCTTATTGTAATTTAATACAATAGGAAGAATATTAGCTAACTTGTATAACCACTCACGTTTTTACGATACAATACAGAAACAATATCACGTTTATTATTGTATTCATACCCGTGCGTGGGGTCTAGTTGACCCAACCTAAGATAAATAACAATTGCCAACAATACTACAAATACAATAGATTTTTCTTGACCTTTTTGTATAAGTAGTATTTTCTTTGTTTTGTATTTATTTGTTTGTACCTAAAGAATAAGTATTCTTTAACTAATTCTTAACTTAACCATCACGGCTGTATTTCTCGAAGCCTTAGGCAGAGGTGTACTACTGTTCTCCCACAGTTCGTCCGTATGTATAGGTGTTCTTTAAATGAAGGCGAGCTTGTGTGAGGCCGTTAGTCAGGCATAATGGCAACAGGCTCGCCTCCATTTATAGAGCATGACCTGGAAGTCGAACTCAGGATCTTAAGTTCAGCTGTCTAATGCGAGATCATACTAGAATTGTAGGGTCCGTTGTGTACCCGTGTGATTATGAATTATATTGTAAGTAATTCATAGAAAGTAACGATTTTAAATTGTTTATGTTTATGTTGACATAATTATTATAATATTTTATTAATGATTTTTACGCATGTCTACAAGTGCATTCTGTTGTCACTGTCAGTGTCATAATGTTGTGTGACATTGGAACAGTGCTGCCAAAAAAAAATTGATATTTATGCAAAGTTTTATTTTATTAATCTTATTGTGTGTGTGACACTTTATATCTGTCTCTGTGTGTCCTTGGTGAGGGAATAAATATGTTTTCTTTCTTCTTTCTTCTTTCTATTTTAACCCCCCGGCCAGCTTCTAATTCTAGCAAGAATTTCCTTGTAACCCGAAGATTTTTATTCCACAAATTACCTTACATTTAATAAAAATACGTGCTCATTATGCAAAGAGATTGTATACATTTTTTCTTTGGAACGTGGCACATCTTGAATACAAAACGTTCCCTAGATATAACAGAATGTAACCGCTCTTAGGCTGTAAATGACAGTTCTGTGTAAGTTGAATAATAATGAAAGAAAAAGTTGCTTTACTTCAGCCTGTTTCTTATAGATTCTTTACTTGAATTTCGAAAAAGAAGTTGCCCCACATTTAAGGGTGCATTTATAGATACGGATTTTCACATACACAAACAGCCAGAACAACTCAGTATGAAGGTCATACGAACATTTGTACGATGCGGGAATCTTCTTCACAAGCTGATTGCTCTACGCCAATCGGACCCGCAACGCTTCAACGCATTTTTTTTAATATATCACCTGAATCTACCTAATTAAAAAGAACAATTTAGGAATATTATTGGTAAAGTTAATAATATTGAAATAAACATATTTTTTACGCATTTTATCGCGTTGTATTAATATTCGGATCCTTTACAGCATCCATGGTCACGGGCAGACTGAAAGTTAATAATAGTTGGTTTACACGCAGCCCGCGTGTAAATCATTTTAATTTGAACCTTAGTATTAGAAGTCACAAGATGGTCGCTCGTAACACAACTATGGAGACCGCTATCCTCGGGAGTCAAGATATTTTTATTGCAGAATTAATCTCAGCTAAACTTTGCCGTCCCTAAAGCAAAAGTAGAAAACGCTACATCTAGATTACTTTCTAGAAAAAAAGAACGGTTGCAAGTGGTGGAATTCAATATGGCCGTCTAGACGCGCTATTCAATTGTTAAAAGGGGCAAAGCTCAGGGAAAAGGGATGTTTTTATTCTTCCTTTTATAGTTGTCTAACGTAGTACGATAGTATCAAACGAGTTTATTACCAACCTGTTTATTACCAACCTATATGTATCGATAAAACTAAATCCGGTTAAAGTAAATCGCAGAGGTGGCTGTGGTTTTTTTTTAGTTCATGCGAACTTTTTGGAACAAAGTTCTTTAACGCAGCTTGCGGTCGGAGTTAATTGGTAGAGATCATCATGTGATTCTGCCAGATTTTTACTTTTAAAACCACACGCCAATTCGCCGTAATATTATTTACGGCAAGAAAACAGCACTTCAAAACAATCTATCTCCAGAATCTAATTGCCCTCAATGCACAAATAATTCTAAAGCCTAGAAACATAATCCTGAGATGCTTATTACAACAAGGTTTTTTTTAAAAAAAAAGACGACACATTCTGAAACATTTCATTACTGAGTCGTAATATTTAAGGAGTACGCAACATTTGTACAAATGTTATTAGGTACATAATATAAATAAAATATTTAATCTTACACACTGTACTAAGGTTGTCGCCTTAAAGAAATACTTTCATCGCCCCTCTATACAAAAAAAAATATATCTTATGTTCGTATAATATTTTAAGAAAACCCTTCGAAAATACGGTATTTTGTATAAATATGCGGTCAAGCCAGATTATGGATTATGATTTGAGGAAAATCTCTTTGGAGTATGATCATGTTTTTATCAGCAAAAAGACGTTCACTGTTGAACAAAGATCTCACTGTTGAAAGAAGAAGAAGGGAGGCCATATAAACTCTTACAAGGACCGGTTATAGCCACTTACCGACTACCTTTACCATGGTCGTCTCTCCATCTCGTTCTAGTCTCCTGCGCTGCGTTTTCCGATGAATACTATCCAAAAAGATTCCCAGCCAGCTTCCATTAGTTCTACGAACTATGTGCCCCACCCACTGCCACTTAATCTTGCTAATCCTATCTACCTTACAGCCTTTGGAGTATATAATATTATATTTAATATAGGACTTAGCTACCTGTATGGAGCTTCTCAGAAACATACACCTCAATGCGTATGACTCTCATAAAATGTTTAATAACATATCCTTGCAAACATAACATTTTTCCCGTAAAGAATTTCTTAGGGGACTGAAATACCATTACGAAATGACATACCTACCTATTCCTGTGTGTTTATTGTGACGAAAAGATTTTGACGGAAGGATGGTTTATAAATATGGACGAAGGGACACATTGTGATTTTTGGGCATCGATTTTATTTAATAAAGTGTCTCTATACTTCTATAGGATACGGCAAAGAAAAAATCCCTATTCACTAGACTTTACAAAAGCGACTCCGGGATTATTAACAACCGTTCGCTTGCGCTGGCAATACCCTATTGTGAACCCACGATCTTCTGTTAAACTGTGGATATTCAGGGATGATACTGTTACATCTATATAGAATGAGAGTGGAATACAACGTTGAAGTTTGCCAGATAGGCGACCGCAATATGTTGATGGAAGACTGATAGTATAGTAGTATAGTAGTAAGTTTTACTTTATCTCATCCATGTTGAGGATCTAGAGTAAAGAGCATAAAAACTAGCGTCTATCAAAGAACGGTGACACTCCCGAAAGCTGTAACAATTATGTTTCTATTGTGTCTTTTAGCTTTTGCTTGATAGGCCATGCAAGCTTTGGGATACTTTTCTGACAACCTGTCCTTGCTTATTGCAGTAAGGAAGATGCAACGTGATGTACAGTAACGCCAGCGATGTGGAGCGCGACCCGGCGGAGGAGACCACCCTCGCGGCGCTAGTGGCACTCTACGTGCTGGTGTCTGTTATAGGTATTATAGGTAAGTCACATTTACACGTTTACACGTGGGAGAGCCATGCTTTGGCACGAATGGGCCGGTTGGACCGGAGTGATACCAAGGCCTCACAGAAAACCGGCGTTAAACAACGCTTACGTTGTGTTTCGCCGAGTAAGTGAGGTTACCGGAGGCCCAATCCCTTTTTAACAGGTCTGTAACGCACTTATGACTCCTATGGTATTGCGGGTGTGCATGGGTGGCGGTAATCGCTTACCATCAGGCGATCCGTCTGCTCGTTTGCCCTCCTATCCCATACAAAAAAAGTCTAGCTCACATAGAGACCAGTCTTCGTAACGGGTACTACTGCCTATTAACAAGAGTTCTTTCCATTGTAAAAAGGAATATAAGTAGCTTACATGCTATCAGGATAGAAGACGAAGAAGCTATTTTTTTAAAGAATAATGTATATTAGGCCAACACCAATGAATCCATTGATATTCTTAACACGATAAAGAGCAAAGTAATATACATAACAGTAAATATATAAGTAGTAAATAGTATTTATTGCATTTGGAAGAATTTTTGTTTTAAAATCTCCCCCGATTCAGAAGAAAATTCTATTGCAGGACAACGATTATATTTTAAAAAGTAGCTTCTGCCCGCGACTTTGTCTGCGTGGACTTTAGGATTGGGTCCGACCTGGATAAAAAGCCTATGTTTTATTCCAGACTATAATCTGTTTGGCAAATTTTATCCAGATCCGTTCAGCCGTTCTGGCGTGAAAGAGTTACAAAAAAAATAACATAACAACATATCCATACATCCATACTCACAAATATTCATGTTTATTATATTAGTAAGGATATACCTATTATCATGGAACTGCCACAGATTAAATTATTTCTATTACTCAGAATGAACTTGTGAACTGAGAGTTAACAAACAAACCAAGGCGCGAATTTAGTATTCTAATACTGTTCGTTTAAAAAGAAACACCATTCGTTCTTTTTCTTAGTATCTATTATATTAGTGTTGCCATAATGTTTGAATTGCGTGTGGTAATTCATAATAAATTTCCTCAGTGAAAATAAAGGTAAGCGAGTAGAGCTTTCATGAATTCTACAAAGTAACTACTGCTTGAAATTGTAAATCCTTTTCATAAGCTTAATATTCGATTCTACGAGAGGTCTGGTTGTAATTTCGAGTTTGCCATTTGCTTGGCAGTAAGTTAGTTCAGTCGCTGTAATTTGCTTTATTTATGATGTGACAGTCGGGTTTGTAATGCTGGAAAGTTTGTTCCGCAATTTTTTTTTTTTTTTTTTTTAAAAAACGTTGCCCCACACTAGCATTTTCTCCTGTATCGTGGGTGCGTTTACAAACACAAATTCTCACATGCACAAACGCCCAGACCCAGAACAACTATCTGCAGATCGTACAAATATTTGCTCCGTGTGGGGATCGAACCCACAACACGTGGCGCAGAAGCCGATCGCTCAACCGCTGCGCCAATCGTGTCATCAATTTCTTCTTACTCGTTAAACAATGCGGCGGTAGCCTAATGGCTAGGGCGTCAGACTTGCGATCATGTGGTTGCGATTCGAAACCCACCCATTGCACTACCGACGTGAACCCACTCGTAACACAAGCATTTAGCTTAGCACAAAGGGATAACAAAAAAGCCTAGTAAGCTTTTTAAAAAAAAAATTGAAAGAGATGAGATTTAATCACATCACTTTCCATTTTTTTTATGGGATAAGAGGGCAAACGAGCTGACGGATCGCCTGTTGGTAAGCGATTACCGCCGCCCATGGACATCCGCAACACCATAGGAGTCACAAGTGCGTGGCCAAACTTTTAAATGGGGATTGGGCCTCCGGTAACCTCACTCACTCGGCGAAACACAACGTAAGCGTTGTTTAACGCCGGTTTTCTGTGAGGCCGTGGTATCACTCCGGTCGAGCCGGCCCATTCGTGCCGAAGCATGGCTCTCCCACGTAAATGATTCTATAATTTTTTTTGGCAGTGAAACTATTTAATTTCGCTGTGATCCTCCAAATAATTTCTTCTAACAATAGTGTTTCTGTCATTATTTAAAAGATTCTTTTGAATAACATTTTGTCGACTTGTAATATTAAATGATTCTTGAACCGACTTGATCAATTCTAAGCCTATCAGTAAACTACTAACGATTATTATTGGCTAAAAAATTAATAACATTTAGGAATTAACATTGCCTCATGCCTGAACACTAAAAACCAAATGAATACTTTCAAGAGTACCACGAAAAAACTTTTAGTTCTGATCATACTTAAAAGATGGCGCTGTGCATTTGGAGCCACTTTCTGAATCGCGGTGTTAAGATTTTCCGCCGTTTGGTTGGGTCATTTCGATTATTCAATTTGAGTTACTCTGGTTTCCCTTCAACACGCATAAATCTTTCGCCTTTTACTAAAGATTTCCGTGGAGGGGAACACTCAAATGAGTCTAAAAATATTTTTGAATACTTCGCTTCAGCGAAGTTTATAAAACCATATTATTTAATTAAAATTATGTATAGGGCATAAGCAAATGTTATTCTGCCATGATGTATAGCAATTGTATAATCAAATACTAAACGATTTATATATAAACGTTTTTTAAAATAAAATTTTACATCATCTACAGAGAATAACTTATTGCCACAACATTGGTTTCAGTTATTTAGTAGTCTTGTGATCATCATCACTTTTCGTGTGCGAAGCGACAGATAAAGATGCTCAGGAATCTCCGATTTGGGTCGAGCTTATTCGATTTTTTATTCGAGTTTGTATTAGTGCTGAGTTCAGTGAGGACAGCTTTAAGTGAATATATTTGCATTTCCTTCCCGGAAAATTACCTGTATTATGTATTTTTATGGAGTTTCTTGCGGACTATTTTCCATCAGACACACTTTTCGGAACCGTGCAACTAGTTTAGTCTTTTCAAAAGTAGGTACGTATTTTTGTGGTCTAATCGAAATAAAACATTTTGACTTTTTGTACAGGCAATGTGAGCTTAATGGCTGCGCTGGCGTCGGGCGGCGCGTCTCGACTTCGGACGCCGCAGATGCTGAGCGCTTGCGCGGCTGACTTCTTAGTGTGCGCGGCCAGTGCACCTCTGGCGGCCACCCGCGCCGCCAGGGTGGATGAACTGCCCTGCCAAGTAACATATTATATTGAGGTATTTGAATAAATGCATCTTTATATTTTTATCCTATCTTTAAAACACATTCTCACTATTTTTTGTATCATAATTCGTCATAGCGTCTGGTGTATCTATCCAGAAGATGCAGGTTCGGATTCTGTCCGCAGCACTTTTTATTTTTGACAATTCAAACAATTTAGAGAAGCACTTCTCAAACTAATATTAAGAATGCATTTCATAAAGTTGGTTGTTCGGTTCGAGCCCAGGATACCCTTGTGGCTCACCCGACTACTGGACAGTAAAAAAAGTGTTGTTTAAAGCAGGGATTGATAACGTGTTCTATGACTACTAAAATGACAATCATACGGCCCACCTGATGTGAGCAAGACCGGGGCGTTACGAGTATTATCTTGTGACGTCAGGTGTATTACTTAAGTCGAATTAGCCCAATAACTTCACTAGCTACCCTCCCAACCGGAATACTATAACGTTAGTAACCAAGATATCTACCAGGCTTCATCTAGTCAGCCTTAGAATAAAAAAGTGCACGGGGTGACCGCGCAACATGCACGGGTTGAAGTACGTCCAGATTTTTTCGTCGAAAACCCTCATTATCCCGACATTTAACCGTCACGTCAAAAAGAAATCAGAAGAAGCGTGCCCTCGACGCCAATCTCCAAATTCATCCTTTACAAATCTGTCACCCAGTCGTGATCGTAGCGTGCTGGGCACGTCTTGGTTTGTTGTCACATAACTGTGGCGGTTAAAAAAGATAGATCTGGCATCGGTACTTGTGAAGATAAACTTTTTTGACACTAATGTTTTCATTCACAGTCATTCCCAGTGGCGGCTAGCACGCTGTCCCTCGTAGCGATTGCGGCGGACCGCTGCGGCGCGGTGCGGCGCGGGGGCACGTCGCTATGTGCGCGGCCGCACTTAGCGGTCGTAGCAGTGTGGATCCTAGCGATGCTACTTAGTAAGTGACAAACAAATACTTATGTACCTAGGTAGTAGGCCCTATCTGAAAACCAGCGCTGCGGCATTATGCTTTTGTTTTAATGTCGCAGCATTATGCTGAGATAGGGACCTTTTTTGGCCTCGCGCAGGGTCGCTTTATTGTATTTAAATTTATAATGTTTAACGTGTAAGCGAGTCCAAAATAAAAAGTTTTCTTTCTTTTCTTTCTATGTGACAAATTGTGATTTAATAAAGGATTAACTTATCAATACGTCTATATTCCCTGAAGGGTTAAGCAGAGGTATATTGTATACTGCCTAATTAAACTAGTGGTTATAAACCTGACTGCTATGCTAGATGTCCTGCGTTCGATTCACAGGTCGAGCAAAGTGCTAAGTATTGAGATTTTATATGAAATCTCGGTAGCAGCTCGGAGTTTGGATTTGAGCTCGGTTGATGACAATACGCTCGCCCCCTTGTTACATTGGTCCTAAACATACTGATGAACTGTGGCTAACACTTCGGGAAATACAGGCGTGATGTTATGGTAAAAGTCAGGTCAGATCAATGCAATGTGATGACCATAGGCTAATTAAAGATTGAAGACACAGTCATTTATTCGGAATGACCTCTATTATCTAAATTTAATAGTGCAAACAAGATAAATTACGATCATAAAGAAAGCAATTTGATGAAATTATTGCGTCCAAAATGTCTTCCCTACATCAACAGAGAGGCCAGTTGTAATCGTGTAGTAAATATTTTTATTGCATTGTTTTACTGCCATTATTTAAAATTCATAAATAAAGAGCCTGAAATAGCACCATTTTATGTATCTATCCGTTACCCGCTCATTATTCTTAGGCTTTATCCGAATCCACTGTAATCTACATTTACTTGAGCATAATTAATCGTCTTGGTCCGATTCCCAGGACGAGCAAGATGTTATTGGGTTTTTCTATGAAATTCTCAGTAGCCGCTAAGAGTTCCAATTTCGTGCCCGGTTAATAGCAATAGGCTCGCCCCGGCTCCGCCTAACCCTTAAAAAGTCGACATCACGACTAGATTGCAAATAATCTAGAAAGTGGGTAAGTACACAAAATATATTTATATGAGTATTTTGTCCCCAGGTGCAGCAGCATTGACAACGACGTGCATGTCGTGTCCGCCACTAGCGGCGGCGCACGCGCTTGTCACCTACTGTTTCCCAGTCGTCGCGGTAGCCAAGTGTCACTGGGCAGTGCGCGTGAAGCTTACAGCACTGTCCCTCACAGCCCGAGCTGCACACGGAGAACTCCCCCTCCCAGTGCCGCTCATGAGAAGACCCACACACGTCATCATCGTCGCCGGCGTCGGACCACGCGAACGCCGCGACGCTGTCGACGTCGGTGACGTCAGATCTAAAAAGAAACTCCAACCGAGCCTGCTCGGGCCACAGCCACAGACTTCAACACTCCGCTCCCGGCGACATCTCGGCAACGTGCTGATGGGCATTGCGGTGATATTCGCCATGTGCTGGTGTCCGCACGCTGCCATAGTCATAGCTGGCGCCTTTGGGCTGCACGTGCCATTTTTCCTGGCTCACTTCGCGCTGCTGCTTGGGTACGCGCACTCGGCGCTGAATGCTGTCGCTTATTGGGTGCTCAACCGGCACGCTCTGACGGCAGCATGCGCGGCGTGGCGGCTGCCACAGCTGCGCGTGCGGGAGGAACGACCGTCGTCGACGAACGAAGCGGCTTTAGGAGCATTCCACCCGCGGCTTGCTCGCCCCGCGCCCTCCCCCCGGCCTCCCCCCTCAAGCTTCCTCTATTGATGTCCGTCTATCTTCTAAGCTCTGTCAATCTGTGATTCCTGTCTCTCAGTGCCTCGTATAGTCTACAGGCGCCCCGCCTCGCCGGGGAGCCGCTCGTTTCGTCGTTATAAACGTGGTTGTTTGAGATTTTATGGAGAATAATATCCGTGAAGCAATAAAGTGTATGAAACACTTATAGACGTTTTATTGTGGACGTAAACGAATGTTGACGTGTCGTATCCTTGGGTGAAACGGCCGTGATTTATCCTTGGTGCAGATCCTTTGTTTATGTGCCGTGGATGTTACTATAATAAGGCTGTAAATCGCTTTAATACTTTTTAGATTCCTAGGATGTTCTAAGAAATAAATAAATGACGCTGAAAAACAATAAAATTAGAGTTTAGACGCATCTGGGAAAAATACAGAGCCGTAATTTACCGTGGGGACCCATGAATATAACCACACTGAGCCTACATGTACCTACATACGCTCGTACGTACAAGCTGTTTAAGGTGTTTAGTCAGTCAGTTTATCTCTAGTCAGTTTTAAGTGGTAAGTCTATAAAATAGATAGATTATTTATCAAATTAAAAATATTATTTAGTATGACTTTGACCATGACCTATTGTTAGACATGGGCCTTCAAACACCAATCTAGCTTACTGTGGGTTATCTGCCACATTTACAAGCTTCCCAAGTTGGTGTTACATCGGGAGCTTTTTAGTCGGCATGCAGATTTCATCGCGTTGTTTTTCTTTATCGTTGCATAATCAAATTGTGATCTACTTAAGACCTCCAAAAGGGGAAAGTACAGATAGCGACAAGTGGCTACCACTCACACACAAAGATGTGGGTCCTACAATACTTACTATTCAATAAGTACAAAGTGAAGTGTTACATAACATAGTTTTAAGCCCTATCTACTAACACTATTTTGTATATATTTTATTTATTAAGTTATTTAATAGTGAAGGAAAAATTCAATCGCGGGCAGGATTCGAACCTGCGTCTTCTGGTTTGATATACCAGACGCTCTGACCTCTAAGCCACCGCGAACCCTACCCGCATGATTGAAATTTTGCCTTCACATTCTGAATTTACGTCATAAGGTGACGTTTGGACGATTGAATTTTTTCCTTTACTATTAAATAACTTAATAATCTTAGCATGGAAAATGCAAAAAAATCACAAAAAGATATTTTATTTATGTTAGCTTGTAAGGTCGATGGGCCATAGACGCCTGAAAATAAATGATTAAATAAAAAAAAAATACAAATACTAAGGACATCGCTTTGGCAACACAGCCTTCTTTTATTATTATATTCTGCCAGAGATTTCGTCTGCGTGGACTTCTTCAGAATTACATCAAACTTGGATAAAAAGTACTGCATAAATATCCTATGTGTTAATCCAGGTTTGAACTATCTGAATGCCAAATTTCATCCAAATCCGTTCAATCGTTTAAGAGTGATTAAGTGGCAAATATCCAAACTTTCACATAGGAAGTAAGATATTATAAAGTTCAATTAATAAGTTTAGGATAGTTCCTCCTACTCCTATTACTAAACGTGGAACATCAGGAACTTTTGTCATACCTACTGTAGCTGTGAACGTGAACCATCGAGATCCATTAGTGCGTTCGAGTACCAAAGAGGTCCAACTAAACCATTAGAACGAGCACTGAACCATTTACGAAGTTTTACCCTTCAATTGCCAGAGGTTAAGATGATATATTACTGAAAGTACAGTCAGGTGAATCCTGATGTGTCGTGTAGGTATGTACCTACATTGTCGAATAGTACTGTCTTAAGCCAGTTATATTTTGATTTAAGTAGAGAAATCGTCAATACAATAAAATTATGGAATTTTTTTATTCAACATGAATAAACATAAATTCTTTGCCCGATTTAAAAATGATAAAAACGCATAGTTATTATGATAAATTCATAATACATGAAATAGCGTGTCTCTAATGATACCTACATTAGACTTAAAAGGTAATTCTGGTACCTACTTCAAAACTGTTCAAAATATACCCTAGTCACCTACCTAATGACCCTAGTCTTAAACACCCCTCTTTTTCGTCGGGGGTTAAAAACTGATTTTTTGGTTAAAATACTATTTTATTTCTGACTATGTCCTTCCTAAAAATGCAATCTATATAATGGTAGCTCATTGACCAATTTGATCGAAATCTATTCAGCAGTTTAAGCATGAGAAGGTTATTATATAAAAAGAGTTACAGTCTGCAACGTAGGTACCTATACATATATCTACGAAGAAAATATCCAGATATGTACCTACTATTTTATAATAGGTAGGTACCTACTTTATAACGTGGTTGTGCAATGCGCAATGCGTCCCGCATATAGACGCCTTTGAAAAGCGTCTATCGAGTCGTGACTGTGTTTGCCGTAGTGCTTAGTCCACAGAATACATAGGTAAGCATAAGACCGGGTATGCTTCTTGTCACACAAACGCACCGGTTACGAGTATTATGCTAGAGAATATACTAACATAGTTATTTTTTTATAACATTCCGTCCTCTAATTTATTAAGGATAAATCATAGGATTGCATTTAAGCAAACAATCATAAATAATTCTGGTCGATTATGAACGGGAGCCACTTAAAAGTGATAAACAAGGTTTTGAAGATATGTGTGTGTACAGTCAACAGTACATCAAGTTACAAACTGTCAAATTTCTCCAATGGATAATAAACTCAATTTTTTGGGAATTACATTGAAATTCGATTGGAGAAATTTGACAGTTTTAGATATCATGATGCTGTTGACCGTACACTAGAGTAACATTCATCCGTTTGCCGGTAAAAAGTTTCAATACGGATCAGAACTTTGAATTGCTCCGTTCTTTGAACTTGTTAGATTGGAATCTAGTCGTGCAACGAAATTAATTTGCATTTTAAATCTGTATTAGTACGTGGTTGGAAGTTGCTTTATGTTCCATGCCTTTTATAATTAAAAGAATGAAGTCGGTCCCTTTAAAAATAGGAATATTTCTTTCTTCTTAATAAAATAAATAAATAAAAATGAAAATAGTCCTCAATAATGAAAAAAAATCGTGAGCAAAATATTTCTTTCGTGATCGTTCTTTTTTGTTTTAAATCTAAATTAACGATTTTTTTTTAATTTATAAGGCGCGTAGAATCAGATAAAATGTTGAAGAACTTTTTCTTGTTTGATTCATCTCTTTCAATATAATGAGAAACGGAACTGAGTTTCATTTGGTGTTCAAAGTAACCAGCAAGTATTCACTACAATAATGTAACATCGTTCCATTTTCAAACTTCAATAAAATTAATAATCAATATCAATGGACATCGAAATGGCCCAACGTTCGACATAATATAAATTTAATAGAAACTTGCAAACTGATCTCCATAATTATTACTCTATTCTACTATAGATATGAGATAGTAATAAGGAGGTCAATTGTTTGTACACTTGTAACCACGTCATATTTAGAGGACAATTAGGTGCGGGTGCGTCTGACGCAAGGGCAGCCAATATTTCAATACAAAACATTTGACGTCATATTATTCTCTATGACAAGAAACCTCCACCATAAAGAATAATGATACGTCTCTACCTTGTCTCCACCATGTTTTGCTTGATATATCTTGTTCGAATTTTAAATAGATTTTTTTTCTTGAAATCTGAAACCATAGATGAAGAATGAATATTATTTTATAATATAAATATCGATATCTGCAGTCCCTAGTCCTGAACACTGCGTACATTATAGTTTGACTGAGCACCAGATGCCAGATGGAAGATTTAATTCCAATTAGACCACACTTTTGGCGTAGCGGCTGAGCGATCGGCTTCAGCGCAACGTGTTGTGGGTTCAATCCCCACACGGAGCAAATATTTGTATGATCTGCAGGTAGTTGTTCCGGGTCTGGGTGTTTGTGAGAATTTGTGTTCAAAACGCACCCACGATACAGGAGAAAATCCAAGTGTAGGGCAACGTTTTATCTAAAAAAAATATTGCGTTTACTTTACGATATGAAGTTTCGTAAGTACATAAGTAACACGAACTTAAATAATGAGACAGGATTTCATTAGGTATTAGATGCTTATACGGCGTATTCGCATTAAACCACATTCCTCCGATGTAAGCTCCTTGAAATCCTTTTAAAGACCCACGGGACATTCAGGTTCGTTCCCTGACGAAAATAGCTATAAACCGCACGTAGATACGAGGCCCGGGAGATTCAGAAGTTGAGTTTTTCTGGGATCGTAAAAACCACAGAACACATATGCCGTAGTAAAAACCTTAGATCCCCTTCGAAACTGAAAATCGATCTAACAGAAGAACCGTTTTGTCTTACATTAAAATCCAAAATCAAATCGTTTAAAAAGTACATGTGTAGTGTAGCTCCCATTTTCCTAATTACGTGGGAATTTTCCAAAATCGAGTGTTACTAGAACTTAAAGGGCGCGTTCCCACTATGTCGTAACGATATATTTATTGTAAGACCACTGTCTCTAGCTGTTCCCATTATGACGACTGCTTGTTGTCAATTTTTTTTATTATTGAACGACTATCGTGTCTACCTGTTCCTATTGGATCGTGACGACATTTTATCGGTTCACGGCAGTCGCTTTGTCGTTTGCATATTAATAGAGCTAGCTACAAATCTTAACAACGAGACGATCTTTTTATCGCGGATATGAAAGATAGTCGTAACAACGACAGAATTGATATTTTTTTTTGTCGTTTTACGATTGTCTGCTAGCCGTTTCCATGGTCTTAACAATCTGTCGTCACAGCAAAAAAGATAACGGACGACAAATAATCGTGCCGGAAATGGAGCTATCACTTATAGGAATATGTGAATATCTCCATTTAAATATAAAATCCACGACAAATGACAGGTTACACCATACGACAGAAAAAGATTGGGTACCCCCGCTCTATGATGATTTGATTAAATGATATATTCGTAGATTATGTCCCAGGTCCCCTGGCCTAGGCCATAATAATTTACGAATCATTTTAAACTAATTCCAATCCATTCTATTTTTCCATTCCACGGAAATAAACTTAACAGATATGAAACTGAGCCAGTAATACCAATATTTTGCAACAAAATAGCAATTATTTGTAGCAGGATGTAATTAATTTAATATAAATTAATTGTCAATATAAATATAATTTAATTTTCCATAACGTGACGGCTCCAAACGAACCTCCATTAACGGTGATATTAATTTAATTATCAAATTGATCACGTACGTTCTCAACGAACCGGTAAATTTGATCAAAATCTGAAAGACCCGAAATTAGGAGAATGTTCTGTACCATTTGTATTTGTTTGTAAACGTGTCACGTAGGTATAACAAAGTATAAGGGGAGAGTGGGGATCCTTAGTTATCGAAGTAATTATTAAATTATTATTTAACAACCATTAAAATTGAAGCAAATAATTGTACAGTAGCGACCAAAAGTCCATAGGCAATCTCACAACGCAATAGCTTGACGTTTAGTTAGAGTAGACTTACGACCTTCTATTCATTGTCGTTAACAAGTGACACGCACTGGCTGTATCGAGCTCGCTCGTACTGTTCATAGCAATGTAATCCTTAGCGTGCTTATGGAATTTTGAGCGTTTACTGTACAGCTACCGCATAACTGGGAAAGTTTATTTTCTCAAATGATTAAATCCCTTTTTGGTCGACTGCACAAATAAGATTGGATTACAAAAACGCCACCAAATCAGACCTACATACGGAAATAGGCGCGCATTACGTCAATAACATTAGCCCAAATACGACAAATGTTCATTCGCGGTGTCCAGCGAATACCAGAATAAGGGTTGAGTCACTGAACTGCGTCCTTCGACTAAACGATGTCGATAAGGCTTCGACGGACGCGGTATTATGAACTCTCCTATGACCTATTTGCGGTGGAATAAAGACATTTCATTTAAAAGATCTAGAACGGTATTAGTCGCTGGAGTCTCGTTTAGGAGTGCCATATCATCACGCCTGTATACCTCGAAAGGTTAGGCAGAGATGTACTAATGTACACCCACAGTTCACCGGTATGATTACGTCCCATGTAATAGGGGGCCAGCCTTTTGCCAACAACCGGTAATACATCAACACTCCGATCTGTTTTGCTACTGAGAATTTCATAAAAAACCTCAATAAATTTGTTTGCCCTGGGAATCGAACACAGGACCTCTAGGGTCAAGTCACACAGTTCAAACCTACATGCCGTGCACGTCAGTTTTTTTCGACAGCACGGTGGGTGATGTCTGCCAACCTGCTCTAGGCCAGTGTGGTAAAGTATTGCTTAACTCCCCTAAACTCTGAGTGAAAACCCATACCCAGCAGAGGAACAGTAATGATTTAATAATTACATTTATTTCTCATTTTTATCAGATTATAAAACTAGGAGACATGTAACTAGTTACCAAGGGAAGAAGCGAGGCTACTCCGACACGTGTATTTATTAACTTACTGGGGCTGCCTCAATTTTTATAAGATACCGATAGATATATAGATATGTTTGCGACAAAATAAACATCTTTTATTTTATCTTATTTTAAGAAGACGCTGAGACACCAGTATTTCATAATCTTCGCTCGTGAGGAAGTATCCTTGATGCGTCTTACTTACAAAGTAGCCCGGTTGAAAAATACAGTCTCATTTTATAAA
This sequence comes from Acronicta aceris, assembly GCA_910591435.1. Lineage (NCBI taxonomy): Eukaryota > Metazoa > Arthropoda > Insecta > Lepidoptera > Noctuidae > Acronicta > Acronicta aceris. Next base: position 16,658,242 of record OU342758.1, on the reverse strand, counting down.
GTTAGCTGAGTTTAATGGAAACGGGATTACACTTTCAAAAGCAGTCCAGAAAATATCATTTTCTGTTCTGTAAATGCACTAGGTACTCTTATGAGAAAATCACAAAATACGTCGTGTCTAGAGATTTTTAGAGTCGAAAATACATTAAAAGAGTCCTGCTTGGATTTAGGCCACGGAATATCATTACACCATTATTCTCCAAAAGTAGAAGGTAAGTAGAAGTGTACGTATTTTGTACTACCAGAGTTATCCGGTACGTTTAAGTCCCATGTAATAGGAGGCGAGCCTATTGTCATTAACCGGGCACAAATCCAAACTCCGAGCTGCTATTGAGAAATTCATAAAAAAACCCAATAACACTTTGCTCAATCCGGGAATCAAACCCTCTGCCGTAACAGTCGCGTTTGGGACCACTAGAAACGAGGCAGTCATTAATTTAGTGATGTTACTGGTGATGTCCTATAATAAACGTTGACGAAATATATCTCAGATACGTGCTTTGGATCTTTGTAAAAACTTTTCACTAATCTTTTTTTAGGGTTCCGTGCCCAAGGGTAAAACGGGGCCCTATTACTAAGACTCCGCTGTCCGTCCGTCTGTCTATCTGTCCGTCTGTCACCAGGCTGTATCTCATGAACCGTGATAGTTAGACAGTTGAAATTTTCACAGATGATGTATTTCTGTTGCCGCTATAACAACAAATACTAAAAAATATAATAAAATAAATATTTAAGGGGGCTCCCATACAACGGACATGATTTTCTTGCCGTTTTTATAGATACGGAACTATTCGTGCGTGAGTCCAACTCGCATTTGGCCGATTTTTTATGTGCAGTTTTAGACTAAAAATCTGTAAACTGAACTAACTGACTATTGAACTGCCCATCCGAGTTTGAATCTCAGGCACGCACCTTTTATATTTCAAAATAATTAAGCATATTATTATTAATTAACTTAAACCACGATGAAAAACACCGTAAGGAAACCTGCATGCTTGAGAAATTTTCTCGAAGGCGTGCGAATTTTGCCAACCCGCATTAGACCAGCCTAATCCCTCTCATTCTGAGAGAAGACCTGTAAACAGTAGCAGGACAGAATATAGGTTGATGATAACATAACATACCATCACGTCTGTATTCCCCGAAAGGTTAGGCAGAGGTGTACTAATGCACCCACAGTTCGGCGGTATGTTTAGGTCCTATGTAATAGGGGGCGAGCCTATTGCTATTAACCGTGCACAAATCCCAAATTCCGAGCTGGTACTGAGAATTTCATAGAAAAACCCAATAACACTGCTCGACCTGGGAATCGGGCCCAGGACCTCTAGCGTAGCAGTCGCGCTCAGGATCACTAGGCTAACGAGATTATTATGGTTCGATAATGGTGATAACAAGAAATCTTGGATGCTGTCAATAGTTATTTTTTTAAGATGCGTAGATAGACGCCTGTAATATACAGAAACATTTCGTTGATATGTTTTTGATACCATGGAATCTCGAGAATGTAAGAAAATTTCATACAAAAAAAACACTGTTGTTTGTTACAAAGAACCGTCTCTATCTGTAGCGTAAAGTGGCGAATTACACAATAACTCCAGTGACCAATTAACTTGCGCAAATGGACCGAAACGATTTCAAAAGTGCTCCAGTTTCGACGTAAAGTGATCGCTTATTTCAAGCTCTTATCCACAGCTCCGGTAGCCGTGATCGTCTAGTGGTTAGGACCCTACGTTGTGGCCGTAGTAACCCAGGTTCGAATCCTGGTCACGGCAGTGAATGCACTGTCGCGGCGGAGCATTTGTTTTCTTTTTAGAGCAATTTGTGTGTATTTTTATCGTTATTTTCTTTTCTTACCTATAAATTATATCCATATATACCTTTATAGTTTTTGCAGCAAGATTTATGTCAAACTAGCGACCCACCTCGGCTTTGCATGGGTGAAATATACTAATAATCGAAAACCATTTATAAATCCGTTGCTTAGTTTAGAACAATTACGCGCACAGACAGAGACTCGATTGTTACGCTAGAGATCCTGGGTTTGGTTTCCAGGCCGAGCCGTGTTGTGATTTGGTTTCTCTATAGCACCTCAGAGTTTAGATTTGTGTCCAGTTCGTTCACGCAGTAGGCTTTTTCCCTATTACATTGGACCTTAACATACCGGCTCTGCCTAACTATTAGGGCAATACAAGCGTTATTGTGGGTTTGTTTTATTATTGTATTACGTTACTATTAAGTAAGATTTAAGTTAATGACACTTTCAATAACGTTAGTCTAATATGAATTTCCAAAGAAAATTGCATGCTCTACACAGTGATTTTAAATTCACTGTTATGGTGTTTCATAATATATATTATTTTATACCCCTTAGATGTATTATTCTTGTTTGTATAAGAAGTTTATTTTAAACACAAATCTAATTGTTCCTTAATTCATGCGCAAAATTAAAATAAATTATAATGCCCTAAGCGCCGTCCTGAGGCTTCCGAAATTAGATCTCTTTGCTTTTATTTTGTACACAATTACACGCCGTATTACAGTCGCTTGGGACAATAAACTGTCCCACATTTCTTATGACACGACCAAAACAAAAATTCAACCTTTTTTATTACAATTCACTTTTTATCACGACTTTTTTAATTGTCAATCTTACATCATTGAGAGAAAGATACCGAGATTTTGAGAAGCATTGCCAACAGCTCCGGTAGCCGTGATCGTCTAGTGGTTAGGACCCTACGTTGTGGCCGTAGTAACCCAGGTTCGAATCCTGGTCACGGCAGTGATTACACTGTCGCGGCGGAGCATTTTTTTTTCAAGATGTTTGTCTACTATTTAACCTGTCCTTAGGGATAGGGGGAAAAGTGCTGGCAGATGGCCTGATGGTAAGCGATTACCGCCGCCCATGGACACCCGCAACACCAGAGGAATCACAAGTGCGTTGCCGACCTTTTAAAAGGAGATTGGGCTTCCGGTAACCTTACTCCTCGGCGAAACACAACATAAGCGTTGTTTCACACCAGTTTTCTGTAACGCCGTGGTATCACTCCGGTCGAGCCCGGCCATTCATGCCGAAGCATGGCTGTACCTTGTAAATTTCCTCAAATTCTAGACAATGTGACAAGTATATTACCTACTTTTTTCTTCTAAAACCATATTCTTTAGTGAAGTCCAGATAATAATTATTTATGTTAAAGATAACAGAAATACCTACTTTGCCAGGTTTATACTTCTTTTATTAGTTTCTTACATATCGTCGCGTGTTTCTGGCAGCAATACTTACTTAAAAGCAGACACTATTAATTTATCACAGAAACCAGATCATAATTATCTAAACAACGACGCTAACCATTGTTATCACAAGCTCTAGTTCTAAAACAATAGATAGAAGCTCTGAGCTAGTGCATCTCAATTATAAGTTTAATCGAATGAAAACAAGAACCTTTAATTGGAACCGTGATTACTTCCCGAGGTTTGTAACAGCTGTTCTAAATCACTGTTCCAAATCACCGTTCCAGCTGTAACTAGTTGGTTAATTGGCTCAGGTGATTCTGTTGAGCTAGTTGAATTTTAGGAGGAAGTACTTAGAATATAACAATTCAAGTTTTAAGTCTTACAGATCGGTATGATCTTTCTCTGAGTGAGATAAATAACGCTATAGCTCAGCTCCGCTTGCTTAATGCAGTCTCCTTGAGGCACTTTGTCAAGCACTAGGTTCCTTTGCAAGTTATGCTTAATTTAAAAGTAGCCTGACTAGTTACCAGTTAACAGAAATTAAGTCTAAGAAGTCATAATATTGTCTTGTGTTAAACACCAGTAGTAGTAGGTACCTAATATAATAAAAACCAGATGACCAACTATTTAAAGCTAAACAAACAAACACGTTAAGTAAACTACAGTTCTGATACAAACAAAAAACTGCTAATCGTGGTTTGATACTCAAATGAATACTATTAGTGTTTATTGTTAGCTAAATACTTAGTATTCTAGATAGGCTCACATAGTCCAGCTGAATTGAAATAATACCAAAAATGGATGATAGCCCTGCAGCGTCTAGGGTTGCCAACATTTTAGTGGGACTCATTAGAGAGAGTCGAGATTTTCAGATTATACAAAAGTACTCTGTGGTCCATAATAAAAACATAGGATTACACACTCTACGATTTTCTGCTGCATCTTGGCGTGGGTGCGTTTCAAACGCAAATTATCAAATACACAGACACCCAGACCCGCAACAACTACCTGTAGGAGTGTAGGTCTTACAAATATTTGGTCTGTGCGGATCAAACCTACAATACGTAGCGTATAAACCGATCGCTCGGCTAGTGCTAAAAATAAAAAAAGTATCGCATAGGTATATGAATTGGTGAAAATACTAAACAATCTACTAGAAAATATTTTAGTTTTTATATTCTGACCAAAGATAGTATACTTACGTACTCAAATATGATGATGGAAAACCCCGATCTTTAAAAAAAAATAAGTACCATACTGTGAAACATATAAGGCCTTAGCAATTAATTTAACACTATTGAGCCGTGATTTGGTTGTCACGTCGACCGAAAAAATCGAATGATTGCAATTGCTAGCATTCCGGGAAAAAACAAATCCCGCTTTAAACGGATGACTTGGTGGACTAGGAGCCTGACTTCTCGACTTACAACTTGCGAAAACAAACAGAGTGTACTTCTAACCAGTTTACACTGGATATTGTTTATACATTGTATGCTAAGGGATCGGAGTTTGATCAATTTGAAAGTTTCAGAGGAAAATTGTGGGCACGTTTACTTGAGAGTTTTGAAGAATGTTGTAATATTAGGTAGAAATTATACCCCAGTAGTGAAAGTATCAAGAATGTTTGTATTGCTGATAAATTCTTTGTTTAATTACTTTTCATCATGGTTGCCCTGAAGAGTTAAATAAACTTGACATAAATCACGCTTGTATTCTCTGAAGTGTTAGGCAGAGCCGTACTAATGTACACCCACAATTTGCCTATATATTAATGTCATATGTAACAGGAGGCGAGCCATTAACCAGACACGAATCCCACACTCCGAGTTGCTCCGAGAATTCCATAAAAAGCCCCAGTAACACTGCTCGACCTGGGAATCCAACCCATTACCTCGAGCGTAGCAGTGGTGCTTATGCTCACTTATTAATACGTCCCTTTGGACACCATTATTATCCAAGCCTACCTTTATTACTAACATAATCAACCCATTATACTGTCCCACTGCTGGGCACGGGTCTCCTCTCAGAATGGGAGGGATTATGCTATAGTCCACCACGCTGGCCTAGTGTGGGTTGGCAGACTTCACACGCCATCGAGAAAATCTCTCAGGCATGCAGGTTTCCTCACGATGTTTTCCTTCACCGTTTTAAGCGCGTGATAATTAACTATTTAATACGCACATGACTTCGAAAAGTCACAGGTGCGTGCCTTGGGTTCGAACTCGAGACCTTTGACTTGGCAGTCCAACGGTCATACCTACCGGTCATACGTTTATTACTAAACTGAGTATTTAAAAAAATGGCCATGAAACTGATTCCAGCTTTGAGTCATCGAATTATTTGCGATTTACAAACATTGTATGGTGCAAAACATAACAAGAAGTGGTTCTAATTTTTGACAGAAATTCGTCTTTATTCTCGAACATAACTTCATCGTTTACCGATTTTGCAGATAAAGAATTTGCAAAATCGGCCCTAAAACCCTTTGACTGCCATGTCAAAATAGAAAAAGCGTGCCTCCAGCGCCAAGCTTCCGCATTTTCTATAGGAATCTGTCACATAGTCGTGGCGTACTGGGCACATTTTGGTTTGTTGTCTATACATGACTGTGGCGCTCAAAAGGTTGATGATCTTAAGATGCAAAAAATATTTCTGTGACAGTTCGTTACTTGTTGTTTGGTGTCTGACCATCGACTCTTAAGGCTAACGATTAGTGATGTACCGATAGAAAACCGTCTTCACGGTTTTACGATTACCTACTTCGTCACTCGAAAGTCGGTTTTTCTAAAAGTTAAGCTTTCCATTTTCCAAAAACACTACTAGGTATAACAGGGTTGTCTGTTTCTCGACTATTATTATGATAAGTGAACTTAAAGCGACAACCCTCAATAGTGAGGAAATTGCTAAGTAGTGTATTCAAATATTTAAAATTAAATTCTGCCTCAGACATTTGCGGAGCAGTATATCGCGGGCTAGAGTATGATTTGCAGGGAATTCAAAACGCAATACGGTATGACGTGGCAGGTTTATGAAAATGTCAGCCAGGTGAAGCCGAGAGCTTTCGACATGCGCGTATTGCAGGAAGTTTAATTTACATACCATCACGCCTGAATTATGTAAGGGTTAGGCAGAGGCGTACTGATATTACCCACCGTTTGTCGGTATGTTTAGGTCCCATGCAATAGGGGGCGAGATTATTTACTCCGAGCTTCTACTGAGAATTTCAAAGAAAATCCGAATAATACACTGTGCTCGACCTGAGAATCGAACCCAGGACCACTAGACTAATAAGGTTGATTTTGGTAAATACTAACGAAAAAGTTATTTTAGTGAAGGAAAATTTCGACTACGGGCAGGATTCGAACCTGCACCTGGTTATATACACCAGACGCTATGACCTCTAAGCCACTCGAAGTCTCACCCGCCGGATGGGAATTTGCCTTCACATTCTGAATTTACGTCTTTAAGGTGACGTCAATAACTTTTAAATCTTAGCATAGAAAATGAAAAAAAAAATACTTAAGAAAAATTTAAAAACAAAACAAACCTGGTGCAAAAAATACCACAAGATAATCGCTACCATCTACAAATTGGGCCACAAATATTCGCCCATAGGTACTCACAAATCTTACTAATACAAATTTTAATCACTTTATACTTACTTGTAGGTACATAAACAATCACAGCGCACATCAGCTTTAATATTAATAAATATTGTGAATAATTAATTGATAACCTCTTATCGTAACAATGTGGAAGGTTATTGTTGTGTTATCATCTCTATATCATATATATGCGCGTAAGTATTGTTCCATTATATATTTTGTAATTAGCGGTCGCCCAAGTTGGTATAAAGATTGGACCTGCCAATCTCTTTAGCAAAATCCATCAACATTGATTCGTAAACAAAGACACTTTCGCAGTTACAATATTAATTTGAATATTATCAATATTATTAATGACATTTATCTCATTGTAATAAGGGTCTTCATCTGTTTTGCCTCTCAACTATTTTGGGCTTAGATTCCAGTGTAATTGATGCGGCTCATTATTTTAAACCTATTTCAATAGAGAAGGAGCTTGTTATTTCTTTTGAATAATATATCGAATAAATTACAGTCGATAGTTGTTTCTGGGGGTCTAAAATTGTCCCAATATGATTCATCAAAAGTGTATATTTTAGGCCCCAGGGCTGGATGTTTATGTATGTGAAAATATGTGTTTGTAAACAAACCAACAATACAGAAAAAATCCTAGTTTGATTGGCGAGTGACGTCTACAAAATCTGAAGTTTGAGAGATTTATATTTTCATTAATACATATATTAGGCTTACTCTTGACCGACAGTTCGCCTGATGTTAAGCGATACTGCGATCTACGATGGAGCGCGCTTGCCTAAAAGAAACCGATTCACTCATGATTTAAAGACAACCGGATTATAACTATATGTATATCATAACTATTTTGATAAATCCTAATTATAACATAATATACCTACTAGGTATACCAATACATACCATACACAGTTAGCTTGTATGTTTTGGATCCATGTAATAGGAGGTGAGCCTATTATCGAGCACAAATTCGAACTCCGTGGTGTTACTGAGAATTTCATAGAAAATCCTAATAATCATTTTCACTAAGAGTGTTTGTGTATTTTTATACCAAACGGCCTATTCTAAATGCCTCGGGTCAAGTTTCCAATCTTGCCAAGTTCAGCAGTGATTGAATATTCAGATAATGCTGATGTAAATATTTACATGACTGTGCTGATGACACTTACCGTAAAAATGTCAACTTGACATGACGCAATCGTCACACAATGATTGATGAGTAATTGTGACTTAATATAATGTAGGTAATTCCGTCACTATTAATCAGCCCACAGTGGCAATTGATAACACATTATTGATATTAATCCTTCAGATTACTAATTCGCTGAGTAATTGGAATAGACAGGGCAGTTGGTTCATACATGACAACGTAGGTAACAACATGGGATCCACTCCATGCGCTTCCCGAGCATGTCTTCCCCGATAGGTACAATCTGGGTGTCTTTGAATCACGAGTGAATCGGTTTCTTCTATTAGTGCGCATTACTTAACATCAAGCGAAGTGGCGGTTTAGCGTAAGCTCCGGGCTGCTGAACGTCGGACTGGGAATTTGATACAAAAACCAAATAACACTGTGCTCAACCTGGAAATTGAACCCAGGACTGCTAGCGTATAAGCTAAGCTTGGGACCACTAGACTAACAAGGCAGTCAGTTATATTTTTACACTCTTTTAAAATACCTATAATAGATTCTAAAGATACTAAAGAAGAAGTCATATTATATTTTAAAAGGGTATCCATGGAGTTTCTTGCCAGATTCTTCTCCATAGTGCCTAGTGTCTTCTCCACTATGCTCGCGTTTCATATCTGTTTAAAAAAACTTATCTGATATCAAAACGTTTACATTGAATTGTGTCAAGAAGTCATCATTGAAGTCTGTCATAATATTCACCTTCTCACCCTATAATATACATGAACTAAAATCTGTAGAGTTATGTAAACTTATGAATGATACGGAACTATTCCTGAAAAAAGCTGAGTCATTTCATTCTCCCGGTTCTGCCCTCAGTGAAGGCTAAGGCCTTGAACTCGGCTCGTCATGATGAGTCATAATACTTTATCCACAGCTGCAAGATTTATACGAATATTTTATGGTTCCGTTGAAGATCGAGGAAACCCAAAATATGTTGATCATGAACGAAATTCTACAGTTCACTACATTAATTAATTCAATCGTTTATTAAAAGTTTTTTTTTTATACGTTATAGGCTTACGCTTGACCGCCAGTTCGCCTGATGTTAAGCGATACTGCGATCTACGATGGAGCGCGCTTGCCTAGATGAAACCGATTCACTCGTGATATAAAGACAGCCAGATTTTATCTATCATGGAAGACCCACTCAGGAAGTGCATTCCATATTTCAGCGGTACGCATGATAAAAGTGGACTTAAAAACTTGCGTTCGGGTTTTTGGAATGCCCACCATGAATCGATGACGCTTTTTCGTGAAGTCTAGCAATTTTTGTTAATACTTATTACGTACAAAATATATTTTAATTTATATGAAAATAATATTGCATCCCACTCCATGAAAGAGAGATTCCCGTACAGACAGTACTTTATAAATGTTTTTTCAATCGCGCTATCCAAAATAAAAAGGTAAATTATTGTTTAGCCTTCATTACCAATCTCGATAAACAAACAAATGTTATTATGTTGTTTCCAAAGTAATATTTTTTAACCCCTCGCTATACAAACTTATTTATTTCCGAAAATTAATCAAAATCTTAAATTACGAGTATTTTATTTTACAAGAAATTATAAACGTGTTTTTTTATGAAACACGTTTGTTAGTTTATAATTTTCCCGTAATTACGGTCCAGTTTCACTGCTCCCAATAAGCTCAATTTAAAAAATATATATTTCAGAGCCGTTCGTAACCAAACACCCGCTTTAAGCCCGAGGCAGCAACTTCCGGAATCGCCTTTGAAAAAAATATAAAAAGCAAAGCCCGTTAAACGTCTTAAAATATAAAAAAAAAATTCTTAAATGAGGGTTTAGTTTATCCTTCAGGCATTGCAAGGATAATAATTTTCTATTTTGTCGGAATAAGATGTTTTAAATATAGCAATAATTAAGAAATTCAGAAGGCAAACAACATAAGTATGTTACACGATTTGTTTTCCATGTGATGCCAGAATATATTTTCTGATCGGTGCTATTACTAGCTGCACCCTAAGGGTGACGTTAAATAGCCTATAACTTTCATCATGACACTCCGTCCATTGGTGAAAATCGCATGAAAATCCGTTCGGTACTTTTTGAGGTTATCGCGTTCAGACAGACAGACGCGGCGGGGGGTATTTATTTTATTATATGTACTGTACATAAAGACTTATATATGACACTAGTAATAAAATATTTACCCTAGTAATTTTAACGTGTAGGTACTAAGTCAGAACGCAGCCTGCCCTACCACTTAGTAAGCGGGCTCAGGGAATGGCTCTTCAATTTAGAACCACACGCCAAAAAGCCACGAGCAAATTAATATTAATTTGGCCCACTAATTATGATAAATATCATGTAATCCTTCATACCTATATTCATTTTTAATAAACTACGAAGCAACTTAATTAATTTTCCTGTGTTATTCAGAAAGAAATTTCTATCTCGGGATGGATTTAAACCTGCGTCCTCCGGTTCACCAAACTATCGAGATCACTACCTATGTATTGTCGAATTTCTCTTCTAGATTATGATTTTATGTAGGTAAAATAAAATTACTTCCTACGGATTTTATCTCGTTGTATTGATATTATATAATTCACGACGTTTCGGATCCTTTACAGCATCCATAGTCACGGGTAGACTCACAGGATTTTTGTAGGTGATTTAGTATTTATTAGTTATTTTTGTTTTTCGGAACACTTTAAATTGTATACTTAATATTTATACCAGTTTTATACATTTCACTGATTTTACGACAAACACAACTCTACAAAATCATCAATAACTTTATCCAATAACCGGGATCCAGCTACAAAATACTAGTATTTATGAGACCTACCATTCACAAAACATTAATCTTTATTTTCTGGATGCAGTGGACTACAGATTATGTCAAGAAACGCCGAAGGAAAAGCACTGTTTAATAGAATATACCGTCCGATACAGATGGCAGCACCAGCTTAGGTAAGGACGCGTTTATACAAGCGTTGCGAGTATGGGACCAAATCGTTAATATTGTCAATACGTTACGCTTAGATTGGTGTGTCCTACAGTTGTGCAAAGGCCTTTCCCTCAGGTCTCTATCTATCTCGATCCTGTCTTAATTGGATCCAATCTGTATTTAAGGTATCAAAATCGTCACACTATCTCTTTTTCGATACGTTAAATATTTTTAATTTTATTATTAATCGCAACATGTTACTTCCAAATTCAACCGTCGGTAAAATTGTCTAAGTTCTATTTTGTTTTTTATTGGGATAGGAGGGCAAACAAGCGTACGGATCGCCTGATGGTAAGCGATTACCGCCGAAGATTAATTTTTCTATGCTGAAGTAGTCTGTCTGTAAGGAAGTCTGTTGTTAATTTAAGATAATACTCGACAAAATTGTCTTGACGATAAATAACATCGCGTCATTTTCAAGCTGTCAAAATGTATCGATCGATAAAACAATAAAATTCGATATAATAACGATGTCGATAGTTCCATGCTCGCTTGGTAAAAAAAAAACTAACTAGCAATTCACACATTTATCTTAAAACTGTTTTAGTTAGAGTTACAGAACGTAGTGCTATTAAAAAAAATACTCAAAAGAAGAAAGAAAGGCTCAAAATTGGTCTTTTTACAGGTATGTGTACAATTGGCACACTAAGAGTTGTTTCGAGATCAGATGGTCGGCACACTGCCACCCAGTGCGGTCACCAGCCACCTCCAACAACTTCCCGTCGGAAAGAGAGTGCCAGGATGAGTGCGGTGGATGGGCATAGACTGGTCAAGAAAAAAAACAGATACCGCAGAAGCAATGTCATGAAAACCATAATGTTCCTTATATGCCTTTAATCGAAAAATATTTTCTTGTAAGGTTAAATATATATTATTTTTATAGAAAGCAATACTAATCAATGGTTTCCTTGAATTTATTATCTACCTATTTACAAAATTAAAACATATGCGTACGTTTCCAAAATCTATAAGCATTAAACTTTTTTTTCTAATTAACATTATTCTGATAATTAAGCATTTCATAATCTTGTGTATCTTTCTTTAGCAATAGGTGTCGGCAAACCGCGACACTTCAAAAGAGCTAATAGCCAGGCTTCAAACCCACGACCTCCTTTGGAGTCGCACGACTTACCACTCGGCTGCACTCGCTAAAAATGAAATGCGCTTATTTATACGAATTTCAATCTCAAAGTATGATATACAGCGAAAATACTGAAACAGATAACTGCAAAAAAATCGATATTAGATATTCGGCATCTGGCTCTTTGTCTAAAATGTTTACCAACCCGTGGTGTAGCCGATCATACATGAAGATAAAACATGAAGCCGAATTTACATGCCTTGTTAGCTCCTGGGATCCTCCAATCCCTTGGGATTGATTACGATTCGATATCCAGACTTTACTCGACTTGTCGAGTAAAGTGTTTTTGGATTTTTCTATGAATTCCTCAGTGATTTACACTCGGTTAATAGCAATAGGCTCGCCCGTATTACATGGAACCTAAACATACCCGCGAACAAAATATTTAACAATGTGTCATTTGCTTAATTTAGATAGTTGTGTGTGTCGGAGCAGAGAGAGCTTTATTTGACAAAAAATCGTCTTCATAAATAGAGTTCATAAATCAAAAAGTAACTACCTACGTCTCCTATCAAAAGGCATTACGTCAAAATATTACTTTTTATGTCAAACTAGCTTCTAAATTCGTAACTCCAACATGTAATCTGAGCAATATTAAATTATCCAATTTTACTTGTCCGAAACCCGCTTTTGCGTAGAGGCCCAAGAAATTCTTTATAAATTAGTTTCTTTTGTAGAATCTTCGATATTTTTTCTAATGTTCAAATAACTAGAATTTCATTGTAATCTGACAGAACTGAGTAATTTTTCGAAGATATCAAATTTATCAAGAGTAGGTAGGTACTTATGTGTATTATAATAAGGACTGAAATTTTTGTCATTGAAAGGATCACATTAACAAAGTAATATGTCTATTATTCTTAACATAAAATAAAAAGAAGTAATAGTAATCTGAATAGATAAGATTATGAAGTTATTTTAGTGAAGGAAAAATTAAATCGCGGGCAGGATTCGAACCTTCGTCTTCACGTTAGATACACCAGATGTATTGAGTTCAGAATGTGAAGGCAAATTTCAATCTGGCATGTGGGACTCGCGGTGGCTTAGAGGTCAGGGGGTCTGGTATATCTAACCAGAAGACGCAGGGTCGAATCCAGCCCGCGATTTAATTTTTCCTTCACTAAAATAACTTTATAATCTTATCTATTCAGATTACTATTACTTCTTCAATATTGATTACTTTAACTATTTTCAAAAATGTCTTATTATTATTTTTTATTTTTAACTTTAATAAAGGCTTTTTAAACAAAGCATGTTCTATAATTTCGCTTCTGTTTGCAAAAAATATAATAAAAATTTTTTTTTTGAGAAACCTTAATAATTATGAGTTATGACACTCTAGGCGTAAGTAGGTAATATGATACCAGACCACTGACATATTAATTCTCCTCCGGATTAAAATAAACAGCGTCATTAATTTCAAATTTCGTATTCCAAAGTATATGAAGAAAAACTAACGAATTCGATTTTAAAATCACGCCAAGTCATCTACGAATTAGGCACCTAAATTCGAAAACAGAATTGCATCTTTTTATTAAACGGAATTTTCACAAACTTAAACAACATGGTAATTGATACAAAACAAAACGCAGTACACACTCCATCAAGTAGGGCAAACTTCCCAATGATTCGTATGAATATAAAATAGAGCAATCAGCATGGATGTCAGCCGAGGCCGGGGCGCGGCGACTAATAGGCGACCCGCCTAACTTTTGCTATACTTTCCATAGAGTAGTACTCGAGCAGAGGCTACGAGTTGAATGAGTGCGGATGGTCTGTTTAGATAACAAAGTACTAGGTAGATACACATAATATAACATAACGTACCATCACGCCTGTATTCCCTGAAGGATTAAGCATAGGTGTACTAATGTACATTCACTATTAGCTGGTACCTTGCTAATAAGCTGAGATCCTATGTAATAGGGGGCAAGACTCTTTATGCTTGGTTAATAGTAATATTGATAATAGTTGATATTGAAAATTTTACAAAAGAATCCAATTGGACCCACATTCCTCGACGATCCATCCATCCATCCATCGAACCCACTTACTTAATGTAATATAATCCATAGAAATACTAGTTAAAGACGTAGATCATCTACAAAGTTCAGTTCTTCAGACTCTTAGCCCCGTATTCCCCAGGAGTACAGGCAATTTCCAAATTAATTACATTAAATTCTCATTTTAAAGTTTTAACTGGCCAATCGAATGGAGAAGGATCGTAGTTTAATTATGTTTATTTTCTGTAATAACTCCATTGGTGGAATTTCAATAAACGAACGATATGTATTATGTACCCATGTACCTATAGTATAGTTACACAAGTCTCAAATGAAAAGAAATTGTGAGTTATTTTTATCGCCTTCGATTACACCTAGCCAATAAATCAAAATACAATTATAGCAATAGACTAAAGACAGCGTTCACGCATGTAAATGGCTCTGTCCTTGACACGCAGTCTCTGCCTGCCCGCCTACTCTGCGTCGTCACACCCTAATCCCAATCGTGGCTTACAGCCAGTGTTTTGTCGCTGTCGCGGCAACAGGCAGCTTTTACCGGCCTTTTACCGGATTTTTTACCAATATTTTTTACCGCGAGTGGAAATTTTTCCGGCATGGGGAACAAAGTTGTGACGTTCACAGAACAACAGCTAGAGGATTATCAGGTAACGGTTCGTTTGTGGCCTGTTTGAATTTTGCTCTATAGTTTTTGAAGTTCTTTTTTCGAAGTTTTGAGCGCGTAGTTTTGATGTTCCATTTTTTTCACGTGTGTTAAAGTTGGTGTTCTAAAGATAAAAAAGTAATTCGAAATAAATCTATGATTATCAAACTATACTTTAAATGCATCTAACGTGGGCGTTGCTAGAAAAACTTATTTGTTTTTGATTATTTTTGTACATTAATTAAATTATATATTTTTAATACAGGACTGTACATTTTTTACAAGGAAAGAAATACTTAGGTAAGATTAATTATGTAAAGGAATGTATGGTAGGTATATTCTTCTAACACATAGTGAACGATATATCCTTGATCAATGTAATTAAAGTAAGTAATTAGGCTATGATAAAACAGTGATTTATTTGCAAACGTTGTTTATTCATTGTCTATCACATTTGTAATTGATTATTATAGAGACTTGTATTCTTTAAAATAGTAACCCTAAACATCGTGCATAAAAACTCTTTTCTGATAAACAGCTTTTAATTTACAGAACAAAAATATCTACACCAATCCCTAATTAAGGGCACACCACGGAAGCCTAAAATGTAGCAAATATGTATGGCATCAATTCAAACACTAGTTGTAGCTATATATAGCTAATCGGCTTAGTTAGTGACGCACTATTGATACTCCATCGATCCCGGCTTCAGTCACGTGCTTATTAATTAACGGTTTTTGTTTACCGGTGCGGTGGTGCAACACTAGTTGAGTAAGTGAGTAGGTACCATTTTGTTGCGTATTACGAGCTGATAATACCTATTATGAATGAAGAGTTTTGTAGAGCCTAGGTAATAAAATAATCGTGGTGATTTATCCATCTGCAAGGTTGCTTACCGCGGTTAGGCGAATATTCTTAGAACATCGTGACTTGTATTTTTTGGAGAGCACGTTAAGTCTCTCAATGAAATCGTTATGTGTAGTCGGAATCCTGAAAAGCTTAAAAGTTTATCCAAAACATGTATTCCTCGAAGGATATGATACAGGTGTTCTAATATACACCCACAGTTCACCGGTATGTTTAGGTCCCATCTAGAAGGAGACAAGACCTATTGACATTAACCAGAAATCCAAACTACGAGCTGCTACTGAGATTTTCTCAGAATATCCCAGTAACTTCCTCATTAGCCTAGTTGTCCTGAGCACGACCGCTACGCTAGAGGTCCTGGGTTCGATTCCCAGGTCGAGCAAAGTGTTATTGGGATTTTCTATGAAATTCTCAGTATTCTGAATCCGGTGTTTGGGATCTGTGCCCGGGTAATGGCAATAGGCTCCCCCCTATTAAATACTTAAACATATCGGCGAACTGTGGTTATATTATTACTACGCTTCAGCCTGTATTCTTACAAGTGTGATGCTATGTTTTTATGTGACCCAATAACACTGTCTTCCACCTGGTCATCGAACTCCATGGGGGCTGAGGTGCATAAATATAACAAAACGCTTGTATTCGCCGAAGAGTTGAATTTGCTGTTACTCGTACATTAGTACCACCCCAAACTAACTCCGACAACGGAATCCAAGTTCATACAAAGACCTGAGAGAGACGCTCAGTGGTAGGACCTCTTGGGGTCTGACTGGCTGACGACCACCCTTACGTCGGAGTCTGTCATAAAGCACCTTAGTGTGTGTTTCGACTTTTGCGCGTAAGAGCCAGTTCCCTCACGATTGCTGCGGCTCTGCCAGACTGCAGTTCGTAGGGGCTCTTAAGGATCGGCAACGCATCAGAAACTCCTCTGGTGTTGCAGGTGTCCATGGACGACGATGACTACTTACCACCAGGTGGCACGTGAGCACTTTGGCAGATTTAATCCATAAAAAAATTAGACCTAACCTTTTTGCTCATGAATCATTGCAGGAATGACCTGGTTTGACCTATAGTTCCATTTCCACCTTTTGAAACTGTTCAACTACCTGCAATGTCAACAACCTCGTCTATTATATCGGTGGAAGTTCAAACTCAAAGGTGTCTTACAATTAAATATGAACGTGAATCGTATCATCGGATGATTCATTTTATACTTTCCTATAATTATGATATTAAAATACAACGTGTCCAGTTTTTTGGTATGCAATAGTTTGGTACAAAATTTTGAATAAAGAAAAACTTTTTATTATTTGAATAAATAAATATCTTTATCTCCCAAAAAATACAGATCATTGTAATTTAAGTTTATAATTTTTGAATTTATGCTAACACAAAAATTATAATAACACAAAAAAATATATAAGTAGATATGTACCTACACAAAAAGAAAATCTTAAGGGTCCGGAGCTTGAATTGATCGGTATCAGAAAAACGTAATCCCGAAATAAATCGTAATCCAGACAATATTCTATCTATGTTATTATTCGGATTTGAATACCGTTAATCTAGGTTCCTACGGTACTATTCCGTGTACTACTACTTCACTGGAAATAAAAAACCGGAAAATCGTTCCAAACTTAGTAAAGTTATCAAAAAATTCATTCGCTTACATTTATTTCCAGAGCAATATTTTAGACGAAATGGTACAGTAGGAACCTAGATTAATGATATCGGAATCCGAATAATAACAGAATTTGATTAAATTGTGTTTGAATTACGATTTATATCGGTATTACTTTTGTAAGAGAAATTCGGTAAACCTGTATTTTATATTTCTTAAATTAATGAATGGGATTAATGCCATTAATCCAATTGACACGAATCCAAACTCCGCGCAGCTACTGAGATTTTCAATGACAAAAAAAAACCAATAACAAACTGATAACTAGTTTTTCCATGAAAATCTCGCTATGTACATAATATAATTTTAGAATTCTTCAAAAAATATGAAAAGGAGCATTCAAAATGTGGCGTGTTCTGTAAAATATTTTATTCCACATAAATTGCTCCGACCCCGTCTCTAATTTGTTCAAACAGGACGCAAAGCCTTTTGTGTCAACTCCACAAGATGGAAACCATTCCTCATTTTTCGTATTTTTGTATTTTATGGAATACCAGGGAAATATGAAAATCATCCACAGCTCTCATTATCCCATTGCTGGGTAATAATGAAATTCATGCCGGTTTCGACTACGGCAGCCATTTTCTGTTACTTATGGTTGGATATAAGTAGGTACCTATCCCTCGAACTATGCCATTGACCTTGGTTCAGTTTTGCTACCGCAACTATTCCAATATCAGAGCAATAGCAGAGCGTGCAGTCCTGTGTTCGATCCCCAGGTCGAGCAATGTGTTATTGGGTTGTTCTATGAAATTCTCAGTAGCAGCTCGGAGTCTGGATTTGTGCTCGGTTAATGGCAATCGGCTCGCCCCTATTACATGGGACCTAAACCTACCGGCGAACTGTGGGTGTACATTAGTACGGCTCTGCCTAACCATTCGGGGAATACAGGCCTGATGGTATGTATGTTAATTATTTATTTTGATAGAAATTTTCTCATCATCATCTTACAACTAAGTATGAAGAAATATTGTAATGAAATATAATATTTATAATAGTATTACATTATATATTTAACTACTTATATTTTTTTATTATCACGACTTTATTTGTAATGTCAAATGTTCAGCTCTGAGATATGATTTTCTATTATAATACCAAAGCCTATTTCTTTTTTTCTTAATCCTTAATTTTGGACCAAATAGACACAAGTTTGCGTGCCAAAAAATTGCTCTAATTGCTTAACTATCTTCATTATTATATTTAATACTAGCTTTTGCCAGCGACTTCGTCCGCGTGGAATAGTTACTTTGTTCCCTAGTTCTTCGCCCGCGGTTTCACCTGCGTTGCCCCGTTCCTAAGGGTTGTAGCGTGATGTTTTATAGCTTGAAACCTTTCTCATGAATCACTCATTTTCCCAACATTTCCCTTCACTGCTCTGCTCCTATTGATCGTAGCGTGATGAAAAGTATACTATAACTGCCCAGGAGTATGAAGAACAATTGTACCAAGTTTCGTACCGTCGAGTGGTTTTTGTTTCTATAACGAACATACAGACAGACAGACAGACAGACAAAAATGTTACTGATTGCATTTTTGGCGTCAGTATCGATCACTAATCACCCGCTGATAGTTATTTTGGAAATATATTTCATGTACAGAATTGACCTCTCTACAGATTTATTATAAGTATAGATATTATTTGCTATAGATCAGACTTGTCTACGAAACATCTATACTACCGATACTTATAAATTCGAAAGTAGTTCCGTCTGTCAGTTTGAACCAGTTTTGATGAATTTTGGTATAAAGACAGATTAGATTTTTAAGAAGCTGTCTTTTGTGCCAATAAGGTTTATGAAATGCCAGTGAAGTCGCGAGCAATAGCAAATTTTTTATATATGTATAAAAAAATGGCTCTGTGCCATGCCACATAAATTCTAAATAAGCCACTCACAAGAAAGTTTAGAAACAATTTCTCAGTGGAAAGGCGATTCATATATATTGTTTTTTTTATTCCAGAGTATTCAAACGATTCCGTGAGGTGAACCCTGCCTTAGTACCTAAACGAATGACAGAGAACCAGCCACACACAATAGCAGTACCAGTGGAGGAGATAGAGAAGTTACCAGAATTAAAAGTAACATACTTACCTAGTTTTCACCTCAAATATATATTTAGTAAGCACCTATCTATCAACAACTACTTCCAGTAATTGGCTTAGAAGGACAACATCGTTTTAATGATTGTTAAATACAAAAGCAACACATTAAGCTATGTACCGCTAAGTATTATTGATTTTTATTTTTTTATGCCACTAAGGTGGCAAACAAGCATACGGCCCGCCTGATGGTAAGCGGTTACAGCCTATGGACGCTGGCAACATCAGGGGTATCACTCGTGTGTTGCCGATCCTGTAAATTAAGGAGAAATAGTTGGGCTAGCAGCATAGGAGACATTCTGCCTTGCATGACAGCGGCGGTAACAAAACACCACCGGTCCCCCACACTGCCAACACAACGCTTCCTCGCGGAGCTCTGGCGACCTTGCTCCCAGTTAGGAACACAACATAGCACGGAGCTATGTTATTTGGCTACGATTTTCTGCATGGTCCTTCCTTCTTTCCCCCGTCGAGCAGCTCCAGCTCCTTTCATTTCACATTTAAGTTTTGGTTAAATTAAATATTTTTTTTTAATAGGAACTAGATGATTGTAATTTTAAAAATTTATCTTGTAAGTATTACGTCAAGAATCGCTTTTATTATATCCTCCCCTCTCTATCATCATAAATATCGCAATCTGTCTCGAGATTGTCCCCATTCTTTATTCAAATAATACTTTTTAATTTTTGTCGTCGGTTGAAGTAAAAAGTTTGAGCGTTGATTCCGCAATCAATTTCTTTTTCGGCAAAGGTAACTTTGTAACATAATTCAATGTTACGATAACTTTGTAACGATATATAAGCAAGTCTCGTAGAATTTACCTAAAGAGAACTTCCAAAGAAAAATTTAAGAAATAAGTTAAAATAAAAACTTTATCTTAATCCTAAAACACTTCTGTTGAAGTTAGATAAATATCTTAAGATATATATAAGTTTGAAATGAGTTCGATATTATTTAATTGATTGATAGCTAAAATTAAGATTAATCAATTATTTGGATAGAATCTAATTGATAGATTTTCTTCTAATATTTGTTCATTTACTATAAAACGACAGCTAAGACGCTTGTGATTGAGGTCCTACGTTTTACTCAATAAATATATTTACGATTATTTAAAATAAAATTTTATGCTGGTATGTTCAGAGTACACGTAGGCACTGAACAAAATCCTCAGTCATTTACATAAAAAGCCAAAAAAAATATTGAAACTTATAAGTACAGTTTTTTTTTACATCTCATATCTGACTTATATAGAATTAGAAATACGAACTTTTTATGAAACCTTTTTTAGATTTTCTTTTGTTTTGTCTTAGGAGAATCCATTTAAACGACGAATTTGTCAAGTGTTTTCACACGATGGATCTGGTAACCTTACTTTTGAAGATTTCCTGGATATGATGTCAGTCTTCAGCGAAGCAGCACCAAGAGATATTAAGGCTTGGTAAGATTTACAAACGAACCTTCCATGTATTTTTAATAAAAATCATAACAAAAAAACAAGTGCTCAGGAATTTTTATAAGAATGTCTAAATAATTAAAATACCTAACAAGATCAGACAGAGGCGAGGTCGACAAGGTGGGGCTAATGAAATAAGTGTCCTATTTGTCCTGGACACACCCTAAGTTAGACCTCACCTTACCTTGGAGACAAATAAACAATAAAATATTTCACGTTTTTGTGTAAAATTAATAGTTAGCTCATTTTTAGAACATTTAAGTTCCGAATAACTGCCTCATTAGTCTAGTGGTCCCAAGTGAGTCTGCTACACTAGAGGTCCTGGGTTCGATCCCCAGGTCGAGCAAAGTGTTATTGGGTTTTATTTTATATCTATGAAATTCTCATTAGCAGCTCGGAGTCTGGATTTGTGCCCGGTTAATGGCTATAGGCTCGCCCCCCATAGCATGGGACCTAAACATACCGGCGAACTGTGGGTGTACATTAAGTACACCTCTGCCTAACCCTTCGGGGAATACAGGCGTGATGGTATGTTATGTTCCGAATAAAGAATTTATTATTATATATTATTATTAGTAAACTGTTTGTTGGGCTAATGAAATTGATAATCCACCAATATTTCTTCTTAAAACTGCCTCGTTAGCCTAGTGGTCCTGAGCGCGACTGCTTCGCTAGGGGTTCGATTCCCAGGTCGAGGAGAGTGTTATTGGGGTTTTTTATAAAATTCTCAGTGGCAGCTCGGAGTTTGGTTTGTGCCCAGTTAATGGCAATAGGCTCGCCCCCTATTACATGGGACTTAAACACACATACTGTGGTTGTACATTAGTACGCCTCTGCCTAACCTCTCGGGGAATACAAGCGTGATGGTATGTTTTTTTTTATCAGGTTCAAAATTGATACCGATGCACAAACTCGAAGCTTTTTACATTAGGTACTATTTTTTTTCTGAATTTGTGAACTTGACTTATGGTGAACAGAGGTCACCATAAGTCAAGTTGTGAAGTCATGCGACCGTGAATCATATTGTAATCCATTAAAAATAGTAATTTAATTGTGTATTGGCCTTAGTCTATAATTTCTCCTGTATTGTACCTACCATAACATACCATCACGCCTGGCATACTATTCCCCGAAGGGTTAGGCAGAGGCGTACTAATGTACACCCAAAGTTTCCCGGTAAGTCCCACGTAATAGGGGGCGAGCTCATAGCCATATTGTACCTAAGTAACCCAGTTCAAAAAAAACGTTATCATTGACAGGTACGCATTCCGCATCTACGATTTGGATGATGACATGTACATAGGGCGGGACGACCTCCTTGAAGCGACCAGACTCCTCACGAAAGGAGAGCTCCACCCGCAGGAGAGAGAAGAAATAGTCGCCAGTGTGTTGGACGAGGCCGATGTGGATGGGGACGGGAGGCTATCGTTCATGGACTTCGAACACGTGGTGGTGCGAGCCCCAGATTTTCTGTCCACATTCCACATCAGAGTGTAACACGGATAATAAAGTTTTGAATAGACATCATGAAGTTTTTCTTGTGTAGTTATGAGGATGATGACGTTTGTTTTTTTTTGTGTTGGTTTTTTGGCAATTTAACAGATTCCGAATATAATTTTAGAATATTCAATAGGTACTTACGGTGGCAGTGACACCGATTTTGGGTGCCAAACATACTATGGCCCAAGATGGTTTTATAACATTTTAAAATTTTGCCGGATTTTGGGGTAATTTGGTTACCTTAAATTTTAAATTTCAACTTTATGTATGTTTACTTTCATGAATATTTAATGTTTCTTATTTTATTTGGTGATGTGATTGGGATACCTGTATGCCCCTTTCGGATCGGACAGGGTTTTTTTGTATATGTAGAGCGTCAGTGTATTTTAATCTAAGTACTTAAACCCTTTTGCCAGTCGATACTTACTGCCGCACTCAGAGGCGGCAATTAACGCAATGAATATTTAGCTATTAGTGAGCAATATATCTTACACTGACACCAGACTCAATTAGGGAAAAATAAGCCCAGATACAGTAGCCACTTGAGTATAACATTAATTGACATCTCTGAGTGCGGTAGATATAGTTTAGGTACATATTACGTAATTATATTTGGTTCATACCATAATCTTTTTAAGGATTTGCCAACAATGTATACAATATCACAATAAAATTTTCCATTTTTATCATAAATCTTAAATGTAAGGTATGTAGGTACTGTGTAGGAGGCCCTAAACTTTTAAGTTGCTAGCGCCATCTATTGATACTGTTCAGAACGAAAGTAAAAATAAACTAGGGAAGGGATAAAATATTAGTAACAAATATTCTAAAGGGGAAGTTCAATAATTACCGGTTTATTATGTATCTTCGGATACGTTTTCAGGGCATTCTCTATAATACTACTAAGTGTCTGAGTCACAAACAAATGATCAAAAATAATTATTCTACAGATAAAAAAATATAAAATAAATACCAAAAAAACAAAACAAAAGTAATTTACCAAAAATTATGCTCCGCCGCGACAGTGTAATCACTGCCGTGACCAGGATTCGAACCTGGGTTACTACGGCCACAACGTAGGGTCCTAACCACTAGACGATCACGGCTATCGGAGCGAGTGAACGCTATCGCGAAATTACAAACCACATTATGTCCGCTTTCATTCCCTCTCACTCAAAAAGATTTTCCTTCCTGCTTAACTACTGATTACCTAATATCAATGAAAGATAACGTAAACAACACTATACGCTTGGCTTTGGCTTGGCTTGTTATAATATATTTTTTAAAGTTTGCACTGTATTAGAATAGGTATTAAGGCGATTTTCACAGTCTTAAAAATCGCCTTTTTTGTTGCGGCAACCAATCAAAAATTTCTGTATTATCTTCAAAGCCTTGGGCCTATTTGGTCGACGAGTAGATTTGAATGAGCGAAACTGAAGGCTGGAGCCAGATTCTTATCATCGGACATCGTGCTGCTTTAAACTTTTCTTTATTCGTAATATAACGGCCGCGTGGATCACAGCTCACCTTACCGCGTCCCACCTAAAACTGCAAAGTTATTAAAAATATAGGTACGTCAAAAAAAATCTTCCTGTAAAGTTGGAAAACATGCAGAAGTGACCCTTTGTTCCCTAAGGTGCGACATGTTACTCAGTAGGTAGGCGCCTAATAATGGTTTGATATGAGGGCATCCAATACCTTCTAAAACCTCAAGTGACCTGTATTGATAGGGTCAATTAGTTCAACATCCAATATAGGTACTCTTTGACTGAGCCCCTATGGGTTAATTACGTAGGTATTACCATTACCCAGGTAAATTGCTTCTGTAGCTCATCAGTTAAGCGTCAATCACAGGCTGACGACAACGGCCGATTGGCTATTAGTTCCCGATAATATGAGGCCGACGGGTTACTGACAGTTATTCAGATTGGAACAAGAGACCCTATTCTGTAGTTCGGCTTTATGCTTAAAGGTACCTACCTACTTCGTCATGTAACTTATTGAAAAGTAATTATGAATGAATTGAAAAGTAATTATTTATAGTACTAAAATGGACGTAAAACTGGGAAAACGATCTATGTATAGTGGGATTTTATAAATTAAGACTAACCTATCTGGGCAAATCAGTTAATGATGTAACTAAATATCTAAACCAAATGTGTAGCTTGCCTTTGCCTTATCTGAAAAGATATAAAAAATAAGTTAAATTAATGAACTATGACCAAATCACCATAGACAATAGACAAGGTTCTCAATATTAAATCCTGCGTACCCACCTTCCATTTCCAAATTCTTGAATAGGAACTTGTTAAAATAAAATTAAATAAGCTGGCCATTTATTTCTCAGAATGTTAATAAGCTACATAAATCATATAATAAGTGACTATAATGTGTAAAGTGTATGATCATTCATCAGTAACCTGCCTCTACCACAATAAAAGTAAGTAGGCACTTACCTACCTAGGTTCTTGTATGATTCTATCAAGGATCAAATTAGCAAATAGTGCAAATAGATTTGACTCTCGAGGTGGTCATGGTTTCATTGTTTTTTTTAAATTATTACAAACAATTCAATCAGGCTGGTGGGGTTCGCGATGGCTTAGAGGTCAGAGCGTCTGGTATATCGAACCAGGAGACGCAGGTTTGAATCCTGCCCGCGATTGAATGTTTCCTTTACTAAAATAATATTTATTACACTTTTACGTTTACCCAAATACGGGTTCCGAATGGGACAGGTAGGTATGGTATCATCAGGGATAACATACAAAATGAACTAAGCTGTTGATACCTACATGTTTATGTAGTATAAACATGTAGGTATCTACATGTATAAGTATAAGTTTTTATATAATGTCTTTCGTCGCATTTTCCATATTCCGCTCGCAAAAACTCGAGTGCTTCTATTCACCCATTTTCGCAGTTGTTACGTGACACGGCGATATTATTACACGGGGAAAATAATGTATCCATTGTACCCGCATAAGTAGCTACCTAGTGAAATAATTTCTATGTACCTACCTAAATGGAGATGTGAAAGAACGGAATTAAATTCATAAACTCGTCGACATTTCTATAGCTTGGTACCTACCTACTAATACCTATCTCATCTGTGCCATTGCACTCTAATTAATCATGGAATTACCGGGTCTACCTCTACTCATAGGAAGGATCCTATGAGTACAAAAAGTAGGTCAGTCTAGTTAGTAGGTACTTAAGTACCTACCTAGTAAAATAGATAGGTATGTAGGTTTAATATACCTATCTGCCAAAATTAAACGGCAGTGCTTAAAATTCTGCCTTGCGTATATGAGTTTATAAAGTAAAGTACTCACAAAATAAAATAACATAAACATCTATGTCATAATAAGTAAAATATAATAAAGACAATCACGATCGAACTACCAATTTAATTTTTACAAGCTTTTTTTAACATTTTCATAGTGTACGAACTTAATAATAGTGACATCTAGCGATTACATGAAAATATATTTACTTTGACGTAAACGACACTCCTCGCCCCTCCACAAAGTCATACAGACCCACTGTGGGTAATTATGGGTTATGGTCAAAAATGGATTAGTCATCCAATCGTATACATTCCAAAAAAGTGTATGTATGTATTGTGTATTTCCATAAATTAAAAACTAAAAAGTAAGACTTATAATTACCACTGCTAAAAACCGGTAATTACCAGATTTCCAATAAAAGTAACTTGAAACGCATCCGTTTCTATATTGCACGTGTTCTCTATGGGACAAAAGTCTATAATGTCTATGCTTTAAAAATTGAAGTACCTTCGCTTTTGTAGTCGCGTTTTTAGCAATATCATGGCTAAAATGCTGTTGTAATTCGTAATTTCTTAAGACGTGCCTGGATAATCGTCGTGAACACTTAGTGTGAAAAGACAATTAGATATTTTGTACGATTATATGATTACTTGCTTTCATTTGACAAATTGCGCTAGTCCGCATATTTAAAATGGCAGCCCTACCACGTAGAATAATCAAAGAGACACAGCGACTGATGCAAGAGCCGGTGCCGGGAATCAGCGCAGTCCCAAGCGAAACGAATGCACGTTATTTTCACGTAATCGTCACCGGCCCAGAAGACTCGCCGTTCGAAGGAGGACTATTTAAATTAGAGTTATTTCTGCCAGAGGACTATCCCATGTCAGCGCCTAAGGTTAGGTTTATAACAAAAATATACCATCCGAACATAGATCGGCTGGGTCGTATATGCTTGGACATACTGAAGGACAAGTGGAGTCCCGCACTGCAGATTCGCACGGTGCTGCTTTCGATCCAGGCGTTACTGTCAGCGCCGAACCCTGACGACCCGCTTGCCAACGACGTGGCCGAACTGTGGAAGGTAAACGAGAGTGAGGCGATCCGAAACGCGAAGGAGTGGACGCGGAGATACGCCATGGACAACTGAACCAGTGCCGCCCAGCACTCACACACCAGTGCCTCCCCGACGCGCGCCACACGAGGACGGAACTAACATATATCATGATTTTAAGAGTGCAAGTTATGTTATACACCCTAGACCGAGTAACTTGTGAAGAGACAATTGTGGATAAATTTTATTATAGGTGAGCGGCGCTGAGGCGCTGCGGGCGCTCACCGCTCAGGTTATCCTCCTGCATTTCGTAGCCTCGCCCTTATTGTCTCGGAGCGGTCCGACAGTCCCACAGGTCATTGTTTACCCGTTCACATGTAGCTTCGTTACGATATTAGGTATGCATATTTTTTTACTATCATTATAATTATAATAGCTAATAAAAGAAAACCTGGAGACTTAAATGTATATATTTCATGGTTACAAATTTGGTTAATTTTATACAATGGATAGTCTTTACTGTCACAAAGTTGGATATCTTTGTAAGAGTTATGGGACACCATCTTGAGTGCAAAATGTTATGCTTAATAAAATAAATATATCAGTTTACTGATCACTAGTGATACTGAAATTTTAATTTAATTCTTTTTTCTACATAGCAAAAGTGAATGCATTATAGGTGTTTTAATTTTCACTTGATAAGCGACAACAGCATGATTTCACTATGAATCTTTTGTGTACCATTTACATCTTGTATAAAAATTATCATTAAATTGTATTTATGTAAATTTAATTTGGCTTTGTGAGAAAACTTCAAAATACATAATATACAAAAGCTATGCCAATATTTTATTTTTAATTACAGATGTGTGAGTAACATATGTAGATACATAGGTTATGTTGCCACCAATGTTGGCTAGTAACATTTAATAATTTTCCTTGTGGGTAGGTAGCTACAATTTGATATTGCAATTTCCTCTTGCATTCAGATTATTCAGGAAATACGCTATAATCAAAATACTAGCTGGCTGACTGACTTAAACAATTTGTATTATGGGCTCTAAATGAGATTTGTGGTAACAGTGGAGTGTACACAGAATTATATGAAAAATTATGTAATATTCCATTATTGTAATTCTTGAAGACATTACATGAACCTCATTAACCGTGGACATTACATGAACTATGTCAGTAATGACCAAAAACTTGTTTTCAGACCACCTCATGCTGAAACGCCATGCGCATTGTAATCATGCCATTCACAGTAAGAAAACAGATCATAAATATTATTCAAGTTGTATCAAATATAATTGTTCAGAATTTCATACACTATATAACCACAATAAATATATAAATATTGCAATAACTACACAAAAAAATAATCATTGCAAAAATTAGGAACTATGGCATACCTATACATTAGAAAAATATAATGCTTTGTTTATTTTTGTCTCTTACTATCAGCCTTATCTTCTATTATCTAAAAGTTGTTTATTGTTTTGCAACACTAACTTACTTAAAGGTCATTTTGCAGATTTCAGTTCCTATTGATTACAATCAGACAATGGGCTTTGTTTGGCAATTCAGAAATTTCATGATATCTGAAATTTCTGAATTTCAGATATGAAATTTCAATACTATGCTGGTTGATTGTGGAACTAATACCTTTTAGGTACTCCTATTACAGCTGTTGACTGGCTTAGTTTGGTGCCTCATCCTCTTTGCATATTAGATGCAGAACTCCAAGACATCTTTGCAAATTGATAAGATAGGTCAACCATGCTGAATGCTGCAGCATATCTCCCAGAATGCCAGCCAGCGAGCCATGTAAAAAATAATTTGACAATTTGTTAATAATGTATCTTTTGTCTGTTGTACTTGTAACTGGTATTTTGGCTCTAAACAAGATTTGCCATGGCAAAATATATCTTATTCCTACACAAAAAACCACTCACTGTTACATGCAACTTCGAAGCGGCAATGATGGTTGATAGGGACTACAGGATATGAGAATGCTGCTAGTCACATTAAATTTTAGTTGTAAAGCTAAATTGAGATCTGGTGGTCATCAAAGTAGAGACAAATGGCGTTGCAGGCAGGGTGTTTTCAGACGGAGGCTGAGTGCAAACTGTAGAAGATACACTCGACTGGGCACCATCGCGCCGAAGAGTGAAATCGTCATCTCACACACATCTCTTCACTTGAACTGTATTCACTTTTTTTATATATTTCAGTTGATTTATTTTGATTGTTAGGCAGACATGCAATTGGATACATGTCTGTAACTGTGTTCACTTAGGAAAGTGCAGACATAGAATACCTACTTATTTATTAGAAGCTCTATCCGCGACTTTATCTGCGTGGTCTTTAGAATTGGGTCAACATACAATCACGCCTGTATTCCCCGAAGGATTAGGCAGAGGCGTAATAATGTAGACCCACAGTTCGCCGGTATGTTTTGGTCCCATGTAATTGGGGGTGAGCCTATTGCCATTAGCCAAGCACATGAAAATGATAAACAATTTATAGATATAGATGAATCAAAAATTTTATTAAAGTTTTGATCCATCTACTAAATTATTTAATATTCCATTTAATTAATTAAGAAAAAAATTAGGAACCAAACTCCGAGCTTTCCAAGCTGCTCCTGGAAATTGAATACCTCGCTGATCTGAATTTGGTACAGAACCCTAAATTTGGCCAGTTTTATTGTATCCAAAATGGTACCTACTTTTTTTAATTCAGACTGACTGGAATTTATACTTACCATGTTTCTTTATTGTGTCCGAAGTCACGTAGGCACTGACAACAGGTAGGTCCTACCAAATGACACGAATTAAAATTAATGTTGTTTTCTACCTACTAGTAATGATTACTTACCATTATTACTTAAAGCTTAAAATAGGCCTTCCCCGAATTTTTCAGTCAAATTGGAATTGGACAGTGATGGATTTAAAAAAATATAGGAGGTGCTGTTGCTGTATCTAGGTAGGTATTATATTACATGCATTTACGCTCCGTGCTGTATAGGTACCTAACTAGCTTTACAGCCGCGGGATTCTTACTAGTAAAATTTTTGAGCAACACTGGTCTCAGTCTCATCCGTTGTGACAATCAGCTTGAAATCATTTACTTCAGCAGGCTAGTAAGTAGGTACGTATCTTCCCCTCAGCAGTACCTAGATAAAAAAAGTACCAAAAACCTTGCCAATTGCGAATGCTAGACCTCACCCTATAGGCTATACCGTAACAGGTTGTGGTCAAGCGTCCGCAAGACCGTTCGTGCAAATATACTTAGCGCAATTCCCATGGCCAGAACCGTGATTATGGAGGCAAATGCGGTTTTTCTTGGACATACCGTGCCATGCCACCTCCCCAAACGATCCATGAGGATAGGGTTGATGGGTCACTAATTCAATAGGCAGGTATACCGCTATATACGTCGTTGTAAAACTTCGTAATTAGTTTGCAGTAAATACTGAAATCGTATGATAATTATGTAACTTAGGTATTTTGGAAGGGTGTTAATTGGATGGTGGGTACCTATAAGGAAAATTGAGGGGATCCCAACTCGGGCCAGTCGACTGAGCGTGAACGAGCGAATGTAATGTGAGAGAGAAATAGTAGTAGTAGTACAAATAATCTATTTGTATCTCATAAATTTACATAACAAAAACATTTGTAACCCGTTTCAGCCTAATTATTAGAGATATTGTCAGAGCGCCGTCTAGCGGTTGCTGGCGTCGCTAATACAATTTTCACGTCCAATTCACATGTTCGACACAACAAGCATCACATGATACACCTTTGTAATAGCCCATATTTTTATATTTCAATTGGTTTCGCCAAACACACGTCTTTAGACCTAACATTAACATAATTTCATGCGAGCAATAAAACAAAAAGATCAGTTTGTTCATTTTATTCTTAACTTTAATGCAGACTAGAATAATACTCTTAGAAATGAGAACAACAATAGTTATTTCACATGTTACAGTGTACCTACCATATACCAGCTTCCACAATAAAAGGCTATTTATTATCTGTGTTTCTCAATGTAAATAAATCTTATTCACAACAGCTAGCAATACAAAATTACATCAGACTGTATACTTATTATATTTACGATTAGTTCACGAGGGCGTGGCCAGTGGTCAGGTATTCTAGGATTCTTAAAAAAATTGAACGGTTTGGGTATATTTTGAGCGAAAAAGTTGTTATAGAGTATGGATGTCTACCAATGTAGGTATCTAGAGATAAAAGTTATAACATTATTTCATAATTATGTCCTGACATAAGCTGGGCAATGTCGATGTATTTTGGTTTTTTACGACATCCACATTATGAATCCACTGGCCATGGGAGCAAAGGAACCGTACACGTAAAACAAGAAGACATTTGACAGGATACAAGTTTCGGGGATAAACGTACGTAATCAGAAGCGGTTTATTCAAGTGTTTATATCTAGTGTTTACAATTAGAACTGTAAAATTATATTATATATTTTTATACATAAATAAATATTGTTTACTCGTTCTCAGAGCGCTAAGCTTAGCTAAGAACACAGGACATACATATGTAGGTTACATAGCTATAGCGACACTATAAAATTTACAAAATATGATATATCTTTTGAGATGCTACACGAAATAATGCTTTTTATTACTATATCCACTAATCAATTCTTTTTTTTTTCAATTTGATCACTGTAAGTCTGTGAAATTGCGCTGTGGCTCGGATGTTAGGATGCGTTCACTATGATAGATGCAATTTATCTAAAACCAGAGCCACAGAACATAATTATAATTCAGACCTACTTAACTAAGCTATACATATTGATTCTGAACTGAATGAGATGATTTGAACTATGGTGCACGTTTATTTATAAAAAAGTAAGTTTAAAACTTAACGAAATGGATACCAGAATATACAGAAAATTAATGTTATGATAATGGAATGGCTAGATGCTAACAGGCATGATTGGCGACACGAAAATAAATAATAAAGCTATAAAATATGGTATGTTCCTTCACATACTTCAATAATAGCAGTTTCTCCTATAATTGATTGATGATTTAATTTTATGAAATGTAGTACACAGAGAACTTTCCAAATATCTTACAAAATATTACATGATATTTAACAGCATGTGAAGAAACTATTCCATTACTCCTAAATAAAAGATGGCAGACCTTAGAAAACCACGAAAACAAACCTCTATATAAATGTTCCACTTAAAATTAGACGCATTCTTAATCATAGAGCTATCGAAATAAATTTCAAAAGTATGGCAAAGAATCATCACATCAACACACTTTTCATCTTTGTTCTGTAAAGGTTGCAAAATATTTGTTAATAATTCATAATAAATATTTAAGCTTTTATGAGTGGATTCTGTTACCCAATTTATAAATACAATATTAAGTGGAGTAAGTATGTAATATGTATACATTGTCATGATAATCAAATATAACCACTGTATTTACCACTACGATAGAAAATGACATTTTTATTCGTGAAATGTACGTACTTAATCATTTTATAGCTAAACCACTATACATTGCCGAGTGAGATTGCGATTATTACTTTTATCTTCTATGAATACGAAACTTAATTTCGTAGTTGTAAATACAGTGTTCAGTAATAGAGAGATAATATAACTTATATTCTATCCTTATCAGCCACGAAAGCATTGTAAGCATTGTAACTCATCACATATGTATTTTTTGAGTATTTTTATCAGCTAAGCTTGAGTTGGGCCCTATCCTCGCATTAAAAAAGTACGTAATATTTTTCATTCATTTTGTATATTTAACATATAGACAAAAGTTGTACCTAGATACCAATTTCTCTTCTATAGTGTACTTGAGATTATGTACATTATATTTTAGTGTACTTACTTGTCCTTTTAAATTCATTATACAAGCTCTCCCCACCTGTTCTTGTAATCTATGATTTTATGTCCCTGATTATATAATTACGCAATAGTTATCGATCTCTATACTCACCCAAGTACCTACTCATCATATTTCCATAGGTGTTTCGATATAATAAACACATGAATTTCGTTAATGATGACATTTTACGCATTGTGATTCTGTTCAAGATACACCAGTTATTTCACATTTTAATGGAAAATATACATTTGTTAATGGAAATCTACAGGTTGTTACAGAATTATAAGTAATTACTTACATTAATCAACTTAAATAACGAAAACATTTTTTTTTTCTTTACTTGTTTTGCAATTACTTGCCAAGACCAGTTTTTATAAAATGACTCATAAAATCTGATTGGAAATGATTACGAGTACTATGCAAAACAACCAAATGTAGACCGTATGGCGTGACGTACGAAAGCGACCTCTATCGACCTGCAGCGACAATACCCGCCAGACAAAGTCAAATTTATTGTTTGTTTGCTCATTCTGGGCCGATTTTTCCATCGCCAGATAACTTTATCGAAGGAATAAATTTAAATTTTTGACAGCTTTTCTATACAAAATCTGTCCAACTCAATTTTATTCCTCAGTTTATAAGATATCTAACGAACGAATAATCAGCCCTTGTAACGAATAAATGAGCCTTATGTGAGATTCTCTATTATTTGGAGAGGTCTATGCCCTTGAGTATTGCTATAATGGGTAATATTAATTCAGCAAAGCTTCTTCTACTTCAATGACAGATTTTTCATTGTGTCCGTAATTTGTTACTTGGAACTGCAGTAATAAATAAGTTGTGTGTGCGAGGCTAGGGCCGTGGTGGGCGGTGCTGAGCGTAATATCGTAGTAAGCAGGCACTTGAGACGCGGCGGCGGCGCGCGTTAGATGAACACCGGGTTCTCCTGCCCCGTCAGCAGCCTGAACATCGACGTCGGCATTGTCTTCATCAGGATCTGGGGATTATTGCCAAATATATTACCTCAATGGTTCCACCCTACTTAAATATACTGGTTTCTGACACAATAAAACTACTTTTTACAGATTTTATCGCGTTATATTGATATTATCTGATACCCGACATTTCGGATCGTTTACAGCATCCATGGTCACATCAAGGTCAGCATACAAGGTAATTTTAATACCTAATTTTCAATTAAGACCCTGTTTGTTTTTAGGAATAATCCGCTCTTGACCTCCCCGTAAGTTCTACCTATCAATGGAAAAAGTGGCGTAAGTATGAGGAGACGATGGTGTACCTCTCCTACGGAGGTGGCGAGCAGGTTAACGATGCGCTCGTGCGGCACGGCCACGACGCTCTGCGAGTTGATCTCGATGATGCGGTGCCCCACGCGCACGCCGCCGCGCTCCGCTATGCCGCCGCGGAGCAGGCTGCATATCTGCAATATATTTCATTGTCTAAGCCTGCTATGCATAGTGCAGTATGTCCTTTTCACATGACTATACTATATTATGAATATATAAGTATATATTCTTTCTATTTTTTAACATAACATACCATCACGCCTTTATTCCCCGAAGGGTTAGGCAGAGGCGTACTAATGTACACCCACAGTTCGCCGGTATGTTTAGGTCCCATGTAATAGGGGGCGAGCCTATTGCCATTAATCGGGCACAAATCCAGACTCCGAGCTGCTAATGAGAATTTCATAGAAAAACTCAATAACACTTTGCTCGACCTGGGGATCGAACCCAGGACCTCTAGGGTAGCAGTCGCGCTTGGGACCACTAGACTAATAAGGCAGTCACTAGACTAATAATTAATAATTTCTATTTTTTATTATCTTTGTATTGTATTTTAACTATTAAAACTAGTAATAAGTTATTGTTACTAACACGCTGGATCTTTGTTGTCCAATAATAATAAAGAATAACAATAATAGCCGTAGACTTGGGATTAGGTAGTTTTTGGGGGTTCATACTCCCCCCTCCCCAACAAAACAGCAAGTTTTAAATAAAGTTGTTACTTATTGTCCAGAGCTAGAACATCTGCTGAATGAGTTGAATTCCTGGCTATGGCCTTACTGCTATAGCCTATGCTAGGGTAACAATCGAGAAAGTGATTCATACTTCTCTCATCCATCATGATAATAATAGCACATCGTTACCTACTGCTTAAGGTCATGCCTTATCATAGAAAGCAAGTGATCAAGCCAGGCTCTCAAAGGAATCATTTGTTCATTATTATAAATTCTAGTTGAATGTTTTGTTTTTAAATAACGGTATCGTTGAATTAATTAATGTCTGTATGTTGGATGTAAGAAATAGTGCCTAGATAAAAAATAACTTTATTAATTACTTTTTTTAGAAATTTAGAAATTTTATTAATTACTAACAACTAACAATAGTAAAGTTAATATAAGGGATTACAACTACCATGACGGATTTTTTGCTGTCCTAAGAAAATTTGAATTAGTATAGTAATAAGAGTACAGAAGCACGAAAAAGTGACTTCGATTCATGGTAGACATTCCAAAAACCCGAACGAAACGCTTTAAGTCCACTTTAACATGCATACTAGTGGTGGGTAGGACACCGTTTTAAAATGAATTTGTAAGAGTAGCCTCTTTTTTGTAATGAGTCGGTACAATGTCCCACTTCAAATGAGGCGAGGTGTCATGAAGCTTTACATTTGAAGCAAGAATATCACGAATAAAAAAAATCTTACTAATATTATAAACGTGAAAGTTTGTGAGTATGGATGTATGGATGTGTGGATGTATGGATGTTTGTTACTCTTTCACGCCAGAACGGCTGAACGGATCTGGATGAAATTTGGCACAGAGATAGATTGTAGTCTAGAATAACACATAGGCTAATTTTTATTCAGGTCGGACCCAATTCTAAAGTCTAAGCAGACAAAGACGCGGGCAGAATCTAGTAAAATATAATAAACACATTATGAACTCACCACTCCGTTCTGCACGCTGAACCCGAGCTGGTACTTGGTGTCGGGTCGCTTGATCTTGACCTCAACGACGGGCGCGCACGGCACCACGGTCAGCTTCACCACCGTCTGCTGCTTAGAGTTCTTTATGTACGTCTGACAGGTCGACAGCGGCAGACCCACCAGACTCACGCCGTTTATTGCGATTATTTGATCACCTGATATATAAAAAAATAACATTTATTACGTTGAGTCTTTCTCGTGCTGGAATGGAATATCGTCACAGAGTTGATTTTTAACTCTTGCTAAAATCGCTATTCATGAAGGTAAATTCTGTACCAGAAGACTACACCCGTCACCTTAACTCACAATAATAGCAATGAATCTAAGAATTGTAGATTTTTACAGTACACTTCTACCAAAATTATATGGATAAACATTAATAAAATCCTCAATAACGTTTCAGCTTTAAGTAAATTAAAAAAACACCCGACTGCGTAAAAAGTAATTTAAAATTATAAAGCAAAAAATTGAGACCTATTTCTGTCTCCAATCCCACGCCCCGTAATTACACCCTAAGTCGAGATCTGTGCCCAATGGCTGTCCCTAAATTTATTCCGCAAAAAGTACCATTCGTAGTAGCCCTCTCGCCACATGTAGCAGTAATGACCAGAACATTTACCGGTTTGGGCATTATATTGTATAGTAGCTATTGCTATTGGAGTTTCACTCACGTCCCAAAAAAAATGAACACACTATAAGTCCGATTCTAGGCGGCGTATCAAGATGAAACATGCACAAGATTTTAAGTTAGACCTCTAGCAATACATCGGTGAAATCTGCATTCAATTCCATGCAGTCGTTTTTGCGTGATGCGCGTACAAAATTACAGACCGATAGACAAATTCTAAAAAATATTATTTTGGCTTCTGTTGCTCTAATAAACATATTAAAGAAAAACTAAATTAAATTTTGGGTTTTCTTTAATATCTATAATGTACAGACATCGGCCTGTTACAATTTTATTATAGGTATAGATAAGCATGGTACCAGTTCTTTAATAAATAATTAATGCAGTACCTATGTTGAGTTGTCCGCAGCGGGCGGCGGCGCCGGCGGGCGCGAGGTTGGCGATCACCACGGTCGGCAACATCGAGCCCCACCCCGACTCCACCACCACCACGCCCAAGATCTCGCCCTTTGTCTTCGGGACTACCACCTGGAAGTTATTGTTGAACATTTGAGTCTATCAAATAACAAATATTCTATAAACCCATTGCACTACCGACGTGAACCCAATCGTAACAAGTATTTAGCTTACGACGACGGGTTAACAAGAATACTAGTAATGTGCGACCCACATTACTAGTATTCTTGTAAAATTCTTTTAGTCTGAGGTGGGACCCCAGGTTTTAAAAAAAATCTTGCATCCTTCAAGGACTGTCGAGGAACCGATGCAGTACATTGAAGATCCACGTAAAAAACCGGACAGGTGCGAGTCGGACTTGCTCACCGAGGGTTCTGTACAAACTTGTAGGTGCAAATTATAATTACAAATGTATAGTTTTCAGATTTTCCCCTATACTTGTAGAAAGGATAAGACGGTGTTACTTGCCAAATTTCATAATTCTAGATCAACGGAAAATACCC
Organism: Acronicta aceris; assembly: GCA_910591435.1. NCBI lineage: Eukaryota > Metazoa > Arthropoda > Insecta > Lepidoptera > Noctuidae > Acronicta > Acronicta aceris. The sequence goes on along the minus strand of OU342758.1, from coordinate 16,620,987 downwards.
TATAAATTTTTATTCCCTTGGTTGTCCAAATATACGTTTTTTGCGGCATAAATAGCGTACTCTCTTTTACGTTACAAGTTAGTTTAGAATTTTGATTTTTTTACAGCTTCAAGGGACTCTAGACCTAAGCATATGGTTTTAATTTAATCTCGATACCTCCACGCGTTCCCGAGATAAAGGGTCTTGACAGACAGATGGACGGACGGACAACAAAGTAATCCTATAAACCCTTATAGGTTTTTCCTTTTGAGATACGGAACCCTAAGAATAGTATAAAAGGTAATAAAAACTTATTCCAGTTACCTCTTTTTGTAATTCCTTCTTAGCAAACATTTGTAACTCGTCCCCGAATATCTCCTGACTGTTCAGAACCTCTTGATAGTCCATCTCCTTGACGAAACTGTGGTCTTCTATCCCATTGGCCTTTAGGAACTCCATATAGGCGACTTGGAACGCTTGGCCTATGGACTGGGCTATGAATTGAGCCTGCAAAAATATATATGTCAATTTTATATATGAAGTAGACACACAATCACCGATGCCAATGATGGTGATTATAATATTTTACACCAATTATTGCTTATTTGGTGCACATTTCACCAAAAAACTTTCCGATTTTCGTGCTAATATTGAATAATCATCCTTATACTATTCAGATAAAGTTGAGAAAAAAGGAAGTAGGTAATCATTTTCCAGATGTTTTCTATTTTCAACTCTATTCAAATTAGATAAAGAGGATAGTTCATATCAGCTGGAAAATGCAGCATTTTCGGGCATAACAGTGACCTGTTCAGTATGGGCTTATAGCTATATACCGAAACTTTGGTGATAATAGTAAACTTTCCTCGCGACTGTTGCTCAACGTAAGACAGTAGACGGACGGCGAATACTGATAACTATGTAAATTATATAAAGACATTATAGCAGTCAATATTATTATCAGTGTTTATTTCGCCGAGATATAGTTTGAGGTTAGTTTACATAATAATTTAGTTTGCGTTATCTATGTGTATATTCTCGGCTTTAAAGCATGTTTTATTGTATATAGGACTGAAGTGTACATAAAGCAAGACTTGAGATGAAGCCCTATAGGAGGAATAGAAGGGATATCTGGGATTGCCTGCGGATGATGATTAAAATATGCCATTAATTAAAATAATGCCAGTCAGACCCCAAGAGGTCTCACCACCATTAGATACCATACCATTCAGATATTTTCACGCCTCTTACGGGATGCCTATCTAAAAAGCAGTGAGGAACAGTATTCTAACCCGTCTCCACACGGGGTAAACTTCACATCAGTAAAATTTGCAACTAGCAAATCAATCAATATGTAGGTATATAGTTATAAAACTATAACTAAGAGTCTAAGCTCCAATTTATGCCTCTAAAATCTATTAAGCGGCGGTAGCCTAATGGCTAGGGCGTCGACTGGCGGTCATGTGGTGGCCGGTTCGAAACCCACGCATTACACTACCGCCGTGAACTCGTAACACAAGCATTTAGCTTATCACGAGGGATTAACAAGAATAATAGTAATGTGCGACCCTCATTACTAGTAAGGTTTTATAAAAAAAAGGGCAATTTCTGAACACTAATATGTATGCTACAAATAAATGACAGCGAATGCCTTTCTAATGTAAGGGCACGAGCTAAGTGTATTCTAAAAAAAATAAAATATACTCACCTCTTCACTCTCAAAGACGTGACAGATCATTTTTGGCGTACGGTTCAATTTAGGCTGGTCGGAGTCATTCTCGTGAGGCACAAACCTTCTCCTGGCCATCAGCACGACCAAGTCACCTATGTCCGCGATATACGATATAGTCCTTAGCGCATGATCCATCATTATTTCCTTCAGTTCCGTGTTTAAAACCATTATTTTTTCTGTTGAAATAAAGAGGTCGACTTCCGTGCTTGGCTGGTTTTCGCCTTCGGGTGCCTAGAAGTTAAAAAAACACTGTGATATAGGTAGTTAGAGGCCGGCTTGATCTCCAAAGTATAGATGCAGATAAGCTTCTGAAAGTACATCTGGCAGATCAACATACAAAGTAGACGGTACGCCTAAGCAAAGCTCACACACGATGATATGACTGATCCTGAACCGAAAATTGATTGAAACTTATCAATTTTTTTAAATAAACTCTTGTCTTCTGGCACTTATGTATTTAAGAGCCTACCTATGAAATGTACGCAAATAGAAAATGTGATGGAATATTTACCATATGGAATTTCAAGGGAACGAAAATGCATCGTCATTTTATTATTAGTACATAATAAATTGCATTGCAATTAACCATTCACCTATGTATTTGTGAAACATTTTCAACTTACGGCGAACAGGGATAATAACGCTAATTATGGCCAATGCAGCCACCGTGGAATGAGGCAATACAATGTGAAAGATAATACTGTAGTTGTGCACCATTATTTATGTAATGATGACGGGAAACACTTATAATCGCTGTCGTCTTGTATCGCATCGAGGCAGTGGTAGATTTATGGAGAAACAATAGATTATGACAAGATTTATAGTGATGTGGAATAATAAATATAAATACTGTAGCATCCGTTTATATCAAATGCAATAAAAAATAACGTTTATCCTATTAATTTCTGATAAAGGTGGAATGTAGAAAATGAGAAAGACGAAACTAAATAAAATAGGTAATTAACCTAATTAACCATACGAAATCCGCCACTGCATCAAAGAAATACTTAATTAGATAATTTAGAATTTGGAGACTTACCAAAGCCTGATAACCCGAGACAGCGAAAAGGGAAATACGATAATGTTAGTATAATGAAGTGGCAACACATAAATATATTATGTTTCATTGAAGTTTTAAATGGAATATTTAGATTTCGAATTCTAAATAGAACATTTAGAAAATATTTTGAAAATCAAGTAACAAAACCCCAATAAAACATGATTTACAACATAGAAATGATTTTTATTTGTAGCAACACTGACACACGGTATTACCATTAATAAAAAATACTCATTTATATCTTCTTCAATATAATATTGTTTTATAATTTGACCTCGGTCACTTACGGCATCTCCTCAAAATACAGATTTTATTGGCTTTTTCAACTTCTGGTAGTTTACGATTGAGGTAGATATTTTAGATTCAGTTTCTCCAAAAACCCAAAATTTGTATAAGATTGACAAAATGTGAAACTATATTATAATTAGCGAACTCATATACAGATAAATACAGATTAAATTGTTCTAATATAGTAAAAAATCTCAATAAAAATCAGCTACCCTAGACATAAAACAGTAACCTAACCAGGAGTCCATTGAGCGATGGAGTCTAGAAATAATTTCGTCGTCACATATCTCGTGCCAAAATTAGCTGAAGTCGATATAAGGCCACGGTATAATTATGTTCCAGGACGCACGTTAGGCCCCCTGGTTAGGCAACAGAGCCTAAACATAATATGTCAGCCAAACCACCTTGATCTTAGTGACGGCTTCCTCTACCATGTTCTTTTTGGGTCGCTTCTTGCGGCGGCGCGAGTCCTCGTCCACCTCGACCGAGCCCAGGAAGGCCAGGCGGAACACGGCCGCGGGCGCCGCGTATACGCCGGAGTACGGCCCGTCGCAGCCCCACTGTGCAAGTGCATGCCACACACCGGCTAACCTCCTCGAACGCTCTCACATACTCCGTGGTATTCGAATGTTTTGTATAATTATGTTGATGTATTTTGACCATTTTTGAAAGCCTAACTTGATAATTAGGTACCTACATTACAATCCCTGATTTTGCCAATATAACATTACAAAACGTTAAAGTTGGATCTAAGCTGCATTTGCAATAAAGAATAAGAAAGTTACTCTTTAAACTCAATGGAGTTAGAGATTAGTTTCCATTGATGCTGACTTAAATAGATTAATGACCTGTGCAATATTTCTTTGCCTACAGAAATCAATTTATTGGTATGTGGATGCGTCTTCAAATAGATATTTATATGCAACTATAAAATCTTACTCATTCTGTAGAAGAGCATTATTTACTATAATATTTTTTTTAATCTACTTTTCTAAACCCATTACGTTTATACAATATAGTAGGTATATCTGGGTAAACAGTATGTAATAGGTGAATTAATATTATAAATCAAAATTATAGTAGCTCGATCTATAAAATTGTGACTTGTAGATACTTTGAACCTAATCCTGTCCTAACTAGAGTTATTTAAACATCCGAAGAAATGTTAAAATGACGGTTAAAGATCTAAGACCCAAGTACCTACTAGAATGACCTACTATTATATTTCCAAAGATAAGCCGCAAGAATTCAGAAGCATTTAACGTTTAACTAATATTTAAGCCTGAACCTCATTTGTTTGGCTTGCTTTCCAAACGCATTCCTCAATCAAACCAATAGCAAATGATCAAAAATTTCGGCGCCAAAGCAAGCAAAACAATTCGAATACAAACACACAATGATTATGTGAGAAGCGAGCGATTACCGCCGTCGTTAGTATGAAAGCAGACCTAACGAATTAACTTTATTAATAGAGTAGGGTATCATGTGCGTAGCGCTAAGCCCTCCGCGATGTAGTGCCTCATGTTGTCTTGACCACCTCAGCCGGTGTGAATCGGGTATGTTACATGCTATATTGTGCATTATATGAAATAGTGCATTGATAAAAAAGCCTCCGTACCAGTTAGTGACGTACTTCTTATCGATAAAAGTATCGAATCATGTTCGCGAGAACTCGATTTTCAAATTTTGCGATTTTTTTTTAGGTCGACGTAAACACAATTCGGTTAACGCGAAAGTACGGTCTTAACTCGTAAATAGTCCGAAATTGGAACATGCCAAGGTAAAAGTCTAGCACAGCACAATATGATCGCATACCTTACCTTTCAGTGCCCTATCAAGGGCTCAAATGATACAAAGCATTAGCGTCAAGCGGAACAGCAAGCGATAGATAAACAAACATTTTCAGAGGAGGCTAGCCGGCCAATACGGGATCCGACAATCTTCGTGGGTCGGGTCGAGGGGTGAGGAGCACACTGAAAAAAATACTCTAGTGCCAAGTCAATAAGAGCTCAATCGGTTTGGCGGACAGGTCGTGGATGGCTCAAACATTTGAAAATTAAACATACACAGGGCACAGTCCCGTAGACGTTCTAGCGGCTAAAAATATTTTGTTCGTTTGAATAAAGGGTATGAAGGATATCCCACTAGCATTCTCAATACACTAATCCTAATGAGCATGAAATTACATAATATATACAAGATGGTTGTGACAGTTAGGAGTATATATAGAACAGATGCGTGCAATAGTTTGAAAGACTTGCGTGCCGGACTCGCTTCACGCGCTTTGAGAAAGATGTGGAAGAGCGTAGCTTGTTTTTACATAGTAAACCGATTTAAGTGGTGTTTGAAGTCGATAAAATTCGGTATACATAGCGTTATATTCGGTAATTTGTTTTGACTGAGCTTAAGTTATACAACGAATTACAAAAAATATAATTCACGCGCGGATTCGCTTGCGTATTTTTTTTTATTGGTAACACTAAAACTCGTCAATAGCTACTAAACAAAAATAAAAATGATTTAAAATCAGGAGAGAAAATGGTACTTAACTATTTTGTCTTTGCGTATTTATACATATACAATAATAAATCATTGAAAAATAAACGAAAATTATTTGATGTTATATCTCAATGAACATTATGATTTTAGGATAAAGTTCAGACGGATAGATTTATAGGAAATTATCATGCGAATAAAAATTCAAGGTCAAAACTTTTACAGCAGAAGTAAGAGGAGGTTAAATCGGTCACATAACCGTTGTATAACTGAAGCTACAGGCGGCCAGTTAGAAGAAAAGTGGGATAGAAAGTAATTTCATGCTCTCGCTTCATAAACATCTACATAAGATACAAACATTGTACATTTATACCGATTCACACGGGCAAACGGTAAGTTGCTCAGCTGTGTCTTTATGAGAATGCAAGGATTTTAACACGGAAGTTAGCAACCCTGAGTTTAGTGAGGAATTGTTAGTGGTAACCCTAATAAATGCTATAGAAAAAAAACCCGCACTCACAGACGATCATTAACTCATAACTTCTCTGAAAATATGCTCTGAATATAAATCAGTGACGTCTTGTAATTACCTATAGCCGCCATGTTGTAGAAAATAGTGGTTCATTATCGTTAATGACTGTCTGTGGGTATGGAAGTAAAGACTTATTATAAAGTTTTGAACTTTAGAATATACAGAAAGAAAAGAATATAATGTATTAGTATTATATACAAATTGTTGATTACAGTATGGCTAACATACTGGTTTCTGACACTTACGCGAATATTAGACCTTGAAATAAAAATACTTTTTACGGATTTTATCGCGTTGTATTGATATTATTTAGGATCCGAAACGTCGGGAATCAAATAATATCATATAAATCCGTAAAAAGTAGTTTTATTTCAATATACCTAGTATGGCTGTTTGTAATATTTAAAATATAACATTTAAAAATCAATCCATATCAATCTTGTACTATTAAAAGGGTAAATACTTGAATAAATATTTATATTTATGTTATCAAAAATGGAAAAGGGTCAATGAAGATATTATGTATTTTATAACTAGTTATAATTTTTTACAATACCTTAATTCTGGAGACGGCTTCTTCGGCTTGCAGCATCCTGGTGGCTTTTGTGGGTTGACCCTCGCATGCCAGCTGAGTGGACCCGAGGTACCGAGCGCGGAACAATACGCCTTCTATGAGCACTGAACGGGTTACGTCTGCGAAACGAAACACATTACTGAATTAACTAATATTTCTGTCAATTAATCCCGAATTATTAGTGTTTTTTTTAGGTTTGGAGGTATGAACTCTGGACTGGATGTATTCTGGAGAACAGAAGAGCAGAGAGAGCTACGAAAATATTGACCACTAGAATTTGGTCATAATAATATGGAAAAGAATGGTCTTCGTTGAGATAGTTGATAGTAAACTTGGCTATTACAATCAAGTTCATAGATTAAGCAGAGGTGTGCTAATTACATTTAGCGGGTATGTTTTTATGTTTTCATAGAGACTTGTCGTTAACCGGGCACAAACCAAAACTCGTTGCTATCGAGGATTACATAGTAAAAACGCTGAACGACCTGGGAACCGAACCCAGGACCTGACACTCAGCAGCCGCGGTTGCGGCCACTACAACAATAAAGCAGTTTTAATTTTGGTTTGAGCTTTTTTAACTATATTTATATATGTATAGGATGCTTAAGCATACATTTTTTACCCTCTAAAAACTCACCATGGATAAAATCCAAAAGCAGCACAAAAAAGATAATCGGTTTAGTTGACTTTATTTCAATAATATTTATATGGATGTTAATGTAAATCAAGCTTACCTTCTTTATTTTTAGTCTTTTTCTTTCCATCTTTGTCCTGAAAAAATAAAAATACTTGAGAACGCAAAACATAGAACATAGCAGCTTCCAAATTGAAAAGTTACGAGGTATGGATTCTTTTACTAAGTAAGTATACTGTTTTACGGTCGTTACCGATAAATATCTCAGATTTTTATCAGCAGCTACATCAATCTACATTCTTGCGCAAGAGTGGCATACTTTGCATCGATCAGTGTAGAAAGATGTCAATGTAACCTTTCCGTTGTGCAGTGCATCGTCGTCGCGGTTGTCGGCGGGGTCGTGCGCGTGCGGCGAGCGTGCTGCCACCACGCTGCCGCCCGGCATCACCGTGCGGGACTTCGGCTTGCGCCAGCCCTAACACAACCACGGTTACACGTTATTGAGGGACCTTAGACCATATTGAGGGTGATGGAAAGTAAATTGGAGGGTACTTTTTGAATATATTGAAGTGGTTGAAGTCTTATGAGTTAGTCTGGCTCATTAAATTTATGACGTTAAGCAGTAGTGTTAACATTATTATGATTCGGTTTGAAGGCCAATGCCAATGAACTGGCTGCGCAAATGAGATCTCAAGATGACAACGGACGAGTGATAACACTGGTGTTGCTGGGTCTATAAACTAAGGTTGCTGCTTACCACCAGGCAACCAGTATGGTATGCTTGTTTGTTATCTTATTATAGTAAAAAACCTCGCAGATAGATTCGTTGCAATAAGTTTTATTGATTCTATTTTACACTGATAAATATTTAACAAATTCAATATCCAACTTGACATGAAATATATTATTTTAACATTATATTTTATCATACAAATAGCATCAGTTTAGAATGTTCGTTGTAAAACCCATTAAATCCAAATACCTACGCTTCATACGAAGTATGCGTTATGGGGTCAGATGAGTTGACCTGAACTCGTCTTGTTATTGAGATGCGCATGAGACGTACGTTGTGCATGTTATTGGTTTTTAAGTAGGCTTACTTACTTTGAGATAAGGTATGGTGTGACTGGTAATGGGGAAAATCATTAACCAACCTGAATCTGTTTTGGATCCCGATAAAAAACGGTTCTACTTAAAATAAATAAATACCTACGTATTTTTCCTCGTTTTTACTCTGACAGAACAAAAATAATAATCTTTCTGAATCGCTATAAATCGTGTGTATTTGTGTTACGAATATTGTCTGTTATGTACTGTACAATTTTGATATAATTATGTTAAATACATATTATTAAAAAAAAAATTCAAAATGCATAAATTTTGCACCGGGTTTGATCGTCAGAATTCGCCAAATATACGGGACTTTAGATTATTTATGTTTTTAATACAACTCAGCGTCAATTACTTAGATACCTACACAAAACGCAAAATATTTTGTGTTGCCAATAAATAAAATAGATACAAGTACTTGCTACACATAATAGGGATTCTAATAATGTAAATGTGTACTCTATAACTTCAAAAATATACACCAGATACCAGATATGAAACCCAGAGATTTTAGGTCGTGTGTACCTATTGTAGCAATGTTTCCGAACAAAACTGAATTAACATAAGTTATAATCCCACATTAATAATCCCTTAAGGGATTATTAATGTGAGTTCGACGCGATAGAATCCGTAAGCTGTTTTGTTTTCAATATGTCGAATATTCGCGTAAGTCTCAGAAATAAATATGAATTAACATAGCTTATCTTTGTTCTACACCGTACAGTTTGTAACATAAATTTAACATAAAGAAAAACACATACTTATGTAAAGAAGCTACGTCTACACATGCTTACTCGAGGTATTATGAAAAGACTTGTGTTGTTAGTAACTACTAGTTGCTGTTGCTCGCAGTTTCACTCACGTCCCAAAAAGAATTGTTATTTTGGCTTCTGTTGCTCTAATAAAGATTCCCCATATTAGTTTTTCTATAATATCTATAATGTACAGATATCGACCTGTTACAATTTTAATACCTATAGGTATAGATTACGTAAATTAGATATTGGATAGATACAGTTGTTACGACCGGCTACGGTGGCAGTGATAGGTAGGTACTAAAGCCATAACAAACAGAAATCAAAATTCGTTTGGGGAACAACAAGCATTTTGAGCTGCATTCTAAGAAAGCGTTATTATCAATATTGTATATTTTTGTTTCCCTATAAAAATAATGAAATGAAATGAAATTATTTATTCTGCAAGTAGATCTTTAGAGATACTTTTACATGTCAATGGTTTGGGGTATTTTTTTTTAGCTAGATGGCTTCGGCATTTCCTAACTGACGACCTCTGAGAAGAAACACCGAAACAAACTCAGAGAATCATGGTCTCTTTTAAAGTCCAGACATAGAAGTACACTTATGTGTGAGGTACGATGTAGGGTAATGTCTGAAATGCCCTTTTGAGGAAAGAACCATAGCAGCTTTGAGTAGACCAGTCCCAACTGACGGCACGCATGCATCAGTCATCGTAATCGCTAATAAATTAATTACCTACATAGTATCGACTAGAAATCTAGCACACACGTATGTCCATTTATCTATGCTCATTTAAATGACATATTATTATGGATCTAATAAAAAAATATAAGATTATCTACTAATTGGTTTATGCCCCTATTCTTAAAAGGTTAAGGTAAGTATTGCATTAAGTATCCTCGTAATTATCCGAATAAAATAAATGTTTATTACTTATTGCGTTCACGTAAATTTCAGGGACCAATATCTGTAAACCACGTGAACAACGCGTAGCTGTCCGCGTAGCTCGTGTTGAGACATTAACGCTCATTAAGAAATACCACATATACTGGTAACATTATGCATGCAAACATTGTATTGTTCCTTGTAAAATTGTTAAAAAAAATCTTAACATGATTAGCTAAAGTGAGACGAAATCGTCGTCTAATTAGGTACTGAATGACTAACTGATTGAACAAGATTGTTTACAGAGCACAAGTTCGATTTTATAGTGTCAAATGCAATTGGAAAAATTGAAAAGAAAAAGAGTCAACTTTAACATATAAATTAAGTTTTACCATTTAACCAAACAAACACTGTTGGAAGCATATCTAGTATGTTGCGTATGTTCATGAGATTCTCATTAAATAATACAAAGTATAAATCAAACCTTTTCTTTCGTATTCGTTTCCTCAACGATTGATTCATCGTTCGGTTCCTTCAAATCCACCTCTGACTCCACGCCTACATCATTTGAGTCACTATTATTGCGTGTTTTAATGTGTACTTCCTTTTCATTCCGGTTTTCACTAACTATGGTCGTATCACTAGACTCTACACTATCATTATCACTAAGGTTATCTTTGTCACTTTCATTTAAATGTATTTTACTACTAGACACTATAAAATTTTCTTCTAATTCATCTACAGTTTTATCATTTAAATCCACTTCAGTATTTTTATTTAACGGTTGTACTTCACTACAAACTAGTTCCTTAATAGCTGTCTCTTCTATTACATTACTTTCACTTTCTAACACGGTAATTTCACCGTTATTTTCAGTGAGACACGGTTGTCTTTCGTCTTCACACATTTTTGTGGAAACGATTACGTTGCGCGTCGCCGTGCGCCAAACTGAGCGTTCAATAGGTTGTTATCAGTGCAGTTGGTCATTTCCCATGCGATAAAGATACGGTGAAGCAACGCTTGCGTTTTGTTCGCGTTATGTTCCGACACTGGCCCGCCACTGTGTTATGCTAAGTAAACAGATGGATGACCAAAGAGTAACATGAATAAATGATTCACAGATTGACACCTCTGAGTAATTTCTTTCCAGTTTGCATGAATGATGCATCTCATGGCATAAAGTGACTAGTACTCATAGTAATTAAAGGACACTAAATTAGGTTTATATTGAGTATCAACGTAATAAAAGTGTATTACACGATAAGTGAAGATAAAGATAAGCGTTATAGAATAATTATGTTGCGTATGTAACTAGTAGATTAAATACCTACCTAAAAGATTAGGGAACCCTTCGATAGATAACAATTGGCCTATTTTTTTGGGACAACTCATAAATTATTATTAATATTTAAAAGGTATTTTCACTATTTTTGTACTAGTCAAAGTAAACAAGCATTAATTCAAAGTAAAACCAGACCAGCCTCTCGGAGTCGTAACATAAATAGGCACAAATCCTACACTAGTGTGCTCTCATAATCTGAGTTCAAGAATAATAGTCGCACAAGGTCAGTGCGCGCGCGCCGCTGACTCGCCTCTTGTTTATACTCACAGCTGATGATTGCATCATACTGATTAATATAGGTAGGAGGTATTCTTGGCTCAATTAATAGTAACTAGTCCTAATTAAGTACCTACATATTCTTTTGTAAGAATTCGTAGTCAACAGGTGTTGATAATAATTTTATAAGTCGATTAATGGGATAAATTATACTAATTTTGTACAGATTAATCATAAACAAATTTTGTATAGCTTGTTTAAATGAAAATAAAAAATGTGAGTGTTTATGAAGGTAATCTGTATTAAATTGTAGGAAAAGTATTTGCTTTAATTATTATTTTTAAATTAGATTAAATGTTCGCTAATGAAAATGTAAACGCTATCAAACAAGGTAATTAATTAGGAACAAAATTTAATAATACCTAGTGATTGAATTTTTTTTTACGGCAACACTGAACCTGCTGCTTTAAAAAAATAAAATAATGTGACTGCAGCACTGGTCACATTTTCCGTTTTACATGGTGGTAAGTAAAGAGGTTGGTGACTCGTTTATGGTAAAGGTCACGCGCCTCATAAGTCGCGCACGGCGCAATACACTTCAAGATAACACATGTTTAGGAGTTTTGTGTATAAGCACGACACGACACACGACGTGTGTTTTTACGATTATGGCATCTCTCATGGTCATTTATGCGATGAATATAGTTTTGGTTGGGGTTAGCTTGGACTTGTTTATACCGTCATTCGTAAGAATGAAGGTTGATTATTATGGATGCGTTTGTGTGAATGATTTTAAAATGTTAATAGTGTTGTTTATAAGTTTTCTAGTTTGTTGTAGTGACAGTTTTCGTTAATAACGGGGTAATAATACCTAATTATAATTTTCCAGAGTCGTATTGATTAGCTTTAACATTGATCTCTATATTCATATCATATATAACATCTTGAGCATTCTCGCGAATAATTTCGGATACAACATCCAAAATTAAGTAGGAATCGTGAAATGATTTCACGATTTTCCAATATCTAAGTAGCTTTGTATGACATACATAGTATGTATGTACTTACTTTATCGTCGAAGAATCCCTGATCGTCCGTTCTCTGCTGGCCCAGAAGTCTGTCAGTCTCAAGATCCGTATCCGCTTCATCTGAAATATAAACGATATTAGATGCGTCTTGAGATGAGACGTCGTTGCATTACAACAAGATTTTACTGGCATAATTTTAATGCCGGCTGTATACGCTCGGTCTCGTCATCGCCTCGTGTTCCGGTCGTCGTGTAAAGGCTCGACACACCATGTACACACTCGTACTCGGCCTATCTCATAGTGTTTCGACGAGCATGTATAAGACAGGGTCTCCCCAAATCGTTTCATTGTGTCAAAATCATCGTTCAGTGATTTTGGAAGTATTAATTTTTAAGTTTTGTCTACCATAGCTATCAGTCCATATGTCATTTTAATGTCATTGAACGACCATTAAGATAAATCCCTAGTTTAAGAACTAGCGAAGGTAAGGCGTAGCTAAACCATGACTGATGCATACGTACTGCTTATAAGGGCAGAGTAAATTAGACTGATCTGTATCTAACATAACATACTTATCTAACATACATGTATTCCCCGAAGGTAGTATATATTATTATATATAGTTTTCAGTAAGATACATACCTTCGTCGCCACTGGCCGGTTTAATTTCTACTGATTCTGTGCTCTGCGCAGACGACGGCCTTTTACTGTTAGATAAAAATAAGAAATTAATTATTTTTTTACTTAAATAATTAATTAAGAAAGATGCTTACGTTTCTGACAAATTTTACGCTTTCTATTAAAGATAGCAATTTAAAATATTTAAAAATGTTTTTATACAATGTGTTAAGAAAACCATTTCCGATCCGAAAGGGGCATATAGGTATCCCAATCACATCACCAAATAAAATAAGAAACATTAAATATTCATAAAACTAAACATATAATTGAAGTTAAAAAATCAACGTCGTCATGCCCAAATTGCCACAATTTACCCCAAAATCTAGCAATTTTTTAAAATAATATAACACCATCATAGTATTATGCTTTATACTGAAATGGCGATACTACTTACGATGACAGCGACACCGTCCTTTGGGCACCTAAGGAAGGTATCACCATTTCAGTTTCCTTGTTTTAATTTTTTTTTCGGAAAAAAATTTTTTGTAATTTTTTTTGTAAATTGGAAATGATTATCTTAATAGAGATCTCGTTGCCAAACAATACCTTCACGGGTCGGACAGGGTTTTCTTAACACATTGTATAGATGAATGATGCTTGTATTAGTTTCGAATTTAAGGGTATCGTAAGTTTGTTTGTAGGGTGATAATAATTATGATTATGGTGATAATAATTGTGCACAGACCGCGGGTAGACGTCGTCGTGGTGGTGGTGGTGCAGCGGCGCGGGCGATGCCGGCCGGTGCGGCGCCGGCGCAGGCGGTGGCGGCGCTGATGAACTGCACACTGCATCAACTTATACGTTTATTTACCAACATTGCATCAATCAATCTTTTATGGTATATAAATTCTAGCACACGATAGAATGTCTACCTCTAGGCCGTTAAATTATTGCAATTTAAACTTTACGACAACAGCATAAAGGTCATCCATCAACAGTGACCGGAATAGGTAATGTTAATTTACCTAGACTTTCTTTTGATTACATTTTTTCTGGGACGAAAATTGACCCGAGTTTCGGGACATTAAAAATTAATGTTATAGTAAAGTAATGTGGTTATCATAATTGATTTACTTACCTAAGGGATCCAGTGAATGTAGATCAACGTCAGATAACACATGAGGTTCTGTGCTTGTTCCATTCTCTACTATTTCCTTTATTATTACTGAATGAGTCTGAAAACAAAATGACCATTATTAGTAAATAAATAAAGCTTTAAACGGTCAAATTATATGTACTGTACACTTGTGAATCAACAGTTCTAACAACATAATTGTGCTTCTCTGAAATGTTTAGAATAAAAAAATGGTGCGCGCACGCGCAGTCAGAGGACGCGGTTATCGCGTGCTATTATGTCTGTCAATACATCTTATGCGCTCATTGTGTATAAGACAGTCGGAGTCATAAATGTTTCGTATCGGTGATTTTTTTTGTCAACAACGTCACAACACTTTTTTATGCGACCGTTCAAGGCGAAAAGGCTTCAGAGGGAGCACATTTCTTTGTGTCAGTGATAGTCTGTAATAATAATATCGCGTAAGTAACACGTTGCTATAAGGCATAACTCTAATTAAATAACATTGAAAATAAGGCCTTACAGCAGTTTGTTATGCGGTGTTGGAATATTATCAAGGATTACTCGAACTGTACGTACGGCTGCATATCAAGTTATACTTCTGCAGTATAAGCTAAACTCATACAATGCGTGAACAGCTTGCACCAGAGAGAGCACATTGAACAAAGTAACTTGAGAAGGCGTGTGTGTGCTTTACTGTATTAAATTTCAATCAATTAACATTTTAATCGTTTGCAATTGAATTAATTTTAATTGCAATTGATTTTATTAAATAAATTTAATTTCAATTACATTCATTGTTATTAATTTTTAATCAATTGCTTGATTGAAATTTGATTGATTTTATTAAATAATTTTAATTGCAATTCCATTAGTTGCTATTATTTTTTAATCAATTGATTGATTGACATTTTAATTGATTAATGACCAACACTAGAGTATGATAAATGATTGAAAGTTTAGTGACCTGTATCATTTGGTTGTTGTTGTCTGTGTCGGAGGCGTGTCCTGACGACAGTCCGTCTTCCACGATGGGCAGCTGGGTCACCACCACGCGGTTCGTGTCCATTGCCACGGCTGGAATTAATTGTACCATTAGGTAAGGAGATAGATTTCATCCTAAAGAAGGATATATCATAAAAATATATATTCGGCCAACAACTAGTGTTTAATAACATATAACATTACACACTATTTATTCTCGATTTATAAGGAAAACAATAAGAATTGGCGATTTAGATAAATAATGTCTTAGATGAATAGAGACGGTACAATGTACTTTCGTCATAGTTCTATTATAAATTTACAAATACAATACAATACAGTTGGTGTCTATCAGTTTTGGAGATAGGTACATAACAAAATACTTGAAATTAGTTTTTTTAAGTTATTATCTACTCTTAAGTAACCTTTTAGACCCTGTTGAATTTTGATAATAAATCCATAGTAATTTTTCAATGTTGATTATAATATGATTTCGCAAAATCGACTTTATTAATTCTTAGGTTCATCATTTGTGGGTTGTAAGAAAGAGATGAGGCTATTTAATATGCAGAGCGGCATCTCTTTCTCACAACTTAAAAATGATGACGTTAACACGTTATAATAGGCCCCTGGGCAAGACTGTTTCACGCGCGTATTCCGGGTTGCCCTTGGGTAACTTTGGGCCTATTGTGGGTGTATTCTGTATTCCCACAATAGTCCTGAAATATTCTGTATTCTTAATGTATTCTTCCTAAGATAGCATACAGGTGTGTTGGTATATGTAATATTTTATTAGCCTAAAATTCTGTGGTTATTGAGGCGTCTATTATAGGTACAAATAAGTCACCTTTCATTTCAGAGAGTTCGTTCTCCATGAGCATGAGCGAGAGGTCTCGGTCGCTGGCGCTGTCGCTGGAGTCGGTGGAGAGCGCGAAGGGTACGTCAGGTCTGAGGGCGGCGCGCTCGCGCTCGGGCCCGCGCTCGCGCTCGCCCTCGCCCTCGCCCTCGCGCGAGCCCGAGCGCGAGCGCGAGCGCGAGCCCGACGCGCTCCAGGCGGCGCGCGCGCTCAGCGAGCACACGTTGGGCGCTTCACGCGATACGCGCACCTATACAACACATTTGTTATTAATGCCCACACTTCACCCTTCACCTAGCTCGCCAAGTACAAATATGTTATAGACCTACAATAGGGTTACTGAATAAATAAATAATGATTGACTGATGTATGCGTGCCGTCAGTTAGGACAACTCAACTCAAAGCTGTTAAGGCTCTTTCTTCAAAAGGTCTATTCAGTTATTGCCCTACATCGTAACACTCACATCATATCTGATAATACTACTGCTACTGTAACTTCTACTACTTTAAAAGAGACCATAATGCTTTGAGTTTGTTTCGACATTTCTACTCTGAGGTCGTCAATTTTAATTTAAAAAAATTAAAATATTGGACTTGTAAAAGTACAAATCAGGATAAAAGTACAATCAGGACAGGATCTATTTACAGAAATAAATATAATTTCATTTTATTTCATCAATGGTGTTTGATATTCAAAACTAACTATTGCCCGCAGTTTCACTCGCATCCCCGTGTTTTGGTTCTGTGAAATCAATCAATCTGTTCTCGATACAAAGTGTACGAAAACAATTTTCTTAATCTTTTTTTCTGTTTTTATAGTTATCCAAGAAATCAATTTTATATATAAAGAAAACAACAGACTACATTCAAGATATAACTTATTCAAATTTGTAATGAAAAATAATTTAAATCGACTCGTAAAGTTCAGTGATACAAGTTTTTGGTGAAAATTGAAAGGGAACGGTCTATCCCATTGCCGAGGAACGAATATTAGTATATAATTTATATGGTGTGCAGAGCATTTGACGTCACAATATGTTCCTATAGCGCGCTCTGTGTAACATAAAAGTAAAGTACTTATACATTCCTTATTTTTGAGCAGATTTTAATTTTGTTTATGTTGATCGGACTAAAATTTATTGCCGATATTTAATTGTAAAACCAAAAAATAAAATACTTGGTGAGCTAGGTAAACGACGAGCCTTAGATACGGCGTAATTGGCACAGTAGCTGAGTGATTGACATTACCAAGAACCGCGGATTTGATCGATGATGTGATTTTCGTGATTCCCCGCACGAAACATTTGTATAAACGGCAACTAGTTGTTCGAGTCTTCAAAAAATATGGACTTGGACTTGTCATTTTGAACCTTTTTGGCACGGCGTCATGGTTTATAGTTAACTAGCTCCTCCTACCCGTGACTTTCGTCTGTCTGGACTTCAAAATTGGATCCGGCCTGGTGAAAAAGTAGCAAAAGTAGCTATTTCAGACTATAATCTATCTCTGTACCAAATTTCATCCAGATCTGACGTGCCGTTTACCGTTCTGACGTGATAGAGTAACATAGATCATCATCTATACATAATATATCCTCATAAACTTTCACGTTTATAATATTAGTAGGATTATTAAACCAATTACTTTTGACCGCCTCATTAGTCCTAGTGGTCCCAAGTCCTGGGTTCGATCTCCAGGCCAAGCAGTGTTATTGGGTTTTTCTATGAAATTCTCAGTAGCAGCTCGGAGTCTGGATTTATGCCCGGTTAAAGGCAATAAGCTCGTTCCCTATTACATGGGACCTAAACATACCGGCGAACTGTGGGTGTACATTAGTACACCTCTGCCTAACCCTTCGGGGAATACAGGCGTGTTATATTTAATTCAAGATATCTTTGTTTCCTGGTACAGTACCTGCATCCCCAGGAAGTTGGTGTGGTTGTGTGCGGTGTGGGGCGAGTGGGGCGAGTCGAGCGCGTCGGCGACGGGAAGCCACTCGGACTCGCTGCCCTCCAGTCCGTTCTCCGACGGACATTCTTGAGTTTGACGTCGTAATTCGTAATCTAACTCCTGGAAATTCAAGTTAAAATGACAATTTAATGTTAATGATAGGTACGTTTACCTATAATTATATCAGTAAAACTTAGTTTTTTTCGAAATTCACAATGAATTTAATGTTAACAAAAACTAACATTTAATCGCTAGGGTTGACAAAATCGTGCATTTCTTGTATGTAGGTAATAAAATCGGTCCCAAACAGTTTAACTGAATATCGTTATGTGTAGGCAGCGCGACTGTTACAGTACAGGTCCTGGGTTCGATTCCTAGGTCGTGCAGTGTTATTGGATTTTTCTATGAATTTCTCAGTAGCACCTATGAGTTTGGATTTGTGACTGTTTAATAGCAATGTGCTTGTCCCCCCCTAATACATCGGACTTAAACATAGCGGCGAACTGTGGGTGTACATTAGTACGCTTCTGCCTAACCCTTCGGGAAAAACAGGCGTGACGGTGTTATGTCACAATTTATCTATACTTATAATAAATCTGTAGAGAGGTCAATTCTGTACATGAAATATATTTCCAAAATAACTATCAGCGGGTGATTAGTGATCGATACTGACGCCAAAAATGCAATCAGTAAAATTTTTGTCTGTCTGTCTGTCTGTATGTTCGTTATAGAAACAAAAACCACTGGACGGATTTCAACGAAACTTGGTACAATTGTTCTTCATACTCCTGGGCAGGTTATAGTATACTTTTCATCACGCTACGATCAATAGGAGCAGAGCAGTGAAGGGAAATGTTGGGAAAATGAGTGATTCATAAGAAAGGTTTCAAGCTATAAAACATCACGGTACAACCCTTAGGAACGGGGCAACACAGGTGAAACCGCGGGCGAAGAACTAGTTTCAAATAAACCAATATTACAGGTACTTTTGAATTGTCAAAACTAGTTGCACGGTATTCTATTCTATGTAATAGCTAGCGCCCGAACTGGTCTTTATTTAAATTAGTACTTACCACCGGGGAAAACCTGTGTGGAAACAATTCAAAGGGGAAAAAAATCAGGACAATAAAAAAATATCTCTCACCTGGAAGTTAACAACCTCATCGTTAGCAATAAGATTGTTGATCTGCGGCTGTCCCACGTTCGTAGGACACCTGAAGAACTCTTCCAGGACCTTCCTGGTCTCGGAGAACTCGTACAGGTAGTCGAACGCGGCCGAACCTGACGGCGGAGTCGGCTCCCTGCTCTCTGTTATTACCCTCTGGAACAAATTAGGATGATAGAAATCAGTCATGGCAATAATTACGAATGGGAAACATTTAAGCCGTACTATAATGTATCTTGTCGGTAGTGTATGTCTGTCTGTGTCTTGAAAAGACACGACCACCTACGGGAGTCATAGTTATTGGTACTCAGAAGTCAGAAATGCTTGCAGTCCATTCTAACGTTAGGTTATCAGTATTGCCTGGAAATTGGCTGGCGGAGCTGGCAGTGTAATTCAGTTTCAGTTCCGTCTACCTAAGCTTGAAGCCGCCTCCAACTTTGTTGAGAAAAGATTGGCATGATTACCTTATATGTGTGTAAAAATGTATACAGATCTCAGTCAAATTCCATTTTAAGACTAATTTTAAATAAGTATTTTACAGTAGCAATTATGAAATAATTATTGAATTAAATAAAATGACTGAGTAATTGAAATGAACGATTGAATGAAAGATTGGTGAATGAATGAAGGATGAAAATACCATGAATGAGAGGTAAAGGAAGTCACCTGAGGGAAGCCGGGTCTCGGCGAGCGCGTGGGCTTGTGCGGGGCGAGCCCGTACCGGCGCGGCGAGCCCTCGTACTCGGCGATGGGCAGCTCGCCGATGACGCGCGCCACGCGGCCGGGCCTGTCCGCGCCGGGCCTGTCCGCGCCGGGGCTGGCGCCACCCGGCCACATCTCCTCCCGCGACGGACTCGACTCGCTCCCGTCACAACTCACTTCACTCTTATTGTTCAACACGTCACTATCACCGTTTTTAATATTGTCTAAAGTTCTTTTTACACTCATATCGATCTCATCGTCACTAGCTTCCGGTTCCGTCCTCAAACCTAGAGACACAGAATTCAATATCACTGAAAATAAAAGAAAGAAAAAACAAATGTATGAATAACAATGGTTATTGGGCAGGATGGTTAAGTTAAAGCTATGTTGTAAGCTTTGGTTACACTTCAAGTTCAAATGTTTTTATTTCAAATAAACTTTTACAAGCGTTTATGAAACGTTATTGAGTCTAGTTGCACGGTTCTAAAAAGTTGATCTTATGGAGAAGAATCTGGCAAGAAACTCCATGAACACTCTTTTAAAATAAGAGGTATTATTACACTCTTCTTAAATGTTTGTATTATGATTAGCTGTATTTCTTCTCTCTCTCTCTCCTCGCTTCTCTCTTCTCTTTCATCAAAACTAATTTATCGTAGGTACATGGAAATATTAGAAGACACTATGATCCTCAGAGTTTACATAAAAGCGCAAAACTACCAATTCAAAATGTAATACAAAAATATTATCTAATTGATATTAATTTGGACGACAATATTTTATAGAGATGGATGTCACGTCATTCTTATCGAAGTAAATATTACGACTAGTATCGGTATAGGCAACGCAAACGCAAAACGCAATATATGAAACGGTCTCCCGTTTCATATATTGCTTTTCCCAGAGGGACCGCTCTAAAGGTCAGCACGTCCCCTTTTTATATACAAGTTGTATTGCGGTAAATACTAAATACACTAAACATTTTATTATACACGAGTAAAATTAAATCATATTATAAATATAAACTATTAACTGCCTCGTTAAACTAGTGGTCGTAAACATGACTGCTATACTTAAATTAGATTCCCAGGTCGAGCAGTGTTCGGCGAACACTGTATAACCCTTCAGGGATTAATAAAATTTATATTTTTGTTCCTATTTTAACCCTTTTCTTCAACCCATAGGTTGAATAGTAAGGAATGTCGTTCAGTTTGAGGTTTATACATAGAAGTGTAAAACAAATTTAATGTATACTCGTACAATTTTAGAAAGTTAATTTAGATTTAATTCTCCCCAAGTACTAGTAACCAAAGTTTACAACAATAGTTATTTACAAACAGGTGCCAATAGAAATATTAAAAGCAAAGCAAAGTGATCAGTGATTAACTAAACAATACAAAGACGGGTGAACATTGTATACAGTAACATTTAACATTAA
Source organism: Acronicta aceris (assembly GCA_910591435.1). Classification (NCBI taxonomy): domain Eukaryota; kingdom Metazoa; phylum Arthropoda; class Insecta; order Lepidoptera; family Noctuidae; genus Acronicta; species Acronicta aceris. Next base: position 16,599,507 of record OU342758.1, on the reverse strand, counting down.
ATAATTTGAGAAATATGTAGTTCAGTTTAAAGCTTTTTTGAAGCCAATTTATAGCAGTTTTTTTTACAAATTAAGATGAATGCAGACTCCAGCTTCGTAAAATAATCTTATTAATTATGATATACGTAGGTAGGTATAGCAATTACCAGCGAGTTATTCCTAGATTTTTTTACTTGTGTTGTTACATGCACCCGCATATACAGCAATACACAAATGTGGTTTCATGAAGGTAACATACGTTATTAGTGAATTTCAGACAGATATAATTCTTTCGAATTATATGAACATCTCGAAAAGTTACTAAACGATACATTTTTGAATAGAATACTTTTCTATAAATTGTACCTAACTAGCTGTTTCCCGCGGTTTCACCCGCGACTCAAAAGGTCTATTTACTCTTTCTGAAACAAGCTAAATTTTATCAAAATCTATTCATTGTTTTTGAGTAAAAGGTAACATATTTTTAATAATAACATTAACAGTAAGTATAGATTTTTAGTTTGTATGTTGCGGTTCGGACGAGCACAGAAAGAGTAGGTAGTAACAGGATTCTAATGAGTCCTTCTATAAAAGTATCTTCAAGATTCAGGCATAGACAATGTCTTCACAAACGAATCTAAAAAGTTTGCATTCACCTTTATCAATAACAACCAAAGACAATCACCTTTCCAGTCATCACTTTCATCGAACACAACGACCTCTCCGTCGGCGACCACAGCTATGGGGCTGCTCTTGGTGCTGACGTCAGTGGTCTTATGGGGGTCCAGTATCGGGGAACTGTTCTTCGGAATGCCCATAGCACTCTGTTCTAGGATAATGTCCCGCTCACCGTTGGTGTATGTGGGCGAGGTGTGTCGAGATATCATTTTCTTAGGCTCATTATTTATTCTGTGTAGGGAAATCTGGAAAAAACATATCAAAGTTCAAATACATCTTAGAAAAAGCTGTAAGGATTAATTCAACTGTACACCGACTTGATTGATTGATTGACTGACTCGTATTCACAGGCTTACTGATAAATTGGTCTCGCAGGCACACATATAGGTATATACCTACTGCATTTTTTTGTGTCTTGCCGAATATCCTCATAGATTATGGCGAACTCATACCGATTAAAGACTACATTTCTCTTTCATCCTTCCATGGCTAGGGCGTTAAGTGTTTATTATCTTAATAATTTATTTAAAATTTCGATAACGTGAACAGTGTTATTCTTCATAGACTGTAACGTACCATAAACATGTCAAACGCTAACTGCAGTGGCAATAGCACGTCTGGGATCATTGTAAAATATTTATTCACTGCACTTTGAATTGAATCAGGACGATACATGTATACAAAATAAAACACATTTCCAAGTTATTTTACGTTCAGTAATGGACACCACTTGAACCTATTAAAATGTTACGGAGAATATTTATCTCCGAAAGTGTTTGATCGGTTGTTATTTTTATCACTTTTCAAGATAATAATCTAGATTATATTCAGATGCGATAAAAGCCCAGATAGAAGAAACATTATTTTGTCGGCTATATCCCGTATTAGTACACCCGAGTGCAATATTATAATTATCCCTTTTTAGTAGCTACTCAAAATCGCTTCAACACCTTTCTAGAACATCATTCGTTTGAATAAACAGGGTAATAAGTCAAAATTCACGAATTACGAGTACGGAATTTAAAAATACAGTTCTACTAGAAACCATGCGATCTTTCTAATGAACAAGATTGCATAACGATTTGACGTCAAATTAGCGGAGAGCGAGGTAGTATCTTTGTTAACATTGATAACATGGAAATGGAAATATATTGATTTGAAATAGCTCTTCCGACAAAAACCTTTTTTTTTTTACTTATAAGCCTGTTCATCACGACCAGCGATATAAGCCTCTTCTTTAATAAATTTAAATATGTTTACCTCATTACTAAGGTTATCCGCGGCATAGTCCAGGGTGTCTTTAGTGAGCGACCGCACTTTATTCCTCATGTTGTGTTTGTGAGTGTTGTTATGACGCAGCTTCCGCACAGCCTTTGTCCGGCTCTGAGAGTATAACTCCCGACCTCCAGCTATCTCTATGATCCTGATAACAGAAGAATGAAAATTGAATAATTATTAGGTAATACTATTTTTGAAAGTAACATATTGTAAGAAAAAAAACAACAATATAAGACTTTAGTTTTAGATTTTTGTCTTTTCAAATTTTATGAAAATAATAGTATACCGGGATTGATTGGGTGTATTGATTGCACTCACATAGCTCTTGTGAGGTCTAGTCAGCATGAGGAGTGTTTTTTCAAAAGAAAAGATTTCCACTCTATTAACGCCCAAGTGGTACGTTCATTTTGTGATAAAAAAATACTAGATTTTGTAAAACAAAGACATAAGAATATGTTTTTCAGATATGCGACTCTGACTGCAGCATATTAAATGTGAATGCCTCTTATGGTGGAGCCACACGTGATGCGTCTACATATATGGGCTCAATGTGAGATCAATGCCTATGGAGAGTCTCACCGAGACAACATATCTGTTAGGCAAGTATAAATAAAATGTTATTTTTTAGAATATATTAATTAAATAAATACTTACATAAAATTAACCAATAATATTTTATCTTTGACAGGTGATTCAAATATCTACTGACAACTAGATCGTGTAATAGAAGATAGTCCTTGGCCTTGCCGTGCGCAAGCGTGCCCGCTCCACCATAGAACTAACATTTGGGCTAATGAAAGGTCGATGGAGGTGTCTCTTGGCAGCGAGGGAGCTTCACCATCCAGATACAGCAGACAGAATAATCTTAGAGAACTGTGTTTTGCATACTGATAGCTGGAGTGGGTGCTCCGGAAATAACCAAAGATGATTTTGAGAGTGAGAACTCCCGGCAGGACACATATCCGCCTGCTACATTTATCACAGCTGCTTTAAGCCGGGAACAAAGAGAGAGGAATAGGGTTACACAATTATTAGAAAATAATACTCTTATAAATTGCTTAAAATAAATGTATATTTTTTTAACAACTATTCCAAAGATTATAATTAGAATTAACCTACATAATAACGTATAAACTGTATAAAAACGACAACAATGTATCAAAGCATGTCACTAACGAAGGAGCAATTGCAGTCAAGAAAATTATAGAGCCACCTACATTATAGGTTTTATTCTTTTCTTGACAGCAATTGCTCTATGACCTGCTGCATTAGCCTACACAACTCTGCCATAGCAACCCGTATGCCAGCCAGTTCCTCGTTACACTGTTCCTCAAGTTCCAGTCGGCGTTCCTCTAATTCAAAAAGTCTGTCTCGCACCGAGCTTTGAGCTAGAGGAGACGCTGAATGTTGCCGAAATTTTCTTCGGCATCGTGTGGCTGTAAAATTACAATAAAGTATAAATATACTTATGTACAACAAACAGCGACTGTCCAAAAAGGAGTGTAGATTTCAGGGTTCATGTATGCATATGAGTTTCTTTATTTCATCATGACTTTTAATTTATTTTTTTATGAAATAAGGTTGATGCGAAGTTATCTTTTGTCGCGATAAAATTCTTTGAAAAAAACAACAGAAAATCATATTTTTATTTTAAGAATTACGTTATTTTTTTTTCTTTTTAAAAGCTTACTATCAATGTGGGTCGCACATTACTATAATATTCTTGTAAATCCCTCGGGTTAAGCTAAATGCTTCCGTTACGAGTGGGTGACGTCGGTAGGGTACGGTACGGTGGGTTACGAACAGGTATCCACATGATCGCAAATCCGACGCCCTAGCCATTAGTCTACCGTCGCTTAATGCAATGTAATGTAATGTGATTAAAAGTACATAACACTCACAAGTTATTTTATTCCGCATTGTAGGAACACCACTGGCTGGTATGGCCGAAGTTTGTTGGCTGGTACTTGGGTGGTTGTTGTTGTCTTCTGTATGCTGCATTTCTGGCAAAGGATCTGAAAAAAATTAGCAGGACTGATAGTTAAATAAATATGTAGAAGTATTTTTTTTATTTGAAAACCAAAATTGTATAAGCACTGTAGTTTTTGGTCTTATGACGTATGACTGCCTCATTAGTCTAGTGGTCCCAAGCGCGATTGCTACACTAGATGTCCTGGGTTCGATCCCCAGGTCGAGCAGCGTTATTGGGTATTTCTATGAAATTCTCAATTTCTGAACATACCGGCGAACGGTGGGTGTACATTAAGTACGCCCCTGCCTAACCCATCGGGGAATACAGGCGTGATGGTATGTTATGTTTTTTGTCCTTAGTTTAAAAACAGTAATTTAGTTTAATATGAAATTAATACCATAATGGGCTATAAGTAATATTAAGATTTTCCATTGGTAAGATATTTTTAAATAGGTATTTATAACGACAAATGTGACCAATGTCGCATACATTGGCAATATTTGTTGATAATAATATTCAATATACTATTAACTCAATTTTCCTATACCCTGCAACAACAATTGTGTTGTTACAGAGTATGTACATATAGAGTATATACATTATAGTCTAGTCTAGCTGATTAAAATATTATTTCATTGAATTATACCAATTTGTTCAGGAACATTTTCCTCTTGGGAGGATTGCATTGAGGCAGCAGATGTCTCTTGAGTTGCCTGAAAATAAAATATGTGGGTTAAGATAAAGCTACATTATTTTACTCGTGTCATAGAAAAAAAAAATCAAATAAGTAGGTATATAAAAATATCGTGTCACGGTGTTTGTGGTCGCACTCCTCAGAAACGGCTCGACCGATTTTTATGAATTTTTATATGTTTATTTGGTAGGTATGAGAATAGGTCGTAAAGTATATTTTAAACTACTTGGTAACAAAAAAGAAAAACAATAAAAGAGGCATTACAACACATGGCGGGGGGGCAGCTAGTATATATATAAAATAGTCATTACTTTAGTATGTACATTAAATATATTCTATTTATAATATTACTTTAATATATAGAAAAAAAAAACTAAATAATACTTACATTCTCAAGAAAAGCTGGCACCCTTGCTGAAGTCTGCGGTTCACCGAATCCATCTCCCATTATGGAAATTATTTTTAGTTCCCATTGGGAGAGTGAAGGAGCGGGAGATGGTCCACCTCCTGTAGCACACCCAGACTTCCGTGCAGCCCTGACTGCTGCCTTTGCCAGCAAGTCAGTCCACACCTAAAATAAATTATAATTATTTGTTAAGATTATTCTAATCAATTCATGTCATAATTAAGATTATTATTTTTTTATTATATTTAGTTATTTAAGTTAAGATTATTCTAATCAATTTAATATATATCTACTTTCATTATGTAATTTAAAATAATAAAATTAAGCATAACATATAAGTAAAATTGATGAGATAAATAAAATTTCTGCGAACAATGTTTCAATAATATAAATTGTGTGAATTTTGTACCTTTAAATTAAGTCAAGTAAAGAAAATTTACCTTTTGCCACTGTTCCATCGTTTTAATGCAACCCCCCATTGCGTTTAGCGTGGTGCAAATGTCTTCCCACAGGCGAAGAGACAGCGTGCGACCTTCGATGCTCCTTAAGTTTCCTCGAGCCAAATATCGATGCTCGTCAAGGAAATTGAGGAGAGTATCAATTTGTTCCGCTGTCGGTGTGAACATGACGTTCTGTGTATAATGTTTCTTCTAAAATGAGTTTCACTTTCAAACTTCCTAAAGTCGCGAACATGAGAAAACGATAAACCCAAGGGTCACTTGTCATGGGTGAAGTGAATAATTTATGTAGTTTAAAGTATATTTCGTTTATTTACGGTTCACATCTCACAACTTAACTTGAACACTTCACAACTGTACTTCATTCAGCACTTTGTGATAAACGACCCGAATACAGATATCGATATATGGATAACGAAAGACGAGTTTTGGTCGCCTGAAGTGCTTTTTTGTTGCATTTTGCAATAAAAAACTCAAGCACCCCTTATTTGTTTGCTTCTCCTATATTTTTTTATAAAATTAATGAATTAAAAGCAAGTCCCAACTCCCGACGGAACTGAACAAATCCGAACTTTGTTCGTAGTAGGACAACAATGCAAACTTCGGTCGTGATACGGTCGGTTTCGGACATTCGGACTTGTCGCTTAGGGTAGTACTACTCACTACTGTTTAAAGCTACTTACCTTGAATCTCTAAGTTTGTAGGTGCCTCCCTTGGAGTTCAGTATAACCAGTTGGCTCTCGTTGCCTCGCTCCTCGTCGGATGAGGCGTTGTTTATATTGTTGGTGTCGCGATCGCGACCCTCCAGGTTGGAGGTCAACCTGTAATGTTTTTACAAATAGCTACACAATTTTGAAAAGATTAAATGCAGTATTGTTTTCACAGTGAATGCAGAAAATAAAATCAACCGAAGATCATATCAGCATTGCCCAAAGTCGATCGCATCCTCGCTCATCGCCAGTCATTTACGTGCCAATCTCGAAATTGATCAGTTTATGCAAGATCACGTTGCCGACACATAATCCAGATTCAGAACCAATTTATAGATAATTTGGTTACCAACCTTTATCCAGCATATAGGTACTACATATTTATGAAGTAGTGCAGCATGATTCCCTGAGTTTGTTTTGGTGTTGTTTCTTATACTGCAAAATTTAAAACATTCACTTGTAAAAGTGTCTTTAAAGGATCTATTTACTATTTAGCGGCAGTTTAGTAGTTAGTATGAATATTCTTTACTATTTAGTGGCAGTTTGTGTACTGAAAGGTAAATCTGTTTAATTCGACGACATGTTACGCTGAGCGGCTGAGCGATCGGCTTCTAGGTCACGTGTTGTGGGTTCGATCCCCACACGGAGCAAATATTAGTATGTTCTACAGATAGTTGTTCCGGGTCTGGGCGTTTGTGTATGTGAGAATTTGTGTTTGTAAACGCACCCACGATACAGGAGAAAATCCTAGTGTGGGGCAACGTATTAAAAAAAAAATTAATGTCAGTGACAGCACCCAACAGGAATATATCCTTAGTAACTTTTAAAAACACTCGCAACACGCTAATTACGTAGCAAAATCAACATGGCAAAGCCTTTGCCCCTTTGGTTCGAGTTTGTGGATTTTAATGTGTTTGCCCACGTAAGATGTCGGCAATCCCAGACTGTTTGCGCACGTAAAACACGATAATTATCACTTAATGAATATCTGTGTTGAACGAAGTAATAATGGGGTGGCTTGTGTCCATAATAACTGCTTAACGATTGTAGGACATAAGTGGACAGAGGTCGTTACTTAGATTCGTTGCAAAATTTTATTTTTTGGTTGGGGGTAGAATTTTAAATTCTGCACAAAAAATCAATAATCGTACACCTTATGTACCGAAGTTTAAAACTAGAACACCCAGAAGTAAAGAAGATTCAGTCCGAGGAATATCGGGAACGGTCTGAAAATACTTTGAAATTCAGGATCCCCTTTGATTCAAATGGCGACAATTGCATTTGATTTCTATTTCATGAAAAAACATTAGTATATAAATTATGCATTTCCGTATCTATAAAACAACATCAAGATGATGATGGTGATGGTGAAGTTATATAAATTAAAAAAATATAAAGCAAATAAAAACTTTTCAATAATGAGCCCCTTTCAAATATGTAAGTATTTCCTCATCTAATCGATGTAAAGTGCAGGCATGTTACCTGTCGTGTGCGTGCTGCATGTTCTTGGGACGACACTTAGGGAAGAGCCGCGTGATCCGCTCGCCGACGTCCGAGCCGGGCGTGGAGTCGCCCGCGCCGTCCGCTCGGAGCGCGGCCGCGCTCATGTCGCCAGCGCCGCCAGGGTCACACCGCCACCGCCTCTACCGGCAAGAGGTGCCGCTACGTTAGTTAATAGAAAACACAAACAATATTTCGTACCTTAACTACAGTCCTTATGTCACTGCCCTGTCAGTCGTAATGGGAGAAGGTAAGACCACCATGTTGGCCATGTTGTACAGGTTTTCTCATGATATTTTCTTCGATCGTTAAAGCAAACGATAATTTATTCAGAAACATTAAAAGTGCCTTTTCGTGTACGGCAGGCACTGATTGTAATGATAAGAACGACTTTGTCCTTTTGAAGAAGCCTATGGACTGATCTGTGTGTAATTAATTCAGTATAAACTTGGTAAGGATCGAAAGCCTATTATTGAGTTTCTTAATTACCTTCCCACAGATGGAAGAAATTGATGTTACGTAAGCTTGAATTAAAACCTGAATCTACTTATAGCTACATAACCGCCTCTCACAACCTTCATAAACATCGCGTACGTACGTAGGTACATACGTACTTAATTCTTATAGCGGAATTGTAGTATCATACTTTCTGGTCCCGTGCCAACCCTCGCATCGGATACCAATGTTACTTGACCGTTAGCAGTATCTATGTAAATCAAATGTGGATTGCCTCTCCAATTTCTTTGAGAACTGTAGGTACTTCAGAATCAAGTTTATTGGTTATAAATTTTAGACTAGACATTACTAAGGTAGAACATGAACGGTGGAAAATAGAAACGTGGAGCATGGAGAACTAAGGAAATATTCACAAAGCAGAGGATTTACGAGAATAGTATCGGAACAAGATTCAATTCTGTGTCAAACTTTAGGCGATTATTAACAAAATTCTACCAAAGAAATTTGGTAGGTATGGAATGTTAGGTTTTGGTGTACCATAAACTTTTTCCATTGGAAAATGAAATTGAGTCAAATATCTCAGGTATTTAAAAAAGTTAAAAACGGTTGATCCAACACAAAATGACTAAGAAACAGCAGCAATAGCAAATCCTACTTACTATTTGGCAATGGTTGTGAGAACGCTTTTATACCGATTAGTAATAGTCAGTTTAAAAGCAACCAAACTGTTACTACAAAACCGCGACTGAAAGCTGCAGTCATAAATATTGTAGATTACGTTCATTCCACAATTAAAACAAAACAACTCTAGCGCATTCAGCACAGTTCATGTAAATCGCATCTACGAACGTTTGGTTACGGAGTTCGGCCAAGGCACCGGGGTATTGGGGGCACGGGCCAATGACGTGTTTCGCATGGCACCGACTGTAACCGCTGCCAAACTACCGGATCGATAAGACATTAGCGGTATGCCCACTAAAACTGCGTGTGTGGGCGAAGAATAGTGGAAATTGAATACAGTTTCATTAAAAGTTTACCGCATAACATTGTCTTCAATATAGAACGCAGGTCCGTGCTCCTTGGGGGAGGCTTACGTTCAGCAGTGGACGGCAATAGGCTGATTTGATGACATACAATATCTAGTTTCAGCTAAGCTTGTAGAATTAGCTCGAATCGTACAAAAGGGTTTTGTCGACTTTTAAGTCGCTGGAACTACGATTTCATAAAGAAAATTCTAATGATTCAGCTTTCTGGACTGAGGACAAAACTCCTTGCCCGTGATTGTCAATGTAGGAACTAATAGTATCTCCTTTTAGATGCCAAGGAATAGAAAAGTCTATTGGGCAAATCGTATAAACAGATAACAATTTTGTGAATTTAAGTAGATATAGATATCTCCTACTGGTCACTTTACTCTTCTATACATTGTCTGCATTCATAATATAAGGTGTTATGAAAGTAGTATTAAATCCATTCTAAATGTACTAACATGTATGGTCTCGGAAAGCTGGGGCAAATGTCCGTCATAAATCCTATATATGTAAGTAAAAGGAAACAGTTCAACCCGCCGCTTTGTGAATGTGCGCATTTATATAAACAATACTTTGGCACAGATGCCTGATGTCCTCACCCACCGTTCGTACGGAACATTTTCTGCAGCTCAGACGTATAACTCGGCTTATGCTAGTCTTATGGAATATATTTTGCCATATGAACGTAACGACGTCTCGCGGCTTTTATGGCTCCCCGCTAGGGTTGTCAGATCAAAGATCAGGGGTGCGGACAGACCGCTTAATTGGGATGGATGTTTCCTCTCCACATCCTTAGGTATAGTACATATATTGTGTAGTTTTATTTATTTCTGAATCCAGGTTATATAAATGATACATGTCATGATCATAAAATTAAATAATCATAAGAAAATAAAATTCTGGTTCGGAAATAACTGGCAAGATTTAATTCTAGAATAGAAAATAAGATTCCAAAAATGTCCATTTAAAACTGAATGTTTAATATAGCAACCCTACTCCCAATAAGGCTGGGAGGGTTCCCGGTGACGTGTTTCCTAAGGGCGGGTTTATACAAAATGTTTTTATTGCGTTGGACGATACATGAGCTGTCGCAGCTTGATCCTTTTTGTTCGAGCATAATGTAGAGAAATCCGCTTACGTCGTCCGCAGCTGTTCGTTATCTAACGCTTGTTTGATTATGCTATGAATGCAAGATTTAATCATCATCTTCCTGGCATATTACTTGTGTGACAATCGACACTGAAAATTTTAAAGTCTTAATAACTTTGCGGTTTTCGTGGTTGTATTGTTGGATGTCTAATTCATCTTTATTTATATTTTAACATGCATCTTTCATCTGCTCTAACTCTGCTTCTAGACAACGTATCCGTCTAGAAGCAGAGTTATAGTAAGTATATCCTCTACAACGCGAGTAAAACCGCCGGCAACCTTCAGTTATTAAAACGCAATTTCGAAAACTTAGAGGTGGAAGCGTGCCTTCGTCATTCGAACTTAAGACCTTAGACTAGGCAGTGCCATAGTTATATCATTAAGATACATATCCCTACTTTGATCCTATTCTGATTGTAATGTTGGTAAAAAAATGAACAAAAACAACCTATGCGTCTAGATAATTAAATATGCCTTTATGTCTAGTACTTATTATTATTATTATCAGCTGGAAATATCTGCTATGTCAATGTAGGGTTAAGGTAAAGCTGCCAACCTCGTTTATGAAAAACATAAATTGTAAATCCTGTAAAATCGGCAGTGGAATATATTGAAACGTATTTTACAGAATATTTGATATTTTTATGTATAACAGGAAATGCAAGAGAAGTGAGTGTTATTATTGAAGGTAGTAAATAAATATTATTTTAAAGGTATAATTTAGTCTAGTAGTCCCAAGTGCGACTGCTACACTAGAGGTCCTGGGTTCGATCCCCAGGTCGAGCAAAGTGTTATTGGGTTTTTCTAAGAAATTCTCAGTAGCAGTTCGGAGTCTGAATTTGTGCCGCCCCCTATAACATGGGACTTAAACATACCGGCGTACTGTGGGTGTACATTAAGTACGCCTCTGCCTATCCCTTCGGGGAATACAGGCGTGATGGTATGTTATGTTAATTTTAAGGAATAACTAGGCGAGACGTAGTGTAGCCAGTGTAAATCTAAAAGAGCTTCCAGTCCAATCATGTTTACTTTTGTGCCATATTTGTAAGGAGCAATCTACAATAATTCAATATTAGAAGAATCCTTAGAGAGTAACTTGTAATTTTCAAGATTACAGGCATATTCATTACATACATTATTTTGTTGTCCTTCACTACAAAAGTACTCGTATATGAGATGTATTTGGGTAAAGAACTTATCTACTTCTCGTTCCTTTTACCTCAAGATAAAAGAAAGACTGTGTCCTATAATTAATTATATTAATTTACTGTCACAACTTACTTATTATTAATATCCCTTAAGGAAAACGAAATCTTTCCTTTCAAAGCAAATGGATTCAACATAATTTACATTTCGAAAATTTAACCCTTTCATCGTGTTTTGAAGGGAACCTTTCCAGTGTTCAATTCAATCGAAGTTAAAACTTAAATTGCTGTAGAGAAGATATAATTTTGTTTAATATCTTCTAATTGGTGAAAGGGAGAGTAGCCCAAGTGACATGCCTTTTGGCCAGACGTCAGTACAGTTTGCCAATTAGCAAGTCTCTCACGGGACTCGACTTATATTTAATGAATTTCGCGAAGAATGGGACACTCAAGTCCAGGCGGTAATTAAAACCCCATTTATAGAATAGGCGTGAGGGCGACGCTAAGTGCTCATTCATCTGTCAACGGAAACAAAAATTGAATACAATAGAAGTCACCCAAGTTTCTGCAGATGGGAATTAAATCTACGGCCCTGTGGCGGACGTCATTTCATTCTTTCATTTAATTTTCAGTTGTATAATGATATCTAACAAAAGTCGGTACTGACGTATTATAAATATTTTACCTATAGAGGGTTCTTGAGTATACCTTCAGCTTTAGAAGCTAAATTTCTGTGCATTTCTCAAGTACGTAAATCATATTATTCTTATGATTAATCAAAAGCGTTCTTTTTCAACACGAAAGCCATTTTCTTCTGTTTTCCTGGTTTCCGGCCAGGCCGGTCGGTCCAGGGTAGTCCAGGGTTTGGATTCCAAGTCGGGCTTGAACATGGTATGTTAAATGTATTTTCTATTCCAAAATTCACGCACCGATGAGAACATAAATAAGATCTCCCAAAAATTTGTTAACATTACGCATGCGTTTTAAATACCCATATTAGATTTCTATCAGCAACGTTCATTGTTTCACTAGACACGGGACGACTCAACACGCATCAACATAACTTTGCAATCGTTACAACAAGTTCCAACCGAAATTTGACCGTCTCACTTTCTTTATTTTGACTGTCCTAAAACAGGGAAAAAATATTTTCCTCGATAACTTACGCCTGATTTGATTTTATTCGATAGATGTTGATAAGAAAATGTTCCGACTTGATTTTATTAAAAAAATAAAAATTATTTAATTAAGTAATTGAATTTTCTAGTGATCCCTTGAGAGACCAGGAAATCAGATTGATTACCATAATTTTGTCAGAGGCAATTTCTGCTACTACGACAGGACGATCTCATTCAACACTTATATTTTATATTATTATTATTATTTTATATTAACAGAATATATTTGGCATCCTACAATCTGAAGGAGAATTTTCGGAATTGAAAAATTTTCAAAATATATTTTTATTCAATATTTTACCTTAGCGAATTATGGGAAAAATGCATGGCTTCAATTTATATGCCAAAGATATGACCTGAGCAATATTTTTTTTTATACATATACGTTCTTTATAAAACTTTTTTCACAAGATCAATAAGGTGTGTGACCCGTAAACACGGGACTCTATTGACGAAATATCGAGGTCATGAATTCAACGATTCGACATTTAAAAGTCGTAAACGAAAGGTCAACGCTGTGAGGCCTGGGACCTTTTGTGTTTTCAATTACCCTCAAAAGGTTATCACTCTAGACTACTGAAGAGTACAAATTCAGGTCATTATATTTTAGACTAGTCTAGGTAACCTTTTTTACTTCTTATTATTTGGAGTTTATAAAACTTTCTATTTCACCTGTATTCCCCGAAGGGTTAGGCAAAGGTGTGTGAACTCTGAGCTGGTACTGAAATACTAATGAAAGTTTTGTTAGCAACTAATTAGCAGCTGTTCGCGGTTTCATTCGCGTCCCAAAAGAATTTACTTACTATAAATACTATGTATATAATATTATATATTACTCGGCTTTTAGGCGACGGCGGCGTATCTAGATGAAAGATGCACTAGATTTTAAGTTAGACCTCCAGCAATAGAACTGTAAAAACCGCGTCCAATTTCGTGCAGTGGTATTTGCATAATGCGCGTACGCCGTACAGACATATAAATACAGACAGACAAATAAAAAATTTCTAACACTCTTACGGAGACCCCTCAAATATCTTTTTTTCTTAAATATTTACTAAGTGACATCGATCGGTGGGTTACAATTTTATTATATGTATGTTGTATAGATTAGAGTCAGTTCTTGCTTGGTTTTGTGATCGGCACCACATAATTTACTGCACAAAGCACTCTCTAGACATCGTGCAACACTCGTAGGTCGTAAAACTAGTTTTCCGCCACCCCTGTTTGTGGTTATGTGTGTTCGTCGACGTGTGGTCACAATAGCGTCGCTGCAAAATCGAGTTGGCAACCCTGTTGTGCATGTTCCGTTTACAATGTGTAATTTTATGAGTTTTCTCGAGAAAACGTGACTAAGATAGGGTTGTCACTGAGTTATGTAGATTGGAACGTGGTTAGATTCTATTTTGAAACAATTTTTGATTCCGATGCTTCAGGATTACATATTATATAGGTACCTACCTAATACGACATCGGAGTATCATCTTAGAGCAATGTTTTGTTACATAGTGCTTCGGGTACACTGGTATCTACACCTAACATCAGTCTGAAAACGCATGATCGCACATTTACAAGTAAAGTGGAGGTAGCCCAACCCTATCTTCTCAGAAAACCACATGAAACGATTGAGTATAGCAAATATTCTGCTAATTCTTCATGCCTTAATTAAGTATGTAAGAAAGAAGACATTCAAAATCATCAAAAATATTAAACACGCCATGAAATAAATAACGCGTTTGTAATTAAAGGTGAGTACCAAAAGCATCAAGGAGGCCCTGCTAACAACTTTGTTGCGCACTTTTCTAGATGTTAACAAGTTTGAACAAGGGAACCCTTCTAAGGGAACGTTCACAGAATTATAATTACAGTAGAAACATGATGACGTAGAATTTTTAAGCAAGACTTGGAAATTTTGAGGATACTTGTTTGTTTTAAGAGATGAATTATATGACTAAGTAAGTATAATATTATATTCTTACAGTGTGGGACAAAACAAGTTACGTTTAAATATGCTAACTACTTGATACAAAATAATTAATACATGTCTTCATATCGACAAGTTCAGACTGTGGTTCTTAATCTTAACCTTTTAATGATGAGGGACCATTTAAATGTTCTTCTAGTAGGTATTTAGAATGACTTTATCACATTGATCACAGACTGCGGGAGCTTTCAGGGAACACTGACCACAGTTAGGAGAATAACTTAGATTAGTATAACCTGACCATTCCTGTCTCTCAATCAATACTGCCCAAAGCACGGCTTTAATCCCCTCTTTAGCGGATACGAAATTCGATAATGTCTATAGTGCGACGAGCTTATCTGGTTCTAGCGTTTTGATGAATATCACTCGAATGACAGTTGGGCTCAGTGTTTCTACTTTCCATTTAATTTGGGAATTATTTTACTTACTTAACGAATTAATTTTTTTATTAAAATGTATTTTTTCTTCTTTTTACATCCTGAAATAGGTAGGTACGCCGTGAATTGTATATAGAGTGCCTAGTCAACTTTTTTTCGGTTTTAGTATTTTATATTTCAACGGAAACATTAAATGCGGCGGTGGCGCTGTCAGGTCAGATAAATTCGTTGCACTATAATTTCTACAATTCTAGACTAGTATTAGATTTTATGCGTGGACAGTTTAATCAACAAGCTTTCTTTTAGGAATACTTTTACACCTGTATAATGTATACTTATAGAAAAAGATACATCATTACTACTAGTTATATATATATATGGATTAAATATATCTACTTTTGGGTAAATTACTACAAAGTACAGACAGCTAAATCAATCCTTGATCACGTGCCACACGAACAAAGCTTCAACAACGATGTCATAATATATTCAGGCTTAAAAACGGTCGCATTTTGAATATTTAACCGAATAACATTTAAACAGTGATTTTGTAATTATTTTGTTTGTCGGGTGTAATAAATTTGGCCATACACTGTACAGTAGACATAAAAAATGCACCACGCGAATGTATACGCCGTATTACCCGTTTATGTGGCACCAAGTGTATCGTGACGGTAATTTCACGTGAGAATGTTAATGTGTTGCCTCATTAGTACAGTTAAAAAAGGTCTTATAGACGCCTTTTTTCATGCAAAGGCGGCGTTTTGCCTGTCAATAAATATTGAAGAAAGGTTCCTCAATGTAGTAGGTACATATGATGTAAAAATTGAAATTAGATTAGATGAAATTACAGTAATTGTCATAAAGCCAATTACAGGTTTTCACGATTAGCAGCAAACATTAAAACGGAGACTTCAAGAACACTCCAGCAACACAACTACAAACTTATAATTTATTTAATGACTATTTATCAAAAAACTTAAGGTTACGCATCTTTCTTGCCATTTTACTTTTAGTGACAAAAGGATCAAGTGCGAACTCTTTGCAAATCTTATCAATTTTTACTTGCCCGCACAATGTATGAGTTTTGTCTATAATTTGAGGAACAGTAAGGAATAGAAATAGGAGGATTATATCTGGTGGATCTGTTTGGAACATTGAAATTGAGTTTCTGTAGAAAGATCAGGACTGTCAATTTCACTCGAGATTATTTTCAATAAAAGAGAAAAGTCAGCTAATTGATGACGATTAGAAAGAGGCAGAATATGATTTTTTTTGCATATGCTTGGATAGTTATCGGAACTATAAGGAATTTGTAACCAATAACACAGATATCTGATAAAACGTTTCTGAATTTTTAACATGGATTCCAGATTTGTGAGCAATATTCCAAGTGACTTCTTACATATGTGCAGTACAGTATCTTCCGCCAGTTTGCCTGATATTAAGCGATACCGCGATCTACGATGGAGCGCGCTTGCCTAGAAGAAACCAATTCTCTCGTGATTTAAAGACACCCAGATTATATCTATCAGGGAAGACCCACTCGGGAAGTGCATTCCATATTTCAGCGGTACGCATTACGCATGTTTTGGCTTGTTTAAAACACTTAATGAACCCTAGTGACATAGATGCCTTGGCCACTATTTGATCAATGTGCACGTCAAATAGTAATTTACTGTCATGATAGACGCCTAAATCCCGTACTACATCGCATCTCGATACGAGTTGTCCCTTAAGTTGGTAAAAAGTTGGAATTGATACCAATAAAAACGCATAAGCGTTTACGGTTATAAGTAGCAACCGAGCATATAAGCGAATTCAGATCTAATTTATTAACAAATCAAACAATAACACATCAATCAGTAGATTTGCTTACTAGAGATGGAATTTTGACATAATGTTTATACAAGTAATGTCAAAATCCTACCTGGATTTGTTATTGGGACTGGCCGTTTGTCGGCAATAATAATCCAAGCGTTTCCAATTATAAAGAGATCTAAACTAAAACTAATGAAACCAATTGAACATTAACTCTCTGGGTCAACTTGTACAGAGTTTAGGTAGAGCAAATTAAATTAAATTGAATGAATTAGCTTTTCCAAATTCAGTACAACACATTTGTACTTCTGTTAACGAATAATTTCTATAAAACAAATGGTAGACTACGAATTACATTAAATCTAGGATTGCCAACAATTTTTCAGTGTATTATTTAAAAAAATATAATAGATTAAAAAAACAAAGTATTTTATGGAGTGAGGGGTTGTTGGTTTCGATGCAATAAAATCCATTCAACTAAAAAAAAGTATTTATGCGTACTTATATAGTATTCACACCCGAAATATATGTAGTACAATACTATGTATGCTTTGCATGCAATATGAAATAATTCATAGAAAAACTCTTACCTTTCCTCATAATTGTACCCTTCTTATACCTGAAACAATAAACAAAATAATGAATATTAATATAACGAAGACAATTCGCAAATAAACAATGAGTTGAATAAATTATTTGCTTTCGGCAGCCATTTTAGCAAATCTTGCCAACTTTTGCAAGTTTGCAAGGCAAGTTCCCTTGTAATCGTACGAACTCGGAAATTAGAAAAAGAACTAGGATACTTTTTGTCGGAGAATATTTTTCTGTAATACAATATTCCTACAGCAATATTTAGAACAACATTTTGTAGAAACAAAGGCATGTAGTACTTAATCCAATTAAGTATTGCACTTTTTTGTTTTTAGCTAATCCCACGGTCACTAAGATTATTTTTCCGTAAATGATAATGCAAAGATTATTTTGACAGCTCTTAATATTTTTCCCGAACTGCTGGACATAGGTCTCTGCATTGAACGTCACAGAGCCTGATTTTCAGCACTTCTTACCCAGAAAGACATATTTATGTAGGTACTTAGGTGTGATTAAAATTTGTATAGTGCGATTTGTAACGTAGACAACACCGGTGTCTTGTATTTTATCGGACCAACAAAGTGATCAAGTCAATATAAAATGTTCGTAAAACTGAAAAAACTCCCTTTATAAAATTATCCTTGCCAAAATATTCGAAACATTTGCATACCTTCGTAACCGAAATATATTGCGTATACAATAAAAACGAAAATTAGCTTATATAATATTGTAAACCTCTTTTATCGCATGTAAATACAGAATAAATAAGAATATCATGCATTATTCATGAATGAAAGTTTGCTCCAATTTCCTCAAACGCATGCCCACGTAGCGTAAAGCAAGAGCTGCGCTTTAAATTGAGATGCAAATCCAACGTCTAGTGGCTTAGACGATATTGAAAGCGCTGTGAAGTGAGTGGTAAGAGAGAAATTCAGCGCTTTGTGCTTTAAGTTTGCGTTACGAGAACTTTAGTGCGACACTACCCTTATAGAAATTTCGTTTTGGCATATCTGGGTTAAGTTTTTGAAGGCACATTAAGTTGAAAACATTCCTTTAAGCTCACATACTTTGCAACTTTACACTTTATGACGACAGGATAACAACTTAAATGACCTTATTATATTATGTAGATAGAACGCACGGGACGCAGCTGAAACGAATATGGTGTGCCAGGATCACCATGTAGCAAATGGAAATCTGTAGTCTCTGCTTACCCCAATAGAAGACAGGCGTGAAAGTACGTGCGTCTCATAATGTACCTACATCTACGTTCTGCTTAGGTATATGTTTGTGACGACATGTATATTTTCAACCCAGTGTCCGTAAAAAAAGGTCACAAATTGGCACATCGGACTTAAATTAGTTATTAGGTAGGTACATAAGTATTGATATTATTTCTGCAAAAAACCTGCAACATCGATCATCTCGATCGATATATATCTGTGAGGTAGTTATATAGGTTACTAGGTAGGTACTTCTATTCTTCATCGATGCAGCTTGAATATTAAATTAGAATTTCCGGAAGCTTCGATGGATCCTAATTTGAATTCGCAGTTTCCAAAATCAGGGATTGGCAAATTTTAGTGCTCGTAGCAAAATGCAGAGTGATTTATTGGATGTTAAAACGTGGATATATTTTTATCTTTAGACCGTGATTTCGGAACACTTGAGTCCAGTTCTTCCCTTCGATACAGTTCACAATGCATTGTGGGAAAAGGTTTTATCAAACATTGATATTGCATAGCGGAGCATAGCGTTGCATAGCGAGCGTTGCAAAGTACGGTGTATGGTAAACTAACTGCTCTACTAGCAGTTAGTTTACCATACACCGTACTTTGAGGTGTTTTTGCAACGTGCAGTTGAGTGAGCTGTCCGCTGACCACTCAACAATGCACCGCTTCGTGGAGCAAAGCTTTGTTTTTAGCGTGCATGAAATACGTGCACATATTTCAACAGTGAGCAAGTTTTCCGCCTTTTAAACAGATTTACAAAAACAATCTTTAAGCACCTAGTTTTTTTTTCTTAGGGTGGCTTGAAACCTGAAGTGATCGGGACAAAAACGTTAAAAAAACATACGTTTAGAAAAAAGTAATGCTTGTGTCGGACCTATTTATAGGAAGGTATCTAGGTACCTATACAAAAGGTACCTACGTACTTAGGTAAATAATTAAACTTCGTAGTTTGAAAACAGCATCATTAGACCTTCTTGTAGACTTTCAAATCAAGCGATACAGGACGGTCGCGTGCGTGACGCAGGAATTGCGCCCCTCGAACATTCTTAATGTAAACAAAATTTAACGCCACAAATAGCATTATTAAAATAAATAACATCTAATTAGGCCTTTAGCACTTATAACGACATTAGAAGCCCAAAATCGAATGAAAACGGCCAACGGACCAAAAGCAATTAAGGTCGGTAAGGTGTACAACATAGGCGTAGTTTGCGGGTTGCTTATTTGCACAGTCGATTCGAGATTGGGTAATTTAAGCACAAGTTTATTTTAAATAGTATAATGTTAAGCCAAATAAACTTAACGTGATAATATTGTTTGCGTGAAATGAAAGCAACTTACTTTGAAAACAATAGGAGAAAAGTAATCTTAATGGGTTGAATATGGCTTTAAGTCTACGGAGCAAGTATAAAAAGTAACAAACATTTACATTAAATTTTACTAAAATTGTGCAAGCAACTGACCGTATTTAAATTAGCTTTGTAGCTTATTTAAATACAGTCTGTGTGATACTGAGTGATACTGTGTGAGTACTATAATAATTACCTCGTAGAATTATCAAATAACAGAAAATGTTAAATTCCCACTCAAATCCTCCCTGCGCTCAAAAGTTCTACTAAGAATTTTAATATGAAAGTTTAGAGGCAGCTCTAGCTTTTTCTACATCTTCCAAATCTGGCAGAGCACCAAATACCCCATGCATTTTAAAGTGAAGAAATATGGCTGCTATTATGGCAAGCGTTCGGTTACTATCAGCGCTCGTAACTTGTACCACACGCCATTTTAATTCCCGACAATAGTGCGGCAATGTGGCTGTGCTCGGTCGGCCTAGCGGCGAGCTCGAGAAATTTTAATATTCGCGACTACCCGCTTTTCAGATTAAGCTTTGTTAGTGGTATCGGTTAGTTGGAACTTTGTTTTGTTGTCGTCCACTTAAGGTAAATTAAGGGTCCGGCCGTTCGGTCCGGTCCGAAATAAATAGTAATCCGGACAATATTGTGTCAAATTATGTTATTATTCGGGTTTGGATACCATTAATCTAGGTTCCTACGGTACTATTTCGTCTACTACTACTTCACTGGAAATAAAAGATAGGAAAATCGTTCCAAACTTGTTAAAGTTATCAAAAATTGCATTCGCTTACATTTATTTCCAGTGAAGTATTTTGGATGAAATGGTAGAATAGGAAGCTAGATTAAAGGTGTCGAAATCCGAATAATAACAGAATTTGATTAAATTGTGTTTGAATTACGATTTATATCGGTATTACGTTTGTAAGAGAAATTCGGTCCGCCGGACTCCTATAAGCGCGATATTACGATGTTTTTAGAAAATCTTTTTAAATGATACGTTGTACATTAGCAATCACTTGAAAAGTCAGTCCGCGTAATTAAAATAGATATTACCCGATTATACTTTATGAATTATTACACACAAAATTGATCAGCAACCGATACAGTTATAAAAAAGAATCACTGGCGTGACTGTCGAACCTTAAAAGCAGTTTTTTAACATGAAAACGTTAAGTTTTAATTTTATATTTACCACGTCCAATTTGGTTAATGCGCAGTCAGTATTTTATTTTTTAAATTTGTC
Source organism: Acronicta aceris (assembly GCA_910591435.1). Lineage (NCBI taxonomy): Eukaryota > Metazoa > Arthropoda > Insecta > Lepidoptera > Noctuidae > Acronicta > Acronicta aceris. The sequence continues at coordinate 16,578,276 of OU342758.1, read as the reverse complement.
TCATGGGTTTACCGCTAGACGTAGATACGAATCGATCCCTCGAACGAGGGACCAAGGTCAAATTGAAGGCCTGCGAGTAACTAGTGATCTTCTGAAGTGAGTTCCTTTTGTAAATCAATAGGGACTGACTTCACAGGGAACAGGGATACAGGGTGTCAATTTAGCCACCTGCAACTACTCAACCACGTTTCCTACGAAACCCTTATAAACCTTATAAGGTCTTAATAAATTTAAAGATGGACCGGAGAGATATTATAGAGAGTTACTCATTAAAATTTGGAATTAGGTCACTGTGATTATGTAATAATGCAATATGGTACGATAAAAGTTCTAAGATAAAAAGCTATGCAGAAAACCATTACGAGTAGTGATCGCAGTTCCCATACGAAATGATGATCGGTGAAATGAGATAAAGTATGATCAACGTTCACACAGATCCTATAAAATCGTTTGAGGGATGGTCCCGGCGCGTCAGCCATCTGTTATGATATTATATTGCGAGGGGCAAACACGGATGTGGTTACATCGACACGACCACCGATCTTATGTCAAGACAGCTTTACTTGTGTTTACAATGGTTTTATTATTTCGTAGGTTTATTGATACGTATTTTCCCATTTATGCTCTGCTCAATTTGAAATTTGACAAAATCCTTTTACTGAAAACTTTTCATTTTAATTCAAAGTAAACTCGCATAATATTATTTTGGATGCTTTTAAAAATATCTCTGACAGACGCTCTGTGATGGATGTATTGTTCGTGGATGGTTCGTTGAAGGATTTAGTTTAATTTCAATTACCTACCGTAAGATATAATCTGCATGGTATAACCTGCTGCTTTTCTCACATAATAATAACGACGTCAAGTGTTACTGTCGTTATGTCCCCAAAGGGTACCTACCTATTTTCTTGAATTTCGTTAAAAAAGGGTCAAAGATGGAGCGAGTTTGTGCGTTCCGACAGGCATAATAACTGATATAATGTGCAAATTGCAGTCACATCAACTGAAAGGTTTTATGGCAGCAAAAAATCACGATGGATAATATACAAAGAGGAACTCGTATGTTGCTGGCTGGTGAGACTGGAACACGATCAAAAAGTCTGGCATTGTTTCGGGAAAACGAGGACATTCTGCCTTGTTTGTCATAAAATGTGTGTAAACACTGCATCGTATGCCAGGAAATCCAAGCGCGATCGAATTGACCGCGAATATTGTGCGGTGGCTCGTGCGGTCAGCTCCTTGATATAATGCATCATACACGGAGTGGTTGACGCAATAATACTATTGTTGATTTATCATTGAGGTAGGTACCTATGTAGTTATTGGAGACGACACCACGTATGAAAGTTGTGACTTACAAATCTCATACTAGTAGTTGTGAGATACCAGTAGCTATACTTGTAGATACATGTAGCTTCTATAAAATATATTCCATATTCCAAAATAACAGTCGATCTGTAATAATCGGGTACTTCTATGGAAGTGTCTGAGTAATGAAATTGTATAAAATGTCTGTGTCATACCTTTCACCAACTCTAACAATGTTATCTGATCCCGAATCAAATTTTTTAAGTATGATTCAAGTCAAGCCGTCCTCCAAAACGAATACTAGAAAAGCATCTGCCAGCCAATAAACTATGCTATTATTCAATACAAGGTACAAGAACACAGACTATAAGAATCATAACATAACATACCATCACGCCTGTATTCCCCGAAGGGATAGCCAGAGGCGTACTAATGTACACCCCCAGTTCGCCGGTATGTATGTAGAGGTCCTGGACCTACGATATTACTTAATACCTCAACGATTGAATGATCATTGCTTGTGTGCGGCATGAGTTGGCACTGCTATATCTCCCGTTAGCGGTCTGGTTGGACGGAAATTACGTGGAAGTGCATAATTTTCGCCCGGGTGTTGGTATTGTTCCGTTGTTGGTGCGAGGGCTGACTTTGTGGTTTCCCTGATTGTCGAACGTATTGAGTTATTGACTCACGATATTCTATCTACACACACTCTACAGTTATATCTACGTAGTGTCGAGGAATATCGATTTTTGATTTTTAAAGTAAAGGCCAACTTAATTAAACGTTTTATTTTATTTAACTATGTGTGTATTTGGTGAGCTGTGAATCTGTTTTGGATATTCCTCTAGAATCAATCCTCAACGGAATACAAAACAACAAACTTCGTTTACGTAATAAATGCTGGAAAAATGTTTACAACTGTTTTTCAATTTACTTACCCTTGTCCGAGACTTACTAAATCGACAAGGCTCATTTTTAAACTCGCATCTTATAAATTATTATCTATCGTTTTTTAATGAAAAACAATATACATATAAATAAGTGATAGGTAGGCACGCATTTGTTAATTCTTAAAAGGAAATTCTTTCATTTCAATATCGTAACGCTCTCAATTCGCACCTCAAATAGTAATGTATCATAAATAGCTGTCGGAACTGAATAAAAAGTGAGGTTGGCTCTTGTGTATTGTTTGAGTAAATATCAATAGCAGCTGAGTAAGGCGTCTACAGTCTAGACCGCCCTAATGAAATACCTCATTGGTGACTGCGATCAATACGGGATTAGATTTTGGTAGATTGGGTTGATTTTTGATTTTCGGAACAGGGTTTTGTAAATGATTAAAGAAGTGGTTGTGTATTGGATTATCTTTTTTCATTGATGTAAGTCTTCTATTTCTGGAGCTGTTATGGCTAACTTAGGAACCGTTTTTATTAGAGTGGTAAATCAATTAATTCAATAATAATTTTTCAATTCTGTCTCTTAATTGCTACTTTACAGGTTAAAATTTACTGGCATTTAAATGGGCACAGCTTATTAACAATATCGTATAATACAATGATGACTCTCAACTTAAGGATGCGTGCGATTCGAGTTAAGGAGTGATTTAAGTAATATCAATTATTGACTGAACTATGAAATGAGGTAGCATCACTAACATCTTAAAAATCATGTTATAAATCTTTAAGTACATCGGTAGCTTGTAGCGTTTTATTTATTTGCTTTCTGGTTATGTAGGCTATTGTGTTGAATTGACGTCATTCACTAATTACGAAAGCTTTTATTAAAGAAAGCTTTTTTTTACGTTTCTACATTATGTTTCACAAGAATACGTATTTTTTGTCGCATGATACAATTCATATTGAAAGTATTCGTGCGTCCAAGGTCTTGATCGGAGTCGGGCAGGTCTACACGCAATCCTTCGCTTACCATGTCACCGCTTAGGTTGCATTTACATTGGTAGAATGAATTAGTATTATTTACATAGACTTATAGTTTCTTATCTTTATTGTGTTACAATAAAGATAAGAATGTGATTGAAATGAAACCATACGTTGACGTATGGTTTCATTTCAATCGTTGATTTTTTGCTTCGAATTTAAATGACTTATCAAATTTATTTACGTGTTCGAGACTTGTTGAATTTGATTACGAGCTGCATGTCCCCTGACTATAGAGCAAGGGAATGCACGGGTGGTTTTAAGTCGGCAGGAGTCCGATATACACAGACGCCTCTCTCAAGCCCCGGTCAAAGACGTGCCGTGAAGATTTTTTGAGTCGCAGAAAAGAATAACATTAAATTTTAAATGAAAAAAGAAACCGTATCGTCAAGACAACGTTACCATGTTCTTGCAATATCATTGGAGTAACAGGATACCAAATTTTAAATCGATCAGACCTGTGGAAGTTGCGCACATCCCTTCATGAACCAGAAAACAGCTGATAATCTTCAAACGGCTGGCCAGATTTTTTTAGGAGTAACCACTCAATTAAAAAGAACTGAATCAAAATCGGTCCATTCGTTTAGGCGCTACGATGCAACAGACAAACACACACTACAAACTTAAAACACCCCACTTTTTCGTCGGGGGTTAAAAAGAAAAGAGGATATATTTATATATCACTAGCGGCCCGCCCGCGGTTTCACCCGCGTTCCCCGATTCCTAAGAGTCGGAGCATAATGTTAAATAGCTTAAAACCTTCTTCTTAAATCACTCTATCTATTAAAAAAACCGCTTCAAAATCCGTTGTGTAGTTTTAAAGATTTAAGCATACATAGGGACGGACAGACAGCGACAGCGACTTTGTTTTATACTATGTAGTGATATAGTAGGTACCTAAACACAATGTAGTCTATCGCGCTAGATTAACTAGTACTTATTAATAATAGTTAATTTTAAATTGATAGGTATCTATGTTTTACATTTACTCCACAGTTTTCACTTGTCTACTTCAGCAAATGTAAAACCACCCTTACCTACAATAAAAAATGTAATTAGGGGGTGTAAATGCGTTTGTTTTCCTCCAAGCTAGCGTAAGTTAGCTTTCTCCTGCTGTAACCTTTTTGTATTGTAATTATAGGGTCTACGGGCTTTGTGGGTTTAGTTAAAGGACCCTATTTACATCAACTGTATTATTTTCGTCGCGACCAACCGTAGGGTATAGTTAAGTATATAATTATAGGTACGTACCTATGTAGGTACTTACATATTTTAATGAAAAAATGACATATAAAAACTGACTGCTTTATTGGTCGCAAGCAGGACTGCTGGATCGATTACTAAGTTGAGAATAATTACTAGGTTTTTCTATCAAATCCTCAGTTAGAGCACGTAGTTTGGATTTGTTTCGAGTTAGTGGTAATAGGCACTTTAATATACCTCGGCCTAACCCTGCGAAGACACAGGCGTGATGGTATATTGTGTTATTGATCTCACTTTTAATCTTTTAGGAAAATCAAAATTACATTGCTAAAATGGACATTCGGTTCATATTATGTTTTACATACATACTACATAGGAAAATTGTCAGCGCAAAATTGATCCTGAAAATCGGATTTGGAAGAATTGGAAACTTTTCAAAAAACGTAATTCGTACAGCGCGAGCTGATTGGCCCGCGTGGGACGCATAACAAAACAAAAAAGTTGGTAAACCAGTAAAAACACACCCCACACACACAAGACACCTCGTCCAAAAACAAACAGCGTCTGTTTTCTCTCCTCCCCTTGTGTGCAATCGTCCTGTGTATACAAGTCCTAATAAGGGCTTCGCTAAAAGCACTTATCTGCTTTAAAACCCTTTAAATGAAGCTATAAATGCGAAGGAATCGCTCAGAGGCACACACGCGCAGTGTTTATTTACGAGTAAACGAGGAACATTCATGTGTTTGTATTTATGTTGCTACGGAGGTGTTTAGAATTGTTTTAACAATCGAGATTTGGAGTTCTGAATCCGTAAATGTGATTATGAAAATCGATCGCTACTACGGTTACACCTCGTGTCGTAGGTTCGATTTCCATCAGAGGGAAATATTTGTCTGTTCCACGTGTAGGTATTTGTTTCAAGTCTATTGGATGTTTGTGAAATCCCCGCGACACCCTGTTCCCTAATGCCAGAAGTGTCATTTTTTTCAAAAAAACAATCAGAAACAGCTTATTGGACAATATTTAACTTCTAATAAGTATGCGAAACATTAAATATAGAATCTATTTCAGCATTGTTTCTGTAGTCCAATCTTGGCTCCGGAGTAATCCACATAGTTTGCGTCTCTACTAAGCTTTGAGGTCTGTTGGCCTCATTGAACTGCATGCTCCCGAGGCATCGCGTCGTACCGACTTTGATTTCCTATTATCCTACTCGCCTTGATTTATGACTAGGTGGGCATTGGGAATCGAATCACTTATACATAAAATTCGTAGCAGTTGCATAGTAACCATAGATTTTCTAGTACTACTTGGAGACGGCATAAAAAATACACAAATATAGCCTGTCCTCTTGCTTTACCTACAGCCCATGAAAACGTTTATCATCCTCAAATCTGTTACTCAGAGAACAATTAATATTTTTTCGGGCACAGTTCGTGAACAATTTTGTTAAAAAGTTTAATGAACATCACATAAAATCCGCCTAAATTAGCGCCGATGGCACGTCAGAGGTGTTTTATGTTTGGATCGCGGCCTTCGAAATAATCGGTACGTACGCACATAAACATAACTGAGATTGGATAAGAGTGTCTTATAATATTATAACTTACTATTTATAATTAACATTCTTGAGATCAGTGTAGTATCACTGCTTCTCATATCATATTCAGATCAAGTAGGTACTAGATTAAACACTGAAGCAAATAACAAAATATTAACCTATTTGTGATATCTCTAGAGGCTGTTGAATTTTAAAGAGTAGGCACGCTTGAAATATTGGAATTTGGAAATCAAGATACGCATGTAGTGGTATATTTCAAATAAAATATTTAGATAGATTTTCTCATAAACTGCCAGAAAAAGATCCTACTTTTATTTGGCATTGTTCTTTAATAATTACTGGGAAACGAATTAGCGCCGTCTGACATCGCTTCGAAGCAGGAAATTCGCGGGTACAAGAGGAAATGGCGACGGACGCAATCTACCGAGCACCACACATGTTACGAACTTAATTGTTTGAGGTGTGCGATGAGTAGATATTACTTTTTTTTTACTAGACTGTTTTCTTTCCTTATGACTTACACCGATTACTTTTTGCAGTTCTTTCAGTTTATCAAGTTTGTTTTTTACTAGAATAGTCCGTTTGAAGTCACTATTTTGTTAACTTGATGTTTTATGCATAATTACATCTCCTACTTATAAAAACTAAAAATAATTAGGTAGTTCTTGGATAAGCAACAGCTACGGGCCTTTTTGCTGTAAAATGTGTGAAGTTTAAAAGATTGCCGTAGTGTAGTGAATGGCATGCATTCGGCGTTTGAGCGCATAAGCTTCGAGCAACTGGTTTTGAGAGATAAGCAGCTCATATGGAACGAGCTCCGGTGCGAATCGCACAAATTAAAAAGAAATATTCGGTATGGATGTTAAAACCAACGTCCAATGTCCGTTGGTTTTAATATCGACATGGTATGGTTTTAGGATATAGAGTAGGTCTAAACCTACAGTATTTTTTTATATTATTTTATATCCTAAAACTCAGGATTTCGATAGCCTCAAATTACTAATAATTCTCGCATTCCGCAACCAAATGTATGTATCCAATACAAAAGAAAATTCTTTTGTATTGGATAGTCCGTTTATCTAGGAAGGTGCAGGAATGGAGCAGCGCGGGTGCAACCGCAAGCGGGTCGCTAGTACATAATATAAGGTATGAATCTTTAAACCAACGGACATTGGACGTTGGTTTTAACATCCATACCGAATATTTCTTTTTAATTTGTGCGATGCGCACTGGAGCTGATTCCATATGAGCTGCTTATCTCTCATGTTATCTTTGAAATATTCTATACATACACTCTATTACGAGTACAACATTTGCACGGCTATTACAGGCAAATCAAGAGAAAACAAACAAAACAAAGCCATGCCCTGATATGGTAATTTAAATTTGAAAACTAACATAGGTACTTAATGTTTGAGATTATAATGGTAATGCAGTGAAGTAAACAGTGCGCCGCAAGCTTGTTGGCTCCGCACAAACATTTTAGCTGGCTGCGTAATTATGAAGTTATTAATATTATCCTGGGTGTTATTGTGAAGATTTTCAAGGAAAAAATGGATATATTATATAATTAATGGAAAGATTTGTATGTAAGTATGTTTGTTACGAATTGACTCAAAAAGTACGGGTCCGATTTCAAAAATTCTTTTGCCGTTATAAAGCTACATTATCACTGAGTAACATAGGCTATATAACATCACGCTACGCCTCCTAGGAACGGAGCAGCGCGGGTAAAACTGCGACCGGGTCGCTAGTTATTAATTCATATTTAGTACAGCACCGTAGTACCTACCACAATTAGCGCAAAGTCAGGTGTTGTCAATGCATTTATTATGTATTAACAAAATACGAGATCCATTTCCAAATATACGAAGCAACAAAAGTTCTATCACATAAATATTCAGAACAGTGGCATTACGGTGACGTTCTAGCACAAGAGGCAAGTTTTTGTCCCAAACTACAGTTGAGATAACAAATACGTTTCAATTATGTAACCGTGATACTTTTTTACGATGGAGCCATGCTTCGGCACAAATAGGCCGATTCGACCGGAGTGATACCACGGCCTCACAGAAAACAGGCGTCAAATAACGCTTACGTTGTGTTTCGCCGAAAGTGAGTGAGGTTACCGGAGGCCCAATCCCCTTTTAAACGGCGGGCAACGCACTTGTGACTCCTCTGGTGGTGCGGGTGTCCATGGGCGGCGGTAATCGCTTACCATCAGGCGATCCGTATGCTCGTTTGCCCTACTATCCCATAAAAAAAACTGGACAGTTGGGTAATAAAAAACTTATTTATTTTTCTACGTTTGCAAGCGAAAATGGTATTAGGATTGGACTACATATATATCAAATTAAAAAAGTATGAAAACGTATGATTTTCTAGAGGTAAATATGTAGATATATTCTCTTAAGCAGTATTTACATTAAATTGTGGTAAACATCAAAATACCAAAACTATACCGGTCCAATAATTACCACTCAATTACATTATAAATGTATTAGAGTAGGTAACTGAGAAGTAGAAGCTTTAGAACCACTTGGGAAGGCATGAAAGCTTGCTAAATTATTAAAAAGCGGTAATATATCATAATTATATTTAACGCGCTTCCCTAAATTATATGTAGTTATGTGGTAGGTTAAAAAAAGAGACGGAAAGACCCCGAGGAGTAGAGAAGTGTTCAATTATGCAAAAGGTCCGGTAAGATGGTAAATCTACACTCAGTTGGCGCTTCACTTATGAATAAATCCACCGTTTTGTTGATGCTCACAGCCCTGTAAGATCTACGAGTGCCTCACTAGCTTAAAGGAACAACATGTATACATATTTTGTATTATATATTGGTCTAGTTTTCTCGAGCGTTAACAGTTTAAGGTTGCATTCAAGCAACAGTGACGTCGATTGAATTCCACTCCAATTTTGAAATATGAATGTTAAAGTATCGACTATTGATACTGCAGCGATACAATTCAAATTTCGTTCTGAGAAATTTTATCGTAGCGAGGTACAGCGTTTATACTTGGAAATCCATTTACTGTGAAAGGACGAAAATATGAAAAGCTTGTTGAAGTTTATTTTTAGGTAAAAATGTTAAAACTGCAATATTTTAATATCAAACTGGTTTCTGACACTTACGCGAATATTATAATATTATAATTATAATATTTCAATATCAATTTAGCCTATACAGGTGTTTTATTTGACATATAACTACAACATCTCATCACGACTATATAAAGTTAGGACAACGTGTACTGGGGGACTAAAATGGTCACTCTAAATAAATATACAGGCGTGATGGTATGTTATGTTATATTATAAAGATAATGATAAACTAGGGACTAAACTAAAAATCGGTTGGTCGTTTGAAAAATAATTTAATTTACCATTTTACCGAGCGTTCAAAAATCAAACAAGGCTTTTACGTGTCATACTAAAACTCCAGAAAAGACAAAATAAATTCTGACCAAAAATATCACGTAAATAAATGCATACAGATCCTAACACTAGCAACAGTCTCAATATTAAACACAAAAAAAATAACTTCTAAGACATTACTCGTTTCTCTTTGTTTAGAACTCTTTGTCTGCTGCCAGACACATATGATGAGAGAATATTGTCCTTTTGAGCGTCAGTCACTTCATTAATAAAATACGCGAGTCCTTTTGTCACTTTGTGATTTTTTCCTTTGAAAATTCGTGTTATGATTTTATCATTCAAGTGTAGCGAACGTTTGTGGGTTTGAGAATGCAAACAAGCGAAAAAGGTTTTCTTATTATAAAAGCGGACAAACACGCATTTCACTTGGTATGAACTCATTTAAATGTGGTTGTTATAAAGGTCACGAGAAATATTGTGACATAAAAATATGTACATACTTTCTGCTTTTAAAAATATTTTTTTCTAGAAACATTTTGCTAGAACAGCCGGAGCGAGGAATATGGATGGAAACATTATGCAAATAAAAATACGTTTGAGCGTCCAGATTTCGGTCCAGCTAAATGATGACCCCGAATTAATTTGCAACACAGTTGATGGTCTAATTTTCCCCGGACACACGAAACTGGAATATAAGTTAGAACATTAGTATTGGAAACTGTGTAGCCCCAAAGCGGGTTGATCGTGAATCGCGCCGTGGTGCGAATGTTATCAGTCTAGGGGACCTAAGCAAAGAAATATTCGGTTAGTTAGGACGGGACAGATATGGCAAGCCGTGTACGACTGATTGTACCTGAGGAATAATAGACCTGCCTTGCAAAGTAGCTGTGCACCACCTAGACATAGATTCTACAAACAAACACTGCCGACCGCCGCGCCGTCGAACACGCTACTACACGCGACAGCCCAACCCACAGCCGCGCGCAGTGCATGCACCTCTTACCAAGCAGTATGAATCCTTATTTCGTAACTAAACCTGTGTGTCATTACTGTAAATTATAACTTATAAGAATAGTTCGCTCAAATATTTGAGATCAAAGCTAACGTTACATAATATTATGTAGTCAAAGATGCATTCAGATTTTATGCGATACCGTAGATGCAGATCAATTTTGTCTGTTTGGAGTTCTGGATTCCATGATTTTAACTTTTCCTTCATTAGTATTTTAAAGAGTTACCTTTTTAACTAATTAAAAATCGAGGCGGTTCTCAGATTCTCTGTATTAGGTGCCTTAAATTTTTATAATATTATGTTTTTTATATGATATATACCTACCTAATATGTTATGTTAAATCCAAAATAAATGAAACTTTTCATCTATTAAAAGCTAATTTTAATTATTGTAATTTATATCCTTCTCCGCATTAAACCGACCCTCAATTTTGATCTTTCATTTCCCTAATAGTTCTTTGTTAAAGATTACATTATCCCGAATTTCAGTTGCCCGGGTAGTTACTAGACAATCTTGCCCACACGGTTAATTAACGTGGCTGCTCAAATGTAATACAATATAAACATTCCCTAGCCATCAACCGTATTATATTCGAAGGTTAAAACCGAAATAGCTGAAAATTTACAATTAACTTTGAAATTTGACACATTAAAACCTTCTACACGGTTTAAAAGCTAAAGTAGCTATTGTACTTCTACATAATTATATTGTTTGTTTTATTTAAAACTTGCGGGCTCGGCAAACGTTGTCTTGCCCTGTATCGTTATCTTCCTGCCCTAGTCCGAACTTATTTTGTGGTCGGCGCAGCATGTCCTTTTCTTCCATTCATCCGTATCAGCCGTCACCTCAATCATTCACCACCTTTCCCATGTCTTGCCCCGTATATAAAAAGAAATCGTAGAACCCGATTGCGGTGCGGAACCCTCAAATTGTGAATCTAACCCATCCAGGGACCCATTTAAATATTTACACAAAAAATAATCAACATCATACCAGCAGCATAAGAGGATTCGAAAAATGCACAGACCGCCATCTACTGGCCTCACCGAAACAGAAAGCCTCATGTAAAACAACGCCATGTTCATTTGTGTCCGTGTTTTATTTCTGTGAAATCTGTCAATCCGTTCCCGATACAAAATGTATGAGAAAATAAATTTTCATTATGTTCTTTTTCGTGAATTTTTCGAATGTTTTAATTGTTATTCTGCTATTCGTGGAGAAGATAAATTCAACAAATCAAAGATCATAAAAATCGGTCCACCCGTTCTCGAGTTATAAGTGTTGTAACAAACCTGACTTTGTTTTATAAATACATATACTTATAATATGGTGGCAATTTCTTTTGAAGTTAGCGACTATATATATATATATATATGCATTATATATAGATATATATATATATATGTATGTATATATATAGATATAGTCGCTAACTTCAAAAGAAATTGCCACCAACCCAACTTGTTATGGGTTGTTTTTAAAAAATAAAAAGTTCGACTAAAGCGGGTCTTAGGAGTGTAGGTACTGAAAACTAGCAGAACGAATTTAATTTAGATCAGACAGCAAATGGTTAGGTGATCATTACCTTTTGTACCTAACAAAGGGTAGGGAAGTAAATTCCTTTGACATTTCTAACTCAAATCAGGAATTCGATGTTTTGACTGCTATAAATGGTATCGTGGTGATACTTGCACAAAACAGAGAAACATTTTTTTGCTGATGACAAAATGTTTACCACAGATCATAATTTCTATGGTCATGTATACAATTCTAAATACTTATTTTATATAATTATATACTTATACACTTCATTATGTTAAAATGTAAACGTAGGTACTATGGACACGCGTGTCCTTAACCATTAGATAACAATATCTAGATGGATAGGTCGCTATTGCATATAAAATTACTTATGATTATATATTTGGGCCACTCTTACACACAAAAACTTCTTGAAGGTGTGTGTGTGTCTGATCACGTAAGCACCCAACCCCACGTCACTTTGTGAACTATTTCCTAACCCCTCTCATTCTGTGTGAAACCCTGCTCAAAGTAGTGGGTTAAATTATTAAATTGCATATCATAAAAGCTAACCCAAAAACAAAAGATATTGTAAGCGAACTACAAATAATGTCAAAGTAATCTTAGTCTTAAGACAATCAAAGGACAAAACCATGTCTTTCCAATACCGGGGATCTTTCAGACAGGGAGATTAAAATGGCCAAAGTAATCATTTCTTTAATAAAGCGGAATCAAAAACGTGGAAATGTTATTAAAGAAAAGAAGGAAGATATTTGGGTAAAATCTTTGATTACGGAAAGATTGATAAATTTCATATATTTATGACTCTATCTCGAACTGTATACTTAGCTTAAAAAAGCAATATTCAAATTCAAAACCACGACCTTCAAATAGTTCGTAATTCTAAATTACAAAACATCTTATTTCAAAGAACCGCTGTTCGCACATCACTTGCCCAGCGTCAAATAAAGCTATTTGGCAGTGAGACGGCATAACTTGCTACTTTAGTGCTCAACTCGCGTCCGCAACCCCAAGAGTTTTAAACTTTACAGAACGCCACGTTTTATGCTACAGGATTTCCTAGCGCCCCTCAAAGTGTGTATTTGAACGGTTTTGTGTGACAAATTTTAAAAGGAAGTTCCCAACTTAAATTGACTACTCGAGATCTTTCTACAAGTTAATTGCGATGCAGAGGCAAAAGTTGCATTGGTGGTGGGATACAGAGGAGCTTGAACTTGCGAGTTATTTATATATGCCCTGGATGTTGAATTTCGTCTTTATATATATTTGACGAATCAAACGAGAGCAACCGACATCATTTCAATTAAATGTTTTACATTTAAAATTCGAGCCTTAAAACACAAAAGAAACTTAAAAGAATTCTCTCAGGGTGTTCATTAAAGGTCGTTTACATTGGTGCTTTCATTCGGCGGGCTTTCGAGACGAAGCCATTTCCAGTTGCCAGCACGTAACGGCTGCAGATGTAGCTAATTGTCGAACAAATTGTCGGCGGCACCTCTACATTTTCTTGTTTTATGGCCGGAACACTAGATTAATGCAAACAGAGCGAGGATTGGTGTAGAGTCATTAAGGTCGCTCGTGATCCATAGAATGGAACATTGAATTCAAGACGAATTGATAATCCAGGGTAATGTCTCTTTGATTCGTGTTTTTACAGTTATGCGTTTAAATATTTCAATATCAATTCCACTATTACTAGGACAGATATGTATCTATATAATAATTGGTAAATTAATTTGAAGTTTCATTTACAAGGACTGTTTACTGAACCCATCTTGTTATGAGGCGATTACACAATCCCGAGCTCATTATGTGAAACTGTGCTTCAAGGTACCATCTGGGTTTCTAATATCGAATCGTGTATGATTTGATGATTGAAGTTACATAAATCATGATTTATATTGTATACTTAGCTTCAAAATATCTAACGTGCAGATACTAATACTCAATATCTCGATTAAACGAAAGCAAAAAAGCCAAAACACAAAGATTAATAATTCACGCTTGTGTGTCCTGAGATTAATCATAATATCGGATGGGTTCGAAGTCCGGCAGGTCCATGGCCCGGCGAGGGCTTGCCGGCTTGCAGTCCAAACACTCCTGTATTAATCTGCAGCATTATTACCGGATGCCGGAGCTAAGAGGCGATAGAATGTTCTTGTAATAAAAGTTTTAATAACATTTCTTGCGAATTCGTGACTTCCAAACAAATGGCTTCAGAGTTTAAAGTACTTTTGTGTGAATTATGTTCAATAATAACATTGTATAGTTACGACAAAATATACATCAACTCGAGGGTGTGGTCCATGTTCAGCAAGGTTTATTGGAGCAGACGATGGAATATGTTGATGCAACGATCGATAACGATATTGTTAATATATCGAACTTAAATATATATTATTTTATTAATATTGTCAAAACCGAAGAAATAAACCCAAATAAGTAGTATCACGTCAAAACGCAAATAAGCCACTAATGTTGCCTCCGTCTTTATGCTGTCGTTGCCGCTTACCATCAGATGAATTACTATCAGATTGGCTATGCCCGTATGTCACACTACTGAGGAAAAGAACCAACAGGCTGTATTACAGGTGAGTATGTATCACTTATGTATACATACTCACCTGTAAATCGTCTTCAAACATGGTTCTTCAATGTGAATATTAAATGTTTCTTCTTTTATTAATATCTAGATTTTAAGTTGTTTTTTTTTTTCATTCTTAACAATCATATTTTCCATCTCTAACATTTGCAATCATATTCTGGGTATCCCTCAAGAGGTATGCGAAATTGATCAAATCTCAGTCGGCGTAACATTTAAGCTTCCATGATCATCTGGTTATTACGTGTTACGTAATTTTGACATTAAACCCTGGATAATTGAAGTGAAATTATTTGCCAACCGAGATATTAATTTAACGTCGTTAGACAGAATATTTCAAATCCAGGCTTAAGATGAATAGAATTCCATGGACATAAATCAATATGGAGTTAGTTGGGCGTTGGAGTTCCAGCTGAGCTCTTAATCCTCTCATATATATTATCAAGTGATCAATTTACTTGGATGGTCTAATGCCATGTCAGTGGCTTGTTAATTAAAAGTTTTAGGGCCTTATTAACCTCAGCTTAAGGGCCAAAGATTAGTAAAAGAATAACACTAAAGTATATATAAATAAAATAATTTAAGTGACAGCACTTGCTATAATACCCACTTAAACTGTCACTTGGCTAATATTCGTTTCGAAGTATGAGGTTTAAGATAAAAGGTAGCAGACAATTTAATATTTTTTTATTATTATTTATCCCAGAAGGGTTAGGCAGAGGTGTGCTAATGTAACCCACGGTTCGCCAGTATGTTTAGGTCCTATGTCATTAAGGGAGTATTTATTTATCATTACTAAAAAAAGAAACATATTTTGACAAGACAAATCTTTTAGAAAAACTAAAGATTCAAATTCTGAAATGACCCACCTCTACCTACGACTCTCCCTCGCATTTGAATAGGAGAGGGAAACCTTCAGTGGATCAACAGAAAAATAAATTAATGACTGTACGGTCTTATAACAAAAAAAAACCACAACCTTTCTAAATGAATACTTTATCTCTACAAATTTCATTAAGTTATGCATAAACCCCACCCTTTTTTACTTGAATAAGCATTCAACGAGCTTTAATAAAAGAAAAACAAAGAAATTAAGAACATTAATTGTGTCGTTTATTACAGAAATTACCTTAATAAAATTACATTGGAATAGCCGCTTAATTTCAAGGGTGATGGCAAGCGTCGGGTCTATACCGACAAATGACCAAAATGTAACACCGTAATCGATGTGGGGTGACAAAACGTCCTGAATTAGATTTGGCTAATAGATATTGATTGTTATGACCATTGATGACTACTGGGGCCGTTTTATAACGTGTTAACGCCATCATTTTTATGTTGTGGGAAAGAGATGCCGTTCTACATATTAAGTAGCCTCATCTCTTTCTTACAACCTAAAAATGATGGCGTTAACACGTTATAATACGGCCCCTGGCCGGTCATGACGAGTGCCACAGTTTCATCTCCTAAATCGAAGGAAGTTACTTCAGAATAAGTTTAATAAAAAAAAGTAGAAGTCATTTTATTCCGTTACAGGCGTGATTTTTTTGACATATTACAAAGATAAGCCTTGGATGTAACTACTGGGAATGATTAAATAATGTTACGCCAAGCGGCTTTTAGTACGGAGATGGGTCACGAAGATTCTAGATAAGTCGTAGAAGCACGTAGAACATTCGAAGAAAAGCCGGGTTCAAGGTGAATGACCGTAAACAATAGACGATATTGTTTATAAGTAGGTACTTAGGTACTTACCTACTCGTATTTTGTGGACCTATCGAGAATGTTCGATTCTAGAATCTTCGTGACTCCTATAAATACTGGTCGTGAGGGTCGGCCGGGGCAGTTTAGTTCTGAACACGGTGAAGTGAATATCGAAGTGAACTTAAGTGATTACAAGTGCGACATTATAGTGCGATAAGTGATACTGTAGTGACTCTCTCAGTAATTTCTGTTGTGTATTTGTCAAGTTAATTAAAATATTTGTTGTTTCGGTGAAATTGGTGTTAATTAAATTTATCCCGAACCCCAGCTCGTAACAATAATATCATATAACAATTATGTTATAATTCATCATCATTATATACAAGTCCACTGTTTTGCATTTAAGAGCAAAAATGAACACCACAGTGTAGCACAAGTACTAATAATACAATTAATTATAATTTGAAACATGAAACTTAATGTCACGTTCATAAAGCTTGTTATGCATCAGCGTCGCATAAATGTCAATTAAAATTGTTTTATTGTGCCGACGACGGTAATGAGTGAACGAAAATAAGCTGATGGGGTGGACTGTATAAAACGTTCCGACGATGATTACGTACGACGGGTCATATGAAACCCTGGATATTAATAAGATAAAATAATTACATAATGGAAAACAATGTAATGTTTTTCCAGTATTGTATGCACATACTGGCCAATACCAATAACGGTGAAGTTCAAACATACTCGTACAAATGCATAGAGATAAATATTAGATTAAAAATTTAAAGAAATTAAAATCTTTAAAATGGAAAAAAATCGAAATATTGTCCCTTTAAATTTAAAATAATTAGGGCTCATGATAATTCATGAACCGTTTGAGCCCAAACACAACGTAGATGCCGATAGCGTTGGGAAGTTCTTCTGACGGGTTGGGAATGCTGCACGATTTTGTAATATCATTGATAAGTGACAGAATTTCAAATTTCGAATCGATCAGACCTATGGAAGTCGTTTATATCTCTTCATCAAGAAAAGAGCTTATGATCTTCGAACGGCAAAGCAGATTTTTTTGAAACATAGCTAATGACATTAACACACCTTTCAAACAAAAAAAAGAAATTGATCGAAATCGGTTCACTCAATCAGGCGATACGGTGCAACAGACAGACACACAGATACACACTACAAACTTATAACACCCCTCTTTTTCGTCGGGTGTTAAAAATAATAATAAATTGAAGAAATAAAAAACGATGGAATTAAAGGGATTATTCAATTAAGTAATAGAAGTTATAAAAAAACTATAGAAGATAGGTGTCAATTTTTGGTGGATACAAGATAGTTTTCCGTACGACAAATTTAAAAGATGAGGAATTTTTCAATATAAATATTACTAGAGACGTTGAGGAATTTTTTTTTATGGAATAAGAGGGCAAATGAGCAGACGGATCGCCTGATGGTAAGCGATTACCGCCGCCCATGGACGCAACACCATAGGGGTCACAAGTGCGTTGCCGACCTTTTAAAAGGGGATTGGGCCTCCGGTAACCTCTCTCACTCGGCGAAACACAACGTAAGCGTTGTTTAACGCCGGTTTTCTGTGAGGCCGTGGTATCACTCCGGTCGAGCCGGCCCATTCGCGCCGAAGCATGGCTCTCCCACGTAAAAAAAAATATTTATAAGTTACTAACTTCTGCCCGCGACTTTGTCTGCGTGGACTTCAAGATTGGGTCCGACCTGGATAAAAAGTAGCCTATATGTTATTCCAGGCTATAATCTATCTGTATGCCAAAATTTTATCCAGATCCGTTCAGCCGTTCTGGCGTGAAAGAGTAACAATCATCCATACATCCATACTCACAAAATTTCACGTTTATAATATTAGTAAGGATTAATTAAATATACTAGAGGTCGCCAAACTTTTACTCTTGTGGACCACTTACCATTTTTTTCCGTTTTGAGTGGACCCTCCGCTTACCTAATTTTTATCTTTGCATATTCACTATACCCATTTACATCTCATGGACCTCTATTTCTTTCCCCGCTGACATGGACCCCTTGCAGGTCGTCGTCGACCCCTGGGGGTCGATATAGACCACTTTGGGTATCACTGAAATATACCTTTCGATTCTTCTAATACTTCGATGGACAATATCTTCATGCGCTGTGAAATATTTTTAAAGCTTGTGAGTAATAAATAGTATACTAGAACAAAAAGTATAATGTGGAACTCATTAATACGTACAAGACACAGTGTCCCGTTAGCATCTGGTACACGTGATTAATGTTTGTATTTCTGTCTGTGTCCTGCGTCAGGTGCCATCTGTTGTTCGCCTGTAGGTCCGTTAAACATTGATAGACCTCCATGTTAACTGCTATGTAGATTTGTATCAATTTCTCTTTAACTGTTATTTTTAATATCATCTATATGATGAAGAGCTGTATGAGAATGCTAAGAATGACAATATAAAAAGTCAGTGGCGCGTCAGCTTATTTAAAAACAACATTGCCAGTTTTTATCTCCGGCAGAGGATATAATTACTGGTCTAACAAAGATGGTCTGGTGTGTCCTAAAGCAGTTGAACTATGTAAATACATTCTACAACAGTAAATATGTATCACTCTAGCGACGTTCCTACTACAAAGTTTATGTAATCAATTGATTTCGCAGAAGCTTGGAGTGGCTCTGTGGAAGAATAATTGTGTTTGTTTTACACAAAAAAATATTGAACAAACTTCTTAGAACTAGGAATTCGTTTGGAACCTTATTACGATCTGGAATTGGAACAGGAAAACAATTGTGTGAATCAAACCTAATGCATAATTCACAGCATAACCAGGCCTACAAATAAACGCAGAGCACGTTAACAGCTTGTCTGATGCACCCGCAGCGCGTGATGCATCGGCCGTTCACACAACAGGGACATCCGCACTTGATGGAGTTTGCACGCAGTTAGCAATTAATGACTGGAGATAACTCGTGTTTGGAACCTAGTAATTTATAGCTCACGGCCTACATTGAAGGAACAATACTCTCATAACAGAAGGTGGTTCATATTTATCGTCATGGAAAGATATGAATGGTATTATGTAAGATCAGAGGTGAAATTGGTGGGCGTTTTTATGTGACCACTTACATATTTAATAGTTGTTCCTTTTCCATGTATGTTTATGTCTTGTTTTTCTTCAAGCGGCTCCTGTTTGTGGGAAAAACTCCTCCTTTTAAATTCTAAACACACTTTTTTCATTGCTACATTGTTTACGTCTAAACAGTCTTCTGGTAATGACGGTCTTTATATTGAACAAGGTGGATATGACAAAACCATACTAAAAATAGAACTCAAAAACGCACCAAGAATCGCACCATGTTAATCTGTCTTTTAACAACGTAGGTTTTATGAAATCTTCATGTCTTGTCGTTCAAGTACCTACAATATAATTTATTTCAATAAAATACTCCAGAATATGACCAATTCAATAACAGAGTTGCGTAGTCAACATCTGCAATTTGAATATTTACGAGCAATAAAGCCATTGTTTAGTGGGCTATCAAATCAATTTTTACTGTGTAAGGTCTAAACATATACAATAGCTTCAAGTAAAGAGCGATGTGGGCCGCAATAAATTGGATTTCTCGAACCCGTACTTCACAATATTACTGATTGGGTAGGTATTTGTAAAAAACCAGCGCATGGTTAGCAAAATGATAAATTATAATTATCTATACTAACAGATGTTTTAAAGATAATTTTACCAGACAATGTTATTGTTTTCCAATTCGACAGGGGGAGTTTGAATTCATTCGTGTACATTCACGTAAATTACTTGGGTCGACCAAGTAATTTTGTACATATAAGATACTGACAACGTTAAATAAAAAAAAGACGAATCGATCTTTTATAACAATTATCTAATTGATCAATTTTCGACATAATGGAATCTTCGCAGTCATTACGATTTTATAGTCATCAGTACCTATGTCCAGATACTGATGTTCAAATGATGTTAACGAATTAAAAGGTACCTATATTAACAAGAAATACATATAAGTAGTAGTATTTTTAAAATTTCATTCAGAATGATTACCATGATTAAATTTTTTCCACAGATTTAAATTAAATATATTTGTTGACCAAAAATTATTTTAACATGGAATAAAACCCAGTAAACATTACCACAATATGACAATGGAATCCACCCTGAATGTTGACAAGGGGTTATATTCAAAATACTCATAGGACTGGTTGACGTGCGGCTGAACTGGCACCATTTTATATAAAGTAACGCAACGTTTGGTATCCTCCGTGTTAAATATACAAAGGCTTCGCTACTAAAAGTGCTAGTTTTTCGAGATAAATAATGCGGAAAACAACCCTCTTGGCTCCCTTTTGGATGTTGATTTGTGAATCATTGTAAATAACCTCGCACAGGCAGACGGGGTTGCTAAAAATATATTTAAAACGGCGGCATAGATCGACGCCGACCTGAATTTGAAAATTTAGTATCTATTGGCTATCGACAGTATTGCTTATTATTAAAGATTAGCGACCCGCTCGCGGCTTCACTCGCGCTGCTCCGTTCCAAAGAGGCATAGCGTGATGTTAAATAGACTATAACCCTTCTCAATAAATGGACTATCCAATACAAAAAGAATTTTCAAAATCGGTCTAGTAGATCCAGAGATTACCCCCTACAATCTCACAAACTTTACTTCTTTATAATATTAAGTATAGAAAACCGAACTTGAAAATAAACTGTGTTCGATCGGCAAAGTCAATGGTCGGCGTATACTAATTGGTAACCTTCTTTTTTATTAAAGGAAAGTAATCATGTACTCATGGTCTCTACTTCATTCGTTCTAGTCCCTTTTTTTGCAAAAATAATAAACAATATTACTTCTGAAGTTCTTTCTAGAAAGACACCTAAATCCAAAATGAAACTAAAAAACCTATACTTAAAAGTTCAACATCGTTCTTGAAACCAAATGTATGTCGTGAGTTTTCGAACAAAAACTGTCTCCGCTCCCATAGCGGTAATAAAGGTGTACAGGAACGCTTTTTTCTCATTTCTTCGCGAACTTTCGAGAAAATGAGTCAGGTGAATTGATTTACGCCCCAAGTTGGACAGTTAGTAAATGAAGAAACGTCTCGAAGGAAACAACATGGGATCAAAACTACTTGGTATTTTCAGATAGAGTTTTAACTTGGGATTTATTTTTGATGAAACTTTACAATATTTGGAATTATATGTATAAGTTTTCTGGAGGGCACGAAAGATTACAAATCCCTTATACGCCCTAGGGAATGTAGATCGTAAAAGGCGACGATCCCTAGCTAGGGTTGATGGCAGGACTATGTTTGTTACGTATAGCTATCGCCATCGTATTGGAAATTCAGGGGAAAAAGCTATCAACACAAATAGCTTATGTACGAGTAGGTATATATATATATTCGTTTATCACTTATGTAGGTACAGGTAGTAAAAGCAAATTTCACTTACTTTCAATAAGTACACTACACCGATTAAGTATTTGTAATTTAATAGGACCTCAACAAAGATCAATGCGCGACATAGGGATTTAGATTTTAAAGAATAACCGAAATAATGTACCGTAATTATAACGAAGTTGTCAAAACAATATTCTTCATTTATTTTATCTCCAGGCGCAAAATATTTTCTAGTAGGTAATACAATAAATTCCACCCCTCCTTGACATCTTTCGCATAACATTAACGTCCAACGACATCTCGTTTACTTGTCGTTGCCGCACACAGCACTTTGAAATATACAGGATATTTTTACTTAAGAAAGCTGCACTAAGGTTCTGAGGACCTGGATTCCACTCAGAGTTGGTCAAGGTATTATTTAGCTTTCTGTCAGGAAATCCATAGTATAATTCGTTTTAATAGCAATAGATACGAGTGGCCCCATATTGTTGTGAAACTGGTGAAATATGTAATCAATAGTATTGGTAACCTTCACCTACCCTTTTGGAGAATTCCGACGTAGTGTTATGTTCATATTCTAGCGAAAGTACTTTGTTAGGAAATTTCCTAAGACAAAAGAATATAATGTATAAAACTAGACAGAAATATCGCAAAAGGGTTACGAAACTAGACCTTTTTATCTAAGTATATAAAACAAAAAAGTTTGCTGGGCGCCACGCCAGACTGAAAGCAATTTATATAAGGAATATAGTCGGGTTTTAGTTTTAAATCTGGCTGATCTTTTCGTCCTGTTGGAGACCATTATTTACTTAAGATTTATTTTAAAGGTCTGGCGGAAAAGGTTACTTAACTTGAGGATGAAAATAAACTGGGGTTTTGTTAAATCTTTTTCTATTTGTCGTCTAGATACCTTCTGTTTAGAATGAAAAATATTTGAAATTACATTAAACTAAACGGGATAACTTTCGTCTTTTAATTTTTTATTTTATCTAGATCCATTATAAACTACTAGACTCAACTGAATTCTTAATAAACCGTCTCAGCCCAAGAATATTTATTTCGGTTACAATGATCAAACGTTAACGTAGTTTAGTCCTGAGCATAATTTAAAAAGGCGCCATTACTTGAAAACACTTATAAAACTTGTATTAATAACGCCACGGCTGTAAAACAAAAACATTTTCATCCGAAAATATCGTAATTTCAGAACTAATTTACATAAAGTAACTTCGTTGTTGAAACCACTTGGGGACCAAACTTAGGTCCAGCCGCTTTATCACTTTTTGTTTGAATTCTGTGCATTTAGATAAAAAGAAATGTTTCTGAGATTTTTGTGCTGATTTGGAAACAATGTGGTTTTTTAAAGAAATGTTTTTGAAGTACATTTTTGAAGATATGAAAACGCCATAAAAAGACTGCAATTTTTCGTGTGACAACCGGAGGGTAAAGAAAAACCGTTCCCATGGGAATGGACTTAAGCTTCTAGGGGATTATAAGCAGTCGAGGGTATTGGCATTCCTTACGAGTGAATTTAGTTTTTGTGAGACCGAAATTGTATTTTATTTCCGAGCTTTATTCAACTGAATCAAAATAAAAGAAAGAGGCATACATGTGTATGCTTAAATTATAGATTCGATAGATATGTCTATATTGTACCAACTGTACATACAAAATACATTTTGCATTCAAATGCCATGTTATTAATGCATAAAGTAAAAGCTCGCGCAGCTGTGTTGTCAATAGTGTTTTACATATGAATGTCGTATGTAGTACCATTAGCAACACACTTCACCGAAATATGTCAGCATTTTTCCCAATTTCTTTTTAATCGATGTTAATTAGGTCGTCGACGACTGTTTCATATTCAAATTTTAATTAAAAAATGATTATTTTAATCATATTTCCGATTTGATCTCCGTTATTAACGAAGTAAGTTTCAAAATTGCGACCTCATTACAAATAATAAGTACTTAATTTGTTCATGTCTGACGTGATTTGTTAATTAAATGTGAATAGGCATATAGATACATATAATTTCATATAACAATACTGATATTTTGAACATTTAAAATTACCACTATTGGTCTTCTGGAAAAGAATTTCTGTCTTATTTTCTGTTCCGATTTCTTGATCGCCAACGCGAACTTATTAAGGGTTAAACACTCACAAAATTTGCTATAACAGAACCCGAAAGGAGATCACAAACGAATTCAACAATCAATTTACATGTAAGTAAATATAAGGAACTGTAATACTTAAGATCTCTTCTTTCGCAGTCAGAATGCAGCCGAGCTAACCAATATTAGTAATTTCCTTGTTTAAAAATTGTTGTTTGCTTTGGGTCGGTGAATCTGGTAAGCGGAGGTATCGAATGAGCACAGAATTAGATTACGATCAAGACGAAGATCGCCGGGCGAGCGGTAAGTTCATTTTGGAGTTGATCGTCGAGAAACACGGCATTTACTTACTAGATAGGTAGGTACCTACTAATGTTAGACTTCATTCGACTGGTATTATTGGTAACCATAGCTTGGTTAAAGTTATAGTTGAGCTAAGCATAGCTCCTATAGAGCCGAACCGATTTAAGCACTCAAGCATAATGAATTAGCCTCTTGAACGAAGGATAAACATTTTTGACCCACTCTCATAAGAAATAATCATTAGAAACACTTAAAGCAATTCTTATCATATCATTATATTCTTATTTTTTGTATTTATTTGACATTTTCCATTATGTTTGCATTTAATTTGTTTAATTTCATTGTTTTTGTATTAATTCGACATTTACCAATATTTTTCTGAATTACCTACTTACTTAATTTTTGCATGCTATATGAGGCTAAATGTGGTGAAACAACTTTTTAATATGCAACACCTTTTGAAAACCCATGTTATAATAATAATAATAATATATATTTATTTCAGGCATTAACCCATAGAATTACAAATTAAAAATTAGTATTATATAGTAACACACATTTAACAATACAAATATATTATTTAAATCATCTAGCCTCTCTACTCTGATAAACAGTACGGAACAAAGTAGCGACAATATCATTTCCACTCTCACTCGCTCATGTATAAAAGGATACCTTTAATTTTCGCAAGAGCGCAAAGAAGTCATCAACTCTGTTCTCAGCGAACATGCCAGTCGCACTACACCGCCAAGGTAAGTTGAGCATTACTCGAAACGCGTTGTTATATTGAACACGAAGAGTGTTGTAAGCACTCTTCGTGTATCTGTACCAGAGCTGACTTGTGTAGAACGACTGACAGTAGGCCTTGAACAGAGTTATTTTAACTGGATTTGAACAATGGTGGAAACGTCTTGCTAACATATTACTTCTGCAAGCAATACCACGTCATTGTCTATCCAAGTCGTGATCGTCGGCTAAATTTTCCGTTATAATATGCCCGAGGTATTTAAACATTTTAACTATTTTTAGCTTTGTACCGTACAAGTTTATCGGTAGTATAAACCTCTGGACTTTTACCATATTTAAAAATCATTACTTCCGTCTTAGTAACGTTGTATGTCAACTGATGTTTAGTTGCATAATCATTTATGCAAATAAAGAATTTGAATTTATCGCGAGTATTCGCGGGATAAGCATTTGGCCAAGATTCTGTGCCGCTTAGTGTATTTCACCAACGTCAAATAGCGAGGAGTTTCTAACATGGACGCTTAGTATACTCCGAGACTTCTGGATCATTTTTTTTAACCGGAAAAGCCTTGTTTTGGGAAAAAAAAAATTACTTCTATTGAATAGGTATATTGATAATACGTTGATTCGCTTTATGTTAATAAATATTTTAGTAATTTCTTTACAAATATGAATTCAGGAAGCATTTTTTACAAACTTTATCTAAAAACCTTCAACATCTATAAAAACAAATTGAAAGATAGTAGGTAGGTAGTTTTCTTGTTTTGGTTTGATATTTTTATTATTTCAAAACCTTTTTATCTAGGTTGCTTTATAATAAGGATAGATAGTCTCTTCGGCCATTTTAAGATTTTAATGAAATTTGTGTCTGAGTTTTATAAAAAATAAAAATCTTCAAGAACAGACATTCAAAAGAAACTTTATCCTCACGCTCTCTGTAAAAGAATATTTGCATGCAAGTTTCTTTAAAAATGTATTTCGATATGTAGGAAAATAAAAAAATACAATTGTACCGTAAAATCATTTATGGTACCTAGGTCGAAAAAATATAAAAGACCCTACAGTCGTAATATTAAAATGAAATATAAGAATTTTGCTACAACAAACAGCGCATAATCCGTCACACCGAAGCCAGATAAAGGCATATACCTAATACGGCGTAATTAACAAAATTATCGCAATGTTTTAAACAACAAAATGCTTGCCTAAAATACCACGTAATCTGTCATTCGTAAATGAACAGTGAAAGTATTCTAAAACCGCAAATCTCGTTGATCTCTGCCCATCGGAAGCCCTCCCTTTGTAATCCCCACCCTCCCCACACTCATTATTTATTATTTTTTATCTGACATCCGACGCTGCCCTTGTCGAGAATGGTGCGAAACGCCATTTTCTGCAAAATGATATTTTGGAGATCTGACTTCCGTATACTTTGACCATCTTTAGAATATCAAAGCTTTAAGAAGATTCTATGGCAAGTAATTTGTTTGGGAATTGCACTGATGAGGTCATTGTCATCGTCAACATCATTTTCTGCAATTAAAGGCTTAGTAAATTACATAAAACTCAGTAAAACTAACATACCATCACGATTCACGCCTCTATACCCAAAAGGTTAAGCAATCGTCTATTGGTGTGTACACTTCGCCAGTATGACTTTAGACCCTATGAGGGGCGACCGTAGTACCAATAACCTTAGATTATGCCTACCGTTACTAACCGTGTTACTAGTAAGTGCTTATTTACATAATATTCCATTAATTAAGCAACGCTTTGCAAAAGAGGTAGCAAATCATGTAGCTATACTTATAGGTAACTTGCTTCAATGAGCGTGATGATTGAGGGTTACCATCCTCTAGGAATGTTCATTGTAGCGGATGAAATATGTCATATCGAATAGTGGACATAGCAATAATATTGCCAGGCGATTCTTCACATCCCTATTACAACTTTGATTATGTAATACGTTGAAAGTACTCAAAGCTCTATAGGTAGATATAGTGAACAGACTGTGTTTAATTTGGCATAACTAAATATTTTTTTTATTAAAGACAGGAGACAGACATTGGAATAGGATAGGTACTTTGTTCTGAGAATTATTATTTCTTTTTACTAATAATTTTTCACTGCCTCATTAGTCTAGTGGTCCCAAGCGCCACTGCTACACTAGAGGTCCTGGGTTCGATCCCCAGGTCGAGCAAAGTGTTATTGGGTTTTTCTATGAAATTCTCAGTAGCAGCTCGGAGTCTGCATTTATGCCCCTTGAATGGATAGCCATAGGCTCGCCGCCTATAACATGGAACTTAAACATACCGGCGAACTATGGGTGTACATTAAGTACGCCTCTGCCAAACCCTCCGGGGAATACAGGCGTGATGGTATGTTATTACTAATAATTTTGACCTTTAGGCGTTTTATATTAGTAATCTTAGTCTTTAAGTCGGTGGAGCAGCGGGCAACATCTAGTACTTAAGACATAATATTAAATGTTTATTCCCTCGAAAGATTTTCTTATTTTCGTGTATCACCTTTAGGCTGTGTGCTTTAAGACCCTTGAGCATGAAAATATCGATATAAATATGAAAATACAAGTCAGGAAAAATTGAAACAAAAATCTCATAATTATAAAAAAAAACAGGCCTTGTAGTCGCATCGCGTTTTCTATTATATCATAGAAATCCCTTTACATTACTGTTGAGACTTGAAATGCTCCATAAGGGGGAGGCGTATGGTATAGGGGTAGGGGTAGGGGTCGGAGTGGGCGATGCCTCCCAATGACGTGTTGCTTATAACCCTGGCTTTAATGTGTATAAGATGTGTCAGCGAATCTTGTATTTTTTTGTGAATATTAATTTACAAAATGTATTCCTCTTTTATTTCAACATGAAGGAAATAGTTACAAGATTGTTAAATCAGTTTTGACAACAACATGAATTTTGTAGTACGGAGTTACGGACATTCCAGAATTGAACAATTGGCATCTAAGTTTGAAATCGTAATCGAAGATGCCAAAACTTAGATTTATAGCCCGAAAAATGGCCATTGGAGTTATCGGGTATGCCAGACTTGTATCGACTAAAATCTACCCTGTGTTACTCGTTAAACGATAATTTCTGATTAAACTAGTTATAGAAGCGGCGGTAGCCTAAAGGCTAGGGCGTCGGACTTGCACGAGGTTGCCGGTTCGAAACTGACCCATTGCACTACCGACGTGAACCCACTCGTAACACAAGCATTTAGCTTAGCACACATATACTATTGACGTGCGACCCGTGCTAGTAAGCTTTTTTAAAGAAAACTATAGTGTCAAATGTCACGTGAAATAATGAGCCTAAATTTAAATTGAGTTTACTCAACTGTTAAAAGGAAATAATGAAACTTGGCTGTCTATGTATCCGATTCTCTTATCGCATTTTTGATAAAGAATTGATTAGTTATTTTAGTGAAGGAACAATTCGGCCGCAGGCAGATACACCAGACGCTATGACCTCTAAGCCACCGGGAGTCCCACCCGCCAGGCCGAAATTTGCATTCACATTCTGAATTTACGTCTTAAGGAGACGTTCCTGCCCGCGGTCGAATTTTTCCTTCACAAAAAAAAATTATATCTACTAACCTTAGCATGGAAAATGCAAAAAAAAAAACATAAAAAGAATGGATTAGTTTAGCAGTAAAGTTTTTTCTGTTACTTACGTACAGGTACGTTTAACCATTTTCAGCACTTCAAAATTCAATTCCCCGTTATTTAGTCTAAAATATGCAATCGAACCTTCATTCCCACCTGGGAATTTCCCGATAGATAACCTTTCTCCCTTTACTCGAAATGCTTGGCAGCACCTATAATTAAGCCGCGAATATTTACCGTTTCGAAGTTGTAACGCGAAAATTGGTATTGCTTACCTGAAACAAAAACACACATTAATTAATCAGTGAAGTTGGCAGCCATTTTAATGAAGTCATTTTGTTTACTGGTACCTACTCAGCTTCACATTTATTACAATAATTTTTCTTAATTGAAATGTATGAAAGTTTTATTCGTTGTTTTGCGAGAAAGGAGGAGAATAAAAATAAACTCTGTAGGTACCTCCAACTGAAGCTACAGAACTCAACCGTTAAAGAAGCCCTGGGTTGATTACGATTATTAGGCTATCTGAAGATTAGCGGGATAAGCTTGCTCTGTGTTTTTATAATCATCATTATCAGCCCATCTTCGAACGACACAGGTTGCAAACCTCACGGTAACCGCTTACCAACAGGCGGGCCGTATGTTTGTTTGCCACTTTAGTGGTATAAAAAAAACAGTGTTTATACATGTGACGAATTTAAAGAGGCTTTGCGTTTAGGTACTGATACTGTCGCTCCAGTAGTTTGTTTTTTTTAAGTTTGGATAATTTTGTAATAGGCCGATTGGCTTGCGCTCAGATTAAGAGTTGTGATAGCATCGACATCTTCACTACATAGTATAAAACAAAGTCGCTGTCGCTGTCTGTCCGTCCCTATGTATGCTTAAATCTTTAAAACTACGCAACGGATTTTGAAGCGGTTTTTTTTAATAGAGTGATTCAAGAGGAAGGTTTTAAGCTATTTAACATTAGGCTACGACTCTTAGGAATGGGGCTACGCGGGTGAAACTGCGGTCGGGTCGCTAGTTTTTCTATTAATTAGTGACTCATTTGTGGTTTTTATAGACTTGCAAATTCTCGATAAATGCAGACATGCCTAAAATATTTGTTCTCAAACAGAAAATAGAGAACATATTTTAGGCATGCCGAACAGTAATAAGCTTCCTTTACTAAAAAATAACTTAATAATCTTAGCATGGAAAATGCAGAAAAAACTCAAAAAGATAGTAATAAGCTTTTAATTTTACGAAAGTGTAACTAAGAAAATGCATGCTTTGGATCCGAAGTCGAGACATAGATATAAATTGGCAGTCCGCGGTCATAAGAAGTGACTCATGTATTCGATCAAAACGCAAGCAACCCCTGATATAAGTTTGCAATGAACAAAGCCGCAAGTGCAACGAACGAGTACGATTATCATAATTACGGGTACGGGTAACTGGTAGCCGGATCGCGTGTTACGGACTTAGTTTTCAGAAGACTTTCAACTTTAATGTGCTTCGCTTTTCACGTTTACCTGCCAAAGATAGTAGTGCTGCGGTATAGATTAACTCGTCACGGAATCTATGTTATTAAATGTTTTTGAAAATGATTTTATTTGCTTACATCGGTTGTTATGTCGGTAGTTCCTTTAGAACTCCTTCTCATAATATACGGGAAATGGCCACCGTCTGGTAGTCCATTGGGGTCCGTTTGGTAACCATTAGCTATTCCTGAGGATTTTCACACGAGACAAAAAAAATAGCTTAGTTATTTTAGATAAGAGCGGTCTGATAAGGATACTAAAATACAACTGCGCTTAAATCCTAGATATGCCTGAAAGTAAAAGATATCGGTGCTTTAGGATTACCATTCAGCTGTATTGTTTTAAACACGACTTCAGCTTTATAAGTTCGTATCGATCAAAGCATAAAGCTAGTCATGTAGGTATTCACATCAACGTGCCCAAGCATACAAACTTTAAACTCACAAGAAAACTACGTCTAATTTACAAAGGTGGTAGCACTCTACTATTGATGTTCGTCTGGGTTGCCGAATATTCTGCTGCTAAGGAGTAACATGCTAAGAGTATTGTGTTCCGTTAAAAAGGGCAATGTAGCCATTGAAACTACTGGGCATATGAAACTTGACAACTGACGTCTCTAGATGACAATGCGTTAGTGATACTACTGGTGCTATAGGTTACCGCTGACCATTAGGCAGCCCCTATGCTTGTTTGTGATTACAATAAAAATGTGATCTCTGCTTCTCCCTACCTGGTATTCTTTCTGATATATATTATCCATCAAACACGAAGCACACGAAGTCAAGGCTATTAAAAATCATTTTAAGGCAGTTTACACACTCGCGCTCGCAGAAACAAATTCAAACAAAAACACTAGCGACCTAATTGATTTGGTCGCAACAAAAACTAGTGAGCACAGTTAAAGGAATCCAGTCCATTAGCGAAATGCCGAGTCACCAGCACTAATAGGGCGGAAGTCGGCACACGTTTATGCGGATAAGGGTACAATCGAAATAGGTTGTACACAGCCCCGCATTGTGAGGCCGGGAGTCAACGACCGTACTAACGATCGTAGTGTAACACGCAGCGCGATACACACGGAATTGCAACATGGACAATGGCAAGTAGCATTAGACTTTAAAGAGCTGGGGATAAACCCCGTCACAAGTCTCTAAATTATTGTCATTGTCATAGTTTCTAGACGCAAGGCACTGAAAGGGATTGGTCAGTATCATAATGGTCAGGATGCGACAGTCAACTTTTAAATATTGGATGGTCTTGTATTTGACCTCTAGTTCATTCAGCATCTCTCAAAGTGCGCCCTTGAGCTTTATACTCAGCTATATTCAGTGGTTTCTAGCCAACTACCGCAAGATGATTGTGGCTCCGTCTGACTAGGACGCATGCCACACTTACGCTTTTTGTTATTATTTTGGAAAGCATTGTTATTATCTGACCAGCCTTGCTCCCACGCAACAAAATGTACAGAATGACGGATAGCATAATTTTCACGTCCTTTTTTGTAAAAATAAAAGTAAGAAATTATAAAGAACTCAATATATTCCTAATAGGAAATTATTAATCAATATTATTGTTTCCTATTATAGTATTTTGAAAGCGCAAGATAAAATATATTGTTTAGAATACAAACCTATCACAAGATCAATAGAGATCGTTTCCTTATCATCAATAAACACTTGTTGGCAACAATAACAAGTCGGCCAACTTGTCGCCCGGACAAATGGCCGCTATGTATCATTTGTCCGGTGGGTGTCCTGACGCAATAATAAAGTATGGACTACCGCTGGCACCCTGTGCAGGGACATTAGCTGTCGTGAGATATATATCGCTTACCCTATATCATAATGGTGAAATAAATCGAACGGTGCAAAATAGACAATAAATATTTATGGGCGTTGTTTCAAGTTTCTAGTGTCTTTCACGAAATGGAATGCAATTTCGGAGGTATGAAGACACGCCAAGGTATTTAATAAAATAAGATACATCTATGAAAGTTGTACATACTATGACGCTTGTGTTTCCCGAAGGGTTAGGTAGATGTGTAATAATGTACACCCACAGTTCGTCGGTATGTTTTAGGTCCCATGTAATAGAGGGCGAGCCTATTGCCATTGACCGGGTACAAATCCAAACTTCGAGCTACTACTGAGATTTCATAGAAAATTCCAATATCCCAAAGCCCCAAGTCGAGCAAACACTTTGGGCTCGACCGAACCCAAGACCTCAAGAGTAGCAGTCGCACTTGGGACCACTAGACTAATGAGAAAGTTGTACGGCTTAGATTTATTGTAAGCTGAATGAATTAAGGGTATATTTGTTACTTTGACTAAAATTAGGTACCCAAATTGTTAGGATTATAAATG
This sequence comes from Acronicta aceris, assembly GCA_910591435.1. Taxonomy (NCBI): domain Eukaryota; kingdom Metazoa; phylum Arthropoda; class Insecta; order Lepidoptera; family Noctuidae; genus Acronicta; species Acronicta aceris. Next base: position 16,545,897 of record OU342758.1, on the reverse strand, counting down.
CTTTACTATCCAAATTTGATTTTTATTTGTATATTAACAGTTTTAAAACTCCCTTTCTACTCGATAAGTTTTTGGGCAATAAAAGTAGTGCCATCTCCAGAATTAATTATATAAGGACACACTTGGCGCCAGAATGGCAACGGTACACTGCTTGCGCCAAGCTACATGTAGTATAGGAAGCATATTTGATTACGCGCACAGCTGCCGCGATACTCTGCACTGCATTTCTACCAGTATGCAAAGAGCTTATATGCTTCGTAATTAAGTCTAACACCCACAATCTGGACATTATTGAGATAGCTTCATTCGTTTTAGAAATAAAGTACATACCTACGTATTTTTCAGTGCTTTCGATCAAAGATAGACTTAATAATAATAAATGCTATAGTAGGCATTTCTCTAGTAGACTGCATGTTGTTAGACTAGGAGACTTACATACGAGAGTAACAACATACCATTACCCCTGTATTCCCCGAGGGGTTAAGCAGAGGCGTACTAATGTACACCCACAGTTCGCAGGTATGCTTATGTCCCATGCAATTGGAGCGAGCCTATTGTCATTAACCGGGCACAAATCCAGAACCCGAGGTTCTGCTGAGAATTTCATAGAAAAGCCCAATAACACTGCTCGACCTGGGGATCGCAACCAGGACCTCTAACGTAGAAGCCGCGCTTGGAAGCATTAGACAGATGAGTCAAACTAAATAATATAAAAAAACTAAGACAAGACTAATACGGAACCCATACTTAAAGCCTTCACTTATCGCGCATAGCATGATTCCTGATTAAAATACAAAGTTGGACACAACCCTTTTTAATCGTAGCTATATTTTGACTGGCGAGGCAGCGTGCTCTCAATCATTGCCAATTACATTGCAAAGGAAAATAAACAATGTGAAACAAAGGGCAATATTCGTATATTGCGCCAGTTTACAATTTTAAACGGGAATTTTCCAAGTGCAATATTTTGTTGGAACATATTACGGAGTACGATTCGCTTGAGGCATACTGGACAGGAGCCCGTTGGAGATATTTAAAAAATAATAGTAATGAACGTAAGATTTCTGCGCACTCTTTTTCTAGTGGTGAGGGCTTAATAGTTTTCTAACAAAGGTACGGTGCTAGGGTAGCGCTCCATATTGAAAATTAGGTTTTTCATCAAACTGTCGATAGTATAGATTAGGATAGCTCGTTCGACTTTCAGTGAAAGAAAAAGTATTTAATTTAGGATTCTCACACAGATGAAAAAGGACCTACTAGGTAAGTAATAAGGTGGTATGGATGGTACCATAAGGACATATATTTATCATGTCAATTGCAGTAGTGAATCAAATTGGTACACGACCTTAATTATCCATATTATAATATGTGTTATAAAATGGATGTTTAAATTTTCAGACTCAACACATCATCATCATCAGCCTATACTAGTCCACTGCTGGACGTAGGCCTCCCCCAATGCGCGCTATTTCGCCCTATCTCAAATCATCACTCCATCTTGCCGGAGGGCGTCCTATACTACGTTTGTCGAGTCGCGGTCTCCACTCGACACAACAATATAAAATTTAAAAAATTTAAAAATCCCCTGCAACATCAAGACATAGTAACCATGGTTACCAATATCATTGAAGTAGCAGGATACCAAATTTCAAATCGATCAGTGGAGGAAGTTACTTACATCCCTTCATGAACCAGAAAAGAGCTGATAATCTTCAAGCGTCTAGCTAGATTTTCTTAAATCATAGATAGCTAAGAACATTCTGGATAAAGTCACCTTTCAAACAAAAAAAAACAGACACACAGTAGGGTTGCCTACTCTTTGTCGAACAAAAATAGTAATTCTAAAATTATTACGCATAAAAATATAGAGGATAACGAAAAGATGAAAAAAAAATTGTAGGTTCAAAATATATGTATATTTTTTCTTGAAAGAATATGTTTTACTACTTTTAGATTTTATTAAATTTTTATTTTTAAGGAATGCTTCATAGCTATTACAATTTAATTAAAATTTGAAAAGAATATTATTGCTTTGAGGTTGCCTTTGCCCAGTTTCGCCTACTATATATTTTTTTCAGAAATATAGTAGTTGGGCCTCTAATATGGTTGGCTATATTATAAAGTAGGTTTGGCAACCCTACTATACACGTTAAACTTATAAGACCCCTCTTTTTGCGTTGGGGGTTACAATTGCTTTTGTTTTAACTTTTCTTTAAGTATATTTTCTGTAAGTATAAATACTAGTACTAGTAGATTGTTTGATAAGGAATCCCGGCACTGATCATATTACATCAATACATAAGTACCTACATACTTGTCAGCAGACTGTGCCGCAACAGCTGAGCTCTAAGGCTGTCGGTATGCCGCATACAATGCCGGCATCCTCAAGGCCGCTATCTAAAGACGTTCTACTTTCGTACTCATTTCATGTGTGGAAGGCTGACATTTACCAAGTTTTAGCACTTTTTGTGAGAAATATAATTTGTCTACGTTTTAAATGCCTCAAACTAAGTCTTGAAATACTATCAACATCGTGCAGAAAACATTAAAAGGACGTTTTATATAAAATAGCATTAGAGATATTTTAAAACTGCAGAACTAGGTGCGTGATTTAAAATCTTACCTACCTACCTTACCTACCGAGAAAAACTGATAAGTCAACTCAACTATCTAAATACGAGTAGGATGCTGTTCAATTTGCATGCCTGAAATACACTACATATATGTATATAAATCTCAAGGTAATCTCAAGATACTTGTAATGTACTTATATATAATGAAAAGTTCTTCTTCAAATTCTAATAAATTTATTTGTTTTTTTTTTTTTATTTCAAATAATAAGCTTTTAAAAGTAATTATAAACGTTATGAGTTTAGTAGTCTCGCCCCCTATTACATGGGATCTAAACGTACCAGCGAACTAGGTGTACATTAGTACACCTCTGCCTAACCCTTCGGGGAATACAGGCGTGATTGTATGTTATGTTATGAGTCTAGTCTCTGCACGGTAAGACGAAATATGAAGAGTTCTTATAAGGAAATGAATTGAAATTAATACCCTACATAAAAACATTTAAACAAGGGACTATTATAATATAACATTATTTTGGAAGCTACGATAACCTAATGGCTAGGGCGTCGGACTGGCGATCATGTGGTTGTCGGTTCGAAACCCACCCATTGCACTACCGACGTGAACCCACAGGCATTAGCTTACCTAGCACGAAGGGTTAACAAGAATACTAGTAATGTGTGACCCATTTGCTAGTAAGCTTTATTAAAAAAAATAAAAAAAAACCTTATTATTCCTTATTATGATATGGTGTCTATAAGACCATAGCCTCGAATCCCATGACAAAACTAAACAAAAAAGAGTTTCACTACATACGTCATCAAATATACAATCACAATATGTACGGTAGGTACATACACATCATAAATATGCAGTATGCGTAGGCCCAGTTGGTAATTGATTTATTACGTCCCCTTTGTGTACAGAAACACGGCAGGCGGACGAATTAAGCCGGTTATGCGAAGAAGTAAATATTACTCTGGATACGACATCGAAAACTGCCTCATTAGAGCAAGTGTTGTATTTTGGATTTTGCTATGAAATTCTCAATAGCAGCTCGGTTTGGACTTGTGCCCGGTTAATGGCCATAGGCTCTCTTAGACCTCTGCCTAACCTTTCGAGGAATACAGGCGTGATGGTACATTATGTTATGTCAGATAAATCAGTTGTTCAAGGACACTGAATTTCAAGGCACAAAGAGGGCAACATAAGTCAGGTTTTTAAATGTTACCTGTAGTAAATAGGTAGGTAGATAAACTCTGTGAACATTGAAGATTTCTAATTTAATTAAAAATGTACCTACCTGACTTATTTTGCTGAATATATTTCCTATTAGTATTCGACTTTAGGTATTCACTGACAAACCCGGTTTTTATCAAAGGGGCTACTCTCGTTTAATTGCTATTGTGTTTCGGACCAAAAAGGTTTTAGCTCTAAAATAGATTTTGGCTACTGGTTTAGATATAAAGGCTATAGTTGAACTTTATTTGGGTTTAAAACTTACAGCTGAGAAACCTTTTCTCTGTGAATTCTGATTGAAAACTGTGATATAGCGCTACAAAGGATTTGTTACAATAAAAAAACCTTCCAGTCAGTCCAGTCCTCAGTCCAGTCACCTTTGCCTGTCACGCTTGACTTCAACGTCATTTGACATTTAAGGTTCTTGTTTGACGACATTCTTTATTGACAGAACAATACCAAAACAATTATTCGTTGATTGCATACCAAAATGTCTTATCTAGAAACCGATATATAATATTTACGTCATAAGGGATCCCTCTCACTATAGATCCCGTTCATGATCTCGGCGCTTCGCCCCATGCGAGGGTGGATTATTTGAACTAATTATCGAATTGTCTCCGGCACGCATGATTCGTCCCCTTGCAATTTTATACCAATTCGTTCTGGGGAGTCGGCGTGCGTTCGGGGAATAAGATGACTCATCGCTTTAGTGTTTTTCGATAGTTGGATAGCAGACATTTTCCGGGTTCCTATCAATATCCGATGAGCTTTGAACAGGATTTTCGGATATTCTTTTGTAACCGAAGCATTTTGACATCTGATAGAGAAATTGAATTAGATGAGAAACAGGTTCAATATAAACTAATCACAATATGTTACACTTCCACAAAGAAAAACGTTTTCCGTATTTTAATAATCATTATAAAAAATACGCAAAAATTATAACCGGCCGCAATAAAAACACTACGACGTAACTGAATAATTATAGGTACTGGTACACAACCCTTAACGTGTCACCAAAAATAACAGATGAAAAGAACCGTAATATAGTTGCTCCAGGTGGTTAAAAATATCGCCGCACTGAGTTCTACCGCAGCTGTCAACGCTACTTCACTGCAGTGTTTGTCTTGTTATGATATTTCACTTTATGATTTTACGGAGGAGGACCTGTCATGAATAAATATTTTCCCCAATCTATTTCCAGTGGGGCCCTCTCAAATGTAACATACATTACATTATAAAGAAACTACGTGTAAACTAAATTATGTATACGAATAACAAGGGAGGAGTAACTGAGAAGAACAGGTTTTCTCAGAAAATTCCAAATGTTATGTATAGAAACAAGTACCTAACTCTGTGAACTTGAAACCCTACTTTGTTACAGAGCATTTAAATTCTCTTGAATATGTAATCCGTTATAATCCGAAACATTCTACGCAGTATTCGTTACCGTTTGCTTGAATATTTTAGCAATTACGGGTATACTTTTGTTGCTTATATAACATTATGAATAGAACAAACCGTAACGCGAAACGAAAAAATACGTCATACAGACGTCACGTCTCGTCATCGCGTAGATATCGATTATTTATACTCATTTTGTTTTAGGTAGGTATAAGTAAACATAATTCAGTACCTAACTTTATATTAATCATCAAAAAATAACAAAAATATCTAGACAAAATAAACTTTAAACAAGAAAAAGTAAGCAACGCAAACAGAAAAATACCAGTAAACAAAGACCAACCACTTGTATCTAGTAAAGTATCACTTACATCACAAACGAACAGCGACAGAGAAATCCCGAGCTTATCTAACAATCACACGTAGCCAAAGCCAGTCACCACAATACGAAAACCATAGCACTATGTCAATATGTTATTATCACTACTAGTTATCACGCTGTTAATCACTAGAAATATTTCAATTACGTTATCGGTAACGCAACGAAACGTCACTGCAGGTGCAGGGTTAAGCTACACGCTACGCCAGCGCTACGGTCTACACGCGTAGCTCGGTGCTACGGCTAGCGGTAACGATGCCCGAGGACGAACTGCGTCGGGTGGCGCGCCGATGTCTCGCGCATGCGCGTCTCTGCTAAGGGATGGATTCGCATAGTCGTATCATTCTCGTTTTCCGATAGGTGAGTTATTATATTCTTGAAGAAAAATAGTGTGGGGAAGAATAAAACGCAGCTATTATGGAAAAAGATTAAACCGTTTTGGCCTCCTGGCACGTCTTATTTTTTATTAAAATCGGTTCGACTAAATACTTGCTAACACTGTCAAAAACAATACAAAAAGTTATTTACTGTTGATACGGTTGAAACTGATTACAGAACAATTTAAGTTGTAACCGTGTTACTAAAACTTGATATCAGAATAGGTAGCTTTCAAACGAAATTTTATACATTAGGTAAAACCCGCTTTACTAACCTAATTACCTGCTTCCAACATTTAGCTAATCTTGTTTAAATAACTAGAACTTATCCTCAATTCATCATCGTTTATCTTGCAACTAGTTAAGATGACACTTATTTTTCACAAGAGCCACTAATTAAGATTTTGATTAAAAATAATAATCTCAAAATTATGGTAATTTAAATAATAAAGGTATATGTATAGTGGTTAAATGTCGAAAAATGTTAGCACAAATCTCTTTTAATTTTCAGTCACTATACATCAGACAGTAAGTCAACAGCCTCGTAGTGTTTATAGTAAAAACATTGTAACATTGTGAGTCAACAAGACGGGACACCCCTTTTTACCCTTCATTCTAAAAGCAAGACATATTTACCTTCCGTTATAAGATATGTATGACCCCAATCCTATGTCAATTCGAATAATTTAGAATTCAGTACTTAACCAAATGTTTATGGAGCTCCTTCATCTTCATCCTTAGCTTATCGTCCAAAGTAGCTCTTTTGGACGATAAGTTAATAAGTGGATTTATTTAAAAACAGATTTTATTTAAGCTGGATGAGAAGCAGTAAAACTGAAATTCTATTTATTTAAACGAGACTTTTTTTTATTTAGTTGACCGTCAGCTTATTTTAGCCATTGCTGTGTCGCCAGTCTGCTCTTTGATGTTACGAAGCCATAACTTACATCGAAAGACACGTCTACTCTTAAAATTGTCTAGTATGTAGTAATTGTAGACAAAATGTATGAAAATGGACAAACCAGAAGTGGTATACAAGGAGTGCAGGGTCCCCAAGGGAAAAAGGTGTGGGTAATGTGAATAAAAGTCTACAAAATATTATCGTAATTAACATCAATCTGTTACAGAAGATTCAAGTTTAATTAAACACGAATGTTTAGATGTAAGTATTTGATTAATTGGTGTCACATGCTAAAATAATAGTTATTCGAACATACCATCATAACATACCATCAGGCCTGTATTCCCCGAAGGGTTAGGCAGAGGCCTACTTAATGTACACCCACATTTCGCCTGGTATGTTTAGGTCCCATGTTATAGGGGGCGAGAATTTAGATAACAAAGATTTCAGTTATTCGAAATGCTCCAAATTACACCAAAGCACATAGCTACGTGGTGTAACATAAGCTACATATATTTCCAGTTTTACACGGCAGTCCGTGGGACAGTTTAAACGTTTTTGGCGCAGGTAACAATGTGTCGCGGAATCCTAAACTAGATGAATGTGCGGCCATAAAAACATTGCAACTGCAAAAGCGATTTTACAAAAAGATCATACACGAGTTATGAGAGTTGTGGTCACACAGATCAATACTGTGAAATCTAGTTTACACGTAAAGCCGGGTATTGTTGAATATATTTTATGGGTGCGTGTTCATTTGGCGTGGACGCTTGATAGATACTATTTAAGCGTTTTTTTTATTCGGAAAAATAGAAAAGGGTAATCAATGGTTTTCAGTGAGGACGATCTATGTATTTAAGTACAATAAATTCGGTTATATCGAAAAGGCGCAATACGTACAACATGTTTTCAGACTGCAATGCTGTATTAACACATTGTATATTTAGTTTTTCGAGGGAATAATGCCATTTGATCATGTTTACTGAAATAAGACCTCGATCTACCAAAAGGAACTAATTCTAGCACGCTATAAAAGCCTACCATCGTATACTATCAGTGTCATCAGCCGATCAAAAATCCAAACTCGGAACTTTTTAATGAAATTTTCTAACAGACAAACCCAATAACACTGTTAAATCTGGAAATTCTAGGACCTTAGGGTGCGTTTCCACTGATGCGGAGCTTAGTTGAGGAGAAGAGCAGTGAGAGGTGGCAAGTGTTTTTATTGAAGCGGAGCGACCACACACACAAAACAGAACAAAATATTGAACTTGAAAACAGATTGAATCATTGTTAAAAAACATAACTGTAGGAAAGTTACCTTCAAGATTAATATAACAAGACAAGTATCATTCTACTTTATCAATGGCAAACAAAACAGGGACAATAGAAAGGAAAGAAATCTATCAATACAATTCTATTTCTTTTAAAATCTACTGACGCTGTAGCATCATTTTATTTACTGGTCTATACTTTGTTTGAGCATGTTCTATCTCCTAGACATTTCTAGGTCGCAGCTTTTAATTTTCAAATGTCCTTTGTCTGTAGAATTTTCCCAGCTGTTCTCCCATAATAATGAACTTCTGCAGTAAGGCGCGGCAGTCTTTTAAAATATTTCATTCTGATAAAAAACGTGTTCTCTTTATTCTGCACAACGACTTAATGAATATAGCACTTTATAACATGATATTTTAATATCTGTATTGCCGTCCATTTTAATATTACATACCTACTGTCACAACCGTTTTCCCTGTGGGGTAAGGCAGAGATGTACTGCTAATGTAATAGTCATTTTAAACTCTACTAGTAAGAATTTCATAGAAATACCTAATAACACTGTTCGACTTGGGAATGTAAACCAGTAGGTACCTCTCTAAGCAGCCTCGATTGTGGCTCCTAAACCATTGAGGCAATAAGTTTTGGAAATGTGGCGGTGCTTTTTTTATGGGATAGGAGACAAACGGATCGCCTGATGGTAAGCAATTACCGCCGCCCATAGACGCCCGCACGACCAGAGGAGCCACAAGTGCGTTGCCGACCTTTTAAAAGGGGATTGGGCCTCCGGTATCCACACTCACTCCACGAAACACAACGTAAGCGTTGTGTCACGTGGTATTATTCCATTCGTGCCGAAACATGGCTCTCCCACGGTGAAATTCTGTCTCGCTTTTGGGTCGCTTGAAATTTCTCGATTTCCTACAAATGGACTGACAGAAAAAGGTCTGCTTAATTTACGGCGTACGAAAACTAATGTTTTGTGTGATTTTAATAAGTTGGAAAACCGCAGGCGAAAGCTAGTTGATAAAATCCGTTTGTTGTGGAGATAATGACAATGAGTTACGGTCGGTCGCCGGCTGCGGCGTTGTGGCATTGTACTCTTTATTTTATCTTTGTTTTACTGCTATCATTATTTCAAGTTTATAATTTTTTCTCCGGATTTTCGCTCCAGTCCAACACGTATTTTTGTTTATCTTGGACATTGTAGATTTCAATATATGAAAGATCACCAGATGCAAATGGCTCGACCGATTTGGCTGTTTTTTTTTGTTGTGTTCATAATTTTCGCTACCTATGAGGTTTGTATAAAAAAATCACTGGAAAAGTCGAAAATTTTGAAGAAAAAATAGAATACTTATATTTGAAATATGAATATGTTCTGTTTTTTCTTTCGATGAAATAATACGCAGATAGAGCTTCGCATATATACCAACGGTGCATACAGGCAGAAGTGTACTAATGTACACCTACAGTTCGCTGGTATCCAAAAACGTAATATTCTACATTTTGTGGAATTATTAATCGTCATTTTAATATCTACATAAAACCCGTCTGGAATTGGAATCAAAGAAATCAAACGTAACATAATCTTTAATAAGTAAAGAGATTTTACGGTTCGTAATATTTCATCGAGTATCAGGGTTCCGTGCCCAAAGGGTCTGTCCCAAAGCCTATTGTTGTGGCAAGTATGTTTTTTCAGGCATTTCGCTGAAAATAATATGTTAGGTTAGGTGCTCCGGGTACATAGTACCTGTCACAACAAAATCAAAATTAATAATATGTATGGCATGGTACAATACAAGACGAATCAAAGGTAAACAAGATGAACGTTGATTACGACAAAAATAAAATCCATTTATTTATTATCGCTATGGTATGGACGCGTACGGAACCTTTATTACGCGGCATTGAATTTTATTTCGCGAGCTTATTTAGCCGCCCGAACAAGTTTGCTTTTGAGATTGACGTTTGAAGGGATACTTAATATAAAACTGAATCCTCAGTGTATAAGCAATTTTCCGATACTTTTCCAGCAATTTATAAACGAAATCAAATAAAATACCCTCCAATAATGGCTTTAAAGTGTATTATTGTGAACTTTGCTGCGAATGACATTAGGTTTTTTCTCGGATACGACGACAGTGTCGACATACTGTACTGAGAAACAAGGAGCCGATTAAGCAAAAAATCTACTCTACTGCCGGAATCGATATAATCATTCAAGTCACGGATACGGTTCTGGAAATTTCGGAGCACGAAAATATGTTTAAATACGTAGCAATACCATAGCGGTTTTCAAAATTAGTGTGAAATCGAATTAGATCAAAATATGTATTTCGATTTAGTTCAACTATATTTTAGTACCGACAATCAAAAGCTCATATGTTAATGTGATTACAATATTCGCTATTAGTTCAAGCAGAATCTAATTATGTGGAACTCAATTACTGATATTCGATGAATATCGTAAAACACGCAAGTGTTATGTGATAACGTTTGTACAATGTACCACAGCAACTCGATTAAAGGCTGCTGTATTCCAATATTCTACATTTTGTGAAATTATTAGTCGTCATTTTACCCGCAGACGTGATGTGTTATATTGCTTACTAGATGTGATTAAACCAATTCACGATTTTGTTCTATAAATTCGTTGACTGAATTCAATAGAGGCGCAAGTAATGGATTCTCGTTCTAAATTAATATAATATTGACTTGTTCCATTTTTGAATTCAGTCAAGAAAGTAAACGTCACTCATCAAGTCTTCAGTCATACCTACACAGTAATTCTGGTCTGAAAGTACCTATTGAAATAAAAAAATCACTAAATTTTTCAAATTCGTTCCATCAAAATTTAGAGTATTTATTCATAGTCCTCGTTAACGTACTTCAAAGTGAGCAAACATAATAATAGGTACATCTTTCTGATTTGCACCCTTGGTATCGAGAGAGCAAGTGAAGCGCTAAAAACTATCGGATTCAACAAGCTCAGTCGCTCGCGGGCGCTGGACGGTGAAATTACACGGACTGCCAAGATGTCTTTGGAATTCTAGAAATCGTACGACTGTTTACTATTATATCGAAATCTTACAGCAGTTAAAATCATTTTGCATTTACAAAATCCTTACGCCAGATATATTAAGTAGTATCTAATAGATTTCTTAGTAACAAGCCTTTGAATTACTTTATTTTGTAGCACAAGCTATGCAGAATTTAAATGAGGTGATAGGCAATGGAACTGAGTAGATAATTTCAACTGATAACTGAAAATTTAAACATTTACAGTTTGTTATATTATTAAGTTTGTTGTATCACTCTCGAATATTGAGTTACTTCGGCCACGTAATGCGTAAAGAACATAACGCTATGGAGAGACTTGTTGTCCAGGGTAGGGTGGATGGCTCAAGATGCAGAGGACGCTCTCCTTTGCGATGGACTAACCAGGTGAAAGCTCTGACGGAGTCACCCCTAAATCTGTGCGTTCGGAAAGCCTCGGTTCGAGAGAGATGGCGGGAGACAATAAGAAAGGCCGTGCAACTCCCATGACCACAACTACTCTGCCAAGAGTACATGACGGGGAAGAAGAATATTACTAGGTAAAACTACTACTGATATGACTAGGATTTTTTGGTAAAAAACATGAAATATATACATATATTTGCCCCAAGTAGGTAGTCTAACTTTGAATAATCGTCGTAAACTGTATGTACATGGATGAAACGACTTACATGTATGACATACGACTGTTTTTTCTCTGCGCGACGTATAACGGTACCCAGATGTCTTTTTATTACCATAAACAAATTTTATGACGTCATTACGACGGAAATAATAAAGACACATCTGCAGTTTAGCTACAATTGCAACGAACTCATTTGCGGAAACAAAATTGCATTGCATCTTCAGTGTTTATTCCCCAATCTTTTATTCATAACAAACTATACGATACAGGAGAAACTTGGCCGTCGTGGTAGCGACTTGTCTGCTTAGTTAGGTATAGTCCTACCAGTATAGGTAATAGCACTGAGTCTATGACGTCACGTGATGCTTTATTTATTGTATTAAAATAAACTGTATGAAATGTATTTTATGATGTTATGATGGCAGACAGGTCTACCAGTTTATTTTTATTTGCTAGGTTAAAAATCTCGAAAAACGATTTCTTGAACGTTCAGCATGCCAAAATAGGTAACCATGTTGTATTCATAATTTAGCTGATATAAACTTAACTGCTTAACTAACTTCTACACATTATTTTACTGATTATCAACTGATTAGCTACAAATCCATTCATTCGACTTTAAATAAACAAAGCAATTCATGTTTTATGTTCATTTGAAAACAAACTAAATTTTTCTAAGTAATGTATGCAACATTAAAGAGTTTTTTAAATAAGTTCCAATCTAGATACTCATTTTGCTTACCCAGCCTTCTTTCCTCTACACATTCCCGACACCCGTACGCTACTTATCCATTGAGATCTAAACAACAGTGTACAAGGAATCGATGTTGGGCGCCGACCCGGCGGCGAACGACCGCGGCCTGCTGTGAACCGCTGCGATTGCGATATTATCATCCACTGCCTCATTACCATATAGAAATGTGCAATACCTACAGAGTTAGAAACTCCATGCTTTGTTAAACTATTCCTTTAGGATTTTGATCATTGAACCATTTCAGTTAACCAATTTTCAATCAAACATCAACAAAAACTAGAAATCAGTCATCGGCAGGCATTATTGTGGATTTTCCATCGTAATATGTATTTTTGAGATTGTCGTCATTCGCAACAGACCACAGCGTCAATGCTGCGTTAAATTACGCTATATTATGTTTCCGAATAGATACGAAGAGAGGCCTACGTCCAGCAGTGGACCAATATAGGCTGATCATGATGATGATGATGTTTCCGGATTAAATCATAAAAGAAACACAGAATAACATAAAGTAATCCAAAAGTATAAAAAATCAATAGCCGTATATAGATATAATGTGTATGAAAATCGGCTGGTTTTTGTATTGTCAGGGCAAGGTTTGTATGAAAGTTTTTTTTTTAAACTGATAAATTTACGTTAACGCAGGCGAAGCTGCCCTCGGGTCGCTTGTGTATAATATGAATGCAATAATAGCTCATTGCTGTTTCCTATATGCTGAGAGAACATTGCACCTTATGTTTAAACATTGCAATAAAACTACTTTTTACGGATTTTATCGCGTTGTATTGATATTATTTGATTCCCGACGTTTCGGATCCTTTACAGCATCCATGGTCACGGGTAGACTAAGTTGTTGGACGTCTTAATGTTACAATTACTAACAGCTACCTTACATTTTTGTTAATTATTGGCGATCCGATTCACGCAGAACGAGCTCACCGTATCCTTCAGTCTTGCAGTTTTGGGCTTGGACTTTGATTTTATGGATTCTATAATGGGGTTCCAAGCAGGTGGTAAGACCCAGCCATCTTCTCTATTGAAATTTGGATGTTTTTTAATTTCAATAGCCTCAAGGATCATCCTGGGAAGGAATCGGTTTTCTTTTGCGAGGACTTGTGGTTTATCAAATCTGATGTAGTGCTGGGCCTTGTCTAGAGTATGTTCACAAACTGCTGACTTCTTGAAACGGCGGTGTTTGACATCAGCGATGTGTTCTTTTACGCGGATCCCTATGCTTCTTTTAGTTTGGCCTATGTAAGAGAGACCGCAATCACAATCTAGCTTGTATACACCTGCATCTTGCAGAGGTATGTGGCACTTGACAGGTGGTAGGAACTGACTAATCTTCTTCAGCGGCTTGAAGTATGTTTTGATTGAAGCTTTTCGCGTAAGTGTCAGAAACCAGTATATAAACATTGCGGTAAGAATCGATGTGAGTGGCGGGGCGGTAGCGGCGCCCAGGCCGACGACCGCGGAAGTCGCTACTGCATTGATGTTATCAACCACAAAATTCATATATTTAATGGAAAACTATTTTATTTGATCGTAAAACTCTTTAATATTTCTTTTGGATATTCAAGGTTACTAATTAGATTACATTTCGTGTCGCTTATTTTTTATTTATTTTGCAATAAAAATTTATAATTAAAACGGTATGTAACAGTAAAAATATATTTATAATTTTTAAAAAACACGACTTTAAAAAATTGTGATTGTAAAAAAAAGTTTTTCTTTAATGAATCTCATAGGTAGGTACTGTTATAAACAAAACCATAATAGATATAATTGACTAATGGGTGACGTTAATCGTAGATTTTAAAATGTAGCAAGCGTTTACTGTCATAGCGTTTATGTTCAGAATAACACTTCTCTTTAATCTAGATGAAGGTCACTATTTATATAGGTATAGTGTTTTCTTACACGTACCTCTGACGTCATAACCATTGTGTAGACGTCTAGCCAATCACGCCCCTTAGTAATATCTAGCTGAGCTTCTAACATGAGTTAATAACCAACTAATGCAAACAACGAGGACTGAATATGACTAATATCTTTTATAAAACAAAGGTAAGTAATATATTTTATTTGTGCGGGTTATGTAGAAAGAATTGTATCAAGGTAATATTATACGATGTAATAATAACTCTTTTCACACCTATTCCACCCCCTTTCCTTTACCTACTTAACTCGTTATAAAAAACTATAGCGTTACATTTCCTGCCTACTTGTTAAATTTGATATGCTTTTTACAATATTCTTAAAATTTTTCGAAAATAGACCAAAAATAGGTTGCACTAAGCTAATATAGAATTATCTGCTAATTTTTATTTTATTTTATTTATTTGGGAAAATTAACGGTTGTACATTACAATAATACAAAACGAAAACAGTAAAAATACAAGATGCATTAAATGTATAACCAACGACATTTTCCACAGAATATTAAAAAAAAATTACAACAAAAATGGTTACTAATGTGCTAACCATTTTTGTTGACGATGACTTTCATGTATTCGATAAGATATAAATTCCGCGTTCTTCTCAGGATTCTATCTACTGTTTTAAAGACATAAAAACGTAGAAACTTGATTTAAAGCAGAAATATTATGGTGAAGCTCCTCATTAGTTACGCTAGAGGTCCTGGGTTCAATATTCAGCTCGAGTAGTTTTATTGGGTTTTTCTATGAAGTTCTTAATTGCAGCTCAGAGCTTGACTGTACGGATTCTCCCCCTATTACAAGGAACCTAAAAAAATCGTTTGTGCATGTAACTAACACCTCTCTCTTCGTCTCTGTCTAACCCTTCAGAGAATATAAGCGTGATGGTATGTTATATATAATTGAAGGTATTAGTAGGCATAACACTAGTGTAGTCTTCAATTATTTCTCATTACCGACTCCTTCATCCGCGTTACTGTGACAAGAATGAAGAGCGACGTTCGTCAGTCCACTAATTACACAGTGTCGCAACACTCGCAAAGAATGCAACCAAGTGACAGAGTGCATCAATCCCGACATAATTACGTGAGATTTTGTATAACGGTGTTATACACGGCCTTTCATGTGGTGTGGCTTGCTTACTTTAAGTTTCAGATACTGTAATATATCTAGTTTGAAAGTTCAAATGCTTAACTTTTAATCAGTTAGGGTGCTTATTATTAATTATGAATAATCTTTATTTCGGATAATTACCCATAAAATAGTGTACAGTAATAATAAAAGATGTAGTCAGCACAGAAAAACATATGTAAACAAAATAAACAATAAAATAATTCAATTAGAGATAATTCAAAAACAATAGAAACAGAATTTTTTTTTCATTAAAATATACTTATATAAAAATAGCTTAAACTGCTCTTAGGAAATATTGATAAAGGTGTTTTATGTAATGTCATGTTTAAAATCCTCTCGAAAATAATATGGAAACTTGGAAGAATTTGAAGATATAATTTTCATAAAATCATTTAAGGTTTAAATTAAATTATTTGAGAACATTTAAATTAATCCATTAAAATGACCAAAAAATAATGAGTTATTACAAGTAAAAAAAAGGTTTTACAAATTTACTGGTTAAAGTTGCTTACTTATAGAACAAAATAACATTTTCATGTGACTTTCTGTAGTCTCTGACTAGCTTTATGGGAAAAAGGCGTAAGTTTATGTAAGTAGGTCTGTAGGTATGTGTCTTGCATATACATAAGTAAATGAGTTTAAATAAAAAAGTACCCCGTCTGATGCTTAATCTTTCTTATAAGAGATGTAACATCAAGACCACTCAAGTAATGTATTACTTTTCAATAACTATGTATAGTTATTGAAATGAATAGTAGGTGTATTAGTATGCATACTCATCAACCAGAACCAATGCACGACAGCGTAATGAACTCAAAGATCCACAGAGGAACTTTAAATAATCTCAGATAGAATGAGCTAGGATTTTCTCACAAGAATAAGCTTTTTGAACATTTACGAATTGAAAAAGATTTTGCATAGGTATTTAAGCATTGATAATTAAATACTAAAATTTTAGCTTACTAAAATTAGCTTTATGGGAAAAAGGCGTAAGTTTATGTAAGTAGGTCTGTAGGTATGTGTCTTGCATATACATAAGTAAATGAGTTTAAATAAAAAAGTACCCCGTCTGATGCTTAATCTTTCTTATAAGAGATGTAACATCAAGACCACTCAAGTAATGTATTACTTTTCAATAACTATGTATAGTTATTGAAATGAATAGTAGGTGTATTAGTATGCATACTCATCAACCAGAACCAATGCACGACAGCGTAATGAACTCAAAGATCCACAGAGGAACTTTAAATAATCTCAGATAGAATGAGCTAGGATTTTCTCACAAGAATAAGCTTTTTGAACATTTACGAATTGAAAAAGATTTTGCATAGGTATTTAAGCATTGATAATTAAATACTAAAACAATTGCGAAAAGACGCGACTTGTAAAAAATGAGTGATTTCTCATGATTAAAAAATTAACAAAGACGTAATAATTCAAATAATAACAAGTATTATATTCTATACTAACTTTTGCCAGCGACTTCGTCCGGGTGGAATAGTTACTTTGTTCCCTAGTTCTTCGCCCGCGGTTTCACCTGCGTTGCCCCGTTCCTAAGGGTTGTAGCATGATGTTTTATAGCTTGAAACCTTTCTCATTAATCACTCATTTTCCCATCATTTCCCTTCACTGCTCTGCTCCTATCGATCGTTGCGTGATGAAAAGTATACTATAACCTGCCCAGGAGTATGAAGAACAATTGTACCAAGTTTCGTTGAAATCCGTCGAGTGGTTTTTGTTTCTATAACGAACATACAGACAGACAGACAGACAAAAATTTTACTGATTGCATTTTTGGCGTCAGTATCGATCACTAATCACCCGCTGATAGTTATTTTGGAAATATATTTCATGTACAGAATTGACCTCTCTACAGATTTATTATAAGTATAGATGAACAATATATAATGCTAGAACACAATAATAGTACCTAATCTGCTGCTATCCTTAATTTAACCGTAATCAAAGCACTTAACAATTACAATTTTCTGTAAAAAATCACTGCATATCCCTAATGAAAAACAGCCCATTCTCCTATTATGAAATCGAGGTTATCATTAAAAGCCTCGAGGGATGTGGGTCAGTCTATTCATAGAGACTAGCCCGGTCTCTGTTTATTTAAACTAATTAAATTTAATAGATAGTAGCTAGATGATAAAACAACCATGTTATTTAACCTCCTATTAAGATAACTTACCAGTCTTAACGCATACTTTCGAATGTAAAAAGAGCGATTAATGTTAACAATAAAAATAATATTTTAGTCCCTGTTCTGTTGTGTCCTGGGTTCGTTTCCCAGGTCCGATACTTGACAAATGCAGTGAACTGTAAAACCAGACGATAGCACGACGAAGTACGAACCCTTGCTTGTGAAGTCGTGACACACATTCATCGAACTTCGCCCACGCCAATATTAAAAACGCAACCAAAATAGTCTCTATATCAACGTAATAAGGTAGTACAAACTCTCCGATTACAATCGCTGGTTTATTGTACATGGTTCTCTCCCCCATAAAGCGGCACCCCACTTCATTAAGTGTTCGACGACCTGAGCGATTAAGTTAGGAGATTTACTTTTATAGGTGCGCGAAGCCACATACGTTACGGCGGCCTTATGAAATTGTTCCAGCACATTCGTGTTAAAATGAATTGTTATGACAACGCTAAAGTTTATATTGGAACATTTTTAGGCAGTTGTTTACTGAAATAAGGGTTAGTTTACATTGACTGTCTGGCACAAAATTCTGATTTAGGTAAATGTACGACGTATCAGAAACTCGCAGGTCTGAACTATTTTCAAAAATATTGCAAGTTTCTGGATTTGATTTAAAAGGAACAATAAATTCTTGGGTGCCGATTTTGATTTGTAACATAAGCCTTTGTTCCGACTGTATGTATAAAGATTCAGTAAATTGTTAGACGTTTATCAGATTCATATCAATACTGATCACTGGATGATACTTAAAACAGGATTAGTTATTTACGATTAACCTTAATTAAAAGATTAAAGAACTTTTTAATGATCCTGAAAATAAATACTAAGCTTGAATTTTTGCAAAATTGATTTTACCCAAAACCAAGGGTCAATATCTGATTAGGTATACTTATAAAATCTGTTTAAAGGCGTTGCATTGAATTATTACCATCTCTATTTCTTTAATTACTACACAAAATTAAAACATTTGTGTAAGAGTCTTTAAAAGATCTATTTACATAAAAAACATATTTATCATTTCTAGTAGATCTATAAATTCGTATAATTTACGAGATAATATCAAACAATTGTACAGTAAAGTCGGTTATAAAATTGAAGCAACCAAATTGCTTTTACTTAGCAAATTATCTTCACGTTCATCGTCACAATTGCGCACAAGTTGTGACGGATCTCTATCATAGTTTGTTACCGAGACAATATCACGTTTAGCTTGATACAATGTATTTAACAACTTGATTTACGCCACCTAAGACAACAAATATTTTATGACAACTAGAACCAAACTGAAAACCATCGGAGAACGGAGTGTGGGACAACCTGTGTCTGCAAAGTCATTGGATGCAGGAGCCATATAACCGGTTCTCTTAGAAGTCTTTAGGGGAGGCCTTTTACCAGCATTGGACGTCTTTTGACTGATATTATGAGAGCCCAACTATGCAAGAGGTTCGTCAACAGCGCATTGTTTAAGAATTTATTTGTCCCCCAAAAAAAACCGAAGGCTCCATCTGTCTCGCTATCCTATATTACTAAGCACTATGTAGCCCCAGTGCTAGTTGGTAGCTGTCAAATATCTGAAGTCAAGGGGCATCCTGCACTAATTGGGAACCTACTGTCAAATATAAAGGTTTCTCTCATGTTACCGTATACTTATGAATGCATAAAGGTTGTAAGTTACAAGAGCACATCATGACAAAAGCGTAGCGTTAACACGTCAGGAAAACTATGAAAAAGAATCTCTATTCGACCACGCGTAAGTGTCAATCTCATTTATTGTCATAGTATTCATGCAGAAAGCTGAGAAAATAAAATAATTAAAAAAGCTGACATACAAGAGGCTGAAGTTACAGAGCAATATAGACGTTTTTCTCTACCTCAAACATCTGATAACGTAATTCCATCTACACCGGTTACAAGAGAACTCCAATATACAATTTAACGACACAAGATGTAGATAGTAAAATATTCATAGTACGCGTTTAAAGATTTAGGGCCGGCTTTAAAGTGCCACGCAGGGGAGCATTGGAGGGAGTCACGCCCGTTACAAGGTCAAGGAACCAGACAGTTGGGGAAATGTCTGGTTCCAAAGGTAACACTGATCACAGGTACTTGATTAACATTTCTGTATGCTGAATGCGAATTTACGACTGCGAGGTCGTGATTTACTGAAACCGTGACTGGAGTGTTTGGATATTAACTATTTGCAGATGACATTAACCCTTACACAATTATTTAAATAAATTAATAGCAATGGGTTCGGTGGATGGTGGACGTTATGGACATTATTAAATTTCGATAGTCTAAATTATTTCAACCAAGTCATACCTACTTAGTAATTGAGATTGAATGAAAACATATGACCGAAAAGCTTTTCATACATTCACATGTTTAATGTCAATACTGCTGCATTTTTTAAAATAATTATAGTATAAAAGCGAAAAAATAATTTTTCATTAATCTAATTTAAATTATTTGACAAAAATCGTATATGAAAGAATGTCATAAACATGAAATTATTCCATGATTAAATGTTGTAAAAAGGACTCTCCGAGGTGGGGTTAATTGACCACCAAGTATGCGTTGGCAACTTGGCTGACTCCATATTTCGTCCTTTCTATTTTCTTATAATAACAGAGTTCCATTGCAATATGAAGCAATCTTACAGCTATGTTTACTTCAAGTGTAATCGATTTAATAACCGTGGACCGCCGAGCCTTTATTAACAACTGCAGCTTTAATTTCCCAGCGGATGAGAGCATACAAGTACTAGCAACACTTCCGTTGTAGTCTAGCGACATCCGTGGATGCAGTGTACCTATATGCACTACAATAACTTCCATTTTATCTCGACACGTATACTGTATATAAAACTGAAGTGAAAAAATAAGAACTACCCTACTTAAGGGTCCGGCGGAGCTTTAATTGCCCACAAAAACGTAATACCGAAATAAATCGTAATCCAGAGAATATTCTATCAAATTATGTTATTATTCGGATTTAGATACCGTTAATCTAGATTCCTACGGTACACTTTCGTCTACTACAACATCACTGGAAATAAAAGACCGGAATATTGTTCTAAACTTGGTTAAGTTATCAACAATTGCATTCACTTATATTTATTTCCAGTGAAGTATTTTGGATGAAATGGAAGGGTAGGAACCTAGATTAAGTATCGGAATCCGAATAATAACAGAATTTGATAAAATTGTGTTTGAATTACGATTTATTTCGGTATTACGTTTGTAAAAGAAATTCGGTCCTCTTAATAGTATAAACGTTTGTTTGTTTGTTAGGATGTATGAATGTTTGTTACGGATCTAGATAAAATTTGGCATAGACATAGATTATAGTCTGATATAACACATAGGCAGCTTTGTATGTAGTTTGGACGCATTTCTTCTCTTTTCCTTTCTTATTCTGAAGTCCGCAGGCAAATAAGTCGCGCGCAGAAGCTAGTATAAAGGAACAATAAGCACTAAAATCCTATTATTAATTCTGAGCATCAGTAATTGTCTAGATATTTTAAGGATTCTTCTCAGTATACTGTATCAAATAATGACGCCTTGAATGTAAAATTTTAAAAGAAGAAAAAAGAATACTTTTTATTTTGGACTCTCATATATAAATATTTCTTTGTTCCAAAATTGTTGTCATATATCCCGCATAAATAGATTAGGGTGCATAATTTAAACATTGTTATCTTCACCAACAAATAACTTGTAGTTTTGGAATTATTTTCGTATGCACGAGTATCTGAAACGATTTAATGGAAAGAGTCTTTAAAGCTTAAGGGAATGAACTATTTCAATATTTCAAATGAGCTAGAATTATCTTAAATAATACGTCTGGTTCTGAACATCTTTTGGTCGAAATTTAATTAAGCTTGATAGTTTGTGAGACAAGTGTTGAATCGGTAATTTGTAGCGGCCTATATTAAAGCCGTCATTATAATATTAAAGGGTCAGGTCGGCCAGTGAAAATAGGTCAGGTAGGCATAATATACATGATGCAGTAGGCTCTGAACGTTATTATATCATGTCAAGTTTTCATATCTTGGAATTAAGTGAGATAGAAATATCCGCATCTTGTGAGGAATTATAGCCGGTTACATATTCGTAAAGAACTCGCTCTTTGGGACTTGACCTACTTTTGTATTTATGTCCGACATACTTGTTTTTTCCTGTGAAGTTTTTTTATTATGTATCTCATTGTTACTTTTTCAATAGATGTAAGTCTGTAATGATTTAATGAAACCTAGTTGTCCATTTGTTCAATTAAAAACAACAAAAAAAACAATCCTACGAATATCCGTAATTGCGTCTCGCCGAAATGGTATTTTCTTGCTTGTGTTCATACTATGATTAATAACCTGTTGTAATTGCTTTATGAAATTACATAAAAATAAGGTGAACTTCATTCAAGGCTGGCTAATCTGGTAGATAATAAGGTCGACAATTCAATTTCCAAGTTTTCCTGTCAGGAAAATCTTGCGTTTCGATTAGCAAGCCTCTTTACGGCAGGTAATATAAATGCCAACAGGCGTGCTCTCTATAATATTCGATCTAAAAATTTGTGAACTGTGAACCAAGTTTTTAGATCGAATATATGTATGTAATAAGGTTGTAACGTAATATATATGTAGTTTCTTGAGCTTCATTCGTGCTAGGCTATTGAACAGGTGGCTGTCATGTGGAGATTTCCCGCGGGAGGGGCGCCCACGCATAAATTGCGCAAAAGAAAACGATCAACAGTGCGCGATCGAGTGTAAGTAATCGTAATACGAATCGTGAGTGGTTGAGCAATCATTTTATTCCAGTAGTTTGCACTGTTGAGACTACGGAACGAAATATTTTCCACTATATTCCTATCAGCTTTACGTAGGTTTCAGCTATGTTCATTTAAACGAACTCAGCATAATAAAAAGTTAGCAGTCAGACAGTCCAGGAAGGCCTAGAAAACGCTGGCGCCCGCAACTTGGACACTTTCCAGAAACACTGGCCTCAGATAGCTCTTGACAGAGATCAGTGGAAGGAGATGCTAAGACTTTTGGTCAGTAGTGGGATCACATAAGTTAGATAAAAGCCAGCACTACGTATTTATATAAACCAAATTTTAAATGCTTTTAAATGCTAAAACAATCCGCAACTCAGTCTTCTTAAAGTTCTTGAAAAAGCTTTTCCCTGAAATCAGTTACTTATAGTGATTCAGTTTCTAAAGAAGTAATTTTATTCCGCAGCTTTTAAATTTTCCTTCACAGCATTTCTTGGTACAAACAACTAGGACAAAAATCTCTTTTTCTTACAAGTTTTATTATATTACAAGATTGTAAGAAGCAGGTAACAATATTTCGGCATTCATTTATTTTTCTTACTTATAATTTATGTACCTATTATTTTTACTTTTGTTTTTCTATTTTTATTTTACTTTGTTATTTTAACAAAGGTCCAAGCCACTAACGGCACTTAGGACTCCGAAGAGAGAAACCTAATTGTTATAACATGTATTAAATTAAATTATTTTCATATGTTTTTAAATATTTTTACAAGAAGGACAAACTACCAGGGTAGTCAGGACTCTAAAGAAAGGAACCTTAGCTGTCTGCATACGGTTCTTTACCCAGCTGCCTAACGATAGCCTCCGCAGGTCTGAATCGAAATAATAATTAATATTACAATTATGTAGCTTTGAGTATCTATCCTAAAAATAGTACAATCATCATAAAATGAAAGCCAATATATGACCATGTCTTATATAACATGGATGCATTGTTAGTGGACGTGCTGAACATAGCTCTCTTATATGGGCAGCTATGTACAGATCTACATACTGATATTATTGCAGTAGATGTGATTAAGACAGGACCAACGTAACAGATGTGAATACATACACAGGCCCATATACTCGTAGTTGCTGTCAGTAATAACATAACATCTGTTACGCGGACAGAAGATTTTGCATGTTCACAATTTTGCGTACAAAATGTACGATAACGCTTGAGTGGCCAATTTGATATAACAAAAGCCGCGGAACGGTCTTTGTTGCTACATTTTAGATATGATAAGATATAAGCACGGGGCAATACCATGCAATCGAACCACTTCACTGAGGCGTGGTTTTAGATACACTGAAAGCTTATAGTTTAGTTCATCGTTTCACAACCTTTTTAGTATCCACTACATAGTTTAAAAGTTAACTAAATATTGCCACCCCGTCTCTACAATATATTAATTTGACCTTTGGCTCTTAAACGGTGACTGATTTGTCCTTTTTTCAGTATTGTGATAACTGATAACGCAGACTCATTTAAATTTTTAAACGCAAATTTAATGAAATAAATGGATATTTCGTATATTTCTTACTTATTAAACACAGCGATCCTCTTTAACACTGAAAGCGGGGAGGCTTTCAGTGTTGCAGGCTGAGAAACAATTATTTAGTTTATTAAGGTATCTATAATAAGTTTATTTTATACTTTTTCTTTTATCCCTTGTCATATTTTGTATTATAAAATATATGGCTGACATAAATTTACATTTTACATTCAAGTTTTAAAACAATATCGAGCGTGCTTTACAAATTTCAAAATTGAAATAATATATTTTTCACGGAAGTGAATAAAATGTTATTCAATTTCGTGGGAGAGTCATGCTTCGGCACGAATGGGCCGGCTCGACCGGAGTGAGACCACGGCCTGGCAGAAAACCGGCGTCAAACAACGCTTACGTTGTGTTTCGTCGAGTGAGTGAGGTTACCGGAGGCCCAATCCCCTTTTAAAAGGTGGGCAACGCACTTGTGACTCCTCTGGTGTTGCGGGTGTCCATGGGCGGCTGTAATCGCTTACTAGCAGGCGATCCGTCTGTTCGTTTGTCCCCCTATCACATCAATACAAGAGTTTTTGAAAAGCTTCGGACAACTTTCAAATGACTGCTTACTAAAAGAATTGCTAATGCCTTTACAAGATGCGAATGTCTCTAAAGTGTGATCTGATGGAATTTCCATTCTCCAATTTGCAACTGCAAACGACGGAACTTCAATTTAATCGAATTTTGATCTCAAGAAACGTTGCAATTGGAATCTGTAGCTTCTTGTTTGAAGCGAAGGAGACGACTAATGGAATTATTCGTCAGATCGCTAACAGGGATATCATTTAATTTCTCCGTCCACAGAAGCCTCAATGAAATGTGACGGCAATTGATAACCGTGTTTTGTTATCATTGGCTGTATGACTGCCTCTGAGTGCCTTCCATTGTTTGGCAATTTGTAGGTAAACGAAATATGGATTAACCTGAACGTTTGAACAACAAAGGCTGGGCCTGAATCTGTCATTGTTCAGAACATAAAACACAATTTATATCAATTGATTTCGTATTAAGTGGCTCCTAAATTATCAGCACAGGTAAAATATTGTTTTTGACGTTTTATCGTATTGATTTTCAGTCTTATTTGAATTGGTAGCCAATAAATTATACAATACGACTTCGGGAACTAAGTTTGTTTTGTGGTGAAGTTAAAAATCAATAGTTCAATGATATTTGAGCTAATATGCTAATGTAAAGCTGTATTCCACTGCTGTGTTGGTTGCGCGAAGGTTTTGTGAAAACAAAGGCTTCATATTGTTGGTTATCCCAGTTATATATCAACCTTTAAGTAGTATAATGTAGGTATGTTCTAAAACGAACACCGTTCGTGATACCGTATGTAAATTGTACGACAATATTGCTTTCTCGCAGTTCACGGGTTAGCCTGGATTTCGTGGTAGTAACAATAGGGTCATAATTTTCTCTTTTTATTTATTTAGACCCATTTTTGTCGCGGAACCTGATTTATGTAAAGAGACTTAAAGACTTTCAGGCAATGTAAATTACGATAACAAAGCCACATTTACCCAATACCACAAACAGTTTACAGTCAACAATAAGTTATTTGTAGGTACAAATAAAATATTTCTAGCAATAAATATTGTTTTACGATATTATGACAGGCCCAACCTAGTCACGAACTAGTAATTAGCTCGAGTTATAAACTATCTATGGATTTTATGGGATATTTTTTAAAGAGAGACTTAATTCATTGGAAATATTTCCAACTCAATGAGTGTGTCGATATCTAATTATAATAAAACTAGCGACCCGCCCGCGGTTTCACCCGCGCTGCCCCATTCCTAAGAGTCATAGCGTAATGTTAAATAGCTTAAAACCTTCCTCTTGAATCACTCTATCTATAAAAAAAACCGCTTCAAAATCCGTTGCGTAGTTTTAAAGATTTAAGCATACATAGGGACGGACAGACAGCGACAGCGACTTTGTTTTATAGTATGTAATGAAGTCAAATAGTAGATTCATATGGAAAGCGCCTTAGAATTCGCTGTAATTGTAAGATTTATAATTGGAACATCAACCACAATATACTCTGATAATAAGTACAACAGCAACATATTTTCATGTGGTCAACCTGCTGAAAACGATTTTTACGCAAACGCATTTAACGCAAATGGATTCAAAGTTACCCTCTAGTACTTCTTTCCCTATCTTTGCACCACCAGCATTGAGACTGGTAACTTCGTAATTAATGGTTCGTACAAGCACAAACTTCACCTGACTTAGTTTGCTTGGCTTTAAACTGTGAACCGATTCGTTTTCTAGTTTTCACTTAATTACAGTTGTATTTGAAGTTGAAGTTGAGCCCTTTTGACACTGATTTATTTATACGTTATATTAAATTTTCTAGCAGGCAGGGCGCGTTAGCATGCCCCACACGCAACACTTCGGTGGCCTAGCTCCCGCCAAGATGGCGGCAGACGGACGCCATATTTATTTATGAATTGAATTCTCTATGGACGATCGCGATCCAATCTAAAAAGCGTTGAGTGTGTGGAATTTTTGCAACGTCAGAAAAAAATGGTAGAAATTCATACGTTTGGTTTGATAGGTAGGTTGATTCAATTTGATTCCACTTTCCCTTCGACGCAAACTAATCTTCTAGAAATAATTGATCTCCTACAATATTCCTAGCCTACTTAGTTAGGAAACTTATTTGAACGATTTAAAATTAAACTGAAAATATTTTTATCGTGGACTTATAAAATAGCAATACTTTTCATTGTATTTTTTCATTTCATTACTTTTCATTGAAACTTTGGGGAAATGTTTGCAGGTACTGTTGGATTTAATTATTTCGAAGAACAATTGCTTTGTGCAGATTGTATGCATGCCTCACATTAAGCTACGAAATGAGATTATAAGCTTCAGGAATGTTGAAGAGCCTTAACTTTTCACGATTTCAGCATCTACTTACATAGTAACTATATCGCTTTATATTGAAAAATTTCAAACAGAATTTTTTTATTAACATCAGGGGGTCCATTTTCACGATATAAAGAGGAATATTTCCAGGTCACACCTTATTAAATTCCGCATTAGGGCGATGCAATAAATTAACGACAGCAAGCGCGCGCTACTCGACTCCGTTTAATGAGAATATATTAAGAGAAACTGACATCTTGTGAAAAAACTTGAGACTTACATATAGACATCTTACTTATAGACTTGATGCACTATTTTGAAGAATTTTAACCAATCTGAAGCTAAACAGTTCTAAGACTTACAACTGAACATTATTTCTGTTAAATGTTGGATGCATGAAATGCGTTTACGTAGGTTTTTGTAGGTACTTTTATTTAATATATATTTATTTCTTGATCGTTCAATGTGTGTAATACTGAAGATCGTTTATCAAGGCTTATAACTGAATGCTATTATCCTTAATGACACGACGATTGCTTAGTTGATAAGGCTATCTACCGAAACCGCAATCATTACTCCGAGCTTGCAGTATTTATCACACTAAGCGCTTCCATTTACATCGAAAGCGATATATATATAGGTATACATCTGCATAGATACACATATATATAAATATTTTTTATAAACATATAGGTGTGGTTAAAGACTATTATTGATCTAATAAAACGATTATAGTAATTATGAAACACGTAATCGCAACCGTGCCTACTTTTGCGTCTTGATGTTTTGATTTTTACATGGTAAAATGGTACTAAACCGTTAACCTGTACTTCTGTCTAGAATATTTTCTATTTTTGCCAATGATAAGGAAGAATCGAACAATCCTTCAGGAACACGAACAGTTGATATTACTATCAAATATTTGTACAAATTAATCTTATAAAGATTCAGCTTTTTGGAATCGTTCACTTAAAATTTATTAACAGTTCATTAGCGTTTGTAGAAGCTTATTTGAAGTAAAAAACTTGGAACTTTACTCTATCCATTTACAAATCCACAACTACAGTTCCAGACGACAAAGCGAATACATAAGGTCAAAAATATCTTTCAGACACAGCAAACAATGAAGCTCAAATGATGTGGAAAATATATTTTGATTGAAACTTTTCGTGCCTCTAATGTTTTTTCTGGTTCAAGAGTCGCCTGAAGAGCGTAGACTATTCGGGATCATATAGTGGAATGGCGATAAGAAATGTATTGTATGTTCGATAGTTAGCAATAAACGTTTGATTTTACGTGTTCCTTGAAGTGATGTGCACCGTGGAATCATGTCTGTTTTGTACTTAATGATAATCCTCCAACCACTACTGCTTTCACCACCACATGGACTGTGATCGCAGTATTTACGAAGATAATACTGATGTTGAAGCTGCATTGTTTTGTTTTAATGCTGGTTTATCGTGCAAAAGGGTGGGGCAACGTTTAAAAAAAACAGTAACCTAACCAGATCTACCATACAGAACATTCATCACACCCTTTTCTTTTTAATTCTGTTTATGCACACAGGTGACGACAACACGGGTTTTGTCTACAGATTGTGATCTATCGGATATCACTACGAATCCTCTGTTTAATTCTAATAGGAAATAAGATTTGAAATGAAATGTCCTTTGCGCTACAGAAAAACTATCATAGACTAGACTTATACGTGTAAAACTATCTGTACGATTTGCTTTATCTTTGGTGAATCCTCCACAAAAAACTGATAAGCTGCCTATTCATGCGTAGCACAGACATTCAGTGAGCGGTGAATTATCTACAAAGAAATATACCCATAGCTTCATATAGCGTCTGTATTCGTAATTTAGCCGGTTAAAAGGGTACCTACAACACTCATACTTATATGACTTGTGTTCCAACATCATGAAATCTCGCGTAAATTCTTCAACGTTGGGTAATTGCATGAATAATGAATTACCATGAATTACGTTGTACTTTTTTAGTGGCTTGAAAAAGATATGAAAGATAATATTTGATAGATTTTATTGTTTGTTGCTTGTATTGACCATGACATAACTGATAGTCCCCCATCGAACAATGCACCGAATGTTAGTGAATTAAAATTATTTATTCTTTATTAACAATTGACTAACACCCATAGAATAAAGAACTAGTTTTTCTGTAGAAAGATACAACGCGAAATATTAGTGTTGAATCTTTATATTATAGCGAAGAGATCGGAATTAGATATTAGTGCATTTTAACGATTTACCAAGCACCTAGCTATTTAGCCCATTTGATATTCAATTTGGTTTGAAATTCAAAATTACATTTCATACGTGTCAAAGTCGATACGTGACTTTCACCAACTACGTCGTAGGAAATAGCCGATGCATCATACATATCACGTTTGTAAGCTATATTCAATGACCCCGACAAAAAGTACGGAGCCAAATATTCTGGCAGCATTACGAAGTGGTCGGAAAACGTGGAGTAACAAATTTAGCGAGTTTCAAACTGTCGACGCGACGTCAGCGATTGGCTTCGTTTGCAAGCGTCAGGCCTGGAGACTCCGAGCGATTGAAATGAAGCACTGTGTACTTAAACTTAGTTATAAAATATTTAAATGCTTAAGGTGTCTCCGTGTTAAAATTCAGGAAAGTCCAAGTTGGAGCGAAAGGTAAGAATTTTATCATAGTTTTTTTCTAACTTCATGACAAATTCAGTCAGTCAATTAAACATGACATGTAAACTGTGAACAAAAATCCAATAGATCTAGACTGCTTGAAAAAGATTAACGACAGTTTATGGGGATAAATCGCTTGCACGCCACTGTATCTCCAATAGGCCGAATATTAGTTTAATTTAGCGTGTGATAATATGCAAATTAGTTTCCATTAATTATACACGAACAGGCTGCTACCACTGCTATGATACGTTCGCTTTAATAAGAGTGCTCGCCACACAATGAGAGTTTGAACAAAGCTTTGCTGTTTATAATGGTGGTTGTGTACGACAAATACTCGACGTGAACTGTGAACAATGGAACATGTTTACATGGATCTTGGGGGAAAATATTCTTCTGGATTAATAGTTAAAATGTCCTTTTTAATGTTAAGAGAGTCGCAATCGTAGCGGTTTAATTAAAAACAATACTTTTGTATTGCATTGATAGTTGTTAAGGGTCTGGCGGAGCTTGAATTGGCCACATAAACGTAATACTGAAATAAATCGTAATCCAGATAATATTCTATCAAATCCCGAGAATGCGCGTGAGTAAACCGTGTCTTTAAATAGTTATGAATACGCCTCACGAAAGTATTATACAAATTATGTTATTATTCGGATTTGTATACATCCTAGTTGTTAGGTTCCTACGGTACTATTTCGTCTTAGTAGAAGTAGTAGTCTACTTCACTGGAAATAAAACACCGGAAAATCGTTCCAAACTGGGTAAAGTTATCAAAAATTGCATTCACTTACATCTATTTCCAGTGAAGTATGTTGGACTAAATGGTAAAGTAGGAACCTAGATCCGGTATCAGAATTCGAATAATAACAGAATTTGATTAAATTGTGTTTTAATTAGGATTTTTATTTCGGTATTCGTTTGTAAGAGAAATTCGGTCCGCCGGACTCTTAAACGTCATGAATAACGAAATATAATTAAAAAAAAAATAGAATAGAAAGTAGAATAGTTCTGAAACCATAAACCGAATAACCTTTTTCAGAATTCTAGTTGGGAAATACAAAATATTTTGCTTGACCCACGTTCCACTGCGCTCGTTCAAAAAACCCTCCTTCCAGTGTTTTGAACTAGAATCCATTGCGAGAGATTGCATTTCAGTGAGCGTGCTAGAAAAACACATTGCAATTTACTCAGGTGAGCACGCTCTGAACGTAGCCTGTATTCGTAATTACAATTCCTGTCTAAAATACGAGCGATTTTCAAAATTGTGAAACTTCACAGCTTGCCCGAGACTTTAATTATTGCTGATGAGTGCGGAGTCTTGGATTTTATTCCCAGGCTGATTATAAATCCTAGCTCCCGACGAAATAATCAAATTTTTCCTCTGGAGCTTGGATTGATGCGTGGGCATAGGCTTACTTACAAATTATGCTATACATGTTAAAACAATTTCAAACCCTTCGTGGAATAACAGCGTGATATTATTTTATGACAGATTCAGTTTATAGATGAGAAGTGCTGTAGTCCGCAGCGTCAATCACGTAATTAGTCAATAAACGGAGTGCGCAAACGAGAGTGGTGGCGTTATAGTGAATGTGACAAATTACGTGGCATATGACGGACGCGCGGTAATAAAGTTATGAGTGAACGCGACTGTAGCCAGTACGTTGACGTGCCTATAATAGTGGATTTGTTTTAAACACCAAGATTTTATGATGTTTTTTTATTAATAATTAAGTTTGGATTTTAAGAGGATCAATAAGCAACAATAGTCCAGCGGTACGATCATTGGACTGCCAAGTCGTGAGATTCGAGTTCGGGTCCAAGGCAGGCACCTGACATTCGAAACCATGTACCTACATATTAATAAATTACTTATCAATCGCTTAAACGGTGAAGGAAAATCGTGAGCAAACCTGAGCGGGTCCTGACTTTAAAAAAATGCCCGAACGGATTGAATTTCTAGATGCAAATATACGAGTACAATCGGGATACGTGCAGACAGTTGAACACTCCCATTTAACTTAAATACCCGCTAAGACTGACAAAACTAGAGCTTCAATTTTTGGACATTGATCCTTTATTTTTGGTTTTGTTTTTATTATATAACTTCTTATGCTATAATATATATTCTAATATTCTATCCGGACTAAAAAGACACACTGCCCAAGTGCCCATAGATGATAAAAGATTGCATGATACTTATTAAAATAAAACTAGATACTACACAAAAATTATTAAATAAAATATTCGCTTAGGTATTAAAAATCAATACTTATATGACATTTCTGTAAATAGATCTTTTATGATTTTAATTTGCCATCAGTCATGCAAGTAACGCCATTGCTACATGGTGGCGGAACGGTCACAGCTATTTATTTTTTATTTATGCAGGTAGAGATGACAAAAGGATTTGGTAGGTACCTTTGTTTAGACAAAAATTGTGAAATAATGTATCGCGTGATTATTTTCAGCTGCCTAGGTACATACTAAACCTATTGACGGATATTATTTATAACGCAACCTACGTCAAGGCGAAGATGTCGTTCGCTACCTATAAGATGTATATATAACTCTTTTGTCGACTGTACATAATTATAGTACAAGTATTGAGCGGATTCTGCAGAAAGATCAATAGATGGATTGCCTGCAAGCAAGCATTATTAGTATTACTACAGCACTGTCTACGAGAACCACCGAGAACTTGAATTGAAGGCAATTCTAAACCTTTTTTCTATCGATAAAGAAAAGCTTTGTAGCAGTACTCTCAAGTCGTAAACCAATTTAAAAGATTAAATTACAAGTTACAACCGAGGGACTTGTATTTGTATTGTGTGGTCCTAGTAAATCTTACTCATCGTACTAAATATTCAGTACAATATACAATCGCAGATGTTATAACTACCAATTCTAACTTAATGTCGTCCGCACATGCCCACTAGACAAGCAACACGTACATACATGAGACATAACAATCAAGGCCACTTAGTGACATGAGTTAGTGGCGCTGCTGCCAGCAGACGTACTTTACATACAAATTGTACTGACATTGTATGTTTAGCAGACGTATTAAATTAGGTGTCTAATTGATGTTTCGGAATGTTCTTGTTGATTTATTGAGACGAAATCAGACGGGATACGAAGATGCAATTGTGTACTTAATATAAAGGCAGCAAACGACAATACGACATTACTAATAATATAACAAAAAAACAACTCTATAGTCAAATACAAATAAAAACTCCATATAAATTGCTGACAAACTTGTACGGGAAGGAAGTGATTAATGTTTGAGAACTCTTTCAATAAACAAGAGAAATTCAAGGCACGAAATTTCGAGTACGCGAGCAAGCGCAAGCGAATCACAGGGAATTTTCGGAAATGAGATAAGAGGACACAGCGGCCCTCTCCATCTGCTGATGAGTTTTAGTGGCTAAAAATCCTTGAACGCTACATTCCTTGGTGTAATCCCCCAAAGATCGACCTCTCAAAAGGGCCAGCGCGGCCATCCCTGAGCCTGCCCTGATGACAAATACTTTGCTACTTACTTTGCTTTTTTTATTTATATAAATAAAAATCAATCGCCGCATGTATGAAAGAAAACGCCTGAACCGTTTTTTATTGTTCTTAATTGCCAGGAAATGGTATTGATGAAGGTTTTTGTTTTTAATTCCATCGCAAAATTTGCATGGGGAAATTAACGCAGGGCGAGCTGTGCACGGGTTGCTAGTATTTAATATTATTTATTTAAATCGAAACCTCTAGAAAATTAACTTAAAAGGAAACCTCTAGAAAATGGGCTTCAAACAAGTGTTTAATTGAATTTTATCACGAACGAAAGTCTAATTTAAAGTTAACATACTTATGTGCACGAGTTTAACATAGCCTCGTGTCGGCCTAGCCACGCCAACGCTCCACTTCACCGCCACTCAAGTGGCTGCGACCTATTTGGTAAGCTCAGCATCCATTGCGACCTAAATTCCCTCACAGATATCTGTCAGTCCCAGCCAGCGACGCATCTGCACCGGGCAAGTCGATTTGTATGTTACACCCCATTTGGCACTGTTTACTGGTACAAGATCTGAAATTGCCCCGCTAAACGCATTGGTGAATATTTATGTTTTGTATTCGTCTTTTTTTTTGGAAGCTTTGGTCATTACATTATCTACCTATTTTCATGTTGGGCATGGTTCTCTTCTCCAAATTAGTGACGTTAGGCTTTAGTCGACCACGCTGGCCTCCTGCGGATTACTAGACATCACATACACATACCGTCGAGGAAATATGTCTTATAATATTCAAAGCTGGAGATTTTCCGTCACGAACAATATTAAAATTTGAAATTCGTATTCTCAAATGTTTGTAAAATATTGTTTTTCCATGTCCAAGGAATTTAAATTAGGCTAGACATTTATGTCCGTCAAGTTATTCTATTAACTGGTATCGCACAAAATTCTTGACATCTAGATTTCGCGGAGATATTTGGTTCGGTATTGCGAAATGTCGTGCGATATTTTATACAATAAATTGAACTGTATTTAACAGTTGCGGTCCGCCCCCACTTTTTCCGGATTTAATAGATAAGAAGATCCATTAAAATTAATACAAACTAGCTGTTTAGCTGTAACTGGTCAGGGAATTTGCATATATTTCTTCAAATTTATTGTCAACTAATAAACACCTTTAATATATATATAGTTTGTGTGGCGTTACAGTTATAAAATATTCGTGTGTCTGTCAATCATCATCATCATTAAAAAGACTCAATCTAAATTATTCTAGATATATACCTCTGCACAATTTCTATTTCTTCTATTTCAGAAATTGGGTTTAGTACAAAGTTAGTACTTATTCGTTTAAAACATGAAGGAAACTTGTTATTTAGCGATGAAGTATGCAAATAAATACCATTAATATCCTAAAATTACTTGCTTTCAGAAAATTAATATCGCAATCAAGTAGTACTGCCGAAATTGACTCAGGCATTATGTTTTGTAAGAGCTTTGGTTAATTACAAAGTACTGCTAATTCAACGGTTGCCCAGTTCATAAAAAAACAAAATAAAATTGTTATAAAACAGAGTTATTATAAAATCCGAAACACAATATCGCTTCGCTAAATGAAAAAGGGAAACAATTTGAAGTTAATTTTTCAGTTAATCGGATACCTTTGTATGAGTCACATTCCCCGCGCTAACAATTTGGCAAAAAATGCAAGCTTTGCCGTGTGACAAAATCCAATTGGTGATATCTAGTAACGCTTCTCATGACAATTTTTGTCAGAAGAAGTAAGGACTCGATTGGCCTAGCGTCTAAGCAATAAGCTGTAAACAATACTACGGGTTGGTTTCAATATATTTATGGTGGAGTTGGAGGACAAGCAACAGATGATTAAAGTGGAGAAGAATAATTGTAAAAACTGTATACAATATAAATATACTTACTTGTTACGTGTGGAGTGAACAAAATCGACATGGAGATGTTACTGCACTCAGGTCATCTGTTAGCCTTTCGATATTTAGAAATGGTACATAATAATCAAGTTGTAATTCCAAATAAGCGTTTCTACTTCCAAACACCGAACCACCAAAGTTGGTACGCCAACTTAATTACCCAATTCATCTCTCAACAAGTGAGATGTGTAAAAGTTGGTAAACTTTGATTAGTACGTACGTACACCTTACGTACTTATACGTTATACTCGTCTGCAGTTTACCTTTTAAGCTATAAATTCATGAAGCGTTTTTCTACCGCGTCCACCATGTTTCTGGTACTGCGATATCCTATTTAGCCCATTATTGTTCCAGTTATTCGCTTCATAATTATGAACCGTCAACAGCACATCTAGTCGCCACAAACTATCAAATTTCCCCAATGGATAATACACTCTATTATTTGGGGATTCAATTGAAAATCGAAAGAAGAAAAACAGTTTTGGATACCATGATGTGCTGTTGACTGTACACAATCAACCGTTTATCAAGTGCGAGCAAAGTGTACAAGAACTTAACATAGAGTTATATAAGATTACCCCTTATACATATATTATCTCCACGTCATTTCATTTCATCCTATATTTTTAATTGTACAAAAGTAAAACTGATAGTTGTGATACTGCTACAGCTGCAGTTGTTTGCCGTTCACCTTTATCAATAGCATAAATATTCTACGGGCGCAAATCACTAGGTGCGAGAAATTCGTGAGCTTTAATAATACGATAATATGTAGACAAAAAATGACTTTCCGTCATCGCATATTCTTCACTTTTAGAGGGTATACCCGAATCAGGGGTATCTTTTACTTTAGAATAAAGTCGTGCTCCCGTGAACACGAGTAAACTGCGTCGTGAGTTCTTAGCCTTACGAAGTAGGTAGGAACGGGGTATTGGCCGCGAGGATTTATGTGCTCAATACAATTTATCGACTAAGACGGCGCTCTTGGGACGGGCGGGAATGTCGCGACGTGAGGGACGGACCAATCGAAGTTGTTCATCGTATACGATGCTGTGTTTGTTGATGGATTATTTGCGGTTTTCATGGTGACAGATATATCATAAGATGGTGGAATGCGGTAGGAATGTAGCTGAAGTAGATCAAACTTTCAACAGAATATAATGCTTTAATTTATTCAAATATATGGTAAAATATTATCAGGTCCGTAGTTCCTGAAAAGTTAGACAAAGGTGTACTAATGTACACCCACACTTTGCTGGAATTTATATCCTTACGACTGCATGGAAACTGTGTTTAACAAAACTACGTTTTGTTGTTTTGTTAAAGACATTTTTTGTTGCCTAGGGCAAAAATATATAATGGCGTCACCACCATTGATTTTTAAATGTGCACTGACTGCACTTCGAAGCAATGACAAATACATTGCGAGGTACGCGAGTAAATTAGTAACTAATATGTTAGTTTTATATGCAGTAAAACTTTGTGGCAGGTATGCACACTTGAGTAATTAGACTGTCGACTGCATACGAGCTTTCGTACCGACTTCTAGAGCACTTCCTACTCGTGCTAGACTTTCATTTAATCGAACTGATACATTAGAAGTCGTAGCACGCTTCCACAGGTTATTTGCTTTTCCTTGTGTTTCTTTTGCTCCTTATTTTTTATTAAAGAACTGCAATATTACATAAGAACCGAATATTAGAGACCACTTAAATAAAACGCTAAGTAAAAAATTCAACTTATGCCAATAGACGGTTTTTAAAAGTCTAAATCTTGTCTTATTTCTTATCTGTGTCTTACTTTACCTACAATTCCATCACAAGACAGAAGAGGCAAATTGGAATCCCTCTGCAATACTTACGATCTTCCATAGATAGCCTTCATCTATGACTTGTCGTGTCATTGCTTTGTTCGTGTGTTTCTCAAGGATAAAGGTAAAATATTTATGTCCCATTAATTTTACATTTAAGATATTAATGCTACTTGCCGGCAGGAAAAAGTATAATTTAATAAAGTTTAGATTAGGCAATATCTATGTGGTGTTTCGGGATTACCTAATTTTCTTAACACAAACTTTAAGGACACAAGATTATATTGAAATGTGTGTAGATTGCTAGTTTTTATCTGTTATTAATGTGACAATTTGAGAAGTGACCAACCAGAGGGGACCATACTTACATAAAATCTTTGTGGTCCTACTCCTGAGAACATTCGCCGTCGGTAAAGTAGGGTTGTGTGCTTTAATAAACTATTAAGAATTAAACTATTAAGAATTAAGCTAATGGGCGCCGATTTTTACGGTATTTTAGTACAAGATATTACAAATGTATATTTTTGGTATGAAATAACTACAATTAAATGAAAGGTTTTGCCCATTTGATACTGAATAAAATATTATCCATTATGATAACTGGTGTTATGACGATGATTTAAATACAGTAGGCTCTTTTAATATTTTATGGCTATGAAATTAGAGTCATAATTCTATCTATATATATAAAACTCAAAGGTGACTGACTGACATAGTGATCTATCAACGCACAGCCCAAAATTTGGCATGCAGCTAGATGTTATGACGTAGGCATCCGTTAAGAAAGGATTTTGATAAATTCTACCCCCAAGGGGATAAAATAGGGGATGAAAGTTTGTATGAAACTTTGTCAATTTTAAACCGATCGGGCTGAGACTTTGCATGCATATAGCTGCTATAACTTAGGCATCTCCTAAGAAAGGATTTTGATAAATTCCACCCCTAAGGGGATAAAATAGGGGATGAAAGTTTGTATGAAACTTAGTCAATTTTAAACCGATCGGGCTGAGACTTTGCATGCATATAGCTACTATGACGTAGGCATCCCCTAAGGATTTTGATAAATTCCACCCCTAAGGGGATAAAATAGGGGATGAAAGTTTGTATAAATCTTCTTAGATTTTCGACTGATTGAACTGAAATTAAAGATTGGAGCTACTATGAGGAAGACGTCCGCTTAATTCAACCCCCATGGGGATAAAATAAGGGATGATGGAAGATGTAAATGTATTAGTTTGAACTATCAGTACCTAATGGAACGAATAAATTAAGACGAACAAAATATTAATAATAATACTTCTTAAAGCGAGCGAAGCCGCGGGCAAAAAGCTAGTTGATATTATAAAAGTCTATCTTTATGAAGGTATAACCTAAATCCTGTACATTTTTACTGATCATACGTAATAGAATACAAGTTCGCAGCTATTAGTACTAATAACAATAACTTAGTTGAAACAGTACCGTTCAACTCTGAGCCAACCCTATTGAGAACATCAACAATAGCCCAGTGGGAATCCTCTTACAGCTCAAATTTCAAGTTATCGTCGACACTGTTTGGATAGGGATGCAGTTTCTCAGACTAAATATCTTATTCAATGTTAGCATGCTAGTTCTTGCCAGTGCCAAGTTAAATATCAAAGTAAAGAATATTCAGGATTGCCTATTTGTGGGTTAAAAACATTGGGAACAAATATAGGATTGGTGTACAGGATGGAGATAATTTTGATGTGTGAAATATTGCACGCTTAATATTAACTTACAGATTACGATTTATTTTAGTTTTACACAGTGTAATAATAAAACTTGATATAATTGCCAATAACTAGACCAGGGCCCTACTTATAGATTACTTTCGAAATCTTTTTCAAAACATATGAAATTTCATCATCGAATTATCGTAGGTTAATTAGTATCATGACGGACAAAAGTGCATGGGAGTGTTTATACAATTATTACGTCAAGAGCTCTACAATTTAGAACAAAACTATTGCCCCATTTGAAAGACCAATTGCATAGCAAACTGACAGCTCCACTACGGTTATGTTCGGACGCGACTGATAAAATGCCTGAATCGTCAAAAATATGTGCATAGTTACTAGGGTAAATTTAATTTGCGAATCTAAAACTGAAATGAAATTTTTCAGAGCTGTCACCGTCAGCCATCACTTGGTGTCTGGTTGCGCGCCAAACCGGTTAACCGGATTACAACATCGCTTTTGTGGTTTCATCCGCGCTTGCATGACAAATATGTTGTGTTTCGCACACATACACAAACCATATTCAAATTTCATATTTAGAATATTCTGTAGGTCTGCAGTGTTGAATTTAAACAGGATCAACATAGCTACCGGCCCATGATATTTGGTTTTCGTTTTTAATTACTTCGGCGTCACGGCAGCTTCATTATTAGGGTTATACTTTTTCAGACTTCATCCCATCTCTTTGATGTAGGTATATAAGCTGATGTTTTATTTACACAGAGCTTTTACAATAAGATTATCACTGATGGGGCATTCATCAAAAATAATGTAAATTGTGTAATAAGAGGACATTATTTTTGCACATTTCGCTGTAAAAATATACGGGTTACTCGCCATGTGTTTGGCACGGTCATCAGTGCTGTATGGGTCACTTTAGAAGCTAGTGACAAGCTTCCATGGTGGTCCAAATATAATCAAAAACATCGATCTTACATGGCAAACTAGCCGTCGTCAATCGTTACTGCTAAAAACGTGCGATAAAAGGCCCCTACCTACCGTCTCATGTATATTCAAGAATAGATGAATTCACGTTAACTAAAAAAAATACAGAATGCTCAACATTTCACATTTGAAAAGCCTTTTGTAAATAAATATGAAGTTAGGTTAAGGAATAAGTTTAAGTAAGTAAAGTCATCTTTTATCTAAAGGCAAGTTTTAACATCGTTCTGTATAAAACAAAGGGAGTGCATCTGTCTTTCTCGAGGCGATTTGGAGTTCCGCCATGTCGACGTCCTTGCCAGTGTTCTGCCAAATTTTAGAAGAAATGGAGGATGAACTTGGAGTAGAGAAGAACGAGTGCCTGATACCTATTTATTTGCCCTGCGTGTATTCGTATGGATACAGATGAACTTGATGTCCATCTAACTACAGTTATCAGTTAGTACAAAGATATTGATTGAATGATTGAAAAGATACTGATCACTAACTACCCTTACCGAATTGTTCAATTTGGTCAATTAGCAGATACAAAAAAAAACAATTGATTTGACCAATTGACTCTTTAATTAACAAACCATATGCAACAAGGTCTTATTTCATGTGGAATCAATCAATTGTAGACAATAACACAGATTAAAATGGGCCATACCCAACAGAAGATTCTCTGGGCCGAACTTAATGTCCCTATAGCGTTGTATTTCTAAAACCCGTGGAAATGGCAATGTCTTTCTAAAATAACGGCACATAGAAACACTAGTCCCATGGCGAGGATAAAATGTATTGTCGATAAAAACTGCCTGAACGATGCGGTGTATCGCAAAAGGATCACTAAGACATGTATCTTTGTTTGGGTCGAAACAAAGGCTATTGGCTTAGAGTGATCAAGTTATATGGCCTGCGAAAATGTATAGCCAATGGTTAATTGTTATGTTTATTGAAAAAGGTTCCGAGTTTCCATTTACTTAACTGATTGCATTGTTCGCCAATTTCTCGGACGAAGTTGGGATGTTCCTTCTTCCAAGAGGGCATTGGAGTTCAGAAAAGTCGTGAAGATTATATGTACACGTTGTATGCTGGTATGTTCACAGACAAAGACTTTATGAAATTGTAAACCTTCTCCTTATGTCCTTTTAGGTCACCGAGTTACAGGTATGACGTATACAGTAAAGAAACTACCTTAATGCACATTGTTGTCAGAAAGAAGCCCAATAAATATTCTCAATGATCAATTCAACTCAAATCAACGCATCAATTTTTGTTATTGCTTAGTTATTTCTGAATTTAAAATCACTACTGACAGCGACCTTGAATACCAGTTGCAATAGCATTAAGTGTTGCCTTTTATGTGACAATAAATTATGATACATTACGCAATACAATGCCTTTATGAAAGACCGATGCAAACAAAAAGCTGTAATGAATATTTATGCTAGTTAAGATGCTCGTCATGCGATTACAATTCATCATGTCGACGTTAAGGAGCCTAGTGCTCGTGAATTTGCACCGGTACCAAAAGTTGGAGACGAGTTTGCCGCGTGTTACTGAGACGGCCGTGTGAGCTGATTTAGTGAGTGTGATATAAGGAGGTAAGGAAAAGCGATTACTGCCTAGTTAGTAGTTGTTGAACATTCGATCCGTCTTAAGTTGAATCAATTGAGCACAGATTATTTTTTTAAGTGTCGTAGCATCGACACCGAGATAACAAAATATATATATTTTTTAATTAAAAATATACATTAAAAATGGGCTTGCTCTTGACCTCAATCTTGCCTCCGGGGCAAAGATGAGGGGGCAAATATTCGAAAAAAAATTTGAACGTCATTAACCTTATCCCAAAGTTAAGAATGCAGTTGTTTAAAACTACAAATATGATAATGAAAACTTAAAATACACACCTGCCGTCAAGCAATTAGACGAGAATAAAAACAATCTGAACTATGACAGAGAGAACTACTTTGATGAGAAGAATGATTTGTTAAATAATGTTCGAATATTCACCCGAGGTCGATTTTATTTTTGTGAAACGTTTCATTAAAGTTTGCTAGTTTTAACAAGCTTTTTATTTGTCGCTTGAGGACAAAACTTATAACGTGACATTTCAGATGTCCAGTCTTCTAACAAATGGTTGCGAAAAAGATACAATTCTGTGTAATAAAAAAGAAATAAAACAAAGGTAAAATTGAATCATACATCACATTGTGAGATCCTTGTACGGAGCCGGTAACTCTTATGAATTTGCAAACGTACAAACTGTTGGGAAGGCGAGTATCTGTCGTGTTCCGACAAGCGTATGAGCTAGTGATTTATTATAAAGAAATGGGTATAAGATAGAAGCGGTAGAAAAAATATAAGGTGAGAATGGAAACACTTTTTGGTAGAATTATTTATTTATGATATCTTGTGTCGCGTAACGGTTTATACACGTGAAACGAAATACAGCTTTCCCATAACAGTATTAGATCAGCTTCCTTTAAGTGTTAAAACTTTTGGCGTCAACGTTCTAAAATACAATATGTGAAGTATTATATTTTAAATTATAATACGTTATATAAATTAGGAAAAGTAAAATAAAGTAATGGATCCTGTAAAGGCCATCTTAAATAATATCAATGTAATCAATATAATGCGATAAAAATCACAAATAGTTTTGTTTCAATGGCTTATATTCTCGTAAGTTTCAGAAATAAGTTAATAATTATAGTTGAAGTTCAAATGTTTTTATTTCAAATTAGCTTTTACAAGCGTTTATGAAACATTATGATTCTAGTTGCACGGTTCCAAAAGATACTTTTTTTTAATATATGGTGGTTACAATCTACACTGGTACAATATTGCGATATCAGGATGTGTGAACATTGACTTTCAAAGTTGTACCAAATTCGATAATTACAAGAAGGTTCTCAGTATTTGAGAACTCGATGTCATTATAAGAAAAAAAATTAACTATGTGATAAAATACACACATCATCAAAGCAGCATAGGTACTAACACCTTAACGAACTTAATGATTCCATACAACACGAGTCGTTCTTTACTTGGGCCACAAAGTAAGGCTGGCGACGCATACTTATGAATTTAATAAGACTCCAGGAACAAATTACCTCGGGAACGAGTCAACTACAAGCGATAGCGGCGCAAGGAACTTTATTAAGTGTGCCGCGCCGCTCACTTCTAATCTGATTACGCGGTATTTTGCTGTCATATGACACACTAGAGTTTTAATTTGAAAGTTGGGGAAGGTGTGGTTTACATAAAGTACATAGGTTAGTTTGAATCTGCCCTTTAAACAAAGTGAAACGTGACCATTTTGAAATCATTTGAATTTTTATTTTAACGAAATTCCCAATAAACATGACAATGTACTATGGATCTTCCAGAAATTATCCCCAATTAAACTTCCTATTTCCTTAGAAAAAGTTTAATTTTATTAAAAAATCTTCTGCGTATCTTCTACGTCTTTATTTTAGGGTACCGTACCTTAAAAGGAAAATACGGAACCCTTATAGGACCACTTTGTTGTCCATCTTTCTGTCAAGACCCTTTATCTCGGGAACGCATGGAGGTATCGAGTTGAAATTAAACCATATACTCAAATCTACAGTTCTTTGAAGCTGGGAAAAATTTCAAATTTCTAAGTGAACGTAAAAAAAATACGGCTGTTTATACAGCAAGAGACGTATATTTCGACACTCTTAAGGGAATCAAGATTTATAGGGTATTTTCCGTACCCGTACTGATTTAATCATTACAAATGATCAACTTATATGTTTATAGCTTACAATGCCACTACTGTGGCATTCACCAGTCTTCCGCTAATCACATCCATTTAATGACTTCTCAATATAACCAGTTAATTTTCCATTTCATTAATGAACTATATAGAATCGGTACATTCTAAGTATATGAATTGTATTGCAAATGATGACAAAACACGTCCAATCCAGTGACACTTTTTAACTTTTAATCCTTCTACTTGGAAACCTGTTGAGTGCCATTAGGCACCGCTCAATATTATCAAAATATAATCACTTCTCAAATTTTAAAGAGCAGGTGATGCACCTAAAATAA
Source organism: Acronicta aceris (assembly GCA_910591435.1). Classification (NCBI taxonomy): domain Eukaryota; kingdom Metazoa; phylum Arthropoda; class Insecta; order Lepidoptera; family Noctuidae; genus Acronicta; species Acronicta aceris. The sequence goes on along the minus strand of OU342758.1, from coordinate 16,502,063 downwards.
ATAATTCATTCTGGTCTTCATACTCCGGTAAACTGTTGCTAATAAGACGTAATTTGTAACATTCAAGATTAATAAGGCAAGTAGGCTAGCCCTAGTTCCCGTGAGAAAAGTATGAAGTTCAGACAGATATGGTTAGTAATGAGTTTCTAGAAAGTGCTGCACTAGAAAACGTCGACATAATCACTATTTATATAATTATTTTTTCCAATTTTGAACTTAGGTGGCACGGTTTTAGTTGCATTCGATGTTTTAGCTATAAACAAAGTCTTGAATCCGAAGTTTAATTAAGCTGATTGCGGACCAAATACCCCGGCTGCCGTTCTGAACAGATTAAAATTAACGAGAAAATAGGATTTGTTTTACTGACAAATAACAAATACCGTAGCCTATATCATTATAATGTTAAGACAATGAATAAATAATCCTCTTTCTAGTCTATATTAACCAACATACAAAATCTCCTAACAAGATTTTTAGAAAATTCGATCTGATGTGTAGTTAGTTCATTATTTATGTTAAACAGCCGATCAAGTTATCTGCAGCTCATCAGGCATTCAGTAATGACCCCAAATGATACAAAATCCATAATATAACACTAACAACGTAGAAGGGTAATGACGCTGCTGTGTAGGTGGTGTAGGCGTAATTAAAATATAGGCCAATTATATTCAACCGATTTAATTGATAGTGGTTGCTCGTAGCCACAACAAAAACAAGGCAATTATCAATCTCTCGTAAAGATAAACTACAAAGGACATTTAAAATTGACTTTGATTTACTTTCCAAAGAAATCAAAGTAGTTCTTAAATTGATTACACTTGAAAGTTGTCCTAAAATAAAGCGTTTTCTCAGTAAACAACAACTTCGTTAAATTCAAAGTTAGGGGACTTAAAAGCTTATGTAGAACAATGCGTATTCGAAAAATAGTAACAGAGCGAATTATCTGGAGCGGCCAGATGTGGGAATCCGATTTTGTAGCACGCTGGAACAGACTTGGTGTAAAGCGGCACAAAGGCATCATAGATGACTGTATAGCTTTGCCTAGTACCATTTCGCGAAACTAACCTGGGCTTAGCCAGGTACCCATATACCTTCCATGGCTGTGGTACTCAAAGGGTTAGGCAGAAGTGAGCATTAGCTAGCACAGCGTTGACCAGCATTTTAACAACGAACTGTGCACAAGGGTGTTGGTAATCCTCAATCGCACCCACAAAATTACGAAACTATTATGACGTGTTAGCCAAATGAAAGAATAATTTTACTGAACATCCAAAGAAACTAATGTGCTATCACGAATTGCTGTGCTACGTATTAAAGTCCTAGAAGCATGAAATGCAAAAGTTACTTTTATAAAGCAGGTAGGTAAGCACAAGACGGGATTTTGGAAAATTCCCACCTGATTAGGTAAATCGAATAATCGTGGGTTAGTATCTATGCAGGTGCATAACTGAAGTTCAGGAACCGCATTGGAGTGTTGGAACTACAAAATAAATCGTCCAAATTCTTATCAAACATTATGACTAAATGGTTATATATTTTATGCTTTGCATGGAAAGAAATCTAAAGCATGTTTTTATAACATTGTTCGAAGTAAATTTTCCATCTCGCAACGAAGCTAAAGTCAGGGCTTTGACATTCAACACACGAGACGTATTACATAAAGTCATCCTTTCTTCGTAAAAAGACCCAAAAGCTTTGTATGACAAACGATGGGTTACCCTTAATTTGAAATCGGAGCCTTTTAGACTCTACTACCTAAGGCTTTAATGAAAAGAAAAACCTTCACAAATACCTACGCGTAGTATTATTAAAGATTGTCGCTTTAATTTTCAGACCATTGATTTGAAGGGGAATTCTAGTACAAATATAATTCCAATTTAGTCTCAATATATCATCATTGTCGAATGGTAGTCTTCTTAATTACCAATCAACGTCTGACGTGACTAATTTAACATATTGTAATGAAATCACAAAACTGGACCACCAAAGCATCACCGAATTTACGACATTCAGATTAGATCGGAATTATTTTTTGAACACTTTGAAGTATCTGAACTATCCTCCTGATTGTCGAACAACGTCATCGGCGCCTCGATTTCAAACTTAAATATATCGCCAAAAGACAATAAAAAATGTTTGTAAATGATGTGCGGCATGGGGTACGTAAGTAGGTTTTCTAGGGTGGCATAGCGGTTATGTACTGAATTTCTAGGGCGGCAATGAATGGGTTAAACAAAATGGTACAAAAACCAAATAACTACTACTACCAAACTATGGTTAAATTAATGACAGTGAAACAAGCCACACATCGGTTGCAATTCCAAAATAAACTTAATAGCTTCATCAACCATTTCGTGGCTAATGCATTCAGCCAAAACTGATCAATAATTAACACAACAATCTATCTATGGTGATAGAAATGCACAAAGTACGAACCGATGACCTGACACTAATAAATTAGTATAGCCGACACGCGTGCCCTCATAGATGCACAAGCAGCACACTAGCATGCGGAAATAAGCCTTATTTCGTACCTAACTACACTCATTTTGGATTAAACGGTTAGTAGCTAAATACCTTGGACTAGTGAAACGAACATTACCTAAATGATGTTGGGCATTGCACACATGAATTGTACTAGATAGCTACATAAAAGCAAATAGATGACTTTAATCGTTTAGCTTTAGATTATTTATTTCTATTTAATTAGCTAAAGGTTGTTCTACAAACTACATATTTCACTCGATAACATTTTTTTATATGGTTAACACATACCTACGTCCGATCTGCTATCGTCCACATTTTCGTAAACTATATTTTTCCATGCACTCTTTTTTATTAGGTGCCACTCCTAAATCGTAACAGCTGTGCAAAACAGTTCACATATTTTACACCTGAATAACTCTTACCTCAATATGAACACACGTCACAATCAATCACTTAGAACAACCATAAAATCTTGGTTTTCATTCACAACAATATAAACAAACGAAAGAACAGGGTTTCGATGGTTTGAACAGCGGTTAACTGTGCTTAACAAGGCGTGCACCATACACTCTATGTTGCAATATGCGATATGCGAACTCGCCAACCGGTTTATCGCTGAGAATCGATTGAATTCCTTTGCACACTTGACAGATTCGAATGCCTTGCGACTGTGAGTGGCAACAAAAAAAGAGTTTTGAGATAAAAACGTCTGCATCGCTGCAAAATTACGTTCCGATCTGGACAGCTCAGACATACAGACGGTTGTGAGAAGGGAGATATTTATCTGTAATTCCTGGTATTCTAAATGCAAAATGATTCGTATTCTTGAAATAACAAACTAAAATCTTACTCTCATAATACTATAAAAAGAAATTTTATAGAATGAAAATAGGTCAAGAAAAGTTTTCATTAATATAATGATATTCGATAGCAAAGTAAAATGACTTCAAAGATACGTATCTCAACGGAATTTGTGAACAGTTATTAACATTCTTGCATATAATTGCACTGATTGCAAAATTGATAGTAATAAAATCGGTAGCGAGTTCATTCAACATAATTTACTGCCTGCTTTCAAACATGACCTTCAAGAAACCACTTTACTCCTTTGCAGTAAATATTTATTGATATAATCCATTTTATTGCATAAAAATGCTTTAAGGGTACATTATATTAAAGAAATTATAATAATAGACTTCCCAATAGCACTAAGGGGTCACTTTAAAAAAAATTGTACATGGATCATCGGGAGCCCACCCGAGTAGGGAAAACAAAAGAAAAAGACTCCGTGTAGCCTAGCACATGTAAGACGATGAAAACTTTTTGCAATTTCGCTTCATGTAGCCATAAAATAAAAAGTTATTCAAATTAAACCGAAAAAAGAGAAACAACTAAATAAAAAGTTTACTGAGCAGGCGGTTAAAAAGAAAATAAAAGTACTTAACAAAACGATGGTTTGGGACACAGAAACAGGGCCGCAATAATTCCAGCGAGTCCTTATTGCGAAACATAACGTTAACTTGATAGCAGATAATGCAAATTGGACTTTGATAACTGAGAAATACGCCTCGGATTGCAATTAAAACAATTGTAAATTTGTTGAGGAGCAAAAAGCGGGGGAGGTAAATGGAGGGGCCCTCGAAATAAATGACGAAAGACGGCCGTGGACAGCGCTCCGCGTCCAAACTAAATTACTTTACACAATTAGCTTTTGGAAATGTTACCCTCGAAAATAAAGCACTGAAAACGTGAAAATATTTAAGATTTGACCATTGCTCTAAATCCTCGGATGGTAATGACGGATTTTTTCAAATGAATTAGAACAAACTGATTCTACAAACTCAAACCAATATCAATATTCCAAGTAGGGGGTACCTATCGAGTTTTAAAATCTTGATAATATTATTTTAATAACGGACAGTTCGCACTTATAAAACCCAATAAGCAATGGAATTCCTTAAAATAATAGTGTTTTGATTATTCAGGATTTCAATTAAGCCCAATGCAAAACTGATTCCAACAAAATCTGAACGATTCCAAAGTAATAAACGAAAAATGCAATGTAAATGGAATGAAATATAAGAACAAAAAGGCTTCGAAGGAGCGAAAATTAGATTCGAAAGCTATACACCGCGACGCGAGCGTTCGTTGTCGCTTAGACAAAATGAAGTTTGATCCTGTTTTTATTAGCAGGCGAGACGGGAAGGGGGAATCGGATCAAGTCGAGATATTGACCCGATCAAACTCCTCATTGCTAATCTTTGATTTGTTACTTATACGCCCGTTGGGGCAACGTCAAATGATTTTTAACAAAAGGATTACAAACAAATATTAACAGATCTTCGACGGGAATATAGAATATTATAATATTATGTAGATGGCTGACGAAAATAATTAATAAATCTTTTGATAAAATTAAGAAAGCTTACCGCTCTTTGATATCGCCTATTTTGTATCTCATTTCTTAATTCAGCGGCATGCTACTAGACAATTTGATTGAAGAAATGAAGACAGTCATGATTAAAATTTATGTTACTTGAATCAATAGGTACCTTGATCAAGATTTGCGACTAGGTAGCATTTTTTAAATTTGTTATTAATAGCCTATTTTGTATTCCACTGCTGGGCAAAGGTCTCCCCTAAAGTCAGTTCAGGATTTTCTATCCTGGGCTACTAGGTAGCATAAAAAATAAAATTCAATGTACGACCTATGACGTCCGACCCCGGCATTGAACTGACATCCGTCATATAAATTCCTTCTATACAGATGTATAACGGCGATCTTTCCGAATGCTAAAAACGTTACTAAACTAAATAATTCTCCCATAAATGAATACTGGGATGGAAGTATTATAAATCTACATAATAGTGAACACGTAGCGTAAAAAAATTAAGTAAGATGTTCTATTTCCAATTTTTCTTCCAAGATATTACTGGAGCGTCGACATTTCACTTCTTCCAGTCCATTAGTGACACCTCGAGTCTATCAAGAAGCTGAGATCCGTGATAAATGAATTTTGCATCGCATCGGCTTCTACTTCCTTGGAAGTGCAGCAGCGATGGTATTGAATTACATTTTTCATGAACAAATTGAACGCCAATCGAACTTTCCATCTACTATGGCGAACTGAACGAGATCAATAAGTAACTTAACAGTCGTAGGAGCTTCTTTTTAATTGTATTTTGTATTAGAGAAATGCTTTCGTATGCATTTATTAGTAGTCATAGTTGTTAAAATATTAGATTTCTGTAAAATAAATTCATCAGTAAAATAGAATAATTTTATATCTATGGTAAACTTCATGTTGAATTTCTGAATAATCCATGGAATGGTTAACATAATTATTTCTAAACGCTTCGAAAATCTCTATTAACTAATTACATTTAAAATATATGTTATTTTCATTCCATTTAAGTAGGACGACAGAGAGGATAGTGTAGCTCAACCATTATTTAGGGAATTCAAAGGTTTATTGATGTACTAGATTTCATTGATAGATAGATATATTTTAAGTTCCATATAATGAGGAGGAGTCGAATTATTAGTAGCCTGTAATACCCATACCTACACCATTGCAACAACTAAAGATAACTATTATATTACTTAACACTAATGATCTTGCTGTAAATACCGGTTATCCTAATTCCCGGCACCCATAAAATCCACTCATTCCAGCATCCTGAAGTGTATAAAGTTTCCATCAGACACTTTAACATCCGCTGCATAAAAGTAGAACTCTTGCAAAGCATTCAGCTATTTATCCGGTACTTCATAAAGTGTTAAATTTTTCCGCATTAAAACCTGGAAACTAGAGATTCACCAACAAAAATGTTGAAACACTCCCGTACACGATTTTTATTTGGACGGGATATTTGCTTGTTTTTTTTTACTCCAGCGAGCAAAGTTATTTTCGCTAGCCATTTTAAAGTAAATTGGGTTTTAGATGTAATGTCTTCGCGTACCTGTCGCGCTATCTTCTTTATGTTTTAAAAAGTATGTTCTGGGAAAATTCTAGTTAGTTGTGTTTTTTGTAGAAAATTTAAAAAATGGATGTTTATTTTTGGAACATTACACGGTACCTACGTACCAACATTACGAGTATGTTATATAAACAAAATTTACAAATACTCGAAGAGTAGTTATTTTTTTTAGTATTTTAAATAAAAATAACTTTTAACAAAAAGTAAATCCGCCTTCAAAAACATAAAAATAATGTTAGGTGTACAACAGTTTTGGAAGTCGGTCAGTTAAACGTTATTTTATTTCAACATTTTTAGTAGCGAGTAAAATTTTACGCATACCTAGACGACGTTATCATTTACGTGTTATTGTCATTTTGTTCTAAATTTTGTGATCAGATCTTGACCAAATTGAAATGGGGGGACCAAATCCCACACGGGAAGCACCAGCTTTCAAATAAACAAAGAATCACCAAAATCGGTTCACTCAGTTGAAAGTTCTGCGGTAACAAACATAAAAAAAATAGTCGAATTGAGAACCTCTTCCTTTTTGAAGTCGGTTGAAAACTATGTATACCATAGTTTTTCTATAAAAACTAGTGTTGAACTCAGTTCGAAAATTACTACTAAATTACTTTCTGTTTAAGTTCTTTCTTGCTTCTTTTTGTCGTAAGCCGAAGATACGAAAGAGAAACAAATTAATTTAACATATTGAATACGAACCTGCTTGTAAAATAAACTAGCTTTCTTTGTAGCAGCAAAACAAATATATTCCACTCAACTACATTATATTACATATCAAAAGATAGGAACGGTCCAGAAAATATCTCGCCATTAGAGATATAGTTTAGTTTTGCTATAGAGATAAAAAATAAACGGCGAAATGCCAATATACAGACTGAGACGTGATATTGTTTCAACTTCGGATATTGAATTTCGTATATTTTTATCTTAATGTGACGTTTTTTTATACAATCCAGCTCAAATTTTCGTTAAACTTCATCATCCACCTGTTTGAAAGGCATAAACGACTAAGGACCCAAAAACTAACTTTTCCCCGCTGTCCAGTGTTGTAAACACAAAAGTGTTTGTAGAATACACTCATGAATATTGATATTTTGTTTAAAAAGGTCAAGTTTAATTATACTTTTCCGTACGCATGTTCGTATAATCTAAATGCGTGGGGTGTACTTACCTACATCGGAGGGGGTAACTGTAAGTCAGCTGTCGAGGGTGAGTCACGCTCGCCCCGATAATACGCGTTTATTTGTTTTATACGACGCACCGCGAAATCTTCACCTATTTGTATGAACGTTATGTGAAAAAATTAAAGAATGGCAATAGTGTTGGAAATAGACACGTCACAGTGTAATTAGACTTTTATTCTCATATAATAAATATTGATATCTAATAAAGAATCGGTGAAAATTATACTTACATATAGGTTCCCTTGTTTACTGCAGAAAATCCTCATGTTTCCTCTGCCGCCCGGAGAGGACAGCGTTTGCTCACTAGTTCCGACTAAAAACCATACTTGTCTTCCCGACATGTGCCCTATAGTTACGCCCTTGAGATTTGTGACATTCACCACACCCATGATGACCGGTAAATAGGAGAATTATTTATGTATTACAATCAGTTTAAAAAAATCACACAGATTATAGTTGATGCATAGCCCCCATAGGTTCAACATAAAAATAATTCTTAATATTTATTTTATACATTGAAATGGACGATGTATAAAATAAATATCTATAAACGGAAAAGTAGGCGCCAAGGTTCGAGGTAAAAATCCACAGATATAACATTGTTGGTAAGCGTATAAACCATAAATCACATTGGCCTGAGGAAGGAAAGCAGCATAAAGGTTACTTCACGTGAGACAAAAGAATGGCGACAATCGCCCTCAAGAATAGGCTGATAAATGGTAAAGCGAGATATCTAGCGGATCTATCAAAAGCAATTTCACCTAAAAATAGCCCTAAGTTGGAGTGCCCTTAAAAGGTGTCTTTAAAATTGCTAAAACGTGGCGGTTATAATGAAGGGAATCTTCTCCGCTTGAGGGAGGTTAAAAATTTGGCAGACACTCCTTCCCAACCCAAAGGGCAAGTGGCGAGCGAGTTTAATCTTAACTTCATTAGGGCACGACACGAATTCATTGGGGAATTCTGCGGAATTATTTCTCCCAAAATTGTTATAAAATTCTTACTTCAGCATGTCTCGGTTTGCTTAGTATTCGCAAACAAATAGAAATTGGAGTAGTTACTGTTTGTATCTACTCGTGGTCTCTACTTTTGTTCCCGATAGGTAATTTCTGTTTAGATCAAATCTTGCAATCGATTGCAAGATTTGATGAAGCAAATCGTCGCTTCTCATCAAGTGTATAACACTTGATAAAGTTTGATTGAAGGTTAAAGAATTCAGAAAATGAATCTTATTCAATGTTCCCATGAACATTAAGATTGTAAATGTGTGGCTTACTTAGCTACAAATAATAATCGATTTACTTTTATCCTAAACTGTACCTTTCACTCGAAATTAAGGGCTGGGTCATTGTGTCCGTCTGCGACTTGTTCCAATAATTTTAAAGACCGAGATAAGGCTGCCGACACGCACGCGACATAATTACCCCAATTCAAGTCGCCCCCACCTGACCTAAAAATTACAAAGAATTCTTCCGTTCTCCAGACCATTTGTACCCAATATCTCAATGGATTTTTGATAAAATTTAATAGGTTAAAATAATAATTTCCTACCAGGAGCCGTGAATGGAAAGACCCACCAAGACAGTATAATGTAAAAGTACAAAGGACCTCATTTGATTTGAGGTTATTCGCTTAAATTGGAAAAAAGCCGTTTTCATCAACAGGTTTTTATTGTAAATTTATTCTAATTACGTACTGTTTACCACATTAAAGAGAACTGAAGTTCGATTGGTTTACGTAACAAGAAATTATTGCATATATTCAGCTTGAAGGGTTAGGCTGCATTGTATGCGACGTGCTTGTGCTCTGTACATTAGTGATTAAATACTTATATGTACCCAGGCCATCAAGCGGAGCAGCTGCGTACACGACTACCTTACCAAAGAGAATCCAACAGATCACATGTAATTTTTACACAAAATTACCGACCTTCGGCCGACCTTATCGAGACATACTCGAAGAGAACTACCATTTGTATGTACCATATTCTTTTAAATAAAAATAATTACTTTAGGAAGAACAAATACAAGCTTTAGTACATAAACATAGTAGCTAGTAATTATCCCCTGAAATTGGGAAGACCCAAAATCCTGTACACGTCTAAAGACCTCATTACAAAAGGAAAGAAGATAATGTAAGACTATGCTGAAACGCTCATTACGTGGAATACTCAGAGGGAGTCTCGCAAGGATTTTTTGCCGCGCGGAATCGACTAGAGGGTAATAGCCTCTCACGGCTCGCCTGACAAATGGAATTAGTCACACGATCCTGTGAAATAACGAATCGCTATAAGAAATGAAATGTAAATAGATAAACATGTTTGAGTTTATTTCTGATTTGGAGTTCTTTTAAGTAGATCCATAATTGTGGCTTTGAAAGACAAACTCTACAGAAAAAATCCTATGTATATCGTCGTATAATCATTTACCGTCCCACTTTTGGGTGCGAAACTCGTCTCATAAAGTTAGTTTACCATGATAGGATAGCCTACCAACATAGTAGACTTCACATGCACTTCGAGAATGCTTGTCAGGAACATGACATGAAGGTTGCCACGCAATTTTATTCTTTCACCGTTTAAGTGAGTGTAATACACACATTTTGAAGTGAAAGGATTCCTTGGATTCTGGACGTTGTAGGCTACAAAAAAATGAAATAGCATAAAATCCACACTTCGAAGTCATTAGTGGCTAATGGCCAAGTTGTTATCAGAATTACTTGAAAATTGTTGGAGTACCTAAAGTTAATGTAAGGACGTCTACACAAGCGATTCTTTTTGAATCGATATTAACATCAGATCTTCTGTTTTCCAAAGCAACGTAAAACCTAACAATGCAATTTGTGCTTTTTATTTGCTTTGTTCAAACTGTGAATATCTATTTGATTTCTACACGTGTTCTATTATTTACTTACATGAGTTTTACTTTAACTACGTAATGTAAAATTACGTTTCAATGCTATATTATGAACGAGACAATCTTTGTTCATTTGTACCTAACAGAAGATAAAATAAACAATATGAATTAGTGTATAAAAGCACTAAACAAACACTTACATCCATACAATGAAGAAATTTACTTGACGAAGCGGAGGAGGTAACCTGGAAAAGAAAGCAAGCGTTAGCACATAAAGCCAAGCGACATCAATATCAAAAGGCACATAATATTATTGAAAAAGTACCACGTGGTATAAATAAATAAAATGCATCATTTTATCATTTACACAAATGCCATCAAGCGTGTCGACTCTTGCATTACTAATATCGAAACAAATAGTATTTGAAGTAACTATATAACGCAGTATCGCTTAACATCAGGCGAACTGGCGGTCAAGCGTAAGCCTATCACGAAAAAAAATCAAGCACGCTCTGCGGGAAAAACAATTTGCTTAATAACGAAAGCAGCTAATACAGCAAATATTTTAATTCTTAAAACTTCCTGCTGTGTGTATTGTTTTTGATCATTCAATCAAAAACAATACACACAGCAGGAAGTTTATAATCGAAAGCCTTTCCTTTGTAATGTGCAATTTAGACCAAACTATATAAAACGTAAACCTTTGTTTCATATCAGTACAAAGCATTAGACAGTTCCGTTTGCCAATAGCAACATTTGGTGTAATAATTTGAAAAGGGGCACAGACAAAATCTGGCCGGACCTAAAGAGTCGGATGTTTCACGGCCCGCAGTAAAGATAGGAGTAAAATGTCGCCAGATTTTAGCAGCAATTTCGTACGTGAGATTGTTTTACAGAAAAATTGTGGTAACAGGCGTGATTGTACCCCTGCCGAATCATATTTAGTACTTAGACTCTACAGGGTTAAATAGAAACTCTACAGTATAGAGTTTTTATTTAGTAAACATTTAACGTGCCCACATGGTTTTTGGTTTCTGAAATCCTTGAGATCGATATGACTAGTGTCTGATGTGCATTTTTTCATAGTTTCTCTGAAAATCATTAAACAAATGAAAGACAGCCAACCAAAATGGTATCGTACTGAATAAAACATGAATTGATTTAAAAAGAGAAGTTGAAAAGAAGAGTTGGAGTATCCAAAACTTTGAAAGTAGTTTTGTTTTGTCTTTATTTCGCAGGCAGAGGGCGTTTTACATTCCCAACGAGAGCATTTCAATTGCCTCCCACAGTTTGTGAGCACTTTTTTCAACTTTCAACGCGTGACTTTGGGGCGATTGGCGTTTTCATGACTTCATATTGGCAATCGATACATTCAAAGTCGAACAAATGCAATGAAACGAAAAAAGATTCGATATCATCCGGGTGGCTGTGGAATAATGGATATTGCATCTTTATTCGGGTTAAACTCTGAAAAAATGAAATTGTTTTGCTTTTAATATATTGGGTTATGTAGGCGGCTTAACGACGTCGTTAGCTTGGATGTAAACTTATGTTAGTAACTGGATATATTATATTAGTTCTGCGACGCGGTTAGAATTTGAGAAAATTGAATTTCAAGGCTTTTTATGAAAACTTACAACGTGATGTGAGAATGTGTCGCGTGACACAAGAGATCCGATCCGATTTCAAAATTAGGAGTATTGACCTATCTCACAACGTACTGAGAGAAATCCTTTTCTATATATACTTTTTATGGACAAAATCGACTTAATGCGTTGCTAGGACATGCCACGAAATATCACATTGTTCGAAATACACATTTTACCATAAAAGTAAAACAAAGAGCAGTTGAACCAAAATTATAAATTTAAAATAATGTTATTGCCAAAAACATTGAAAAGTGGACATGAGAAACGCCAGTCCCTGACCTACTTCCATTTTAGATTTGTGAACAAAAACGACGCACCTAGCTGCCAACACCATATTTTAAAAGCTACGTTTTACAGGTTGATTTGTGAGTCCCTGGAGCAATTTATTCTATTGAAAACTTTATTCATAGGTACCTTCTTCCACTTAATCATAAATAATTTATTTGAAAATCAGTCTGTTCCCAATATCACGAATTGTTTTTAGAAATAGATGAATAGTATTATTTTTTTCACGAATATGTATGACATTTAAAATTTAACGTGCGGTGGTACAATCGCTAAGAGAAATCTCTTATAGGCAACCTTTGAATTGTCTGAAGAGATAATACGATAGGTCAAAGCGAGTACATAAATAAGTTGTATTTACTCATGGTTGGGACGCAAATCTGGTCAATCATTTCATTTTATTAACATAATATGAAACTGAATTTATAGCAAACAGAAACCATAACCAAAACTGTCAAACATAAATCTTTTACACGGATAGATAAATTACCTATGGCAAAGGCTCATGAACACCTAAACTATATCATCCTTTTTTAAAGTGCCAAAAATCCTAATCTCGAACAGCACTAACCTTCCCTTATGCTTCCATGATCAGGATCACGGGACTCATAAACATAACATCAACTCTGTCTGCTATTTCAACTGTATCAGAATGTCCGTTCAATGACACGAATTTACCAAGAATCTTAAATAACTTGGAATTTACATAAGCACTGACAGATTTGATAACAAAATACAGACTTGGGACCCAGCCCGAAATCCTCGCGTTATCAATCTATTAAGTAAATGTTATACGATCGTCTACCATGAATCATCGTCTACAAAATCAAAGGAAAAACCTAATATGTCAAAATTAAGGTGATAAAGGTTTTGTCTTAAACCTTCAAGCATCCATTACTATCTCATCAGCATCTAAAACTAAGGGATAAATGTTCCTACATTAAAAATTAATACTTTCCCAACTCCACGGACCTGAACTCGTGAGATAATTGCTTTATAATGTTTATAGCAAAGTTTTAGGTGACAGCGTCGACTTTTACTCGACTATTTCGGAGTGCTTTACTAACCAGTAACCACCTATCACTGCTTAATATTTAAATTGTGGGCTCCACTTACTTTTGCACGTAATTTAAACATAGCCTTTCAATGAAAGAGTAGACAAACTTTCTGAATTTACCCTATAATTTTCTTCATCATCCCAAACACGTACCTAAGTAGATGGACGAGGTCAGCGAACTTTGAAATGTTAATAAAGGAGTTTTGCTCTCATTACTTTCACTAAGTAATATAAAGACGAAAGATAATGTTTGCCAACATCTAACGGTGAGCTGCTTGAACCAACAGCTTGAATTGGAATATTCCATTATGGTAGCATCGTCTGAGTAGACTGTCACGTGCATTTGTGTAATAAAACTCATCCCATTAAGTTACGAGTTGTATAACACACTGCATACGTGCATCGTAATTCTTTTAAAAGCCTCCCCATCCCTCGGTGTCTCTCATCTCCATCTGTATAAATAAATTCTCGTGTGTACGGTTTTAAAACCGTTTTTAACAGTCCTGGCCGCACAAAGAGAGCGAGCTCTAGCTCCCGGAAACCCCTTAACACTACTTGTACCACGGCAATGGAAGCTGTAAATGCGGACTAACTTTTATGAAACCTGATTACACACAACTTTCAGCATAGTTTATTACGTTTCGGACTGGCATGCGCCTTAATTTTGAATTCCATGGTAATTTGAATATTTAAGTGTCTAAATTGTGAAGTCAGATTTATACATAACATAATTAAACTCAGTCTACATGGAAACATCTTGTTAAATGATCAAACGGCTATTCCATATGGTAATAGGTACTAGATAATTATGTTTCTTAATAATATCATGAATGAATGTTTCAACTTCTAAACCAATTCTGAAAAAATTTAGGCAATATCATCGTATCATCTCGATGCAATAAAAAAGGAAGTAGGTACCTACTTAATGTAAATCTCACTCAAAAGTAGGTGTTTTCCAAAAAATGTTTTACACAAATTTACAAACGAATCTGCGCTTATATGAGTCTGTAAACAGATCTGTATCCCGCTTAGCTTACAGACTTAATCTCAATGCACTGGTTAATGTCGGTTAATTCCGGTTATGAGCGGCTTATAAGCCTCAGCATCGAGTTTCAAAGAGCTCGATATCTGTTGGTACGCAGTGGGCCCTGCTCGGATTACCGCAATGTGCATTAACGCTTTCCAATAAGTTTGAGTCGGTGTAATTGTTAGCTGTGTTTAGTATAGAATGTAGGTAGTTTGGCACGGGGACATTGTGTTAGGTTAGGGCAAATAGATTACAAAAATATTTTAACGAAAAGTGCTAAAATTATATAAGGTCTTTTGCTTAATTAGGGAATATATCGAAGCCATCGACATTTACCGACCATTTTATATACATTGCTATAATTAACTGGTAAAATATGTATTGTATGACGCAACGGAAATTAATTATTAATGTTGGATGCAATCATATCTAGACATTCCAATTATCTGGTTGGCTACAATTCTCTTTAGACAAAGAATAACATTAATACTAGGTACATTTTCTATGTTAAAACAGCTTTATGATACGATACATACTTAGTATATTATTTAAATTAAATTTAGACGATTTTGGACAATTTTCAATTTCCCTTAGTTATTAAGTTTTACAAAATAATGATGATAGATAGATACGGGTGTAAAGTTACTATGAACAGCCAAATACCAATTTGGATTTTCTTCCTTAAAATACACGGAATTAGGACGAAAATCACTAAAGTAATGGGCAATTATCTACCGCTCCATAATAATTGCAATTTGTATCGTCGTCAGAGCAAATTGGTTTAAATCCCGTTATTGCAGGTCATAACGATAAAAATAAATTACGTTCTTGAAATTTCCTACTTTTAAAAACGGGAAAATTTCTGCCCTGGCTTTTATAGACGGAGAATGAAATGTAGTGTGCAAAGAAAATTATGAAGTAACGTTAGAAGTAGTTAGGTTTCCGTTACAAAGGTTTTGTGATCGGATCACTGAGAAAGTGATATTACTAGTATAACGAGAAATATATTTTAGGTTCCCTCTAGTAGCTAGAGGGAACCTAAAATATATTTCTAACAGTATTATACTGTTTTTTCCTACATTATACTTTTTAATGTTGAACAAAAATAAAATATACAAAATACTGTTTTCAGCATCAGTATTTTGTTTACATTAAGCACACACTAAGTCAGTGCAGCGTAGTCACAATAGTGACGTGTAAAATACTGTTCGTTTTTCTAAAATACTACTTATTTTCCTTCTCATACCTAAATATACTTTATTTCTTGTAAAAAAAAAGTTGGAATTCCCACCTCCAGCCTGAATGGTATACAGTCTTGTTTGATGTTTTGTAGCTACCAAATCCTATGCATAGAATGTTATTTTAGAAAGCTAAAAGGATACGATACGATATAGTAAAGTGGCAAATTATATTTTTATATAGAAATAAATTTGAAAAGACAATTTAAGAAGTATGTGTTTTGTATAAGAAAGAAGAAAATAAATGCATTTTCTATCCGACGATGAAATCTTAGTACTAATATGCAACTAATAAAATGTAGGACAATGTTGATAACGACCTTTGAACAACTAATAGCAGCTTTAAGAAGACATGTACCACCACAGCATCTGCTATCTAATTAATATAATTATCGTAGGCTAGTATTTACCTAAATGGTAATGGTGGCAAAAGCTGTCTTAGTTTCTTTATCTTAATTAACATATAGTATAAATCAAAATTACTATTGTATGAATCTAAAAACCTTTGTTTAGCACTATTTTCTGTATCTGTAATTAGCAAAAACAATGATCATCATATCCCATTTACTCCAATGTCTCCTGTCTGCAGCACAACGGATCTTGACTTCGCGCGGCCAGTTATGATATAAACCAGTTTCCACTCAGTTGAGCCATCAATTAATAATAATAAAACGTTAGGATTTATCTTGTCTGATTAAAGGCACATAAAGAATAGAGTAGAGATCGTCTCTGCGTTAATGCACGATTTATATTTTTACGTCGTTTCGAAAATAAACATAATCGTGGTTCCAATAATTACAGTACCTCCTCACTCCAATTAAAACATAACTTACATTAATTGTACATAAAAGATGCAAAGGGATAATATTGTCAATCATGCAGTTTTACATTAGATAATCTAAGTACTTTCAGTTCTCAAAACCACGATATTTCAATATCGTTAACCTACGACCAACAACTGAACGGAACAACTGGCTGACACAATAGAAAACCAATTGTTTCGACTCCCTGGAAGATTATATAATGAATTGCCAAACAACTCACACCTACTTAGGCAAATAAAGTAGCTAATTACATACATCGTTATCTGTCGTTTTAATTATTTTTTCCATCGCAACCCTAACAAAATTTGCAGCCCAACTTGCTCGTACACTCGTAGCTCAGCGACTCCATATATTTTACTAGTCTGCAGTCTACAAACTCTCCCCTAACTAAGCAGAAACAGTTTCAGTAAACAATGTGCTCTTTAATTTCTACTAAAGTTTGAAAGTGAAGGTAATACGTTACTTGCCGCAAAGTTTACCGTGAAATATTGTTCAGACTACACGACGTAAGTATATCAAGATTTGTTGGATGAGTTATGTTGATATTGTTTTGACTGAGTCAAGTGTTGTGGGCTGTAAAATTAATTAGAAGTGCCACAAAATCGATAGGCTGTATGATAGTGACAGCATAATTTATGAAAATTTCATTTCAAGGATTACACGCAGTTTTTCAGAAAATACGTAAGAACGAGATACGTAGGAGATATTAGATTGTAAAACCAAAATAATGACAATTTTTTGTGATTTTATTTTTGCGATTTGACACACCATGTCAGTCAATTTTATTCTGCATAAACATTTAGGTACCTAAGCATCTTAGATACAGTAAAATAGAACTCTACGTGATTTCCCGACATAATCATGTAGCTACATAGGTATTCCGCTCCGTGTTAGCTTGGTTTATAGAACATAAAGGAATTCATTAAGCCCCATTACACGTAGCGTCTTTGGCAACATTAATGAGGACGTATTAAATATCTTATACTATCAATATGTATATTCTTCCGAAACTGAACCCTTCATCAAACCATTAAATTTTCTTAATTCTCCTTAAATATACAAAGCAGGTTTTATTTAAACAATATCAGTCATCACAATTATATAAAAAAAAAACAATAAAAAACTGATTTTTACGCCGTAAACGACGGAACTCTTTACATCAGAGAGTGTAATAAGTGTGCGATTAGATAGAGGTTTTTTTTATAATACTGAGGTGGCAAACAAGCTTATGGTCGGCCGACAGAAAGCAGCGTAGCCTATGGACGTCTGCAAAACCAGAGGTGTCGACGAGAGGCTGCTGACAACAAACCTAAACTTCGACAATCTATCGACATGTGTTTATATATTGGCTAGTTTATTTACTCAGTGTGGGTCCATAAACGTGAAAGCGTCGTAAGTTAGGTACCTATTTGACAAATTGCACTGAGCGGATGCTATCGAGCTCCTAGCAAATGGAGCATAAACTGTTTCTCCCCCTGTCTTTGTAGGTACTATCTTTATACCTCCACGTTTTCTTGACAGTTTATCTACTCTACCTATTGGATTCACGAAATTAGCTACACAAGACGAATTTCAATTCAATTAAAATGCATAATATTAGTATGCTCTTTAGTTCATAATTGAGGTGAGTTACATTACAACAAATCCTTGTTTTGAATATGCGGATTATTATGTAATTAATCACATAAGTAATTACGAACATACTTAATAAAATAAAAGTGTTTAGGATAAAATATTTCAAAAAATTATACAACCTTTATAAAAATTCTTGAAATTTCAAATTATATTTTGTTGGCAATAGGTACTATTCCAATATGGCGGGCGCCATCAATCAATCGAACCTTTCGTTACATTCAAAAATTATTCGCGAGCAATTGGATCGCGCATACGATTCGAATATTTTGCAGTTTATCGAATAAAATGAGAGTAATCCTACGTAGTCGCGACACAAAAGAGATGGGGAGGCATTCAATGCATTCAGTAAATCTTCGTATAGCGTACGGCGTCAGATGCAAAGCGCTTTGCAGAACTGAATCGCTATTTAGCAAAAGCTGTATTTGATTATTGAAATGGCGATTGAGAATTAATAGCATTGCCGATTGTTTTTCTTTAGGCAACGATGTTAGTCGATCGATCGACTCGATAATAATTGTAACGCTCTCTAAATATTTTTGAGACGCATCAAGAAATCTTCATTTTCCGTGAGTAATGTTAGATTTAGTTATGGGATACCTACAATGATCAGATAACTTCACGGCCTCGCTCGAAATAAGATAACTCGATTACCCGATCAAAATAACAATTGAAAAAAGGCAAAAAAAGTTTGGATTTCAAAATAAACAGCTCGCAAGATTCAGCTTGAAAAATAGCACAAAATTCTTTTGCACACAGAACAAGCAATATAAATATTTAATTTGATATTTACTGGTAGGCTCAGCAAATAGGTGTCCAGTGCAAGGAACGCCTGTCCTTATAGAATGTTTAAATAAAATAACCTTTAATTGGACGATTGATTGAAATGCGTTAATTTTCGTTACGGAAACGTGCACAGATCACGTCAGTTGCCACTTAAGTTCATTAAATAAGTTTGTATCTCTGTTTATCAGTATTACATTCAGAGCTAACAGTGGCTGCGCTGTTCTTACTCACCTCTCACTTACGAACGACAGGGTTTCGCACTCAAGAAAGAATGATTAATACGAGTTAGGCAGTCGAAATGAGAGGAATAACCCAGCCCTTCAGAGGGGAAAAATATATTGGTTAAAACATCCATCTATCATACACCCCACAGTTTCCGTCCTTCCCTAAAAATATATTGTGTAAAGTTTACTAGTTTGAGTTTATGACCATTTCTATTAACGTAATTCAATTTTGCAAATGTGGTTTAGGTATCTACTTGGATATTACTGATGATTAACACACAGGTACACCCATTTCTGTGGCCCAGAAAGGACAGGCGCGCATTTGAATGAAACATTGGGTTAAAATTTCAAGCAATAGGTGAGAAACTTTCGGAGATGAAAGATTTGATCTGATTGCATAATATACCATTTACTTACTGCTTTTCCTGTAATCTGCCTGTTTATTAATTTTCATTGTTGCTTTAGACACACACCCAAAACCACAACCACGTGACGTATTACAAGTTTAAGGTATATTTGAATGTTGAGGTTGTCTAGAGGGCGGCAGGCACAATGACAGTTGATAACTGTTCGTGATTGTTCCAAATTAAATTTAATATACTTACCTACATAGCTACATAATCAGCCTATAGATTTTAAATTAATAAAATATAATCAGATAATTCCTGTTCGAGTTGGGGAATTCGTTTCAAAGCTAACTCATGTCTGTCCGTGCAGACCTGAAAGTTTAACACTTGTAATTGGTAGTGTTGGTAGAGAAAGTCCATGTTATTAGATATCTAAATCAATAACGTAGTTATTATTTACTAACTTTTTGCCCGCGACTTCGTCCGCGTGGAATAGTTACTTTGTTCCATATGAACTTTCATCCCCTATTTCACCCTTACATAGGTCGAAATTTATCAAAATCCTTTCTTAGGGGATGCCTACGTGATAGTAACTATATGCATGCAAAGTCTCAGTCCGATCGGTTTAAAATTGACAAAGTTTCATACAAACTTTCATCCCCTATTTTATCCCCTTGGGGGTAGAATTTATCAAAACCCTTTCTTAGCGGATGCCTACGTCATAACATCTACCTGCATGCCAAATTTCAGCCCGATCCCTCCAGTGGTTTGGGCTGTGCGTTGATAGATCACTATGTCAGTCAGTCAGTCAGTCACCTTTGAGTTTTATATATATTTAGATTAATTTAAAAACAAAACTTCCAAGGGAACAAGTCCTCTGTAGGTCCACCAAATACATCCAAATTTTTAAAAAAGTTCTGTGAATCACATAAATATTTGCCTCGGGTGAGAATCAAACCTTCAGCGCAACAAAGCGACGGAGTACAGAGGTGACCTTCTTAATCGCTACATCGAACGTACAGTAAAGATCAATTTGGGGATGGCAATCCCAAAGCGGCAACAAAATTTGTAAATGACTTGAAAGTAGGAACTTTAGCAAAGACGCCACAAATTAGATCAATTACATTAGTTTTAGGTACACCTAAGCACGAAGACAAAGTGTTCAGGGATTGTTGACTGTTGTTGTTGCTGTTCAGAACCGCAAGTTGGAGGCAAGTTGACTAGATACTGTATAGTCTCCATGGAATGATGAATTTTAACTGGCCATTATAACCACGATGCATCATACTGAGAGCCAAGTATATATGGCCAATAGTCTTGTGGCTATTCGGTCAATAAAGAGATCTCTCCGAACTAGTACAATCCAGTGAGTGAACTAGTTCCCCTTATTAGTTATTTTAGGACATCTGACCGAATAGCTTATTAATTCATAGTTTGGTTCCATTATAATAGTTCGACAGTCAAAAGAATAGAAATGTCCAACTGATTCGTTGAGCTCACAAGACTAATGGCCAATGAAGTAACATGAGTAAAAAATAGCACGCATTAATCAAATCAATTAAATTAATACTACCCTAACTGTACATTATTTGATGAAACTAAGAATAAAAATGGAAGAAGGGATGGTTCTAAAGTTTCATTCATAATTTATAAAGAGGCTGATTTACCTCAATAATAACGAACACGCAGCATATATTAAGAAAGACCTCTAGAAATAGTTACAAATTTGACGCCCGCGCCTGATTTCGTGCAGGAGTTTTTGCGTGATGCGCGTAGAAGTATACAGACAAACAAAAAAAAATTAAAGATAATTGTTTTGATTGCTTCTAAATACCCATCTTATTATTTTTTCTTAAAGATCTCCATCGACCACGTAATTTATCTACTGCAAATTCTACAATTTTGACGGATAACTTAATATAAGACAACCATTAGGTAATCACAACAAGAGACTAACAAATCTGTTTGTATATACACATCCTTTACCAAAGGACCTATGAAAATAGGTACTATGACGTCTGTCAGATACAGGGATCCTTGGATACAGACCCTGTATACTTATCTAAAAGGTACGCTAGAGAAACAAACTACTTATCTTGTTTAAATTAAGCTTTCTCCGAAGGAACTGTGCGTGACAGGTCAGCCTTGACATTGTAGTAAAGGCGCGTCTTATTGTTGGGAGGTTAATGGAAAACCACAGAAAATGTAAGAGTTTTAGTCTTACAAGCTGTCAGATACATATTTAATGCCGTTACAAATCAGCGACAATGAGATAGCTCTGCTAGAGACAAAATGACAATGTTTACTTAGTGAAATGCCAATATAACATAGAAAAACAAATGAGAAGTCTTAGAAATGATCTCTACTATCGTTCTCTTCTCCTCGACTCACAGGAAAGCCCTCGCTTCTCATCCTCCATAAACGTCCCTTTTTATTTAATTGAAATAGGAACACAATTTAGGTTTCCTACAATTCTAGAATACGACTATTTCATCTACGAGCTTCCCACAGTTCAAATTACACTTTGCCTCGTTCGTAACACTACTACACAGCCACTAACGACAGTGACGCCAGTTTATTTCCTCCGAGTGAAACAATGTTCTAGCCATTAGGAACATGAGATACGTGATCACATCCCTATGAATATATAAACTCGTATGCAAAACCATCAGTATTCGGCTCGTGTACACGATAATAAACAAGACATTTGTTTGATACCATCGGTATACATGCAAATAAGGATACTGAATAATATTTCTCATTATCATAAGACCGAAATATGAATTGACGTTGTTCATGACAATATAGATTATTCTAGACTTTATATTTTCTTAAACCCAAATGGATATTCGATAAATCCCAAAAAAACATCCTATTTATTTTATTCAAAATTCTTAGCAGTTCCTTCTAGCAATGTTTTAATGTGAATCCATCGAACATGCCCTTAATAGACCTGCAGTTCATTCAGTGCAGTTCGTGCTTAATATAAATAATACGCGATGTGCATATGTTCTGTTCAGTTTTTTAATGACTTCTGTAGATGCATGAGAAGTTTTCAAAGTTCGCATATATGCGGTATTTATGCCTATAAGACATTGTCTTTTTCCCTAGTTTAGGATTCAAGACTTCGACGAACAGTTGTAATCGTATTGTGTATCAAATATCTGTGGATTTAAATGTACAAATAATAATCATTTTATCCTTCTAACCTTTTTGCAATTATGGGTCAGTCGGCTTCCACTGCAACTGAATTGAAGTGTACAAATAAAGATATAACTATATTATAAAGCATTTATATTAAGCTTCCAGTCACAGTTAACTTATTTTAAACAAATGATACTTGATAATACTAAACTAAGTTAGAACCAACAATCTGGGGGAGGAGACCTGGTGACCTGAAATACAGAATTCCGCCTAGTTGGGGCACAAGACTCCTATAATATTATGTACGCATTAATGTAAACTCTCTTATTCCCCATTGACTGTATCATTTTATGTATAATCTTGTGGAGAAAATAAAATAAATGACTATATTATTATAATGCCAAAAAGCAATCTTTTTTTAAGAAATCCACATAAAAGGCGACGACTTGGGCTTAGGTATTGCCAATTCCATCGCCACGAATCAAACGTTACAAGAATTAACTTTCCTTTTCAAATATCAATTAACTGTGGACTTCAAACAATCCTGTCAAAGCGTTCGTTAGTCCAGTCGTCCGCCAAAAAGGTTTAAAAAGACCTGGTGAATTTATTTACAGCGTTGTTTTGGCAAATCCCTCCATTTTTGTTAAAACTAGAGCTCTACTGCTACCGAAATCAGACTATTTAGACAATATTGATGCAAGCTCAACAATAAAAACTACGGTTATAAAAGATTGGTATTTTCTATCCAAGCCTAAGCAAACAAAATTTTGGTATCAAAATGGAAATTGCCCTAAAAATCAATTTTCCATAAGTGCCAAGCACTTTTTTTAATAAAATTTAATAGGAAGTTAGCATGGAACACGCTTGTTGACGCTCAAGCTTTGAATACGCCTTTCCCTGAGCAGCGAGGATTTGTAAGGCTAGCATACACCTTTTTTATACGGTAAGTTATTAATTTCTTTTGTATTCGACGATAAGGTTTAAAGTATAGAAATTAAGTCTTAAGCAAAAATGTGCGTAAAATATTGTCGCTTTACTTGGGCTGGAACTTCGGTGTCCTTATCCTTCCTTTCAGACTGTTTGTTTTAAGCAAATAACGCCTTAATAAGCGTTCATACAAGACGGTATAAATAACTTTTTTGTATACCTACCTTTTTTATAGTACGGAAAATCCTCATCGATCGTCTACCATCTGGGGAAGCGGCAAGGTATGTCAGACTCGTACCGACGTAAAATAATATCAGAAAACCCCAATCCCTACCAACCACTTGGGAGCTTTGGCACCCCTTCTTGAGTCATAATAATTATCGTTTTGTTTGTCTCATAAGAGTATATTTAGATGCTTTGGACATCACTTGCTTTCATGTTTCTAATCATTTACTTCGCTTAGTACTTATTTGAAGCCGTCTGGGACAGAATGTTAGAAGTTCCTTCTCAAATTCTAACAATATAAACGCAGAAATGTTAAGAAGCTGATTATTTTATGCATAAAAGTACTGCTCATGAAGATTCAGGTGCAAAAAAAAAACTCGATAAAGTCTTCTACCTTTTTTCAGAATTTTTGTAAGTTTTCCAAGTCGAAAATTCTAAACGAATACAGGAAAAAATTCATAACTCAAAAACTATTACTTATATTCGGTTACCCGACGATATGAGGGATCTAAATTTTTTGGACTTTAATGTACCGGCCATCCTGTATATGATGTCTAGGTAAAAGAGAAGTAGTTATTTGGATTTCTAGACAGTAGACAAATATAAATCAATAATGTTAACAAACGTCCCACTGGATAAAGTTATGAACTCCGAACATAAACCATGTTGGAGATATGTTGTTGGAATATTTTAGGGTCGAAGGCAAATATCTATAGTTTCCTAGTAAAAATAGTAAAATCTAGTCAAATATCTCCTTCTCAGACCTTCTTCTTAGATTATTTATTTCATCGATGTATCGAAGTATTCGATGAGTCCTTTTGTAATCATGCTGAAAGATCCAATACTTATATGTACCTACATGAACTTCAAGATATTTCGAAACAGGATTAAAAATCTCAGACAAGAATCGATAAAAGCATACAAATGGAACGAATTTCGGATGATTTCTGCCGCAATTTAAATCTTTTTTTTTCTAGTATTGCACTGATATCAGAAAAACATTTTATTTACGCCATTAATATGCTTCATCTATTCAACCCGCTTATCTTACACAAGAATGCGAGTAACGGTGATAATTTATGCGAGGAGTTCCGTTCAGAAGCCGTTGTACGGAAAACATAAAAGCTTTTAACGTCATTACACCGTGGCCCGAGTAATTTCTGTTGCGGTTCAAATGACATTACAATGAATTCTGATGCTTCATAAGAAACATTATGACTATAAGCACACGATGGAACGATAATATCCTCCCATTATCAACAGTTTTAACAAACCAGAAGAAATAATGTGATTCCAATTTTGTAACAGTTCGAAAGTCAGTATAAATTCTGAAATATTAAAGTCGTCCAGGAATCGAATACATAAAAAAATCTACAGTTTGGCGACTGAATTCATGATTACACAATAGCTAAGCCACAATAAACCGCCAATAAAATCTGCTATTATAGAATGACCGTCGAAAATTCACGTTTAATTTATCAGAGAACTTAAAAGCGGCTTTCACTTAGCACGCGTCAAGAGCTTCAGAACTATTAATCTTGGGGATGCTTCCCAAAACAATTTATTACTGTGGCACGTTAACCGTGGGTCCTGCAAATTGGGACGTGGATATTAGGTGGGTGAGAAACTCAGAATGTTCTAAATAAACGATCGCATACTATTATGAGTATGTGAGGAGCCTCGTATCGTTCCAAGGGTTCCAGCAAAGGATTGTATGATGGACAGGTTAGACGCAGATATGTGAGGAACTTTTCTCTTGTATGAAGCACTTGGCTAGTTCTGCGAGTCATGTGCCCGTAATTAAAGTTGCGTAATAAAACTTTGTAGGGATCCATTTTCGGCAGTCATGGTGAAGTTTCGTGGTTGTTCACTTCATTAAGCACATATGACGTCAACAGTTTTACATTGTCCTAAACTACAACCGTCTGTGCCTGACAATAACAGGTCTCATTAATTATCCACGATAAACGGTACCAACTAGCCCTAACCTCGTTATCAAAAAGTCTTAACCCAAATCATATAAAACTAGGTATTTTCTTTGTTCTTAGTTTTTTATTTAAATAAAGGGTAGCTAAATTTCTTAAATGTACAGACTAATAAATTACAAAAACCTTGGATTAAATTCCCAGTACGCTGCGGGAGATGAAGAATTCAGGTAATATTATGAGCTAACTTAATTAATTTACGAGTAAAAGATTACAAGACGCTGTGGGGTGATATTGTGAAATATTATTTTTCTTAATGCTCAAAATATATTTCACAAATTCTATTGTAGAATTCGTGACCTTGAATATCCGTCTGGAGCTTTAGCTAGCTAGCTTCAGCCGTAATCGAACCTAGCAGAGCCGGTTACATAATATAATAAAAGTTTTCGGTTGGACTTAGACAAAGGTAAAGGTAACTACGCTTCATGAAAATAAAATACTGCAGTCTTACAGCTGGCGAATACTTGTCAATTTACAAACGATGTTAAAAAAGTCTGTATAATATATAGACATACTAATACAAGCCCCCGAAAACATCATAACTTTCGCGATCTATGCTTTGCCTATTATAATTTTCTGCAGTAAAAATATTAAGTACCCCCACGGTTGTCTAGACCTAATTTAGCCTTCTAAAGTGTACAAGCGTTCATAAATGTACATACAAAATCAAATTATTTTGACACAAAATAAAATGTCTGACATAAGTCGCTCCCCGAGTCCCCGACGACGTTTCAAAATTAATCAAACGAACAATCTTCCAGCTCATGGCGTCTGAATTAGAAACACTTTGTATCTATTACAAAAGAAAACTTCAAAGGGGAACAAAGAAACAATGGAGGATTTTATAAACAAAATTAGTAGTTTATTAACTTGATTACACACTTAATAGTGTTTTATATTGAGTATTTAACAGGCGATATAATAAGCTGTTTCCTTACTAGTTGTTGTCTTGGAAATCTATAAAACGATTTTGATTTTTATTTGGAACTAGCTTTTGCCAGCGACTTCGTCCGCGTGGAATAGTTACTTTGTTCCCTAGTTCTTCGCCCGCGTTATGTTTTATAGCTTGAAACCTTTCTCATGAATCACTCATTTTCCCAACATTTCCCTTCACTGCTCTGCTCCTATTGATCGTAGCGTGATGAAAAGTATACTATAACCTGTGGTTTGGGCTGTGCGTTGATAGATCACTATGTCAGTCAATCAGTCACCTAACGTAAGAGTAGACAAATATAATCAGAAAGCTCCGAACTGCTAAGCTATCGGGAGTTACACGTGTTATTGTGAGTCAACCATAAAATATAGACATTTGCTGTCGTGGAATGTTTTTTATATAATTTTAAGGAGAACATTTCCGTCATACATGATTTCTGTGTAGCTTTAACCATTAAGGCTGCACACGCGACGGAAGCTTAAAAAATGGAGTAAGTTCTCCTGTTTTCCCAACATTTCCCTTCACTGCTCTGCTCCTATTGATCGTAGCGTGATGAAAAGTATACTATAACCTGCCCAGGAGTATGAAGAACAATTGTACCAAGTTTCGTTGAAATCCGTCGAGTGGTTTTTGTTTCTATAACGAACATACAGACAGACAGACAGACAGACAGACAGACAGACAGACAGACAGACAAAAATTTTACTGATTGCATTTTTGGCGTCAGTATCGATCACTAATCACCCGCTGATAGTTATTTTGGAAATATATTTCATGTACAGAATTGACCTCTCTACAGATTTATTATAAGTATAGATGAAAGAACGAACTGCCTCGAAAGGTATCGCAGCAGAGGTCCTGTTGCGATTCCGTTCTTAGTCGGGTTACAGATTTTCTAAATATCATATTTACAAAAAAAATGAGAGCAGTGAACTTATTTTCGACACTCCTATTAAAATATTCAACTGGCTGCTAAGACAAATTCTTATATTTTTTTATTTCCGAATTATACCATGTGTGCTTGTTGACGCATAATCGTAGATCGTTAATAAATATTAATGTATCAATTCATCAATTAATTTAATCCGCAAGAATCTATTCATTGACCTGTCATAACGTGTGTCGTAAAGATTTTGTCATTCATTGTCTTTCAACTACGCAGAACTTAATTTGTCCTGCATTGTCTATGATTCATCTAAGTACTAGTACTATACATTCGGGCGATCGGTTTCGAGTGCCAGGTCGAGTAAAATGTTATTGGGCTTTACCTTGTCCTAAACATACCGGCGGCGAACTGTCACTGTGGTTGTACCAACTACACCTTCGCCTCACCCTTCGGGTAATACAGACGTGTTATGTATTATTTTCCTTCTACGTGTGTGTAGACAATAACGAATTCCTGTGTGATGAAATTATGCTACACACGATATCGCAAGGGGGTAATAGAATATTATTACAGTAGGCTTAAAGGATTTCACATAAGAGGTAGAGTAAATCCGCCGGCAGCACACTAGTTACTAGTGACCATGTTTATTTACGCAGTTGATGAGTGAACCGGAGACTAAGCCGAGGTTTTAATTACAGCAGCGAGGTGCGTTCCACAGATAAAACAATGTCGCCTCGTGATTCAGGTCGGTCGCTACCCTAATATACTTTCTCTACACTTAACGTTTAGATCATAAATTAAAAACTTTCTTTTCAACACGTAATTTTAAACAGCGTTAATTTAATAAATAGTAGACTGCTATGCCCCGCCGTTTTACCCGCTTTGCGCCGTTCCTAAGAGTCGTAGCGTGATGTTAAATAGCTTAAAACCTTCCTCAAGAATGTGAATAATATTCAAATACTTTTTTTTTGTAATCCGACAGGTAGTTCCAGAGATTAGTGCGTTCTAACAAAAACAAACAAACTCTTCAGCTTTATTATATTATAAACTAGCTGCTGTTGCTCGCAGTTTCACTCACGTCCCAAAAATATTAACATACTATATGTCCGATTCTGGGCGGCGTACCAAGATGAAACATGCACCAGATTTTAAGTTAGACCTCTAGCAATACATCGGTGAAAACTGCATTCAATTCCATGCAGTAGTTTTTGCGTGATGCGTAAAAACATACAGACAGACAAAAATTCTAAAAATTGTTATTTTGGATTCTGTTGTTCTCATAAGGACCCCCCATATTAATTTTTCTTTAATATCTATAATATACAGACCTGCTACAATTTTATTATAGGTATAGATATACTTAGTATAAATAGCTCAGTAATGAGTAGTTCCATCGAAGTAGGTTAAAATGTAGGATATTGTTATCTCGTTTTTCCATTTCCATGGTAATTTCAGAAAATCCCATCCTAGTGCGCACTCTGCAAGCTGTGCGTTGTCTGACAGTCAAAGTTTTAATAATTATAGTGACACTGGGTAGGTACCCAGTGTCACTCTAACAATTGAGACAAATACGACGACGCCTCTCTAGCGACAATCTATCAAGCCGTTTAGACTACAGAGCGTGCTAAAGAAATGTATGAATTCACTAACTCGAGAACAGAACCTCCTTCTGGGGCAGTCGGATAAAAAAAAATACACAATTTGCAAGATTAAAGTCAGTTGAAATTCATAATTTACCGTTGCTAGTAAGCAGTGGTGTACGATTGATGAATTGAAAGGTTTTTAATATCAGTAAGTACCTATGTTTTTTTGGTCGCTACGCCTCGCTAGAGGTGTTGATGATAGCAAAAAACTAGAACATACAGTCACAACGTAGGTACTCGTATAATATTACTAAAATAAAAAGGCATTCTAATTTTTCGTATAGCATAGCTACGATTCCATATAATGAAACTTCTAAGATCTCGATGTCGTAAATTTAATAACGAAGTTTCGCCGAAAATTTAAATCTCGCTGATGATATAAGTTAGTTTAAATAATTTAGACAGGTATGAAATTAAGAAGTATACAAATTAAAACTTTTAATCAGTAAAAACAAAATGTACGTTATTCCATATTCACTTTTATATGAATATTCACCTTTACCTTTACATCAGGTTGATGAACTATAAAATACAGTGAGGTGGTTTTCTTTTAAACGTAATTAAAACAAACAAAGATATTACTACTAGCTTCGTTGAACATAAACTCAATAAATAGGTAGGTAGCGACCTGGAGCGGATCGTGGAAACTTGTAAAGGCGGATTTACAGCAAAGAAAGCAGGCGTCCAATAAGAGTTGCGGCAGAATAATGGCTTATTCAAATTTAACTGTGGAAAAACCGCAGTTTGGAAAACAATCTCGGCAGGTTGAGCACCTGCGCAAGCTGTACCTTTTTATCTTACCTAACCTTGTGTACGGCTGTTAAGAAAATTGAGGGCACGTAAGGACCATTTCCTTACTTAGTTGTACAAGTAAAAACAAATTAAAAGCTATATTGTTCATTTCAAACGTAATATTTCCCGGTATCGTATCTTAACACGAGATCGTTAACCAATTATCAAATCATTCTCATGAAACATTCGAACCCCAGCGAACCTAAAATCAATTAATTTAATTAAAAACATAAGTACAACATACCTCACTTAAGATCCAATTTAAAACGGGATAAAATATACATACTGGCCACAATAAAGTAACATACGGCTGCAAAAGGGGGCGATGGGCGAGGCCCATGGAGATACAACCCTAACATCCAGAAAATTACACTGATACGATGTGAAAAGAATTTTAATGACATTCGAGGAACCAAGGGGCTTTATGCGCGAGGTGACTTTGATACGGCGGCCGCGGCCTTCAACTCGTTGGTGATGTTTCGCACGTGTTCTTTAGAATAGTGGCTTGCTAGGTAATGCAATGAGTGTAGATATCTGTCGTGGGCCGATAGAGATTTGCCTGGGCGGATCGAGATATGTTTGGGCAGTGGGAGTAGTACCTAATAAGATTGTCAAAATTAGTAGGCAGGTAAGTATTTAGTGTATGTAAATTTTAGCTTCTTTGAGCTTGAATTACCCGCTCGCTCACTGAATGATCCATAAGTTATGCTTAATTGGATTGATGTCGACCATGAATTATCTAAATCGAGTAGAGCCATCATTCATCAAAATCTACTCACTAAAAACTACAAAGCTGCTAAGCATCCGCTTACTTCCTCCCCTTACCAGGAGTAGATTTGACAGATATGGTAAAAGACTTCGAACATACGGTAACAACTTATCCGAAATTACCACTGTTTGCAGCAATTAAATTCTCAAGAATCGTTCGCCGCCAGGGCCTCACTCACTTAGCCACGATTCTAGAGGCAGGGATGACGTCAGACGAACTTTCCTTGCCGTATGGTCGATACAAAGGGAATCGTGCTAACATTCGCCACGACCTCATTGACGCATCGTTTTCAGTAAGTAGATACAGTATCAATCTAGTTCCCGTAAAGTGGTTGTACATCATATAGGTATCTCATAAAAATCTTTCCATTTGAGCTCAGGGTTCATAATTGGACTAAGTATGGTAATTTTGATACCAGTCCAATCAGTGAGTGAGGTCGATTTGATGTAGGTAGAATATAGGGGTTTAGAAAATGAAAATCATTCCATCAATCTCAAGTAAGGTTGAAATAAAACTTGTAGCTATTAACTGGACTTCAAAATATGTCGCTTATAAATTTTCTATTATCAATAGAAAGAATTTTAATGCAGAAGTGAGGCGATTGATCGAGTAACTCGAATGATACCGAATTCTTGCACAAATAAGTCGATTATTAATTTTTTCGATAAATAAGATCAAATTCGCGGGCGCGGGCAGCGATCAAATTAACAATGAATTACGCGCCCCTAATGCTTTGTGTCATTAAGAAGCAATTAATCAAAAAATTCTGAAATTAATGCGCCAAAAAATTACGACATTCGGCAGTGATAAACGTCGTTAACATTATGATATCAATGTCCGTATTGTTAAGCAGTAGTAAACATTCTGCACTATAGAAAGAACTTCTATTTCTAAGAATTTAAAATTATGAGGCAAAATATTATACTTGTGCCATATTTCATGTTCAGCATAAATCAACAAATAATGAATATATTATAAATGTGAAAGTAACGTAAGACTAAGTATGAAGTACTTATAGCAATTTAATTTAAGTTTCTATAGGAAAGCAGTTTTGCCTATCTATCTGCCTACACCTGTGTAAAATAAAATAATAATTTTAAATGATGTAGTAACATAGGTGGGTATATAATTGTTATATTTATATCAATTTAAGTATATTAAACTAAAATTACCCACTCGTAACACAAGCATTTAGCCTAGCACGAGGGGTTAACAAGAATAACCCCTCATGCTAAGCTAAAAAAGATACTAGTAATGTGCGATCAACATAGCTAGGATCTTTTTAAAAAAAAAAATATTCATGAGACATACTTAATATAAATTTCATTTTACTTCATCTCTTTAATGCATTGTATACCTAACTACCTTAAATAAATAGAATAATGTGTGCATAGTAAGTTTTTAAAACACAGTGGATATTGAAGGTATATATAAAGGTAGGTATATATATATATAAGGTGAAACTTAACCCATCAAGCCCCATTTCATAGACTCAATGCAAAATCTTATGTTTCAGTCTGCTATTATAAAATCTAACTAATACTATTATAAAATCAAAGGCTACATTGTTGATAAGAATGTGTGATTATTAAGTTATTTTTTAGTAAAGGAAAAAATTCAATCGCGGGCAGGATTCGAACCTGCATCTTCTGATTTGATATACCAGACACTCTGACCTCTAAGCCACCACAAACCCTACCCGCATGATTGAAATTTTGCCTTCACATTCTGAATTTACGTCATAAGGTGATGTAAGTACTAAAAATAACTTAATAAATCTTAGCATGGAAAATGCAAAAAAATCACAAAAAGATAAGAATGTGTGATGTTTAAATAAGGATGCACATGTGGCCTCCATGGCAACCTGAGGTTGTTGATAAAATAGGGACTTATACTGTCAATTTTTTTCAGCTTATTATTGTTTACCTCTAGTACATATATTTATCAGGACTTGTAAATGGGAGTACATTGTAGTAAGTATGTCTAAGTGGATAACTAATTTTATATACTTTGATGATGTGTGTTTTTCCACTTAGTTTATTAATTTTTTATACATAATGATATTCGGTTCTTGAATGCTAAGAACTTTCTTTTTCTATTATCGACTTCGGTCCAACTTGGACATTAAATCAATGTCAGCACATCCTGTTATTGCACTATTGTACCTACTTGAAGATTATAATACAAATCATTTTAAAAAGAGTGTCCATGGAGTTTCTTGCCGGATTCTTCACCATAGGATCAACTTTTTTGGAACCATGCAACAAGACTCATTAACATTCCATAAACGCTTGTAAAAGCTTATTTGAAATAAAAATATTTGAACTTGAACTTGAGGTCTCCAGGGGTCATTACGGGCAACGCTGAATTAATTACATCTCATCAAAATGACATAAATAATAATTATTAAATTACATAATAACACCCATGTTTTAGTAGTGACAATAATTACTTATGTTGATAATTCCCTTTGTTTAATTTCAAATGTTGGGTTTATGGTGAGATTATGGGATGGGTCTTTTGCAGCAGTACACTGTCAGGCAAATTATTAATCTAAGGTGACTCTCTCACTTTAATATGATTCTTTAGTTAATAAAATATATAAGCAGGTATCTGCTTCCACATCAGTTTGATATAGAGGCAGAAAAACATTTCAAGAAAAAGATGACATCCCTGACATATCTGATAATAGATTGGGTATTGAATTGGAAATCGTAGATTCAGGCAGGTACTAGCCAGCCAGTGTCATCATAGGTAACTACTGTCTACCTTCATTTTGTAATTTATAGGAAACAAGTTTATTTGGTGAAGGAAAGTGTAGGGTCCACACAGTCGAACAAGTTTATTTTTCTTATGAATATAAATTGGTTAAATAGGTTCATATAGGTCTTTCTTGCGTAGGTACAGTAAATAGGCTTTTAGAAAGTAGTCGTTCCAACTCGAACAATAAATGGATCGTTACCTTTTATTGTTGTAATAATGTAGATTATAGAAAAAGCTACTGAAATATTATTGACTAGTAACCAATTTATCCAATAAAACGTAAAGTTTTCTATTATCGATCGGCTGTTTGTCGGTCTACGATACAATTCAAGCAACGATGTACTTACCTAACGATGTGTCGCCACACCGAACACTCAAATTTTCCCTCGTTTATTAGTCCTCAATGTCAATCAAGAGTTCCACTTAAAAACAACTGCACAACGCACAATTTATTAATTACCGATATTTTTTACCGATGTTTTCCTCGAACGCAAATCGCAGAACAGAAACAAGTTGCGAAAACGAAAAGATGTCTAAGATGGCGCCACAATGCAAATATCATAATGACATAAGAGGTTGGTGTTGCCAGTACGAAAATAATAATATTTTGGTAGTTTAGGTAAGGCGACAATAGTAAACGAACGAAAGGTTTCCTATTTATTATTATACTCTTTGACGAAAGGTTATCAGTCTATTGACATTTATTTCATCTCACATAGCACATCTTTAGATGACGTTTTATCGCTATTAATAAAAGGAATTTAATATATTACATTTACCTTACATTACATTATTTCGCCGTTATTTGTCTAATTCTGTAGTAATACTTTGAAAGGTAGATATAACAAATAACACAAATTTTAAGAAAAGCAGATAAGTATATTTAATAAAATGTTTTTTTAATGTACAAAAAATTAACGTAGAGCATAGTTCTCAATCTCTAATAATATCAATTCTTATAATTTCATATGTTTATTAATACTACTAAGACTTATAATTGAGCAAATCCATTTCATAGTAATTATCACTACGAATATTATGTAAAACATGATTGATCTATTAAAAATTAAATGCAATAATTATTTAGGAACGAAACTTCAATATGAAGACAAAATTATTCTCTTTTTGGGTACATAATTATCTGTCCTAATGGAGAGGAAGTGGGTTTTCTGTTAGTTCAATCCAATTACACTAATAACAATTGTAAACCACAAGATCATTTGTAAATTAAATCATTTGATATTTTGAAATACTAACTCGCTTTATACTTAAATTATATTTTCCGTTGAGCCTGAGCCTGCCAAATTCAAATTGCAATTTCTAGAATTGGCGTAAATACAAAAAGAAAATTAATTTGGCGGGCTAACGTGAACGATCACCCTTAATTAACATAGCTAATAAATTAATATACTAATTACGTTGTTTCCTGCACCTGTACCCTATTTCAGCACGAGATAGTTTTCATAGCATGACATTATGATCGCTAAGCATTGCAAGAGTAAGTAGGTATGTACAGAAAATATTATTTCTACAAATTAACAATTTAAAAAGTAATGTACGTGACTATCAATGAGCCATAATAGATTGATAAAAATAGGATTACAAAATATTTCATGCAAAGTCCACCCCAGTATCTAGTAGATCCCTGATAAGGACTGTTGCCTTTCGAGGCAAGATACGCAAGAGGTGCCCTAGGTACAGTAAATGTTTCGGCACAGATGCTTCAAAGTAATTACGCCGTACGCTTTCGAGGATTGAATGTGCTGCTTCTCTTGGTGTAATTGTGCCGAAGTAACTTGGTATCCTGTAAATGAAATGCACAAACTTTAAATATAAGTTGGTTAATAAACGAATAATTTTAAATAATTTATTTAAATATTTTGTATTAAAGAATACCATAAAAAACTGTGAACCTTAGTAATTAAATGTGTACAATAAAAAAAAAATTATAGACAAACTCCCAAAGAACAAGAGCTACTAAAAATACGTAGTGACATCTATTGCGCGACATAGGAAACTTTAAGATAATCCTGCAACACAAAACAACCACCTGATCGTAGAATCCTCCCTTTACCTTAATACATGCCTACAAATTGAGGCATGTATAAAGATGTACCCTCTGCCCTACCTTGCCTGACGTAAAATGTAGAGAAGAACGTCACATTTTGATGCATTTAAATTTAATTCATACATACCTTAATCTTATATCTGCACTTTCATCACTGACTATAAATGGGTAGATATGTGTGAGGGTGACATGTACTCCATCAATTTTATTCATTCTAAGGTCTTCTGTCAGTGATTCAGCAAGGCCCTGTACAGCAAACTGAGCGACACTTAGTGGCATTTGGTCCTTAATGTAGCTAAGGCCAGCTACTGAAGTCAAGGCCACAATATGACCATGGTTCTTAGTCTTCATGTCAGGCAAGAAATGGTCAATGAGCTGAAATAGGTGAGAAAACGTTTTATACTTTTATTCATTGTTTACTATCACATTTTATTGAATGAGTGCTGCATATTTTTTTGTCATTATAAATATTACTTCTTCTTATCTTAATTATTTTTAATTCACTTCACTAAAGTGGCTTTTGGATTCAGAATCATAATTATAATGCATTTAAATCAATTATAAAAAAAAAACAAATTACACAAATACTTAAAATATTTCAATAGCCAATATATTACCTATAATAACGTACCCAAAAATATGATGTCAGTGTAAGATCCAATGTATCATGAATATCTTGCGGAGGCTGAGTGAGTAAGGACCTTGGGCTTGGTATTCCGCAACAGTAGAATAACATACTGACAAACCCAAGATCTTTCTTCAATTGAGTTGCCAAGATCTGGACATTTTCTCTCTTGGTGATATCACATGTGTAGCTTACAGCTGATCCACCTTTCATTTTAATGTATTCAATAGTGTCCTCATTGGAAGCGGCATTTTTGTCCACACAGAGGACTATTGCACCAAGATTGGCTAGTTGTATTGCAAGTTCACGGCCTACTCCTCGTCCGGAGCCTATTACCTAGAAATATGTGAAGTCGATATTTCTTTTAAAACTGATGTTGTTATAAAAGATAACTATTTATTTCTTTAAAGAACATCATGCCTGTATTCTCTGAAGGCAGAGGTGTACTAATGTACACCCACAGTATTCTGGTATGTATAGTTCCTATGTACTAGGGGGCCAGTCTATTGCCTGGAAAAGTCCAATAACACTTTGCTCGATCTGGGAATCAAACCCAGCACCTCTAGAGTAGCAATAAGATTAGGGACCACTAGGCTAATGAATGAGGCAGTTCTTTATTTCTTTATTGTTACTATAAATAATGGTTTCATTCTGTAATTGTTGCTATCTATATTGAATATTTTCTTATCAACAATTACATATGAAAGAAAGTGATATTAAGTAATACCTATCATATAACCATTATCTAAGAGCTTTAAAAGTGATCCAAATTTAATGATTAAGATAGCAAAATTTTCTTACCAGTGCTGTTTCTAGTCTGACTGATTTTAATGGTGGTGGTCTAAACAGTTCATAGAATGCTTGCAGTACTGCACAGACAGCATTAAATACAACCCATGCAATGTCCACCATTAAAATGCACAAGGAATAAACTTTGAGCAACATTTTGATAGGGAAAAATATGTTCAACAAGATTCCCAGTAGGTTATCAAATAATTTACTTTCCTGAAAATTTTATAAAATTTGTTTTATTGCATTTGAGAAGCAAGACAAGCAATTAACTCCACAAATCACACTGAAGCCACTTACCATTTAACTTATATAAAACCTTAAAAAGCATTTAGACAAACATAAAAATATACACATAGGTCCAGTACCGGTTTTTTTATAGACAAAAAACTGAACAAACACAACAATGTTATCACTTTGCACACACCTTTTTGTTGAAACCGTACTCGGAAATCATTTCGAAAATGTACAAACTAAACAACTTTAACAAATATTCAAAAGGGTTTTCTTGGTTTGGTAAGTGAAATAAAATGAAAAAAGGTACCCACAGTACAGTATACGAAAAAACTTAAAAGAAATTGCTAACTGCCATGGACAACACAGGCATAAAATATGTTGAATGAATACGTATGTTGATTTGATAATACGGATTATACGAACTGGTACAGTAGTTACAGTACTGGCCTACTGGGTACTAGTAGATAATAAATTATAAAAATATAAAATGACAACACAACATAAATGAGGAAAATACTTGGCAAAGAAATAAAGATTAAGCAATTAATTAATAAAACTGGTAAGTACAAATAGACCTGCACCACAATTCGATAATTTATCGTACTCTGTGATTTATACAATAATTTTACTTTCTTGTTTTAATGTTATTAAAAACTTAGTAAAATTATTTCATGGTAAAAATAAATTACAATTTGGTACCTATAAAAATATTTATTTATTTAAGTATTTGGTGTCGGTCGGTAACTCGGTATGAGGTATGCGTTTGTTTGGCGTTTTGGTAAGGATGAGTAAAAACATCGATAAATCAAAATATCGATAAATTTTCTTTAGAAAATATTGAAATATTAAACATATCGTCGTATTTTTCATCCACGATATATCAAAATTTATTTTGGAGTATCAAAATCATATTAAATTCTATATATTTTTACGCAAATCTGGGATGTAAGTTATTAGATGCCCTTTTTGTAGTACCCACATGTACCACGCGCCATATGTTTTTTTAGATAACCCAAAATTTAGAATTCAAGTTTATTTTAAAAAATCTACTTAATGGATGGCTTTCCTTTCTGCTGACAGCTGACATACATACATACTAAGCCAATGAAATCATTAGACGGGCAAAATTACTTCTAAACATTTTACGAGTAGGTACATTCATATTTAGATTTTTAAATAATGTTTTCTTTTAAAACCTGTAGCTATTCTCAGAAAATTTCTATGACAGTAAGCGAACAAATTCCTAATAAAACTTGTCCATTTAGTCAGCTATCCAAAAATTTATAATAATGTTTTACTTACTGCTAATTAGAGCAAGCAATGGACATTTTACTGAAAAATAAAATTATACAAAAATTTGTTACATAATTACTAGTGTCCGACCGAAACTGGTTTTCCGGCCGAAACCGAAACCGAAACCGAATATTCGGCCGTGGCTTCAGTTTCGGCCGAAACCGAAACTCACGTGGTCAAGTATAAAATTCCTTAAAATACTAAAATTTGGTGCATTTTACCCGTTATTTTGCATTAATTAGGACATGAAATGGAAACAGTATATTAATTTTGTTGTAATCATTTATTTAATACTAGCTTTTGCCAGCGACTTCGTCCGCGTGGAATAGTTACTTTGTTCCATATGAACTTTCATCCTCTATTTCACCCCTACATTGTAGGTCGAAATTTATCAAAATCCTTTCTTAGGGGATGCTTACATCATAGTAGCTATATGCATGCCAAATTTCAGCCCGATCCCTACAGTGGTTTTAGCTGTGCGTTGATAAATCACTATGTCAGTCAGTCAGTCACCTAACGTAAGAGTAGACAAATATAATCAGAAAGCTCCGAACTGCTAAGCTATCGGGAGTTACACGTGTTGTTGTGATTCAACCATAAAAGATAGACATTTGCTGTCGTGGAATATTTTTTATATAATTTTAAGGAGAACATTTCCGTCATACATGATTTCTGTGTAGCTTTAACCATTAAGGCTGCACACGCGACGGAAGCTTAAAAAATGGAGTAAGTTCTCCTGTTTTCGCAAGATTTCCCTTCACTGCTCTGCTCCTATTGATCGTAGCGTGATAAAAAGTATACTATATTGAAATAAAACTACTTTTTACGGATTTTATCGCGTTGTATTGATATTATTTGATTCCCGACGTTTCGGACCCTTTACAGCATCCATGGTCACGGGTAGACTAAGTTGTTGGACGTCTTAATGTTACAATTACTAACAGCTACCTTACATTTTTGTTAATTATTGGCGATCCGATTCACGCAGAACGAGCTCACCGTATCCTTCGGTCTTGCAGTTTTGGACTTGGATTTTGATTTTATGGAATCTATAATGGGGTTCCAAGCAGGTGGTAAGACCCAGCCATCTTCTCTATTGAAATTTGGATGTTTTTTAATTTCAATAGCCTCACGGATCATCCTGGGAAGGAATCGGTTTTCTTTTGCGAGGACTTGTGGTTTATCAAATCTGATGTAGTGCTGGGCCTTGTCTAGAGTATGTTCACAAACTGCTGACTTCTTGAAACGGCGAAACGTCGGGAATCAAATAATATCAATACAACGCGATAAAATCCGTAAAAAGTAGTTTTATTTCAATGTCTAATATTCGCGTAAGTGTCAGAAACCAGTAAGTATACTATAACCTGCCCAGGAGTATGAAGAACAATTGTACCAAGTTTCGTTGAAATCCGTCTAGTGGTTTTTGTTTCTATAACGAACATACAGACAGACAGCCAGACAGACAGTCAAAAATTTTACTGATTGCATTTTTGGCGTCAGTATCGATCACCAATCACCCGCTGATAGTTATTTTGGAAATATATTTCATGTACAGAATTGACCTCTCTACAGATTTATTATAAGTATAGATAATATAAAAAAATATTAATAATATTTTTATTATTTTCTCACATTAAGTTCTCATAGCAAAATGTTTATCAGTTATCAATATTCAAATCACTAATTGTTACTGTTCGTAATTAAACAAGTTAAAC
This sequence comes from Acronicta aceris, assembly GCA_910591435.1. Taxonomy (NCBI): domain Eukaryota; kingdom Metazoa; phylum Arthropoda; class Insecta; order Lepidoptera; family Noctuidae; genus Acronicta; species Acronicta aceris. The sequence continues at coordinate 16,461,692 of OU342758.1, read as the reverse complement.
ACTTCACATTTTTCATTTACAATCTCTTTTTTACATGTGACTTGATTTGTTAATAACAAGAAAACAAAGTTACTGACACAATATTTAACTATATAAATCATTCAAGTACAGACACGAAACAAAAACTTACGTGTAATCAGTTCCATCAAAACATAACCTCTAAAGAATGTTTGTGTCGGGCGATAACGCACTGACTAAGTTGTGTTGCTACAGAGCTATCCGAATGGCAAACAACAATTCCCGTCAGCGTCCACCAAAGCGTTGCCGCGAGAAACGAAAGCGAGGCGAGCGTGCACGATAACTTCCGAAATCAGTTTCGGTTTCGGCAAAAGTTTCGGCCAATTTTGGCCGAAACCGAAACTGCCGCCGAAACTTGATTTTTGGCCGAAACTCGGCCGAAACCGAAACCGAAACCGAACATTCGGTCGGACACTAATAATTACACAAAATGTATCGAGACTTTCATCACTTAAGACGCAAGAAAATATCACAATTGCGTGGTGATAAGAGCTTTTGGCATCCGACTCTTTTGTCGGAGTTTATCATACATATTGCAAGTTGCAATATGTATGATAAACTCATTGCAACTACGTGTGTTATAGCTTTTACGCATTATTGCCCATCCCTAGAGCGTTCCATGTCAGTTTCTTTTTTTTTTTGTAATATTTTGGCATGGCTACTGAGGCCTTTGTGCCAATGTCAGTTTCTTTGCTTGCCTCTGTGTGACCAATTGTGGCAGATTTTTGCCATAATGGCAGATTAGGATAATGAATTTTCGTTTGTATTGAAAATGATGCAGGTTTGGGCATGTTCGAGAATATTTCATAATTTTTGGAGAAAAAAAATGAAACTTATCACTAAAAATAAATTACCGATTCAGTGAATCTATATTTCACCCAAGAAAATCAAGATTAGGATTTTTATGCTTTGATAGAAATAAAGGAACCTACAATTTATTGAATGTACGTGTACTAAGACGAGTATATTCCACAGATTTGACAAATTCACATTCGACAATTTTCGCAGATTTTCGGCTTACGTTTGTCAGATTCTCTATTTTCCAGATGGTAACACTGCCCGATTGTCTGTCACAGTACTCACCACGGTGTCACTATCAGTTTTGACATGAGTTGAGATGACATTGATTTGATTGAATTGTTATTTTCTTCTATTGCAAAATAAAAATAATATTAGGTCTAAAATTCTGAATTTAAAGAGAATGAAAAGTTAATGAAACAAGAATATTAGAAAAAATATCATGTCATTTGTATACCAAGGGGACCCTGAATTAGAATCTAAGTCGAAAAAAGGTTTGTAATGTATTTATTGTACAGGACTGAGGACAGTCGAAACATTCGAGTCAAGTCGGAATCGAAAGTGAATCGTAGCAAATTGTACTCTAGGTGTGTACAAGTACAATGGGCATAAATTTAAGTGGTTTTACATGCAAGATCATTCTGAAGTCGGAACGGCTAACTTCATAGCTGTTTTGGACCAAACTGTCCTCTTATCTTATGAAGCCTCTCATTTCTTTTATCAACCATTTCATTGTAGCTGCGGAACGGATATCGGAGAACATGCATATAGTAGCTAATGAACCATCACTAGCCCTGTATAGGCTGCAGGAGCACGTAAGGAAAGCGTTGCCGCCTATGGTTGAGCGACGAGTCGAGGTGACAAAACTGCAGCATGAACTACAAGGAAGGTGCTATGATGTGGAATATGCTCTGAGGTGTGTCATGCTATAAATATTAATCACAAATAAACCCAGTAATTATTATTCTTCATTGGACTATGAACAAAGTGATGTTGAAAGCTGTGTATGAAATACATCCATACAAAATGTTATTACTCAGCATTGAACAAACAATATTTCTGATTTTTGACACTAAAGTGGATAGAATGGGATGCCTAGGTGGTAAAACATTACAAAAATATACATAAGCTTTTGTGAAACATTATCAAGCATGTAGATGCTAGTGAGACATGTCAAGCATTATTCCAAACTGCAAGTCAAGCATGCTTGTGTGTATAGGGCCTCCTTTAGACACAGGGATAAAACCACTTTATGGATTATATTGTGTTATATTGACCATGGATACTGTTGATATATCAATATAATCCAATAAAATTCATAAAGCTTGGTGGTAGGACCTCTTGGGGTCTGACTAGCTGGCGACCATCCTTATGTTGGAGTCTGTAGTAAAGGATCTTGGTGTGTGTTTCGATGTTTGCACATAAGAGCCAGTTCCCCTTGGTTGCTATGGCTTTGGTATTCGCTAGGGACTCTTAAAAATCAGTAACACATCAGCAACTCCTCTGGTGTTGCAGGTTCCATGGGGGACAATGACTACTTACCACCAGGTGGCTCTTAAGCTAGCTTGCTGACTTAATCCATAAAAAAAGCTGATTGAATTTTGTTTTATGTACTGTGGTTTTATTTAAAAATAACATAACTTTCATGAACCAGAGGTTACTTTGTTAATATATGTGTATAAATACTATTTTGATCATGGTCTTTAAAAAGTAATTAAATTAATTGTAATAAATTTTGCATTCCAGTGCTGTCAAGTCAATGGATGGTGCTGCTACCAGTTTCAATAACATCCAGGAAATGTTGAAGCAGTCAATATTTTTAAAACAACAGTTAAAATATGAGGAAGCTAGGAGAAATAAAAAAGATTCCAATTCAGTTTACAAACGTCTCTCTGCTCATATTGTTCTTGACCTGCCAGACCTGTCAGAGTTCTCTATGGTTAGGGAGACTACCAATAGGATAGAGAACATGATGGCTCAGGCCAGAGGCTCCTCAGCTGAGCTCCATAGATCTCACACCACTATGCACTAAAAAGGCACTGGGCATACATCCAGAATTAGAAGATACCATCCCCCATACTAAAACATTGTATAAGCTGTGTATACACATTGGTTTGTCGTTTTTATCAACTGTTATATAATATTGATTACAAAATGATACAAAAGTATAACTACAGCAGGGGAAAGTGTAAGTATCCTATATGATTTGTGGGTATATAAGTCACCACATACTTTTATTAGGTACCTATTATAAACAAAGTAAGTACGTTAGATAAGCCCATACTGCTAGTCTAAATAAGTAGGTAGTAGGTACTTATAGTTATTAACTGTTTTTGGTGTACAATATAGAAATATTCTATATTAAAAAATCTGAGCATAGGTAAAAAATAGTTCATTGTCTATTGAAAAGACAACTTAATCAAGCTTTTTACTTGAATGTGTAGGTGTAGGTGTAAAGTTGAAATAAGTATATTCTGGATATGAAAAGTAGTTTAACGTTTTGATTCTACTTTAAAAGCCTAGACTCAGAAGAGGTATGCAGTATTAAATATTATTCTAAGTGCAGTTATCATATTACAACATAATCATGATATTATAACTTTACTAACCTATCAGGCATTTTTTAAAAGTTTTAACACTAAGTAGAGCCTGGAATAAAAAAGGATTATAGTTGGAATGTTATCAATATACATTATTATCTACATAATGGAGGCAAGATTGAGGTCAAGAACAAACCCATTCTTTATTAAAAAAAAATGTAATATATAGGGCATAATATATTACTTATAGATAATTATCACAGATTTACTTCCAGTGTTAAAGCATTTATTTTCATTATCATTATTATGTCATTGGATTATGCTATACTCGTAGATTGACAGCCATAACTTTGTGATCGTACAGACATTACGCAAGGACTCTTTCAAGAGCTAAAAAACATATAAAATGCATACGATTGACTAATAAATATAAAAGCTCAGAAATGCAAATGAAGGAGTATATGCTGGCAATGAATGAGCTAGTGGGTTCGGCTCGCACCTCCACTGTTGAGTGCACACAACCTGAGACTAAAACCTGCTCTTTAAATCATCAGCCATCACTGGCTTCTTCATCAGTTGACGACTCCTCTATCGTGCATAATGTACATGACAACTTGACTAGTGTTAATAGTCCCAAAAAAAACCCAGTACAATCCCATGTAGAAACCATTTGTAAGCCAAACATTGTAATATTTAGTGATGAAATTGGTAAACATATGGGCCAGTTACTATCAAACTCCTGCAAGGGATATTCTATTCTTAACTATTGTATGCCAGGTCGAACTTACATTGAAATTTTAAAAAAAGTTATTAATTTTAACTTCCCTCTGGGTACAACATTAATAATTTTAGCTGCAAATAGAGGAGACATGCACAAAAACGACCTTCTCCCATATTATGATTCACTAAGTACACTTAATGTAAGTAAAATTATAATGTTTACACTGCCATATAGCTACAGTTTGCCACAGGTAGAAAATGAATCTAGATATAAGACTAATTTAACACTGCATACATTGACATATAATAATGATCTTTTTCACGTGATAGACACTAACAATTTTGTTAGCAGATATTTTTACACGACAAAAGATAGGTACTATCTTTCATTATATTGTAAGAAACAGATAGCACTGTCGCTGTCATATTATTTTATGATTTCAGCCAAGAATTTGGCTAATACAGATGTTGTTTCTATTGAGCAATCATCTGATATTTATATTGACCCAGCCAATGAATTGGCTAGCCACAGTTTTGACATTTCAAATAATTTAAATTAGATATGAAGACAATAGAGACAACCTCTTGCATTGACTTACTGCAGAAAAATGAAAATTTAGGAAATACTTTTACACCACATTATTCTTCAATAGTGCATAAAAAAGGTAATATAATCAAGCTGGTTCACCAGAATATACAAGGAATGATGAATAAAGATTTAGAAATTGAATTATTTATGAACTATAATAACATTGACATTCTTTGTATTACCGAACACTGGTTAAAGTCTCACCAAATCATGTTTAACTACAGTAATCACCAGGTTGGTAGTTCGTTTAGCAGGGAGAATGCCATTCATGGTGGCTCCTTAATCCTAGTTAGTAATCAACTTAAATTTAAGGAACGCAAGGATATAGTGAGCCTCTCTGTTGAGCGAACAATTGAGATAGCCAGTGTGGAATTAGAGCGGTTTATTGTATTAAGTGTGTACAGACCTCCTTCAGGATTGTATGATTCCTTTGAAAGGATAATGGATGAAGCACTTCACAAAGCTAGTAAATGTAATAAATGTATCTTAATATGTGGTGACTTTAATGTCAATTTATTGGAAAATTCAGGATTAACTAATAAGATTAAAAACCTTTTCCTGTCATACAATCTTACTAACTTATTTCTGGAGCCAACTAGAATAATAGCTTCTACTGCCACATGCTTAGATAATATATACACAGATGTTATACCTAACTACAAGAAAATTATTAATATGTTAGATTCTGACCACACCGGACAGATGATTAGTATCCAGAATCGGAATATGGAAGTGGTTAAAATGGATATCATTGTTAACCCAAAAACTGCAGGTCGTTTGGAAATGTTTAAAACTAAACTTATTAATACATTGCCGTTATTGCCTTATGAGCATGAACCCAATAAATGTTACGAGACCTTTTTTAAAGCATACTGTACACATTTTGATTCCACTTTTGTACCTAAGACGATCACGGTAAATGGAAATGTTTCTTTCAGTGAATGGGCAACCACAGGTATTCATATAAGCAGAAAGCGTCTTTATGAGCTATACAATGAACGAATCTATGTTAACACTCCTGATTTTAATATCTATGTTAGAAATTACTCAAAATTATTCAAAAGAGTGTGTTGTATAGCCAAGTCCCGTTATATAAGTTCTAAAATAAGAAACAGTAATAATGTAATTAGAATGACATGGAATATTATTAATAGTGAAACGGGAAGAATTAGTAGACGAAATAGTGACTACAGTCTTAAAATAGATGATAACATTGTAACAGCCGACACACAGGTTGCTTCAACATTTGAAAATTTTTTTGCAAATATACCTATTTCGACCACTAAATCGCTGAACTCGTCCCCCACTGTTGCTGAATCTTTACTTAAAGAAAATGTTAATGTATGTAATATTGAATTTCAATTTTGTCATGTCAATTGCAGAGATATAATAAAAACGTTTAATACTCTAAACATAAAGAAGACTGCAGACTTATGGGGTCATTCTGTTGACGTTGCCAAATCCATTATAGAGGTCGTAGCACCTACCCTAGCCATTATTTTTAATAAGTGTATTGACTGTGGTAAATTTCCTGATCTTATGAAAAATAGCAAGATAATTCCTTTGTTTAAATCAGGTAGCACATCTGACCCAACAAATTTTAGACCTATCTCAGTGTTACCTACATTTAGCAAAATCTTTGAAAAACTAATGTTGGATCAAATGCAAAGGTTTTTTTATAAAAATAAATTATTACATAGTAAGCAGTTCGGATTTACAAAGGGCCGTTCGACAACCGATGCCGGTGTTGAACTTTTAGGCCACATATATAGTGCTTGGGAGAATTCATACGATGCTTTGGGTATTTTCTGTGATCTGTCCAAAGCATTCGACTGCGTCCTTCATGAAACTCTAATCAGGAAATTGCACCACTATGGTGTTAGGAACGCTTCTCTGAATCTTCTTTCATCGTACCTGTGTAACAGGATTCAGAAAGTGGACGTCAATGGAAAGAGATCACCGGGGTCAGTCGTCGCTATGGGAGTTCCGCAGGGCTCAATTCTTGGCCCATTTTTGTTTTTGATTTATATTAATGACTTGCCTTATTTCATAAGGGACAATCATGAGGTAGTGCTGTTTGCAGATGATACTTCTTTGTTATTTAAACTAAAACGCCAACAAATGGCAACTGACGATGTAAACAGCGCTCTCCTAAAAGTAATGCACTGGTTTAATACTAACAACTTGCTATTAAATGAGAAAAAAACTAAATGTATTAAGTTCACGACGTCTAACGTCAGACAGGTGAAAACTAGTGTATTAATAAATAGCAAAGAGTTGGACCTTGTAGACTCTACTTTGTTTCTAGGCATTACTTTGGATGCTAAGCTTCAGTGGGGCCCACATATAGATAAGTTGTCGAAGAAGCTCAGCTCTGCAGCGTACGCCGTGAAAAAAATACGTAATTTAACTGACGTCGATACGGCTCGACTAGTATATTTTAGTTATTTCCATAGTGTGATGTCGTATGGTATTCTGCTGTGGGGGAATGCCGCCGATATACAGACTATCTTTGTATTGCAGAAAAGAGCCATTCGGTCAATTTATAACCTAAGCCCCAGGTGTTCACTCAAAGAAAAGTTTAAAGAGATTAATATAATGACCGTTATTTCTCAGTATATTTATGAAAATTTATTGTATGCGCACAAAAATATTGATCTCTTCTCTAAATACAGTGATATCCATAATATTAACACTAGAAATAAAGACAGGTTCATTGTTCCTCCAACTAGGCTCCAGAAAATCAGTAAGTCATTTAAGTGTCAATGTATACGCTTTTACAATAAAATCCCAGGTCATTTCCAACATTTAAGTCATAATAAATTTAAGTCATACATTAAGCAAAAGCTTTGTAAAAAGGGTTACTATACAGTTAAGGACTATATGGAAGACAAAAATGCTTGGGATTGAGCTACTCTCGTTAACAGGGTTATTTTTATTAAAGTATTGTGTATTGTGCAGCCACTGATGTTGCATTTAGCATCTACTTATAACAACCCTAAAATGAATCTTGCTATCTTATTGCCTGGCGGTCAAAGCTTGTCAAGCTCACTCAAATGTCCTGCTGATGGTGTCGTTGTGTGACGGGCCGTTTTATTCCCTACAACATGGTTGAGTCGAACGGCGCTGATACACACGTCATGCCCGTGAACGGGTGCTGTCTGTCGGGGCTGGTCGGTTTTTACTTGCTATGGCAATGTTTTGTTATTTATTGGGTCACATCAAACTGCATAATGCAAACTACACAGAACAGAATTGTTAATGTTATTGAAGAATAATGATGTAAATATGTTTTTTTTTTTTTTTAGGAGTCTGGAATTTCTTAATGGTTCCTCTTCACATGACCCACTTTTGGGACTTGACATTGTATATCCGAAATGTAATGTGACAATGTTATTTTGAGTGTTGACATCTTAATTGGTATGACATTTTGATTGTTGACATTTTCATTGTTATGACATTTTAATTGTTGACATTTTAATTACTCCTAGATTAGTGAATTGAATTTTGACATCTATGAATTTGTTACTATTTTGCCGCGACATTATTTATTAAACCGTGACACTTATATTACTATATAATTTGTAAATGTGAGTACCATGTAGGCTTTTGATACATGATAATTAAACAAGCTTAATATAGTCTGGAAGCTTTGGGAACTTCATTAGACCTACACGAATGTCCTGCTGATCTGGTATGGTCGTGCGACAGGTCGTTGAGCTCCCTAAATTATGGTTGAGCTACACGATGACTGATGCATGCATGCCGTCAGTTTGGACTGGTCTACTCAAAGCTGCAATGGTTCTTTCCTCAAAAGGCCATTTCAGACATTACCCTACATCGTACCACTCACATATAAGTGTTCTTCCATGTCTGGACTTTAAAAGAGACCATGATTCTCTGAGTTTGTTTCGGTGTTTCTTCTCAGAGGTCGTCAGTTAGGAAATGCCGAAGCCATCTAGCTAAAAAAAACCCCATACCATTGACATGTAAAAGTATCTCTAAAGATCTACTTGCAGAATAAATAATTTCATTTCATTTCATTTCATTTCATACATACTAAAACATTGTAAAATATTTTCTTCTTTTTTACTTTAACGCAATTCCGGGAATAATCGTTACCTATCTGTTTATAGTAGATTCTCTATAAATGCTTACGCTTTCAGTTGCCAGACCATTAATGCGAATCACTATGTATGCTGCCTGTTATTATGATTATTATCTGGTATGAAAGAAATGCCTCGAATCTGCAACGGTGGTTGGTAATGGTACGGTATATATAGCGCTGATTATTATTTATAAGTACGGAATATCTGACGATTTTAGTCATTTTTACATTTCATTCATCTTATTTAATTTACATACAAGGCAGAAACTAAATCATCATAATGTCTGTGTTGGCTCTTGGGATTTCTTTTTTCGCTTTACGATATAGTGCCGGTCATTGTCTGGTGCAGGGAACTCCATTTACACTTTACAGCAGTGCTTTGTGTCGGTGTTTTAACATTGTAAATAAATACGCCTAACAGTATTATCTACATACGTAATTAAATGTCTTCAATAAACACTAACTTTTATTACGCCATTTATAAAAGTATTATTTGTTGGGTATCGTACAATATTTTTATAATAATAATTTTAGGAAAAGACGTATGCGATTACTTATACATCGCGTGCGTCCAGCATTGAGTAATGAGTGTAGGCCAGTAGGCCCAGTGCTAAATACTGCGAAACTGACGACAACACGACATTGGTGAACGTGCAGTGGTGCAGTGGATTTAACTAAAAAGTCGCTATTAACTATAATCACCCACCTTAAAATACCTATTATAATAAGTATCTATCGTTTAAGGAAAGTGGCAAAGTGCTAATGTTTGATTTGAGCACCACTGGCAACTATACAGGAGAGCTCAACACCACTAATTCACTGTCTTAGATAATGTCGATTAGATATTATAGTGACAAGCTTTTTAATTATCGGTATTATCGGTATAGGTATGCAAAGATGTTTGAAATTGAAAACGAAATAAGTATTATTATAAAATACCATCACGCCTGTATTGCCAGTAGGCTCAGGCAGAGGTGTATTAAAGTACCTAACTACACCAGCATTTCGTCGGTATGTTTTGGTCCGATGTAATAGAGGGACGAGCCCATTAACTGGACACAAATGCCAAGTTCCCGACCTGCTACTGAGAATTTCATAGAAAAACTCAACAACACTGCTGGAATTGGGAATTGAATATAGCATACAACCAACCTCTGGCGTTGCAGTCCCGCTTGGGACCACTAGACTAATGAGGCCATCGAACTCGACTTAATACTTTGGGCGAGAAACATTATGATGAAAATAATAATAAGTATGATGAATAGGATCAGACGCCTATAATACGGAGTTGTTATCCTTACTAATATTATAAACGTGAAAGTTTGTGAGTATGGATGTAGAAATGTATGAATGTTTGTTACACTTTTACGGCTGAACGGATCTGGATAAAATTTGGCTCACAGATTATAACCCAGAATAAGACATAGGCTTTTTATTCAGGTCGGACCCAATCCTGAAATCCACGAAGACAAAGTCGCGGGCAGAAGCTAGTACTAAAGATGCAATATAAACGGATCACAGAAAACCGATTACCGATGCTAAGAGTACTGGTTTTCAAGTTCATTCCCCATAACCTACCCATAAATAAAAACTAACAATCATTTTTACCCGACTACGGCAAAGGAGAAAGTAGTTTAAGTACGAGTAGGTACCTATAATTCTGAACCCCAAACCCCCCACGTTCATGCTAGGACAGAGGAGGTGTGATTTGTGAAGCATTCTCTTCAGCAGGCTTACTCTTGAAAACAATACAATACCAATCCAAACGTGATCCGATTCCAATGTTAATTTGGCTGTCGGGCGATTTCGTACTCTTGAGCACAAATCCTTGTATCGGCATCCCTGATTGGCCAATGGTTAGGTCGTTTCCCAATCCTATTTAGTTCACTCAATCACCGCGCAATATTGAAACAATTTGGCGCTAGTCTCGGATTCAAGAGTACGAAACTTGACGAAACGGCACAATTCCAATGTCGATGTATCGGAATTGAGTTCAAGAGTAAGCCCCTAGGCCTATTGTACTACAGACTGCCGGCCGTCTGCCCCCAACAATCAACAATAGTGAAGGCTTAGAATTTGCTCACGTTCAGGAGCAGGCAATCTACCGCATAGAACGGGTTGGTAGTTTCCTTCAATAAAGAAGTAATTTAGTTTCTGGGATGTTGTATTATTACCACCTTAAAAAATCACAGAAAATACTTTCACAGAGCCAGTAATATGAATATGGAGTGTAGAAGAAGAAGAAGCGACACAGTACACACAGTAGTCAGATGGAGGACACGTCGATAAAGTTCCATAATTCCATTCCAGCTGTGAGTGGACAATTAATAACAATTAACAATAGATACCTAATTAAGTATCTATTACCTACTCAATAGTCCAGTGGTCGTCACACTTTTCTGGGCAAGGGCCACATCGGACAATGTGAGGTAGCACCGTTGGCCGCCCATTCGTGGATTGGGTGGTTGACACCACCAATCAATTGTCATTTTTTTGAACTGTTAAATAACTATTATCACATTGATTTTGTATGGCAATTGCTACCTGTGAAATAATTTATTTGCCAACTCAATGAACTAATAATAGATAACGAACCATCTGAAAATCTAATTTGAAGTTAATTAACAAACATACAATTAACGTATATTTGTTTCGGATGGGAATCGAACCCACGGAAACCCGGCGCAACAGTAGGGCGAGGTGACTTGCACCGCTAGCATCAGACGTGCCGTGAATTATTATTATAAGTAGGTACTAGCTTTTCACCCGTGGTTTTACCCGCGTTGCCCCGTTCCTAAGGGTCATAGCGACGCGACGCGGCGTTTTATATTATGTAAGGATTTATAATTATTTTTCGACAATTATAATTATTATTATAATAACAACGTAGGTAGCTGTATTTATATGGGAATGAACCGACTACTATATGGTGAAATTGTATCTGTCTACTCGCCGCCCGATCCCAGCCCTAGAGACAGCCGGCTACTATGGCGATACATCAGCAGATTGGGATAAGATGCGAAGTTTTTTCGCTTCTTTTCCTTGGCAGTCCGTGTGCTTTTATTCTGACGACCCCTACACTTGCGCGAATGCCAGGTGGAGGGGTCTGCCTACATCATCCCATATTCCAACGTTCCATTGTCCGGCAATGCTCGCCCTTGGTTTGGTCCTCAATGCAAAAGCGCTTAAGCATGAGGCTTACCTGGCTTGGGTTGATTGCTCGACATCGCAAGGTGAGGGACATAGGGCAGAAGAAAAAGGGGTTTAAAAGGGCTGCCAAGTCTTGTAAAAAGATCCTTCGGAAGGCTCGCTTTCACCACATTAGTCGATTAGGGAACAAACTGGCTTCACACCCAGCGGGTAGTAAAGTGATAATACGGATTTTTCCGAAACCAATCTACTGGGGACCTTCTAGCGTACGTCACACATATCTGGAGTGAAGCCATCTTGAAACACGGGGAGGAGCTGGCCGTCTGTCTTGACATCCCTAAGGCTTTCGACAGGGTCTGGCATGATAGCAAGCTTTCATCGTACCTATGGCTTGCCCACTGGTTTCGCAGGTTGGATATCGGACTTCCTGGGGAATCGATCGGTATGAGTCGTCATTGATGGCTGCTCATCCATGAAATAGATATTAATGCCGGTATTCCCCAGGGATTGATACTCTTTGCGACACTCTTCCTGCTTTATACCGATGGTCTGCTAAAGCCCGGTATCTTTGGGTTCGCAGACGATAGCTTCATTTTGGAGAGTTACACAGCCAGCGCACGGAACAGTGGACCGGGAATCCAGTCTCTAAGAGAGGCCACGGTCGAGCGCCTGAATTTGTCCCTTCAAGCAGTCTCCGAATGGGGCGATGCCAACCTGATCAAAATTCAACGCTGTCAAGGCCCAGACCTGTCTGTTTTCCAGTAAAAAGAGCCCATTCCAACTGGCTCCTGCTTTCCGGGATGTGTCTATGCCGATAACTGACCACCTTGAACTCTTGGGCGTTACTCTGACGTCAACCCTTAACTTCGGCTCCTATATGGAGTCTAAGACTCTAGTAGCTGCCAGAAAGCTGGGTATCTCTATCTCTGGCTGGCTCTCGAAGGTGTGTCGATACTTCACGCCGGAACGGTTGCTCACATTATATCAAGCACAAGTTTACGAGCGAAATCGTACAATGCATCGTCCGCACATTTACCTCGCCTTACATTATTTAGGTCATTGCTCGACAGTTCGCGATCAACTATCAATACCTATACTCATTTACATAACATTCCTATCATTTTGCAAGTGTAACAATTACACTGGCCGACAAAAAAAACTGTTTGGTTAAGATTATCGGCATAAATCGTAAAAATCGAAGCAAATGGACATATCTTGATATACCATCAGCGAGAAGACCTGTACCTCATTCCGAAAATGTCCCTGTGCCTACATCACACCCTAACAGATAGCTTAGAGCTTAATGATCTGGTAAGGGACTTAGATCATTTAAAAGAGAACCATAAGCACGAAAAAGCGACATCGATTCATGGTGGACATTCCAAAAACCCAAAGAAACGCTTTAAGTTCACTTTTATCATACGTATCGTTGAAATGTTAAATGCGCTTCCTGAGTAGGTCTTCCCCGATGGATATAATCGGGTGTCGTTAAATCACGAGCGAATCGATTTCTTCTAGGCAAGCGCGCTCTATCGTAGATCGCAGTGTCGCTTAACATCAGGCGAACTGGCGGTCAACCGTGAGTCTATCAGAAATAAAAAAAATAGGCTGTGCATACATATTATAAGTACAATGAAAAAAGATCTTACATAAATTTATCAATATTTCTTAGTAGCACTTTTTGATATGATACTTCCTATACCTACTTCCTATTTATTCGCCTTACTGCTGAAAGCGCAGGCGACGTGGCGTCGCAATCGTCGTTGCTGTGACTTACCCCTCCCGCAACCCGTTCATTTAGAACTCGCGAACAGGTAGCAAGAGGAGATTTATACCTACCATACTCGTGTACCCGCCCTGTGCAGGTATAGGTATCTATTTCGTTAATTTCAAGTGCAAAATCAGTTTTGATATTTATCTACTAAAATTGTTTGCTTTGCGGCGGGTCGCACAAATATCGTCCGCGGGCCGCAGTTTGACGACCACTGCACTAGTCTATCAGACTTGGATCTTGAATTATTAGTAATTAGTAAGTAGTAAGTAATTAATAATAATTATTAACCGTTCTTTACAACCAAAACGTTTTAAGAACCAGGTTCTCAAAAAGATTACGTTTTCTCCACGTACCAATGCGTGGCTAAGCAATGTGCCATGTGACCATATCAAACCGCGGTATCGAAATCATAGCGAGATTCAGGAAGCTGTTCAACGCCATTTAGTTACGTTTTAGGAAATAATTCTCCGTCTTGGTAAGATTTTTACTTTAGTTAATACTAGCTTCTGCCTGCAACTTTGTCTGCGTGAACTGCAGAATGCGTCTAACCTGGATAAAAGTAGTAGTAGAGTATAATCTATCTGTGTGCCAAATTTCATCCAGATCCGTTCAGCCGTTCTGGCGTGAAAGAGTAACAAACATTCATGCATCCATACACCCATCCATACTCACAAACTTTCACGTTTATAATATTAGTAAGGAAGTAAGTATGAAAACGAGAGTATAGGTAAACCAATATAATTTTAAATGTAAGCTTATGCGGTAAACCCAGTTGAAAATTATGGAAAGAAAGAAACCGGTGCTATTTTTTTTATTGTGAAATCAACTTAGATAACAACTTAAAAAACAAAATTACTTACTTCTAAAGTAACACATAATTATTTTTCCAATACTAACAACAATTAAATATTATAACAAGAATGTTAATTTTAAGGTAATATCTAGTTTTGCTTCTTAATTTAATAATTATCTTCCAGATAATTATATCACAAAGTGTGTGTGTGATTTAGGTGAAGTGAAGACATTTACCGCTCAAAGGCTGTTCAAATTTTGCCGCCCCTACCGGCCTCTACAATTCGATATAGCTGGAGAGCTGATGAATTACGAGGTGTTTCAGGCATATATAATTTAATTTCAATGTTAACGATATTGGAATCGAGACTCCGGAAAAAGATTACAGTTATTTTGGTACTGCGCAGTACCTTACTTTTGCAAAAAAAGAAACAAAAATGTTTTAGTCAACCTGGAAGTAGATTCAGTCCAGAAATCAGATTCCATTATTTTAGTTTCCATTCCGTTCCAGACTGGACAGTTATAAAGTACGTACCTGACTAGACTGCTCCGGAATTGCAATAAATATGTTTTAGGCAGGCTGAATTACTTTTAGCACATTCACTAAATAATGTTGAAAATATGTAGCTATGAAAATCCCAGACGATTCCAGACAATCTTTATCCACTTCTAGTGGTTATAATAACCATAATCACCAAAAGTGGATAAAGATTTTAAATTACCGCTTAATACCTACTTACTACTTATTAGTCCATAGACAATTTTTGTAACTCCAAGTTGTCTAAAACACCTTCTCTAAATTCGTCATCAGCTTTAAGCTCTTCGGCTAATACCATAGTTCAGAATCATATTCGCTCAACCGCTACGCCAATCGTGTCGTCAGGTAACTTTATAATTATTTCTGCATTACCATCTTAATTAGGTTGGTACTCCAACTTTTTCCTGTAATTAACTAGTATGATTGTGATCATACTAGTTAATTACAGATTATTTTTACAATCCAACACTTTAGTTAAGATGGTGGTGATTTAGGCTCTGCGCCAGAACATGATACTCGACACTCGGATTATGTGAGTGTGTGAATTGTATCTAGGTATCCTTTGTACCTAGATACAATGTTCTATCTCTAGTAGGTAAGTCGAAACTAGAGATAGAGTGAATATTGGGAACAGTTTTATCCCGTTCCTGCGTCGTAGCCAAACGCGACTAAGCATATTGTAAAAAAAAATATCTTAGTGGTGAAACATAGGTGAATTGAGTGAGTGTTGAATTGAGGAACTAATAACATTTAGGTGTATAATCTCTTAATTTTTGTAAGACATAAAAAAATCTGGTCCCAAATTTGCCGCCTCTAAAATCTGCCACCCTAGGCTTCAGCCTACTCAGCCTGCTGGTAAATCCGCCATTGATAAAGCAATTCAAGTATCTTTTAAATTTCTTTGACCAAACAGCACTAACAAAGACTGTTCCTTTTTTAAAAATCACAAGGATTTCCATTTGTCTATGCGGAAATAAATTACCAATAAATGACACCAAAAAAAATAACATGGATGACGTTTTTCTAGTGTATTTTTTAAACCTAACCAACCGTCAGCATGTGAGAATCATGTTACCTACCGAGGCAAATAACCATAATCATCATTTAATACTTATCTTCCAAAATATTTTGACGAAAACTACTTATAAGCGTAATACATTTTTGAACGAGCAGTCTTCTTGGATAACAAGAAAAAAGAAACTTACAAGTACCTATCAATAAAAAAGAGGTCTACCTATGGAAAATAACAGACCAAGGCAGCTCCTTCAACTTTGTGATATCATACTTCTGTTGTAACGGCTGTAATTTGTTCAAGGCCTCCTGGTTGGGTTTCACCTCTGTTTTGATCGACATGATCTTTCTGAGCCACTTTTTAGAGAATAAGCCTTTGGCTGGCTGGTTGCCCAAACCTTCACTTATGATGGAGTTGTAAATATAGTCTATAGGGATCACTGTAACGATGTACGAGTATACTTCTCGGTTATCCGCTTGAAGAGACTCCATTCTCTCAAATATTCCCGCCCAAGTAAGGTTTTCATCATATACTTGAACGTTTACGAGTACCTAAAATTGATATCGTTTTAAATATTGGGTGGATAATTTACCGTCTATTGTTTCTTGAAAAGCCTCCATAGTACTTTATCAAAAGTAGTCATGTCAATACTGCTTATTTACGGTGTACCTTAGGTGTGTACACCATCCCGGCCTCGGCGGGGTCGCAGCCGCAGGACTGCGGACACGGTGAGGACGCACGGGGAGGAGTGTCGGTATTGCGATGCGCCGCTCTCCCTACCCTCTGCGGCCGAGTTGTGGACGGCCACATATCTGTTCCGCCGCAAAGAGGGCTTTGGGTGGCGGACTCGGGGTCGTCGTCGTCGTCGTCGCCCATTGCACTTGCCTCAATGTTGTGCCCTCGGGGAAGGTACAACATTGGACATCCGCGGTGGGGTCGCGGAGCATGCGAAAGCGATTCCCGTGATCCCACCACTACGCGGAAGGTGGCAGTGGTGGAAGAGCCCGCCACAACCGTCCCGCATCCCCGAAGCGAGGCTGCGTACACAGGGCGCATTTCCCCACCACCAGGGGGGAGGTAGGTACACCATAATCACAATTGGCAGACTAATCATAAGGTTGCTAACAGAGCGAACCTGTCCTCAGAGTTCTCTAACTAACGTATCAATAGCTACTTTATTCTAAGTACTGCTTTCTAGTTTGAGCGCTATAAAACATGGTAGTTGACGTTGTTGTATGTAAGTACACCGCCATTGTAAAATGTATGTCACACTTACCTCCGCAGTATCGTTGATGACAAAGTCTCTGAAGTACTTTGCGAACATCATGGTGACGTCGACCTCGTCCTTGAGGTGCACCACGACGGTGTACCCCTTGTTGCTGTACCGCTCCACCAGGTTGTCTACAGAGTCCACGTCAATAAGGGTGCCATCTCTAATGATTGCCAGACGATTCGTTACTGGCATGTGACTTTCAATGCTGCGATGATAAATTAATAATTTTACATGATGCAAATTTTACGTTTAAATTTTTTACAACTGAAAATATGGAAAATGTCTGAACCTGCACCTCCACTAGTTATTTTCGGTCTCTAAGAATTAATAAACACATAAGAGAAATTAGGTTGTATAATTGAAGCTCTATGCTATGCTTTTTGAGAGAAATTTTGAATTTGCAAACCACTTCTAAGCTGACTGGATGGATGGAGTTAAAAGTTCCCCATGAATAGGTACATGCGACTGGAGTTCTATTAAGAAAGGATAATACTTTTATTAATCACCTGCTGGAGCTGATGAAGATGGCGTGTCCTCTTTTCTTTAGCGTGTACAGTATAAAGTACATGGCCCGCCTGACTGAGTCTTTCTGGTAAGCAGTACACTCATCGAGCACAATGATAGGCGGAGCGCCTATGACTGCGGTCGCAAAATGCAATCGAGTGCGGTCGTTGGGCAGGATATCACTGATGTAACAGTTCACAACATCGTGCAATTCTGTATGAATTATAAGCGACATGTTTTGAAACCGAAACATTCTTCTGTACCTAAGCTAAACCGTTTCATGTGTTAATCCGCCCTACATCATTTTCCATCGACGTGAGTGCAGTAGGTAGATACTGAACCAGGAATTTAATTTAAAATAAAATACAATCGATGGTCGTAGGTGACTACCACTTGAAACATGTTGGTACACTGTAAAGATTTACAAGATAGAGTGACTATTTGAGTGACAGTAACAATAACCTAGACTAAGAGAAAACACAGCATTACGATCCACAAGAACAATAAACCAAAACGACCTACCGAGTGCTTCGATATGATTTTTAATTTCCTGCTTAATATATTGCCGGGGCACTCCGCGTAGCGTTGCGATCAGTTCTAGAGCGTCCTTCACCTTCATCCACGCTGGTAGTAGACTTTGGCTACAACTGATCGAGATTTGCTGACTGTACTGTAAGCAATCACAATAAAAGTATTTCGATATTTTTTCTACATAATCTTCAATGAATTATTTATCCACTGCTGGGCCTCATCCAAGCTACATTTTTCATTTAATTTTTAGCTTGGAATAGGCCGTCGTATTAGGCTACGGCGTCGTACTTGCGATCAGATGATCGCAATGCCGTTGCATTACCGACGTGAACCCACTCGTAACACAAGCATTTCGCTTAGCACGAGGAGTTAACAAGAATATTAGTATGTGCGATCCACATTGCTAGTACGCATTAAAAAAAAGCCTCATCAAACTGCTTCTTTTTTAAGAAGCAAAGATTGCATCTTGCAATTTTTAAAGGAACTTCTGCTGAATTTAATTACTGCTTTACACCTGGCGAGGCATTGACTATAAATTATTGAAATTTTGCAAGAGAGATAGAGTTCCATTCTTGTAAGAAAACGTCATACAGCTTTCTTAATCTTTGGTGCGAAGTCAAGAGAGGTTCACTTCCTACTTAAGGCTTCTTACTTCCTTCAATTAGGTGTATTTAATCGCTAATATTAGCGATTTAATACTAATTTAATATCTATCTACCTAATTAAATATCTTTGGTTACTTCGCACCAGAGATATTCAATTTGGTTTAGATCTGGGCTGTTAGCTGTCCATTCTAAGAATGTTTTTGTGAACAGTGCATACGGTATTTTTGGGTCATTTTCGTGCTGGAATGTTGATGATGGATGGATAGATGATGACCCTATGTGCTTCAGCATACGGTAACACTGTTTTTTCCAGTATATTTTTGTATTGGAATCCTACGATGCCACCTTACCTTTTAACTATCTATCTCACCTTATGACGTCAATTCAGAATATGAAGGCAAATTTCAATTAGGCGAGTGGGCGTTGTAATTCGCGGTGGCTTAGAGGTCAGAGCGTCTCCAACCAGAAGACGCAGGTTCGAATCCTGCCCGCGATTGAATTTTTCCTTCATTAAAATAACTATCTATTTATTGTTTAATTATTCATGTATACAAATGAATGTACCGCTATTATCGGAATGTTTTGCGATACCAAGAGTATTAAAAAATGTTACATGCAATAAATTATACTAGTATGTTTGAAAAAATCTTGTCTTTAAAGAAGCGTTCTTGACTACTTATATGACCACCACTGTATGTATGTAGGTACCACGCAGCATTAAATAGGTAATGTTGCCACAGACGTACTGACTTCAAATCCTTATTCAGAAACGATTACATAAATCTATTAACAATTATTTTGTTTCGGCTTACTTGATGCGGTTGCGAGCGCAGTTTCCAGTTGGACATGCACCATATATTCCCGTGGCACGGCAACCTGTAGCCGGCCAGAATCTCGCAGAGAACCTGACGGCCATGTCGCTTCAGTCCAGACAAGGCCACAGCCTCGCCCTTCCCGAGGCCTAGGTACACGTTATGCAGTGCGTACATGCCCCCGGTTCTCTTTGTCAGATCAGTAGCCAAGAGATACTCACCGAATGTATCCACTTTATCAGCTAAAAGAACAAAATACTTTTGTTTTGAAAATATCTTGAAACACTAAATAGATGTTACACAATCGTTGCGCTTATCTGAAGGAAAAAATCATATAGCTTACTCTTTTACTAAATCATAACGTTCTATTCGCAGTTACTACCTACTCGTGCGCCATAGGTTGAGACTCTCGTGGAATTATAATATTATCATATTTTTTAATTCATACAGTGAAATATTTAGATTCGCTTTTAAATTGCAGTGTATTACGATTAATATAAAGCTGCGCTGATCCCGTGTACGTACATAATATGCAAAAATAAAATAATAGCGTAAAATAAAATAATCACGGGCGGAGGTTTGTTTTGATAATTTTTTGTGCAATGTAGGTACAAGCACGGGTCTGTGACGTCATTGCGCTCAGGTCTTAACTTATCGCGTACGGGTAGTAGATGTCTAGATCTACTAAACTCTTAAACAAGCGTGTAAATCCATGACGCTGTGTGCTTTACGAGTGTTTCAGCTTATTTTAGGCGAATACTTAGAAATAAGTCCCAGACTCACTAATACGTCTGTTATCTTTGAGTTGCGCCTTCTTGTCTAAGACTTCTTTTTTCTCTCTCGCCGCACCCGGCGTCAGGTGCTCGGCCGACGGCTTGTCTCTATTAGCCAATTTCTGTGTCGACGCCATCCATATTCGCTGGAAGATCTTGTATTCTATGAGGAATAATAGTACGGTGAAGAATGAAGCTGTTGTAAACATGGCTATCACTTCCATGAGAACACCAGAATGTCTTGTGAAATATTCTTTCCTCTCGAAGCAGTCTTGTAGGACTCCACATTTGCCTGAAACGAATTTTTCAATTGTTGATGTTGCCAAATTCTGAAACTTCACACACTGAGTTATTTTTTTAGAAAACTGCACGATATGATACAAGACTTACGGCAACATTTGTGGAATGTGTTACTGGAACAAAGATTCTTGGTCTCAAAAACGATGCACTCGCTGTTATACAGGAATATTTGCTTGATTTTCACATACGCGTACGCCATATTGATCTGAGGAGACAGGCTCATAAACTCTAGAGCGTAGTTCAGAACATCCCCGTAGAATATATTAGCTATTATTGTCGTTTCACCTGGGTGAGGAAGGGTAATTTATATCTGACAATTTCATGTGTTAACATTATGTAAGTATATCCTGTGACTTCAATCAGGAGCGATAAAGACAAGGAGAGAAATTTTGAGGTCCCTACGTGTGTTGTTAAAATAAAATATGGATGGTTTTAGCAAATTGACACAAAATTACGTAGAAATATTTACAATTGACATAAGTAATACCTAGGTATCTTTTTTGTTTCTTTAAATGATGTTATAGAAACTAGTATTTAATCTGTGTTGAAATCAACTAACAGGTGCGTGGCGGTATTGTAATTAACGCGATAAAAGCTTGTAAATCATTGTTAGAATTTAAAGTAAAGCCTTCACCTTAAACGTTTACAAAATTAGGTGCATTATTTTATGACTTACCGAAAACTAAGTTGACTATGACGAAAGTCATAGTATTGAGAGCCACTCGCGGCCCCAAGCTGAAGACATAGGCCTGCGGCACACACCCTATCCCGTACGCGAGTAACATCAGCGGAGTTACCACTGTAATAAAAAAAGTACTTATTCCATTATTTTTTCTAATATTGCCAGGGCCCGAATGGCTTTTTTTATTCGTGATAGGCCTGACCTCCAGTTCGCCTAATATTAAGGGATACTGCGAACTACGATGGAGCGCGCTTGCCTAGAAAAAACCGATTCACTCGTGATTTAAAGACAAGACACCCAGATTATATCTATCGCGGAAGACCCACTCGGGAAGCGCATTCCATTCCAGCTTCTTGGCAGTGTCTTGTACGCCTCCGGTTTCCTACCTTCTTAAAAATATTATTATTCCGTCTCAAGCCATACCTCTAAGCAAAGATCCGTAGGCGGTATCACTTGCATCCAAAGAGACTTTCGAGACAAAACATAATCTATGTCCTTCTCCAACGTCCAATCGGTCTCTATACCAAAATTCTTCATAATTCGTTCAGAATTTTAGGCGTGAAAACTTAACTAACTGACAGATGGAGTTATTTTCACATTTATAACATTAGTTTCGATTAGTATGGATGTGTGAATCGCTAAAGTACCTAGTAGTAACTACTTCAATTTGAATACAATAATAGTAGTACAATAGAAATATGGATAGCTACAGTACTCACAAAGATCTATGTATTGGAAGTGCGACATAGATATAGTGAAGAACATGATGGTGATCATGACGGAGCTCATGACGGCGACAAGCAACCAGTACAGCAGCAGGTCGCAGAAGTACAGCGTGAACCAGTAGCGAACCGGGGAGAAGTTCATGGAGTTCTTCTGCAACATTGACCTTTATTATAATAAGGACATTTTATTATTCACTAAAGATTCGGTTTTATATAAGCACCAGTCGTTGCCCGCAGTTTCATTCGTCATATGGCTTACCTGAACATGTCTGATAAGTCCGTATTCTTGTGAAGGTAGCACGGTGATGTGTGAGATGGTCAGAATCAGCAGGAACTGTATAAATAGAGGCGGTGTAGCCACATCTTTCATCCACTGAAACTCACCCAAGCTAGTATTATTATTTTTATATTAGACGCAACACGACATATCACGTATTTGGTTAGACTGAGAGATAACTCCTAACATACCTAGTCCAATATGTTGGGAAAATACTGGTTTCTGACACTTACGCGAATATTAGACATTGAAATAAAACTACTTTTTACGGATTTTATCGCGTTGTATTGATATTATTTGATTCCCGACGTTTCGAATCCTTTACAGCATCCATGGTCACGGGTAGACTAAGTTGTTGGACGTCTTAATGTTACAATTACTAACAGCTACCTTACATTTTTGTTAATTATTGGCGATCCGATTCACGCAGAACGAGCTCACCGTATCCTTCAGTCTTGCAGTTTTGGGCTTGGATTTTGATTTTATGGAATCTATAATGGGGTTCCAAGCAGGTGGTAAGACCCAGCCATCTTCTCTATTGAAATTTAGAGGTTTTTTAATTTCAATAGCCTCACGGATCATCCTGGGAAGGAATCGGTTTTCTTTTGCGAGGACTTGTGGTTTATCAAATCTGATGTAGTGCTGGGCCTTGTCTAGAGTATGTTCACAAAATCCGGATCCGAAACGTCGGGAATCAAATAATATCAATACAACGCGATAAAATCCGTAAAAAGTAGTTTTATTTCAATGTTGGGAAAATGTTAGGATTCATGAAATAATCTAAAATGCTCCCATTGTTAGTGGCTTCCCATTTATGAAGAGTCTTTCTTTATTGTTTTGTTTTAACATAATACCTAGTGCCATCTAGTAAAAAAAACCGGACAAGTGTGACTCGCCCACCGGGTTCCCTGGGTTCCACATGTTCCGTGGGTTACAAATATGTAGGTACATATTATAATTAATTACAAATTTATAGTTTTCAGATTTTTCCCTATACTAGGTAGTCTAGGTCTAGGTCAACGGAATATACTTTTTGATTCTCTTGAGAGTGTCGAAATATGCGTTTTTTGCGACATAAACGGCCGTATCTTTTTTACGTTAACTTAGAAGTTTGATTTTTTCTCAGCCTCAAGTATCTGTAGACCTGAGTATATGTATTATGGTTTTAATTTCAACTCCATACCTCCACGCGTCCCTGAGATAAATGGACTTGACAGACAGACGGACGGACGGACAGACAACAAAGTAATTCTACAAGGGTTCCGTTTTTCAGGCACGGAACCGAGGGACGGTACCCTACAAAGTTAAACATTGACTTGTAAAAATCAGTCAAAATCCATTCCTGGGGGTTACTCTTGAACTCAATTCCGATACATCGACATTGGAATTGTACCGTTTCGTCAAGTTTCGTACTCTTGAATCCGAGACTAGCGCCAAATTGTTTCAATATTGCGCGGTGATTGAGTGAACTATATAGGATTGGGAAACGACCCAACCATTGGCCAATCAGGATGCCGATACAAGGTTAACGGATTTGTGCTCAAGAGTACGAAATCGCCCGACAGCCAAATTGACATTGGAATCGGATCACGTTTGGATTGGTATTGTATTGCTTTCAAGAGTAAGCCTGCTGATCTTGTAGCAAGGGGACCCACCTGCCTTTCCGCATTAATTAAGACATTTTTGACAAGTGGTTAATGATACCGGAGAGAGATCCAGAGCGAGTGGGTCGTCGTCTATCTGTATAGTGGCGTCGAGGAAGCCGCTGTAGTGGCGCAGCAGCGCCATGTAGACGCGCGCCAACGATCGCGCCGCCGCGCCGTGGTCGTAGTGGATCGGACTGTACAACGCTTGAACCTGCGCGAATACCGAATACCTAAATCATGTGGGTTGTCATCATGACGTGTTCTAAATCCTCTTTGTTACACATAGAATCATGTATTTTAAATTGTGGCGTCTATTAAAATTTACTCTTTATAGGCATCTGCAGATTCCCTAATTAAAAGTGCTATGCTTACCACAACCGTTCCATTAGGGTCTGTGGACACGTCCATACCGTAGGCATACAAGTACACGTAGAGCTGAGGCGAGTCTATTGCGCGAGTAATCAGGTATTCTGTCAGACTCTGTAACGGAATAGACACTAGTGGTACACAAGGACCTATTTGGATTCTTGATTGGATCGGATCCCATATATAGTTACCTCTGTATGCGGCAGGGCTGTATACTCCATGTTTTGTATTTGACTAAGTGTTGCTCCAGTTTCCGACATCACGTATCTGAAAAAATAGATAGCTTCATTTACCATGTAGGTAATATATCTAGATGATTTAACATACCTACATTCTAAGGGAAGTCCGGACAAAGTGGATAGCTTGGACAAAGCGTCTGTTCACCTATTTTGATAATCATGAGGTCCCTTTCTTATCTCATAATCGTACAAACACAAATCCAGCGCACAGACACGTCGTTCGAGAAGAAAAACTAAATTAATAAAGACACAGTTTTTCTGTCTGTAGGCGTTCTTCTCATAAGTTGTCAAAAATTATGGTATCCAATTTGCCCCGGACTTACCCTACCACTACGTAAACAATCTCTCACAACTCTACGCACAAATCGTTGAATTAAAATCACAAGATCAGTAGTCTTCATTAAAGTGTGTATTTAAGCTGATATTTACTGTGGTTATAGTTTGTTGCAAACGCGTTTAACGAAGTTACCTACTGCTACTAATTTAATAATTCTAACATTTCATACCATTACATAACTAAACCTTTGCGTATGAACTAACCCGGAGGCAATAGACTGAGCTGCGGAAGAATTGTCAGCACGTAATACCAGAGTAGTACTCATCTTTAAATCCTCTACGGTCAATGTCTGGAACTGAATATAAGTTTCATATAAGCCTGATCATCAGGTTCATTCGTAAAACACAAGTATTCTAGCTATATCTACGGATGAATTACAGTATCCTCCTATAACAACGTGCGTCTGAAGTTAGCAGTGGCGAACAGCCACATAGGTCGAATAACTTAAGCGTTCTTAAATGCAAAAAAAAATATACTTTTAGACTTTTTACCCTACTTTACAGATCTTGTCTATATACTTCGGGGCAAGTATGTTGACATGTGGAAAGAGGACTTTGACAAGAGATCACGGAGCAACGGGATTTGGTACCGAGCCATTCAACACAGCCTTTCACACAGTCTTTGGTTTGCGTGAGCAGATGCCTCGATATGATATAGTTACTGCTTTCAGACTTCGTTCTGGGCATATACCCCTGAATAGCTTTGCCTTTTTAATGAAAAAGTGTGATTCGCTTAACTGTTCAGAATGTAATCTGTTGCAGGACGTGACTCATCTAAGCTGAGTGTGACCGGAACGGGGTTGAAAGG
This sequence comes from Acronicta aceris, assembly GCA_910591435.1. NCBI lineage: Eukaryota > Metazoa > Arthropoda > Insecta > Lepidoptera > Noctuidae > Acronicta > Acronicta aceris. The sequence continues at coordinate 16,435,776 of OU342758.1, read as the reverse complement.
GATAATTATATGTTAGTAAATAATTTTGATTCATTTAATGTTGGTATATTTAATAGTATTCTCGCTGCTTCCTTGTCTAAGCCGGCCAAAATGCTATACAGATATGTTAATATAGATATTAAGTGGAGATTTTTTAGTCATTGAGAGTGACATGCTCTTAATGACCAAACCCTCTAAAGATAAAAAAGATATCATTTTTCCATCGTTAGATAACTTTACCGGATGAATAAATTCGAATTTCTGACAGTTTTTCTATTCAACATCTGTCAAACGTCAATTTTATTCCTCAGTTAAAATGGAAAAATCGGGCCTAAATTATCATATCGAAAGGCATGGATTACCGACAATAATAATATTAAAAAAAAAACTGTGGAAAATATTGGTATGGACTACCTTTAATAATGTCTAGATTACTTACATCACCACTTAGTATTTTAGTGGCGCTCTTGACGCGATCCATATGGATCAGCACGGAAGATAGTGACAGTCCTAGGAACAAGCCAGCTACCACAGCGGCTAATAACTGCAAATATGATCGTTTCCATAGTATGTCAACATTACCTAATTTACATTGGAAATAGTAGTGGATAATAATAGTGTAATAATGTTTATAGACATACCATTACGCCGGTATGTTTAGGACCTATCTAATAATAGGGGGCGAGTCTATTGCTACCAACCGGGCACAAATCCAAACTCCGAGCTACTTACTACTGATAGAAAAACAGTGTTATTAAACACTGCTCGACCTGAGAATCAAACTCAAGTCCTCTAGTCTAGCGTAGCAGACGCGCTTATGACCAATAGTCTGAATGACTAGTAGACTAATGCACCTTTGAAGACAAAGTTAAGCCAATTCTAGTTTTTCAAGAATTTTGCTAAGACTGACACTTGTCACACCTCGGACACTCTAGAGAATCGCGCCAATTCCGCTGTCTACTACAACTACATAAGGGCCATGAAGTTCGTACACGCGCAAATGTGTGCTAAGTTTGTTTGGCAGACAAACAATACAACGGAGTCTCGGTAGAGGAGGGCAGAATGTGACCGTTTCGTAGTTAATACATATGACCTAATTATTCTGAACTCTTTTTACATATAGGTTTTTTCCCTTACTTTATATTATTAATTCGAATGATTTAAATCTCGAAGTTTAAACTAATTTCTTAACCAAAGAATTACTTTAAGGCACTCACCGTCACAACAAACAGTAATCTGTTATATAAATGGAATGTAAAGAACTTCCATGCGATGCGTCCTAGGTGAGTGTTGTAGAACGAGGTCCTCCTCTTCCATTTAACGGGCTCTAAAATGTAATGACTACTAATGAATGAGCTAGATCTATTAGTACCTCGCTCAAAGGCCCTGTTACCACGTTTTTTTTTATGGGATAGGGGGACAAACGACCAGACGGATCGCGTTTACGTTATAGAAAAACTTGATACATTAAGGCGAGAAGAGCCCAAATCTTGTGTTGTAAGCTCAAACAGTATTGAGTGTTACCCCATATTTGACAATTTGCATTTAGTTAGGTATAGTAATAGTCCTTCTCAAGATCATAAATCTAAATAATTTTTATCTACGTTTATCTAAATTTTATCTAATTTTACTCTGAAGCTCCAGTCATATGTTATTTTATAATAAGTATTATTGTGTACTCTGCGGATGATTAAGCAGGCAAAAAATTACAGAAAGACCAACCACCTTATAATTTATCAGCTTGTTTGCAATAGGACTGATTTTGTGGCTACTAAAACGTAATAAATATATAATAATTATTTATTAGGTATGATTGGTAAGTAAACGAGATTGTTTTCACCTGTAAGATTCTTCAAAGCTTCTTTAGATCTGATGTCAGTAAGAGGATCTATAATGTTTGATGACGCAGCCATCGATTCCGTTATAGCTCTGTAAGTAAGTATAAAGTCTTACGCTAATTTAATAATGTTAATTTATTTATTACGAAATATATGATTACGAATAATATTATTACGAAAAGATATTTTGTTGGTTTCAGAAAGAAAAGTGTGTGGTGTACCTAGATCAATTAATAGTACACACTTCACGTTCTGACTGCAACGAACCTTGTCCGCATTGTCTTGTCCTACGTCGAGAGAAGCCATCCTGACACCTATCGGTTTAACATAGTGTATGTACGAATTATTGTATGTTTTATCTATAAATGATTTTTTTTTATCTTAAATTATCGTCGGAATATAACCGTCAGGAACGTATTCTCTTAGTGGCCGTACTTTAGTTACGAATAAAAGAAAGGGACGGATAGTGCAGTGTAGTACTAACTGTCACACAACATTGTTCTAGCTATCTCTATTTTCCCTGCTCAAGATGTTAGCCAGGCTCAGTACTGTACAGTTTTAAACGGGTACCTGCTGCAAACCTCTTCAGAATCCGGCACGCTGATATTGAAGGAAGTCAAGCCGTACTTATTGGAGTTCTCCGTTAGATCCTTCACTAGTTCCGCCACAGTGGAGCTAGGATCGGCAGGGAGTCGCAGTATGAGCAACGAACCAAGGTGCGCTCGAATTTTGGCTCCGGCTAACTGCGCCCGGTTGAGTAGTTCGTTGATCATTTCATCGGAGGTCCCACAGCTTTTTAAAGTCATACGTACGCGATATTCGCGACCTTGGCAAAAAAGGTCAAAGTTAGGCAGGACTGTAGGTACTTTTGTTTTCTTTAAAATGTTGAATAAATTCTAAGTCTAGACTGTTACTAAGAATTTCACAATAAATCGCAATAAAATTTTCCCGTCCTGGGAATCCAACCCAGAAGCTAATGCCCCACAGACGCACAGTGTGCCCATTAGATCAGTCGGGCTTTATTTTCTTATCGCAAGATGCCTAAATTTGTAAAGAAACATCTTTGTTTTGAATATAAAAATAATTTCAAAATCAGAAAACTGCCAAGCACTCATTTTAACAAGCGGCTAGGGCGTCCGACTTGCGATTATGTGATTGCCGGTTCGAAACCCACCCATTGCACTATCGACGTGAATCCACTCGTAGTCGTAACACAAGCATTTAGGTTAACACGAGGGGTTAACAAGAATACTAGCAATGTGCGACCCACATTGCTAGTAAGCTTTTAAAAAAGGGGTTTATAGTGAACATGGTAAGTTGTTGAGTATGTCTATTCCAAAATAAAACCTATCAGGTACTTACCATACCTGAAGAACATATAGGCAGGTGTTCCTCCGAAGACCAGTATCTTGCTATCGAACACAAATATACGGTCGGCGTACTCAAGCTGTATGCTTGAGTAGTCTAGAAGTACGATGGTTAAGTATTTCTTGTATTGCTGAAAATATTAACGTCTTTTATGTTTACGCAAGCAGTTATAATTTGGCCTTAAAATTAAAATTTTGCGGTTTAAAGGTCCGGCGGAGCTTGAATTGCCCACAAAAACGTAATTCCGAAATAAACCGTAATCCAGACAATATTCTATCAAATTATGTTATTATTCGGATTTGGATACCATTAATCTAGGTTCCTGCGGTACGATTTCGTCTACTACTAGTTCACTGGAAATAAAAGACCGAAAAATTGTTCCAAACTTTGTAAAGTTATCAAAAATTGCATTCGCTTACATTTATTTTCAGTGAAGTATTTTGGACAAAATGGTAACGTACGAACCTAGATTAACGGTATCCGAATCCGAATAATAACAGAATTTGATTAAATTGCGTTTGAATTACGATTTATTTCGGAATTACGTTTGTAAGCGAAACTTGCTCCGCCGGACTCTTATACTATAGTCACACTGTAATAATTATTTTCGCACTTCACTTTTGAGTCAATGTCTCAAAAATGGTTATCCCATTTCTTTTGAATAAATTCTCAGAGATAAACTGTCAAAGGATTTTTTTTTAGCGCTTATTTATGAATTAAATTATATGGTCGTAATTCGTGTGTAGGTATAACAATACCTACCTACCTACACACGTAACGCAATTGAGGTGAATTTGACATGATAAGATTTAAACAAAAGAGCACCGAAGATACTTGCCATAATTTTGTCTTCGATAACAGATACGTAAAGGGACACATCAATTAAATAGGGTATAACCACTACCTGGAAATGCAAATGTTACAGAGATTTAATAATAGTTACATTATCTATCGTTCACTCTTTTAAGATGAATCTCTTGATGAATCTCACCCTAGGTTCCAGCAGTATGGCTAACGCCCAACATAGTTGTGCTTTGTAGTAGATGTTTAGGTTTCTAACCCGCTCGTGTCGCACTACCTCCAAGTCACACTCCTTCAGCAATCTCTTGGACCTGATGTGGCCGTACTCAAATGTGTTTATCTTCTTTTGGTTCCATAAGGAAATCTAGTGGATATAGGAAATTATTCTGATAATCTTTTGAATGGAAATTGCTGTTGACGTCATAAATTTTGCAACTGTGTTTCTGTACCTTCATGAGTACCATAGGTCAGACTTTGTTCTTTAGAAAAACATAGTTATTAAGGATCAAGAGATAAGTACTATAACGGATCTTGTAGTAAGGTTCCTAGTATATCTTTGTAATTTCTTCCCTTGCTTTTTCTTCTGTGCTTGGCGGAGCGGGTAAGCGATCGGTACGATCGATCCCCCACACGGAGCAAATATTTGTATAATCTATAGGTAGTTGTTCCGGTACTGGGCTATTGTGTATGTGAGATTTGTGTTTGTAAGCGCACCCACGATACATAGAGTAAATCCTAGTGAGGGGCAACGATTTAAAAAAAGAATAATTGGAAAGCGTTGAATGGTGATCGGTTTGGGGAGCAAGTTACATTACAAAATATTGAAGAACATGCCTTGTTTATTTGTGAAAAGTTCGCTTCCCAGTAATGAGAATATTACAGGGTAATAGTTTCCTTCTTTAATTTTGGCCTATCCCTTTCCGAAAAGAAACGCTAGTGTAAGTGTATGTAAAAACTGACCATTGTAAACAAAGTAAAGTGCTCCTGAACAGTGAGGTCATCGACCAGGGTCTCTGAACGGTGGCAGTAACCCATCATTTGTGGACAGGTCATCACGAGTGTGCCGGGCTGAAGTTTCTCTCCTAGTACGTTAATAATTCCTTGGTCAGCGAATGTTAAACCTGAATGAAAATGACGTGCTGTGTAAAATTACGTCCGCGTGACTGATTACCTAGTAAAAAAACAAGAATCTTTTGTTTTAAAAAGTGATGAGTATTACAATATTTAATTCGCGGTATACAAGCTCTGTTTCAACTATCAAAAATGAAATTAGTTGAAAGGCTGAGGTATATCTTGAAGATTTTGTAGGTATTTATAGTTCAGATATTAAAGAAGTAATTGGTATTTCGGCGTTCCCTAATGATCACTTAGAACTGCATTAGTGAATAATTGTGTCGTTCATTCACATCGCTCACACTGAACTTTTCAGTGCAAAACGCAATAAATATTTTTCAATTTGGGACTGTTCAAAGCTATGAACAACTTACCGGTAAGCAAGTCATCAATGGTGTTAATCATGTGTTCCTGTATTCTTTCAGCGAATAGTATGGTGAACTCTCCACGGTATATGTCAAAAGTGATGTGGCTTAGTACAGGAACACCCATGATGCTCTGAAATTACAATGCGGTTTTAGGAAATTAATGTTTTTAATTCTGTGTAGCTACACTATTTTATCTATACCTAGTGAACGTATAAAAACAAATTTTAACGTAGGAAAGAAAATCTGTAATAGTACCTCATAATCGTGCATCGTGTGGAGGGACTGGTGGGTACTAATTAAATAAAAAATTACATCGCCTGTATCCTCAAAAAAATTGGCAGAGGTGTACCTATCAAATTGTACAACTTCATACCCACAATTCACCGATATTTTAAGGTCCCACGTAATAGGGCTTTAGCCAGCACAAATCCAAACTCAGCTCAGCAGGCTTACTCTTGAAAACAATACAATACCAATCCAAACGTGATCCGATTCCAATGTCAATTTGGCTGTCGGGCGATTTCGTACTCTTGAGCACAAATCCGTTAACCTTGTATCGGCATCCCTGATTGTCCAATGGTTGGGTAATTTCCCAATCCTATTTAGTTCACTCAATCACCGCGCAATATTGAAACAATTTGGCGCTAGTCTCGGATTCAAGAGCACGAAACTTGACGAAACGGCACAATTCCAATGTCGATGTATCGGAATTGAGTTCAAGAGCTCAGCCCCTGCTCGTTTGCCGACTTCACCCAAAGAAAAAAAAACACCGCGCTACTAGGTACTGTGAACGCTGTGAATGAAAGTAGGTTCCGTGTTTTTCTATGAGTTATGCCGAAAAATACCAGCCTTTGACACGTTTGAGAAGCTGATGGCTTTCGCCACAAACTCATCCACTTCCTGTAAGTTTGCACGCTCGTTCCCTTTCGGTGTTTCAATGTGATGTAGCTTGTTATGATCCTGTAGTTACACACAAAAACTCTTAATTATAACTTGAGCAGCTTTAATAACACAGCCGTTTTCAATATCAAATCAGTCATAGTTGGACCTTGTGTTAAAATCTTTACTAATATTAAATTATGAAAGTTTGTGAGTATGGATGTATGAATGTTTATAACTCTTTCACATGCTCTCTCTGATAAGCAATTCTACTAACTTATGTGATCTTGGTGGTGTAAGGAATATACCTTACTCCTTACACCGCCACCTTGCTAAATTGTCAGTAGTAGCACTTTAATCGTAGTCTTTTAATGAACTTCTGGACCATGGACCAATGGACCGCTGAGAGTTTTTGAGCAAAAAGTTTGCTGTTTACATGATCCATTAGGATCGTTGAGGTCGGTACCTCAGCTTTCTTGAATATTATGGACTTCCAGGAGACCTGCCCGCCGATGGCGCGTCGCTGGCCGATGGTGCGCTGCAGCAGCATGAGGACGCCGAAGTACAGCAGTATCATGGCGGACCACGACACCACCATGTATGCCAAAGTGCTATGCACGCCCTTTCCAACCTCACCTGTTTGCAGAATTTGAGAACAATGGTACTATTTCAATTCGTCACGGCATAAGTAGTGATTGGCTACAGTGAGGTGATCCCTCCGATTCTAACCCTGTACAGCTAGTACTAAGAATTAAAAAAAATCACGTTAGAAAATAATCTATTTTGATACAAAAACAGATAATATAAGTATTAAAAATAAATAATAAATTACTTATTGAAATAAAACTACTTTTTACGGATTTTATCGCATTGTATTAATATTATTTAATTCCCGACGTTTCGGCTGCGTAAATCGGATCGCCAATAAATAACAAAAATGTAAGGTAGCTGTTAGTAATTGCAACATTGAGACGTCCAACAACTTAGTCTACCCGTGACCATGGATGTAAAGGATCCGAAACGTCGGGAATTAAATAATATTAATACAACGCGATAAAGTCCGTAAAAAGTAGTTTTATTTTAATGTCTAATATTCGCGTAAGTGTCAGAAACCAGTAAATAAATTACTTACTGCTTACATTTTTACGTGGGAGAGCCATGCTTCGGCACGAATGAGCCGGCTCGACCGGAGTGATACCACGGCCTCACAGAAAACCGGCGTTAAACAACGCTTACGTTGTGTTTCGCCGAGTGAGTGAGGTTACCGGAGGCCCAATCCCCTTTTAAGTCAGTTGTAACTCCTATGATGTTACGGGTGTCCATGGGCGGCGGTAATCGCTTACCATCAGGCGATCCGTCTTCTCGTTTGCCCTCTTATTCCATAAAAAAAAACTTATAATAAAAATGCATTTAAAGTTTTATGACAAAATAATGTTCATACTCAGCATGAAACTGTATTATGACACAACCCACAATACAGCGCTGGTTTTCAGTGTGTCATAATTATTTTTGCCGCAAAGTCAATAAGCGTCATACTGTCTATCATAATTAAATTGGGCAATTTTATTTACTTTAATCGTATCTAGTGTTTATTTATTTTGAATTGCCTGAGTCCTTAGAGCTTTGCTAAAATTGTTTGTTCTCCAGAAAACTAATCAAACAGGCATGTAATATAGGTATCGCGATCCGTAATAAAAACTTAAAAAAATAAAAAACTAAAATTCGGTAACGAAAAAAATCATCTAAAAAGTATGAAACAAGGAAATTCCAGTAAAAGTCGTGGTCTTATGCCACCGTAATTATACTTAAGTTTGACACCTACAGGACATAGTGGCGTTTCATCTCAGTATACCACTGTTTATATTTACGTACACACATACATCCGATTCACGCAGAACGAGCTCACCGTATCCTTCGGTCTTACGGTGAGCTCGTTCTGCGTGAATCGGATCGCCAATGATTAACGAAAATGTGAGGTAGCTGTTAGTAATTGTAACATTAAGATGTCCAACAACTTAGTCTACCCGTGACCATGGATGCTGTAAAGGATCCCAAACGTCGGGTATGAAATAATATCAATACAACGCGATAAAATCCGTAAATATTAGTTTTATTTCAATGTCTAATATTCGCGTAAGTGTCAGAAACCAGTATTAATTGATTGTTAAACTTACGGCCAGTCTGCAGCAAGGCGAACTCGTTCAAAGCGTGCACGAGCCCCATAGGTGGCAGTATAAGGTGCAGTATGAACGTCAGAGCGCTGTGCTTCAGGTCGTACTGGTGATGGACCAGCAGCTCCGCCAGGTATGTCTGCAGCAGAGTGAATAGCGTAGTCCAGATACAGGCGATGTGCGCTGAAAAACAGGAAAATTTGCCTTCATTTGATGATCTTGAAACTATTATAAAGTCTATTTATCTATACATAATTATAATCAAATTGTAATAAGCCAGTGTCTGAACATTATACTTAAATATTGAAGAAAAACGAATATGGGATTTATTTTAAAATTTTTGTCTGTCTGTATGTTTTACGCGTATCACGCAAGAATTACTGTATGAAATTGGATGCAGTGTTCACAGTCGTATTGCTGGAGTTTTAATTTAAAATATACTGCGTATTTCGCCGTCTAGAAGCCGGGTAAGGAGGACAGGATTTCGCATCGCTGATGTCAAACACCGCCGTTTCAAGAAGTCAGCAGTTTGTGAACATACTCTAGACAAGGCCCAGCATTACATCAGAATATCAGATTTGATAAACCACAAGTCCTCGCAAAAGAAAACCGATTCCTTCCCAAGATGATTCGTGAGGCTATTGAAATTAAAAAACATCCAAATTTAAATAGAGAAGATGGCTGGGTCTTACCACCTGCTTGGAACCGCATTATAGATTCCATAAAATCAAAATCCAAGCCCAAAACTGCAAGACCGAAGGATACGGTGAGCTCGTTCTGCGTGAATCGGATCGCCAATAATTAACAAAAATGTAAGGTAGCTGTAATTGTAACATTAAGACGTCCAACAACTTAATATACCCGTGACCATGGATGCTGTAAAGGATCGGAAACGTCGGGAATCAAATAATATCAATACAACGCGATAAAATCCGTAAAAAGTAGTTTTATTTCAAGGTCAGGATTTACTATTTTGTGAAAGCGAGGGAAACCGCGGGCTGCAGCTAGTCATAGATAAAAATAATCCTAATTAAATTAACTGTCAAACAAATATCTGTACTAAGATTTGATCTAGCTGCAGATATATTTATCTGAAAGGTCTAACCTATCTATTAGGTAATAATTAATAATAAGATAATAAGGTTAAAAAATAGATTTTATATTAAGGCAAAGGTACCGATTATGCGAACAAATTTTCGCAGTAAGTAACACATCGCAAGGCAGCATTGCGTCACGAGTGGCGACCATTGAAATCTATTTTAATTATACAATTTAGATTACGTGGTCAATTATTAGCATCATTAATTTAACAAAATCTCACATCAGTCGTACAAACCCTTGTTATGAAACATGCCCATCATCAGCGCGAGCATCATCATGACGGACACGTACGCGAGGATGACGAGCAGCGCCACGAACAGGTGGATCCACCTGAAGATCATGATGAGCGTGATGGAGCCCAGCACGCAGATAGGCAAGGCCGTCAGGTACGCGTACGTGAGCCAGCCGATGTACATGGACGAGTAGCCCACGTTGCGAAGCCTAATGGCACGCTGCAGTAGACAAGTTAATAAATATTAGTTTCTTCACGCATGACGCTGAATCAAGAGGGTGAAACATAGGTAAGGGATGAAAAATTGCTTAAGAGTCCGGCGCGGGCGGCGGACCAATTTTCCGATAGTCAAATTATTTTTTTATTTAAATTAGATCATTAAAAACTTAGTAGATATAGATGTAGATAAATAATAGATTAAACTTAAGTAGATACTTTTGAAAAGTCAAAACTAGTTACACGTATATACAAAACAAAATAAGTCATATTTCAATTGGAATTTAATCAAATTATGTTATTATTCGGATTCGGATACCATTAATCTAGGTTCCTATCTTACCATTTCGTGCAAAATACTTAACGGGAAATTTAAGTAAGTGAATTTATTTTTGGTAATTAAGTTTCGATCAGTTTTCCGGTCGGTTATTTCCTGTGACGTAAAAGTAGACGAAAAGGTGGATAGGAATCTAGATTGAAATGAAATGATATTTATTTCTGTAAATAAATATAATTTCATTTCAATCTAGATTCCTGGTATCAGAATCCGAATAATAACACAATTCGATTAAATTGTGTTTAGATTACGATTTATTCTTGTATTAAGTTTGTATGGGCAATTCAGCGTCAGACCCTTAATGTTTTTAACAGACAAGAAAGGGTAAACTATCGCATGTAATTTTACTAAATTAATACAAAATGGATAATGTTTATTGTAAAGATTAACCGTGCACGTACGTACCGATGATCTCGTGTCCACTAAGCCATAGGAATTTTCCAAAATCCGTCTAAGTGCTTACTTTAAATTGAACTTGAGTTTTAACGCGTTTTATTTTGTGCAGCAACCGCAAAGAAATGTTATTCTTATGTCTTTATTAGATGGTAAATACTACAAAATAACTTACTTTAAACCCTTGAATAGTTTCAGAGACGACCAGCGCTTCCGTCTCCAAAACCGGCGGGATCAACGCCAGGGTGAAGCAGAGTAGTATCCCGGACAAAGCTTGCCTTACTCGACGCTCTTCCATCAGCGGGGATACGGGCATCGAGACCAGATTTACCTGGGAAGGATGAAAATTAGATACAACCCGATTCATTGGGCTAAAAACCTATTTTGCGATCGCGGGACGCCAAGCAGTTCAATTCACAGGTCGGATAAAATGTTATTCGGTTTACTTTCAGAAAATTTTAAATAACAGCCCGGAGTTTCGATTTCTTTGTGTTAAATGACGTAGTTTTGCCTGAAAAGTTACTTAAAAGCTTATTGGCAGTTTAATTCCTGTCATAATCATCATTCATGGACTTGTTGATAGCCAGAATTGTTGATTTTCATACATACATACACTGACGCCTTTCTCCCACAGGGGTAGGCAGAAACGATTGACTGCCACTTGCTACGATTCTTGCATACTTCTTTTGCTTCTTCCACATTCATACATTTTCTCATACAAACACGCCGGTTGCGAGTGCTAAGCACCTGACCTTTTTGAAGGATTTCGCCCATAAGATCGGCGTATGGCGTTGATATTTTATAGTTTTATTAACCCCTAACGCAAAAAGAGGGGTATTATAAGTTTAACGTGTGTATCTGTGTGTCTGTCTGTTGCATTGTAGCGCTCAAACGAATGAATCGATTTTGATTTATTTGATTTTTTGTTTGAAAGGTGACTTGATCCAGTGTTTTTAGCAATAATTTTAGAAAATCTGGACAGCCGTTTGAATATAATCAGCTCTTTTCTGATTCATGAAGGGTTGTGAGCAACGTCCATAGGTCTGATCGATTTGAAATTTGGTATCCTGTTACTTCAATTATATCACAAGAACATGGTAACCATGACTTTATGCTGCGGGTTTTTTTTTAATTTAAATTCTTTTCTCTTTTCTCGATTGGACTCTGCGGAGAGATAAGAGCTTCACCATCCATTTAGATAAGAATTGATATTTTTTATACCCATTACATTTTGGATGACTTATCTGATCTTTAATTTAGAAACATGTTTCATCGCCGAAATAGCTCAGTTGGGAGAGCGTTAGACTGAAGATCTAAAGGTCCCCGGTTCAATCCCGGGTTTCGGCAGAAATGACTTTTTTTGATGTTCAGATTATTTTTCGAATGGTCAAGTCAAGAGTCAGTGATAAAAAGTTATCTGCCGAGCTGTTATTTGTTTTGACGTTTTATTACGTCAGTTTTGTCTGTCAATTTTTGTTTTAGTTATCGTACATTTTGCATCACAAGCTTCATCAATGATTAGAGGCAACATAGCTCCGTTAGGAAAGCAATGCGGTGAAGGCCATCGCTACCTTCTAAGGAGAAAATACCGGATTTAAACAAGAATATTAATATACTGACCATAATATTCATATTAATATGGTAAATACAATTATGTGGTATGAAATATGAACACCGTTAGGCACAACAATAACTTAAAATTAAATATATATAAACATATAGGTAGAATTATATTCTCATGACTAAATAAGTTAATTAATCTTATGTTAGTGACTAAGTATCTACAATCTGAATGTCTATGTAATAAATGTATCATGTATCTATGTTTTAAAATGTCTTATAAATATTTATTTTTAGGATTATATTCTTCTGGTTCTAAAAATAAGAATTGGCAATTGGAGTCAATGGTAACTATTTTGCCAGTGTCAAATCAGTTCAATTCTTCTTAGTTTTTCTGTCCTGTAGTTTTTGCCATTATTCCTATTTGATAGTAATGAACAGATATGGTATTCCATGCTATTACAATATTAGCCGAAATAGCTCAGTTGGGAGAGCGTTAGACTGAAGATTTAAAGGTCCCCGGTTCAATCCCGGGTTTCGGCAAATATATCTTTTTTGTAAAAACATTCAGGAATTTAAAGTTAGATTAGACGTGGTATTCCTCGAACACCACCTCGAAACACAGTTCGCTAGTATGTTTAGGTCCCATGTAATATGGGGCGAGCCTATTGCTATTAATCGGGCACGAATACAAACCTCCAATATCACTTGGCTTGACATGGGAAACAAACCCAGGACCTCTAGTGTAGTAAGTCGTGCGTACGTCCACTAGACTAATGAGGCAGTGCAGTAAGAAAAAGAACGATGCAATTGACAACATTTTATTTTAACACCCATGTATTATATATTTTACTAGCGGCCCGGTACGTGCTTCGCTACGTATAAAGCGAAATACAGCGGACAGCGGACAAAACCATTCACACACACAAAAAAATTCATCAAAATCGGTCCAGTCGTTTGAGAGAAGTTCAGTCACATACACACTCACAGAAGAATTATATATATAAAGATTTGAAATGTAATCGAAAAATAGGATACCTGTGAAATGACGTCGTTTGTATGGTTAAACGGGCTAAACGGATTAAATTTTTACACGTGGGAGAGCCATGCTTCGGCACGAATGGGCCGGCTCGACCGGAGTGATACCACGGCCTCACAGAAAACCGGCGTTAAACAACGCATACGTTGTGAGTGAGGTTACCGGAGGCCCAATCCTCTTTTAAAGGTCGGCAACGCACTTGTGACTCCTCTTTTGGTGTTGCGGGTGTCCATGGGCGGCGATAATCGCTTACCATCAGGTGATCCGTCTGCTCGCTTGCCCTCCTATCCCATAAAAAAAACGGGGAAATTAAGTAATGTGTCTGACCCTTCAAAAAAATCTCTCACCTGTAAGAACCTGTAAGGTTATGAATAATTAAGATAGATGCCAAACTATTATTTCGACAACATTTCAATTTTCTCAGTTTCCGCCGTGTAAGTGACGTCATCACACGTTTTTTGATTTTTTTATCCAAAATGAAGAAATATAAAGAATAAATAAAAATGTTTTGGAACTCAAGATAGGAAACCAAAGAAACAGTATTTTTATTTGGTGGCTTAATAATTTTGAAATGTTGTCAATTGTAACCAAACTCTTTTTTATTCCTTTTTCCAAACTCGGTTCTAATTTTAAACTTATTGCTTAGTCTAATATTGCATATACATACTGTAGTTCTCGTTAATACGTTAACAATAGCGTATGTAGATACAGTCGGATACATTTTTAATGATTTGTATGGCGCGCTCCAGCACGTCCGCGCTATCTGCCACGTGATCGACACAGGTGTTAGATCGACCGATAGTCTGCGCCCGACTATTTCGTAGACACATCGTGAATCTTAATTACCTACGCACCTAATTATACCGAAATATCACTAACAATTTGCTTAGAATTTATAGGCAGTTGAACATATCAAAACTTTATTAAGATTAAATAAAGACCAGCTAAGGAATAGCTTTCAACGCATAACTCGAACGGACCTAATTGTACCGGCGAATTGTGGGTGTATATCAGTATACCTCTGTCTAACCTTTCGGGGAATAAGGGCGTAATGGTATATTTATGTAGTGTCGACATTTATTAATTTGCTCAAAAGTTTTCCTTTTATTCGTGCAGAGGTTTCTTTAATTGTAAATTTTGGGGCACAAATGAAAGGATTGGACACATGAACACAGTTCAACATTTGCACCCTGTATCCGTTTTGTAGAGATGCTCTTTTAACGCAATCTGGTAAAGTGGGGTTATCACATCGCATTAAAAGAGCGCTACAGCAGAGCTAAAATTCCACTAGTGACGACACCTAAATGATCTTCCCCTGATGAACGCACCCTGAGCAGTCAGTTGCTATCAGCTGACTGATAACCTGATATTTTTAACTCTCAGCAGAAACTATTTCCTGTAGCTCATCCCGACACGATAGAAGATTCGATTCAATATTGATTGTGATTAAGTACTTCAGGTAATATAGTAGTGATTCGATTTATGATCGAATCAAAGGCCTACAGATCGAATCCAAGGCAGGTCTGACTTTCTAAAATGAAGGAAAACTGCATGTCTGAGAGATTTTCTCGATAAGCGTGTAAAGTCTGCCAACCCGCGCTAAGCAATCGTGCTGGATATAGGCTAACCCCTCTCACCTGTTCGCCACTGATGGGCACAGGTGTCCTCTGAGAATACACCTAATATATTCCATGTTCTAAGCTATATTAAAAATTTAATCACGATCTATACAAGTGTCGAATAAATTATTATTCAACGCATTTACCTTAGCGATTGATTAATTATTACCAAAACCAATCAATCTTATTACATCAACGTGTTCTCCTGGTGCCATGAGGACATAAAACATGTTTTTTATAAAGAAGGGAGCTGCAGTGGCATGTTACGTTTTACTAGACCATCTCATCTAAAAATGTGGTCTTATAGTCGTCGTGTATGATCTCATAAGATATCATCAGCCCGTGCTAGTCCATCACACTAGCGGGCTGGCAGAGTTCACACATCGAGATAATAATCCCTTCTGTGAACGTTTTTTTCACCGTTTAAGCGAGTAATAAAGCAATTAGGTATTAACACGGATATTATTTCGAGAAGTATGTACACATACATGTATATCTTTTATTTATTTATTAATACTCTCTGTACTGTTCGTACAAATGTGGTCGAAGAAAAGGTCGAGATAATGATAATAGCAGATTAATCATCTCGACCTAATTGAACTCTTCTGTGTTGAAGACTTTCTTCACTTCTTCTGTGATGAAGACTTTCGTCGAAACAGGATATCTATCTTCAACAACGTATGGTACTTTTATTCCGTCATTCAGCGTTAATTACCTCAAAATCCGGTGTACTATTACTGGAGTATTCGATGATAGACTGGCTGATGGCCAGCTGGACGGCCAGGAATCCGGCTCGCAGGTGGGGGTTAGAGGTCTCTCTGTTCTCCGCGTTGGTAATGTACCGAGCGCGCTCCGTGCTTCGAATGCTTAGCCGCCAAATATTACCTTCCTGAAATGATAATGAAATTTTTGTCGTGCTGTAATAAGTACTGGTTAGCTTGGCTCTTAAACATAGTAACTAAACTTGGCTAGCTCGTGGGGTGAACAGTGAAAAGATAAGTACCGCAGTACATGAGTAGTAAAGTAAAACCTAATTAGTTAGTTCATTTAGGCAGCTTATCTTGCCTGCGTTTTACGATACGCGCTTAGTAATAAATCCAACAAAAAAAGAATTTTTCCTTTTAATTTACTTTTTATCTTATACTTCTAAGATGGATAAAATTTGGTTTACTTTTAGAAATAAGATAAAACGTTAATCGCTCTAAATGATAAAAAACAATTACACAAAGCAATTAATCCTTAACCTTTTTATATAAACATAAATACTCGTAATGATTTTTGATTTTATAAACATGTTAGACGATTTTATCTTCCAAAGTCTGGTTATTAATTTCAACCAATGGTACATCGCCGAAATAGCTCAGTTGGGAGAGCGTTAGACTGAAGATCTAAAGGTCCCCGGTTCAATCCCGGGTTTCGGCAAGTGTAACTTTTTGAAAAAAAAAACATTATCATTACATAACGTTTTCGGAGTACAAATAAAATTGAATAATCATAGGATTATATAGTTTTTAAGATTCCCTCTGAAATAAATTAATATTTTAGTGAAGAAAAGAGTGTGAATGCAGGATTAAAGAATAGTATTGCCTTTCTATGATGCTCTGGTTTGAGTTTCTTGTTCAGTAGATAATATAATAACAATCTTCTTTAAAGGTACTGCAGAATAATTTATCGTTCGAGTGCATGACTGGGAGCAGGAATTATTAGGTATAGCTCATACAGCCGAAATAGCTCAGTCGGGAGAGCGTTAGACATGTATGTACATGTTTAGTATAAAGATTGTAACCCTGTAGTGTACATGTGTACATATTTTGTGAAAGGGGCATTTCGAGAAAAGCACATTTTGAGAAAGGGACATTTTGAGAAAAGGACATTTTGAGAAAAGGATATTTTGAGAAAAGGACATTTTGAGAAAGGACATTTTAAGAAAGAACATTTCGAGAAAAGGACCATATGAGAAAGGACATTTGGAGAAAAGGACATTATGCGCTGAGACGATCTAAAGGTCCCCGGTTCAATCCCGGGTTTCGGCAAGAATTTTCTTTTTGATATCTCACAGACCTCCTACATTTGTAATTAAGTAAATATAATTGTACCTACAAATTTTTACGGATCCCTCGGTGGGCGAGTCCGACTCGCGCTTGTCCGGTTTTTTATTGTGTTCCCGATTCTCAGGATATGGTTTGTATAAGTGTTTTTTTTAATCCACCTACTTAACATTACATACCATCACGCCTGTATTCCCCGAAGGGTTAGTCAGAGGCGTACTAATGTACGCCCACAATTCGCAGGTATGTTTAGGTCCTATGTAATAGGGGGCGAGCCTATTGCCATTAAACGGGCACAAATCCTGACTCCGAGCTGCTACTGAGAATTTCATAGAAAATCTCAAAAACACTGTTCGACCTGGGGGTCGAACCCAAGACCTCTAGCGTAGCAGTCGCGCTTGGGGCCACTAGACTAATGAAGCAGTCAAATCCACCTATTCCTACAAAATCGAAGTTGCGCTCGGGTATTACAATAAAAACCCTAATCACTTACCTTCGGTTTCCATACGACCCATATGACCGGGCTCCTGAGCGTCGTGCCCCGAGACTGGTTGTACAGCATTTCGTTCAGGTCATCCTCGGTCGGTGCACTCATTATTTCTGGGAACAATATTGGGCTCTTAGCTAAATCATAATCGTGAGGACATTGAATGTCATTATCGTTATTCTGTATGACTTGAAAAAACCAGAAATATTAACATAACATCTATCACGCCTGTACCCTCTAATCGGTTAGGCATGGGTGTATTTATGTACACCAACAGTACGCCGGTATGTTTAAGTCTCATACAACGGGGCCAACCTATTGCCATTGACCGGGCACAAATCTACTCCGAGCTGCTACTGCGAATTCCACAGAAAAACTCAATACCACTTTGCTTGACCTGAGAATGGAACTTACGTTCTCTAGCGTAGCAGTCGTGCTTTGGACCATTAGGCTAACGAGGCAGTCAATATTAATTATAATATTATGAATAGTGTAAAAGAGTATAATATTTTGTGAAAGAATAATTTCGCAAGACGCAGGCAGGAATCAGGCACGTGGACGACCATTATATAATTTGTACCCGTGGTCGTGTTTCACTAAATTTATAACCTTTAGGAAATAATAACCTAAAAAAAACTACGTAACAGAGAGCTTTGTGTAATGTAGTGTAATGATTTTATAAAATAATGACAAGACATTTATAAAGGTTTCCTTATCACGAGCGACAGATGGCGCTTGTAGTTGAACTATTCGGTATTAAACGCCCTTTTTATTACAAATTAGTCAAATATAAGTAGGTGTTATATTATCAATTTGTCTGTGTAATCAATTTATAACTATTGCTAAATTTAAAGTTAATCTAATGTATTTAAATTAATCAATTGATCATGCGTACTGTGTACTTCGCTCTGATTGGTCTAACCCAGCTGAGTGTTTGCCTACGTTTAAGAGTGGGGAACATTCGGCTGGTAATAGATCAATCTGTACTGGGACATTCTATTCCGAGGCGTTGAGCAGTAGACATAATATCTTATAAGCCAGTGCTGTTGTTGTATAAATTGTTAATAATTATTGAGCGATTAAGTGATAAGTGATTATTGATAATTACATACTGTTGGAAGAATAAATACTTGTAATACTCAGTCTGAAGTGTATGATTCGTCACATTTCAGAAGTGGGATATGCCTACAAGAAAATCCACAGATACAGTAATGTTGAGTGACGTATGTCTAGAGGTTATGTGTGCCTACAATAGAAAGCCAAGTGTGCTTGAGTTACTAGAGGCTATGTACGCCTATTGAGCCATGTGTGCTTAGATTGTTAGAGGTTATGTGTGCCTACAATAGGAAGCCAAGTGTGCTCGAGTTACTAGAGGCTATGTATGCCTATTGAGCCATGTGTGCTTAGATTGTTAGAGGTTATGTGTGCCTACAATAGGAAGCCAAGTGTGCTTGAGTTACTAGAGGCTATGTATGCCTATTGAGCCATGTGTTCTTAGATTGTTAGAGGTTATGTGTGACTACAATAGGAAGCCAAGTATGCTTGAGTTACTAGAGGCTATGCATGCCTATTGAGGCATGTGTGCTTAGATTGTTAGAAGCTATGTATGCCTATTGAGCCACGTGTGCTTAGATTGTTAGAGGTTAATTATTTTTATTTTATTTATTTAATTTTTATGAGGTACATATTAGGTCTTACGAAGTAATATAAGCCCCACAAAACTGTACAAACAGTTTGACTGTGGGATCAATTTTAGTCTTAATAACATGTAGGTAGGTACATAATTAGTAATGGAGTGCACAATTAATGTTTTATGGTAGGGTATCTATAAGTTATTTTATTTTTTTTATTTACACGCAGTTTTATAAATCTTATTTGGATATTCTCCAGTTTATCTATATAGGTTTTTAAATGTGAGGCCGTAGCAATCAAGAGCATAATCCAAAATAGATTCCACTAAAGAAGTATAAAGTAGTTTTAGTATACCAGTAGGAATAGGGAGTTATGTGTACCTACAATAGGAAGCCAAGTGTGCTCTAGCTACTAGAGGCTATGTACGCCTATTAAGCCAAGTGTGCTTAAAGATAGTAAGCCAAGTGTGCTTAAAGTTATTTTGGCCAAGTGAGTCAAAAGGTTTGGGCCAAGTGTGCCCAATAGGAACGGAACTATCCTCAGACGCGTAAGTAAAGCATGATTTATACTAAGAGAACAATTAAAAGAATTATTATGCGACTAAGTGCGTTGCAGATAGTTGTGTATTATATACCCTCTATTAATTTTATAAATTGGAAATGGGAAACATTTATTGGAAGACGTATATTTTTGATTGATCTTTTCATGCATAACTTCGAATTTATGGAGCTATTAATTTTAACCAGTTCGAGTAGATATTTTAGTAATATAAAATGAATTTAATAATAATAGAAAAAAAAGGGAGTTTTTAACTTGTTAGTGTCAAATTGAAACAATACTTATACATTTTTATGTTTTGAGGCCATGGAATCTGATGATACCAATGAATGATGATGAAACCAATGAATGCATACTCCAGACGAAGAGCCGCCAGTTTAGTCGTACAACCATTTACCAAATGTTATACCGAAGTTCAATCCCTCCAGTAAATCTCAGAGTATTGAAGGTTGTTTATGAAAGGTAAGTGTGTAATATATGAATGGGACGAGAAGCAGACCATACATTTTGCCCGACAAAAACTTGTCGGGCTAGCAAAAAAAAAAGGAAAGGTAAAGAAATATTGGTACGTACAAATTCAAATTCAAATCTTTATTGTTTTCATATATAATTAGGATGTTACGAGTTACAATAATGTGTGTCAAAATGAAAAGGTACAACATGAAGTAATGAAAGTTTACGTGAATATTTTTATGATAAATTGATGCTGATATACAAGCTGATATGATATTAGTGATAAAAAGGCTGTAGGTTGTGCAACTCACGGCATTTATGATAAATCTATTAGAAATGGAGCTCAAGCTTTAAATTGTAATGAACCGGAAAGACTCGCTACATATTCTCAGTTCTCAGCATACCTAGTTAGAACCTATTTCTACAAATAGAAAGCGTCATGAACTCATGATCATACCTCGCTTTCGACTTCAAATGATACCTCCAATTATTTGTTTTAATTGTCGTCGTAAAGAACACTCTTACACCAGATGTCCCAAGTCCCTTGATAAGCGTCTAAAGTGTGACAGGGCGCTAGAACGAAAATTGCAAACCGACACCGTTAATTCCATGAATAGACCCAAAGTCAAGCGATGAAATAGAACGTAAAGTCCTTACAACTTCTACACACAGTAACAGTAATAACAAGTTTTACAAACGGGTAAATAATCGAGTTTTCGTTGGGATTGATAGATTATTAAGATTGGGTATAGTAGGACCCACTATTTGGAACCGTGCACCTGGTTTTGGCAATTCAAAAGTACCTGTATTATTGGTTTATTTGAAATGGATGATTTGACTTTTGACTTATGTAATGCGTGAATATGATGCAAACAGCCTTGACCCCGTGAAAACTGTGTCGAGATTACCTATAGTCAAAGGTTTTGGTAGTGACACCCGTATATAGTACGTTCTTAGGATTGATGAAATCGAATCGAATGTAGAAGTACCTACTTATGGTTAATTATGGGTTTATGCAGACTGCGTTACTCATTGGATAAAATTTTAAAGTCCTGAGCTTCGCAGCAAACCAATGATTTGGGCCCCTTAAAGCTTACCTTATCGGATTTCATTCAATTAGCCAGAAACAAATCGGAATTAGTTGAAGTTTCGGATTTAGGTTCTTCTTATCCTGGGAATGTTTATATAGAAGGTTATAATAGTAATAAACTTGGCAAAGAATATAACTTACCTCAAGGCACGTATCGTCTAAGCATGGGTAAATGTCACCTTATTATCAAATTTAGCTAATCAAACCCTGAATTTTCCCAAAGAATTTTTCCCAAGATTCGTTGCATTGCGATGCTCTAATTGCAAAAGCAATGCCTTTTGTAAGAAAAAAAGAATTATATGCCCTAACAAAATCACGAGAGATATTACTGACTTGGCTCCTTTGATAAAGTCTGAAATCAAAGTCGGTCCCTCAAGTTGGCAAATGGATAAGCCTTACCTACGCATTATCGCAGTCGTATCGTGAATTTTTTGCATTTAACTTGAGCGAGATAGGTTGTAATAACTCTATTAAAATGAAGATAGACTTGCTTAATGATAGACCTGTCACACATAGACCCTATCGCTTATCGCACTTCGAGAGAGGACAGGTACGAGAATTTATTGATGACTTGTTGCGAAATGATATAATACAAGAATCCGATTCCGATTGTGCTAGTTCTATAGTATCATTTGGGTAGAAGATCAATTTCAAGCATTAAAATAAAAGTTTGAGTAATAGACCAACACTAGCCTTATACAATCCTAAACTTGATACGGAGTTGCACACAGATGTTAGTTCCTTAGGTGTGGGAGAAAGTACAGTGGCAGTCTAGCCTTCGGGTACTTAAGCCGGTTGCTTATTTTAGTAGGCAGACGACACCTGAAAGGCGTCATTTACAATCTTATGAAATTTGAAGTTTTGTGTTTATCTGTTGGGATTAGAATTTAAAATTGTAATAGACCATAATACGCTCCGAACCATACTAACCAAACGAGTATAGACCCGGTATTCGTATGACACATGTCGATGCATTAAGCCGAAATAACATTCTCTGCCTTCTGACATTAAAGACGAGTCTTCTGTTAAAGTATCGAGACTGACAATTGGATATTAACACTACAAATGTAGATCCAGACATTTCGCGTATACTTAAAAATTCTTAAGCCTGAATCTGACGAAGAATCTAAAGATATTAGGAAAAATTATGTTATTAAAAATCATAGAGTATAAAGAATTGACGATGAAATACGCCTAGTTGTCCCTCGTAGTGCTCGCTGGAAAATATGCCGTTATAATCATGATGATATAGGACATTTAGGCATTTCTAAAACGACTGAGAGAATTCAATCTGTCTTTTGGTTTCCAAGGCTGCGGCGATAAAATTCGGTGCATTCGGTACGCTTATAATAAAGATGATGCATCCAGACAAAAGACTGAATAATTGTATCCTATAGAAAAAGTTAGCGTCCCATTCCATACAATTCACCTAAACCATCTTGGTTCGTTTGTAAAGAGTAAAAACGGCAATGCCTAAATTATTACAATAGTTGATTGCTTTACAATATATATATATGTGAAAGCGGTAAAAGACACAAAAAAAAAAAAAAAATGACTTTGGCTTACCATCTCCAATAATACCTGATCACGAGCTTTTGCGACAGTCATAGCACTAAACATGTCCCTATCGCTGTAGTTTGTCGCAGGCCAAAAAGTCAAACTGAAAGATATAACCAAACCATCTTAAACGCATTAGCAAAACCTAATGACGGAAATGACGACCGCAATTGGGAAATGTGTCTTGGCAAAATCCAATGGGGTGTAAATAATTCAGTTAATTCTTCTACCAAAAAGACTGCCATAGGGGCTTTATTTGGCACCACAATAAAAATACCTCGAGAACTAAAAGATATCCTAAATGACGATGTATTTAAAAACAGACTAAATAAACACCTATTACAATAATGTTATTACATGTATACGCTAAAAGAATTCTTTGAAGATAAAAATAAAAGATAATGAAATTATAATTAATAACAATAAAATCTTTGTGCAATAAAAACAATTACCAAAATAATAACAATACCTTAAATTTCTGTAAATTGACTACCTAAATGGTTATTTAATTTTAAGTAAAAGTTTATAATTTTATTTTCTAATATTGTAATTTGTTAAATTATAATTATGTAATTAACTTGTTAGTACCCATGTATTCTATGCTGTGCCCCAACGGGGTTTCATGTTGATACTTACCAAACTAGAGATCTATGTATATTTACACATGAAGCAATAAAGAACTTTGACTTTGACATTCAGATAGTTAGAGTAATAAGTTCGATGTTGGAGCTGACATTATACAAAACATGTTACAAAGCGTAAGAAATGAGGTCGTACTAATACTAAAGTCGCGAAAAACACTATTATGATGCCGGTAGCACCCCTAGAACCTATAAACAAGGTGATTTGACTAAGGTTACCAGAACTGACTATAATAATAAAGGCAATAAAACTTTTTAAATTCATAGATCTGATAAAACCACAGAAGTTTTGGGCAATGACAGATATAAAATCACTGAAATTCCGGTTTTAGCAAACGTAGAGATTCATTTAAGAGTGTCGTTTCCGCTGATCGTGTTAGACCTTATAAAATATAAATAAATATAATAAAAATGTAAATATAAATATAAATTCGCCTGACCATAAAGATTCATCAAATCGTAATAGTAGCCCATCTTCTGAAAGCAATAATGATAACGACAAACTATTTCATAGAAAGGAGTCGGACATCAATGAATAGCCGAATGTAATGATTTTGCATTTTTGATTCGTGTTTGTTCAAACAGTTTAAGCATGTAATATTTCTGTATGTATGACTTATGTTATTGAATTACGATAACGTGCGTCAGGAGATCGCACGTTGTCGGATGGCCGAATGTAATGATTTTATAAAATAATGACAAGACATTTATAAAGGTTTCCTTATCACGAGCGACAGATGGCGCTTGTAGTTGAACTATTCGGTATTAAACGCCCTTTTTATTACAAATTAGTCAAATATAAGTAGGTGTTATATTATCAATTTGTCTGTGTAATCAATTTATAACTATTGCTAAATTTAAAGTTAATCTAATGTATTTAAATTAATCAATTGATCATGCGTACTGTGTACTTCGCTCTGATTGGTCTAACCCAGCTGAGTGTTTGCCTACGTTTAAGAGTGGGGAACATTCGGCTGGTAATAGATCAATCTGTACTGGGACATTCTATTCCGAGGCGTTGAGCAGTAGACATAATATCTTATAAGCCAGTGCTGTTGTTGTATAAATTGTTAATAATTATTGAGCGATTAAGTGATAAGTGATTATTGATAATTACATACTGTTGGAAGAATAAATACTTGTAATACTCAGTCTGAAGTGTATGATTCGTCACAGTAGGTATTCCGTTCATCATCATGCTTTTTACGTGGGAGAGCCATGCTTCGGCACGAATGGGCCGGCTCGACCGGAGTGATAAATAAACGGCGTTAAACAACGCTAACGTTGTGTTTCACCGAGTGAGTGAGGTTACCGGAGGCCCAATCCTCTTTTAATAGGTCGGCAACGCATTTGTGACTCCTCAGGTGTTGCGGGTGTCCATGGGCGGCGGTAATCGCTTACCATCAGGTGATCCGTCTGCTCGTTTGCCGTCCTATCACATAAAAAAAAACATTTGTGTTTTATATTATAAAACTTACCAATACCCAGAAGAATGGACGCTCGGTGCATAACCGTGACGTAAGGGTCGACATTCGGTGCGTATCCCAGTATGTTCCTCACTTGGAGGGAGGCTAACACGTCGGCAGACGCCAGCGGCGGCTCTGGCTCGTCCTGCAGTGGTGTCAGAAACACCGGCTTCGCTATAAAGATAGCGGCTAAGAACAGCAATATTCCGAAAGCTGCTTCCATTAGAAGTAGGCCCCATCGTCGTCTAAAATATAATACAGGATTTAATTAAGTGTTAATGTACAAAAATGTAGAAATCCGTAAGGTCAATAGTCACTAATGCGAAACATTTACCACCACAAGTGTATAAACACTTGCGGATAACTTAGCGTTATTTTACGGAATACTGTACCAAGACGTGAAGGCTGTCTCTGCACGCAAAATACTGCTAAATAACCAGTTTTGTGTCAAGATCAATATTAAATGCAGGCTCCTATCCCAATACACATATTTCGTAACTGCTAAAATTTTACCTAACCTATGAATCAAAACCGGGAAAATACTATCAATAGCAGCGTCAGCGGCCAGAAAATCGATGAAGTAGGTCAAATTAAATAATATATGTAATATCAACAAAGACGAAAGGTATTGTTATTTTTGTTATATAAATAAAAAATCTTGGTTAAAAAAAACCAAAAATCTTGATTAAAAAAACCATAATAATAATAATTTAATTTTAAATTATATAATATTAATGCAGTCAGGATTAAATTAGACGTAACCAAAGACATTTAGATACCTATTACTAAGCTTCATCATCACCATCAGCTAATGCTATCCGCTGCTAGACCAAGACTTCACGGACCTTCGATAACGCTATTAGTACTTAATTCTTTTATATATCTTTGGGACTAATTCAATGGCCGTAAAATACGTGGGTAGTCTTAAAACATTTATCAAACTCCTAACATTATAAGAATTATGAAAACTAGAAACTGCGGATAGGTACGTACTGCCTTTGTAAATAACATTTCCACATGAGAATGCTAGAATGTCTTTGCAATCGACTCCGAAAAGTCTTTCTCTTGGTATCTTCTGATTTTGAAACAGTCATAGCATTAGAGTAAACTTTACTTCGTCTCTTAGAATTACAATTCCCAGTTTTTTGCTAATAATGACATTATCATAATCCTTATTTACCTGTCATTCATATATTTATATCTATGGCTCAACTAGTTCTTCAAAGAAGTTTCAACAATTCATCGACTATGGATTATAAACACTGACCTCTTTATTACTATAATACCTGAGATAATACCTATAAAGACACTGACCTCTTTAATACTCAATAGGTACACACACACACACAAGCATAGAGAATACATATTTATCTATACTTAAAAAATGCTTTGTCCTGAATGACTGACTGACGGATCAACGCACAGCCTAACCTGAGAGACCTAAAACTTGGAGGGTGTGTTCTTTGTATGACGTAGGCATCCGATAAGAAAGGATTTTCCGAAATTCTACCCCTAAGATGGTGAAAATTTGTATGAAAGTCCGCACACAATGCCATTCCTTTGACATACGCACACACACTATTTAAACATTTTTTTTTAAATCCCGTGATGGGATATGGCGCCACACTTTTTGTGTATTTGCCAGTGTGAAGATTAGGAGTAAACAAGTAATAATTATTAATTCCCGTCATGGGATTATACTATATGGCGCCACACTTTTTGTGTTTGCCAGTGTCAAGTATACAGAATAATCCCCAGTAAAACAGTGAAAACTTCACTAAAGCTTCGATGGAGTTTAGGCGTAAACACAAAAGTCACGATTTTCTATTTTATATAATTTGCCTACACTCGCACACGTTCACGAACACATAATGGTTAACTATCCACTATAATTACACATTAAACTTCGGAGAAACACGAGTTTTGGAAAATAATATAAAACCGACAAAGTGCACTTAACATTTTCCCGCCTAAACTCCTAATTTACACGATGACATCAAGATATATGTACAGCTGTCATTCGCTGTTGACATTTTGACAGTTGTTTTTTTTCTTCAATATAATAATATTAGATAGACTTAACACATAATATGAAACCTCCACGTGTAGGTACCGTGGGCTCAGTTCATTTAGAAAAGACAGGCACAGCCACGCACGGGAAGTCTAGTTATAAACTATGTACCTACTAACTACCAGTGATTATAAATCAAAGATGGGTATACACTATTTTGCTATTTGAGCTTGTGGTAATTTGATGTGCTGTTGTACTGTACTGTACTGTATAGTCAACAGCACATCAAGTTATACGATACCAAAAATATCATTATGCAAAAAAAAACAAATTCTATAAATATCCTTACCTATGTTTAAAAAAAAATTTGAGTAATTCCTGATTTCCTGCTTCAGTACTTATCTAAATACCTACCTATATATCCGATCTATCACAAATTCATGTTTTTAAGGCTAAGCAGACTATCTTTTGTATAAAAAGGTTATATACCTTTTCATTTCTATGATTGTTACCTTCTTGGTAAATACAATGTATACTTTACGTAGATTTTCATAGAAAATCCCAGAGTACATAAATCCCCCAGTCCCCAGTAACGTTTATTATTTAGTACTAATATTGATTACTTATCATCTGCGTAATTAGATAAGTAGATACATTAAAGTTATAACTTAAAGTTTGAAGTAATAAGGTTCAAATTGCTATTTGCGTAGGAAAAATATTGATTCGTGTTTCCTATAAAATGCAAATTTATCTTCTAATACTATGACATTAAGATTGAAGATAGTAAAATTATTTTTGAAAATATGACAAATACTTCGAAAAAGTCAAACAATATTGTTTGTTTTTCTCACTTGTGTGCAAATTAAGCGATTTAGTATTTGAAATATAAAGTGGTGATGCATATGTTTAGCCCCAGTGTTCATGTAACACAGGCCCAATATGGCACACTATATTAGTTTATTCTGTATTTTCCTAGTCTTAGTTATAGTTAGCATTGCACGAACTGATGCAGGTAATAAATGTTTCAAACTTCTCACTTATATGTAAATAATAACTACTAAATCATCGCATTGGTATATTTCGGAAAAACGCTAGTGAACAATTTTTTTTTCTAAGTACCTTCGGCCTTATAAGGAATTTTTAGGGTCTCATAAAGCTTACGAATACATTACGTCACTATATTGTTTCCTTTGAAATTGTAACACCACTCCTAAACTAAATAAAAGAACATCAAATAGTATCTCTCTGTAATCATTTGTTTTTATTCTTATTTCCAGGAGCACGCATAGCTCGATCACCACAATTCGGACGGCCGTACGGTCAGCCTCCACCACCTCCACCTCCACCACGCTTTGGTCCCTGGGGTCCTCGTAACTTTGGACCTGGCCCCCCAGGCCCTGATTGTGACGAACGATTTGACCAGCATAATCGCCACGGTCATCACAATAATCGTGACTCCGACTACGATATTCCTCCAGGCGGCTCCATCAGTATATCGAAGACTATTAGTATAAGCTCTGGAGGTAACGCCCAGTCCAGTGCAGGGTCAAGTGCAGGGTCGAGTGCAGGGTCGAGTGCTGGTTCCAGTGGGTCAACTGCTGGCTCAAGTAGTAGCTCCAGTGCTAGCGGCAAATAGTGCATGCTTCAAGTTTCAAGTGATTGTGATTGTTGTTAATATGTTGATATTTTGGTGCGTTACTGTAGATTTATTAAATGTTATATTTGCATATGTCATTGAATAAATTATTTAATTAATAATGTAGTGGTGTGACACACAATGATTTTTTCCTGTGTTATCCAATAAGCGTTATAAAAACAATTTGTCAGTCTGAGATGTAGGTTTGTAACCTAATTTTTATTTTATTTTTACACAACCCAAAGATAATCCTGAGCTGCTACTGAGAGTTTCCAATGGAAAAACAGAATAATACTTTGTAAGACTTGGGAACTGAACCCATGACCCCACGCTCATCAGCCGTGACTACGACCGCTAGAACAATGTTAATTAATTTATATTATATCTGCATAACTGCCTGGTTAGTCTAGTGGTCTTAAGCGCGACTGTTTCGCTAGAGGTCCCGGGCTACATTCCAAAGACGGGCAAGGGCAAAATAAACAGAAAGAAGCAAGTCGCAAAGTGTTATTGGGTTTTTCTATGAAATTCTCAGTAGCAGCTCGGAGTCTTGGATTTGTACCCGGTTAATGGCAATAGGCTCGCTCCCTATTTATTACATGGGACCCAAACATACCAGCGAACTGTGGGTGTACGTCTCTGTCTAACCTTTCGGAGAATTACAGGTGTGATGGTATGTTATGTTATTACATACCATCACGCCTGTATTCCCCGAAGGGTTAGGTAGAGGCGTACTTAATGTGCACATCTGCTTAATAATGTATGTTATTATTATTTAAGTTTATTTATTACCCAAATGTTACAAACAATTCGGAATATTATACAATACAAGATTTGTAATTTGTGAAAATTAGAGAAACCCTGTCTCCTAACGTAGGCAGCGCCTGTATCTTAGGAAACAGTGTTCGGCCAAAATTAATTTACTTAATATTTTCAAAATATAACAGATATTTGTATGACCCAAAGGTAATCGTTCCGGGTCAGGTTCTTTTTTTGTAAGTGGATCTCACCCACAATAGGAACATCCAACTTCGAAGGGGGGCAACGATTTTGTTCTAAACAATATCGCATTCATTCTAATCAGTTATTTTTTTGTCCACTACGACAGAAGGTGTTCCTGTCATTAGACCTATAACTAAATCCATTTTTAACCCCCGACGAAAAAAGTGGTGTGTTATAAGTTTAACGTGTGTATTTGTGTGTTTGTTGCATGTAGATATAATCTGTGTATTGTGTGTATGTGTATAGTGTGTGTGTGTGTGTGTGTGTGTGTAGTGTGTGTGTGTGTAGTGTGTGTGTGTGTGTGTGTAATCATGTAGATCGCCCAAGTAGATATAATCTGGGAGTCTTTAAATCACGAGTGAATCAGTCTCTTCTAGGCAAGCGCGCTCCATCGTAGATCGCAGTGTCGCTTCATCAGGCGAACTGGCGGTCAAGCGTAAGCCTATCACGAATAAAAAAAAACGAATGGACCGATTTTGATAACTATCATTTAAGATAATCTGGCCAGCAGTATAAAGATCAAGATCAGCTCTTTTCTGGTTCATGAAGGGAGGTGAGCAATTTCCACAGGTCTGATCGATTTGAAATTTGGTATCCTGTTACTTCAATGATATTGCAAGAAAATGGTATCTTTGTCTTAATGCTGCGGGTTTTTTTTTACTTCATTTCCTAGACATACCCAAACCGTCATAGCCTATTTATTGTTGTCAATAAACAAAATATTCCATAAGGATCCGGCGGAGCTTGAATTGCCCACAAAAACGTAATACCAAAATAAATCGGAATCTAGACAATATTCTATCAAATTATGTTATTATTCGGATTTGGATATCGTTAATCTAGGTTTCTACCGTACCATTTCGTCTACTACTACTTCACTGGAAATAAAATACCAGAAAATCGTTCCAAACTTGGTAAAGTAATCAAAAATTGCATTCGCTTACATTTATTTTCAGTGAAGTATTTTGGACGAAATGGTAGAGTAGGAACCTAGATTAATGGTATCAGAATCCGAATAATAACAGAATTTGATTAAATTGTGTTTGAATTACGATTTATTTCGGTATTACGTTTGTAAGAGAAATTCGGTCCTCTTAATGGTTTATCAAAACAATTCGGTCATCACATATAAGCCTTTAACAATATAATTAATTTAGTGATATGGTGCTAAACTTCTCACCTACGTTTATGTTTCGTCATTAAGGAGGATTGATATAAGATGGTGTATAGTTAGTTTTGTGTATCAGTGACGGCGTTATTGCAGCTCCAACATGGCTCGTCTTGCAGTCGGTGTCTTCATTGTTCTAGTTTTAATTAATTTAATTAGTGCAGATAGAGGTAATTTTTATTTTTATTATTTTTATGGAAACAAACATACCTAGGTTATTAGTATCTATTTCTAAATTAGCTTTGATCTTTCATGTTTGATATAAAATTATCGCATCGTTTCTTTCAAATGCAACTTCATGAATCAGTTAAACGATAAAGTTTGACGACACGTAGCGTAGCGGTTGAACGATCGGCTTTTGCGCCGCGTGTTGTGGGTTCGATCCCTATACGGAGCGAATATTTGCATGACCTACAGGTAGTCGTTCCGGGTTTGGGATTTGTGTATGTGAGAATTTGTGTTTGTAAACGGCCCTATGATACGGGACAAAATCCTAGTGGGCAATGTTTTATATAAAAGAAAAGAAAGAAAGACTTTCGTAAGTAGCTCCAGTGAAGTTATTCTTCTTCATCATTATACTTAATTGTATTTCTAATTTATATCACAGTGTCTCGGGTACGCCGATCACCTCAACTCGCTGTCTTCGGTGTGGGAGGTGTGATTGGCGGATTTGGGGGATACCGCCACGGATTCGGTTGGCATGGACCACCTCCCGTATTTTACCCCAGACCTCACTGGTACGGCGGCTATGGGGGACCCGGCTACGGCGGTCCTGCCTACGGTGGTCCTGGCTATGGAGGACCCGGCTATGGCGGACCTGGTTTTGGCGGACCTGGCTTTGCCGGACCTAGCTTTGGTGGACCTGGATACGGTTATGGCGGTTATCCTGGCGGCTTAAGTGTATCTCGAAGCGAATCAGTCAGTTACGGAGCTGGCGGTATTTCTCAATCAAGTGCGAGTTCAAACGCTGGAAGTTTTGGCAAATAAGACTTTAAATGAACTATTATTGTACTGTAACGTAACGAAAATTTGCATAACATAATTGGTAGATACCTAAAAATGGTTCAGTATGGATCATCTGAATTTTTTTTAATTCAATAAATTGTTGTTTAAAATTGTCATTTTATTTTACTCATAGATTTTAAAAGATATACCTGTAAATTATACACATTACGAGTAGGTACATATTACTAATTTAGCTGGATGAGTCAAGCCGAGGACAGGACGAAATGGCGCAAATTGGAGGAGGCCTAAGTCCCGCAGTAGACTAGTATAGGCTGACGGCCTAATAAAATAATTTAAACAGTCCGGTATTCGTAAGTTCTTGTGAGTCCCCAATTTGGAAGTCCGCGTTCAGTAAACTTTGAAAACCATTGACTGAGAGGATATTTAAAGGAATAAAAAAGGAGGTTCTGTGTTCATCTGTATGTATTTTTTAACGTAGGTATGTTCACTGATATTTTATTCAATTGTGAACCAATAAAAAAAATGTGAAGATAAACAATGGAACTCCTCTATAATAAACATAATCATTAACAACCCAATGTTAATGATTATTCATAGATTTAGGTAGTCCACTGTTGGTCCTATATAAATTTGGTGTCTTATGATACAGTATGATATATATATGATATATAGTATGATATAAAAAATGGAATCTCCTCGATAGATAACAGCACACGCATCGTGATTAGATTTTTGTATTGGAGATTACAAGGAATTGCTGCATAGTACTTGGAACTACTCTCCACTCAAAGCTTAAAAAAAGCTTTTATATAACTAAAGGTAGTTCCTTCAAAACCATAAAGATACTCTTAATGTTATGTCGAGTGAGTGAGGTTACTAGAGGCCCAATCCCCTTTTAAAAGGCTGGCAACGCACTTGTAAGTCCCTGGTGTTGCGGGTGTCCATGAGCGGCTTTAATCGCTTACCATCAGGCGATACCGTCTGCTCGTTTGCCCCCTATCCCATAAAAAAACAGTTTCGGATGTCGGTGGCAAAATTAAAAGATCCAACTATATCGAAGGCATGGAGTTCCGAAACTGTTTTACACATGACATTATTTATATTGTTTTGAAGGTGGTTTTACATTTGATTTAGAGTCATTTTATTGATCTTCTTACTTACTTACATAATAATGACATGAGAATTAGGGAGGGAGATTTGAGGAGGAAGGGGTTTTGCGGAGGACTACGTTTCACAGCAAGGAGAATAAAACTTTAAAAAAGTTACAAGACTTTATCATTGAGTTTTGTATAGTTTAGCAATTAATGGCCAAGGGATAATTTTGGCAAGAGCCTAGTCGTAGGCTTAAGAATGTAAATATCAACATTAGAGTAGAGACAACAGACATATACAATTAAGTAGACATGGTAGACAGAGACAATAGAGTAGGGACAGTAATTAACACTGAGGGTGACTATTTAAAAAGGAGGCTTTTAGGCATTATGTTGTATGGAGCCTTCACTTCTGGACTGTTAGCAATGTTGTTATAAGTACTTAATTCAGTAGCCACGAAATTCCAATTATGATTCCCAAAAATAGTCTATGTAGTAATCTTACGGTTTTCCTGTTCAGGACCTCGTTGGGAAAAATCGTGATACGTGCTAAAATTCGCACTTACGTTTCGGCGTATCGATTTAATATAAATTGGTGTGTTTTTGTTTTCATATCAGTACTCGACAAATATTCGTATTATAGATATCTAATATGGCACGTTTCGTAGTGTCTGTGCTTGCCCTTATAGTTTTACTTAATTTTTGTAGCACCGATGCAGGTAATTTTTATTATTGTATTATAATCTTCTGCGACCCAAAGCCCAAAGTACTGGCCTAATCAAAACGGTCGCTATGCTTAAATCGGCGCATATCTAATGATCGGTGGGCGGTGGCGGTGGCGAAATCACTACTAAATATGTATCCTAAGACTGATAGGGAGTGGCTATTTAACTTCTATCTTAACGTCAAATTATTATAACCATAAGTAAAAAAAATTAACTAGACTTAAGTAGGGCTTATTAATAGTATTAATTGTAATTATTGTTAACTAGCTGTTGCCCGCAGGTTCACTCGCATCCCAAAGAACTTTTTGAGACAAAACTTAGCCTGCATCCTTTTGCAAGATTCAATCTATCTCTATACCAAAATTCATAAAAATTTCAGTAAACTACAGATTCATTAAATAATATTATCATAATTTCGAAATAATAATTACTTTGTTTAAATTCAGCGACGCGACAAGTGAGGTCACCACAATTCGGGGGCATCGGAGTAGGAATTGGAATTGGTGCTTTTGGCAAACCTGGCTTTGGCGGACCTGGCTATGGCGGACCTGGATATGGCGGACCTGGATTTGGTACACCTGGATTTGGTGGATCTAATTTTGGCGGACATGGTTTTGGCGGTAGTCCCCCTGGATCTTTTAGTGCCTCAAAGAGTAGTTCAATCAGTTTTGGTTCCGGAGGAGGAGGAGGCTCTCAATCCCAGTCCAGCTCCAACGCTGGTGGTTATGGGAAATAAGACAAATGATAAGTATTTATAATAAATTTAATAACTGTTTTATGGTGAAATAAACGATATTTGCTTTACGAAGGCGTTTTTTTATTATGTCAATATACCTATTGGTGATGACACAGCTAAAATTCGCTATTATTTAACATAACATACCATCACGCCTGTATTCCCCGAAGGGTTAGGCAGAGGCGTACTTAATGTACACCCACAGTTCGCCGGTATGTTTAGGTCCCATGTTATAGGGGGCGGGCCTATAGCCATTAACCGGGCACAAATCCAGACTCCGAGCTGCTACTGAGAATTTCATAGAAAAACCCAATAACATTTTGCTCGACTTGGGGATCGAACCCAGGATCTCTAGTGTAGCAGTCGCGCTTAGGACCACTAGACTAATGAGGCAGTCGCTATTATTTATTCTTGCATTATTTATTATTACGTTAAAGGTGGAATTCCTATTAACTTTATTCCAGGAGCAATAGACACCTATTGGTGTAATAAATTACATCATTAATCATTAATCTAGGTTCAGAGCGTGGCTGCTGCGCTAGAGGTCCTGGGTTCGATTTCCAGAAACAGTTCGAGCAGTGACATTGGGTTTTTCTATGTAATGAGAAGTAACAGCTCGGAGTTTGAATGTGTGCCTAGTTAATGGCAATAGGCTCGCTCCCCAGACCTAATCATACCGACGAAGTGTGGGTGTACATTAGTACGCTTCTGCCTAACCCTTCGGGGTATACAGGCATAATGGTATGATATCGTATAACAAATTAAGTTACATCAGCAAACAATAATTAATCTGGTCATTGTTTTGGCAATATTGAGACACAGCCGAAATAGCTCAGTTGGGAGAGCGTTAGACTGAAGATCTAAAGGTCCCCGGTTCAATCCCGGGTTTCGGCAAAGCTAGTTTTTGAAGCCTGTTATTATTTTTTATGTTTTTATGAGACGTTGTAAGGTGATATCCCATCTCGACGTGAGATGTCGTAATTAATTATGCGATGAATGAAAAAAAATATCCAAACTCCGAGCTGCTACTGAGAATTTCATAGAAAAACCCAATAATAATACTTTGCTTGACCTGGAAATCGAATCAAAGACCTCCAGCATAGTAGTCGCACTGGGGACCACGTTAGCCTAGTTAAAAATTAAGTAACTCACAAAATCGCCGTGACTTATAACGACTCCATCAGAATGTTAACGAAACGACGAAAAACCTCAATCATTTTATATGTACAATCTGAAAAAAAAAACATATTTGAATTAGGGAAGTGCTAAAACTGACACATTAAAGTTTTGTGGTTTGGCGGATCAATATAAATTAGTCTCGTGATGTAACCGGATCAGTAATCGTGCAGTATTCCGATACGCCCAATATGGCTCGTCTTGCAGTTTGTGTGTTGGCTCTTCTAGTCTTAGTTAACTTAATTAACATAGATGCAGGTAAACTTTAATCGTAGTTTTTCTAAATAATCTTAATTTTTTTAGGGCCCCGTACCTCAAAAGGAAAAAAACTGAACCCTTATAGGATCACTTTGTTGTCCGTCCGTCCGTCTGTCTGTCAAGACCCTTTATCTCGGGAACGCGTGGAGGTATCGAGTTGAAATTGAAACCATATACTTAGGTTTACAGTCCCTTGAAGTTGTGAAAAAATCAAACTTCTAAGTTAACGTAAAAAAATGATAACAGCTGTTTATGCCACAAAAAACGATACTCAAGGTATTTTCCCTCGACCTAGAACTATGAAATATGGCAAGTAATAAATCTGAAAACTATACATTTGTAATTAATTATAATATGTAAGTACCTAGAAATTTGTAGGGAACCCTCGGTGAGTGAGTCCGACTAACACTTGTCCGGTTTTTCATTTTATATAATTCTGTAGAGCCCTTGTGTGTCCAATAAATAAGCCCCTATATAGGTATAAATTATCTTTTCATTGAAATATTAATGAGTTAAAATTAAAAACAATTCTGCATAAAACATTAGCCGATATAAAACTTTGACAATGTTGTCAGAGGGTTCCAACATTAACAAATTACAGAACCCCCGAGCTCTTCCGCGATTTGCTGAAACCATCAACTTTTTTATTTTTAGCACCGCATAATTCCGGATTTGGCATTGGTGGTAGTGGTCCTGGTAGATTTGGCGGCTTCGGCGGCTTCGGTCCCGGCTCCAACAGTGGACGTTCTTTCAGCATCTCCAAGAGCAAGTCCATCAGCTTCAGCTCTGGTGGAGCTTCAGGGTCTCAGGCTCAATCAAGCGCTAGCGCCAGTGCTGGTGCCCGAGCATAGAACTTAAGGATATAAGCATACCGAATACTGTTTACTTAGCTGATAAAATAAATGTATTTTTTTGCGTGGTTGAAACCTATGGTTTTTCATTCACTATTGGCGTATCATGTCTGGGTCGCTTAGGTATATAAGTTCACACCCAATATACCGCCAAACTGTGAGTTTGGGGCTCTGCTTACCCTTCGGGGAATACAGGCTTCATGGTAAGTAATAAAATATAGTAATAAATAATTAATTTCCTTTTGAAAAGTGAACTTGAAATTAAAGCTTTTCGTATGAAATGAAGTCAGTTCAACAGCAATTATAAACATAACAACAAATTGTACGTCAGGTCCCACATAGGACCTAACGAATTGTACTGTATGACCTCAGGTCCCACATAGGACCTCCAACCATTGACCATCTTAGAATGGTATATTTTGCACTCATAGAATCAAAACTTAGGTATAGCATAAAGTTCTGGGGCAACAGCTAAAAACAAAATACAAATGCTGCCTTTGTCATGCAAAAGAGAGCTTCTACCTTTAAGATGCTACTGATAATTTCCAAGTCCAATGCAGATAAGGAAAAAACCAATCGACTAGGAAATCAGACCTAAGAATAATAAT
Organism: Acronicta aceris; assembly: GCA_910591435.1. NCBI lineage: Eukaryota > Metazoa > Arthropoda > Insecta > Lepidoptera > Noctuidae > Acronicta > Acronicta aceris. Next base: position 16,398,605 of record OU342758.1, on the reverse strand, counting down.
TATATTCTCTAGTTTCTCTACAGAGGCTATAAATAATAAATGATATTTATTTCTTATCTAAAACTATGTCACTTTCATGCTGCAAGGAATGCCCAAGACTTCTAGAATTAGGCTATAAAATTATAAGTGATGATTACCTATTTATAGCTGGAAAACCTCGCTTTTTCGGTAGGTATGTAATATTTCTAAGAAAATCAGTAACTAGCTAATTTGATCCAAACATGGAATCACGACTACCGAGATACCTTTTAATCAACTCACGTGTTCGGGGAGTCCATGAAAGAATGCTGATTGTAAGTAGGTAGGTACCTTATTTGTAGACCGAAGGTAAACCCATAACCGTAAACCCCTTTAATGGCCAGTCCCTATATTAAATCCGTTGATAGATTTGCTTACTAGAAATAGGATTTAGACATTACTTGTGTGAACCTTATGTCAAAATCCTATCTCTAGTAAGCACATCTATCGACGGATTTTATATAGGGACTGGCCATAGATTTGCTTACTAGAAATAGGATTAAGACAATACTTGTATGAACCTTATGTCAAAATTCTATCTCTAGTAAGCAAATCTATCGACGGATTTGATATAGGGACTGGCCTTAAGTAAATATGATAACTATGCTATAAATTAGATCAATGATGGAATATAATTGATCACAATCGCGATAGGAAAATGTAAAATAATACCCACTCGGATATAAGAAACAGAGCCATTGCAATGAACCGACAGAATCCAAATTCAGCTTTAGTACCTACAACCTCATCATATCGGAGCCAAAGGAAATTGCAATGATTGTTTACATGTCCTCTGCACCACACCCAATTTACTCTAAGTATGTGTGTACAGACAGAGTGTTATCTATCTGTACTCACTTCTAGCGACATTTTACAGTGTTTAGTTGTAAACATAACACACGCATAATAAACTGATCTATTATGAAATAGGCAAGAATCAAGTTATACTTTTGCATAGCCTTTTATTAAAACCATTTAGGTTTTATCTTAGAACTATAGATTTATTTCAGTTTAAGAGATAAGCGAGTATTAGCTCTGATAAGTATATGCGCATCATAATTGCTGGGGCCAATCAATGGACAATCAATCACTGTATTTTGCCTGCAAGCAAGCATGAAAATTTTTGTTTATAAATAATCTTTTAAATAGGCCTACTATAAAAGTTAGCTTCTGTATATTTGTGACTGCAAAAATCGCAAGGTAGTCGATGGATTGATTTGAAATTTTTAATTATTAGATTTCCAAAATGCAAATCTAATTAATATGAAACTGAGCCACAGCAACGCGTAACCGGATTTTCTTTCCCTTTCTTTCTTTCTATTATATTACTAATAATAATTATAAAATAATACAACGACGAATATAAAACTAAAATAACTTTAGTTAATTATGTGTCCGCTGCCCGCCGGCCAGGTGGAGTGACGACTTGCGGAAGGCAGCTGGCAGTGACTGGATGAGAAAAGCCGAAGATCGGGCTCTGTGGCGTTCATTAGGAGAGGCCTACGTCCAGCAGTGGACGAACATGGGCTGATGATGATGATGTGGCCGCTGCAGGCTCTGTAAAAAAAAAATCCTGCTAATCAATTGTTTGCGTGGCGTGGCAACTTTCTTGGGTTGAGTGTAAACTTGAAAGGGTTACAGTTCGTCTATCCATCTAGTTAGTTTTAGTTAAACAACGCTTACGTTGTGTTTCACCGAGTGAGTGAGGTTACCGGAGGCCCAATCCCCTTTTAAAAAGTTGGCAACACACTCGTGACTCCTCTGGTGTTGCGGGTGTCCATGGGCGGCGGTAATCGTTTACCATCAGGCGATCCGTCTGCTCGTTTGCCTTTCAAACGAGGGCAAACGAGATCCCTTAAAAAATGTTAATTCTCGTTGCACGGTGTTCCATCTTACGTTTTGATGTTTTGTTTGGATACTTGGTTTGCACAATGAACCTCTCTTAGGTTCATCATCAAGTATCACCACCAAAATTTTATTATTAAAGACAACGAATTCCATCAATTTTGCCAATTTTAACCGGAACACAAATAAAAAGAAAATAACACGTGCGTGTTACTCTAAGTAGCAAGCAGCTGTGAACTAGTATTTTTCCGTAGTCCCTAAATATCCACAGAAATGTCAATGTTATTATTTACCGAGAAATCATAACCTTGATGCCTATGTTAACATTACCAAAACAAACAAAAGATTCGAAGTATGACATAACACTGTGTAAAAATCTAATTTCGCTAGATTTGACAGGTACTTCTATGCAAAATTTATATGCATTGTAAATATTACTACTACAGTGTAAATTGTCTCACTGATGCGAATAGCGATGTTTGTGTTATCAATTTGTATTAAGAACCAAAAGAATATAATTCTTGGAAGGTGGGTTTTATTACATCCTCCAGTTTCACCTATAAATGTTGGGAGCATTATCAATTTACTTCAGAACAAGACAGACTTTTCGGCAAGATGGGGAAAATCGGATTTATTGTTTTGGCACTGTCCGTGCTTACGGCTCACTGTGCAGTTATCAAAAAAGAAGGTATAATTTCAAATTGTTTGTAGTATCTTGTAACAATTAGTATCTCTTACAATATGACCATCAACATCATAAAGAAATAAAAATACAATAAAATACTCTTATTGATTTCCACTTATGTATCCTAAATATTAAACTTTTTATTTTTATTTTCAGATGTGCATAAGCGAGTAGAACGTTCACCGTGCGACACGTGTGGTCCACATGGACCTCCACCGCCACCGGGGCCACCCCCACCTCCTCTTCTGTTCAGACCACCCCCACCTCCGCATCTATTTGCTCCACACCCACCGCGAGGATACTTCCGCGCCACTCAATGGACTGGACTAGCTAATGATGGTCTTCAACGAGGTGTATTCAGTGGAGCTACAGCGTCCACCGGTGATACCGACCAGGCTGCAGGAGAAGCGTTCTCCTTGGCTTCAAGCGAAGATGCCGCTCATGGTGGTGAAGGCCAGTCAGCTAATTTGGATGGTGGACAATCAGCTCAATATTCTGCTGGTGGAAATTTAGGACACCGTTTCTCCGATGGCCAAAGCTTTGGTGGGTCAGCAGGCGGCTCTGCTGCGCGTTCTTCAAGCAGCTCTAGCTCTCAGTCATTCGGTTCTGTTGGCCAATCCTCTGCTGGGACTAATGCTCAGAGTTCTGGTGGATACGGTGGCCCATCCTCTGCTGGATCTAATGCTCAAAGTTCGGGTGGATTTGATGGGCACTCTTCTGCTGGTTCTGGTGCTAAGTCATCCAGTGGCTTCGGTAGCCAGTCTTCTTCTAGCTCCAATTCCCAGTCTTCAGGCGGGTTTGGTGGACAATCTTCAAATGGCTACGGTAGTCAATCGTCTAGAGCCCAAGGCGGCCACTTTGAAGATGGAAGCGGAGGCCAGTCAGCATATGGTGCGAGAAAAATCCATTTTAAAGAGTCTCATTACTCGTTTGGTGGTAATAAGAATGAAGGTGGCTTTAATTCACAATCAGGGAGCCAAGGTTTTGCTAGCGGCCAACAACGAGGACCAAATGCACCACAAACTATAGATGCTGTTCAACAGCAACCAGAATTTGGTTCTTCTGAATCATCATTTGGCAGAAGAGATAGCGCGAGCAGTGGATCCAGTTCAGGTAGTGGAGTTGGCATATCTGGCTCTGGTGTTTCTGGCGGTAACGCACAACAGGTATCTAAAGAATTTGAAGCTTCGAGTTTGAGTGGGGCAAGCTCTAGCTCAGGTGGACGTGGAGGGGGTTATGGTTCGGGTAGTGCTGGTGAGTTTAACTCGGACAGTGCCAGCAGTTTTGGCTCGGGCAGTTCCAATGGTGCTGGCTCAGGTAATTCGGGTGGATTCGGATCGGGCAGCGCAGGTGGTTTCGGGTCAAGTGGTGCCGGTGGTTCTAGCTCGGGCAGCGCCGGTGGTTACGGTGCAGGTACTTCCAATGGATTTAGCTCGAACAGTGCCGGTAAATACGGCTCGGCGGGCTCCGGTGGCTATGGCTCGGGCGGTTCCGGTGGTTACGGCGGTGGCTATTCTGGATCGAGCGGTTCAGCTCTCAATGGCGCCATTGGCCTAGCTGCCCAGGGTTTGCAGACAGCTGGACAGCAGCCAAGCGGATGCAGTTCTTGCGCAAAGAGTAACTACGCTCTTAGTAATGCAAACAGTAGACATGGAAATGCTATAGCTCTTTCTGTGAGCGGTTAGATGTAAATGTATGATACTTAGACTAGTCTAGATCAAACTTTACAACAAAATATGCATGTGGCAGAGCGGAGCAGAAACCTTCTAGTAGCTGTTCAGGATCTGGCTGTTTGTATATTTAATTATAATGTCTTTGCTCTAGACTATTGGAAAGACTATTGACAAAATGATAATGATGATGTTTTGAGACTTCGGAATATAGAATGATGACTATTTATCAGCACATTGTAATTAATAATAAATAATATTAAGATGTTAATGTTTATGTTTGCGGAATACTGTAAATATTTTAATTATTGATATTAATTAATTAATAAATGAATTGAATTGTATTTGTATCTGTTTTATTTAACATCAAAGAAATTAATCTGAATTTGTTGAATGAGACATTTATAATATTAGCAATAGGTATATCTATCTCTATCTCTCATTTATTATTTGATGAATTATTCTAATTTCTCAAAGAAACTTGACTGTCTCATTAGTGGTCCCAAGTGCGACTGTTACGCTAGAGGTCCTGGGTTAGATCCCCAGGTCGAGCAAAGAGTTATTGGATTTTTCTATGAAATTCTCTGTAGCAGCTCGGAGTCTGGATTTGTGCCCGGTTAATGACTATAACATGTGTCGCCCCCCATAACTTTCCCATGTTATAGGGTATACCATGGGACCTAAAAATACCAGCGAACTGTGGGTGTACATTACGTACGCCTCTGCTTAAACCTTCGGGGAATAAAGGCGTGATGGTATTCTATGTTCTCAAAAAAATAACAACACTGTTTGAACTGTATTATTGACTGAAATTATGATAAAGTCGAACTCAATATTGGAATAAAAAACTCCTGCTACTGGTTCTATACGTTCTTTAGTATTGTAAAAACGGTGAGCATGAGCGTCGACTCTGCGTTCGAGGCTCGACCTCAGAGCTCCTTTTTACAACACCCTCCTCTCCACTTATACTGTACTAGCTTTTGCCAGCAACTTCGTCCGCGTGGAATAGTTACTTTGTTCCCTAGTTCTTCGCCCGCGGTTTCACCTGCGTTGCCCCGTTCCTAAGGGTCGTAGCGTGATGTTTTGTAGCTTGAAACCTTTCTCATGAATCACTCATTTTCCCAACATTTCCCTTCACTGCTCTGCTCCTATTGATCGTAGCGTGATGAAAAGTATACTATAACCTGCCCAGGAGTATGAAGAACAATTGTACCAAGTTTCGTTGAAATCCGTCGAGTGGTTTTTGTTTCTATAACGAACATACAGACAAACAGACAGACGGACAGACAAAAATTTTACTGATTGCATTTTTGGCGTGAGTATCGATCACTAATCACCCGCTGATAGTTATTTTGGAAATATATTTCATGTACAGAATTGACCTCTCTACAGATTTATTATAAGTATAGATAATCATTGGTCCACTCTGACATCTCCGCCAGGGAATCTTTCCATTCATCTTACTATAGATAAATACCTAGTAATAACAAATTAAAGATACAATGCAATATCCATTGTTCTTGTACCCCGGTGGCTGGGGATTCAATCCGGTACCAATTTCCAACCAGTCGGACCCGGCCGGATTGGTGACATCAAAACTATTATGCCTTTTTATTCCAAAATCAACTATATAATCGAGAGATGACAAAATGATACCGGATCCGCTGGATTTGTTGACTGACGTAGACGGATGTGAACTGCGGTGAAGTCCCCTTTTCAGGTACTAATATTACCTGTTCACTTTGTGCTAACAAGTAGCGATCAACAAACGTGATCTCATTTGTGTATTTGGTTGTTAAGTAACAAGTTACCAAGTAACAATATTTTCCTAAATAATTATTTGCTGATAATGGAAATACCTACACAAATTACACAACTTTCGATTACACAATTCCTTTTGAAATATATTTTGTGGGTAGATTACATGCTTAGTTTAAGAAAATGCATTCCTATACCCATAATAATGTCTAGGTATGTAAATGAGTCCAAAATTGTGATCATACTTTTAAAACGGTGAAGTAGGAGATCGTGAGGAAACCCCATGCTTGAGAAACTTTCTCGACGGCGCGCGGCGTGTGAAATCTTCCAATTCGCAATAGCCCAGCGTGGTGGACTTATAGCTTAACCCCTTCTTATTCGTTACTTATGGCCAATATGCCCAATATTGGCTATAAGTATAAGGAATCGAAGGCAAGACCAATTCGGCACAAAGTATTCTTAAATAGCTGATGAGGACACGATAAAATAATAAAAAATTGATTACCCCGGGCTTCCCATTTTTTTATTTAAATACTTTTATACAATAACACCTACAGTGGCCGCTCCAATGCAGGCTTCCTGGGCAAAGCCCGTAGGAGCAGCCCCTCCCTGGGGTTCTACTTAGCTTCGCCGTGGGCCACCATCCACGGTTACTAAGCCCCCCGCCGCGAAAAGGCGAGAAACCCTTGGGGGGGTGCCAATCCGCACTAGGCCAGCTCAATTGACATTTCAAAATTATTAAGCCACTACAAAAATACTGTTTCTTTATTTTCCTATCCTGGGTTCCATAATATTTTTATTTATTTTTATATTCCAAACTGACATATGATAATTTTTTGGCTTATTATGCGTTTCGGCCGCTGAGTTTCGTCCGATCCGATCGAAACAGGAATTTAATTAACATATTATAAAGCTGAAGAGTTTGTTTGTTTGTTTGACCGCGCTAATCTCAGGAACTACTGGTTGTAATTGAAAAAATCTTTTTGTGTTGGATAGTCCATTTATAGAGGAAGGTTATAGGCTATATAACATCACGCTGCGACCAATGGAAGCAGAGCAATGCGGGTAAAACCGCAGGTGGGTCGCTAGTTATTAATATTTTTGAGTGGTGTTTCGAACTATACTTTTTTTAAAGACAAAGTCGTGTACGTCTGTTTAGAATAGAACAAACTTCCAGGTTGAAATTAAATATAAAAATGATTAAATATCAGGTAAATAAAAGATACGCGTATCTTATTTTTCGATCTAGTTTCAAATAAAATTATAATATATGGGTGTAAAAATGAATCTTAATTAATCTTAGCCATTTTAAGGAGTAAATGGGTTGGCGATTATTATATTAGAATTTCCCAGTCACGTACAATGTTAGCTAGGATTGATCTCCTAAGGACGCCAGGATGTTGAAACAGGACATACCTAAGTTTGGAAATTTAAAATGCACTTTACATAATTATTACTCGTAAATATGGTAACTGCGAAAATTGATCTAAATCAATGCTACGTCATTAAACCACATGCAAATATTGACATTTAGGTTTTGATAGATTAGGTCTGTTACATACAGTCAAGCAGAAATCATCAATAAATAATGACGCTGGTGTAGGTACCTACAATTACATGTTTATTTAAAAATACAACAGTAGGTACAGCCAGAGATGGGTACATTCATTCATACCATCACGCCTGTATTCCCCGTAGGGTTAGGCAGAGGCGTACTAATGTACACCCACAGTTCGCCTTGTATGTTTTGGTCCCATGTAATAGGGGGCGAGCCTATTGCCATTAACCGGGCACAAATCCAGACCGAGCTGCTACTGAGAATTTCATAGAAAAACTCAATAACACTCTGCTCGACCTGGGAATCGAACCCAGGACCTCTAGCGTAGCAGTCACGCTTGGGACCACTAGACTAATGAGGAAGTCTAATTGCAGATGGGTTCATGAGTAAGTAAAATAACTAAGCTAATCAAATGATACCGTTTACCTCAGGATATTGGGATTATTGCCCATGAATTGGGTTGCAAAGGATTGATGGAAGTCGTTTCATGCGTCAAGGATCAAACTACATCAAACGTGTTTAAAGATAATACTGATAAAGGGTTCCTACACTAATTAATTAAATAGGTTGACGATACGACACAATTATTCCGCTTTAATTATTCAATACACAACTGACTACCGTAACCCCGTGTCCACTCATCAAATCCGTAAGTATCCTTGCGAATTATGATGGGTGGTTGTTGAGTAAGAAGTCTTCAAGAAACCAAATTTTCGATATCGATATGATTCCCTAGTACGTTTTGTGAAATCCTGAAGAAGCTTTCCAATGAATAATATGCGACATTTGGCTATAGGCGATAGAGGGCATGGTTATTATATACTTCTCCGCCACTTTCTATAACTCAAATTGAAACTGACTAGCTTATTTGATTGTTGATGTTATTGTATGAATAATATCGTTACCGCTGTCTTTTTAGCTACAATTTAATAAGGTTATTGTACTAAAGGAAAAATTCAATCACGGGCAGGATTCGAACCTGCGTCTCCTGGTTGGATACACCAGACACCTGACCTCTAAGCCACCGCGAACCCCACCCGCCTGATTGAAATTTTGCACATTCTGAATTTACGTCATAAGATGACGTTGGTTATAGGTCAGATCGTCTGGTGTATCCAACCAGGAGATGCAGGTTCGAATCCTGCCCGCAATTGAATTTTTCCTTTACTAAAATAACTTTTTAATCTCAGCATGAAAAATGCAATAAATCACAAAAAGATACAATTTAGTTGTGTAATTTAGTCTTGAAATATTATATATATTTTATCTTGTAATAAATAATTCCGTTTATTTATTTTTATTAGTTAACAGGATTGCTTTATTTGATTATAATTTATGTTATGGCGCAAATTAATATGAATCTGTGAACCTATGAACCTGCTTATGAATAAATTTTTATCTGAAATAAATTTATTTATTTATTTGATCGCGTGTAACCATCCTAAACCAAATAAGCTCTGGGATTCACCAGTACCACTTACGATTTTGCACCAACTATCTAAGTTGTTACAATCAATTATGCCCGACTTGTGAAAATGAATTTTCTTGGTATTTCTCGTAGTATATGTTTGATGTTGATTTACCGAGTGTATAAAAATGTATCGTTTGACAAACTAATTCATATCAAAACGACAAAATGTGGCGGCTAGGTGTATTAATAGTAGCGACTGCTTTACTTGATTTCACGACAGCTGATGTTCAACGTAAGTGGCATTTAATTAAAATATCAATAAGATGATCTAAGATGGCGGATCTCCGTTAACAGTTTTTAGATTTATAGCATGGTGCGGATGTCATTCAATTTTTAGGTATAAGATAAATACGAGTATATAGGACTAGACTGACGTCAGTCAGGTTCTTCTTTTATTTACATAGATAGAATATATCGTTCTTAGTAGAAGCTCGGAATTTGGATTTGTGCCGTTAATTGCAACAGGCTCGCCAGGCTGGTAGTACCTACACCTCTGCCTAACCTTTAGAGAAATACGGACGCGATGGAATGTTATGTTGTTTTTTTTTTCATTCCTTTAGGCATAAACAAAATTATGAAGGCAGAAGATGCAAGCCGCTTTCATGTACCTAATTTGTCTCATTCCAGCTACTAACAGCCTCCTTGTGCAGCGATTGAAGCGCTCGCCTAACTACTGCGACGATTACGAATATTATCCACGTCATCACGGGCCTAGGTCGTGGCCACCGCCACCCCCTCCACCCCCGCCATTTTGGCCACCACCCCCACCCCCACCATTTTGGGGTCCACCACCACCTCCACCACCACCTCCACCGCCGCCGCCGCCCCCACCATCTAATCAAGCTGACTACCAAGGTTCTTCGAAGGGAGAGCAACCTTGTAGCACATGTGGCGGCAACAGCGGCGTGTCTTCTTCAATCAGTAATGCCAAGAGTGATAATGGAGATGCTATTGCCATAGCCGTTGCTAAAGCTGGTCACTGATGATGAACGAGGATGAGTAATATGATGATACAGCAAATATTTCAGGAATTTTATTTATGTTTAGGTGGTATAGTTTTGTGATAGAATTGCTCTCGTCTCTAGTTTCTTGAGAAATGATCAAGGACTTTATTGTGTCGCGCTAGCTAGGTTCCTTGCATTGTTTATAATACTTAGCACTCTTAGTTTTGTCTATGGGCCTTTTCTCTGATAATTGGCCCCTGTTCTCTGACATTTCAAATGGGGTCATTAACATCAATTTTATTGTTATACCTAAACATATGTTTTCGTAGCAAAATCATTTGTTATCAGTCAAAATATAATTGTTAACTTAGTATTTATTTATCTTTAAGTACTTATGTCTTCGTTTTAGTGATTTAATTAAAAAAATAATCATTTATGCAACTATTTTATTTCTCAAAGTTTTTAAATCTCACGATTGATATAGGAATGTTGGTATAATTAATGTAAATCGATGTGATATAGATTATTGACCCACGATATACATTATTTACATAAACAGAAGCTATGGAATTAGAATAGCGGTTTAGATACATAAAAATGATAAAAAATATACTATGTTAGAGTTTTTTTTTCTGTAGGAATTTTAGCCTATCGGTTTATTGGTTCCGTGGGATTAAAACATAAATATATAACAACTTTATTTGAACTAAGAGTTTAAACCTACCTAAATGTGCGATATGGCAAATAATAATATTATGCTATTATTTTTTTCAAGATAATTGTTAAAATACTAAGCATTAGTCATTGACATTCTATGTCTATGTGGAGATGTTATCTATATCTATTCATCACAATTTTTCATACGTGGGGAAAAGGTGTCAAATCCGGTTCAATTGTGTAGAGTTCAGGTTCAGTTCGCGACCGTACTGGTTACTAAGCACAAGCGTTATCGTCGGTCCTAACATCTAAAAAGTTTTTAAAGTAGTATTTGACTATAAAATGTTGTGACTCACTTCTATGAACCAATATTACAGCTAGTGAAATAGTTTTAATAGTAAATAATACGTGACAATACATAAAAAACCTCGAATAAACAAAATAATTCGTTTGTATTTTCAAAAAACTGGTGACTCAAAACAAGTGTTAACCGCGATGCGTAAGCGACGCGTTTTGCATGGCGTTTACGACCTTCTTGATAATGCAGTACTCGCAGCGGGCAACAGACTCATTGTATTGAAGTATTAACAGCGCTTGATATTATTCTGCTTGCCTAGACGCTTTCTGCTACTTACAGCACTTTAACTTGTTCTTGAACATTGTATACGAAATTTTGCACTCTCAAATAATGTCAACAAAAAGCTGTGCTGGATGCATAAATGTTATTAAAAGAAGAGAATGCTTGCAATGCTTTACCTGCCGGTTATGGTATGATTTATTATGTGCCAATGTCTCTGAAAAAAGCTATAAACTTATGAGCGCAGAGAAAAGAGGAAATTGGAACTGCCCCGCTTGTCGTATAAAACAGCCAAGAGGTGATCTCACCAACACACCGGTGGGCTCTAATCGACTTGCAAGTCCAACAAAGTCGATGTCACTCGCACAGCGTTCACCGTCTCCTACAGACACCAACGTGACCATCCGTACTAAATTTGCGCGCAGCAAAACACCGGACCAACTCGATGATAACGCTGTCATGGAGATATCCATTACAACAGTTAGAAAAAAACAATAATATACTGCAGGAATCGGTCAACCAACTTACTAAGCGCATGAATATGTTGGAGCAGCACGCCAGGGCAAGTAACATCGAGCTGCAGTGTGTTCCAGAAAACAAGTCTGAGAACCTAGTTTCCACTGTGCTGCAACTAAGCAAGGTAATCTGCTGTAAAATCGAAGATTATGACATATTGCAATGTACCAGGATTGCCAAGAGAGATACCCAAAGCAAAAGACCACGGTCTATTCTCATAAAATTTAATAAACCCCGGCTGCGTGATAGTTTCCTAGCTGCTGCTATCAAATTTAACAGAAATAAGGCAAATGAGAAACTCAATACAAGTCACCTAGGCATATGCACAGAAGAAGTCCAACCGATCTACATTGGGGAACACCTATCTTCTGACAATAAGGCGATACATGCAGCCGCTCGTAGTCGTGGAAAAGAATTAGGTTATAAGTTTGTCTGGGTTCGTAATGGTAGGATTTTCATGAAAAAAAGCGATACATCAGAAACTATTATGATAAACAGTTTAGAAATGTTAAAGTCTTTAACCTAAAACATCAAGTAGTATCTCATTATTATACTCACATATATTTTGTATGCTCCTATTGCTAATAAAGTTTCATATTCAACCGACAAATTCAAATATACTACCAAAATGTTCGAGGTTTGAAGACTAAAACTAACAATTTCTACCATAATATGTCGCTATACAATTACGATGTTGTGGTGCTTACAGAGACCTGGCTCAACAGCAGCATTTATGACTCGGAACTATTCGATAATAGGTACATCATTTACAGACGTGACAGGGAATCGACAAAATACAACAATCGCAGAGATGGTGGTGGGGTTTTAATTGCCGTATCGACTAAATTTAAATCATATAGATTATCGACATTCGAAAGCGAAATAGAGGATCTTTGTATAAGTATCGATATAACTTGTTCAAAATATAGCAAAAAGAAACTGTATATTAGCGCCGTATATCTTCCGCCACCACTACATCGTGATACACTGGAATTGTATATTAATAATGCTCAAAAGCTTTTAGACAAATGCGAACATACTCTAATCGTAGGTGATTTTAATCTGAGTGGTATAAACTGGTTATCTAAGGAGGAATCTCCGCAGATGCACCCTAAGTATAATAACTCTGAGGTCAATACAAGCTTCATAGATTTTGTGACTTTAAATAGTCTTGGTCAATATAACGACTTACTTAATAATAAATCTAAAACCTTAGACTTGGTGCTCTGCAATATCCCGGTTATAAATGTATGTCGCACCAATTTCGGTTTGTCCATTGTAGATCCCTTACACCCACCTTTTGAATTCTGTTTGCCCTTAATACCCGAGTCATACTTGAAACCTAAACCAGCACTCAAGCCAAACTTCTACAGAGGTAACTATAAGCAGATCTTAGACTCATTGACCGCTATTGACTGGGTAGAAAAATTCGATCAATGCTCCTCAGTAAATGAAATGGTAGACAAACTATACAATGTTTTAAATAACATAATATCAGAACATATTCCATTAAAAAGAATTGCTAACAATAAATATCCACAATGGTACTCCCGTGAATTAATCAATCTACTAAAACAAAAGCATAAGATACACGTAAAATTAAAAAAATTCAACAACCCACTTGACCGCATTTCATTTGAAAGTCTGCTTAAAAAATGCACCACTCTAAGAGCTAACTGCTATAACAATTATTTATCCGATGTTGAGAGTAAACTTACAAAGTATCCTAAAATGTTTTGGTCGTTCATTAAGAACAAACGAAAAGGTTATAGTACATATCCAGCTCAAATGCATTACAATGATAAAACAGCTTTAGAAGGACTCGACATATGTAACTTGTTTGCAGAAAATTTTGCAGAGACATTCAACGCTCCTTTAATTGGATCTCATTGCTCCACCAATTCAGCAATCACGTCATCAGCCCTTTGTGCATTATCAGTAAGTTACAAAGAAGTTTACCGAGCCTTAACGCTGCTTGATGAAGGTAAAGGGTCTGGTAAAGATGGCATCCCACCCATTTTTATAAGGCGCTGTGCTCTGCAATTAGCTACTCCACTAACATTAGTGTTTAATAGATCCTTATCAGATGGTATTTTCCCTGAAGCTTGGAAGGAAGCTCTTGTAGTCCCAATATTTAAGGCTGGTGATAAGCAGCTTGTAGCTAATTATAGACCTATTTCTATATTAGTGACGTTCGGTAAAATATTTGAAAAACTTATGACTGAACGTTTGGCGTGGTATCTTAAACAGAAAATATCAGATTATCAACATGGCTTCATAAAATGTAGGTCTACAGCAACTAACCTCATGTGTTTTACTTCTGCCTTGGCTGAACACCTTGATAACCGAATTCCAATTGACACAATCTACACCGACTTTAGCAAGGCATTCGACAAAGTGGATCATGTTTTGCTAATAAACAAATTATCAAATTTTGGTATAGGAGGTAAACTACTGTATTGGTTTAAATCTTACTTAAATAATAGATATTCTAGAGTAGCGATTAACGGTTTCCTCTCTGTCAAGTATATCGCATCATCAGGAGTCCCACAGGGATCACATTTGGGTCCTATCCTTTTCAACATATTTATTAATGACATCTCTGAATGCTTTCATAATTCGAGGTACTATCTCTTCGCAGATGACCTAAAATTAATGATGCCAATTCGTAGTGCCCTCGATTTCAAAAAGCTGCAAGAAGATGTGGATAGGCTACATAGCTGGTGCCATAGAAATAACATGTTTTTAAATATTAATAAGTGCCACTATGTACATTTTTCTCGACAAAAACCTCCTAAGCCTAACAAATATTATATAGACGGAGTTGAAATCAAATTAGTAAGGGAAATTAGAGATCTTGGAATCCTAATGGATGACAAATTAAAGTTTGACAAACACATATTGAACGTTGTATCTAAGGGTTTCAAGATACTGGGCTTTGTATTACGAAATTGTAAAGAATTTAAAAACGCATCCACTAAAATAAGACTATTTAACACCTTAGTTCGCCCAATTATTGAGTATAATTCTGTAATATGGAACCCACATTACGAGATTTATAATAAGCGCCTGGAAAGTGTTCAGAAGCGTTTTCTCTACCACATGTGTTACAGAGATCTGAAAGCAAAAAAACTCCACGGCTACACCACAAGATTGAAACATTATCGCATAAAATCTACACTATCTAGCCGTAGAAAGATGACAGATGCTATTTTCCTACATAAATTATTTAACGGAATTATTGACTGTAGCGAACTATTAAACTATCTCCAAATTAGCATACCAACTCGTTTACCCCGAAAAAATACTTATTCCCTCTTCCATATTCCATACTCTAGAACGAACCTCGGATATTTCGCTGCTGTGCCAAGGCTTTGTAGGCAGTACAATAAGCTCTCTAAAGCTGATGTTACAGATATCAGTGATACTTTGCCTAGATATAAAAAAAACGTAAGAGATGGTCTCTCATGTCAGTTTAAGTAGTCTGTATAATTCTCATTTAAACATAATATTATCATTTTTTTGTTTTGTCTATTCTAACACTTCAATGATTAATATATTTCAACCCTTCCTTTTTGTAACCTTACACCTTCAGTAGCTATCCTTTTAAATTTTTATTGTTAAAAATTAAGTACTTGTGTTTAGTTATTTCTATAATGCATGTTGTGGTCTCCTATAAGTGAAGGAGTACACTGACTTGACTGATTCCTTGTTATTTTTTGAAAAATGGTGTATGTCCTTTGTTGGAGATCCTAAATAAATAAATAAATAAATAAATAAATAGAGGCACGCAGTATCAATAGGAAGGTACGAATACCTTTAACAGCTTTCTCGATATTGTATTATTATTGTCGATATAATAAAAAATACGTGTGGCACTCGGGGACTGCCGCGATAAAGCTATTGCATAGCGTTTTTTATCAACTTATGTAATACAACCAATGCCACCTAAAGGCGGGTTGCTGAACTAAAGAGACAAGCGTGTTAGGTTTTTTTCGTTACGGAATTTCTGGATTCGGTCCCCACGCTCAAGGCCCGCGATAGAAGCTATGCAATAGCTTAAAACTGGCAGTTCCTAGAGTTGTCTACGAGGACTTCCTACTCTGAAGTACTTCATAAGAATATTCGGGGACCCATGACAACATAACGGGACGGTGCACTGGTTACACCTATACCAAGCACATACAAACAAACAAAACCATAATAAAAAGTCACATTGAACAACTAAGATTACTACTTTTAGACATTGCCCTAAATTACAACAATTTCATACTTTTTAACCGACTTCAAAAAGGAGGAGGATCTCAATTCGACTATATGATTTTTATATGTTTGTTACGTGATTATTCCGTCAATCGTCGTTCAATTATGCACCGATTTTGATGATTCTTTTTTTGATCGGTAGGATAAACTTCAAAATTTTATGGGATATACTTATATAAATAATATAATAATAAATTATAATAGGAATACTTAAATAAATAAAATAATAATTAATAGATAAATATATTGAAAATAACAACGGATATATAAATTAACAATGATACTCATTAAAATACCTTTTTTTATGGAATAGGAGGGCAAACAAACAGACGGATCGCCTGATGGTAAGCGATTACCGCCGCCCATGGACACCCACAACACCATAGGAGTCACTAGTGCGTTGCCGACCTTTTAAAAGGGGATTGGGCCTCCGGTAACCTCACTCACTCGGCGAAACACAACGTAAGCGTTGTTTAACGCCGGTTTTCTTTGAGGCCGTGGTATCACTCCGGTCGAGCCGGCCCGTTCGTGCCGAAGCATGGCTCTCCCACGTAAGAAACCTTGAAAACAATTATTTGAAACACATCTACAAACTAATGAAAATAGTGAAACAAAAAACATTTAATTGGAGAGACTAAAAGCTAAAAGTAAGCAGGACATTAAAATCTCTGAATCTTGTAGGTAATAATTCTGATAAAAGGAACACAATTAGCATATATAATATAAAATTTTAATAAAATTAATATTAACTTGTTTAATTATAAATAAATATAAAAGTAAACATATAATAATAATTACATAATGAGTATTTAACTTACCTAATTTTAACATTAAAGTATCTCTCTTCTGAAATTTGTTGTGCCCTACAGGGTCCATAATGGTTCTTTCTTATTTTACACCACCTTATTTATACATTATGGTACGCAAATAAAGAATATGAATATGAATACAATTTTAATTTTCGACTTAAGAAAGACCGAAAAACAAGGCATTGTATTTTTTTTATTTTTCTGGAGTTGATCGCATAAATTTAAGATAGTTATTTATCTTTTAAGAAAAAATAAAACCTCCTTTCGGAATCAGTTTCGGAAGTCGGTGGCGAAATCAAAAGATCAAATCAAAGTCACCAACTTCCGAAACTGTTTCGCCTATATCATTATTCTTTATGTTTTTGTGGCGTTCATGAGATGCGACAGG
The DNA here is from genome assembly GCA_910591435.1 of Acronicta aceris. Taxonomy (NCBI): domain Eukaryota; kingdom Metazoa; phylum Arthropoda; class Insecta; order Lepidoptera; family Noctuidae; genus Acronicta; species Acronicta aceris. The sequence goes on along the minus strand of OU342758.1, from coordinate 16,381,446 downwards.
TTTTGGCTGAGCACAATCGCAGGACCCCATCTCACGTATAGTACCCTGCAGTGAGAGGTTAGTGACAGACAACCACCGTTTTTACGACACATCTTACGTGACCCAGAAACTGAACTGGTGACCTTTTGCACTGCGAACAATAAAATGTTTAAAAATGACACTTTGTTTGACAATAATTGGTGCGCCCAATAAAATCTTATGTTCAATAAAATTTCGCACATTTGTGTTTTGTTCAAAGACGCTAATAGTTAGCATTGTTAGGTATTTTAGTATGCACACCGTTACTTTTTATTGATTTTTAAACATTTTCGTGTGATAATGCATTCTTAAATAATTTTTACCGGCAACCACCCACTCTCCTATTAAGATTTTATTAAGTGGAACGTAGAGATATATGTATACATTCACTCGTGCTTGTATTTTATCGATTTATCTTTGTTCTAGGAATAAAATTAAATTTCTAATATTCTCGTGATAGAAATCGGTAACAAATATTAATGCTGTTTTTAATAGCAACCCGTTGAATACAACTTGTCACCGCTTGTAGATTATTATAAAATATTACCGATATGTAAATGATACCTATACGGAAAAATGATCTCTATAAATCATAATTTTACATCGATAAAGCAGTTCAGCAAGATATGAATATATTATTTTTAGTTTATAGGGAATTCCGTCTAGCGGTTTTATTTTACTTACTAACTAGCTAGCCCGTGGTTTTATTAGCATCCCAAATAGACTATTTAATAAAATTCAGATACAAGGTAGCATAAGTCCTTTTCTAGTATGCAATCGAAAATGCAAATTTTATCGAAATCTGTTCAGCAGTTTATGTATGAAAATAAGGAAATGTGTTTTTTTTAATTGGAGGATATTTTATAGGTACGATCTTGCTAAGTGTAAATTAAGCTCCTATTTAATCAATAATTGTGGTTCTAATCATCGAGAATACCAAAATATTATTTTATCATTGAACATTTTTTCGTCCCATGCAAACTCAAAAAGATAATGAATCTTGTAGATTTTGTATACTTAGGGTGAGAAAAATATCCTTAAAGAATTAAATAATCCCCTTCCCTTTAAAAGTCAGAGAAAAATTTAGAATTCACGATGGCAACCCAGCCATAGTGGTTTCAATAAATCAGCCGTCAGACTCCCATAAACGTGACGTCTCAACAGTCTTATAGTCTGTTAACAAACATTGGAACGATTAAGATTATATCAGTTTTGGCAGCTCATATAATTTAAATAAACAACGTATCTACGCATTCAATAACTTTCGCGGTGGTAATAAGGTCGATAACATAGTCGTTTGTGGTAACTTGGATTTTTAGTATGATGGAGCTGATGTTTCCATGAAGGAAAAAAGCTCCGAAATAAAAATAAATTAAAAAAAACATAGTTGTAAAATTTAATTGTATCATCGTGTAGGACTTTATCACAACACTAGACTAGATAGACATAGACAAAGAACTGTCGCCTTTTTGCGTGACCAGAGGGCTGGTTTGTTCCTGGGCTTGTTCTTGGATCAAAGAGCATTGCCACATTACCAGATGCCAGCGAAGAACCTTGACAACTTTGAATTTATCTAATTTCAGTATTACTTAATCTATTTGACATAGGCCAAAAAGCTGTCAGCTTAGAATGGAACTGGGCTGGACACGTCAAACAGCGGCGGTAGCCTAATGGCTAGGGCGTCGGACTGGCGATCATGTGGATGTGGTTGCCGGTTCGAAACCCACCCATTACACTACCAACGTGAACCCACTCGTAACACAAGCATTTAGTTTAGCACGAGGGATTAACAAGAATACTTAAAAAAACGAGCTGTGGGATAAACTAAGTACCGAGTGGGTCTCATAAACTGGCAGATGATCGCGCAGCAGGCCTAGACGGAGATGGCGGGACGAGCTTGACTTCTCTCAAAAGATTGGTTCTCAATAGCTTGAAAAAATTTAAAAGGGGAAGGACCGAAGGAGGAGGAGGGAGACCTTTTCCCTGCAGTGCGAAGATAATGGTGGAATAATAAATTTCTGTCAAAAACGATAGGTACGACACTATTGGTTGCTCGCAGTTTCCCCTGTGTGGTCGATCACAATCGCAATCTCACAAATGATCCGCCAAATTAACAAATTTTATGATTTCTAGAGAGCTAAGTATTTACAAAATGCTAATAGACATTAAATTAGGATGGAAATAAAAATAAAATTCTAAAGAAAATTCTAAGCCTTTATAAACAGAATCATAATTAAAATAAATTTAATTTAGACATAATTATAATTAATGAAGTGCAATAATTAATTAATTCGCTTAGATTAAGACTTAAAAGACACATTCATTTTTAGAGTACCTCAATAGGAAAATACGGAAGCCTTAAAGGATCACTTTCTTGTCCTTCCGTCCATTCGTCCGTCTTATTGTCATTTATTGTCAAACATGAGGTATACTAAACAATAAAAAAAAAGATTTAGAAATGTAGTTATAAGTAATCTGGAGGAAGAGGTTGCCTTTTAACAGACGTGCCTACATGAAAAAAAAGGATTAAATATGTCTGAACATAGGGGCAGTATAGCTTATACTGCATGCATAGCATAACATTGTAGGTACTAATTAATTACCTGTCCTTCAACTAATCTTCGGTTTTTGTAATTTCCAAATTGCTTTTTACTTAAAAACTTCGATTCAAACACACTGTACTGGAAGATATACTGACCACGCGAATGTTTGACACTGAAATAAAACTATTTTGTGTGTTTTAAAATACGTATAAATTAGGCACATATAAAGCTAATCGTTAAGTTTCAGATACGGAATAAATAATATCAACATAACGCGATACACAGGAAGATAATTTTATGTCATTAATTTCAACTTAAAATAAAATACGAAACCTTCTGAGTTAATTATTGAGCCATAAAAACGAACTTTAACTTTGTCGTAATCAGAAAAATCTTATTATTTGGCAGAGGTCGTATGCGCCCACGCAGAACCTCGCCGATCAAGTTAATGGGCAAAACACGATTATGCGAAATGTTTAATCAACAAGGAAATACTTAATTGTATCCTTCCGTTGTTATTACTCTGGTGATAAAATATATAATCTATTTAAAAAAAAAATTATGGGATAGGGGGCAAACTAGCAGACGTATCGCCTGATGGCAACACCAGATAAGTCACAAGTGCGTTGCCGGCCTTTTAAAAGGGAATTGAGCCTCCGGTATCCTCACTCACTCGGCGAAACACAACGTAAACACAACGTAACGTAAGTGGTTTAGGTAGGTACATTGAATGGGCCCGTTGCCAGAATGAACTCGTATAAGATTAAGTCAGTATCTACTTGTATAAATAACGCAAATATTTAAACAAACAATAAATAAAAAGTGTTAGTATAACGTTTCCTATAAATAATATTAAAAAATTTAGAAAACATTTACTATTTATTATAAACTGTCGGCAGTTATTAAAATGATGACAGTTTTTTTTTAATTTTTATGTAAGAGAAAGGCGCTTGTTGATTTATATCCCTTCATCATCTCCTCATGTCCTTTATAAACGAACACTATTAAACGGTTCTTTAAAAGAACTCCGCAATGATTAGTTACGCTAAATCTAGCCACCAAGTAGGTATGGCAAACAGTTTATCATATATTTTAGACTGATAACCAAGGGCAGCCTTTGGAGCCAACCGCCCGGGGCCATCGCAGGGGCCTTGAGCACTCGCGAATTATGATTTAAAAGCTTTTTTCTAAAAAAAAGCTTGCTAGTAATGTGGGTTGCACATTACTTAACTAGTATTTTTGTTCACCCCTCCTGCTAAGCTAAATGCTTATGTTACGAGTGGGTTCACGTCGGTAGTGCAATGGGTGGGTTTCGAACCGGCAACCACACATGATGGCCAATCCAACGCCGTAGCCATTAGGCTACCCAGGGCGCCGTTTCAATTCAATCAATTAATAATTTTAGTCATAGAAAAACTGCCAACAGCATTTCTGAATCGGACTTTGGAGTGCATTAGTAAATTACGAGTTAGGTTTTTTTTTAATTTTCACTTTTTGACTCTTATTTCCGTGAAATAAGAGTCAAAGTCAAATCTTTTATTTCAAATAAACCAATATTACAGGTACCTACTTTTGAATTGTCAAAACTAGGTGCACGGTTCCAAATAGTGTTGTAGTCTTATGGAGAAGAATCAGCAAGAAACTCTATAGATACTCCTTTAAATAATAAAAATTATGACATTGTGATTGTAATTATGATAATGTGAGACTCATGTAGCTTGATGTGCAGGATAATACCTAATATAATTCAATAGACAACGATCACTTGCCTTCCAAAAGAGTAAAAAAAGGTCTAGAGCCGATCAGTCTCGAAATTAGGACAGTTTATGAGACAGAAGAGATCAGTTTATGCTGAAAATTTACAGCTTAATAATGTAGCGTATGTAGATCAGTGATAGCCGTGATAGAGAGCAGTGATAGCCTAGTGGTATAACCGTTGGACTGCCAAGTCAAAGTCTCGAGTTCGAACTCAAGGTACGCACCTATGACTTTTCGAAGTCATGTGCGTATTGAATAGTTAATTATCACGCGCTTAAACGAAGAAGGAAAAAATCGTGAGGAAACCTGCATGCCTGAGAGATTTTCTCGAAGGCGTGTGAAATCTGCCAACCCGCACTAGACCAGCGTGGTGGACTATAGTCTAATCTCTCTCATTCTGAGAGGAGACCAGTGCCCAGATGTGGAACAGTATAATGGGTTGATTATGTATTATGTATGTAGATCGACGTGTATACTCACATATGTATATTACTACAGCTATTACACTGTATATAAGACCATCGTATCAATCGTCGTTTAATGTCGGTTGTCGTAGACAATATAATTGCCAAGAGATTTTCGTAAATTAAGAAGAGTGAAATGCATGGCAAAAGATAAAGTTTCGAAGCTTTTTTATATTATGTTATCTTGCTATTAGCTATTTAAATGCCGCACGACATCCATAAAGCCAAATTTATCAAAAAATAAATTATTGAACGTATACATCCATTTATAATCAAGATTTATTATAGTTTCTAAGTAACACTTAATCTTAGTAAACATTTTGTTTAATGAATTAGATTGCATCTAATAGTAACAAATTATAACTTAATTTATTGACGTCTTTGACCTTTTCTGTTGTAAAACATGCATATATAGTAAATAAATAAATAAATATTCGATTTAGTAATGCTTAAATACCTAGTGTTTTTGATTTTATCCCAAATTTAAATATGATGATCATCATCATCATCAGCCTATATTCGTCCACTGCTGGAAGTAGGCCTCTCCTAGTGAACGCCACAGAGCCCGATCTTCGGCTTTTCTCATCCAGTCACTGCCAGGTGCCTTCCGCAAGTGGTCACTCTACCTGGCCGGCGGGCGCCCTAAATATGCCGAGTATAAAAAGCAAACACACTGGAGATGGTCGCGATGCATTCGCGACTAAATCCTGTGGACGCGGTCATAGAAGGCTGAAAGAAGCCATCACCATTCAACTTCAAGCCATGAAATCGAAACATAGATCATATCTAATACATCAATATTCCTCCTTGGCACCAGCCCCGCTGTTCTTTCACTTTTCGATATGTTTTTCTTGTATTATGGAACCCTTAATGATATTAAGATGGAAATTATTAATTATTATTGCTGCTTATTTTTTAATATTTCTGCGCCTCAACTACCGCTCAGTCTAGTGGCCATGCCGCTGGTTACGTCAGAGGTGTTCGATTCCCAGGTCAAGCACCATTGGGTTTTTCTATGAAATTAGTAATAAGTAGCTTGAAGTTCGGAGTTGTGCCCGGCTAATAGAAATAAGATCGTCTCCTATTACATGACTGCCTCATTAGTCTAGTGGTCCCAAGCGCGACTGCTACGCTAGAGGTCCTGGGTTCGATCCCCAGGTCGAGCAAAGTGTTATTGAGTTTTCTATGAAATTCTCAGTAGCAGCTCGGAGTCTGGATTTGTGCCCGGTTAATGGCTATAGGCTCGCCCCCTATAACATGGGACCTAAACATACCAGGCGAACTGTGGGTGTACATTAAGTACGCCTCTGCCTAACCCTTCGGGGAATACAGGCGTGATGATGGTATGTATGTTCCTATTACATCGGATCTAAACATATCGACGAACTGTGGGTTTACATCTCTGCCAAACCCTACGGGGATTACAGTCGTTATGTTACTTCTGCGCATTTCATATGATTAGAAGTTCTGAGTTTTTTGCATATCTTCAAACTGACACTTTCACTATAATAACTGTCGCGTTTGCAAAAAGAACCTCTGTTATCTGCGGTCAAAGTTTATCACATTTAACTGTTCCCACTACCGGAATTATTATTGTCGGAGCTGACATGACCACACACGCCACATCTAGACAAGGCTATAAAGATTTCGTCTGCGCAATCAGTATAATCAGGAGGCAATAAAACCATCCAGTAAAAACCACCTACATATGTGCAGGACATGCACCGTTATAATATATAGCAGTAGAAATGGGGTTATGACTTATGGAGCATTTTTTGCTGATTCATCACCAGTATTTTGGTTTTTTGTTGGTAGGAGATTGAGTTTATCCTTATTTTATGTTGTCTGAGTGTCACTATGCTATACTTTGCATTAAAAAAGAATAGTTTTCTGTGAATTTGGCAACATCAAAACTGTTGTGGTTGTCGAAAAGCAAATGTCAAGCAGGTTCGTTCACATGAAACCCTTGATTTTTTCCCTATTGTTTTTGTAATAAAGTCTAATACACTATAACGTGTTTTATTTCTAGATCATATAAATAGGTATCTATCCTAATATTTTTATTTTATATGCTTATAATTTCGGTGTCATCGATCTATATGATTTGAATGCATAATTTCGAGTCTCAAGCTGTTTTATTAATTGGATAAAAAATTGTAAATTAGTGCAACATGCACAGGTCGATTATAAAAAATCTGCGAGGAAACTATGACCACTCGATCTGCAAGTTACTCTGAACGTGCTGCGGTCAGTATATGGATGGGTGGCCATTCTTAATATATCGTGACATCTCTGTACCTCGAAGAGCACGTGGAGAGCCGTGGGTCCCGGTTATCATACGACATACATTTATAACAGTTCAACTGCCTCATTAGCCTAGTGGTCCTGAGCGCGACTGGTGCGCTAGGGGTTGGGTTCGATTCCCAGGTCAAACAAAGAGTTTTTGGGTTTCTATGAAATTCTCAGTAGAAGCTCGGAGTTTGGAATCTGTGCCCGGTTAATGGCAATAGGCTCGCCCCCTATTACATAGGACCTAAACATACCGGTGAACTGTGGGTGTACATTAATTAGTACGTCCCTGCCTAACCCTTCGGGGAATACAAGCGTGATCATAGTATATTATATTTATAACAATTCGTTGGTTGTAGTCTTGTGACTACAACCAACGAATTGTTATTACCTGGTTATCAATCTTGTTGGGATTGTTCCCAAAAAGATTGATAACCAGGTTATCTTTAGGATATTGCTAATGACCCAGAAACTGAGATGGCAGTCGCTTTGTACACAAATTTATATTCAGCTGCATCTGGTACGACTGTACGCCTACCTCAATACAGTTGTAAAACGGTAAGGAGGATGATGAAACGAAGAAACCTTCACAAGCAAAAAGACTCCATTAAATTTTATGAAGATGTGCAACGTCACAATGCGCCTCGATTGTGGAAACTGGGGCCATTTTTACGTTGTGAAAAAGAGATACCGCTCTACATATTAAACAGCGTCATCTCTTTCTTACAACCTAAAAATTATGGCGTTAACACGTTATAATACGGCCCCTGATCACTCGCAATTGTAAACGAGGTTTTATCTTGTCACACCTTTTTTGTCTCGTACATACGAGATAGACAAAAAAGGTGTACAGTATGAAATGAAATAATTTCATATATATAAAACCGGATTATAATAATCATAACAAGACACTTCCATATCAAGTTCATTAGTTCTGTTACTTAACAATCAAGATCAAGGTTAATATCGCAGTTAACGTAATTACTGCTGAGTCATAATGGTTGGACCTTTATTTTTTATACAGGCTCATTTCTATATTTATAAAATATGATTTCTATTATAAGTAAACAATTTTAAAATCATTCCACATGCCTAATGTGTCTCATTCTTGGAATCAGAAAAGAGGTAACATTGGAAATTTTCTCTCAAAAACCCTAAGAGAGTGATAATAACTTAAGTTAAACCAAAATAGAGAGAGACCGCACTTTCGGGTGGCCCCGAGATTGCGGTCTTGAAACTTCGATTCCTTATTTGAAAGTACCAATTACTACCAAATCAGGAATCGCTTAATTAGGAATAGAAATCTCTACTCGCTACTTTCATTTGATAGAAAATCTTTCTATCAAACGTAAGAAAGGAGCGAGTGGGGGCCAATGAAATAATATAAGAGTATGTACTAAAATTCATCTCTACCTCTCTGTTCCGAGATAATTCTAGGATTAGGAAGAACCAAAGACGACAGTTACTACTTCCCATCATCATTTGCATATATTACAACAAACAACTTCCGTTATACTAATACGGTATTGTTTATAATTTGACGACTACATTACTTCCGTGGGATTTTTTCCTAATAAAACCTCAATGTCTCGAAGCGTGGGGCACGACCTCTAACGCCGACCTATAAAACAGTTCTCGCAAAAAATAAAACCACATTTTAACGGAACATACTATAAACATGTCCAGCATTCGCTTTTTGTTTTTTGCCATCGCTTTCGCGGGCTGCAGCGCAACCCTAGCTGAAGGTGGTAATTTTTTGTCGATACTCTATAATCTGCTTTGCGGTGTCACGAATTATCAATAAACTTGCATTTTTGTATACCGTTAGGTAATCGTCTATAACTGTCCCTTTGAATAAAAGGTAATTGCGTGATCTACTCTCATATCTTTGATATGATATAGATCTCATATCTTTGTTTGTATCTTCTGCTAATAAAATTATTACTTAGTATCTACGAATTTGGAAATTTGCAAAAGACAGTTTTCTGAATGTTCTCTACTGACATACTTTGAACCACTGAGAGGTTCAATCCTCCCATAAAAAGAGGCTTGATTCCTCATTTACGATGTACTCATGTACAATTCGGCAATTTCAAAATTAGATATTGGACATGCAAAAAGACTAACCCAAACTTACCACGTGCGTTTACTAAAAGTACCTACAGCAAAAAGATGCGCATTTGTATAGTTTTTTATTTGGAAGCACCACAAATTACAGAAATTCTTTTTTGAAATATTATTTGTTTATTTTCAGAAACTTCAGTGGAAACGGGTGAATCTGCAAGTTTAGTAAGAGAATATCGAAGTTTACACCAAAAGAAATTATGCCGTAAATATGGAATCTGTCAAGGTGGCGGATATGGGGGGCAAGGGGGTTATGGCGGTTACCAAGGATATCAGGGATACCAAGGCTACCAAGGATACCCAGAAAACCAAGGGTATCAACCACCAATCAATATTGCCATCAGTCAGTCCCAGTCTTCTGCAAACGAGGGAGGTGGAGGCCATGGCAGCGGGTACTTCCCCAACAATTATCAGTATAACGGCGGTTTCCCCAACCAAGGTTATCTTAACAATGGTTATTTGAACCAAGGTTATCCTAACCAAGGTTATTATAGCCAAGGTTACAGCAGCTACGATAGCTATGGAGGATATAATAGACCAGGTTTTAGCAACGGGAATGGAGCGTACAGCAACCAATTCAATGGAAATTATTACTCTGCTTCTCCGGATGGAGGATATGGATTCCAAAGTCCTTTTGGATTCAGAGATAACAATGATGGTGAAGGAGGTGATTATAATGAGGGTGATCGCCAAGATAACTTTGCTTACGCTAGATCAAGTGCTACTGCTGTTGCTGGGAATAAACACGAATAAAGAAAACCTTTACCAAGTAAACTCCAGGGTTCGATATTGGCTCCTTCGATTGGAAAGATTATTTATCTAGTACCGTTTTTCAAAAACTGACTTTATCGTATTAGCGGTGTATCTTTGGAGTCAATGGTCAGATCAAATTGATATGGTAAAGCACGAAAATCCATAGAACATATATTCAGCCGAATTCAAAGTCTTTGTTTTGAAGTCGATAAAAAATGGACTAAAACATACCTCTGGACTGGAAGGAAACTAGTGTTTCTGAAGTACATAGGGTTACAAGTTAATATGTTTGCCAGCGCCAGACTATTACATATATTGGCTTCTTAGTGAATTTGTTTGTTGACAATGTGTTCCACCGACTTCTAAAAAGGGTCAATTTATAATTATGGTTCTTTGTTCGCTTAAATCAGTATAAGTACTCTCTTTGGTTGGCGGCCATCGACTCTGTCGGTTTTTTTTTAAGTTAATACCATCTAGAACAGAGGAAGGGATACACCCTAGTTGATTCGACGTAATTTTAACAACTCGATGTTGTGTTATGATAAATTACAGTTAAGTTCAGTTAAATAACGTTTAATTATGTACAAATTAGAGTGAAAACTGTGATAAGCTTTAGTCATTAAGCTAGTATTATAAAGAATGTTAATGTTTTGGTTTTGAACAAATAAAATTGAGCATGACAATTCCTTAATACCTTGTCAGAAATATTTTATTTCGATTCCAAGCCCATGAATTCATTTTTGATGTATCACCAATATTTTTGATTAAAATATTCATACGACTATAAATTCGTTAGCAACTTTAAAGCAATCAAGATGAGATTTAACACCATATTAATAAGGATTTTAATGGTAAATGGTTCACATCCTCAATAAAATTAGGAATTTGGATATTGCATAAAATTTTTAGATCATTTACCTGGTTGCGAAAGGTCCATGACCTAGGTAATACCTATATAGGTATAATTTCATAAATGAATGCATTACAAATGATCAATGGGCGGGGCATTATTAACTTTTTATAACCACTGCGATTAGTTCTAACCGAAAATGGTAACCAATGCATAACATTTCTGCGAGACTACAAATCATATTTTTTTATAGATATAGAAAAATGTGATGGATTTTTTTTTCAAAAGTAGTAAAACGTTGCCCCGCTCTATTTACGACCCAATGGTACCCATGCATTCCTTACAATCATAATTTTGACTCTAATGAGAGTGGGCCCACGTGCTGAATGTATCAATCGTGACAATTCCTTTTGAAAAGAGTGGTGTGTGCTTTCGAGCCTGAGGTATCTCCCTTCATCCATTCCGATAAAATAAAGAAGGTATTTACCTACGTTACCTATTAAAAGCTACATGCATGAAGAAAATATGACAGCTAACCTATAAAATATAAACTATACCTACAAAAATACCATCACGCCTGTATTCCTCGAAGGGTTCGGCAGAGGTGTACTATTTTTTTATTGATAAAGCCGGTAAACGAGATCACGAGCCACCTGGTGGTAAGTAGTCATCGTCGCCCATGAACACCTGCAACACCACTGGAGTTGCTGATGCGTTGCCGACCCTCAAGAGCCCCTACGGACTGCAGACTGCCAGAGTCGCAGTAACCGAGGGGAACTGGCTCTTGCGTGCAAAAGTCGAAACACATACCAAGGTGCTTCACGACAGACTCCGACGTAAAGGTGGTCGCTAGCCAGACAGACCCCAAGAAGTCCTACCACCTCGCAAGTCAGATATTTTCACGCCTCTTACGGGTTGCCAATCTGAAAGGCAGTGAGGAATAGTATTTTACCCCTCCTCAAACGGGGTAAAATCCTATTACCATTAACCGGACACAAGTCCAAACTCCGAGCTGCTATTGAGAATTTCATAGAAAATCCCAATATTACTACGCGACTAAGGAATCTAACCCAGGACCTCTAGCGTAGCAGTCGCGCTTGGGACCACTAGACTAACGAGGTAGCAAGAGCAGTGTTATTGAGTTTTTCTATTAAATAGTTAATTATCACGCGCTTAAACGGTAAAGGAAAACATCGTGAGGAAACCTGCATGCCTGAGAGATTTTCTCGATGGCATGTGAAGTCTACCAACCCCCACTAGGCCAGCGTGGTGGACTATAGCCTAATCTCATTCTGAGAGGAGACCCGTGCCCACCAGTGGGACAGTATAATGGTTTGATTATGTATGTATGTTATGATATGTATATGAATGAGATTAGTATTCCACTGCATCCATACTTCTCACTATTGGCGTATAGGTACTATCTTATATTAGAAAAAAAAAAACAAGGATAATTACAGAAATATATTACTATGGGCTAAACTGTTCCTAAATGTAAAGTAAGTTTCTTTATTAAATCATTGTAAATATATAATAAAGACTAATTAATGACTGGTCAATCACACTTCTTCAGAGAACTTTATTAGTTAAATGTGGTATTTCATTAAATAGTTTACTTTATTGAAGCTAACTGTTGTATGGTAAAATTGCCTCTACAATGCTTAACCATAACTTAAAAGCAGTTGGTACCTACTTTTATTAAACTTAACAATAGGCAATATTTTTTTTTTGTTCAAAAAAAACGTTGCCCCACACTAGGTTTTTCTCCTGTATCGTGGGTGCGTTTACAAACACAAATTCTCACATACACAAACGCCCAGACCCGGAACAACTACCTGTAGATCATACAAATATTTGCTCCGTGTGGGGATCGAACCCACAACACGTGGCGCAGAAGCCGATCGCTCAACCGCTACGCCAATCGTGTCGTCTTTTTTAACATCCATAATTATATTATTTTAATTGAAACTAGATCGAAAAATAGGATATCCATGTTTTTATTATCCCGACATTCAATAATTTTCAATAATTATATACAATATTCGCATCAGTCTCAAAAGTCAATTAAAGGAAAGAAGAATTCTTCGCCTTACTCGTATAATTTCAGGAATAATATTTATGTCTTGAAAGTAATTCACTGAATATTTCAGAATTCAGCAGAATACCTCTAGGCGAATTATAAGTATAATAGGCTACATAATATGTACTAGTAAGTTTAAAGTTTCTTACCGTTAAGTTTCGAACGGTTTTTAAAAAAACGGATGTTAAACTAACTTTACAACTAAGAAATACTCGTAGTCCTCAAATAAGAAATATCAAAATGATTATTGACATGAGTGTCTCGTTTACTGTGATCGGAATTTCAAATATATTCAAAACTTGATTAAAATAGCTGATTATTTCTGGTTAATTTCTTTAATTATCACGAATGTTGACATTAATGTGTTTGAGTCAAGCGTTGCCAAGCAAACTTTTGAAGGTATAATTAAAAAGTATATATTTTAATGCTTTCCGCTATTCACTTCAAATTAGAAAATATGTTAATTAACAATCCTTGTGTTAGTTTTTTTAAATCAAGCAATTCAATTTTTATTACGGCCAATTAATCAGTTGTTTTATCAATATAAGATGATACTCCAGCAATTTATGGTATCGGATCACCTGTACCCATCAAAACTATTTACCGTAACTCGTTAGGTAAATTTTGTTTATGAGTGTCAATGGCTTTGGTTGTAGTGGTGACCCAGTCAGTTTTGAGTGGGGGAATCAGTATATAAACTCATGGGAATGTTTCACAAGTATCACACATCCATCTGGAGAAAGGTCTAAACATCCTTACAACAAATAACAAAAAAAGATGGCTTGCAAAATCATCGTCCTTGCTACTGTTCTCGCTGCTTGCAATGCAGTGCCCTGGAACTACCGTAAGTGGGCGATGTTGTACTAATTACTTATAGATAATTGTTATGTAATTGCGGGCAATGTTTGTTCATATCACCATAAAAAATCTGTTCTTATGTTATTTCAAATTTTAATTATTTCTAAATATATCTAGCATCAAGATCATGAACGAACTGATAAACATTATCTTTTCTGTCAGCTTATTGTTTTTGCATAACGTAAAAAGTAAATAGCTGTAACAATAAATTTTTATTATTGATTCCATTTTCATGCTAGGGAGGAATGCGATTTTTTCCAATGTATTTAACACTTTTTGATTCTATATTGTATTTCTTTCAGATAACGTTGAACTGGTCCCTGTAGAGGTCTTCCGCAATGCCCGCTCTCCCGCCATTTCCTACGGATATGGCAGTGGCTTCAGTAGCACCATCGGTGGCATCACACACTCCACCGGCATCGGGAGCTCTTTCAGCTCTGATGGCGCAAGGGCCTACGGCAGCGGATTTGGTGCCACTGATGGCAATGATTACGCCCGTGGTGTAGGAATCGCCAGCTCTGGCAACAACTACCCGGTGCAGTACCAGCCCGCTTACCAGCCCGCTTTCCAGCCCGCTCCTCGCAACACCTACGTAGCTCCCGTCCCCACTGCCTCAAACTTCGGCAACTACAGAAACGCTGTGTCTTCTGCTTCCGCCGTGGGGGGCTCCGCCGTCTCCTCCGCACAGACCATTGGACATGGCAATGGCATCAACAGCGCCGTCTCATCAGCCCAGAATGCTCCTGGATACAGATCTGCTGTTTCTTCAGCTAACGTTTATGGAACTCCAGTTGCGACACTCCGCAATAACGACTTCGGATCATCCGTGTCATCTGCCCGCACCGTCGGTAATGGTTACGGTTCAGCCGTATCTGCTGCCGAGTCTGCCCCTGGAGTCAGAGCTAGCACTGCTCAGGCTGTACAGCAGCATGGCGATAGCATTCAGCACAGTGGCGCCACCACCATCAATGGCAACGGCTTTCAGGCCGCCCATTCCCACGCCGTCAACACTGGATACTACTAAAGTAGGGGTAAATTTTATGACATAAAAAGATGTTGAGACGACTACATGAAAACTTGTCTCAATATCTTTCAAAATCTTGTAATAGTTTTATATAATATATATCAGTGAAATAAAATCAATAAAAACCCTGATTACAAGCTAAATAATGTTTATTGTTTCAAAATATCCTAATTCTATTCCTTAATTTTATTTTACAAATTATTTATACGTATTCCATTGCTTGTTTATCCAAAACTAATAGTAAGTTCTGAATTTTGTTTTATCGTCTAAAGATGAAATATATTTTGGTTTTTTTTCAAAAGTAGGTTTTTCTTTCCGTAATGTATCAATCGTTTCAGTCTTTTGGACTCTATCATCAAAAATTGCAACATTTTTAGGACTATTTTTAGTGCTTTTTGCTCTATTGTCAAAAACTTGTGAGTTAACATGTCCATATATGTGACCATTATCATTGACAGCAGCTACAGAGTTTACATGATTATTACCAGCAAAATTGGAATTATAAAAACTCTCTACATTTCGAACCCAATCATTAAGGTCGAAATTACTAAAACCAAAGCTCTCGTGAGCAATGGGGTAGTTAAAGATTGGCAGAAAGGGTCCACTGGACGCTGAAGCGAAACTTCTTCCAGCTCCTGCTACAGCCTTGCCGGGAACTGCAATGCTGAAGCTTGACTGAACGGCACCTTGGGGTCTTTGTCCTTCGTTGCTCAGGCGATCTTGGTCTTCAGAATTCAATTGTGTAAATCCCGATCTTGTTGAAAATTGTTGAGTAAAATATTTCTCAACGTTTGGGTCAGAAGAAGATATTGCCACAATAGCTTCGCCGTTAGGAGTTTTTTCTGAAAAAAAAACGCATAAATAATTAGGATTAATAACCAATTCAATAATATTATTATAACACTGATCACTACATTATACATGACATTGTTGAATTCGTTTAGTATTTGTAATATATCATTTCTATTGATAAACCTATTAGTGCCTTAGGAGTACTTAAATAATAATTAGTATATTTACTTTAATTATTTTGCGATATTTGCAACACATGACAGCATAGATTTACATTTAATATGTTGAATAACGTACGAGAATAATTATACTATGGTCAAATAACAGTATTTCTGGTGTACAAATAGCTAAATCAATTAAAAATACTTCTAACATTACTACCAGTCTCAAGCAAAAGTCAATCAAACAATGTCTGCAATGATTACCTCAAAATGGAACACGTCAGACTACCATTATCCTAGCATTACCTATTTTTTAACCAAAATAAAAACTTACCTTTAAAAACAACAGGAACAGCTGCCACAAATAAATTACTAGCTAAAACCAATGCTAACGTAGATATAACAAACATTATGTCCTTTTAAATCAAACTCCGTAGTCTTAGACTCTATAAAGAAATAAGTGCTTACATTACAATGAACGGTTTATATAGGATGCTATGGGTCCGAACGATAGTTTATAGTCTATTGTGGGGTGAACGACCCATCTCACTGTCTCAAACGTGATTTAGAAATGTTTGTAGATAAATATCTATGTTCAGATACTCCTTAATCACGCTTTGTCTATACTTAAGTGTGTAGGTATGGCATATAGGTGAGAGAAGTTCAAAGTTGTTACTTGTAAGGCGGGTTTTGCTCAGTTGATCTCTAACGGACCGTGCACATTACATTTATCTGTTTGATATATTTCACTATAATAATAGTTGTTGAGAATTAGGTATTATTGCCATTCTGGCCAATTATCTTATGTAAGTAGTCACTTGTGTCCCAATGTCAAGCTTAACCTGAAACATATCCTGGTTTTTCAGTCCCGTCCCGAGTATCAAATGTATTTATTGGACCTTATGCTTAGGTCACAATGGACTTGTTATAATGTTCATCAGTCTTGTATAAAGGAGTCTGCCCACTGCCCACGTCACATACCATGATCGTACTAGAAACGAACTACTATGCCCACTAGAACGTATCAACAGCGTATCATATCCGTACAAAACGGTGTTAGAGACCGTAGCATCCGCGTATCATCCCCTGTCATATCGATATGGTTCCTGTTCAAAAAATATATTTGTATTGAGAAGTATGATTATACCATGGAGCGTCAACAATTTTCGGCGAGAATATTTTGCCGGCGCCGATACGTTCCGTGCATGGCACGCGACGGTGACGGAACGGTCTAGTGGGCGTTCTCAATACATTTTTTTTTTATATATATATATGTATGATACGGTGTGATACGGTGTAGTGGGCAGACTCCTTTAAGAGAATATATCACCTAGGTGCCTATAGTTTTAGTTATTTGTGTTTATTTTTTAATATTTGCATATTATGTATTTAAAAAGACTGCCTTGTTAAACTAGTGGTCCCAAGCGCGATTTTTACGCTAGAGCGCCTGGGTTCGATTCCGAGGTCGAGAAATGTTATTGCGTTTTTCTATGAAATTCTCAATATCAACTCGGAGTTTGATAGGCTCGCCACATGGGGACTAAACATACCGGCGAACTATGGGTGTAGATTACACCTCTGCCTAACCCTTTGGAGACAGGCGTGACGGTATGGATGTTTAAAAAACAAACATTTTGGAGTAATTAATCAAATCTTGCCAAACTGGATAAGATTAAAATCATAAGCCATTATCTTGAACTCCTCTAGTAAGTATCTATCGAAGCTTGATTAGAACTCTACAGATTAAAATAGAACATGGTATGATTGAGAACATAAAAGGATTTAAAAAGGAAATTAAAAATTTAAAGAAACCCCTGACCCGAAGATCTGTAAAAAGGAAAAAAATATCAATATTTATTGTGCTCAGAATTTCATAGAAAAACCCAAAAACACTTTGCTCGACCTGGGGATCGAACCCAGGACCTTTAGTGTAGCAGACGCGCTTCGGACCACTAGACTAATGAGGCAGGACAGGGGAATACAAGCGTGATGGTATGGTATGTTATGTTATCTTAATAGCAGTTTGAAGTTTGGATTGGCAAAAGGCTCATCTTCTATTACAAGGAACCTAAACCTACTGGCAAACTGTGGGTGTTCCTTTGTACATTTCTGACTAACCCTTCGGGAAATAAAGGTGTAATGATAGAAATATATGGAAGAAAGAGACATACTGCACCGACCCTAAATAACTTGGGATAAGGGCAAGAAGATGATGATGATATTATCTTCTATACTTATAATAAATCTGTAGAGAGGTCAATTCTGTACATGAAATATATTTCCAAAATAACTATCAGCGGGTGATTAGTGATCGATACTGACGCCAAAAATGCAATCAGTAAAATTTTTGTCTGTCTGTCTGTCTGTATGTTCGTTATAGAAACAAAAACCACTCGACGGATTTCAACGAAACTTGGTACAATTATTGTTCTTCATACTCCTGGGCAGGTTATAGTATACCTTTCATCACGCTACGATCAATAGGAGCAGAGCAGTGAAGGGAAATGTTGGGAAAATGAGTGATTCATGAGAAAGGTTTCAAGCTATAAAACATCACGCTACAACCCTTAGGAACGGGGCAACGCAGTTGAAATCGCGGGCGAAGAACTAGGGAACAAAGTAACTATTCCACGCGGACGAAGTCGCTGGCAAAAGCTAGTAGGTAATATGATTGGAGTAAGTTAATTTTTTTTAGAATAAATATTGGATTTTGTTGTAGCGGCAACTGGACGAACTATTTCAATACTTGATATTATTTAGCGCTCGGCTCTGTTCAGAATGTTTGGGTACGATCTATAGGAGATACCTACATAGTTCGAACATATTCCGATAGATGGCGTAACAGTATACATTATGAGAAAGAAAAACTGGTTCTGCTGACAACACAAGAAATGTATTTCGCTTATCAAATTTTTGTTAAATCAAGTCATCATAAGGCCAGTAAAGATTTAAGAAGTTGTTATAATAATATTATATACTAAGCACGGTTTACGAAAAAGATTTTTTTTATTAAAATCTTTCAAAATATAATTTTATGAAAATTATCAAATGATCTATTTTTTATGTGATATGAGGGCAAACGAGCAGACGGATCACTTGATGGTAAGCGATTACCACCGCCCATGGACACCCGCAACACCAGAGGAGTCACGAGTGCGTAGCCGACCTTTTAAAAGGGGATTGGACCTCCGGTAACCTCACTCACTCGGCGAAACACAACGTAAGCGATATTTGACGCCGGTTTTCTGTGAGGCCGTGGTATCACTCTGGTCGAGCCGGCCCATTCGTGCCGAAGCATGGCTCTCCCACGTAAAACATGATTTTCTCTAAGTCTAAACAACAAGGTTTAATATTATTTATTGCGAAAAACCTAACCAATAAAATTAACAAGGTTTATGGGTATTATCTATTATAATCTGCCTCATCAGTCCAGTGGTCCAAAGAGCGACTGCTACGCTAGAGGTCCTGGGTTCGATCCCTAGATCGAGCAAAGTGTTATTAGGTTTTTCTATGAAATTCCCAGTAGCAGCTCGGAGTCTGGATTTGTGCGCGGTTAATGGTAATAGGCTCGCCCCCTATTACATGGGACCTAAACATACCGGCGAACTGTGGGTGTACATTAGTACACCTCTGCCTAACCCTTCGGGGAATACAGGCGTGATGGTATGGTATGTTACTATTTTATTAATTTGATGAGAATGATAAAGTATTTCGCAATAAATCCTTACTAATATTATAAACGTGAAAGTTTGTGAGTATGGATGTTTGTTACTCTTTCACGACAGAACGGCTGAACAGATCTGGATGAAATTTGGCACACAGATAGATTATAGCCTGAATAACACATATGCTACTTTTTATCGAGGTCGAACCCAATCTTGAATTCCACGCAGACAAAGTCGCGGGCAGAAGCTAGTAATATATAAAACACAATTTATTCCGGAAGGTGTATCTGGGCTAGTCAGTACAAAATGATTTATTGATTAATTTAGAAAATCCTCCCAGTAATACGTTTCTACAAATTATTCTTAGCTTTTAGGTGATAACTGTACCTCTCACAAACATGTACTTATCTGATGGGTCTGTCATAATCTTTAATCGATTAATTCAATATACAAATATGTCGAAGAAGATTAATATGTTTTAACCGTTGACTGCGAAGAAAGGGATAGGTGCTTGGATTCGTTGAAACGTTGTGAACTTTGATTAAATCATAATTAGTCTAGTATCATATATCATAGTAGTCCCAAGCGCGACTGCTACGCTAGAGCTCCTGGGTTCGATTCCCAGGTCGAGCAAAGTGGTATTGGGGTTTTCTATGAAATTCTCAATAGCGGCTGGGAGTTTGGACTTGTGCCCGGTTGGCGGATAATGGCAATAGGCTCGCCCCCTATTACCTATATGGGACCTAAACATGCCGGCGAACCGTGGGTGTTACATTAGTACACCTCTGCCTAACCCTTCGGGGAATGGGATGATGATGATGATATGGCATATTATTTTACATGCTTATAACATATCACGCCTGTATTCTCTCAAAGGTTAGGTAGAGATGTACTATTTACAATAAACGTTCAAAAGTCCATAAGCACGCTAAGGATTACATTGCTATCAACAGTACGAGCGAGCTCGATACAGCCAGTGCGTGTCATTTGTTAACGACAATGAATAGAAGGTCGTAATTCTAACTAAACGTCAAGCTATTGCGTTGTGAGATTGCCTATGGACTTTTGGTCGCCACTGTACATGCACCTAGGTACCTACACGCTATCCACAGGTCGCCGGTACCATGCGGTTTCATGCTCAATTTCATTCATAAATCAACATAGATATATATCGTTTAAAAGTAATTTAGAAGCTTAAGTACCTATGTTACATTCAGACGCCCCGCCGTAAAAGTCAGGTCAAATCGTTCTTGCGAAAGTAGTAAATCGAAAATTATCGAAGAGCTTTTTCATATTTAATTTTTTTACGAGTATCGTGGCAAAAATAGACTTTATAGATAAATTACTTAATTAGGCTATAAAATATTCGAAAACTCGTTGGCAATAGGTACCGTTACGTATATCTATTAAGCCCTTTCTGAATAATTAAAACAACGCTAATGTAGCTGTGTTTTACTATTTCTCTAACTGTAAAACTACTTATGGATTTTATTGCGTTGTATTGATGTTATTTAATTCCCGGCGTTTCGGATCCTTTTCAGCATCTATAATCACGTGCAGACTAAGTTGTTGGACGTCACTAACCTTATTATTATTAATCTTACATATTTGTTAATTATTGGTGATCCGATTCATGTAGAATTAGCTCGTCGTGTCCTTGTGTATTTAATGAATGGAACCTATTGGGTTTGCCAGCAGGTTGTAAGACCATGAATGCTGTAAAGGATCTGAAACAACGGGAATTACTTAATATCGCGATAAAATTCCTAAAAACTAGCTTTATTTCAATATGTAATATATATTCTAGTATGTGTCAGAAACCAGTTTGCCAAAATTAATTTAGAAACTAAAGCACTAATAAATTTTATTAATTGGCCACATTATACTTAACGGTAGATAAGTATACTTAAGATAGGTAATTAATTATGTCGTAGAGCATATTAAAAACACATTCATGATGACTCAGAGCTTCAAGTTTTAGACTAAACTGAGTATATATATTCACGATTGATGGTGCACGCATCTCAAAAGCGCTTAAAAGCACAAGTGGCTCAGATGTCTCTCAGTTTTTATGCTAATTTAGTTTCAAACTATATAAATTTTCATCATGCCCAAAACTGACACTTCTAGTGAACTGTCAAGTGTGATCATGTCAAGCTTTCGGTTCGTGGGATGGATAGTTAGATATTATATAGTCATTTATTTTTATCGGTTGACACACAAGGTCAATTCTAAAAGAAAAAGCGAAGCGATGCGGTTGATAACTAATTTAAAAAATATGTATCTAATAAATAAAAAGCTCTGGAAGTTTGGAATTGGATATTTAATTTAAATAATGATACCTCAGATATACAAAATAGCCAATATTAAGAATAACTTTGTGTTCCAGAATGTTGCTCAGGTGGATATCACTATTCTAATGATGACGTCATCGTAATAAAATGGCAGAGTCAAATCTATTACGCATTAGGCTGTGAGGTTGTAGTCAAATAACATAAAATAACTCCTTTTATGTCAGTTGCCCACGACATGTAGTTAAAAGCCAAACATTAATTGGACGTGTGGGCAAAACGATTTCTTGATCAATCAATCATTCTCCGTTATATTCAAGATCGATTATACCTATATTAGCTTTGTACGGTACAGTTCATATTATTTTTATAAACCTGCCAAACATGATTAGGCAAAGTAAAATGATAATGAAGACTTCGCTAAAGACAGCTTCCTACAACTGGACACTGACGACTTGAGTACTGGACCAAATACATTTTAGCGCTAGGGGTGTGGTCTATACCCGATCGCTATAATATAATTTCGTGTGCTCCGTAGTAGTTTTGACGGCGAACAGAAAACAAACTACATGTGTACTCACGTAATAGTTTTATAATGTCCCACAACACGATACACAGAACGCAATGATAGTCAGAAGGAAGATAGGCACGGATATACAGTTAAAAGATAGTCACAGGAGTTTACACAGTTATAGAAGTCGGCACAGAATAGATTAAAGCGTATATAAGCAGTTTATATAACATAACATAAATCGTTTCTTGTCCAGTATTATTGCAAATATTATACTAATTATTATATTTAAATAATGGACCGATTCTATTAAATTATATGTATTTTAATTAGTCTGAAATGAAAATATACTTATAAAAACACATTTTCAAAATTAACAAACTAATGATCACATTAAAACTGCTTCCAATAATTACCGTTCTTTGTCGTTTCCGAATGAACAATAATTCTTATTACTGTTATGCACGATCATAACACAAAAGAAAAAAAGAATAATTGCTTGACACAATTGCCTAGACACCTTCTAAGTATGATTACTACTTTTAAAACTATAATGGATAATCAAAACAACGTTTGTAAAAATAATAGTGGAGGAATTATCTTTAAAAACAGATCTGTCGTAGTATCTATATTAAGAACCGTTTCTTATGCTATAAAGTCGAAAACTTGTAATTTTACGGTGAGGATATAAAGTGAGAGATCGAAGTTAGTCATGCATTTCTATTTGGTCTGCAACATGAATAAGATTGGAGCGGTTTTTGTAATTTATTTATTATTTGCAGCAACAGGAGCAGGTAATTGTTACTTTAAGCATTTATTTATTATAAATTAAAACATAATGTCTAGATTTTAATACAGATAATTTTACTACCGAATTTAAAAACTCTCAACGGATATCAAATAGAAATCAATTTGTAGATAAATAAATTTGAATCAGGTTTTAAGTAATTAACCATATACAAGCATTTCTATTGTGATATATACGTAGATATAAAAAAAAACATTTTTTTATATTATTATAACCCTTATTTTGTTACTTTTCCAGCTGAAATAAAATCAAGCAAAAAAGCAGAGGAAACAAATAAGCCAAAAGAATCATCTACAAGAGCAACACCAACACCAGCACGAAACTATGTGTCAGCACATGCGTCCGCCAGCAATGGAGTGGGAGTCGCCAGTATAGCTGGTGTAGATTCCAGGAATGGTAGATTGTCTTCCATCAGTGGCATCAAGTTTTTCCCACCGATAGGCTCTTCGATGGTGAATACAAATAACAAAGGATACTTTAACTATAAATCTATCAATGACAAAAAAACACTACCGAGTACGAAGCAAGGAGATGGTTTATCAGGGAACATTCGTATTACACCAGCGTCTATTTCAGTGTCATCATCTGCGAAATCAGGCAGCAAAGTAGACCAAGTAAGCAGACAAAAAGAATCAGCTGCGAAAACAGCTCCACCAAGACATGCATCTGCATACGCCTCCGTAAGCCAAGGAATGGGTGTGGCTAGTATTGCGGGATTTGACTCTAGAAACGGAAGACTATCATCTATTAATGGTGTCAAGTTTTTCTCACCGACAGACTCCATGATCAAGACCGATAGCAGAGGAAACTACATCTTTAAGTCCACTGATAAAAAAATGCCACTGCCCCTCACAATCACGAAGCAGGGAGATGGATCATCAGGAACCATTAAATTCATGCCAGGATCCGTATCAGTATCATCGTCAGCCAAGTCTGGAGCATCGGCTTCCGCTTTTGCGGGACCTCAAACTGGTTTTAATTTTTGGTCGAGTCCTTTCACGAAGCCAGTGATTAATGATGACATATTCTTTTCTGATCCATTCCCAGCATTTCCTAGCATATCAAAGTCTGCATATCGTAGTATATCGGAGCCATCGTTTCCGAGGATATCGGAGCCTTTGTTTTCGTCAAGGATGCCAGATCCCTGGATAGAGCATGATAAAATATTCAAGCGCACACTATCGCAGCATAACGATATGATGTTACCTAGCTGGTACTATCCGAATTTTAGTCCTTTATTTAACTACTGGTAATGCATTTGGAATAAATCGATTAAACCCGTCTTTGTTTTTTATTTCATCGAATTCTGACACGAACACGTAACTTTTTATAAATATATATATATAAGTTAGAAGGTAAGAGGAATCCGGGTCAGAAAGAATAAAACATCAATACCAAACCCGAAATAAGAAACCAAGAAAGCACGCTTATAATCAAATCGAATAAGGCAGAATTTATCACCGAAAACATAATACAGCTATCTAGATGATTACGAGTCATTAATTATGAGCATAAAAGACAACCACAACAGTGACTAATTTTGCATAAAAAATTAAAATATGTCGTCATGATATGTGAGCTCTGATCAGTATGAAAATAATACCTATATCTTTCTTTAGTTTCACCACAGAGCTTCAAGTTGTATGCGAAGTAAAGGGACTATAAACTAAACAATATTATTGTAGAGAGACTCGCCAATATATATTTTTTCAAACTTACTTTGAACTGATAGAATGGTCATTTGATGCTGACCAGTAACCTTTACGTAAGGTAGTGGGTGCGGTGACTTTATAAAGATGAAACGATAAGACAAGATACCTACTTCGAATAAATCAGTTCTTGTGGGCTGTTAACCTAGAAATACAGTATACAGTATAGTGACTGAAGTTTGTCACCAATTATTGTATTTTTAAAACCTAGAAACTTATATTTTATTTTACCAACATGTCTAATGCTATAGAAAAGAGATATAAAGGGTAATGACTACAGCTCGAAGTCACGTCCAGAATGAAATAAAAATAAATCGTTTTAAATCTAGATTATAGATCTATAAACAGAACGTTGATCTCGCAAAGCATCAACAGAAATTATCTACAAGTCGAAATGGATTCTTTTTATTGCAATATACCTAATCATTATGGGTCCATTGACTTTGAAGGTACCTACTCTTAATCGACTCCTTCGTAAGTAGTCATTTAATTTGATATTCAACTCTGGTAGAAGTACCAATTGCTATCCCTATAAAAATTATATTCATAAACTTTTTTTTTGTTAGGCTGCATGTGTATACTCCAATTTAGATTGCCTTGATGCATCAATTTCTTCTATCGTATGAATAATAAGTAATTCATACCGTACGAAATCTTTATCAAAGCAACGACTAAATAAATAAAAAAACAAAGTGTCGTGTTGGATCGATTCGACCGCTCGCCTGTCTGACCCTACGGCTGGCCGTGGGGTTATTAACACTATTAACGGTGTTAAAAATAAATATTTAAATCAATTATTGCTTAAAAAGAAGTGACTTCGGAAATTTATCACTTCATCCAATAGCTCCATTTTTTTATGTTTATTTGATTAATAATGCGCGACAGTTACAAGTTGTATGTCAAAATCTATAAAATATTTGACATTTTAACAGCCAATAAAAAATATTTTGAATAATTCGAATATAGAATTCAATAGGTATCTCTAAAGGTTTACCTTCAGACTTATTGAATTCTGTATTTATAAAAGCGAAATGCTAACTAAGTAATCTAGTGAGCTAAATAAAAACTGTAGCAAAATAAAACGAAGCTTTATTATGGGTAACACATACAATCACGCCTGTATTCCCCGAAGGGTTAGGCAGAGGCGTACTTAATGTAAGTACACCCACAGTTCGCCGGTATGTTTAGGTCCCATGTTATAGAGGGCGAGCCTTTAGCCATTAACCGGGCACAAATCCAGACTCCAAGCTGCTACTGAGAATTTCATATAAACACCAATAACACTTTGCTCGACTTGGGGATCGAACCCAGGACTTCTCGTGTAGCAGTCGCGCTTGGGACCACTAGACTAATGAGGCAGTTATAGGTAATAATGTGAGGATAATATTAAATATTGCGATATCGTTATGTGATTTAGAAAGAGGGATGCCGCTGCATACATTAAATAACGCCATCCCTTTCTGACAATTAAAGAAATGATCGAGTATCAGAGATCGAGAGATCAAGTATCGCACGATACTTATGGAATGGACCCTGCTCAGGTCAAATTTAAAACGACTAGCAAGAAGGTTTATGAACATTGTTGGTGAAAACATGGAGAAAATCTAATTTTCCCTGAAGTGAAACATAGCTAGATTGATGTTTTTCCCTTAAACCCGTACTGTACATTTCATTGAAGTTGTTATAAGAGCCGTTGGTTGCCGAAAACGATGTGTTGTGATTCCAAACAATGTGTAGATAATATTCATATTCATATTGTAGTTCAGATAAATCTATAGGATAAATTAGATCGGAAATTATTAAAACGCCATCTATTGTATGAGACATGTACTGTTGAATCATCTGGTTCTTTTAATCACTTACTGACAATTTCATCAGGTGCAGAGGTGTACTGGTTGAGGCCGTCTCCGAAGTCTGGCGCTAGCACTTCAACGTTTTATTTTCCTAACCAATTACAATCACAGCAGGCATATAAATCCAGAGCTGATTAGAAAACAAAGCAACATTATACTAAACTAGCTTTTGCCCGCGATTTTGTCTGCGTGGACTGCAGGATTGGGTCCGACCTGGATAAAAAGCCTATGTGTTATTCCAGGGTATATTCTATCTGTGTGCCAAATTTTATCCAGATCCGTTGAGCCATTCTGGCCTGAAAGAATAAAAAACATCCATACATCCACACATCCACACATCCATAGGTACTCACAAACTTACACGCTTATAATATTAGTAAGGATTATAGTTTTTGTTGATGAATACAATGTTGCGGGATCTAAAAACCAAATAAATTTGAAGATTGTTAGTAATTAAAAGTCTATACCTAGGTTAGATAAATCCCTATTGTTTTAGAAAAAAAATAAGATTAAACTTTCCTTGATAATTAAGTTAAAGTAGATAATTATTTATTAAGTAGGTTGCAACCAAAATCTATGTTAGTAAAATAATTTGAAAGTAACAACGACGTGTGTGTACATTATGTATACCGTATTTTAGTATCATCCAGCGATGAGAACCATAGCCTGATAAAGGAATCAGAAAAAAGCCATAGGGTTACTGATCGATTTTCTTAATAAGATCTTATTTTAAATCAAGCTTTATATAAATTAAGTTGAGATCAAACCGTGTGAATGTGTGTCAAGCGAGATTTGTCACAAATACGTTTTACATTGTGTAACTACCCGTTTGGGTGCGTATGTATTAGCATAAGAATAGCGGACAGCGAGGTCATCAGTGAAACTACAAAATGACAACCTCGATTATGTTCTTAATTCGAAATTAATATATTTTAGTTGGCCGAATACGGTAATACAATAACAGGTTTACAACAATAAAAATTCTTTTGTATTATCATATTATGATTATAACAAGAATTAATAATTTAATACAGACAAAATAATAATGTTAATTTTATTCAGCTTTTAGAAAAATGAAGATACTTATTTGAAAGTAAGAAAACATTTATTCATTGCTACAACTTTAAAACTGTAATATAAATAATGTAAAATTTATGCTGCAGTAGTGAAAAGGCAGCATAAATGCCTCGCTTGGACAGCGTGGCGCTGATTTTCAGTAGCACCCGATGCAAACTTTAATTACTAACTTGAGTAACACGCGAAAAAATATAGGTACAAAATAAATAGGAGGATAGGAGATGAGCCAAAATATATTCATTATATGAGATAGTTAATAATTGTGGCAATAAATTTGAATTAATATATAAATTGTAATTTAACAGTAAAAATTTTCTATTGCGTTGTATCCACACACTTTTTATAGAATTATGCTGCTCTGATTTGTCCCGAGGATGTGAAATAATAAGATCCTTTTTCTACCTATTTCCTAGGTAACCCAGATCTCTTTGTTACGTATTCACGCCTAAACCGAACTAATTCTTATGAATTTCGGTACCTATAAAGTAAGTGATAAATTGAACCTTGGAAAAGGATCTGAAAAAGGACTTCAGCTACCTTTTCATCTCAAAAAGTCCTTTGGGAGCGAAACCGCGGATAACAGTTAGTTTATGATACAAGCGGTTATCTCATCCTTGTTACTGTGTCCTTACCCTGTGAGTGTCACTTGGACATCGCAACCCCACTCGCTACAATATTATGCAATTAAAACAGTCTTATTCTGCAACTTTTATTCAATAATTGAATCTTTAAATTAATTTTATATTTTAGAGATATGTACTGACACTTATTTTATTAAAAACGTAGGTACTTGTAGTTGCACCAATTAGCTGACAAATATGCAGGTACCTGTTGGGGGTTCAGGTAAGACGTAGAAGGTTAGCAAATAAACTGTGACCCAGCATTTGTATTTGCTAGAGTTGTTGCTCCAGCTTTTGACAAATACATAGTTATTAACTGGCAAATAAATAAATTAAGATGTGGCAGGGTCTAATCCTGAATTCAAAACAATAAGTATGTAAATTTTCTACGACTTTTTAAAATTCTGCTCATCAATACTCACTCAATAGTAATCTTGAAATTCTTTACGCTGTAACTGCCTGGCCCGTTATCTATACAGTTTAAGTCCGCTAAAGTACGTCGTAAATGTACATAATTGAACGTGGGTTTCCCTCAAAAGCAGCTTCAATGATCGTTTGAGGTCGACACTTTGACAAGCGGATTAATGTTCTAAATGACGTCACTTCTACTTTAACAAGATTAATTCTGAATTCTCAAGAAGTCATCAGAGAAGTAAATAAATATATACTACTACTTAAACTTTTGAAAATTAAGTACCTACCTATTTTGAAACATAGACTAATATTTTATTTAATATTACTTATTTTTCTATAATGAATAGGGAAGACATCATACTTTATGTTACTTTTTCAAAAAGAAAAAAATATCAATTTCAATATGTAGGTACAAGCAAACAAGTAAAAATAATTATATTCTTGTTTTGGAATGAAAAAAAAGGAATGGTAGTAGATATCTGGAACAAAATAATAATAAAAAGCAAACTACTTACAGAATAGCGCGCTCGCCACATGCAATGACGCAGCGTCGCTCGCGCAGTATTCATTGCGCATGCGTCAAGATGCGAGCCCTGCTGCTGTTCTCCCTGTTTTACATCGTGTACCTCACAGCTGCTGCCCCGGCGAGGTCCAAACTGCAAACAGGAGCCAACGGTGCGTATCTGAGAACATATTCAAAATAGTTTCTAATATATCTGTTAATGTATAGCTAATAATTTGTATGCGTCGCACGTCCCATCCACTCGCAGTATAGTGAACTAACAATGAACTTAGCTTGCTTGTTTCGATAGATTTTTTAATTTTAATTCCTGTGATCGAAGTTTCGGTAAATAATGTTTAGTTGTATATTCTGTACGTGATAGTACAAGTCAGGTTTTGTGTATATTTAGGTAGTGATAGTTTATTTACTTGGTAAATGGTCAAGGCTGCGCGACAGAGTTACTGCAACATTTTATTTACTTGAATCGTAAGAATTGCGGGAATTGGTGCCAGTTTATAATGTGCCGTTGTCTTCTTTATAAGAGTTTCTAACACAAGTTTTACAGCTTTCTTATTTTCATACATGGAGTCTAGTTTATTGTTTGAATTATATATTCTCTCATAGCTGTTTCTCGCGGTTTCACTGGTGACTAAAAGTGACGTTATGATTAACTCGATTAACAGTTTAACCTATGTTACTCACTGATAATGTAGCATTTTAACATACCATCACGCCTGTATTCCCCGAAGGGTTAGGCAGAGGGGTACTTAATGTTCACCCACAGTTCGCCTGCTATCTTTAGGTCCCATGTTATAGGGGGCGAGCCTGTAGCATTTTATTAATGATTTTTTTTAAATCAGTCCATTAGTTTTTTAATTTATTCTTTACGATCAAAAATACAAATCTTGTCTCTCTATATTAGAAAAAATACAATTTTTGATAAAGTAGAGATAGAGTTAGATATTCTCATCAATTTGTTAATACTCTTTTATCATAGCATGCAATTTTATGTAGTTAGTATTATAATGAGATAATTATAGTAGGTAGGTAGGTACTCCTTGGTATAACTAGGAACCACCTAACTCACCATAGAATTCTGAAAATATCTTGCAGCCATGAAGCATCCAGAAAAAAGTCCACGCTACATGATCTAATGATCATTACTATCTATCTTAACTAGGGATTAAGGTAGAAAAAATGGGTCAATGATATTATGCTTATTTAAAGGAAGTTATTGTAGCCAGTGATTAGCTATTTAACATCCCCCGACGCAAAAAAGAGGGGTTGTTATAAGTTTAACGTGTGTATCTGTGTGTCTGTCTGTTGCATCGTAGCTCTCAAACGACCGATTTTGATTCCGTTTTTTAAGTTTTAGAGTTGACTTGATCGAGATTGTTCCTAGTTATGATTTAAACAATTCGAGCCAGCCGTTTGAAAATTATCAGCTTTTTTCTAGTTCATCAAGCGATATGAGCAACTTCCACAGGTCTGATCGATTTTAAACTTGGTATCCTGTTAGTTCAATGATATTACAAGGACATGGTAACCATGACTTGATGTTGCGGGGTTTTTTAATTTTTTTATTTACTCATGAATGTTATTATGAAACCTTTGTGTATTCAACAGCTCTACTTATGTATAAACATGGAACTAATAATTATTACAATTTGATCAAGTCAACACACACATCAAGTTACCACAAATTGTCAAATTTCCCCAATAGATAATAAACTCTATTATTTGGAGATTGAATTTAAAATCGACTGAAGAAATTTGACAGTTTTGGATACAATGATGTGCTTTGACTGTATAATTTTTCATACAAAATATACATAGTTATCTATAAGAGTATCTACCTATTATAAAAAATGATTTTTTACAGCAGTACTAAATTGATAAATTGTTTCGATCAATCTTTCTTTGTCTATTTTGTACAAATTCTGAACACTGATTTTGAAACTGAAACATAACACGTCTAAACTGAGTATGGGAAATTAAGTAACTGCCTACTTTTTCGAGATTTTGTAATAACTGTAAATTTTTTGTAGCTTTCCAAAGTAAGGAATAACTCCCTAATTGCATATTCAATGAAGCAAGTATAATTAATTACCTATTATCTCTTTTGTACTAATACAAATGCCTAAACATACAAAAGAGATAAATAATAATTGGAAAGTGGGTTGTTTGTTTATAGTTAAGGTAAGATACTTGCATTTATGAATATGGTATAGATGATGATGCTTTACGTATGATTCGTTGATTACACATACTTCCATTTTTGCAAAAATGGCTTTAACTAATGTACTTATATCCCGTTTTACCAAATTCGGTACGGAACACCAAACTTGTCGGATTGGCCACCACTTGGTCATCACAAATGCCTGATTAGGCACTTTTATTGAAAGGAGATTTTATTGCTATTTTATTGGACTTCTAGCTTAAACAAGGTATAATAAAACTATGAGTAACGAAGGACATAATGATTATACAGCCTGTTACACTAATTGAATTAAAGAAATAATATGATAGCACGATTAACGCTGTATGTATGGAATTAATGCCGAATTTCGTACTACTACTATGAATTACGAACTTACGAAAATTTCAATACGAAGTTTGTGAACTGTGTAACTAGGTAGGTACATAGTTTAGTCTTAAGTACCAAGATTTTCTTTGGAATAGCGGCGAGGGAACACATCCTGATAGAATGCGGGCCGGACAAAGCTTTTGAACATGTCAAGACTGTCATGGATGCTAACATGATAGACTACGTTTTAGTCCTGCTCATTTTGAGCTCATTATGAGTTACTTTTAAGGTGAAAAGATCTTTGAACATAATAATATCTTAGGATTTCTAAAATATGTGTGTATAGGCACAAGAATGATAGGTAATTGAAATTGGTGTTTTTGAGACGGATCTGTATTTATTTTGAGTTAGATAAGGTAATTTACAAGATTCTGTTATGACATTTTGGCGGATAATAATAATGTTTTTTAGGCTTCATAGAAAATACGGTGACAGTGACAGACTTGACAATTGACAGCTGACAGATAGAGGCGCTCGTACATAACCTCCCCCCGTTGAAGGGCCTTGATCTTCAACCTTGAAGTTCTTCAGATGTGGGCAGAGGACACAGGCGAACCAGGGATCTTCGCACGCAGCCTCGTGACGTAACAACGTCCGCGACTCGAGCAATGCCGTCCGATCCAGTATGAAGTTTCGTAACACGTCCGAGACGCCAATTTAGTGGTGGAACATGGTCTTCATGTAAAAGAACAAGATCTCCGATGTTTAGTCTTGTGGTGTTGGTCTTCCACTTGGTTCGTTGTTGGAGTTCAGATATGTATTCCTTCTGCCATCGTCTCCAAAAATCTCGCCTTATTTGTTCAAGGCGGGCGTAACGCTGTAAATAAGTTGCCTTGCAATCGTCTTGACTTGGGGTTGGCATAGCATTGAGTGGTCTGCCAATAATGAAGTGCCCTGGGGACAAGGTTAGGAAGTCGTCGGGGGAAGATGACATTGGGCATAACGGGCGACTATTTAGAACTGCTTCTACTTGTGCGAATAAGGTACAGATTTCTTCGAAGGTAAGATGGGTGTTTCCCATAACACGTTGTATGTGGAATTTGGCAGCCTTGACTCCAGCCTCCCATATTCCACCGAAGTGAGGGCTGTAAGCAGGTATAAACGAAAACCTTATTCCTTCTTCAGATGCAAACTCCGAAAGAGATTCATTATTATTTTTTAGAAAATTGCTGATGTCTTTAGCAGCAGCAACAAAATTTCGTCCGTTATCGGAACAAATTTCCGTTGGCTTGCCACGACGAGCAACAAAGCGACGGAGTGTCATTATGTAAGCGTCTTTAGTCAAGTCGCTAACTGGCTCTAAATGAACGCATTTAAAACGCATACAAATAAATATGCACAAATAGCACTTTTGCAATTTAGCACCGCGTCCCTTCCTGTTTAGGATAAGAAATGGACCGGCATAGTCCACTCCAACGGACTTAAATGGAAAGTCTATGGAAATACGATTTGTTGGTAAGTTACCCATTTTTGGGCATAAAGTTTGACCACGAACACGCACACATGTAACACATTGCCTTGCAACACTCCGCGCAAGCTTCCTACCGTTGATAGGCCACACAGTACCTCTGACAGTTGCTAGCAACAACTGTGGACCCGCATGTAAATTTCGTAGATGTTCGCGTACAAAGTATAGTTTAGTTAAATAGTGAGACGAATCTAAAAGTATTGGATGTTTTTTATTATAGGGATAATTGGAATTATCTATTCTCCCACCAACTCTAATTAATTGGGTGGTAGGATCAAGAAATGGTGATAAACACAATAACTTGGATTTTGATTGTAATGGTGAATTTGAAAGCATTTTTTTATATTCACCGGGAAAGGATTGTTTTTGGGCAACTCGAAAAATAAAATTAAAAGAATTGTTTAGTTCCTGTATTGTCAAAATTCCAGATAATCTATTGTGCCTGTTTGATTGTTTTGAATTGTGAAGAAAGCGTAAGATGTAAGCAAATATACGTTGTATTTTGGTAAAATTTGAAAATTCTGTAAAGTTAAATGTAGACTCAGGTATATTGACATAATGAACTTTAGTTTCAGGTAAATTTGTTTTTTCGGTTTTATGTATTACTGGCCATTGGGATTCGTCATTATATAAATAAGACGGGCCTTGCCACCACATGGCATTGTTTAGAAGTTGATTAGCATTTAAGCCTCTAGAAATTAAATCTGCGGGATTGGAGTTAGTGGGAACATAACGCCATGATTTAGAATTTGTGAGCTCTAAAATCTCCGCAATTCTATTGGCTACAAAAGTTTTGAGCTTGCTAGGATCATTGTTAATCCAGCATAGTACGACGTTGGAATCGCACCAATGAATGATCTTAGTAGGAGTGAGTCTTAATGCATCTGTCACAGACTTACATAAGTTTGCTGCTAATAACGCCGCACAAAGCTCAAGGCGAGGTATGGTGGTGGGTTTCAAAGGGGCCACTTTGGATTTTGCACACAACAACCTCACAGTTACCTCGTTGTTTTCATTTAGTGATCGCATATAGATGCACGCTCCATAGGCTAATTGGGATGCGTCACTGAAAGAGTGAACCTCTATAGCATTTGGTGAATCGCAGAGGACTCTACGGGATATGTGAAGATCTGCAAGCAATGGTAAGTTTTTAGAAATATCAGACCAGTTTTCCTGTATATCATCAGGCACAGGTTGATCCCAATCAATGCCTTTGATCCACAGTTTTTGAATTAATATTTTTGGCTGGATTATACACGGGCTCAATAAACCTAAAGGATCGAAGATACGGAAGGATTGTGACATAATAAATCTTTTTGTAATTTTGGCATTCATTATTGGATTTTTTATTTTTACAGGAACATGGAAGGTGTCATCAGATGGATCCCAGCCTAGGCCCAGAGTACTAGAAGATTCACTTAAGGTAAGTTTTTCCGTTGTGTTAATTTCTATATTATTGAATAGTTTAGGTAGATTAGTTTTGTACTTTCGTAAAGGAAAGCAAGCAGAATTTAGAGCAGTGGATAGTGATTTTTGTATATAGATAAGTTGATTTTCGTTGTCTGAACCTGTGATAACGTCATCCACAAAAAAGTCATTTTGTATTATTGTTTTGATTAACTCATCATCACACTCCTCTCCCACCATCCATAGACATTTCGTGCTAAGATAACTGGCACTTGCTGTACCATAAGTGACAGTACCTAGTCGCAAAGTTTGAATGGGATATGACTCATTTTCCCTCCATAGTATTAGTTGGAGATTGCAATCGTTTTGATCCACAGCAATTTGTCTATACATTTTAGCTATATCTCCAGCCAATATATATTTATATTGCCTAGCTCTAATTAAAATAGAGAAAAGAGAGTTTTGAAGATTAGGTCCTACCAATAGAATGTCATTGAGAGAATATCCAGATGTCGTGGGAGCTGAGCCATCGAAAACTACACGAATTTTGGTGGACTCACTGTCCTCCTTGAATACAGCGTGATGGCATAAGAAATATGAAGGGGTGGGAATTGTGATGGGTGACTCAGAAAGATGTCCCAGTTGGGAATATTCACGTATAAATTCGACGTATTGAGACTTTAGAATTGGATTTCTCTTAAATCTCTTCTCGAGGCTTAAGAGTCGTTTTTTAGCTTGAGTATAAGAGTCTCCAAGGCAGTCAGGCGAATCCTTTAGTGGAAGTTTCACACAAAATCTGCCATTACTTAAACGAGTTGTAGTATTTTGAAATTGTTTTTCACAAGCTATTTCGTTGGGACTGAGAAGTCTTTTTGGAGGAAGACTCTCTAGCTCCCAGAATTTGGTGAGTAATTCATGTAAATTGTCATTGGAAACAACTGCATGATTGCATTGAATATTTTGTATTGTTTTTTGTGCAGTAATTGGACCGGCTATAATCCAGCCTAATTTTGAATTTTGTAATTTTGGATTTTTAGGTCCTAAGGAACGCTGTTCACTGATTAAGATATCCCAGAATAGATCTGCCCCGATGAGAACTTCAACAGGACCGGGTTCATTGAATTTAGGATCAGCTAATATTATACCCTTTGGAATTTTGAGATGATGTACATTGATGGGAGCCTTTGGAATATCTCCGGTGAGTTGATTAAGTACATAGCAAGACAATGTAACTTGGTAAGTACCTAGGCCTGATTTGAGGTGAGTAACACAACTTTCTAATATTTTATCACAATAGTTATTGCCTATTCCAATAACATTTAGTGGATCTAAAGGATTGCATTTTAATTCTAATTTTTGTTGCAGAGATTTGGTGAGGAAAGAAGATTGGCTGCCGCTATCCAATAGGGCGCGAACCCTTTCAGATTTATTATTTAGTGGATTGTAAACTTCTATAATTGCTGTAGATAAAAGTACATAATCATTATTTTGCTGAGAGACAGCCGCTATTGTTTCATTATTATTATTATTTATGTGACTAATGTTACAGTGAGCTGAAACATCAGGATCGTGAAGAAGAGTGTTATGCCTTTGGTTACATTGCCGACAAGAACCCATGCTGCACTCAGAAACAGGATGACCTTGTCGCAGACAATTCTTACATAATTTATATTGAGATATGCAAGACATTTTCTCTTGTATGGATTTTGATTTGAAATTAGGGCAATCATAAATTCTATGATTTCCATTGCATACTACACACAGATAAACTTGTGAAGAATTATTGCGAGTTTGCGATGTAGATGCAAAGGAATTTGTATTTTGAAAACGATTCGGTTTGTTATAATTATAAGGTTTATTGTAATTTGATTGGGGCCCTAAAGTGTTTGGTTGCGAAGGCCGTGTGTTTGATTGTGGTTTAGGATTATTGCTACTGCTGATTATAGGTTTATTACGATTTAGCGATTCTAATACATTGGCGCGATCAATCAAGAATTTATTGAATTGTTCCAGATTTGGGACATCATCTAAAGTGTTACGGTACTCTTCCCATTTTAGTATGGTGCGATTATCTAATTTTGAAGCTAACATAAATATGATCAGTAGATCCCAGTGATCTGTAGGTTGACCTAAGCTGCTTAAAGCTCTTAAATTCTTAGTGACATGATCAACTAAGTAGCGAAGTGACTTATCAGACTCACGAGTTAGTGGTTGTATATTAAATAAGGAATCTAGGTGATGATTGATGAGAATCCTTTTGTTGTCATACCGCTCACAAATAAGTTGCCAAGCTTTAGAGTAATTAGCCGAGGAAACTTCGAGATTTGATATAATACGGGCAGCATTACCCTCCAAGTATGAAACTAAGTAATGGAACTTATGTATGTCTTGAATGCGGTCATTTGTGTGAACTAAGCTGAGGTAAGTGTCCCGAAACTCTAACCAACGGAAATGTGAACCATCAAACTTAGAAATCTGTATTTTAGGTAGCCGGAAACCCACACTTTGATGATCAGAGTCCGCATTAACAATTATAGATTGATGGCGCTTACCATCATCATCACTACTGTATTTTTGTAATTCAGTTTTAGCTATAGCTATATTTTGGACTATATCACATTCAATGCGTTCTCGCTCATCAAGTTCTACCTGAATGTTTGAAGAATTTAACACCTCAATCTCAGTCTGCAAATCATCAAACCTTGTCGATAATCCTTGAAATTTATTAAGTTTTAAACTAAGTTCTGCAAGTTCTACATTTGTTAATTCAGAAAAACTGCAAATTTTGTCTAAATAGTTTTTAAATTTTGTAATTTGTCCTTTAATTGATGTACGTTTTGCAAGTAATTCCCGTAATGAGACCTTGGAAGTAGATTGGTCACCACTTTCATGTGCCATTGTTAGATAGATGAATTATCTTAACCTTGAAAAAAAATGATATTATGCTACTATATGTTATCGACAAAGTTGACTTAAAAAAGGAATAAAACTAAATTGTCTCACGCTCCTCCCTTCGGTGGAATCCACTGGGAATCTGGTGATCCTGACTGGAAGCAATGCATCAATCATCCAAACTGGCAGTGATGAATTTTGAAGATAGACTCAATTGAGTAACTTGGCACGTAGATTAGGTAATGTCTGAAAATTTTGGCAACTGGTATTTTGTACTATGAAAATACTGTGTAATAATACTTAGTGATTGGAAATTGGATAAGTTGGCAAGTAAGTAGGTATCGGAACAAAGGATGGCACTTATCTTGATGACAATTTGTCCTGTCACGGTCGCCAATTTCTTGTATAGGCACAAGAATGATAGGTAATTGAAATTGGTGTTTTTGAGACGGATCTGTATTTATTTTGAGTTAGATAAGGTAATTTACAAGATTCTGTTATGACATTTTGGCGGATAATAATAATGTTTTTTAGGCTTCATAGAAAATACGGTGACAGTGACAGACTTGACAATTGACAGCTGACAGATAGAGGCGCTCGTACAATGTGTATATCTCATATTATATTGTTATGATTTATTTGATATTTTCTCATGTTTTGAGTGTGACATTTATAATTTTGACAATCTTTGACAGTCTTCATTCTTTTCTTTCATTAGGTAGATATCAAAATTATTATTTCATTTTGTTGTTACACCCTGTATTTATTGACATTTCTACCTAAGATTTAAACAAAGATTTCTTTCACTGGAGAAAGTAGACACTGGTTTGTGGACGTGTTACATAATAAATAAATGTTTTATCATAGTTATGTGGTTGTGGCTAGTTGTAAAACCAGTTCAAATCTAAGCAGAAATTTTGATATTACTATGGATTAATTATTCTTTAAAATATTTAGCTTCGCTCCATTGGTAATCTCGAAGCTTTCCTCGGAACGTTCGGGAACTAACATAATACAGAAAAATTTGATGAAAAACTATTTAATTCTAGCGACTGGCGCGCCGTTGCGCCTACGTATTCGAGTAAATTAAAAAAAAAACTTCCATAAAAACATGTTCTGACAATTGCGAAAATATAAAAGTGATGATCTTTCATAGATTAAGAAACTTTAAAACAGAAATAACCTAAAACCTTTCTTGTAACATTTTTCAGATGCTGATAGCCAGCCCTTCGTAGAGGAGGTGGTGGTGGAGTCGGTTCTTCAAGTTCGATCCCCGGCCAATCGCCAGGCGCGCACCAACACCCAGACGAGTCTACAAGATGGCGCTAGAGTCGCCGAGGCCAAGATTTATCATTAGAATTACAAGAACTACCTATGATTTTTAATAAATAATTATTTGATAGAATTATTTTCCTTAACTTTAATGATAAATTTACATAGCGTATTGGTCTCATGCTTTCTTTTAATATATTATATTTCATCAAATAGCCAGCCAGTTCTCTGCTAGCTTTTTTTTCACAACCATGCGCTGTAAACTTTATTTTTTCTCCGTAACGGTCTTTTCCTTAACTCATATGCTCTGTATGATCCGAATAATCTTGAAGAATTACAATCTTCTGAATATTTCTTAGGGCATAATTTTTTTAAAAATGGTTAAAATAAAATTGTAGATTATAATGTGATAATTATAATGTGATAATGTGAGTGAAGGAAAAATTAGACTGCGTGTACCTATGATTCGAATCTTCTGGCTAGATACCTTCTTTTTCTTTTCTACTTGGTTCACTAATTTCGAATCTTGCCCGCAGTCGATTTTTTCCTTTACTAAAATAACATTATAATCTTAGCATGGAAAATGCAATAAAATGTTACTTTTTCACAAATAAATGTCTAATTTACAACAAGGAGGCCGACGTAGTAGCAGATGCGAAACTATTTTAGTTATTATACTTGGATTATTAATACTCAAGCAAGACAATTAACCAGTCATAAGCTACATAACAGGTTTGCTTGCGTTTATAGATAATATTTTAGATTGAGAAAACCAGCATCTTCATTTACATACCTACCGTTATCTTCTCCACTGTAATGTTTTAATCACATATTTAAATATTGATGATATTTTGTATCGATATAAACTTGTTGTATTATGTATGTAATAGTTAGAAAAAACCTTAACAAGATACTTTTATTTAGTTTGAAATGCAGACTAAATTTTGTTGCTTGTAGCGGAGCCACGTAAAAATGTTTATTATTATCCATTTGTACGAAGTAAATAAATACTTATTAAAATATCACCTCGATTGGTCCCACTCAGGCAAAGGCATCCCTACCCTTCTTCCTCTTCAAATACTTCTTAGTGTTTGTAATGGTTTTTATATTGCTTTTACGTATAGTTAACAACATCCTATTTGTAACCACCACTGTGGGTGTTCATATTTATTTATCAGCTATCTTGCCATTTTATTAAAGAAAGAAAAATTTAGTTTTGGAGAGGTTATTTATTGGAGAGACTTGTAAAGTTATAGAAAAAAAGGTATTGAAATATATCAACTAACTTTATTGTTTTTATAACGTTATAAGTTTAACATATCTGTGTATCTGTTGTTGCATCATAGCGCCCAAATGAATGGACCGATTTTGAGAAGCAGATTTTTTTTGTTTGAAAGGTAACTTGATCGAGAGTGTTCTTAGCTATGATTTAAGAAAATCTGGCCAGCCGTTTGAACATTATCAGCGCTTTTCTGGTTCGTGAAGGAATGTGAGCAACTTGTCGAGCCACATGTCTGAACGAATTGAAATTGGGCATCCTGTTACTTCAATAATATTGCAAGAGATTAGTAACAATGTCTTAATGCTGCGGGGGATTTTAAAATGATTAAAAATGGGTGGCAAACACCTAATTAAATTGCTTCAAACATTTTTGCGTCGGCGATTTCCATGACTCAAATTTAATTCTTTAGTGTGATGTTTATATTGCGTTTAGAAACACATCCGGGCTATTGGTACGGCATACATATGTACATCATTAACGCCAGATATATAGAGTAAACAAGTTATAAATATTTTAAATATTTATGTTTTAAGTTTTTAAGCGTAAACAGACGTAGGTACATAACGCTGCATATTTACATAAGAATGGAAATTTTATTAGAAACTGTGGGTTTTTCCCAGAAATCCACGAGTCTATTGTTCCTAAAACATGAAAATTCATACTTTACCTACTTCCCAACGGGTTCACGACATTTAATTTTTTTTTATGGGTTAGGGAGACGAAAGAGCCGACGGATCGCCTGATAGTAAGCGATTACCACCGCCCATGGACACCCGCAACACCAGAGGAGTCCCAAGTGCGTTGCCCGTCTTTTAAAAGGGGTTTGGGCCTCCGGTAACCCCATTCACTCGGCGAAACCAAACATAAGCGTTATTTGACGCCGGTTTTCTGTGAGGCCGTGGTATCAATCCGGTCGAGCCGGCCCATTCGACCGAAGCATGGCTCTCCCACATTTATATCCCTATGGGCCTATGACAATATTTGGCACAGTCAATATAGCAATAAAGCGTTGGCTAAGTGATAAATAGACGACACGATTGGCGTACCGGTTGAGCGATCGGCTTCTGCGCCACGTATTGTGGGTTCGATCCCCACACGGAGCAAATATTTGTATGATCTATAGGTAGTTGTTTCGGGTCTGGGCGTTTGTGTATGTGGGAATCTGTGTTTGTAAACGCATCCACGATACAGGAGAAAATCCTAGTGGGGAGAAACTATATTTTTATTTATATTATTTTCATATATTATATAATATTTAACAATATATATATTTATTATTTCTATCTGTTTCAGAATAATCACAATAAATCAAATAAATTATTACGCACAATTTTGTATATATGTAGCCTCTAACTGCTGGGCAATTGTAGGTACCTAGGTTACCTACGTTACCTACGTTAGGTACGTCCTGGGATCTTTTTCCAGGCCTGTCAAAATGTCATAATGTCGAAATTCATACTAGTAAGTTAGATTTTGGATTTGTACATTTATTACGCTAGACCCATTGGCATAAGACTTACGGTCAGTCCCAATAACAAATCTGTCGATAGATTCGCTTACTAGAGATAGGATTTTGACATTATTTTTATGGATACATACATATCACGCCTGTATTCCCCGAAGGGTTAGACAGAGGCGTACTTTATGTACACCCACAGTTCGCCTAGTATGTTTAGGTCCCATGTTATAGGGGCCGAGCCTATAGCCATTAACCGGGCACAAATCCAGACTTCGAGCTGCTACTGAGAATTTCATAGAAAACTCAATAACTCTTTGCTCGACCTGGGGATCGAACCCAGAACCTCTAGCGTAGGAGTCCCGCTTGGGACCACTAGACTAATGAGGCAGTCTATTTTTACGGATCTTATGTCAAAATCCTATCTCTAGTAAGCAAATCTACTGACTGATTTCATATTAGGATTCGTAGCGATCTGTGGATGTAGGTAGATTGACTGACTATTGTAGGACTCTGCCTAACCATGTGAGTAATAGGGCGTGATGGTAATTTCATGTTGTATTTTATAGCTATTCATGACATACCACCACGCCTATATTCCCCGAAGGGTTAGGCAGACGCGTACTAATGTACACCCAAAGTTCGCTGGTATGTATGGAGCTGTTACCAAGAATTTCATAGAGAAACTCAATAACAATTTGCTCGACCTGGGGATCAAACCTAAGACCTCTAGCATAGCAACGCTCAGCAGGCTGCTCTGTAGCAGCAATTGTAGCTATTTGAACCAAATTGCCAATAATTTTCTCCATTTTATGACCAGAAGCACCAATTTGGCCTGTGGCGCTGCAAAAACTACAAACTAGGACAGAATATCAAATCGAAATACAAGAACACGTGTACACGTTTCGTACAAATCTACATACGGAATTGTAAAAATTGTCACGATATTAGTTATACAGATAAAGGTTGCACTGATAAATCGGATTGATTTGCATCAGATTATTGACAATACTACGACTGTCACACTGACTGTATTATATAAGATACTATCTGTCAATTCAGTAAACTGGGCACAACAAGTCAGGTGATATTTTTTGGGTCGTTCGTACTTCAGAATGATGACATAAGTATGCCAAAATGGTAAAGCACGGATTTTAACACGTGGGAGAGCCATTCTTCGGCACGAATGGGCCGGCTCGAATAGAGTGATGCCACGGCCTCACAGAATACCGGCGTCAAATAACGCTTACGTTGTGTTTCGCCGAGTGAGTGAGGTTACCGGAAGCCCAATCCTCTTTTAAGGGTCGGCAACGCACTTGTGACTCCTCTTTTGGTGTTGCGGGTGTCCATGTACGGCGGTAATCGCTTACCATCAGGTGATCCGTCTGGTCGTTTGCCCTCCTATCCCATAAAAAAACAACCATCGGTAAAATCAATTGG
Source organism: Acronicta aceris (assembly GCA_910591435.1). Taxonomy (NCBI): domain Eukaryota; kingdom Metazoa; phylum Arthropoda; class Insecta; order Lepidoptera; family Noctuidae; genus Acronicta; species Acronicta aceris. Next base: position 16,338,478 of record OU342758.1, on the reverse strand, counting down.
AGAATAGAGCCCGACATAGGTAATCATCAACCTTCCAGATGGGCCTCTATCTGAGGCCGTCAATGAGGAGTTTCACAAGCTAAATAAAGATTCTACGAATTTGGGAAATCTGTAGAAATCGCTTCAATTTACGTACAAAGTGGCAACAACTTTTTTTTCAACGAATTTCTCAATGATGTGTTGTTGGGAATAGATCATATTCAATCTACAACTTTACAAAATTATCAAAATATTTATCTACTGTAAGGCAAAATTAAGAATCGCGAAATTAATAATGTGCGATTCTTAATTTTACCGTTCGTATAAGATGGCCAGTTGGAACCAAAAATATATCGATTACTCGTACTAGGCTCACGATATCCACGTGGGCTACTGTTACAGAAGGTGGCGAAGAGTTCAGTCCTATAAGATGTTAAGGAATTTCATTTGACTGATGCAATTACAAGATAAATATTTCAATCTTCTTCTTTCTGACTTGTCAAATCAAATCAAGTAATTTTTATTTGCAATATAATATAGGTAAGTACAAAATGTTGTTACAGAATGAGTCAATAAGATGAGTCTGACATCGATAACAAGGGTAACTCCCAATGGGGCATTCGATCATATAATTCATACAATTGCCAATATACCTATCACAGAGTATACTATAGTTATTATGGAAAAAAACTTTTAGTGTACCCTGTCTAGGAACAGTAGAAACAAATAGCAGAAATATAAGAAAAACATTTTTGTTACGATTACGACCCCTGGAGTGTCATGGTTCTTTATTAAATGACTGTGTAATGTGTGTAAAATACATTAACCTTAGGTTAATGATATAACAACTGCAACTAGAGTAGATAGAATGTCCAGGTTTAGACGCGGTATTTTTACTTGCAGTCAAGCAGTGGTGATTAATATATTTTCAAACGTTTACATTGAGTTTAACATTAAGTGTATATGTATATTTACCTATATGCCTTAATGGTACTAACATAATGATGCTCTTGGCGAACCTACAACTACCTACTTATACTATAGCTGTTTGACCTGAACCTACTAATTCTCAATACCAGGTACGGCGTGACTTCAACATAAAATTGGCAACACCACGCCTGCCCGCCAGTTACCGACTATAAACTTGTCGACGGTTGTCAGCTGCCTGGTCCTAGGACATATTCGCGGAAACAACGCCAACGTCCCATCTTACAGAAAACGATTAATTTAATGGTTTGTGTCAATGTATTTAGTATTCGAACTTAGTAAACGAAAGGTTCAGAATCTATTAAAGGAACATAAAAGTCTGAACATGATCGAAATTAACGTCATGCCTGCGTGATTTTCAGCTACCTACAGCAGTTACCTACATGACAAGCCCGTAATCACTTGTGAGTGCAGAAAAAAGACTATAGGTAAAGCTGCTAATAACATTAAAATGACTCCACTCAATCAATTTACCGAGTAGATAAGTTCATTGAAGCTATCATTGGGAAGTCCAGTGGAATTTAAGTTTTGATATATAAAAATCCCGCAGAAATTATACAAGATATTTTGAATTCATGGTCTAACTAAAAATAAAAGAATTTTCGCCATGACTAATACCACAATGACATGTTAAAGCTTGAACGATCAGAATATGAATAGTACATTTAAAGGATTACAAGATGTATTGTTATTAGCACTAGTAAGACGAAAAAGTGGTGGATTGTATCCAGTAATCGTATGCTCTGGGCGTGTGCGCAGACATCACATTGAGTTGCGCACGCGTCACGCATAACGTACTGCGCGCCTTATGCACTGTACAGGCTGTGGTGTTGTTGATGGAAGATTTATTAACATACGGGGCTGAGCATCAAGTCATTTTGTCATTGCTCTGTATATTTCGCATAGCCAAGCCTGGACGGGACAATAGATACCTATCTTATTTACATATCTATCAAGTAGTAGCAGATACATTATGTTTAATTTACATAATTTGATCAGTATATCGATGTACAAACGAAAAAAAGAGCGGTTAATCCATACAAATCTGTATCAATAGACACTTCAATTAATTAATATTTATCCGACAATGCTAGATAATAGATCATCTAGAATTATTATAGTATACTGTTTAAAGGAAGAGCATCCCAAAAAGAAACACGATGTATAAACTCGTCGGTATAATACAATATTTGAATACAATCACCATTAGAACTGAGAGGATCACCGCCACCGTTACGGCGGCGGCGCGGGCGGACCGGCGCACGCGCATCATTCTCTAATACTTGGTATGGAGACCCAATGCCTAGCCCACGCCACGTTATGGTTTCGTAGAAAGACATTTCAATGATTTGTATGTACCGCCCAAATGATTTGTTGCTATGGCGAATCTACGTTTAATTACTTTTGATGCAACTCAACATTTACCGATTCGTGGTACTTTTGAATTTTTATTCGAAGGAGGTAGCGCGGTCTGCATGTGAAATTTAATTGATAAAGAAATTAAATTAAATTTAAATTCTTAACAAGCGTGAAATAATCATATAGGCCCGGTAACATAACATAACATAATCTCGGCACGGGTCTCCTCTCAGAATGAGAGGGATTAGGCTAAAGTCCCCCACGATGGCCTAGTGCGGGCTGGCAGACTTCACACGCCATCGAGAAAATCTCTCGGGCATGCAGGTTTTCTCACAAATAAATAGTTTCCTCACACTTAAATAAAATAAATAATTCCGTATTACATAAAGCAATTAGTAGTTATTAATAATATGGATTCGCGAGGCTATTGAAATTAAAAAAAAAACATCCAAATTTCAATAGAGAAGATGGCTGGGGCTTACCACCTGCTTGGAACCCCATTATAGATTCCATTAAATCAAAATCCAAGCCCAAAACTGCAAGACCGAAGGATACAGTGAGCTCGTTCTGCGTGAATCGAATCGCCAGTAAATAACAAAAATGTAAGGTAGCTGTTAGTAATTGTAACGTTAAGACGTCCAACAACTTAGTCTACCCGTGACCATGGATGCTGTAAAGGATCCGAAACGTCGGGAATCAACTAATATCAATATAACGCGATAAAATTCGTACAAAGTAGTTTTATTTCAATATCTTGTCAACATAATGAGCGAAGCAGGTGATATAGATAATCATCCTTTTTTATGGATTTAGTCGGCAAATGAGCTGACGTGCCACCTGGTGGTAAGGAGTCATCGTCGCCCAAAGACACCTGCATCACCAGAGGAGTTGCTGATGCGTTGCCGATCTTTAAGAGCCGCTACAGACTGTACACTGCCAGAGCCGCAGCAACCAAGGGAACTGGCTCTTACGTGCAAAAGTCGAAACACACACTAATGTGTTTTACGACAGACTCCGACGTAAGGGGTCGCCAGCCAGTTACACCCCAAGAGGTCTTACCACCGAGCAAGTCAGATATTTTCACGCGTCTAGTTAGCCAGCTCTAGTGACAACTTTCGAAAAAAAAATTCGCTAAGAACCTTGGAACTGAGTTCCATTGCGACTTAAAATTATATCAATAATTCTTTACAGATGCATTGTTCCGTCAGATACCACCCATGTCGACAAATCAGTACCTGCGACCAATCTATTTATATAGAATTCTTAGAATGTTCAAATCCATTGTTTTGTTTGTTCACAAATTGAAAGGCTAATCTCCATATGTGCTGTCAAACGCATATACGATTTTAATGCAGTCGAGACAAACTCATTTGTAATCAACCAACATAATTGCACAAAATATTTTAAAGATTTAAGCCATAAAACCAATTAAAATGCACATGTATTTTTATTTGCATAGTAAAAAAATACAATGAAATATTCATTTAATTGCTCGTTCCGTAGACCTATTGTCTAAGCGACAATTTATAGCGTAGGTTGACAAGGAGTACCAGATATTTAAAAAAAATCAGTAACGACCTCGTCAAGGATTTAAATGCCGGCTCTATTATTTGCAGCTGTTTTTACCGAATTTATAACAACTAGGAACAATAAAAATTCTTAAAATGCAGAAGGCATTTTTAATCGGGATGTATCAATGAGGTCGTAAATTAAAAAATGGTTTTGCGTGACTAGAATGAGGATGGGCTTCCGCAGAGCTCCAATATAAGGTGCGAGAATTGTTGGAGGGACTGAGAGTAAAAACCAATGTACTATTGTATGTGAGTAACCGATGATACAATCAGGCGGCAATACCACTGGCCGGTAGGTGCGTCATAAAGCAACAATAGAAGACATTGACGTCATAAAAGCATAAATAAAATTAAAAATTTAGCTAGGTACTGTGTCCAAAAACATCAAGTTTCTGCTCACAGTCCAATTTATGACTCAATAGCTTCGATCATAATCCAACACACTGACTTAGACAAGTGCGGATAGTTGGAAATACGAAATCCTTACAATTATTTTTCTAACTGAAATTGTAAATACAAAATTAGAAAATATTTCCCCAATAGCAATTATAAATTATGTATACAGCGAACCTGCGCACGCGGCCACAAGAGGATAAACATAAGACATTCAACGCTTGTAATGATCTACATACTACCAACAAATCAAAATTGATCGTGAACTTAGGCACGTATTCCTTGTAGATGGGTATATCACACAAAGAACAGGAAAATTTCATGTCTGTCTGTACAGGCTTGACGTAGAGATGTGGCCGATATGCATTCAATAGCCAGACTATGGACAGACGTGAAAGGGTGCACGTGCGACGACATGCGCTTTGTCGTCGATTGTTTTTCGAGCTTATATGAAAAAAACTATTCCGCATTATGCTTTTTTGGTCCGAGTTTTGAAATTTTACGGGATATTTAAGATGATGATAATGCTCTATGTTATAAATTGGATATTGAGATGAAAATAATATTGTACAATTATATTTTTTATTTAGAATTTAAATATACTTAAACAAACATTGGTCTAGTCTTGTTTTTATTTTTATGAAATGCTGAGATTAACCTTGTACATATAAATTAGTAGGTAGGAGCTAAGAAATTCAAGATGCAGATATCTTTGAATTTTCTTTCTGACATTGAAATCTAAGAAACAACTAATATAAAACAAGCCATTCTAAGACATGGTAGATAAACGTTAGCTAAAAACTCTTTTCTTAAAAAATTCAAAGCGTAGTGAAGCGTGAATTCAAATAAGACCGTGATAAGAATAAACACATAATATACATGATACATGTTAAACAAAGGATAGATTCGGCGCGAACTTCAACTTTGCAGCTAAAAGGATTGCCGACAACGGCTATAAATTCTGCTGACCCATTAAGGATCCCTATCCAGAAATAAATCTTCAACATAAGTATTACAGTACGCTGTCCAAATTGCCGACGAAATGGCTAGCAGTGCAAAATGGAATACCCAAAATAATAATATAAATGAACATAGTGTAACGCTGAGAATATTTAAGGCTGATTGTTCACCGTACCCCGCCAAATTATTATTTTTTAATTTTTCAAATTGTAGTTCTATAGGGAATCTTTGAAAACATGCGACAAATCAAAATACTTATACAGTAATTTTTTTTTATTTAAGTATAATTTAAATATAATCTTTTTATTTTTAAAGCTTTTTTTTTCTTTGAACTGGCTTACTGCTGGTTGAAAACCAGCGCCACACATTCCGTATGGCATACGCTGAACCAGCGCAACTTAGATATAATAAGTATAGTTAGATACTTAGTCTACTACTTGAACGCTTTGGACTTACTATCATTTACAATTTTTTCCTATTCACGAAAAAAGAAGCTGTAGAGACGCACGAAATGATGTCAAACTCTCAACACTAAAAAAGTAGTTATAATTAATTATTCTATCCAAACTTTCTTTGTTACACAGATATTCTTAGATTTTAATTTGTCTATTCTAGGAACAGACAGTATCTAAATAATGATACAATCGCAATAATTACTGCCATGATTTTAAAGCCCGCCAGGTCTCTAATAACTATCTTAACAGGTATAGAAGGTACCATTTTCTACCTCCCGAAACCCATAGAGACATAAATGACGTTTGCTATTTAATGAATATAGCTAATAGTAAGGTCGATTGTCCTGAATTATTGTCTACGACAGCGTGCACTCCTGTCTGTGCCATCCGCCAAGACTAAGTATAGAGCCAAAACATTCATCTCACGTGCATGTAGCACCTTTAATCAATTACCGTTTGAAATTTACCTATATTACTCAAGCACTAGTTCAGTTAAAAAACTCGTAGCCAATTATTTTTTTTCTTTGTGCCTAACCCTAATGTTAGTTCTAGGAGAATGATCATTACGACTGGCACTCCTATTTGATTCCCTTATGTTCGATACTGCACTCACTGTAATTTCGTTTTATAATTTTATCCCATGTTAAGTTATCACTTAGTTAACTGCTCTCATGATTTCTAAATTTGCAATTTATCTGTGAAGATTTTTAATTGGCACTGGATGAACTATTTATCTCGATGATTATGATGTTATTTGTCTGTAAAACTTCCTTGCAATAGATAAATGAATCTAGAATGGATTACAGATCTACAAATTGCGAACATCCAATTGAAATTTGAATTGAAAATTGGCATCACCTTATAGAGTTAGCTAACACACGAATTTCCCATAAAAATTATAAAAATAGTTAAAAAAAGGGTACCAATATTACTTTGCTTCTATTATGAAATTCATCAAAACGACGTCAGCGACGCAGATCTAACCAAAATGGGTTACAGATATTCTATATACGTAAACAGAAAATATTGTATAATTTTAGACTATAGGTACAACATTTTCTAGGTATAAATTCACTCAAGACACACGGGCATATGATACAAAACAAAGATATAGATATATATCTATTTATTCCGACTACTACTGAACAGGATTTTTTCAGTAACATAAGTTCAGAGATGATACATAGAAATAGACAAAGATTAACACGAACAAGCCCTATATATTTTATATATAATTATATATATCCAAGTAATAAGTAAATATTAAGGTCACGATTTGTCTTTACATCGACCTTAAAGAATTATCGAAGTCACCGTGGAACCTCAATCGATGCTTATCTACAATTGACGAATGGCTACAAAATCCTATGACCCTTGCCGGATCTCTTGGAAGACGTAACGTCCCTTGCGACTTTACCCATAACTCTTATTTCTATGTACTACAACCCCGAAATTTATCAGCCAACTGAATTTTAATACTAACGATGTCAATTTGCATATGCATAATATGCTAGTTTATGTAGGCTTTGATTAAATTTATGTCTTATTTTCAAATTCAAAGTCACAGCTTTGAGTGGAAACTGCGTTGTGTTTATGTTCGATCTTAAACAGTAAAGATTTATTTTTATGGCAAAACAGACTATAAACTATATATTCAGAATTTAAATATAGAACCCCATTATTTTAAAAATAGAATTTATTTAATCCTATAATAACATTCTCCTAGACATTATCCCCTGTATTTAGTCGGATTGCGCCTGGGTGTGTTCCAGACAACATTCTTGTCATGTAAAGATACAAGTACGCATACGATTAATTCCAAACACATAATGCTGTACAAGGATTGGACTAATTTTTTAGATGTAGGTAGACACTAGACCAATCAATCAATTATGAAAGTAAGTGTCTATTGAATAAAATATAACATTGCTTAAAGTAACATTGAATGTAACTGTAGCGGTTTTAGGAGGTCCTTGCACTGTCTCTTTAGCAGTGATATCAGGTTATCAACATGTCGTATCGCGCCATCAGACAGCTGGCGCGCAGTCAGAATGTCTGCCGAGGCCGTATGCAAGTGCACTACCAAGAACACTTTGTAACGCAAATTATTTTTTGTCATCAGGGAGTTCTGGAGTACGCTCCGAATAATTAACACCTCTATTGAAAATAAAACAATTCAAGGAGGTCGAAACTTAGGCATTCTATTGTTTGGTGTTAATGGAATTTGCTATTGTTTCATATGAATTGTATGGGCCAGTTTCGGCGCCTCAAATCTCTTTATAAGCCAATCACATATTCAACTTATTACGCAATACCTATCAGTAGATTTGTAAAAAAACTTCAATACGAAAAAAAATCAAAGTCGGTCATATGCCACCGAATTTATATGAAACACTCGGGAAATCGATACTGACAATCAATCAATATTAGGCTTAATCAGCTTATAACAAGCAATGCGTATGCGCAGTGCACGAATATACATAAAAAACATATAGGCAGAAGAATAGAGAATTTCCTCCTTCTTTAAAATCAGTTAAAAATCCAAGTTTAATATCTGACGTTGTGAGGTAGACGTTCCGACTTGGTACAGGTGTTCAAACATGACATGAGTCTTGTAGAGCATGAATCAGGCCGGCTTGCTGGCCATACTAATAGGCCGTGTGCGACGTTTCCGGCATAAATCCACCAGCTTACATCTCCGTGCGTGCAAGCAGGCAAATTTGTCAGTTATGAACATTTTAACGGAATTTATGCCGTGGGCACCGATGGTATCGGCACAAGTAGTGGCTGAACACGGAGATACCATCGCCGGCTTTGCTACTACCGTACTCAAATCTCTCACGTGGGTGAAATACAAATATGTATGGATTTTAATATTATAAATTTCGGACATGTGCAAACTTTAGCCTCTATTGGCACCGCGAATACGTAAAATAATTTCTTAGGAAATGATTGACGTCGCAGACTGTACGGATTACATTTTTAAGGTCCTCCTTAGCATTCACTCCATGAAACCTTACAAGTAATCAAATCAAGTCACTGTGTATGGATATCATTCCGTATATTCTTTTATAGAAATATGATTAGAGAGTTTAAAAGGTTTATGACATCAATATTGAGTAGGTTTGGACCAGACACTATATCTTAAAACGAAAAACATCAAAAGCCCAAAATTCAGACCAATATAATTGTACTAATATAATTCTTAAGCCTTAGCCAGAGACCAAGTGAAATTAGTTAAAAAGAGTAAAAACATCACAACATATTGATATTTTCAAGTACCATTTTCCGCAATGTTTATAAATAGTGTGTAATTTATACAATTCCAAGTTTCTAAGAAGTAGTTAAAAATCTAGTAAACATTGTTTTACTAACGTTATAAATCTCCATGAATGAACCTTTTTGTCATTCCACGTAGGGTCGGATTTATGCAGGGCGATCGCTAACGCAACATAATGCGTACACGCATCGAACAGTTCGATTTTTCCATATTTATAGCAGTTTGTGTTGCAAATTCACACGATGATGCTATAAATACATAAATGGAATTACTTACACTGGACAGTTAACAAAAAGAGTCTTTGAACCCTTGGTATTGAACGATAGTTAGTAATTTAAAATTATAATATTAATAAACATGAAATAGAAAGAATCAACTACAAATCAAATAAATGCTTCTCCGAAATGAAGCCCATTGCTATTGTAAAAGTCTGACTCATCGAGCAGATCTTGGTGCAGTCTCATGCAAAAAACACCAAAACAAAAAGTTCAACGGTTCACCTACCTAATGGAGATACGTGTTGCGCATGAGCAGGTCTCCTCTAGGATGTCTCCGATAACGGTTAGAACTCTGCCGAATATTGTAAAATGGTCGAAACCCGCGCGGGTGCAGGCGGCGGCCGTGTCCCGCATCCCAATTAGTCCTGCCAGAGCGGACTATATAACGCGAAGCATGGTTGAGGCCAGCATACACTCAGAAGCAGTATAACGCACTACACCCTTCGGTCTACAAAGGGTATCGAATAGTGATAAAAGAAATATTCATAAAAATAATAATAATGAAGTTGGTATTTTCTCTGGTGGTGTTAAGCTGTGCGCTGTTCGAAGCGAGAGGATACCCTTACGCGTATTATCCCTCTTACGGAAATGTTGATTCTCGTGAGTACCTACACTAATTAATTTTCTTTTTCTTAGTGAAAATATTGAGGCTCGATCATATTTCAGCAGTGATATCCAATTGTTTAGTTGTTAAACCACTAACTTGCCGTGAACGGTGATCCGTGTTCGAATTGGGCGCACGCTCCTCTAAATTTTTTAATACATGTGCGGTTTGGATAGGTATTGAATTGCTTTGAAAATTAAATGGAATATCGTGGTCTTAAATCTTGAGTCTAGTACCTGAATCTTGCACATCTGAGGATTTAATAAAATTCTGGATAGTGCGTGAAGCAAATCAGTTTAGATTTGTTAGGCAAAGTTAATTATTTTAACTTTACCTTTAACTTGTTATAATAAAATATACTATATACTTTCATTATCGTTAGATAATTATAATGATGTGCTATTTATTGTTTGTTACACAGTGTCATACGGTGATGCCAATCGCGGTGGGATGGCACTGAGTCGCTACTACAATCCGTACTATAACCCTCGCGCCGTCGGCGGTGGCATGGCCGCCTTCATGTTCCGCCAACCCGAGGCTGAGCCCACTCCGCAGCAGTCCGGCCAGTACTACCTGCCTGATAGGCGCCGCCAGACCCAAGATGAAGCCAACTTCATACCGCCACAACAAAACGAAGTCTACTACCCACAACCACAAGAAAATACCGGTTTTATCCCCACTGAAGCAACTGAACTCGCAGACCCATCTGAAAAAGCCGAAGTTGCTCCAACTACTGTAAAAGCGGTAGCAGTTCCCGAATTGATTGAGCCTGAAGTCGAGGAATTACCCGAGGAACCCGTCCAGAAACCGAAGAAGGCTGTGAGCAAGAAGAAGCAAGTGAAGAGGCCGATTGATGAAGAGGACGAAGACGAGTATGAGCCTAAAATGCCTGCTGGTGCATTCTTCCCTATGTTCTTCGGATGGGGTCGCCGGGCCGGTGGCGGCCCTGGTGGAGCCACTGCCGTCGCTAATGCGTATAGCACCGGTAAAGGTGGAGTAGCCACGAGCCATGCAGTCTCCTATGGATCTCCCAGGCCAGAAGAGAGATCACAAAATTAATAATTATTGCTAGAGATAAGTGTACATTTTATATCTTCATGTTGTTATAGATATACTTTTATATGTAAAGATTTAATGAGCATTCCATCATTAATACAAATAAAATTTGCCATTATTTATTTGTTGCATTTTTAGTTAGACGACTCTAGGTATTTGTTACATACACCTTATGTATTAACATTAGCAAACTGCAGTTGGGCGTCAGACTTGTAACTAATGAATTCTTATCAGGTATTATTTCTATGAATATTGTTTCCGTAACTAAAAAATCATTTAAATAAGGTAGATTGTCCATGTAGTTTAATATCATAAACATTTATGATAAACGTAGACTCAACGCTTTGTCTTAATATTTTTATTAGTAAACCCCTAAATAATAAATACAAGATCTAATATTTTTTCTGTATAAAATATCGAACTACCAACAATGAGCTTAGCCGATAATAGGCTGTTATAAAAAAATGAGATGATGATGTCATTATTTGAGAGCTAATTAAATGATGGAACGGAAAATAATAGTAAGATCTAGGCTGACATCGGAGCAGATCATGATTAAGACACTAATATAACATAAGTAGAAGAAGTTGAATAAACTCCTGCGTATTCGTTCTTGAAACTTAAAGAAACATGCAAAAATTGCTTCTGATGTTCATTGCGATTCCTTTTATTTATTGAATTGTAGATAGAAGGTACCTACTCTTTATTATTTATTATTAGTCCCTATAACTTTCTCAATCATCGTCACATTAATTTACCCAGCCTTTCGTTTAACACTACAAGTTATGTCAAGAGCTCCTGCGGCGTAAGCTAACCGTCGTCATTGTCGCGAAACAATAAAATAGCATACGTGATAGCGGTAGGTAACAGTTTGTATGAGCCTATTATTATCTTGTTAGCACAGAGTCGCATGTAGTCAGAAACTTGTTGCTATTTATCAGAGATTTCTATGGTGGTTCATGGATAAACATGTTTTTTTTCTAAAAACGCATTATAATGAGGGCTACCATTTTTACTCTCACCACATGTCGCAACTGGCGAGTAAGATCCTGCAGTAGTTTTTAAAGTTTGATAATACGCGCGTGAACTAATGAACACCTACATTTAATCATAATATACCGTAAAAATTACTAGCATGCCGCAAATATATGTAGGCCTGTTCGGAAAAAAAGGATGACATAAGTTTCCGAAAGAGAAAATTGTCAGAAAATAGTAACAATCATTGACCCGTAACTCACATTTGCCTTAATTAATCTCATGGAAAAATTTTCACTAAATATTGTAATTAGTAATAAACTAGCGTAGCCCACAAATAGAATAATTTGACATTTCAGAGACCTCGCTCTACACTAGCACCTCTAGCGGCGAATTCACACGTGGTAGCCCTTATTGAGTTCAAGAAGCCTTTTAATAGGCTATTTGACTAATGTTTGAATACTTAAAAATATCAAGCTGAGTGAAAAATTAAAATAAATACAAATCATATTCTGAAAAATATATTTAAATTGGTGAATAAAGTTCAAAGAAGCATTTAAAAGATTTGGTGGGGATTGAGAGGGGATGCTTTGTCCCTTTCCCCCAAATGAGTGTTAGTATAGGATTTGTATTGTGCATTTTGTTTTCGTTGATGGGTTCTATTTATAGTAAACATTTGCATAAGACTATAAAAAAATATCAGTCAAATAGCCTATTATAGCAAATAACAAGTCAAGCAATCGCAGTCCGCGATAAGGCCGCCCATTGTATATTTGTAAAACTGTTGGATCCTATACCTATATTTGTGTTTTTATTGGTGTACAATAAAGTATATATAAATAAATAACAAGATAGCTCGCCTAATTTTTTTTTCCGCAAATAAGTCTAGGTTTTAGATAACATTATGATGCCAAGCAAATCGTGAAAAGATCGCGACATTAATTATACTATACAATATTTACAACTGAACTTTTGCTTATAAATCCTTAAAAAAACTTATCAAAAACTGTGCCAACTTGTTGCCAACGGTCAAAATTGTCAATTTAGACAACTTCTATAAGTACATTAACGATTTTCATGCAAATAGTTTAGTAGCTAGTTGTGAACGTCGTAATTACTACTGCTATGAAAATAGAAAAGTTTCTAATTAAGTACCTAATTACTATTATAGGCCTAAAGTAACATTTGGAAGAGCCGAAAATCAAAAACCTTTATATAATTTAAAGTTACATTAGTTAAAGCTTATTCCCGAGACAAACAAACGTATCAAAAGAAAATATATGAAAACAAACATATTTAAAGCCCCTTAAATAATATATAAAGCCAGGCAAGCGTACGACATCAGTCGAACACCATCCAAATTAATTAGAAGTTAATTGATGTTATATTCTGAAAAACATATCTAAATATGTTTTTGCAAAAAATAATCCGATTCCAAGATCTGCTGTAGAATGTTAGGATAATTATAGCAATTAAAAACAAACGAGAATTTCAACTGGATGTTTTTATTTAATAAACAACGGAATTTACAGTATTTCTTTACACGTGGACAGAAAATTACGTTGTATAAAAATACAGAATTACAGACATTTTTACATTTAATTCTACATATTTCAAACATCTTTACGCCTTCCTAATAATTTCTGGGATACCGTAGGCAATCGCATCACTTTTGGCTGCTCCTCCTCGACCGATACTGAACGCGTTTGCGACAGCAGTTGCACCACCCAAGCTGCTACCCGATCCAAAGAACATGGGGAAGAATGTATCAGTAGGAAACTTAGGGAACCTAGGATAGATTTCGTCTTCGTCATCATCATCGTCATCGTCATCCACCGGCCTCTTGACCGGCTTCTTCTTGTTTATTGCTATTTTAGGCTCTGGAACAAAAACCTCCTGTTCTTCATCGATGTTAGTTTGCACTAATTCTGGAATAGCAACCGCTTTAGGAGTTGGATCAGCTTCAACCTGTTCTAAAGGCTCAATGAAATCGGTTGCTTCAATAGGTATGACAGCGGGACCTTCCGAAGGTTGAGGGTTGACTTCATTTTGTTGCGGCGGTGTATCATTAACCTCCAACAAGGCTTGGCGACGTCGATCAGCTTGCTGAAATTGACTCAACTGGTGCGTGGAAGACTCAATGCTTGGGTGCCTCAACGCGTAGGTGGTTGGGCCACTTCGGACGGCGCGACGATTGTAGTATGGATCGTGGAACCGACTCAACACCATACCGCCTCGATTAGCGTTACCATAGGACCCTGTGAAAATATTTTTATTCGATTATTTTAAATAACCTGAGCTACTGAGGAACTCCTAGGGTAGGGAAATAAAAATGGGAAAAATTTATTGATAATCAAAGATTACTTCAAAGATAACCAGCTTGTTAAATAATATACTAGAAAGACGATCCTAAAAGGCCAAACCAAATTTATAAAATAAAATATAGTATAAATCGGAGCCTGAAAATAACTGTATGTAACTAACTAAATCTGTCAGTAGAATACAACTGAAGAGCTACTTACAAGTATCGACATTCCCAGATGATGTGAAGACTGGGTGCCCTCTAGCTTCGAGCAGGGCATAGCTGAACATCATCAGCCAAAATACCAACTTCATTTTTAGATATTTTTTTTATTTCAATTCGAAATAATGTTGTGCGGTAAACTGCCTGTGACAATGTGCTTACAATAACCAGATTTCGCGTTTTATAGTTAATTCTATTTGAACTCATTGGGATGCGGCTCACGAATTTCGGCTTGCACTTGTGTATTGTTCTGTACGTTATATGTTATTAGCCACTTAGAAGAATATCCATTGGGTTTATACAAGTGTTGGATGTAAACCAGATTTTAGTCTACCTTATCTATAAGGTAATTAGAGCCCTAATTCAATTTGGCCATGTCAGTAAATGACATAAGTAAGGAATTTTATAAACTAAGTGATGGGACCAGGAGATAGTTTCCCTATTATCTAGCTTAAATTTAATAAAGAGTATGGCTATTTGGATATCTGATTTTTTTTGTATTTTTATATATTTTATGATAAACATGTTTTTGATCATTGTAGTGACATAATCATTGTATTAACGATATACAGTTTACACTAGATTAGGGCCCAGGGGATTTACATGTCTTTTATGTCAAATAAAATTTCATTTCAAAATATCTTTGCATGAGTCGCGTCACAAAAAGGCTGATATCATACATTATTTAAAAACCGAAATTTTGCTAATTAAGTAACTACACCCAGTAACTTGACCAATCCAAGACGTTGAAATCTTTATGAACAAGATTCAGACACACGAGATACAGTCTCTTGACTTATCATGGTAAATACCATCTACGGTCATTAGATTTAGAATTTCCCAAAAACCAATGAAAGCATAATTATCTTTCATAATTATACAAATACTGAAAAACCTGAACGTGTGTGGGAAAAATCCGCAGAGTATTGTTTTGATGATATTAATTTATACTATAAATAATACTCACCTACCTATCGTGTTTTTACAAGATATAATTGCTAAAAATGGGGGAATCCAATTGTTGTGTCCTCGCATTATTATTAGTCAACAAAAAATACCGGATGTTATTCACAAAAGATTTATTCAAATAAAGCAATTCGTATTTTAGAGCAAATGGAAATGTTGCTACTAAGCAAGTGTTAATTATTTTAAATCGTGATAAGTATTATTGTGTGATGGTTCGTTAAACAATGGGAGATTTGCCGGCTCTCATTATTATTCTGTTTGTTTTTATTTCCATCATAATGTACCTACCTACATGACCTTGAAGATTCATTAAAAACAAACTGACTGAGTAATGGTTGAAGTAAGCAAGGTCGTGTTTCATTTTCCAGTATGGAAAATTAAGCATCTCTCTGTTAATAACGGAAAAAATCGGAATCAAAATAGGTCCATTCGTTTGGGAGCTACGATCCAACAGACAGACAGACATACAGATACACACGATAAACTTATAACACCACTCTTTTCTGCGGGGGTTAAAAAATCATCCACAGTTTGAGTTTGGGTTTGTGTCTGGTTAATAGCGATGGGCTTGTCTCTCAGTACTTCATCTCCGCTAGACCCTGAAAATGAAACCAGTGACAATAATTTTCCTACGTTTGTCCCGCCTGTCAGGACTGTTAGTCATATCCGATTGTTATGAAACCCTCGAGTGCGCCGGTCTCGCGTGACGTGACCGGTTTCTGTTTTTTATTCGCAAGATATGTTCCACAACTTTGTCGACCTTGTACACCTAGACAAAGCGAACAGAAGGCCCAAAGAATTTTCTGCTTTAAATTGTCTAACTATTTGATATTATGTATAATTCAAGCACACAATTATTTAAATGATGTACAGTACGCGCGACATAACTTGGCCGGATTGAAGTTAGCTGTTTGTCAGTTTTTGGTTGCGCAGTACACAATTTTTAACGTAAACAATCCACTGCGCATTAAAACGGCGAACTTCACTCCGGCCAACTTATGCCGCGCGTACTGTAAATAGTTATAATCATATACCTACTTACATAAAAAAATAGTAAAGAAAATAATTTTGGATGTATTTTATTACAATAGAATTATTACTCGATCCGGTTTCCTTAGCATATGAAAAATAATGTAGACTTAAGCGAATATTGGACATATAAAATTAAAATCCGGTCCGGTTTAATTTCAAATACCAAATTTACATCTTCTCTGTATTATATGTGTGTGATGTCATAGGTAATTATCTAGTCGTTATTTTTACTTTTATATGATTTATGGCAGAATATACTTTTTTTTCTTATCACCCCTCTATGCCTCATGCCCACAAAATAACATATCTGACACCCTAACTCCGAAACTCAAGCTTGGTTGCCGACCTTTAAAAAGGGGATTGGGACTCTGGTAACCTCACTCACTCGACGAAACACAACGTAAGCGTTGTTTGACGCCGGTTTTCTGTGAGGCCGTGGTATCACTCCGGTCGAGCCGGCCCATTCGTGCCGAAGCATGGCTCTCCCACGTAAAAAAATATGTTTTTATTTCATTTTATATTTTTATTGTGATATATAATTAGACATTCAATATGCGTCAAGGCTGCAAAGTCATGCCAAGACAAATTTGATATTAAAAGATATACAGAGTAGAATTTCTGAATGTATCTACTGCTTTGTGATCATTCAACCGTCAATGTAGATCAACAATATAAAAAAAAATAAAGGCTTCGTTATAATCAGTTTTTTTTTATTCCCATGTTGATGGAAAATATATCTGGTTTATCTAACCAGACGTAACCATAGTACTCAGATCAGGAAATGCTAATCCAGTTTTTCTGATGAGTTGATGTTTTGTCTTTGTATCTGTCTAGTGCCTGTAGTTAGAGTAACAAATGGCCGCACTTGGTTGGTAATTGCACGATTATAATACTCGTTTAATCGACATTAATAAAAGTACTAAGTTCTTATATAGAATGTCATGAACATTGATGTAAAATAAAATAAAATACAAATGTAGAAATAATATGAACATTGATTTAGGATTGTAGCACTACTAATGCCTTTTACTTACCTACATAACACACTATCAAAACGGTGTAAAAATTTAATTACACCAGAGATCCCTAAACTTTTTTATGTTGTCGACCACTTCGCATACTTTTCGGTTTTGGGTAGACCCCTCTTTGCTCAATTTTTAATTTTGCAAATTGAATATACCATCACATGGATCCCTATTTTTCCCCCTGACTGGTCTATATCGAGCCCCAGGGGTCATCGGCGACATACAAGGAAGGACCCCTTGTATGTCGCCGATGACCCCTGGGGCTCGATATAGACCACTTTGGGTATCACTGAATTACACTTTGTCCTGGGAACCAAACCCAACTGGTAAAACAATAAGACGGACAGTCAGGAGAAAAGAATGCATTTTCCTTTAAAAAAATCCGTCTAAAAAATAAAAGAAATTAACATACATTACGTAACACAGGTCGTTGCCCTCATTTCAAATTATTTAATCTGTGACTTAACTAATTCTTTAATAGATACAAAAACTTCCCCTGAACATTGAACTTTATTTTTTTTTCTTAATTCGCATCAACAATCACGTATAGAGGTTAACCTCAAACGCTTCCAAGTAACTCGTTATAAGATAGTTATTAAAGTAGATAACAAATTGTACCTATTACCTACCTATTTCATATACTTTTCTTGAAAGGTTAATAAATATAATTTAATTTCTGCGAATAGCAATTAGCCTTAGGTTGAATCAGGGTACTAATTATTTTGGGGTTTTCCCAAGTATTCTTAAAATATGACTTCATACACAACTTTGCAATTTAAATTTAGTTATTTTAATAAGATTAATAAGACAATACGAATATAATGTTTATTGTTACTTTATATACCTACATCGTGTAACATATTAAATCACATCCTCAAAGTAGTTTGTTCAGAATCGGCTGCTGAATCAATTTCGGTCATTTTTGTGTGTTCTTTAGTTTTATTTATAACTGTCTTTAAGATAATTCATTTAAATAAATCAAATCTTTGTTTATTTTCTATTGATTAATGGAATTTCTTTATTACTGCATTTAAAGTCTTACCTATGCCTTTTCTTTTGATTAATCATCGTTTGTATCGACTGTTCAGCTAAACGGTGGCCGTAATTTACTTAGTTTTCATTATTGTTAGGATAAAATAATATCTGTATTAAAAATGACCAAAAGGGCTTCAGTAGCCGATTCTAAACAAATTACTTTCAGGGTGTGCGTTAATTATGTAACATGATGTAGGTATAGTAATGATATAATATTTTTTTAACAACAAAAGCTATTGCAAAGTGCATTATACAACGATATAATTATGTACTTCACCGGTTGGACGACAAAACTTTACAAAATGCGCTCCATTGATCAGTTAAATTCTCAATTTTGCAGACGTAGATCCCCAAATGGCAAGGTGCCACCTTAGCCGGCTCTCAAATGTGTGAAGACGACTTAACCAAAGAGCCGGCTGAAGCTATTAGATAGCGAATGAATTGGTGACCACTGTATGCCAACGCACAATAATTACTAAACACCGTTTTTATAGGTATTATATAATACTTGCCGAAACAAAGTAGGTACCGTCACTATAAAACAATCCGATGATAAATCAAATTGCATTATATTACTAGTCTATACTTATAATAAATCTGTAGAGAGGTCAATTCTGTACATGAAATATATTTCCAAAATAACTATCAGCGGGTGATTAGTGATCGATACTGACGCCAAAAATGCAATCAGTAAAATTTTTGTGTCTGTCTGTCTGTGTGTCTGTCTGTCTGTCTGTGTGTCTGTCTGTCTGTCTGTCTGTATGTTCGTTATAGAAACAAAAACCACTCGACGGATTTCAACGAAACTTGGTACAATTGTTCTTCATACTCCTGGGCAGGTTATAGTATACTTTTATCACGCTACGATCAATAGGAGCAGAGCAGTGAAGGGAAATGTTGGGAAAATGAGTGATTAAACGCTAACGCGTAACGCTACAACCCTTAGGAACGGGGCAACGCAGGTGAAACCGCGGGCGAAGAACTAGGGAACAAAGTAACTATTCCACGCGGACGAAGTCGCTGGCAAAAGCTAGTTATGAATAAAAAAATAAACACGTAAAAACCATTTTAAAAGGAATCCCAAGTTAATACCGAGATCCCACCCGGATGCGGTTTGTAAAATATATTACTTGAGAGCAAATCGTGACTACTTCGATATTCCTTACTTTGTTCAGAAAATCTATAGGTATTTAGAATCTAAATAGGTCATCAAATGATTGGTATCAACAATTAAAAAGGACGTATTACATTATTTATAACACAGATATTACCGGTTGTAGACACACGTCTATAAATGTTTATTATTTATAAATATAAATAAATACATTGAAGTTTATGTTTGTTCACTAGTATCAGTATTGATAGATAATATGACAGTAAGATATCACACTTTTTTCTGCAACATCCAGCCTTCTTCCTTTGTCGGAGGGTTATTTCACATACCTACTGGCTAAAGCTGCAAGGTCTTTCTTGGCAACATTCGGTTCAGTGTTCCTCACAAGTCTCGTAAATCAATGTGCATATAAGAATCGTTAAAAGAAAGAACATAATTATTTTAGCACGTGAGATTCTATTTGGCAGAAGTTCATGATAAATGTCTTTGAATGATTCCAAGTAATTGTATTTTCGAAGGCCCAGTACTTACACAAAAATTATAAGTTATAAGTTGCCATAATCATCATGTTCTACCCGTACATTCCTGGCCCATCCAAGTCTGTCCAATTTGTCCTATGGTTTCAACGCCATCAAACCATCTTCAGTTGGTGTGTCAGTAGGTAAATTTTCTCCTCTCGGTATTCATTCTGTCACGGCTCTACACGATCGTCAGTCGTTTAATCATTTTTATTTGCAGTAGGTATAAAATGATAAAGGTTTGCCTTTTATTCTCTTGAAACAATCTCTTCGTAACTTTCCACGGCATCTGTATGAACGAGAGTGAAAACCACGCGGGCCCTGATTTGTTATCGGCCTATAGGCTCCCCTTATCGTTTATTTTTACGAAAACGTTACTACGGTTAGTAACATTACAATTTGAGAAGGTTGGGCAAAACTGCAGTTTACGAAAAAATCGGTAAAATTACATTACGTAAAATTATATATTAATCTTAACTGTTGCTTTCAAATAACCTGGAGCCTGTAAAAGTGCATAGGATTCCGTAAAGCCGTTTTTCTTACTCAAAAACCAAAGTTGCAGGATATAGTTAACTAATAGAAACGTGGTAAACAAACATAACAAGGTCAGAAGCGCATCTGTAGGCAGTGGCGTCATTGTGGGCGTCACCTTTAATAAGCAGAAATAACTTAAGTCTATATAGACAACATTCAAGAGACGAGAGGTGAAAATGTCAAGACTACGAAGATTTTTTCATATCTTTTAAGTACCTTCAACGCACTTGTGACTCCTCTGATATTGTGGGTGTCCATGGGCGGTGGTAATCGCTTACCATCAGGCGATCCATCGGCTCCTTTGTCCTCCTATCCCATAAAAAAAACTTAGGTATTGAAAATGTTGCCCCACCCAGTAAAATTAAGAAACCCAGTCACATTAAGAATCTGTTGGTGGTCCAATTATTTTCCTGAAGGAAGATAAACATAATATGTTTACTACGCGCTGGAACGCGGTAAAACAGTTTGGTGGTATGAGGTACTCGCGAGAGTAGTAGCAGCTTCAATGGTGCAACTAAAATTATAAAAACGATATAATAAAGATTTTATTAAATATTTTTTTTCTTTCAAGAGTACCTCCTTGAAAATCAAATTACAGATTTTGTTATAAATACATCACATTTTAATTGTTTTTTCATTTAAAGACTAGCTGATAGCCACGGCGTAACCCGCAATTATCTCGTTTTGCCGAAACCCAAGGAAATTTCTTAAAATTCCGTGTTAGTACCTACTCACTAAGTTTTTCATTATTACTCAAAACACATAAAGATTTGTAATATAGCAAATTTTCTTCTGACTGTCAGACATTCAATAATGACTTTGATTGAGTAAACCGATTTTAATGAAACATATGATTATAGGCTGTAAATTCCTTTCCAGTTCTTCTAAATCAATTCAGTAGGTATCATTTCATGTGCGTACAAACACACAGACAAACCAACGGACAAACTGATGCACAAACGGACAGACAAAAAAAACAAACGGCGAAACTTACATTCTTATTATTAAGTGTTGATTTTAGTCGTGACATTAAAATTCTGTCAAAATTTTACTTTGAGACAGATGAACAATCATTTCAAGGTGAACAATATGTAAAAAAAATTGATTGATGTAACCAGAGGACGCAAGTTCGAGTCATACTTGCGCGGGGTCGATTTTTTCTTTTCCACCATCGATATATTACATAGATGATAAAGATGTGTAATGCAATGTTATTAATTCACTAGCTATTATAATTGTAAATAATTAATTAATATAATTGCATTGCATACAAATTAAATGCAGACTTGTGATAGCAATTTTCTTATTTTAATGCCACTATAATTAGTATTTTTAATATCATGCAATAACAATAACTAACAACTAGAAGCGCTTGTAAAAATAATGCTTAACGAAAAAATAAATTAATAGAAATAATACTTAGATTTATCTTTTTGAGATAATACTTAGATAATGGGCATCTACGGTTGCGAATATTGCACTATCCGTACCTACAATTTTGAGGAAAAAACACAATGACTGCGAAACCTTAAAACAATGAGTTTATAGAACTGAATTTTATTGAGTTCACACCTAAATAAGCACGAATCATAGGTAGGTATTGTTTCCAGATATAAAAGCGATCTTCGTTCAGGACTGCATAGTTCAAGGATACTTAAAGACGAAGATGCCATGATATTTACTATCGCTTCTGACTAATCTTAGCTCGATAAAAACGTCGGCTTTGCTATATTCATAACCTGTTGTGGGAAGTATAAAGCATTATAAAAACTAATTGTTTTTCCCGTACATACGTATGTATGAGTTCCTACGAACTTTGAACACGCTCAGTGACTTTATATATAAGGATGCTAGCTACTAAACGTATTCAGTTTACCAAGGAAACATGAAGGCGATGCGCACCTGCATCGTCCTCTGCCTTATACTAGGCGCTAGTCAGGCCTCAGGTACTTGACATTCAAATTATTGCATTGTTTTTACGAGTATTAGTCGCATAATTAGGGTTTTTACAGCGTACCTATTCAAATGATGAACGCAAAAGTTAATAACTTTTAGCGATTGTTTGGCAATAATTTATTGTTAATATTAATTGTTTTTGCTCCTACTTATAAGATAAATTTGTTTTACAGTGAGAGTTCGCCGCGGATATGGCGGAGGCGGCGGCGGCGGCGGCGGCGGTGGCGGCGGATTTGGTTACGGTGGCGGTGGAGGAGGCGGATTTGGCTTTGGCGGAGGCTCGGGAGGCGGCTTTGGAGGCGGCTTCGATGACATCCGTGAAGGCGTCAGTGGCATATTGGGCAAAGTCCATTCCGGTATCAGCAGCCTAGGAAAAGCTGGTGCTGGTTTCAGCGCTGGTTTCGGCGGAGGAAACGAAAAATCAATCTATACAAAATCTGAAGATGGCAAATCTGGTGGTTTTGCCTTTACCGGCACACTTGATGGTGGCAAAGGTGGATACGGCGGCGGTGGAGGATACAGCGGCGGTGGCAGTGGCGGAGGTTACGGAGGTGGCGCCGGGTTTGGTGGTGGCTCTGGCGGAGGATCTGGAGGAGGCGGCGCAGGCGGCCTTGGCAGTGGAGGTTCCGGGGGACATGGAGGCTCCGGAAGTGGAGGATATGGTGGCAGTGGAAGTGGCAGTGGGGGAATTAGTGGTGGATTTGGTATTGGAGGAAGTGGAAGTGGAGGCGGTGGATTTGGCGCAAGTGGCGCTGGAGGCAGTGGCCATGGAGGAAGTGGTGGATCTGGTCATGGAGGTGGCGGCATCGGCGGTGGGAGCGGCGGTGGGAGCGGCGGTGGATATGGTGGAGGCAATGGTGGCGGCGTCGGTGGTGGCGGTGGATTCGGAGCCAGTGGAGGAGGTGGATCCGGGGGATCTGGTGGCCACGGAAGTAGCTCAAGTGGAGGACACGGAGGTAGCTCTGGTGGAGGAAGTGGCGGATTGAGCAGTGGACTCAGTTTTAGTGGCGGGTTTGGCGGCAGTGGGAGTGGCGGGGGTGGATTAGGAGGCAGCGGCTCTGGTAGTGGTGGCCACGGAGGCGGCGGCGGTGGATATGGTGGCAGTGGAGGCCGAGGAAGCGGCGGTGCTAGTGGGAGTGGAGGCGGTCTCGGAGGAGGAAGTGGAGGTGGCTTTGGCGGAGGCTTAGGCGGCGGGAGCGGTGGTGGGTACGGAGGTAGTGGCGGAGGCGGAGCTGGAGGCGGTAGCCATGGAAGTAGCTCAGGTGGAGGACATGGAGGCAGCTCAGGGGGAGGTATTGGATTCCTCGTTGAATTAGGAGGAAGCGGTTCAAGTGGCGGTAGCTTGGGAGGAAGTGGCCACGGAGGTGCCAGTGGAGGTGGCAATGGAGGTGGCAATGGAGGTGGACTCGGAGGGGGAAGTGGAGGGGGCTATGGCGGAGGCCTGGGCAGCGGCGGTGGTTTTGGAGGAAGTAGTGGCTCTGGGTCTGGAAGTGGAGGCAGTGGAGGAAGTGGCCACGGAGGTTACGGAGGTAGTGGTGGTTCAGGAGGTGGCCTTGGCGGATCTGGGGGAAGTGGAGGTGGGAAAGGAGGCTTTGGAGGCGGCAGCGGCGGTGGCTTAGGCGGCGGATTTGGATTTGGAGGAGGACTTGGAGGTGGGCTTGGTGGCGGTGCTGGCGGCTACGGGGGCTCGACTGGCGGCTCTGGTGGGCACGGTTCTGGTGGCCACGGTGCTGGTGGTTATGGCTCAAGCGGAGCTCTCAGTAACAGTAACGCCTCCAGTGGTGCTGGCGGATACGGTGGTAATGCTGGTTGCAGCAGTTGTGGTGGCGGTGGCTATGGCAACTCAGGGGCGTTCGCGTCCGCCAAAGCCTCGGCCTCAGCTAGTGCCAGCAGCTACGGTTAATCTATTCTCTCAGTTCTAAGAATATAGTCAGTTTGTCACGGCCATATTGAATGTAATCAAAGTGATCTTTATGCCTCGTAGTCAGTAAAAATATTTATAGTTATATGTTAATTGTTGTTTCATTTTAATCTGAGACCTTACCGACATTTAAGTACATGATGCTCTTGCATAATTATTTACAATTGATCAATTTGTTTTTCATAGCTACTTAATAAATTTATACTTTTTTAAAGCAATCAGTCGTACCAGATCTGACAAATAAAATGGGTTTTCCTTTACACATTAAAATTGTCTTTTAAAAAAATCTTACTAGCAATGTGGGTCACAGATTACTAGTATTCTTGTTAAGCCCTAATGCTAAGCTAAAGGCTTAGTGGGTTCACGTCGGTAGTGCAATGGGTGGGTTTCCAACCGGCAACCACATGATCGCAGGCTAAATATATCAATCTAGCCTAATAGCTAGATTGATATATATCAATCTAGCCTAATAGCTAGATTGATATATGAGACTGCCTCATTAGTCTAGTGGTCCCAAGTGAGACTGCTACATTAGAGGTTCTGGGTTCGAACCCCAGGTCGAACAAACTGTTATTGGGTTTTTCTATGAAATTCTCATTAGCAGCTCGGAGTCTGGATTTGTGCCCGGTTAATGGCTATAGGCTCGCCCCCTATAACATGGGACCTAAACATACCGGCGAACTGTAGGTGTACATTAAGTACACCTCTAACCTAACCCTTCGGGGAATACAGGCTTGATGGTATGTTATGTATATAAATAATTATATAACCAAATATATCGTTTTATGCAAGGGTAGTCCTTATATAAAATGATAGATACTATGAGCTTTGTAGCATCATTCCGTAGTACGAGTATCTCACTCTCTTAGTAACCAGTAATTTTGAATTTGACATATTTAATCATAATGACTGATGAACTCAAAAACATTGCCATTCTTTGTTAATTTAGGTGAATACCTACCATTCAAAAAAACTTATTACGAGAAAAAGGCCTTCAGAATATTGGCCTTTACATATTAATAAGATAATCCCCAGTCATGCTCATCAAAAAACTAAGATTACTTAATCTATCATCATAAATTAATGTAATTCTATCATAATATCTTCAATGATTTTATAAATTACATAGTCTTATATGATTAGGTACGTAATAGTATATGATTAATTACATAGAAACAAGCTTCAAGATCGTTTTATCTTTCGTTAAAAATACGACTTCGTATGAATTGCCTTACACCACAGATTATACGATATGAATTCATTTCTGTATACATATAGGTAAGTTTTACAAAATATTCACTCGTATAGAGAAAAAGCACAAAATGTTTTATTAAATTCCTATAACTTTAATAGTTAATACCTACATTCTATTTATAGGGCCAATAAGCATAGATGTTTAACCTCGAAGTGATTTTTTATACAACAAATCAGGTACGTACCTAAGTCGCAAGATCAATGCTAACTAACTATTATTACGTACACTTATCTTCACATGACTTCATGACATTTAGTCATGATAATATAATCATGATAATAAAAAAGCTACAAATGGAACCTTTATTTCAATATTCTAGTCTACAGAGTTGTATGAATTGGGCCTGCCAAGTTGATCGATACATATTACTAGAAACACTAATTGCATTTGCTAAGGTCAGTCTTTAGGGTGAACATTCTTAACACATCGAGGCCTCTCCATGCCTTTATTATTTTTGATTATATTATACACCTGAGCTATCATAAGCTGAAGCTTGATTGTTATAAGTCAGATGCAGTAGCGGGGCAAGACCTAAAATTGATGTGGGCAAGATACATTTCGCGAGGCCCTCTGGTGGCTTCCTACGGCGAGGTTCGAAGGGCGCGAGGCCCCTATGACAGCGAGGCCGTAGACGGTGGCCTATGTTGCCCACGAATTACGCTGCCTCTGGTCAGATGTAAGTGACAATGTACCTAAGTATTTGCGCCTCACTGAATTATGAGAGCAACACTGAGTTTGTAAGTCCGAAAACTTTGTTCTCGTAATAAGTAGGCGATCTCTATAATTAATATTAAAATAAAAACAGATTACGGATTTTATTGACTCTTTACAGTACCTGTAATTGTTACCAAAATCAGTCAACTTAAAAAATACTGATTTTATCAACCCCATAGTCCAATTGGACTCTTCCCAAACGTCGGGATGTAATTATATAATAAGTAAGAGGCGATAAAATCAGTAAATTGGTTTTATTTCAATATATCTTATAATTAGCTATTTACTATAGGCGTATAAGTACACCTCTTCCCTCCCCCTTTAGGGAATACAGGCGTGATAGTATGTAACGTAACAATATTCTAAAACTACAAAGTAAATTAAGTAGCAACCATTTCTCATAATATTTCAATGTGATCGTAGGTACTTACTGCCATTTTCCCACATCAACCACGCCACTGCGGGTCTCTGACGTAGGCAATTATCGCCTACAGGTAGTAGGCGATAATTGCGTACCAACATAACAGATTCAATAGATAACTAATGAACTAAGTATAAATTGCACTCCCAAAGCAATTATAGCTATTAATTGATTAAAATGCATCTGCTATACATATCACGACATTATAACGATTTCATTATCACCTAGTTGCGTAACAAGATGGAGGTCGTATACCCTCAATATTTATTAGTGGCAGTGGGTCGGATACATAGCTCGTAGAACTGATGACCGCTGGGGCAGAAAGGTTCTCGAGTGGAGACCAAACACCGGAAAACGCTGTGTGGGACAACCTCCAACGAGATGGATGGACGACCAGGTAAGGGTTGCTGGCAGTCTTTGGATGATGCATAAAACAGATCCTTCTAGAAGTCTTTGAATAAGGCCTTAATTCAGCTGTTGACGAATTTTGACTGGTATGATGATGATACACTTCCTAACAAGTACCTAGGGTAGGTATTTTCAGCATAATAAACGTGCCACTAACGCTTCTGCCTTATTAGTAATAGGCAGAGGTGTAGGAACTGATGTACATCCACGCAGTTTTCCAATATGTTATTAGGGGAGCGAACCTATATGTAACTGCGCTCAAACCCAAACTCCAACCTCCTCAGAATTTTATAGAGATCACACTTTACTCGACCAGGAAACGCACACGACAACTAGACAAATGGTTCAGTTCTTATTACAATAATTCCAACCACAAAATATCCCCTTCTATACATGAAATTGTTATTGCATAGGTACCTACACGTTCGGTATTGACAACAAGTCGCGTAAAAGGGGTTTCATTAATATGTTATAATCAGGCGAGCATTAAAAGTATGTAGATTCCTTCATAAACATAACATATGTCAATTTGTATAAACATTGCCTCAAGCCTGTGTTCTTTTATACAATGCAAATTTTGCATGCTACCATGACACTGCTACGAGGATTCGTAAGTCTTAACTGGCAGCTTCAGGAATTTTATTTAGCACATAATCTATATATAAAAGACTAGCGGCCTGTTCCGGCTTTGCACAGGTGGATATTATTGAAGTTTTAGTCGGGATCCCTAATTTTTTTTCTAGTAATAAATATAGTCTATGTTACTCAGTGATGTAACTTGCTAACGGCAATAAAATTTTTGAAATAGGTGCAGTAGTTTTTAAATGTATTTGTTTCATACAAAAATACAAATCTTTCCTCTTTATAATATTAGTGTAGAAGAACCTGACTGACTGACTCACGTATCAAAGCACAGCCGAAACTACAGGAGCTAGATTACTGAAAGTTTGAATGGCTGGTTCATTTTGCACTGTAGACGAGCACTAAGAAAGCATTTTTGGAAATTCAACCCCTAAGGTGGTGAAAAGGGGGTGAAAGTTTGTATGAAAGTCCGCACACACTACACACACAGACAAACATTATATACATATTTGATAAACGATGACATCGTCAAGATAATTATATGATTCCATAGTAGGTACAGCTGTCATTCGCTGTTTCATTTTGACAATTGTTTTCTTCCTTATAAATTAGACTTAGCACATTTTGTAATATGAGAATTCCATGGTGTAGGTCCAATGGGCACAGTATATTTTAGAAACAAAAATTACCGACCGATTACGGGAACTCTAGTTAGTAGTACATACCTGCCACAAAATCACGTATGAAATAATCTTCTTCTATCTTCTATACTTATAATAAATTTGTAGAGAGGTCAATTCTGTACATGAAATGTAATTCCAAAATAACTATCAGCGGGTGATTAGTGATCGATACTGACGCCAAAAATGCAATCAGTAAAATTTTTGTCTGTCTGTCTGTCTGTATGTTCGTTATAGAAACAAAAACCACTCGACGGATTTCAACGAAACTTGGTACAATTGTTCTTCATACTCCTGGGCAGATTATATACTTATATACTTAGTATACTTTTCATCACGCTACGATCAATAGGAGCGGAGCACAATTAAAAAATGTTGCAAAAACGGGAAAATTATTTGATTATTTTGTTCTGGGAAGTGACATGGGTCGTTGATAAAGCGGGCGTAGCCGCTGGCGGAAGCTAGTATGTAATATAATAATAGTAATAATAGGGATTCATTGTATATCACTGACTATTGCCAGTGTCACTGAAGACTCCCGAAAGTGACTTCAAATACTCAAGATTTGACAATAATATATAATACTCAATATATAATACTCAAGACACTTTATTACTTAAAAAATGATTCATAAACATAACATAACATACCATCACGCCTGTATTCCCCGAAGGGTTAGGCAGAGGCGTACTAATGTTCACCCACAGTTCACTGGTATGTTTAGGTCCCATGTAATAGGGGGCGAGCCTATAGCCATTAACCAGGCACAAATTCAGACTCCGAGCTGTAGACTCTTGAACTCAATTCCGATACATCGACATTGGAATTGTGTTGTGTCGTCAATTTTCATACTCTTGAATCCGAGACTAGCGCCAAATTGTTTCAATATTGCGCGGTGATTGAGCTGAATAAGATTGGGAAACGACCCAACCATTGGCCAATCAGAGATGCCGATACAAGGTTAACGGATTTGTGCTCAAGAGTACGAAATCGCCCGACAACCAAATTGACATTGGAATCGGATAACGTTTGGATTGGTATTGTATTGTTTTCAAGAGTAAGCCTGCAGCTACTGAGAATTTCATAGAAAAACCCAATAACACTTTACTCGACCGGATCGAATGGTTCATAAAATCGGTAAAAAATGGAACACCGACACAACGTGTCTGAATTAAACGTGTCGGACCACGCATAGTGTAGGTTTCCCTAGTTTTTATTTTTAATTACATTGTATGGTATACTACTTATTACTAGTTTTTTCTATACGAGCAAGATATGAGTAATATTGTACTAAAAAGTGTTTTAAAAGTAAAACCGTTATTGAGGTAGTGGGAACAAAAAATGTCTAAAAAACTTTGACTAAGATGACTCCACTGTTGGCTCTTCAAGGGGCTTTCCTACATCCAATCACGTCTTATGTTCTATTCTATGTTATAAAAACGATTGGGTTTTTGTTTAATTTGTATGAGTAGGTAGTGATGTACGCCTGACGGAATGTTCCCGGAAAGTTTCCATGTAGCCGACATTTGCTCCGTTCTCAATAGATTCTAAAATTTCATATTATTTAATTGCATTTTAGCTTTAATTACATTGAATGAAATTAAAATCTTAAGTGACCATCATAACACATATGCTATGATGGTCACTTAAGATTGGAAAATAAAATACCATCACTCCTGTATTCCCCGAAGGGTTAGGCAGAGGCGTACTAATGTTCCCCCACAGTTCGCCGGTATGTTTAGGCCCCATGTAATAGGAGGCGAGCCTATTGCCATTAACCTGGCACAAATCCAGACCCCGAGCTGCTACTGAAAATTTCATAGCAAAAACCCAATAACACTGCTCGACCTGGGGATCGAACCCAGGACCTCTACCATAGCAATCGCGCTTGGGTCCACTAGACTAATGAGGCAGTCCTAAGCATTGGAAAATTATCCTTTTTTTATATATTTATGAATTGGTCTCACATAGATTCTATGATCTGACAAATAAATCGTAACTGAAAATCTTAAATTAATTACTCTTGTAACTTACTTTGATTTCGGTAATTCTTTATTTTTGTGTTTAATTAATTCCGAGTTGAAAAAATGATGTAGCAGGGTCCCGGCGATTTTTCCGCTTTTGAGATCATAACTAGGTCTTATGTGGCGTTCTTGCGAACTTTAAACAGCACTCTTAACCACGTTATATAAGGATGCTAAATTCTTAACAAGGTCAGTTAACCAAGGAAATATCAAGATGCGAACATGCATCGTGCTTTGCTTTGTATTATTAGGCTTAAGCCATACCTCAGGTAATTGTCATTAACATTTTAAAAATGTTTTTCTATATTATTTTCAGTTTTTACTAATTAAATTTTAAACCACCGACACAAAAAAGAGGCGTGTTTTAAGTTTAACGTGTATATCTGTGTTTCTGTGTATCTGCGTGTCTGTCTGTTGCATCGTACTGCGAAATGAATTGACCGTTATTTTTTAGTTTTAAAGGTGACTTGATCGAGATTGTCCTTAGCTATAATTATTTAATAAATCTGACCAGCCGTTTAAAGATTATCAGGATTTTTCTAATTCATGAAGGGATGTGAGCAATTTTCATAGGTCTGATATTTGGTATCCTGTTACTTCAATTATATTGCAAGAAAATAGTAACCGTGACTTGACGCTGCGGGGGTTTTATAATTTTTTTTTAATCATAAATTTAGAATTAATAGCTTTTAGCGTAGTTTATTATTATTAATAGTTGATTAAGATTATAACTCTTTATTTATAATATAACTTTGTAATTTCAGTACGAGTTGTCCATGGCTGTACTGGTGGAGGAAACAACGGTGAAGCTAGTGAGGGTACCGAATACGACTGCAATGGGGGAGGTGGATCAGGCAGAAGTGCCAGGGGAATCTTCAGTGGCATCCGTAAATTTTTCAATGCCATAGGAGAAGCTGGTTCTCATTTTATCGGTAGCTTCCTGGGAGACGACGAAAATCTCAGAAACACAAAAACCGAAAACAAGAAATCTGGTGATTTTGTCTTTAAAAGCACACCCAATGGGGGGAATGTTGGATATGGCGGTGGAGAATTCAGTACTAGTAGTAGCAGAGGTCATGAAAGTAGCGCCGGATACGGCAGTAACTCTAGTGGAGGATCTGACGGCAGCAGTGGCCTTGACAGTAGAGATTCCGGAGATTCTGGAGCCTCCAATAATAGAAGCAGTGTAAGTGATGCGAGTCTTGGTGGTGGTCTTAGCGCCGAATTCGGTGGAGGTAACGAAACATCATGTTCTAAAAATATAGATGGCGGAAACTGTGAACGTATTGGTGGCCATGGGTCTGCCAGCGTCGACGGTATCGACAATATAGATTCCGGAATACATAGAAGTAGCTTTAATGGAGATTCTGGAAGTCTCTTAGAAGGCGATATTCGCAAAATATTTAATGATACACGGACCGAAGTGCAATCTTCGAGCAGTAGTGTACTTGGTGGTAGTTCAAGTATCGGCAGGGAAAACGAAACATTAATGGATATAAATTACGAAAATGATAAATATAACGGAACTACTTCTAACAGCACGCTCAATTATGGCAAAGGTGGATATGGTGGTGCCAGAGAATACAGTGGCAATGGTAGTGATGAAAATTATGAAGGCAGTGACTTTAAACGAGGATCTAATAGTAGTGGCAATATTGACAGTGAAGGATACGCTTTAAGTGGAAGTGGTGATAAAGGACTTAGTAGTGATATATTCTTTACTGGATTAGAAGGCAGTGGAAGTGGTGATAAAGGACTTAGTTCAAGTGTTCACACTAAAGAAAACGAAACACCAAATTCTAAAAGTATAGATGGTGGAAAATGTGTACGTACTGGTAGCCAAGGGTCTGCCAACGGCGACGGCATAAACAATATAGATTATGGAGTAAATAGAAGTAGCTCTACTGGAGATTCTGGAAGTCTCTTAGACGGCGATATTCGCAAACTATTCAATGATACCTGGGACGAAGTGCAATCTTCGGGCAGTATTGGAAAACTTAGTGGTGGTTCAAGTATCGGCAGGGAACAAGAAACATTAATGTATACAAATTACGAAAATGATAAATATAACGGTACTACTTCTAACAGCACGCTCGATTATGGTAAAGATGGTTATGGTGGCACCAGAGAATACAGTGGCAATGGTAGTGGTGAAGGTTATGAAGGCAGTGAGTCTAACCGAGGATCTAATTGTAGTGGCAATCTTGACAGTGAAGATTCTGAACGATACGAAGGCTCCGGCAGTGAAGGATACGCTGTAAGTGGAAGTGGTGATAAAGGACTTAGTAGTGATCTATTCTTTACTGGATTAGAAGGTAGTGGAAGTGGTGATAAAGGACTTAGTCTAAGTGTTCACACTAAAAGCTTTAGCGATGGAAAAAAAGACCATGCTGCTGAGGTAAGTTTTAATACAGGAGAAAAAGAAACATTAAGCTTTACAAAATCGGAGGATGACAAATCTGATGGCTTTACCTTTAATGGTACACTTAATAATGGCAAAGATGAATATGCTGGCGATGAAAGATACAGTAACAAAGATAGTGACGGAGAATATATAAGCAGACTTGATAATGGAAATTCTGAAAGAAATAAAGGCTCAGATAATGGAGGATATAGTGAAAGTGCTGGACTTGGTGGTACACTGCTCTTTAGTGATGGATTAGGAAGCAAAAGCCGTGAACAAAGTGATGGATTGGGTCACGGAATTAGCAGCGGTAGTGATAGCGTTAGTAGTGGTATGGTGTAAGTCATGGTGGAGGCTTCAATGACGATGCCGGTTTCGGATCCCGTGGAGAAGATGGATCAGGTGGCTACATAAATAATTTAGGCGGAGGGCTTGGAGTTATCCCAAGCGGTGGTAATGGCGGACTGAGTGCATTTACTTTTGACGAAGGGTTAAGACCTAGTGGAAACGCAGGTGGCATACTAAGCGGCAGTGAGAACCCTGGCAGTAGTAGCCTCAGAGGTAGTGTAAGCATTGTTGGTAATAGTGGCAGTCCCTATGGAAGAAGTTCAGGTGGAGGACAGGGAGGTAGCTCAGGTAGTGGGGAGTTCGGCAGAGAAGGTGATTATATAAAAAGTATTAGCTTTGGATGCCGATGTGGAAGCAGTGGTTACAGAGAAAACGGTGGTGCATCTGATGGAAATGAAAATAGCAACGGAGGTTTTAAAGGTGACATCGGGGGTGGTTTAGGGGATGAATTTGGAAGTGTGAGTAAAATTCCAGTTTTACTACCACTAAGCATGTCTAGTGTGACCCTTGGGAGATATGGTGAACACGAGGTTGTCGGTTTCGGTAGCAATACGGGATTGATTGGTGGTTCAACCAGCAATGATGCCTCTAGTTACGTTGGTTGGTACGGAGACAGTGACGGTGGATATAGAGATAGTGGACGAGAAACCATTGGTTACTATGGCCATGAAAGTAATTTGGGTGATGGATATAGAGTTAGCTCAAATGAAGGTATTGAATTCCTTGTACAACCAGAAAACAAGGACACCAGAAAACAGGATTTAGGTGTTGCTGATTACCGCGACAGTAGCCACGGAAGTGCTAGTGAAAGTAGTTTCATTTTAGAAGATCGAAATGGCTATGGTATGGGCCTCAGTATCGGACGCAGTATTGGAGGCAGCAATTCTGGATTTGGATGTGGGGGAGGGAGCAGTCACAAAGGTTATGAAAGAAGCGGTGACGATTATGGAGATAGTGTAGATGGTGAAGCCGGAGGAATTCTGGGTAGCGGCAGCTTGAAAAATAGTGGCAACGGAGGTGGTAATAACGGAGAAAACGGGGGTTATAATGGCGAAGGCTACAATAGCTATAGCGGTTATGAAGGATTAAGAGGAGGACTCGTAGGCGGGTTCAGAGGTGGTAATGGCGGGGTTAGTGTGAGTAACAGTGATCCCTCTAGTAAAGCTGTTGCATATGATGGAAATGGAGTTTTTGGAGGCTTTTACAGTTTTGGCAACGGCGATACAGCTTCTCAGGCGCCTCCATATTGGTCAAATTATTGGCCGCAGCAACCGCCTGCAGCTATCTATGTCTAATATCTTTCAGCTCTAATATTAAAAAGTTTCATGATTCTGGTACAGAAAAACAGCTTGATATATTTTTTATAAATAAGATGCCATATTATTTCCTAATCCTTTCTAAATCCACTTAAAGCTATCAGTCTTGTTTTGTTATTTTATTAATTAGACAAAAATGTAATAAGTAAAAATAAAACCATAAAGTTTGCAAAGATCTAAAAGACCAACTCCATCCGCAGTTATTTGTGACTTCAGTTTGGTTACTGAGGCTGTCAATGTTGACATGGTCATAATTGGACGTTAGCAACGTAATGCTAACACTTAGTAGTCAGTAAAAAATATATAACACAGTCATGTTAATTGTTGTTTCATTGCTCTAACTGCTTCATTAATCTAATGATCGTAAGTGCAACTGGTACGCGAAGTCCTGGGTTCGATTCCCAGGAAGAGCAAAGTGCTATTGGGTTTTTCTATGAAATACTTAGTAGCAGCTCGAAGCTTAAATAATATCAAAACAACTCAAAAAAATCCGTAAAAAAAATGTTTTAAGTAAGTGTCAGAAACCAGTATGTTGGCCTATTAATATTATTATTATTATTAATTGTCTGATAAAAATATGGATCCATATATATCCATAATAGTTAATTAGATAAGCTTGATGTATCGTAATAATAATATTTTATGTCCCATAGGGTAAAATAAAATATCAAGTTTAATCAAATTATATCCTGATAATACTAAGCCCAAACAAGAGTCCGTAATAAAAAGTTCTTATTTGATATTCTAATTTCAAAATGTGGCCGGGGAATCCCCAGTGCGTTCATAATGTTTATGGCCATTATTTAGCATAATCATAATATATTTAGTTGCATTTACATAACATAGGTACAAACATACATAATCAATCCATTACACTGTCCGACTGCTGGGCATGGGTCTCCTCTCAGAATGAGAAGGATTAGACTATATAACCACGCTAGCCTAATGCGGGTTGGCAGACGTCACACGCCGTTGACAAAATCTCTCAGGCATGCATGATGTTTTTCATCACCATTTAAGCGCGTGATAATTAACTAATAATACGTAGTAAAATGGTTTATCTTTGGTATATTTTATAAATTTAACAATAAAATCCGTGCCTGAGAACCGGTTCCGATTTGCAATAATAGAAGTAACCCTCGAGAACCAGAAATTCACCGTTATCTGAAACCAAAACTTTTCATAAATTAAAGCAGTGTATTTCAAAGAAGTGTGTAAATATTTGCTGAATTTACAAATACTTAAAAAATCGTACTTAAATTTTTCGAAGTAAAATTACCAACGCACTAAATACCTCTAATTTGGTGTTATTTTACAAGTCAGAAGCCTGGCGCCATAATCATAATAAAAATGTCTTTTATGAAATAAGGACATTAGCATAGCTTTTTTAAAATTATTGGAAAATATATATGTATACAGCATTCAACGTACCACATGATCAACCCAATGAAAACTTGTTCGTTAAGTTTATTCGTATTTTTAGTGGTTTGTCTGTTTGTTTTGCAAAGACTGGTACCAGCTAGGCTATTTTTTTTATGGGATAGGGAGACAAACGAGCAGACGGATCGCCTGGAAGAGACGTAAATAATTCATTACCCATTAGCAAACACTCCATCAATAAGCAATTTTTAGGACTAAATAATGTAGAAATCTTATAAACACTTTGTGTTGACTAATGATCTAATAACAACACCCTACAGAGCAATTTTGAGCTACCTTACCTGGAATGTTTAATCATATAAACCAGATTTTTTAATTCCCATGTAGAGAAGACCAAGTGGCAGTTAACAAAATTGCTATTTTTTAAAGAACAATGTAGATACCGACAACTGCAATAACTTTTAAAATAAACATAAGTAAATATGAATGTGGATATTTTATTTTATTAAATAAATAATATATTATGCATGTTTCTATCTACCATTTATATACACCACCAATTGCCCATTATTCTTTTTCCTATAGCATTTGTGTCCATCCAATGGTTGTCTGTAAGAAATTGCTTTTAGCAATAAGACCGCCAATTGTACTACTAAACATGTTTGTTTATGAATATAATTCTATGTTTTTCATAATCTTTTTGGTGTACAATAAAGAGTATTCTATCTATCTATCTATCTAAATAATAAAATAAATATAACATTTTTAACAAATTTGGTTAAAAGTTTAACAAGCGGGCGCACTTTTTCCAATTTGCGCTCTCCGGAAAGGTTTTGTATATATAACTCTTTTTACGTTTTGTTGGACGAGGTCACCAATTAAAAACACAAAAACAAAAAGTAAAGAGTAAACATAGTTGTGTATTATTCGCTTAGAGGAAGCATAACCGAATAATACAGCTAGTGAATGATTAAATATTTAAGAGTCAAAATTTATAATTTTGGAGACAACCAGTTCGGGTTGTATACGTTGTGCACGTTAGCAAGATGGTGCGTGGTACAGTGACTCTGGCATTGATTTTTGCTACCTGCGTTTACGCAGCACCAGGTAAATAATATTTTGTTTCAACATACAGCACCAAATCATTAGAAATATCCATAACATAGTCAAAAAATACTTCAGTCATAGTTTTTGAAATGTTTATTGTGGTGCATTGTTCTTGTACTCCGGAGCTCTTTTTTAATATTCTAACAAAGAGTACAAAACATATAAATTACATTTAAAAATATAAAAAATTGTAGCCCATTGATATTTGTAACCTCTGAGTCCACAAGACTGTATTTCAGAGCAACTTGCTGATGAATTATCCTATGTAGAGTCTGTGGGCAAGTACTCAGCATTAGTGAGACGTGAACAGCCAGTAATAATGTGACAGATTGATTCACCGAAACATTGGCAAATATCAACTATGCCATCACAATATCCTTCCGACAGTCATTCATCATCGTATCAGTGTTCATTATTATTATTAAGCAGACGATACAATATTCTGAATTTATTCTTTTAGCTTAATAAAAAAAAAACAAGGTATGTTCTTATATTATGCGCATATTATAAATTACAGAGTTCTACGAAAACAGGTTGTTTGGTTTTTTGTAGTCATTAAATTTTCCTTGTTACATCAATTTTGAATTAATTTCAAACTACGTAAATGTAACATTAGTTGCACCGTCCGTTTTGTCCGGATCCTTTCAAAATCGTTTTAGAGTTACGACAAACATTTTCCTCTTGCAAGTGTTATCTTTTATTGTATTTATGAATGTGATAATATAATATTTATGTAGTTTAGTCTTATATAAAATATTATAATACATATATCTCTGAGTAAAATTATCATTAATATTCTTAATGATGAAAATAGTAGCAATAAGTTAGAATAAAATATGTTCGT
The DNA here is from genome assembly GCA_910591435.1 of Acronicta aceris. Taxonomy (NCBI): domain Eukaryota; kingdom Metazoa; phylum Arthropoda; class Insecta; order Lepidoptera; family Noctuidae; genus Acronicta; species Acronicta aceris. The sequence goes on along the minus strand of OU342758.1, from coordinate 16,300,473 downwards.
CAATTTCGTCATCATCCGGGTCTTCTCCCTGTTATGTCGGAGTCTACTTGGGAATATTAGTAGGTAGGTTGACATAGAAACTATAGCCAATAGATAATCAACCCATTATACTGTCCCACTGCTGGACACAGGTCTCCTCTCAGAATGAGAGGGATTAGGCTATAGTCCACCACGCTGGCCTAGTGCGGGTTGGCAGACTTCACACGCCATCGAGAAAATCTCTCAGGCATGCAGGTTTCCTCACGATGTTTTCCTTCACCGTTTAAGCGCGTGATAATTAACTATTTAATACGCACATACATGACTTCGAAAAGTCAGAGGTGCCTTGGGTTCGATGTGGAGACCTTTGACTTGGTAGTCTAACGGTCATACAACTAGGCTATCCCTGCTTACCAACCTACAAGCATTGAACTTCAGCAATCCAGTACTGGGTAATACCGATCTCCTAAAGATAAACTGAAAATGATCTAATTCTATTATATATTCTAAGTATGGAAAATATGCTTGAGAGTTTTATTCTGAAGTTTTGATTTATTTACATACTTACAGTCTCTATAACAGAATATTTACCGAACATTCTTAGCAACTAAATCTGAAAGACAATATCATCCCACTGGTACGTACGGTCCACCAAATCTCAAATCCACCATCAAATCTCTTTAATCGATTTTCAATTTCATCTCCAAATAATAGACTTTATTGTCCATTGGGGAAATTTGATAGTTATCAATAACTTGATGTGCTTTTGACTGTACCTATATCTTTCATCATATCAGCCAAAACACGTCCACTGCTGAACAAAGGTTTCTCGCAAAGACTTCCACAAGAACCGGTTACATGCCGCCTGCATCCAACGACTGCTAACGACCTGCACCAGGTACATATCTATACCTTTTAAATAAATGTCTGTTTATATAATTCCAGCGCCTCGGTCTACGAAGGTGACACTGCTGAGGGACAGCTCCCTCGGCTACTCGGTGGCGGCAGGCAGCGACAAGAAAGCTGGTTCTGTAGACGGTACTAGAACCGTGGATGTTAATTTCTTACCTGATGAGATAGGTAAAGAACATAATAATATATTCTAATACAAATACTATATCATCACTCCTGTATTCCCCGAAGGGTTAGGCAGAGGCGTACTAACGCCCACCCACAGTTCGCCGGTATGTTTAGGTCCCATGTAATAGAGAGCGAGCCTATTGCTATTGACCGGGCACAAATTCCAAACTCTGAGCTGCTACTGAGAATTCCATAGAAAAACTCAATAACATTTTGCTCGACCTGGGAATCGAAACCAAGGGCTCTAGCGTAGCAGTCGCGTTTTTCTATTTTTATAATTTCAGATCTGATGTCCGCGGGTAAATTATTGAGTAGGATACTTATAAGGAAAAATAATATTACCTGCATTTAAATAGATACTAATTTAAATAAATATTTATTTTAGCCAACAAGAATCCAGAAATCACTCTCCTGGAGAACGTAAACTCAGGCGCAGGCATCTCATTAAGCAGCACTCTCAGTTTCGGACAGATAAAGGACAGTCTTCTTGCTGGGAAGAATCCATTCTGGCGGAAGAAATAACAAGAACAGAGAAGAACATGTGATACAAATTATTTATTTAATATCTCCAATGAAAAATATATAACTATTTTTAAATACATTCAAGCTACGCATATACAAAAAAACGATGAGTAGTAATAGATAATATAGCAGATAATAAAAGATATTTAGCATGCGTTAGATATAATAAACAATAACTAGCAGATAATATTATGATCAACTATTCGTTTGAGTATAGTTATTAGTGAAAAAACAGGCAGCAAATATCGATTTGATCAGGAAGATAGAAGAGACTCAGATATTTCTCTACGGTTGGCGAGACATTGACAATCTCTTTGAAAACTTGATTTAAGTATTAAAAAATGTATAACCGTATGGTTTAAAATGTTTAAAACTCAAATCCAACGACACTTAGGGCTGATTTTTCCATCGATAAATATCTTTTAACTGAGAAATAAAATTGACGTTTGACAGATTTTGTATTGAAAAACTGTAGGTATGTGTACGTGCAGTGATAGCCTAGTGGTATGACCGTAGGACTGCCAAGTCAAAGGTCTCGAGTTCGAACCCAAGGCATGCACCTCTGACTTTTCGAAGTCATGTACATATTAATAGTTAGTTATCACGCGCTTAAACGGTGAAAGAAAACATCGTGATGAAACCTGCATGCCTGAGAGATTTTCTCGATGGCGTGTGAAGTCTACCAACCCGCAATAGGCCAGCGTGGTGGACTATAGCCTAATCCCTCTTATTCTGAGAGGAGACCCGTGCCCAGCAGCAGGACAATATAATGGGTTGATTATGTTATGTATGTGTACGTGACGAAGGATAGGCTAAAATAAAGGTTGCAAGTATCTGCTTAAAAATAATTGTATTTATAATATTTTTCATAATCATATAGATTATTGAACGATTAAGAAAGCAGGGTAATAAAACCTATTAATAAACCCGTAAAGTAACAAATTAAAAAACAAAACATAATGAAAAATGTTCTTGAGCCCTATTTAATATAATGTACCTGTATTTTGTATACGTATCTACGTAATACGTATTTTGTATTGTAACTTTACAGTTCTACACTATGATTGATGTATTTACTATTACTTTAGCATACAAATAATAATAAAATATTTTACATTGAAGAATCTATTGTTTATTTTAATGGAAAATATCAATGTCCAACAGCTGGACTCCAACATTTACGAATCCTTGAAATAAAACTACTTTTTATCGCGTTGTATTGATTTCATTTAATTCCCGACGTTTTGGATCAACCTTTATAGCATCCATGGTCACGGGTGGACTAAGTTGTTGGACGTCTTAATGTTGCAATTACTAACACCTTACATTTTTGTTAATTATTATTAGGGATCCGATTCACGCAGAACGAGCTCACCGTATCCTCGAGTACATATAATGGGTTCCAAGCAATGGTAAGACCCAGCCATCTTCTCTATTGAAATTTTGATGTGTTTTAAATCCAATAGCCTCGCGAATCATCCTGGGAAGGAATCGGTTTTCTTTTAAAATCCGTAAAAAATAGTTTTATTTCAATATCTAATCATCGCGTAAGTATTTGAAACCAGTATTTAGATGAGATGATTGTCATAATTTAAGACGCGTTGATGTGTTCAGGCCATATTTTGAGTTTATGAAAAAATTCAACACCTTGGATATCTAACGTGGTAGTAGGTACATTTTGTATTCTGGATTTAGTCCAGACTTAGTTTAAACCACCTTTTATAATAAGTTCTGTTATACAGTTTATATAATAAATCTTTACTGATACTTTTAGATACATGTCTTCATGTAGTCTCCTACTGGCTGTCCTTTAGAGGATTCTTTTTCATTTCTTTTATTATACATTTTTACATGGAACGGTCACAGGGAACATAATTTTCTCCAGACAACACCTATGCTCTTAATGTTGCAATAAATATAATACTTTATTGTATTGAAATGCTAAAACTGATTGTATTGAAATGATAAATCTGTTATTCTTATTATTATTATTCTTATATAATTTATAACATAATAACATTCTAAATTATACAATTAACATATTGTATCATTCCAACATAAGGAAAGGCAAAAGTTTATTCACCCTAGTGAGCAAATTATAAATGCCATCACTCCAACATCTTTGCTGCTTTTTCAATCGCCTTGAAAAGTCATTTCACCCTGTCCTCGGAAACCGCTGAACCATTTATGATGAATTGTAGATAGATAGATAGAGTATTCTTTATTGTACACCAAAAGGACAGGTCAGAAAACAGAGAATATATCTTTAAAAGTACAATTGGCGATCTTATCGCTAAAAGCAATTTCTTACTCTTCTTCTTCTTTCTTTCTCTTCTTCTTCTTGTTCAGCAGTGGACGGCAATAGGCTGATTTGATTGATTGATTGATTGAACCATTATGTTATGTTGGATTGGACTTTAAGGAAGGATAAAAGTATCTTTTGTCACGAAAGTCTGTATATTGTGGGATGCGAGTGAAACAGCGGGTAACAGCTGGTGGCATAATATTTTCGAAAACAAGTTAGATATGACTTCAAGGCTGAGAGTAAGCGTGATTGTTTCACACTGTCTTTTTTTAATTTTTTATCTTTTAGTCCGCTTTTTTACACAGTTCAGTTTTATATTTTACAATTATTCATTTTATTACTTTGTGATGGAAATGATTTTAGAAAATAAAAACGTGTTTCGCATTATTATCATGTCTGACGTAACGGTTTTCTGGTCCTTTATACCTAGGTAACTAATATCGAGTGCACGGCGCTTCGGCGCTTATAGTTTTGTTTTTAAAGGATAGAAAAATAATATTAAGCATCCCATTCCCCATATCCACCCATACAATCTGTGGATGGAAGTCGCAGGCGGTAGCCAGTCATGGAAGATATAGGTACCTACTTATTTAACATTTTTATAATTTTTTTTTTTAAAGATGTTATGGGCAGTTGACCTACACGTCTGATCAATTCAAAAAACCAAAAAAAAACCTTATTTATGTGTGCATAAACCAGTTTATTTAATATTTAATATTAATTGTCTGTTAGTATGTTAAAATTGCAAATTTTATATAGTAGATATAAATCAGGGGTTCCCAATCTTTTTCAGTCCACAGCGCATTATACATTTTTACTATTTTGTTTCGGCCCCCTAAACTATCACTAGATGGGTTAATTGATAAAGATAAGTAAGTACAATTATACTAGATATGTAAATAGACATAAATTAATGAGGAGAATGGTAAAGAGAATCTCTTCACGGCGTCCTTCTTCACTTTCTACGACCCCATCCCTAGTAATACTTAAAATCATACTTCGGATAAAAGTTATAAGAGAACAACATCTCATAACTATATCACTACTGATATAATTATGAAAAATTAAAGAATTATAAATATCGGTTACATTATTATTTATTTCTTCTATCTACAATTCTTACAATTCGGTTCTGACACTCGATTAACTGATTTGACAGACTACATCGTAAACATCCTATAAATGCAAAAAAATATGATGTTCTTACCTCAATTTGAGCTTAAAATTTGGTTCACACAAGGAAGCATAACCGGAAAATATACGTAGTGGATGATTAAATATTTAAATGAAAGAACTTAGAATTTTTTACCAACAACCAGTTCGTGTGATTTCGGTTGTGCACGTTAGCATGATGGTGCGTCGTACTGTGACTCTGGTTTTGATAATTCTTTCCTGCATAAGCGCAGCCCCAGGTAATGATTATAATTATTATTCATACAATTTGCTAACTTCTGCATTAAAATAATGTTAGATTGTAAATTCATTCTGATTTATTATTCGTGAGAATTCAAAACTTCTGAAAATTAATTCATTGCCAAAACATCCAAACAAAGCGGCATCTTAGCTAAGCCAAGTATTTTATTATAAAAGGAATATAATAAAATGAGGTTGTGTTTCATATTTATTCCTACTGTCTTGAATGTTTATAAAACATGATTGAAATAGTTTTATCAATACCAGATTTAATTAATAGATTATGGAAATTACAGCTTCAAGTGAAATTTTTAGGAAAGACCTTAATTATTTATCATAACTAGTGAATGGTGTTCTAGTAATGTTTGTAATATCCATGTATTTCATGTAGCAATGAGGGTGTGATTCTTCTAACAAAAATAAAATATATATCATCAAGCCAACGATCACGATATACGAGGTATATCGTGATGGTTAGCTTTGTATTGCTTCTGTGTGTCTGTTATATAAGTATGTGTTAGTTATTGTTGTGTTCAGTCATCTGTGGGATACATGTAGTTACATATCGGTCGAAAAAACTGCGCGTCTGAAGTTGTGCGCAAGTATTTTTGCAATGCAAAATCTTATGAAAACTCGTACTGAGCAATACCCGTATGAAATTGACCACTCTATAGAAAGAGACAAAGCGATCGTATGGCCAATACCTATCTCTGTCTTGTAGGTCTTTCGCTCCTGAAATGCTGTGACGTGGACTAATCAAAATTCTAGAAAAAAGACAATACTGGCCGCACCAACCGCACCATGGCCGCACGCTCGCTTCGTCTTTCTCACACTTTTTTGTCCGTATTTACTTTACAGCTGGATAGGGATAGCTCAGTCCATTCTCTATGTCTATGTTTCGACCACAGATAATATAATACAAGTAGTTTCGACCAAGAACCTTATTAGATGATATAAGGTTCTTTTTTCCACATTATACAATTCTTCGACCGAACTGTAAGACGGCTGTCACAATATTTTTTTATTCTATCTCATAGATGTCAACCCTAGGTCAACAAACAGGTCACATAGTTTTTGTTGATTACTTTTCTTGTGATTTGATTTTTCATGAATGGTACCTATATTGCGCTTTAGGAGTATTATAATATATTGTATGAGATTCTGGTTTATTATCATCACAATCAGTACTACTGGAAGACTTCGCGGCCCTATCTCGTCTTTAGTGCTTATACTTGTACTTTAGGAGCAATTTATAAAGCGGACACAGACCTGAGAAAAATACTAAGCGAAACAGACAAAAATCTACCTAAAAAAGCTAAGAATTCAAAAACATTACACGAAATAAAATTATTATTTTTTATTCGATACCTATTCGTAAATGAATTGGTTTATCCTTGTTTAGGTAGGTATTTACCTACATTAAAATTCTAATTGCCGATGCATTCCTAATTAATATATTTTTATGTGGAATGCGCTTCCCGAGTGGGTCTTCCCCAGGTATAATCTGGGTGTCTTTAAATCACGAGTGAATCGGTTTCTTCTAGGCAAGCGCGCTCCATCGTAGATTGCAGTATCGCTTAACATCAGGCGAACACGCGGTCAAGCGTTAGCCTATCACAAATTAAAAAAACTTATAGGTATTATGGAATATAAATTAACAAAAGGCAAGGTTCCTCCCAAAAACAGATGTTTTTGTTTTTATTCTGAACGTAATTTTCACGTTTTCAAGACTAGGCTAATTCCTGCTCTAATAACTTGTTCTTGTGTGGTTTCAGTACCTGATAGTGCGAAGATATCACTCATCAGAAATAGTACCTTCGGCTTCGGATTGGCAGCGGGTCACAGTAAGACGGCCGGCATTTTGGAAGGCAATAGAAACATAGAATTAAACATAGTGAAGGATACAGGTAAACACAGAACCTAATTATGTATTAATTACCTCTAATTATGAATAAGAATCTAGGTATACCTATATAGTTAAATCTAGTCTGCTTTCTACTGCAATAGTTTCCACTCTTTTAAACAGCGTTGTTTAAAAAGGAATATAGGAAAGTTGTAAGACGAAATTAAAACTACATTTTATTAATTTTGTGTAATATTAATTATTACATACCATCACGCCTGTTATTCCCCGAAGGGTTAGGCAGAGGCGTACTCAATGTACACCGACTGTTCGCCGGTATGTTTAGGGTCCCAATCCAGACTCCGAGCTGCTACTGAGAATTTCATAGAAAAACCCAATAACACTGCTCGACCTGGGGATCAGTTCTTTTTTATTAGTGGAATTTTTAATAAGTAATTTTATATAGTTTACTTTTTTAATGAAATAGATGAATAACACGAGATAAATAATAATAGTTGGCCTAGCAAGCAATTTTGTTTTATATTCATCATTAATTTAAAAATCGTTAAATTTATTATCGAAGCTATCAATCAACGGCAACACGGATCGTGAATTTCTTGACGTCACTGAGAGTCAATTTCGGAAATAATATAGAATGGAGAGTAGGCAAATCTTGTTCTGCCATAGCAACAGCCAGGATAGTGATAATCCTGTCATGGTCGTGGCGCATGTCATGAATCCCATGGCCATGACTATAGGCCAAAGAAAGGCATGTACGGTTTTTAGTCGGTACGAGACCGCCATATCCTGCCGCCTCGTCGGGTGGCAAAAGATCCATGAGGATTTTCCGTACAACAAAAAAGAGGATAGTCGTCTTCTTCTTATCGAATCGACAGCAAACTGAAAGAGAAGGGCAAGAGAAGAGAAATAATTAATAGAAATTAAATTAGATTGGCCCAGTATTCCGCTACGCGCACGGCATTTTCTGTAGCGGCCTTGCAGAGTTAGCAGTAAACCTTATAGCTCTTATAAAACTGTGTTCCTTACTGTCCTAACGTAAAGAGGATAGTGATAATGAAGGTTTTAATCTGATAAATATTAATTTCAGCGGAGAGACGGCCTGACTTTACACTTCTGGAGAACGTGAACTCCGGCGCAGGCTTTGCCATCGATGGAAGTATCAGCATTGGAGTCATAAAGGACACCTTATTCGGTGGCAAGAATCCGTTCGGGAAAAGAAAATAGAAATAATAACTTAGGAGCAATGTAAACTATTTAATGATAATGCTCAAGCAGAGTTAGCAGTAAACATTATAGCTCTTATAAAACTGTGTTCCTTACTGTCCTAACGTAAAGTAGGATTGATAAAATTCAAAGTTTTTTTTTTCTTTATTTTTGAAGACGGTTTTTTTCTAACAAGCAAATGCCAGCCTCATAGTGCGCACACAAGAACAATATATAATATTAAAAACAATAATACATTCTATTAATTAGAGTAATTAAGCACAAAACAAAGCATAACACCTGCATTCCCCGAAGGGTTAGGCAGAGGTGACACCAGATTACCTTCTCTTTAGCCCTGAATTAATAAGTCTGTACAATACTTTGGCATTCCCTGAAAGTGGTTCTGCTAGGATACTGTTACAAACACCCACTTCACCCGTAAAGTTTATCAATATTTATTGTTAGTCAATAAATATTGATAAACTTTACGGGTGAAGTGGGTGTAGTCTTTCAACCTCATTCCGAATTCAGTCCATCATAATGTGGTATACGTTCTCAATCACGTTGCATTCCTGACAATTAGGAGTAGGTATCAGTTTTATTCATAAGAAAACCAAATTTATTAACGAATATGTGTCCGGAAAGACTTTCGGACACATGTCCCTGAGAGCCGTAAGAGTATCATTCCTGCTCATCTTAGCACCATCAAACCAAGGGTGTCTGTACAGGACTGGTTAGATTGTTTTCGAAATGGATCTTTCATCAAAATATTCGCTCCATATCGTTCTACAACGTTCTTTAGCTGCGTACAGTAAATCTGAAAAGACGGTAAATACTTAAAGCTCGTATACCATATCTTGTTGCTTCTTTAGCTAAAATATATACGCGTTCATTACCTAACACACCAATATGAGAAGGAACCCAATGCAAAACAGCACACTTTCCCTCTTCAGACAACCTAAGAATGGATTCCATGATTGAAAAATCTATCAGTGTTTCTGGAACGGTCGAGGTACAGCGACCTACATGTCAATATAATATAATATGTATGCCAATTAATGAATTATGAAGTTTTTTTAAGAAGGAAATTCAGAAATAAACACTGATCGTCATGAAAATTACCCATTACGTAAAAATGTTAGTACTATGAATACATTTGAGTCACTGAATCTGAACAGAACTCAAAATTGATAGTTAGCTCTTAGCTTAGGGTAGCTTAATAGAATAAATGATGAGTTCAGAAATTATTTGGGGATTTCCCGCGTTTATTTTGTTATTACTTATTCGTTTATTGTGCATAATGCTGTGTTTTATTTACCAGTTGAATCGTGCAGCTTTGTTAGTTTTATGGTTCCGTACCTAAAGGGTAAAACAGCTCCCTATTACTAAGACTCCATTGTCCGTCCGTCTGTCTATCTATCCGTCTGTCACCAGGCTGTATCTCTTTGGTGATAGTTTGAAATTTTCACAGGTGGTGTATTTCTGATGCCGCTATAACAACAAATACTAAAACAAAATAAAAAAAATATTCAAGTGGGGCTGACATACAACAGACATATTTTTTTGCCGTTTTCATAGATAATGGTAACGAACCCTTCGTGCGCGAGTCCGACTCGCACTTGGCAGGTTTTATTTACATTTTTGACATATTTTTGGTGTAAAATCTTCCATTTCCACAAAAGATTCTAAAGGACCAAAAATTTGATTCAGTTATATATAAGCATATAAATTGTTTTGGGCAGTCATTCATGTGAAAGTTATATTGAGCTTGTGTCTTCTGCGAAAGTTGCTGATAAGTATCTACTTTTTGGTTACCATATAGCAACAATCATAATTTAAATCAATCATTCCTAAAAATCATTTCATTCACTCTCATCTTGTTTTTTTTTCTACACTGACGGTTATGTAAGAAATGAATATGGTGAATAATTCCACCAAGACATGTCGACAATGGAATGGGACTAATGCTTTGACGACACGTTTAGCATAGCGGCTGAGCGATCGGCTTCTGCGCAACGTGTTGTGGGTTCGATCCCCACACGGAGCAAATATTTGTATCATCTACAGGTAGTTGTTCCGGGTCTGGGCGTATTGTGTATGTGAGAATTTGTGTTTGTAAACGCACCCACGATACAGGAGAAAGTCCTAGTGTGGGGCAACGTTTTTTAAAAAAAAAAAATGCTGGAACTCGAATATAGCGTTACCTCTAAAAGTGAAAACAAAAGACAAGCGAAACAAGAGTAATCCTTGTATACCTTTATAAGAGTCTGTTAAATATTTTGTATGAATTCTCAATTTGAGTGAAAAGTAAAAAAAGAAACAAGTGGTTTAAAACGTAATCGTTTTTATGTTCTTTGAAATCATACTTAAAGTTACGTTTTTTTACAATGGCCATATTTTTTAATTATGAGCCAATAAAAAAAAATACTATATACATATTTTTGTATTCCTAGCATTTATTTAATGAGCACAACGAAAGTAAAATTTTCTTGATCAGTGATATCATTATTAACATTGATATTAAATTTGACTAGAAATTAATTTAAACAATATTTAAAAAAAAACAACTTAGGTACTCGTAATGTGGGTCCAACATTACTAGTATTCTTGTTAACCCCTCGTGCTAAGCTAAATGCTTGTGTTACGAGTGGGTTCACGTCGGTAGTGCAATGGATGGACTTGGAACCGACAACCACATGATCGTCAATCCGACGCCCTAGACATTAGGTTACCGCCGCTTCATATTTATTTTTGTAAATAGATCTCTTAGAAACACTTTTAAAAGTCAATGTTTTACATTTATTTAACTAGATGCTGTCGGCAAACCTAACATCTGAGAAGAAACACCGGAACCAACTCAGGAGATCGTGATCTCTATAAAGTCCAGACATAATAGTAGTGTCAAGTTATGAAATGTAGAGCAATATCTAAACAGGCCTTTTGAAGAGGAGTCATAGGAAGCCATAGGAGCTTTGAGTTGACCTGTTCTAACTGATGGCACGCATCAGTCATCGTGTAGCTTTAGCACCATTATTTAGGGAGCTCGACCAGTAGCACGACGATTCCAGATCAGCAAAAAATTTGCGTAATTCATTTATTTATTCAATACTTAATGCACAATGTTGTACATTGTGCATCGACATGAAGGAGAAACGTGAAATTTTCATGAAATATTGGGAAGTATCAGTAATTATGTATATCAATTTCTTTAATGTTTTCAACACCTGGGGCTGATATTATACACACTGATAGCTGCAAGTGACAAATACGTCACGAAAATAGTATGTATATTATAAACATTTTATTTATGTAATAATTCAGCAACAGGCAGTTGGGGCATGTCAGAGAAGTAGTCGAAATAGGAATATCTAAAAAAATATTTCATAAGCATGTTGAAGCATTAATTTATAGTCATCAATTTTAAGACATCGAGAGCAGTTCCTCTGCTATTTCTATTTCTGCTACATCAAGAAGCAATAGCAGATGAACTGCTATTTCTTCGTTTCACTAATACGTTCCAAGTCATTCTAATCCCACAAAAAACATTTTCATGTAAAATTTTGCCAAGACGAGACCATTATGGCTCGCACTGTCAAAAAATTATCAGATCTCGTGTAGCCCTAACCTCACAAACTCTAAACTTTAGTCAAAATATGTGGCTACATACACAATCGCCGAAACCAGAAGCCACTACCTGTAGGTCATACAAATATTTGCTTCGTGTGAGCATTGAATCCGCTACACGTGGCGCAGAAGCCGGTCGCTAAGCCGCTACGCCAAACGTGTCGTCAAGCAGAGCAATTCAGGGCAGTGTCTGAAATGGTCTTTAGAAAGACCCATAGCGGCTTTGGGTACGCTAGTCCCACCTGACAGTGTGTAGCTCGACTCAATCGACTCGAGCTCAATAACCGGTCGCAACGATGATACCAGATCAGTAGAAACCTTCTCAAAACAGCCAGACCGTTCAATGCTGTGTTTATAGTATATCTAGCCTACAGTGTTCACATTTACATCTCGCTTTTAATGTCACAGTAATAAAAATAATGTCATTAATATCACTGCTAATAACAATAATCGATCGGCTAATAATGTTAATGTAATTTCAACCTTAAAGCATTTTTTTATTGATTATGTCGGCAAACGAGCAGACTTGCTACCTGACGGTAAGAAGTTATCATCGCCGCGCATGGACTAAGGAATGCCGACTACCGAAATCGCAGTAACTGAGAGAGGTTCTCAGTCACGCGCAAAAGTCGAAACATACACCAACGTGCTTTACCGACTCCGATGTAAGGGTAGTCACCAGCTAATCAAACCCAAAGAGGTCCTACCACCGAACAAGTCAGATATTTTCTCGCCTCTTAGGAGATGCCTATCTGCATGGCAGTTGGGATTGAATTCTGATCCATCCTCACACGGAGAATAATAATCAAATTAGAAGAAAAGAAGGAAGAAAAAAAAGAAAATTGGAATGTCATGTCGGTAAAAAATATTACAATAAAAAAATCCATAGCCAGGTCCATTAGAGCAGTTCAATCCTAATACTTTTAGTCTTCCAGGTACGGTCCTCATACCGTTACGAGATAAGACGATTCAGAGAAGTGCTACTAATACACAGTCGAATAAATTACTGATCAATGTTTCATGAACAACACAATCAAAGGCCTTCGATAAATCGCAAAAGATGCCCAAAGCATCGGCTTAGGGCATCATCGGTCATACGATTATGATCGTCTCTCATACATCAAAATTATGTCATCTAAAATTTCATCAGCTGCCGTGTTCCATGTAAGACTATTTCCATTTAAGAACCTCGTTAAATATATAAGCTTTTCCAAAATTTTCCTTTAAATAGGTGGTTCGGATATAAATCTAATATTAGTGGGGTCAGATGTGCAACCTGATTCAAACAAAGCATAGTGCAGCAAAGTATTTATTACACACACTGAATAGGTATATAAATTTTCAAAAGATTTAAATATCACGACACACTCAAAGAATTTTATTAAGTTTTTAATAATTTTCCCGGTGTCCTTTTCGAACACTAAAAGATTCAAAAAACTTGTTTAGTAATGTTCATATCGATTTTAAATTGTCTGTACGGATATCCTCCCATCGTAGTTATTGTCAAATTAAAAAATATAGTTTTAACTTTATACTTTTCATAATTTCACATAACATAGTACCTACAGACACTGTCATCAACATTATAAATACATATGTAGTTTTAGTTGTAGTTTAGTTTTTTTTTTTGAACGAAGATTGACGAATCGGGTATATATATGGCCAGAACGTATGGAAGAGTTGGAAGGGGCCGGCCTCGGCGAACGTACCACAATCAAATAGCGGACGTTCTCAAAAAAGGGTCAGGTTAAAAGCACCCTAAACCGACGATCATGCATGAGGAGATTAATGAACGTAGATGAAGCGAAAGTGGTGTGCCAGGATCGTAGGAAGTGGAAATCTATAGTCTCTGCCTACCCCAATGAGAGACAGGTGTGTAAATATGTATATATGTTTGTATGTAGTTTTTCGTATTACGAGTATATTTGCCATTAAGGCATGCGAAACACAGTGGTCTCGGTAGCTTGAAATAAAGATTTTATATTTAAATATGTATATTAAGTATTTTGTAAGTACATAATTAATAAAATTAATTTGACCATTGAATGTTAAAAATAATGTATATAATTATAATAGCTTTTATCATTTAACTGTCTTATTATTTCCCTCAAAATAACAATCGACTATTCTATCTAAGCCTTTATAACACTTTTGCTCATCTCGATTTTTCCCAATTAACATGAGAAGGTGTATCCGAGCGTCTCAGTAGGTTAAGGTTAAGCGTTATGGTTATACATACCGACATTTTATATTTCAATAGCAATGTGTATAAATGATATAAAACGGTTGATTATGGTTTGACGACCAGTTCAGTCGGGATCAACAGTGCACGATGATGCTTCGAATACAGACCCTGATTTTGTTGTTCCTTGTCTGCGTGGTCGCAGTTCCAGGTAATTATATTATATTTTTATTATTATAGTATAAAAGTATAAATTGTTTCATTGGCCTACTTATCGCAAGAATGGCCGCTAACCGTAAGGTCCTTGGTTGGATTTCCAGGTCTTATAGATTCGTGAGTGGTTAGATTCACTGGTTTACTGGCATATACCTACAGTTCACCAGCATTCCCTGAATGGTTAGGATGCAAGGAATACTGTGTGTGAAGTACGTGATATTGTATAATTAACACTTCACAACGATAAACTATGACTACACAACTAGGTGTCCTTTAGATATAATGTACATATCACTACATAGTATAAAACAAAGTCGCTGTCGCTGTCTGTCCGTTCCTATGTATGCTTAAAGCTTTAAAACTACGCAACGGATTTTGAAGCGGTTTTTTTTTAACAGATAGAGTGATTCAAGAGGAAGGTTTTAAGCTATTTAACATTACGCTACGACTCTTAGGAATGGGGCAACGCGAGTGAATCGCGGGCTGGTCGCTAGTTTTTTAAATAAAAAAGAATTTGGTATTATTATTTGTCTATTAGTTGCATCCGTGTCACTGGAGATATTAGTGGCATTTTTGGTTTTATTATAAGATCACACTCAAGGCTACCAGCCGTCTGATACTAGGCGGCAATCGCAGCCTATACCCTCGAATTAACAAGCCATAGAGGTCAAATAACTTAATTGAGTGTTCTTTTGCAAAAATACCGAAATCATTAAGGACAATATTCACGAATGCGAAATAATTACGACCCCAACTGTCTTTACATTGGTGTAAAGACAGTTGGGGTCGTCGTTTTATACGACATAATAACTTCAGACGCGCGTACTGT
Organism: Acronicta aceris; assembly: GCA_910591435.1. Classification (NCBI taxonomy): domain Eukaryota; kingdom Metazoa; phylum Arthropoda; class Insecta; order Lepidoptera; family Noctuidae; genus Acronicta; species Acronicta aceris. The sequence continues at coordinate 16,285,256 of OU342758.1, read as the reverse complement.
ACTTGCAGTGACTTCCCGGCTTTTTTTTCTCGAGCGGAAATCCTCATGGACTATCTCCGCCTGGGGAAAGCCGGACGGAGTGCCGGACTCTTACCGGCTAAAACCACCCCGGTGTATCCTCACACGTGCGCGCGGGGCCGTGGGAATCCAAATACTTCCGCAGGCCCACACTAGTGCTGGCCGGGTCTGTCCGGGCCTCGTCTCCTGCACGGGGTAGTGAGCTGTTGAACTACCCCGTGCGACTCACTGGCTACATTAACCTCTAAACCAGGACACATTAATGTTCACATACCTATTATTGCTGAGCGATATATATTTTTTATGGATTAGGAGGGCAGACGGGCAAACGGATCGCAACACCATAGGAATCACAAGTGCGTTGCCAACCTTTTAAAAGGGGATTGGGCCTCCGGTAACCTCACTCACTCGACGAAACACAACGTAAGTGTTGTTTAACGCCGGTTTTCGGTGAGGAAGGCCTCACAGAAAACCGGCGGAGTGATACCAAGGGGTATCACTCCGGTCGAGCCGGCCCATTCGTGCTGAAGCAAGTTCTCCCACGTAAAAATTGTACGTAAAATATTTTACCTTGATGAACGTGTCAGAAAGGGGCTAAATATTACATATTACCTATATAAATATGTAAATGTCAGGATTATGATATTATCATGTTATAACTATGTGACCCAGTTATTGCTAATCTGCTAATAAAATAATTATTGGAAATATTTGCTATGGATAATAATTATAAGGAATGAAACAAATGAATAAATTGATTTTAACGTAATATATTTCTCAATGGAAAGAGTCTAATATATTTTAATCTGATCATTAATGCTCGGTTTCAAATAGTGTACCATGGAGAAGAACTGGCAAGAAACTCCATAGCCATATTCATTTGATATTTTAAAGTACAGTCCAACAAAACAACTTAAAACAACAATCACATAATTTGTATCATCAAGAACATAACACAGCATAGTAACAGATCCTTGACTAACTGTAGCTCTAACTATAACTCCAATACAACTAAACTACTAACTACCGACTACCCGATTTTGAGGAATACCTCCCTTTTTATACTTTATCCAAACAATGGCACCATACTAACAATAAGGCGCCATATTCTACCAATCACAAATCGTCATACATTTTAGCCAAATATCTATAAACATTAACAATAATAATAAGATACAATTCAGTAGAACCATTTTAAAACATCATAGGATAATTAAGCAAGTTTGAAAACCAACAAATGTATTAACCTTAAGTTTTAAGTCGATAAACATTACATCAATTGACTGTCTTATATAAAATAAATTAACAAAATAAAACCCGAGGATCAGTCTAAATATCATTTATTAATTTATAGTAATTAAACATATTTATGACAATAAATATGTACTTCGTATTTTATAAATAGTACCATAGATCATAACTTTCGTTCCGAAATCGTGATCTATGGTAAAGAACAACTTTAAAGTAAAACAGTTCAGAAATATATAAAACAAGAACCGAGGGATATATACATATACTGACAAACGCAGCAGAGTTCTGGTGGTAAAACATACATTTTATTGGGTATTCATATTTTCCTTTAAGTAATTAATCACATCTTTGAAATATTTCAGTGCCAACAAACCTGCAGTTGACGCTAGTGAAAGATAGCTCAGCTGGTTTTGGGCTTGCAGGCCTGGGCAGCAATACCACAGGCGTAGTGGATTCGAGCCAAAGCTTCGACCTATCCTTACCAGACCATAATGGTTACTACTCCAATTTTTGTATTAAGTATTTTTTTATGGATTAAGTCGATAAACGAGCTGACGAGCCACCTAGTGGTAAGTGGTTATCGTCGCCCATGGACACCTGCAACACCAGAGGAATTGCTGATGCGTTGCCGAACTCTCTTACGTGCAAACGTCGAAACACACACCAAGGTGCTTTACGACAGACACCGACGTAAGGGTGGTCGCCAGCCAGTCAGACCGTAAGAAGTCCTACCACAGAGCAAGTCAGATATTTTCACGCCTCTTACGGGATGCCTATCTGAAAGGCATTCATGATTTATATCTATACAGCTTGTAACATTGTAGATACAAGCTTTGGTTAGTTCAAGGTTCATCGATAGGTATTGTAGTTGTTTTACTTTTGATTAATAAAAAAAAATCGTCATCTATCAAATACTTCCTGTATCTTAACTGGCCTTTTGCTGCACGTGGGAAAATTCGGAAATAAGAAGTTTTCCTTTAAAGTTGGCAACTCGAACAAATTTCATTTATAGAAAGCTTAACTTTAAAAATAATTCGATATAATTTTTTTTTTAAATATAGTTTGCCTTTTACTAGCAACACCCTGTTCACCGTTCAAACCTTTCTATTTTGTGCGAATGCAGGATAATCAAGTTTTTCGCGCCAGCTACTTCACCGTTGACCCGTTACCGTATTTTTTCCTGTCGGTGAACCCTAACTACTTACGTACCTATATACCTATATAACTTACGTACGTTGTAGCTAACTTCACACCCGTCCATGTATACTGTGCTTGAGTTGAATTCGAAAAGCCTCAAACTAAATGTGTTTTTCTAGAAGACAGTGTGCAACTCACCGCCATTGAAAACGTGAATACCGGTGCTGCCTTCGGGTTTATAGGAAGCATCAGTACTGCTGTTAAGAAGAACAATTTATTTCTCCAGTAGCCCTCTTCACTACATAGTATAAAACAAAGTCGCTGTCGCTGTCTGTCCGTCCCTATGTATGCTTAAATTTTTAAAACTACGCAACGGATCTTGAACCATTTTTTTTTTAATAGATAAAGTGATTCAAAAGGACGGTTTTAAGCTATTTAACATTACGCTACGACTCTTAGGAATGAGGCAACGCGGGTTAAACCGCGGGCGGGTCGCTAGTATATATATAAATGAAAAAATATTAACGCAACAGTCCGACAGACTTTAACTGTATCTCTACATGAATATCACTTTATTTTATATGTATACCTATTAGCGACAGGATGTAACTTAATTAGTAACAATCACTTTGTGTGTCGTTATACTTAGTTGTATTAATCGAAAGCTTGTATCCAAAATTTACTTGACTTGTGACTTGTAAAAGTACCTTTTTAAGATCTATTTACAGAAATAAATATCATTTTAATCATTTTAATAATAACATGCGATTTATAAGACTAAAAGTCTTATATAAATCTCATAAACTTGACTTCTTAGTCAAGTCAAAGCGTCTTCGGTTTGAGCTAAAAGAACATTTAATCATAAACCTATAAAGGATAACTTATTAAGATTTTTCCCAGTCCACGAAGACTTATAAACGCATGTTATAAGAGTGATTAGCAGTGTGAATGTGCATGCATTCAATAAAAGTGTTTACTCCTAATTGATGTTTTATTGTTCCTCTCTATTAGATAAGTAGGTAATGCTATAAAGTTTTAAAAAATGGCAACTATAAGTGTTGCCATTTTTGGTGCCATTTTGGTTGCCAATGGTAACTTTGTTCTGGGAAGTGACATGGGTCGTTGATAAAGCGGGCGTAGCCGCTGGCGGAAGCTAGTACCGAAATAAATCGTAATTTGAATAGAATGAAATCAAATTGTGTTATTACTTGGATTCAAATGTCATTAATATAAGTTCCTACAAAATCGTGCAAAATACTTTACTGACAATAATTGTAAGTATAACTTTACGAAGTTTTGACCGGATTTCCGGTAGTTTAGATGAAGTAGTAGTAGACGTAATGGCAATGTAGGAACCTAGATTAATGGTATCTGAATCCGAATAATAACACAATTTGATGAAATTGTGTTTGAACTACGATTTATTTTGGTATTACGATTTTACGGGTAATTCAGAGTCCGCCGGACCCTTAAAACAAACAAATGAAAAAGAAAATTCTTAGAAGTAATAATTTATTTATTGTTTTATATAGAAACCCAGATTTGATAAGAGAGTTACGTTACAAATACATTATGTCATACTCATGATTTTAAATAATAACAAATACTCGTAGCAATTAATCAAAAGTACACATTATTAAGTTCGTGTAGGTACTTGCCTCCGGTCTACGTTTTAAACGATTTACTTTAATATAATTATTTTTCGTATTGTTATAGGTACCACGGAAATAATACGATTTACAAGCAGAAGAGCATAGTTTTATTCAATGTTACTGTTTACATCGTGAAACAAGTAAAAATACGAGGACAACGGTGACGGCTAACAAAGATGAATGAAAGAAAAATACATGCTGCACCGACCTCAAATAAATTGGGACAAAGTCGTCGATGACGTCATATGTACTGAATTCAAAATATAGTGAAGAAAGAAATATATTGCCCAGCTGTTAGGGCAAATACTGCACGCAATGTTCTATGCACGGTTGCGCGCAACGTTTTCTTTGCACTATATTTGGTGGCTTTGGTGCCTCTGTCATGCAAAGGTCACGTTCTGTTTCAAGGACTTTACGCACCCGATGTCAACTACTTACAAATAATACATAGGTAGTTAGTTACCATCGAAATTAAAAATAAACTGTCCTAAAACAACTTCAGCCGTCATTAAGAGTTAATTTTGAATGACAAAATTACATTTCACTGCTGTGTAGATATCGCGAGAACATTCTAAAAAAGGCTCAAAATATAACTTATGAAACCCAAAAAGAGACCATTTCGCGGCGCTGCGTTCCTAACGGGGACCTTATTGGTGTTTTGTTTATTATAATTATCGTCGTAGGGATTGGGTGGTTTCTGCCCAGGATTTTGGACTGGCCTGCCATATTGATTGACAGCATTATTCTGACCACCGTAGCTGCCAATGTCATTTTGTCCATTGACGTATCCTCCCCCATTCTGTTCTTGCCTGTTGTATCCAGTGTTAGGATCAATTTGTCCATATCCACCATTATAGTTGGGATTAACTGGCACATTTCCGCCATTAGATGGAACATTTCCTATATTCCATCCAACGTTAGCTCCTGGTCCTTTTTCATCATTTTCGTTGTTGTCACCATAACCAATGCTGAAGCTGCCGGCGGGATAGTTACCGCCAGATATCACACCAATAGCGATACTCGGATCATTTGGAGTACCTTTCAATCGGATACTAGGATACTGCTGTCCTAAAAATTAGAAATATAGAGAGTGTGATTATTTTCGACGTATTTGCATATACGGCATCTAACTTTAACACTTCAGACATCATAAATTAGTCCGCGACAGTCGCGACTGATGACCATGAACCGATGACCGCTAAAACGGTCAAAGATAAAATCAATTAACAACGTAAGAATAATTTGTGTTAATTTGTTCCACATTTCGAATATACTATTTAAAAAAATAACTTCTTAAAATCTAAGGACCTCACTATGAGTGTTTTAGTTATTGCACTGTAAGTTGAATTACAGGTAGGTACTTCGGCAGGCCAAACTATTGGGAAAGTTAACTTGGACAGAATACAATAAAGCTATACTACTAGAGTGGTTAAATTGGCAATGTTATCGAACTTGCCCATTCTCCTTTGTATCTATGCGCATGAGTATTGGGATCCAGATCTACCTCTAATCTACGAATTGATAAATGCTGGTATAGTAGGTAAAAATAAATCTAGCTAATTACACCTTGGTTCTGCGAGTATCCTTCATATAGCTTTAATTCCAATAAATATGCAACATCGAAAATCTAAATAATGCAACACCCACCAATACACTTACTTCAAATACAGACAACACACACATATGCATAAATATACAGGTCGCATAAAGATGACGTCAACATTGAACCTGTTTTCGATTTTATGAGTATTGTTTGCAAAAAAGAATAATAATACAGGTCCGCGTCAATTAGGGAAACAAATCAATATGCTAATGACAACTTGTCTATAACAACATTTCAAATATAATACACAGTAATACTCGTACAATGCGAAGCTTAACACTGTATGCATGACAAGTTTGCAACTTAACCTCAAAAACACCATAGTAACCGGCTCTCAACTCACTAACATGGTTACAAATGTGTAAGTTAACAAGTTAAGCTTTTTTAAATCTCCCGGCCCCCACTTTTAAGTAAATAATGATATTGTTTATACCTGATACGGCGCAGACATAAAGTAAAATAGCAAAACCGGCCACAGAACGCGACATAGCGAGAGACACTGAGCTGAGCTAACCAAAACAGACCGAAACAGACGGAGCGTGGTACTGTCGGATTTTTATTATATGTTCGTTCGAAACGTAGGTATATGACCTACAGTGACGATAGAGAGGCGTATCATGACTTAAATTATCGAGAAAAAACATTATTAGTCACGACAAAGCTTTAATGTCTAATGCTTTTTATTATTGATTGATCTAGGCTATTGACGGGGATTCGCTCGTGCTTAAAAAAGTTTCATGTTGTTTTTTATGGCTTGTTTTTATTTTCTATTGTTACCTATGGTTATATATTTATTATGGTTCGTTACATCGTAGGCCTCTTTCACAGATTCGTAAAATGTTGAAAATAATAACTTGATTGTATCGCATTAATATAGTGGCTACACCACTGAAAGAACTCAGTACGATAATTTCACTAGATATTAAATTTATTTGTGTTTGCCTAGTATGCGGTAAACAGAAGGTTAAACCGTTAAATCTGGGTTTGTACAATTACCCAGATGTGGTAATAAAAATGTTGTGTAAAAACTTCTAATTGTTAAATTAAAGAAACTGTGGGTTAGGTTATATGATAAAACTTCTTGCGCTTCTTACCCAATAGAACCAAAATGTGTTTTTCGTTTCGGTGCCTTTACCTCTCTTCTCAAGCGTAAACCTTCGAACTTTCTCATTGGTCTTTAAGTCGCAAGTACGATTGCTAAGTATCGAGGTCTTGGGTCCCAGGTCGAGCAAAGTTGTATTGGTTTTTTTTAGGATATTTTGACCAGCAGCAACCACCAGCCCAGACTATCTAATCAGTTCTAGTGCATAATCCTGCTTCTTTGCTTTGTTCAAGCATTCATAGTATTCAGTGTTCTTCTCCACTTCCATAATCTTCCTCAACGCTGTCATTATTTTTCAATTTTGTTTCTTTTTCAATACTACACTTCATTTTTCCACCACCACGTATCCCTATTAATCGTTTTCTTTCCTTTCAACTCTTCCTATCTATATCTTCACATTTCAACAGTCATTCATAAAATTGAAATACTACGAGTCGGTATTATTTGAACTGTTTTCACCACCGAGTTCCGAAACTATTGTGCACCTAACATTATTTTTATGTTTATGAAGGCGGTTTTACTTTTTGTTATAAGTTATTTTATTTCAACATTTTGAATGGCGAGTAGAATTTTGCGTACAGATGATATCATCGTTTCTTCCGTCGATACGTTTTATTATAATTTTTTTCTAAATGTTGTCATCAGATATTCACCAAATTTGTATGGGACCACCTTGGGAGTATATTCTTTCATATAAAAAAAGAATTTTTGAAATCGGCCCCCAACTGACGAAAATATCGGTGAACATACATTAAAAAATACACACCGACGAACATAGAACCTCCTTCTTTTTGGAAATCGGTGGAAGTTGGCTAGCAAAGCTCATCAATTAAACAGACAAACTCATTTAATATTTATTTTAATAATAAAGGTCAGTAGCCACTCTTTACGAGACCAATGAAACAATAATATTTATAATATAGATTACTTCGTTTAGTGGAAGCGTTTCTCAAAATATATGAGACGGATGTCCAATGTTCAGGTTTTTCCATTAGGTATCATTTAAGGATTCATTGCTTTTAGTGTGTAACAAGGATCATAACTTAGTGACTTCATACATAGAGTTAGAGCAACATTATTTTAAGCTTTGTTGTCACGATGCACTGTGACTAAAATGTTTCCAGATGGTTTTAATGGTCAATGATTCATAAAATTATGTAAGCATTTGATTGATCTATCTTTGGTCACAAAGAAAGTGTCGGATCTAAAGTAAGTAGAACCAGGATTACCAGTTTTGTGACTTTGGTGGCCTTTCCAGTACTGCGTCCATAAATTTGGATGGAGTATCCTTACTAGTCTGCTCCGACTTTAGGTATCTCGTGTCACTTGTACAAAGCGATGACGGAGTTAACCGAGATGTTACATATCGAATTAACTCAGGTTTGGTGAAATAGTAAAACGACAGGTCACAGGAACAACTTCCGACAGACGGATGCCTCTCAAACTAAAGGGCAAAATCTATAAGTTCATTATAAGATCTGTCGTATTGTATGAATCAGAGTGCTGGGCCGTTAAGAAGATGGATGAAAGAAGACTGCATGCAGCAGAAATGAGAATGATAAGTAACGAGTATATTAGAGGAAGCCTGAAAGTAACGCCAGTGACAGAAAAGTTGAAAGGGAATCGTTTGTCTTGGTATGGCCATGTGATGAGGAGGGAAACGCATTTGACTAAAAGAGTAGTGAAAGACCAAAGAAAAGATGGATGGATTGTGTTAAGGAAAAAGAAGTGAATGATGAGTTGACGGCTGATAGGGATGAATGGAAGAAATGGACATGCTGCACCGACCCCAAATAAATTGGTACAAGGGCAGGAAGATGATGATGAATTTACTGCGAGGTCAGCTAATACTGGTAATATGTAACATGAAGTAGCAGTACGTGTGTAGATACCTACTGCATATTGCCGACCCTCTTCTCAATAGGACGTTATATTTTCTTGTAAATTCGTCGTCTTGGTCGATGCTGGTTGTAAATAATTCGGGACAATTTGTGTAGATGTTTTAAAAAGGACACTGGTCTTCAAATGTGTAAATGCAGCTATACAATATAGGTATAAATAAATTCCACTTCTTCTTTTGATGTATGACTTGTTGAATTTTGTCCATGCGTCAAAAGCACCAAAACCAAAGAATTTATAATGAAAATCGTAGTTGTGTCGCGACCCTTATAGTAATTATTCTATCTGGGGATCTAAAGGATATAAATCACTCCGTAATCATGAAACTCCCATCTCTGTGGGTGTGGGAATATGGCGTAAAGGTCAAGGTGACGGACTATACCCCTTGAATACACTACCTATGTATACACCGTGAAAAGGGGGCGAACCATTAGTCATTAACCGGGCACAAATCCGGACTTCGAGCTGCTACTGAGAATTTCATAGAAAAACCCAATAACACTCTCGACCTGGGGATCGAACCCAGGACGTCTAGTGTAGCAGTCGCACTTGGAACCAATAGACTAATGAAGCAGTCTATTATTTTAAATGTAATTTTTTTTTCATATTTCAGGGTCGGTCCCATAGTAAAAGTGGTTTGGTATTCATTACTACATTCGTTTTACTGCGGGAGATCATGAGCAACAACGTTTGTTCTGTGACTTAATAAAATTCATCAATTTACTAATAGTTATACAAAATTAAAAAGAAAATTAAATTGTTCGCTCTAAATTTTAACAACTCTACGTAGCAGTCTTTTTTTGGTAAATTTATGATGTTTTATAAAAAAGCCAAAGATCAAAAGCAGATGTTTAGACCTGCAGGGCTATTAATGTTTTACAAATAACTCTGTATATATAGGTACTACTTATACGACAGACCAATTAAGGCAGTTTGTGTTCATGGTTTTGATCATATAATGAGCTTCCTTTCGCCAAAGACATTAATTTGATATACGTAGACAGGTACAATTCTGTATAAAGGTAATTATTGCGCGATAATTCTTGGGGGAGGCCTACGTTCAGGAGTGGACGGCAATAGGCTGATTTGATTGATTGAATTCCAGTTAGTTCTTTGTTGATTAGTTAGGTAAAACTAAAGATGACAGAGTACAGGAGTACAGATTTATTCATGTTCAGACCCAGTGCCTAAAGTGCTAATTATACAGACAGCCTGCCGCGAGCGCAGTGAACCCTGCACAAAGTACAGTTGTCTAGAAACGAATACAGAAGCTTATTTTCATTCTATAGCTTAAAACAAACGGTAATAAGATTCGGTTTAAGAGCAGCATTCGTATGTTCTTCAGGTTCTTCTACACACGAATGTCATGAAATTTCGTTCAGCAATATATAGAAGTTGAAATATTCGTCGATCAACAATAGGATTTCGGAAAGAACAGAGCGAGGGAGAAAGAATGATCCTCTCATTTGCTATTTCATCGCAGCGATTAAATGTTGTATGCTATTTTACAAAAGAATCTTAGCAGACTAGTAAACAGTTTATGCAAATTTTGCACCTATTTAGACGGAGAACGGACTTAGCTATTTATCACTGTAACATTTGGACAAATTCGGTTATCAGTCGAATGAAAATAGCTCAATTGATGCTAAAATCCAAAACTCTTGTTTTTTTCTCACTATTATACATAGGTACCTACCTATGTATAATACCTATTTAGATTTTTATGAACCAGTTCAGTCAGATCAGTAAGTCCTTTGACCAATTAGTAAAGAAAGTCCATATGATAATATAGGGATTCATAGATAATCCGGCCTGAAATGTAAATTTGGTGCTGATACGCAAACCATCCTGCATGCCTAAACCTGCAGGCTTGAGAAAATTGTAGATACTGTTAAGGGTGCAGTGGTTTTATCAAATTTCTAAGCTAATACAACTTAGATCGCCATTGACTGCCTAGGTAGAAGACCACTACTGCTTTATTTATTTATATAAGTTCGCTAACATTTCTTATACTAATCTTTATGTGCATATAAAACAAAGTTATGTTAATAACATAATTTATAACTCAAGAACGGCTGGAGCGATTATTATGATCTTTAAGTTGTTGGATTTGTCCCGCCCCAAATAGCAGAATAAATAATAAAACATAGGAAAAATACACGAAAAAAAATACTACGGGACGCGAGTGAAACTGCGGGCAACGGCTATACTCAAATATAAAAACATCCAGTAGGTATAGTTTTATGCTTTAATATAATTATGCACAACTAACTAAAATACTGCATGCTTTATTGCAACTTTTTATTATAATATTGACTTCAATATATGTTGTGTTTCACAGAGTGAGTGAGGTTACCGGAGGCTCAGTCCCCTTTTTTTAAAAGACCGGCAATGCACTCGTAACTCCTCTGCAGCTCTGGTGTCACGGGTGTCTATGGGCGGCGGTAATCGCTTACCATTAGGCGATCCGTCGGCTCGTTTGCCCCCCTATCCCATAAAAAAAAGTATCATAAATTGAATGTATGCACAATTAAATAAAATGTTTTATTTGAAGCTCTCAATTAACAACCGGATGCTTTAAAAAATAAACTAAGAGTATATTCATATTTTTCCTTAAAATAATTATGTTAATTTTAGAGTCAAATGTACGAATATTCTGGTCAATCCCTACATTTTATTGAACTCTGTTATCAATATTGTTAAGCAATTATTAATTTATCATTCGATTAGTCTACCAAGATCGTTAAAGGTTCCCCTAAAAAATCATGCACGTAGGTAATTTATTTTGGACAGGCAAAACCCGGGCTGGAATAACGTAAGCGCATAAGTAGTAGAGTGAACTTTATAAAAGCTGAATGCTTCTCGTAATGTGCGTAGTACTGTGTGTAGCGATGGATCGTCTCGCGGCTCTCGGTATTGTGATAGCAATTGTTTCTCTAAGTCACGCATCACCCCGTAAGTATTTGTATATACATTTGTTAGTTTTTATTTTCTGAAGAATAAGTCGCAAAACGTGTCGTCATCAATGTTACGAGTATAAATAGTGCTTACGTTACTGATTAAATATTCATACATAATTTTAATTTAATGATAATAATGTGACATTAGCCAAGTGACAAGTTTAGGTTTATCTTTTTTAATGAATATGAATTTTGGTTCTTTTAATTTGTTTCCGACTTAAAATTTTGTATTTTATATTTATCTGCAAAGAGACAATTCAAAATTGACTTGTCTCATAGAAAACAAAGAAGTAAAATTTTCATTCAACCATGTAGTGTTTTTCTTTCAATTTTTCAATTGTAATTATAAAAACTTTATTAATAATTATAATTATATTGTTATCTAATCGTACCTAATTACATTTAGATTGGAGTGTTCCATATTGATACTTGTAACATCCTAAAAACATACGAAAGCAATATAGATTTGAATTTGAGTTTGAATTAATCACAAGCTGGGCACAAAGATAAGTGATTCAATACAGATTCTTGTTTCCCAGAATGAAAAAAAAACAGTGTATATTTTTTTATAGTTTTCACAAATAAAAGACTAAACAGTTATCTTAGATTGAACTCTATTCTAATTTAATTATTTTACTGTATTAATAATATTATTTTTTAATATATTTGAGTGATGGCCCGAAACTCTGGACAACTTTCGTACCAGAAAAAATGTTGTTGTAAAGCAGTCTCCACTTTTCATTTCTGTTTCTCAAAGTTTATAATCACTGGTCCTACCTACCTACTTACTAATCACTGGTCTGGTCATGATGCATCGATTCAAAATCTGAAATAGTCGCGAAGAATTCATAAAAATGTAATATGTCACTTTTCGTTTCTTTATCAGCCAAAGTTATTCTTCACTAAAGCAAAACTAAATATTTTAGGGGCCCGGCGGAGCTTGAATATCCCACAAAAACGGAATACCGAAATAAATCGTAATCCAGACAATATTCTATCAAATGATGTTATTATTCGGATTTGGATACCGTTAATCTAGGTCCCTACGATACTTTTTCGTCTACTACTATTTCACATGAAATAAAAGACCGGAAAATCGTTCCAAACTTGGTAAAGTTATCAAAAATTGCATTTGCTTGCATTTATTTCCAGTGAAGTATTTTGGACGAAATAGTAGAATAGGAACAGGATAATAACAAAATTTCATTAAATTGTGCTTGAATTACGATGTATTCCGAAAGTACGTTTGTAAGAGAAATTCGGTCCACCGGACTCTTAAAAATCCTACATTCTAATAAATGATCTGTTTTTCGTTTCCTCAGAAACGGTTGGTACCGTGGAAGTAGAAGATAGACAAATCGGCATAGGAGCTATAACTGGTGGCAAATTCGGACCTGGAAGCTTTAGCATTGGCTTTCCCGGTAGTTCAGGTCAGGCACATAATAAAGATGAGAGCGATGGTGAACATGTCGTTTTGAGTGAAACTGGAAATAATGGAGATCAGCGAGAGAAAAGTCGACCACATCAACGTACTAACAAAGATGAACCCAACAAGTCTGGAGGTAAACCCACTACTCAATTGGTCTATTTAGTCTTGTCAATCATTTGGATTGTGATATAAAATTTTATAATTCACCAACGTTCTAATCCACTTACAACATATTATCCAGTAAAGCAAAGGTTACACCTAGATGTTAAAAATTACAAATGTTTGATCATGTTTTACAATAAATCAATGTAAATGTGTAAAATTGAAAATGTTATTACGATAGTTTCTATATTTAACAGTAGGCACAAAAAATAATTACAATATTAATTATATCATTCATGTTTGTAATAAAAATCGTTTTGAAAGTTTTTTTAAAAATACTTGTAATATCTACAAGTACATAATAATGAGTGTTCAATAAAAGCTTTTTTTAAGGTGAAAATAGGGGTGATACAGTTAATGCAGTGAAACCGAAGAGACCACAGTCCAATCCAGAGCAACGAGGCAAGGGAGGCCAGGGTGGAAGTGGAGGAGGTCAAATTGTTATCGGCACGATTGTAGTTCCAAATAACAAAAAAAATAAAGGAAGCAAAAGAAGGAACGGTAATAATAAACGGCGTGTAAGTGATACTGGCGCATTAGAAACTATATTTGGCAGTAACACTGGTAATAATGGTGTTTCTCATTCGGAAAATGAATATAGTAATGAAGGCGATCAAGTTAGTTCTATACACATAGATGCGATTACTGGCGGCAATTTCGAGCAGGGGACACTCAGTATTAAGAATAAGCAACCTACTGGAGTCGTGCCCAAAAAGGGAAGTGCTGTCAATAAAGGAAATATTGGAAATACTAATATAATTAATGAAACTCTTCATACAACAGGACATGGCGCAAATAGTAATGATGATGATACAACTGGAGACGGTAGCGCCAATGGCCCGGTCAATACTGGAAATGATTATGTCTTAGGGAGTAATGATGGGGAAGAACGCTGGATATGGAGTTCTTAAGTACGAAAATAGGGAATCAATAGAATTAAGATTAGCGTTAGGTATACAATTAGCAGATGTAGAACAAGTTCTCCTCAATTGCGAGTTAAGACAGTTACTTTAAATTATTTATGTTAGTTATATTATTTTTTTACAAAAGTGATTTGTTCTAGTAAGGATGAATTCTTTTACCTCAGTTGTTACAGCATTTTCTTTATTCTGTTTTATAAAGACGAAGAGGTAGCCAAGATAAAAACTTGCTCGGAAAAAGAATGTTGTCGAAAATTCTCACATCTGATTTTATTTCTGTTTAATTTTATAACCCTAATGATTCCCTGTCCTCTCCGATTTGAGTAGAAATTGACTGAGCCGTACAAAAAAAAACGACAGGACTAGAAGATATTAAATTTGAATCTATGAATCTTGAGGATAGCTAGAACGAGTGTGCAGAGCTACCTGTCATAGTTAGGTTGTCCCCATATATATGCGTAATATACTATGTCAGCATTTCCCATGTGGTGATAATGAGTTCTTCTTTCTTCTTGAGTCTGTTAATGAGTTCCCCACGGATCTCTTCACGAGACCCTTAACTTGATAATATCATTAGGCTATCACTGCTTAAGGCACGCAACGATAACGGAAGATAGGCCCCTTGTGAAAGAGTGGCTGGAGAGGAGTTAGGGCACTCTCAGTTTCTCAGTCTCTCAAAAGTACCTGTCTCGCATACGCCAGGGGCCATCGTCCAGTTGTCACCATTCCGTGGACTGCTAATTCTTATAACATCTGCACAATATTATACATGAAGTACTATATAAATAAACTCTTATGATCTACAATTTTATTGATGACCGCACTTGGTGAAGACTAAAATATCATCAACTCTAAAATTTTAGGAAAATACATAAATATAATAGATTTATAAACGCTTAAAATCCACTATACATGGGTAAGGTGAACCGGTTGATTTTCAAAAATATTTAAGTGCCTGCTTAGAATTCGTACCGGTTTGAAACGTAGAAACATGTTTTTCATATACGTAGGTACCTATGCAAAAAGTCATCAAACTTCATAACTACATTTGCCTTGTGGATTTTTAGATACATATGCATAAAAGCCTGTAAGCCCATGAATGTGCAAAGTCCAAATAAGGGTAAGCATCTATCCAGAATCCAATTCGGTAAACATTGGATGTGCTTTTCATGTTTATCTGGGTCAACAGCCTTCAGGTAGGCTACCCGTTGCTCACAAAGTATTCTATTCTTCGTCACCTTATGACGTAAATTCAGAATGTGAGGGCAAATTTCAATCTAGCGGGTGGGGTTTGCGGTGGCTTAGAGATCAGAGCGTCTAGTGTATCCAACCAGAAGACGCAGGTTCAAATCCTGCCCGCGATTGAATTTTTCCTTCGCTTCGCTTTTCCTTCGATTGGAAAATGCAAAAAATCACAAAAAGATAGTTTATTCGCATTACTCAAATGGGTCGGTTTCCTTTATCTTCGTTACCTATATCATCTTGTTAACCATTTATAATGTTGGTTTACAAGTTTAACACCGAGACAATTTTTTATAAACTTTCCTCGGTCGTGTCATAAGGAGTTGTGAGAAATGATCTTATAACAGGCATAACATTATCATAGCAAGTAATATTGAAATTAATAAGAATGGCCACATTGAATTCAATTCCTATTTAGCCAAAGCCAGGCCTAAATAACATATTATCAATTTTCTAATATGAAAAACTACGATTCATCGCGACCTTTTTAATTCCAACAACCACCTGTCGAAATAAAACAGCACATTTACCTCACCGAGGCATTCCAAATACGTTTTTATTTAGGAACATATACATTTTCTTCCACATTCTTTCGGAACAAATGTTGCTTATTAATTTAATATAATCACATTCATATTGGTTAAAATGAAGCTTTTACAAACATAATGACTCGCGATGACGCGGGAATTGACTACGACCTAGTCTAGATTTGCCTTTTAATCCTTGTAAATAATTCCAAACCAAAAAGCGTATCTATGCAGCATGTGCTAAGGAGTGCTGGGTTAGGGGTAGGGATCGACGGCTAGCATAACTTAAAGGAGAATGAGCCACCATGGACAGATCCATTCATAAATCACCATTGATGATAAAAACCTCTGAGATAAAAGTCAGTGTAAGTTAATACAATCGACGCCATCGTATACTAAGCTGCAAATGTCGGCATCAGTTAGTTTCCATAGCTCGTGTGTCCACCATCTCCTCCACCGCTCCCATACGAGTTGGTGCCAATGTTTCCACCGTGGCCACCGTCGCCCTTCTTGCTATTTCCTCCGTGGCCTATGCTAAAGGCGCCAGAGCTGAACTTCCCACCAGATACGGTGCCGATCCCTACGCTGCCCTTATCAGCCCGAGCTTTGCCATAACTAATAACATCTTCGTCGTCATCGTCATAATCTTCTTCCTCTTCAGATTCGTAATCGTCTTTTCTGCGATGCTTGGGGCGGTGGCGACCTGGAAGCAACAAGTTTTCTTATTAGTCGACAGTGAGTAATAAATCTTATACCAGAACGTGAAGACGTCGCGCGGTATCGACCAGATAGTTTGTTTCCGCAAAGCTTGTAGCCAATTATATAACTGTACCTGTACCTTGACCCTGATATGCATAACAACATATGTAACCGGTATGCTGATATAAGCAACGTTACCTAACACCTTTCCTATACTAATAGTATACTGGTAAGGTAGTGCCTGACCAAGTTGTCGAAATATTTTTAAGTGGTATATTTTTTGGCCAGTTAGCACTAAATACCTACCGTACCTACTTTAAAGTATTTTTTTGAATCGCATAAATAAGATAAACGTTGAACATCAGTATTTTACACGAAACGTCCATAAGACTTTTTGTCACGCTCACTTAAATGTCCTGCTGATGGTGGCGTTGTGTGTCCGGTCGTTTTATTCCCTACAATATGATTGAGTCGAACCACACCGATACACACGTCATGCTCGTGAACGGGAGCTGTCTGTCGGGACTGGTCAGCTCTTACTTGCTGTGGCAATCCCTTTCTTTCTAAATATAACAACTACTTTTACTGAATAAATTTTACACTTCAAACTGCATAATTGTCAAACTATTTAAAGCAAAGTTGTAAGGATTAATAATGTAATCATGTTTTTTTTAATAGAGTATTTATGGAGTTTCTTGCCGGCTCTTCTCCATAAGACCCACTTTTTGGAACCGTGCAACTAATTGAAATAAATAATTTTGACTTTTGACAACCTCACTTCGGTGCAATACTGATCAATAAACAGGTAGTCAGGTAGATTTTCGGCACTGACGGCTGAATGTACTACAAGGCACAGGGGAGTCTCGACGTCTAAAGAATGGAGAGAGAGAAAAATTTTAATATCCATGAAAATAAGTAAGTACTAAATCTAAACAATTTTTGTTGAAGTTTCCCGCTACCAAGACTTACTTACCACTTAAAGAATTGATTACCGTTTTTTACCAAAAATTAACATAAATACAATGTATGATGATATAAAATCTGCTAGACGCTGATTCTAAATTCAGTGAATGGAAAAATATGGCGCTGGCCGAAATGACGCGCTTAGTGTTAGTAATTCTTGTTCTAGCAATTGTTGCTTCTGTGTGTGCAGGTAAACATACCAGTTTTTTACGTGGGAGAGCCATGCTTCGGCACGAATGGGCCGGCTCGACCAGAGTGATACCACGATGCTTACGTTGCGTTTCACCGAGTGAGTGAGGTTACCGGAGGCCCAATCCCCTTTTAATAGGTCGGCAACGCACTTGTCACTCCTCTGGTGTTGCGGGTGTCCATGGGCGGCGGTAATCGCTTACCATCAGGTGTTCCATCTGATCGTTTGCCCTCCTATCCCATAAAAAAAAAGTTACTTTTACTCTAGTGTAGGTATGATCGATGATAAAACTGAATATGATGTGTAGCAAGTATATAAAAATTAACAAATTCTCACGTAAGAATATATCCTTGACTTTAACAGGTTATAATCCGTAAACGTAGGTAATTATACGGCTACGTCGATAAACAGAAAAAATATACTACTAAAGATTAGATTTAAGTAAGATGTCTATTAAAAAAAGTGACTGAAATGTAAAAAAATATATAAAAATAATGCAACATTTTATGACTTTGTTTTTTATGATAAAGTTTTATAATTTACATTTATACCTAACGGGTACAAATATTATAAGTTTCTGTATGTTTTAATTACACAACACACTCAGCACCTATTTAACCTATTTTAATCTTGCAACAGTGTTTCTATTACAAATTTTCCAGTATGAAAAATTTTCACACGAACTCTTTTTTTTACCCCTTTAGGGGAAACACGTTCACACAGAATGTGTTTATTTATAGTGTTTTATAGATTCAACTTGAAAGTATCACCCTTTCTATTTTTTTATGGGATAGGGGACAAACGAGTAGACGGATCGCCTGATGGTAAGCGATTACCGCCGCCCATTGACACCCGCAACACCAGAGGAGTCCCAAGTGCGTTGCCCGCCTTTTAAAATGGGATTGGGCCTCCGGTACCTCACTCACTCGGCGAAACACAACGTAAGCGTTGTTTGACGCCGGTTTTCTGTGAACTGTGAAACTGAACTGTGTGTTTCTTTAAAACTTTATCAATGGAATTTTCAAAAGATCTTTAATGAGGTGCACATATTATGAATGGATCCCACTGTTACGGTTTCTCTAAAAGAATAGGAAAGTAAATGTAAAAGGTCACGTGATTTTTTTTTGTTCTCATATTTTCTTTGCATTCTTCTGCTGTGACGGTTAATAGAGAGTGTACTTATAATCATTTACATCGTTATGTAATTGAGTTCATTTTTTTATTAAGTAATTATAAAAAAATATGTATTTATCTAATATTTACATACATACATACCATCACGCCTGTACTCCCCGAAGGGTTAGGCAGAGGCGTACTAATATACACCCAGCACTGTACTGTACACTATTGGGTGGGGGTTACCTAATATTTATAGGGTTAAAAAGGTATTTCAGATAATTAAATAATAAATTACAACAAACTGTTGAACTAACAGTCATTACAATGTCAGTGGTTCTTAATTGTATGCACCACTATATTTTTATTATATACTCTAGGGCCTTGTAGTCGTGACAAGAGAAATCATGTTTTCCATATAAAAAATGACAGATACGCTTGCTTCTATCTTACTGCACTGCTGGTATGGCTATTGCTTCTAGCTTCTTTAGTATTTACCTGGAGCGGCAATCGCAGACGCGAACAGTGCCACCGCTAACAGAACGGCGACGGAACACGAGAATCTATTCATGATCACGAATACACAAACACTAATCAAAATCCAAAATTAAAACCCTCTTATATACGAAGCGATAGTCCATTATTCGACGCCGACCTCAACATATGTAGTTGGGAAAACGTTGTACATATAATACGATAAACGAGATCTTATTATTTTTTTTATTTTGGATGAGCAGAGCATAAATTATAAAAATTCTAATGACAAAAGATGTCAACCTCCCCATGCCACAAGTAGCGAATATATACTAATTTTAATATTTTTCCTTCTCAGAACATATTTTCCGAACCGGTTCTTTTCATCGACATAAAACTCGCCTTCGTTTTAACAATTTATACTTAAAATTAATTACGTTTTTTATACAATAATATATTTGAAAGATATAAAAGCTGCATAAGCGCGGGATCTAAACTCAGTATACGGAATAAAACCGTACTGACGAAATGGCGCGTTTAGCAGCCATCGTTTTGATCGCAGCAGTGATTGGTATTGTGTGTGCGGCTCCAGGTATACAAACAAAATATTGATTTTAATTATGTACGCAAAACCCACATAATTATTAGAATTAATAATTATGTGGGTTTTGCGTACATAATTAAAATGTTTTAAGAAATATCGATATAGAAATTGCAAACACAATAGGAAATCTATTCTTTCGACCACCACAACCCGAAAGCGAGTGAATTATGTGTACGCCTCACCTAAAAAAGCGCCTCGACGTTCAGGATCATCTTTCTTGTTTTTTTTTTACATGTCACAAAACAATTATGTAATTATTTACTGAAAACGTGTTTATTCATAGGTCCCAATGAGAACAGAGGCGAGGCAGAGGCTTCAAACGGTAGTATAGGCGTTGGTGTTGTAAGTGGTGGCAGATACGGATCAGGGGCCTTCAGCATTAATCATGGAGGTAACACGGGCGGCAGCGGCCACGGCGGCCAAGGCGGGAACATCGGCACCAACTCCTACGACGGCCAGTGAGGGGACAGGGGACATCACCTACTCGTAACACTTAGATTTACAGATAGATTTGACTTAGATTGATGCTAGAATATACCTGTACCTTGTAAACTGTTCAATGTAGATTAAATAAATTATTATAGTTTGTAATGTTGGTATGTTTTAAGTTTCCTCATTAGTTTAGTGGTCCCAAGCGCGACTTCTACGCAGGTCCTGGGTGCGATTCACAGGTCCAGCAAAGTGTTATTGGGTTTTCTTATGAAATTTTCAGTACCAGCTCGGAGTTTGGGATTTGGGAACCTTTGGTAATCTTCTCAAAACACTCGGTTCGACCTAGATTTGACTTTAGAATACGGGCTCCATGACCGGCCTAACTGCCACTACAGTGGCCTATCTAAAAATAACTCTCAAAATATGACAAGATATTGGGTTTTACATATCACATTTAATAAAATGTTTAATTCTTTCCTGGACTGCTTCGGAGGCCAAACACCTCCGTCATTGACCTGGGTTATTTGCCTGTTAAGTCGCCCGTAAACTTAGCAGTTTTTAAGGGACATACATTGAAATTTATGATTTAGATAATTTATCTGATACCTAGGTACACAACTAACACACCAGACAAATCATTGTCCTCGGGAAAAGTAAGCAATATAATGAATTGATCAATAATGTAGTCGTTCGTGCTCCTGTACTAAAGTTTTCCATATTCCATAGACTGAAAGTCCTTAGAAGCGACCCCAACATAATTAGGAAAACGCTAGGAGCACAATGACTGAATTGAGAAATAATTTCAAAGTGGCTTCTATTAAGAGTCCGGCGGACCGAATTTCTCTTACAAACGTAATACCGTAATTCAAACACAATTAAATCAAATACTGTTATTATTAGGATTCCGATACCGTTAATTTAGGTTCCTACTTTACCATTTTGTCTAAAATACTTCATTGGAAATAAATGTACGTGAATGCAATTTTTGATAAGTTTACCAAGTTTGGAAGTTCCAGTGAAGTAGTACCAGACGAAATAGTACCGTAGAAACCTAGATTAACGGTATCCAAATCCCAATAATAACATAATTTGTTATTACGTTTTTTGTTTTACGTGATTTATTTCGTTATTACGTTTTTGTGAACAATTTAATTCAATTCAAGACAATTGGACGCTTTATTATATTTTTTGTAGTGTGGAAAACCTAGATGCATCGTCTGCCATCTAGCAAGGCAACACTGTACACTATATTAAAAACTCTGTCTGATCCGAAAGGAAGATGTCCAAATCACATCACCAAATAAAATAAAAAACATTAACTATTCATGAAAGTAAACTTATTAATGAAGTTTAAAATTCACGACTGTCGTAGCCAAATTGTCGCAATCACCCCAATGTCTATCGACCATACAATGTTTGGTACCCAGAGATGATGTCGCTGCCACCACAAGTATTACCATTTCAGTTTATTCGTTTTATAAAAAAATATATATTCACTGACTGCCTCATTAGCTTAGTGATCCTGAGCGCGACTGCTACGCTAGACGTTCTGGGTTTGATTCGCAAGGTCAAGTAAAGTGTTATTGAGTTTTGCTATGAAATTCTCAGTGATATTTGGTAGTTTGACATTTGTGCTCGGCTCGCCCCCTATTACATAGGACCTAAACATACGGCAAAATGTGGATGTACATCAGTACACCTCTGCTCTAACCTTTCACAAGTGCGTTGCCGTTGCGTTGCATTTGATTCGTAGGCGACATTCCACAGGGCCATCACAGGTTGTGATCCAGTACAACCATGGACAACCATGGAGATGAAACACCAGGCAAAATACCTACGTTGCACATTTAAGAGTCCGGCAGAACTTGAATTGCCCATAAAAACGTAATACCGAAATAAATCGTAATCCAGACAATATTCTATCAAATTATGTTATTATTCGGATTTGGATACCATAAATCTAGGTTCCTACGATGCCATTTAGTCTATTCTATACTACTTCACAGGAAACAAAAGACCGGAAAATCGTTCCAAACTTTGCAAAGTTATCAGAAATTGCATTCGCTTACATTTATGTCCAGTGAAGTATTTTGGACGAAATTTTAATGTAGGAACCTAGATTATCGGTATCGGAATCCGAATAATAACAGAATTTAATAAAATTGTGTTTAAATTACGATTTATTTCGGTATTACGTTTGTAAGAGAAATTCAGTCCGCCGGACTCTTAAGATGCGAAACAACGGTGAGTCGTGTACGACGAAGATTTCTTTGATCAGTCAGTGACCTATCGAGGAAAATACTTTTTTTAATATAACTTTGCAATCAATCCATTTTTAAGGCAGTTATGGTATTCGATGCTTAGTACGATGTCATCGATATACTGCAACAACTGAAAAGGAGTCAAAGTTCTCATCCTCACGTTTGAAGTGCAAATCTACGTATGTACACAGATAATCTATATCTATACTTATAATAAATCTGTAGAGAGGTCAATTCTGTACATAAAATATATTTCCAAAATAACTATCAGCGGGTGATTAGTGATCGATACTGACGCCAAAAATGCAATCAAAAAAATTTTTGTCTGTCTGTCTGTATGTTCGTTAAAGAAACAAAAACCACTCGACGGATTTCAACGAAACTTGGTACAATTGTTCTTCATACTCCTGGGCAGGTTATAGTATACTTTTCGTCACGCTACGATCAATAGGAGCAGAGCAGTGAAGGGAAATGTTGGGAAAATGAGTGATTCATGAGAAAGGTTTCAAGCTATAAAACATCACGCTACAACCCTTAGGAACGGGGCAACGCAGGTGAAACCGCGGGCGAAGAACTAGGGAACAAAGTAACTATTCCACGCGGACGAAGTCGCTGGCAAAAGCTAGTATCTATAATACTAGTAGTATGTACGACAACAATCAACTCAAAATACCACTTTTTCACTTTTACTGTTAAGGGCACCAGATCAAAATTATTAAGAGCCACCATTTTAAGAAGTAACAATAGAACTGGATGTGTAAATACGAGATGTGTCCCTTGCCTATCAAGGCCAGGTTAATCCGTAATATAATATTAAATCCTTCCTTATAATCTAAATTAATAATTTTGATATATGTGAATTCTGCCTTCAAACTGGTTACTGACATCATCGTAAAAAAAATTAAGGAGATACGTTCTAAGGTAGTGGCCCACCACGCAATATGAATTATTAGAGTTGTTAATTATGAATTTATAATATTAATATAAAGATATTAATTGGGTCTTATGGAGTTATTTAATAATTAAAATTAATATTTCAATACGTGTATATTAATTTGAATTATTAATTATCTCCTGACCGCCTCATTAGTCCAGTGGTCCCAAACGCGACTGCTACGCTAGAGGTTTCGATTTATTGGTTCGATCCCCAGGTCGAGCAAAGGGTTTTTCTATGAAATTCTCAGCAGCTGCTCAGAGTCTGGATGTGTGCCCGGTTAATGGCAATAGGCTCGCCCTCTATTACATGGGACCTAAACATACCGCCGAACTGTGGGTGTACATTAGTACACCTCTGCCTAACCCCTTCGGGGAATACAGGCGTGATGGTATGTGTAATTATATCCATAAGACCCACTGTTTGGAACCGTGCAACTAGTTTTGACTTTTCAAAAGTACCTATTTTGGTCTAATTGAAATAAAACATTTTGACTTTGACTTGACTAGTTTCGTTTAAAATGCCTCGGGTATTCCCTAGTAGCAGTGTGGCTAGCACTCATCGGAAATGGCTTATTTATCTTAACTAGCGGCCTGTCCCGGCTGATCCCGGTCGGGATCCCTAATTGTTTCTAGTAATAAATATAGCCTATGTTACTCAGGAATAATGTAGCATTCTAATTGTGAAAGATTTTGAGTTTTTTTAGTAAAGGAAAAATTCAATCGCGGGCAGGATTCGAACCTGCGTCTTCTGGCTTGATACACCAGACGCTCTGACCGCTAAGCCACCGCGTACCCTACCCGCCTGATTGAAATTTGCCTTCACATTCTGAATCCTGAATCCTGCCCGCGATTGAATTTTTCCTTTACTAAAATAACTTTATAATCTTAGCATGGAAAATCAAAAAAAGATAGTTTTTGAGTTTATTCGTTACAAACACACAAAAAATCAAATCATTCCTCATTATAATATTATTATAGTAGTATAGATTATAAATATTTTGAATTTGAATTTCCCGGAGGCCAGAATCCCCACGTAGACTACCTACATAGCGACGCGACGCGGCGGCGAAGCGAGCGACGCGACGCGACGGCCGGACTGAATGACTGCCGCGCGCGTAACTATTTTGTCGCGCGAATATTTTTATTTTGCGATATCTTCTAAGATATTTGTTTAAAATATATACAGTTCAGGGCACAAATATTCTATATTAAATTTCCGTTCTAACAAACATTTATTTAGATATAGATGAATACCATATGGGTTAAATAAGCTTCCCAAAAATTCATTCCTTTTTAATCTAAAATTTTAATAGTAAAAGCAATATCAATAGCAACAGATAGGCATATACTATTGCTGACTTTTTTAATAGATATTTATATGTTACTTAATATTGTAGAACATTGTTTTTTTCTATCATCAAAAGTTTTCGGAGCGCATGCGATGAAAGTCATTTTATCAATTCTTTTCTTTTTATCAGTATTTTTTTTTACACTTTGGGTTACATTATTCAAGTTTTAGTAGGGATGCCTAATCATTTCTGGAAATACATATAGCCTATGTTACTCGGTGAAGATGTAGCTTTCTAACGGTGAAAGAATTTTTAAAATCGCAAAAGAACACATTTTCTCAGAGAGACATGGACATAAATGAACATGACGTTGTTTTCTGTGAGGTTTTCTGTTCCGGTAAGGCCAGTGGCGATGGCGTTTTGTGCATGGACCCTGGATGGTTTATATTCTACGATTTTTTATATACCTACAGGGCAAGACGGGAAAGACAGTGAATGATTGAGGTGATGGCTGATAGGGATGAATGAAAGAAAAGAACATGCTGCGCCGACCACAAACAAATTGGGACAAGGGCAGCAAGATGATGATACAGGGCAAGACAACGTTTGCCGGGCCCACTAATATAGAATATTTAATTAATTTAATAATATACCTAGTGTTTGCTTAATTAATTTAATTATTTTAATTTAGAAAAATAGCATAATAATAAAAAAATATAACATTCATATTTTGTTGTATTAAGAGTATTTAGGTTTATATTTTTTTCCCTGTGGGAGAAAGGCGTGAGTGTATGTATGTATGTATTATTTTCCTATGGGTTGACAGACTAGCACACATGTATAAATAGGAATAAGTTACGCAACTTAAATCGCCAAGTGCGGCACAAGCCTTATACAAAAACAGGATTATGTAGTATAATATAAAAGGTGGTTATATTAAATAAATGTCAGTGTAACATAACAGACGTTGATTGAAATGACGCGGCTAGTGAGTGTAGCTTTGGTTTTTGCACTTGTCACCTATGTTTGTGCGATTCCAGGTAATTATACACGTTTTATAACATCCTTTAGTTATAATATTGTAACAGACATGTACTTAATGGCCAAATACTTAACTCTATCACTTTAAGTAAAACTAAACGTGACGGCACGATGAGACTTAACATAATGAGACTTAAAATTGAGTAGCGTAGAATTTGGAAATCGCGCGAAATAACACTAAAATTACTGATGTCATAGGGAAAACAAATTCAACATCAAGGCCGCCCTAGGTAGCTGTTGACTAAAGCTTCCGATGCACCAAACCGATAGAGGCAGATTCAAGTCCTGCGCATCTGTGGCAATATTTGTATCTAATTTCGTGCTTAATAAATTTGTATAAATCTCTTAGTTAGTTGAACTTGTTCACAAAGTCGCGTACAATGATTTATGGAGAAAGCTTTGCTCGTTATATGTTCGAGGGATACAATTCGCAACGATGTTATCCGCCAGAGTAAGCAAGCTCGAGAGACAATGGGCCAGTGATATTTTTTGGAAAACCGAGTACAGATCGACCAAACATGTTCTTGAGTAGAGATTGCGCAAACGCAAGGGTATTTGTAGGACTTCTCCCGGTCAGTTGAAGTGACGACTTATCCAGCACTGGACACATTATAAGCCTGAGATGAAGCGCAGATTATGGGGAAATTTGGAAACATGAAGTGTGCCATGTCCCACAATCAATGTCATACTGCTGAATTAAACAAATTAGACTTACCTTCCACAATTTCTGTTCTAGTGCCATATGATACAAATGCTTCGCATGGCAGCATAGGGCTGTCAGATATTGGCGGCGGCCACTTCGACCCAGCCAGCATCCTCACCGGGCCAGTGATCACTGTGGGCGTTCAAGTGAATACGCACACACACGTACACACATAAAATGCAGCAGATTCTTGCTGACGAGGTAAACAGAATTGTAAAGTAATATGGTAGTACCAACAAACGTAACATATTTCTATTTGATAGGCTATTAAGGATGCCGCGACATAATTATGTCTTCCCTTACCTCGGGCTGACCCTATGCCAACCATAGTGTCACCCGAGATAATGCGGCGCTGAGGCATGCTTGCTAGCACCACTCCCCTAGGGTAGGTGATAGAGGATAAAATTCTCCAAAATCCGGCCGCCTAAATATACGAGAAAGACGACGATTTTTTCTAGTTCAATAATGATCATAATTTTATTTTTATTATATCTAGCAAAGCATACTAAACATTTTTAAAGAAACAAACAGGTAAGAACCCTGCCTGTGATCGTTTTATTCTTCTGCTCAAATTTATCGATCTTTAAAAAATATAAAACATCTAATAAACCTTTTTTAATAGAATAGAAATATTTTTCAACTTATTAAAATGTCGTAAAGTAGCTACGGTTTTTTCGTCAGTGTACCATGCCACTTCCCCAGGTAGCAGACGATCCATGAGGATTTTCTTTGAGGCAAGATGAACATCTTATTTTAAGAGCTAATGGATATCTTATTCTTCTGTTTTTAAGATTCGAAACGCCTCGTTTCGGGATCGCAGTGGAACTGAAATGGGATATGGGAGGCATCGAGAAATGATCCGCAAATAAGGATAAGACCAGAGAATACCCTGAAAGGCCTCCATAACTATTTGAAGAGTCGTCGGCGCATTTTGACACGTACTTTTTTCACTTTTTCCTAATAAAGATCCACAGTTTTGTAATTGTTGATATTCTGACACATTATTTCACACATAATTCGGAAAATAAAATACCAATAAACATTTTCTTCTTTAAAATAATGTACTAAATATAAATTTTCTTCTTTACATACAAGGAAAAAAAAGGATTCCTTGATATTAAATTATTAAATCTTCATAATAAGTAGTATTTTATTTACCGTGCTGAGTTCGGCCCTTGTATCAAAAGGCTGCTTCTGAGATGTCAAAGGAATTTATAACTATTGATAGATAGTAGCAATGAACTGCAGAGTACACAAAAGTCACTTGGAAAATTTTTATCTATGTGTATTCTTCTTCTTCTTCTTATCGAAACGGAAGAGAACGGAAAGAGAAGGGGTATTGAATACATTTTTATGAAATTGTAGGCTGGGGTAGACTATAGCCCAAACCCTCGCAAACTGAGATAGATGTAATACTGTTAAATCCTTTTTAACAATAAACATTCTTTGTTAAGACCGTGTTCCGCCGAGTTAGTGAGGTTACCGGAGGCCCAATCCCCTTTTAAAAGGCCGCGGCAACGCACTTGTGACTTCTCTGGTGTTGCGGGTATCCATGGGCGGCGGTAATCACTTACAATCAGGCGATCCGTCTGCTCATTTGCCCCCCTACCCCATTAAAAAAAACAACCTTATAAGACACTATGTTAAGAAAAACCTGTCCAATCCGAAAGATACATAAAGGTATTCCAATCACATCACCTAATAGAAGAAGTAAAATTAAATGTAACTACATGAAAGTAAGCAAGTAAGTAACTCTGGTGTTGCGGGTGTCCATGGGCGACGGTAATCGCTTACCATCAGGCGATCCGTCTGCTCGTTTGCATGGAATAGGGGATTCCATAAAAAAAAGCATATTTATGAAGTCCAAAATTCGCAATTAGCGTCCCTAAATTACCGCTGTTTCCCCAAAATCCAGATTTTTTTTGAAATACCGTTATAACATCATTCGCCTTAGTACGTTTGACACCCAGTAATGAAGTGACTACGTAAGAATTCCATTTAATTTTCCTCGTTTTATCTCTCGATACCTATTACCTAAAATACGGGTCGAACAGGGTTTTCTTAACATATTGTACAACGAAAAGTGGACGCATGCACCTATATGACCCAATAGTAGACGTGGACAACGTGTATTTAGTTGGCTTTGGCATATAAAAGACGATCGTTATAATAACACATGTCAGTGTGACACACAAGTTGTTCAACGAAATGGCGCGCTTAGTGAGTTACTCGTTTATATTAATTTTGGCACTCACTACTTACGTCAGTACGACCCCAGGTAATTTTTTTTTTTTTTATAAATAAAGGTTTTTAAGGAATAAGGGTAGCAGTGATAGCCTAGTGGTATGACCGTTGGATTGCCAAGTCAAAGGTCTTGAGTACGAACCCAAGGCACGCACCTCTGACTTTTCGAGGTCATAAGCGCCTAAACGGTGAAGGAAAACATCGTGAGAAAACCTGTATGCCCAAGAAATTTTCTCAATGGCGTGTGAAGTCTGCCAACCCGCACTAGACCAGCGCGATTGAATATAGCCTAATCCCTCTCATTCTGAGAGGAGACCCGTGCCCAGCAGTGGGACAATATAATGGGTTGATTACTATGTAAGGGTACCAACTTTATGTGGTGTATGTCGATTTCTCTGTGCCTACATCATCAATTCATTCAATTTTTTAAAGGGTTGGAATGTATATATATAATATATACAGACATAGGTCATATACTACTTTATATATTATATATTACTTTGTAAAAATAACTTTTTTAATACTGATAATGTACTATATAGATAGGTTTAAGGCGGAGCTAGAAAATTAGTCGTGTTCACAAAATTATATTTATTTATACAAAATTTATTTGGCCCGCCTATCATCATTATTGTATCAGCCTATCACCGTCCACTGCTAAACGTAACCCTACCGTAAAGAGCGCCAACCATCCCGGTCATGGGCAGCTCGCATCCATACGCTGCCAGCCATCTTCTTCAAATGGTCGATCCATCGCGTCGCAGGACGTCCCACACTACGCTTGCCCAAACGCGGTCTCCACTCTAACACTTGTCTTGTCTAAACTTACCATCACGCCTGTAATCCCCGAAGAGGTATACTAAGGTAACTCACAGTTCACCGGTATGTTTAGGTCCCATAAGATAAGAGGCAAGCCAATTGCCCACATCACGCGTTTTTGTACAACTCCAGGTAATGAAATCTCATTACACTTTCCTACTATGAAAAGCATTTGCATATTACATTATCTGTATAAAATAATATTAAGTTACATACCATCACGCCTGTATTCCCCGAAGGGTTAGGCAGAGGTGTACTTAATGTACACCCACAGTTCGCCGGTATGTTTAGGTCCCATGTTATAGGGCCATTAACCGGGCACAAATCCAGACTCCAAGCTGCTAATGAGAATTTCATAGAAAAACCCAATAACACTTTGCTCGACCTGGGGATCGAACCCAGGACCTCTAGTGTAGCAGTCTCACTTGGGACCACTAGACTAATGAGGCAGTCTAAGTGAGGAATATTAAGTTATAGTAATGAAACTTAGTACCTAATTTTAAATAATACTTTTAGTGCCGTACGATGCATCACATGGGAGCGTTGGGTTGGCTGGGTTATCCGGAGGCAGATTCTCATCAGGCAGTGTCCAAACCGGTCCGGTAGTGACTGTGGGAGTTCAAGTCAATCAACACAGACATGTTCATACGTAACGCCTACAAAAAGTACTTTATATATATAAGGCCGAAGAGCCAAAGTATAAAAAAATATAGTAATACTGATCTGAGATAAACCCATAATCTACTGTCTAAACTTTCTTTGAATACTTCCTTCAATATTTAAATAAATGTTTGCACCATACCTATTTTAGTATATTGACAATATTAAGCGAATGTAACGATTAGGTATACAGAATTATTCCACATTTATAGCTTACAATAAACTATATTTTTTCCTTATATCGTTTTATTTCGTTATAAAGGGATTTACACACAAACCGGATTTTTCGAAAAACGTGTTTCATCTCAGTTCACATAATGGCCAAGTGTGAGCTGAAATTAAGCTAAAACACGCCCAGTCCGACGTTCTGTTTAATACAGAAATTCTACAAACGGGACCCAAGAGCAATCCTTGCGGTATGCTTGTAGTTACGATTATTATTAGAATTACTTATATACTCTTAAATAAAATATGTATGTATATGAAAAAGAAAAATGTTTTACTAAGCACATTTTTCTTTTATTTAATTGCGGTTGTATCTAGTACCACTATGAACGTATTTGATCTATTGTGGTCACTACAAAACCACCCCTAAACCGTGCGGCTACTTACTATGAACGAACTGTAGGGTTTTCTTATAGGGTGAGCTCCTTTATTTCTTCTGGGCTTAAGGTATGTTTTCCTAGATGAGCCCAAAATATTTTTTTAAATAGAATTGCCATATCGGGAGCTGTTTATAGTATCTATCACACTACCAAAACCATACAACCAAATAATAAAATTTTATTAAATTAGGTCC
This sequence comes from Acronicta aceris, assembly GCA_910591435.1. Taxonomy (NCBI): domain Eukaryota; kingdom Metazoa; phylum Arthropoda; class Insecta; order Lepidoptera; family Noctuidae; genus Acronicta; species Acronicta aceris. The sequence goes on along the minus strand of OU342758.1, from coordinate 16,254,124 downwards.
TGTGCACTTGTGAAAAATTCCATGCAATCTAAAGAAGCAGTCAAACCTGTCATCAAAAATTTGGATTTTATCTTTTCATACGGAACCATAAAATCCCAAACGTCTGCTTGTTTTAAATCAAACAGGTATAGGTTAGGTGTAACATGAGTTTAAAACAAGAAATCATACGAACAGGAGGTTATTCAACAAAATGGCGCGCTTAGCGAGTGTCGTTTTGGTCATAGCACTTATTGCCTGTGCTTGTGCGACTCCAGGTAATAAAATAGAATCTAGTAGATATGTAAGTGCCAGAAGAAAGTGTATAACTGTGTACAGGAAATGTGTGTTAAAAACTTGCTCCTTTTGTTCACTCTTTTTTAAAAGTCTATAACCAATGATGTATGCACGGACATATTATATCAGAAAATATTACTGCTCCACTCTGCTGGTGTCAGAATCATTAAAGAAAACTTCAAAATATTCACAATATATCACAGCAAGTACTTAATAATACAATACAAAAGATTGCTTAAACTAAGCCCAGAATAAAATTATATCCCCCACTTTCTCACTAATGTAATATTACAAAAAGATATATACGTATTTGAAAACTTAGGTGTTTAGACCATAATGTGATTATTATGGACTAATACTTAAATATCAGTCATACAAATCATGGTTTGTTTGATTAGTCCTTCTTATAAAATTGGATATCTTCTTTCTAATGTGTCACATATGAAATTTGTCACGCTTGCACGCATAAAAGTAATCTGGCTTTAGTTATACGTCCTCTATAAACTAACATTTTGACACATGAACGTATGTAAAAAATGGCAAAAAGAGCTGACTCCTGATTTTTTTTTATTCGATGTTACTGCGATCTATGATGGAGCGCGCTTGCCTAGAATAAACCGATTCACTCGTGATTTAAAGGATATACAGGTTTTCGCTTAGTTTGGGAGTCAAATACTTCATAATATCATTGTGTTACCTTTTTGTGTCAATCAAGATTTAGTTACTTAATGGAACCTCACTTTAAGTTATCAATGTTCCGTGACCAACCGTATTTTAAGTTTTTAACATTTTTTGAAATAGTTTAGTAAGGCTCTACCATTTTTAAATTCCAGTGCCAGCACCAAGTCCTGACAACAATAGAGTCACCACCTACGTCTCGCAATCTCCAAAAGTATCTGTAAATGTGGCGGTTACTGTCGAAACTCATAGCTATTTTAAAAGCTCAAGCTAATCCAAACCAAAAAGACTGTTTATTAAAGTACATTATTAAATGGCGAGGATAATGTACAGGTATGCAATGACAGAACCACTGAATACAATTATAAATCTAATTTTATTTTATAATTTCTGATTTTCATACCCGAAAGCTTAGTAAAAGGTGTAAATACGGTACGGTCTACAGCACATCATGGTATCGATTTTCAATTTAATCTCCAAATAATAGAGTTTATTATCCATTGCGGAAATTTGATAGTTTGTGTTAACCATTTCTAATTATAAAAGTACCTACCTATTATAATTATGTATAAATAAAATGTTGTTTTAATTTTTACCTTCACCAAATTCAATATAATCCGTAAAGTAATCTCCCTAAGATTAAATCCACAATAACCAAACAGAGGTAGAAACGTTAACATTTTCTTACTCCTACGCTACGCACAAACGCTACGGGAAGATTTGCTACGCACACATGTTGCTACGTGTGCCGATACCGATACGCTACGCAACTATCGTGTAATGCATCTCTAAATATACCTTTCAAATTAGTTGGGTTATTTTGGGATGGCGTCGCTTACGCCGCCAAATTCAATTTATTTTTTTTTGTTTAACGTTGCCCCACACTAGGATTATCTCCTGTGTCGTGGGTGCGTTTACAAACACAAATTCTCACATACACAAACGCCCAGACCCGAAACAACTACCTGTAGATCATACAACCGCTACGCTAAACGTGTCGTCAATTGTTTCTTCGCTGTTTATAGGTCTAATAATCAATCTTTATTACGAGAAAAAATTTAATACATATTACAATTTGAACTTAGGCTAGAATATGATTTTTTACTTGTATTAAAGAAAGATTATTTATTTTGACCGTTGGCATGATTTTTGGCAAGTATTTGTCTTGATAAGGATTTTTAAACAAAGGTTTTAATTCTCAGTTGAGAATGTGATGTGTTAGTTATGTACAAATAAAAATGTTTCATGAATGTCGAGACTACTACTGTCCTACCTAGAATGTGTTAGGAGCCTACGATTTACCAAAAATTAAAAATGCATTTTGGCGGGCTAAGGTAAACGATCAGCTTCCATGTGTGGATTAAGATGTAACATAGAATTCTGTATTCTCACAATATTATACATCACGCCTGTATTCCCCGAAGGGTTATGCAGCGGCGTACTATAGTACACACACAGTTCGCCGGTATGTTTAGGCCCCATATAATAGGGGGCGAGCCTATTGCCATTAACCGGGCACAAATCCACACCTCTACTAAGAATTTAATAGAATAACCCAATAAAAATTTGCTCATCCTGGGAATCGAATCCAGGATTATTAAGGCTATTAAGGCGAATATTAGTCATTAAAATAAATTTATTCTTTTTTTAGATTTATTATTTAATTCTTAAGTTTCGAATCGAAAGTTTTGACGACACGGCGTAGCGGCTGAGCGATCGGCTTCTGCGCCACGTGTTGTGGGTTCGATCCCCACACGGAGCGAATATTTGTATCGAAGAAAATCCTAGTGTGGGGCAATGTTTAAAAAAAAATCCTTTACAACGCGATAAAATCTGTAAAAAGTACATATACTTCAAAGTAGAACACATTAACTCGTTCATAACAAAAGAACAATTCAGACATATTCTTGACGAATTAGATTTTCGTGACTCACAATTCTTACTTATTTTCCCGATTCAAATTCTTAGTAATAGTCGTAATCACAAATTAAGGAAACATCATGCGATGTTTAGATTTTACACTGACGTCATACATGATTGACAGATTGTACCTACGAAAAAATTTATTGAAATTGAAGCTGTCATTTTTCAAACTTAATATTTATGAAAAATAATTACCACTAGACTGTGCCTCATTAGTCTAGTGGTCCCAGTGCGACTGCTACGCTAGAGGTCCTGGGTTCGATCCCCAGGTCGAGCAGTGTTATTGGGTTTTTCTATGAAATTCTCAGTAGCACCTCGGAGTCTGGATTTGTGCCCGGTTAATGGCAATAGGCTCGCCCCCTATTACATGGGACCTAAACATACCGGCGAACTGTAGGTGTACATTAGTACGCCTCTGCTTAACCCTTCGGGAAACACAGGCGTGATGGTATGTTATGTTAATTCATTTGTATTCAATGTGATATTTTTATTATACTATGTGTTTAAAAGACCGTACACGAATAGACAGTTACTCGTCAAGGGGAAACTCGGCATAATATAAATTTACATAATCAACCCATTATACTGTCCCACTGGTGGGCACGAGTCTCTTCTCAGATTGAGAGGGATTAGGCCATAGACCCATAGTCCACCACGCTTGCCTAGTTCGGGTTGGCAGACTTCACACGCCATCGAGAAAATCTCTCAGGCATGCAGGTTTCCTCTCGTTGTTTTCCTTCACCGTTTAAGCGCGTGATAATTAACTATTTAATACGCACATGACTTCGAATGCTCAGCGGTGAGTGCCTTGGGTTCGAACTTGAGACCTTTGACTTGACAGTCCAACGGTCATACCACTAGGCTATCACTGCTTGCCTTAAATATAAATTTAAAAGAGCATAAACCGTTTCGTAATATTCAATAAAAAATATATCGGATATAGCGCATCTAAAGCTTGATATTATTATCTGTACCACCCTTTATATTTTGCTGTATTCTGTTGTAGGTATATTGCCCAAAATATTAAAATATTTAAGCTTCATCTTAGACCCTCTCATTGCTTTCCGGCAATAGGTACCTCAGTCAACAAAAATTCGAAAGAATTTTCCAAAATTGTTAACATACATCACGCCTGTATTGACCGAAGGGTTAGGCAGAGGCGTACCAATGTACACCCATAGTTCGCCAGTATGTTTTGGGAGCTATGTAATAGGGGGCAGACCCAGAGTTACGTAGTCCCGTTGTGTTCGGAAAAAAGGAGGACTTAAGTTTCCGAAAAATTAAACTGTCACAAAACACTGACATTAATTGACCCGTAACTCATATTTGCTATAATTAATCTCAGGTACATATTGTAAAATATCCATAACATTATTCTATTACAATTAGTAATAAACCCGCGTAGCCCATCCTTCTTTCTCTTTTTTCTCAGCCTTTACTTCACCCAATGCTGAGTGTAGGCCTCCTCCATTTCATGCCATTCCTCTCGGTGTTACGCCTTTCTCATCCATTTATTTCCCGCAACCATTTGTTTCCCGTAGCCCATCCACAAACAGTATAATTTGACATTTCGGAGACTTCACGCTAGCGCCTCTAGCGGCGAATTCACATGCTTTAGCCCTCATTGTTAATTATGTACAAATTGTACAATATCCGTGGGATTTAAGAAAACAGAAAACACGCCAAAGCCATTAATCAAAGAGTCATTACAGAATCCATAAAATGACTTCTCTATACTATTTCTTTTAGTGTGTCATATTACTGGTGGTGGCTCGGTGATACCAGCTGTACATCGTATAGTTCCTTTAGAAGCACGGTTTATACTGTACGTATTTTCCTTATTCTGATAATATTTTATATACTAGTAAAACGCGTAGCGAACCGGTTCTTTTGAACGACATACGATTTGGTGTAATAAATATTTTAGAGAAATACTTTGGATTGGGTTTTTTATTATAAGTCACTAAACAGGATTGTGTATCGAAATATATGGGATTATATATATAAGAAAACTAATCTCAGTATAAGAAACAATACGTAATGGCGCGCGTATTGAGTGTTATTTTAATTTTGTCACTAATTGCTTGTGTTTGTGCAATCCCAGGTGATAAACATTGTGATGTCTCTTTATTTTATTAGATTAGATTATTTATTTATTAGATATACTTCTATATACATAAGGTGGACTTCATGTCATACGGCATTCTTAAGAGTCAAATTATAAAATGAATATATATAATTTATCTATTTAGTATGAAGTCTGCAAACCCGCATTAGGCTAGCGTGGTGGACTAAAGCCTAATCCATCTCATTCAAAGGGTTGGTGATAATGATAAATGTCTGTATTTTAAAGTGATGGTCTATGAGTAAGGACAGGATATTTAAAATAATATCTATCTTCAAGTGTTGATAAATAAATAATAATTGTATATCTAACCTAACGAACGCACGTTAGCTGTTCAGTAAGGTCAGTTTCTTTTTAGTGGAGAGTGGAAGAAAGCGGTCCAGACACTGGATCGCAGCCTGTCATGGTCATGGTGAATGTCATGAATCCCATGACCGTGACTATGGCGCAAAGGAAGGTTATACTGTTTAGTCAGTAAGAGTCCGATATATCCTGCCACTTCCCCAGATAGCAGACGATCCATTAGGAATTTTCCGTACTATAAAAAGAAGGTCAGTTTCTTTCAGCCTACTGAATAGTACCGCTTGAGCTGATTGTGTAGTTAATGTTGCTACGATAGAGAACCTATCTAACTCTCACATCATGGAATACGGCAGCAAACTTAGATTTAATTTAATTACCCAGCATTATGCTATGCTGATAAAATTATTATCTATAGTACCTGCAAGAGGAAGAGTAACCGTAGAAAACTCCCTCTCCCTCAATAAAACGGAGGAGTCTCTCTGATGATAATACTCTGGCTATAAGAGCCAACACACATTTCTCTACCTAAAGACAAAACAATTCATGATATTAATTGGATACTTGTCGTGTTCCAGTGCCCGATGGGATAGCGTATGCATCGCATGGCAGCATTGCCCTGGGTCAAGTATCAGGAAGCAATTTTGGCAGTGGGAGCTTTAAAACTGGATCTATAGTCAATATTTCATACCAAAAGTAAGTAAATGTGTATTTTAGGTTAAGGAAATAGTATAAACATACCATCACGCCTGTATTCCCCGAAGGGTTAGGCTTGAGTGGGACTTACTGGTATGTACACCCACCGTTTGACGATATGGCTAGGTCCAATGTAATAGGTGGAGAACGTATTGCCATTGATCAGACACAAATCCAAACTCCAAGCTGCTACTAAGAATTTCATAAAAAATATCAATAATACTACCGATCCGTGCCAATCGAACCCAAGACCTCTGTAGCAAACGCGCTTACTACCTTTAGACTAATGGGGCAGTACAAAAAGTAAAACTTTCTATGTTTTATATACAATTATTGATCAATTTTATTTTACCATGTAAAGAAACAAACTAATTTTGTAAAATTTACTACCGCGAATTAAGTGGAACCTGTATCTCTTGCACAAGAAACCTATTCTTATTTACCTAATTATATTCGATGAATTTACCAAATTAAAGACTAAAATATTATACAGAGGATATAAAAAAACCTACTTTTCCAGTGACAGTAACGAGCAACAACAGTTGAACATCCTACCATCGAATTTTAAGGACCTTTTCAAGCTACATGGATTAGCTGCAGCAGATATATCAACATGAGCTGAAGACCGCTCACCTATTAAGATATATTAAGTACCTGTTAGAAGATGAAGATGAACAATTAAACCAACTTCCACACGAACCTAGCACTGTAGTGATTGTAATACACAATTGCCTGAATATAAAGACGGTGAAACCATCGTCATTTTCATGATGTTGGATTAATTTGCAAAACTACATCGATATCTTACAATTAAAAAGTATATTAACATGGAAATCTCAGATAAGAATTTGTTATTTTAACCTCAAAGACCAGCTTGAGATGGTCGACTCAAGGAAAACACTACCGTTTGTATTTTTTATGCGTTTTAGCCAGGCTAACATACTATATAAAAATTTATGTTTGAAAAACCATCCTGCGGCAAAATATTATTAGGTCGTATAGATAGACGCTCGATCTAGCTAAATTCTGAAAGTGGGTCTAGTAAAAATGGAAACAATTGATCAACAGAGTGCACGGGCGAAAAAGGTTTCCAGACAGTGTGCCTACCCCTATATTAGTATGGTATTATGTATTATGGACTTATCATGGCCAGGAATTAGTCTCACATATGCTTTATCAATTTATATGACATTCCTTAATAAATGGACAATTGAGGTCAACTTTGTCGTGTACTCAAAAGTCCCTGTGGGTTAAAAATGGTGTAAACAAATTTATTTAAGAAACTTTTCAAGAAGGCAAAACGCCTAGCCACATCTATACTTATAATAAATCTGTAGAGAGATTAATTCTGTACATGAAATATATTTCCAAAATAACTATCAGCGGGTGATTAGTGATCGATACTGACGCCAAAAATGCAATCAGTAAAATTTTTGTCTGTCTGTCTGTATGTTCGTTATAGAAACAAAAACCACTCGACGGATTTCAACGAAACTTGGTACAATTGTTCTTCATACTCCTGGGCAGGTTATAGTATACTTTTCATCACGCTACGATTAATAGGAGCAGAGCAGTGAAGGGAAATGTTGGGAAAACAGGAGAACTTACTCCATTTTTTAAGCTTCCGTCGCGTGTGCAGCCTTAATGGTTAAAGCTACACAGAAATCATGTATGACGGAAATATTCTCCTTAAAATTATATAAAAAATATTCCACGACAGCAAATGTCTATCTTTTATGGTTGACTCACAATAACACGTGTAACTCCCGATAGCTTAGCAGTTCGGAGCTTTCTGATTATATTTGTCTACTCTTACGTTAGGTGACTGACTGACTGACATAGTGATCTATCAACGCACAGCCTAAACCACAGGTTATAGTATACTTTTCATCACGCTACGATCAATAGGAGCAGAGCAGTGAAGGGAAATGTTGGGAAAATGAGTGATTAATGAGAAAGGTTTCAAGCTATAAAACATCACGCTACAACCCTTAGGAACGGGGCAACGCAGGTGAAACCGCGGGCGAAGAACTAGGGAACAAAGTAACTATTCCACGCGGACGAAGTTGCTGGCAAAAGCTAGTATAATATAAAATGCATGTTACATTATGGGTGACGTGTAATTTGTGTTTTCTTAAGGGTCCGGCGGAGCTTGAATTACCCACAAAAACGTAATACCGAAATAAATCGTAATATTCTATCAAATTATGTTATTATTCGGATTTAGATACCGTTAATCTAGGTTCCTACGATACTATTTCGTCTACTACTACTTCACTGGAAATAAAAGACCGAAAAATCGTTCCAAACTTAAACCTACATATAATAAAACAGTAAAAAATTTGTGTCTGTACCTACATTGAATATATTTACAAAAAAAAATTGGGTGATGGGGACTTAGTAATAGAGTAACAATTATAAAAAAAAATCTGTATGTTTGTCTTCGCTAATCTCCGAAAATACGGGACAAATACGAATTAAACTTTTCTTGTTTTAAAGTTATTAATCCTGGGCAATATATATATAACAAAGCACATAGAACTTTATAAAAAGCTGCTATTTGCTAAGCTATTTACAGTAAACCACAGCAGTTTGTATGTGTATTATTTGCAAAATACGTATAGATACAAAAAATTTAAAATTCCGCCAAAGTAACTATTCCACGCGGACGAAGTCGCGGGCAAAAGCTAGTACTATACTAATAAAGATGGATGGGGCTCAAAAAAATGAACTTTTTGAAATAATATCGCAGTCATCGGTTTACACCTAAATTATAGTATGTTTTTTTTAAGTCCCATTAAATCATTTTGTTTGTTCTGTTAAAATCATAAGATCCAAAAGTAAATGGTTACAAATGTATAACAGAAAACTTCAATTGATTTTTTTTTTCTAATTCATAAAACCTTTTATCTTTTTTTTACTCAATACAAAACTTAAATGTCCCAGTGCAGATCGTCGACTACATTTTTTTTTCAATTACGCTGTCTTTGGTCTTTCTTTTTGCTTTATCTGTTAGTATGGGAGTTAATTTAAAGTATTTTATTTGCAAATTTCGAAAATTATAATGAATTCTTACTAAAAAACAAACTACAAAAAATTACCCTTAAAATTTTCTAATAATTACACTGGAATTCGTTTTGTAAAGTGGCAACATTTTATAACAACTGTCAAATTTCAAATTAATGTCAGCCTTAATAGGACTAATATGAAATTGTGAGGTAGTGTGCACAGTTGCGTTTTATCAAGAAAAATATTGGATACTAGCTTTTGCCAGCGACTTCGTCCGCGTGGAATAGTTACTTTGTTCCCTAGTTCTTCGCCCGCGGTTTCACCTGCATTGCCCCGTTCCTAAGGGTTGTAGCGTGATGTATTATAGCTTGAAACCTTTCTCATGAATCACTCATTTTCCCAACATTTCCCTTTACTGCTCTGCTCCTATTGATCGTAGCGTGATGAAAAGTATACTATAACCTGTGGTTTGGGCTGTGCGTTGATAGATCACTATGTCAGTCGGTCAGTCACCTAACGTAAGAGTAGACAAATACAATCAGAAAGCTCCGAACTGCTAAGCTATCGGGAGTTACACGTGTTATTGTGAGTCAACCATAAAAGATAGACATTTGCATTTTTTATATAATTTTAAGGAGAACATTTCCGTCATACATGATTTCTGTGTAGCTTTAACCATTAAGGCTGCACACGCGACGGAAGCTTAAAAAATGGAGTAAGTTCTCCTGTTTTCCCAACATTTCCCTTCACTGCTCTGCTCCTATTGATCGTAGCGTGATGAAAAGTATACTATAACCTGCCCAGGAGTATGAAGAACAATTGTACCAAGTTTAGTTGAAATCCGTCGAGTGGTTTTTGTTTCTATAACGAACATACAGACAGACAGACAGACAGACAGACAGACAGACAGACAGACAGACAAAAATTTTACTGATTGCATTTTTGGCGTCAGTATCGATCACTAATCACCCGCTGATAGTTATTTTGGAAATATATTTCATGTACAGAATTGACCTCTCTACAGATTTATTATAAGTATAGATAGATTATATAAAAAATATTAATGTATGTGTTTATCTTTCAATATATGGATAAGGAGCCTCAAATTCAAAGGAATTTTAGAAAGAAATCCATAATATATGACTTAATGACGTATACAGTAATTAGAATCTATACTCTAAGTCATATATTATGGATTTCTTTCTAAAATTCTTTTGAATTTGTGGCTCCTATGATCAAATAAACACAAAAATATTCTCGTGTGTCTGGGCTGATATGTTATGTTGTGTTACATGGTGTGATAAGTAACACACTGGATAACATTAAGCTTGGTTCACACATGTGTTTAGCCGACTGCGGCAGAGCCCAAAAGGGGATAGCATTTTTGTTTACATGTAAATAAACTTGTTTAACTGTAGACCTATATTAATTAAAATTATATGCGTTGCTCCCATGTTGCCTTATAAAGCACTAATACATCGTAAAAAAACAAAATTTTGCGTAATAATAATAACATACCGGAATATTCTGAATTTACGTCATAAGGTGACGTTGGCGACATCTATTGAAAAGCAAGTTACTTTGCTTCTCAACTGTAAATTCAAAATGTGAAGGTAAATTTAAATCATGCGGGTAGGGTTCGCAGTGGCTTAAAGGTCAGAGCGTCTAGTCTATCCAACCAGAAGACGCAGGTTCGAATCCTGTCCGCGATTGAATTTTTCCTACACTAAAATAACTTTATAATCTTACCACGGAAAATGAAAAGAAATCACAAAAAGATTTTTCACTTTTACTTAAGTAGATAATAAAAATGAATGTGTATGTTTGTCATCTATGCATCGCTAAACCAATCATCCCATTGCGATCAAACTTAGGTGAGTGGTTGTGTGCGTGCATGTTTAAGACGAAAAAAAAAATAAAGCATTACAACGCCGGGGGACAGCTTTTATTTTTTTATTTATATATATTTATATTATTTTATTTTTGGTACAATATAGTCCTACCTTTACCGAGTTCTAGTGTGTTACAACTTCCAGTGTGTTACATACGAACTTGTGTGTTATATTTTCTGGTGTGTTATGGTACATTTGTTGTGAGCCTGTTCGAAGGCGCACGTGTGGTAAACAAACAAATAAAGGTGTGGAAAACGCGCGCCGCCTACCGGGGCCATTGTCTAGTCGGGCGGCGGACTCCCCGCATCAGACACTTGTAGCATGGGCGAAGCATACCCGTTTGCTGGTTTGCACGACATTTTTTAAATGGATACTTATATTATAATGTATATGTTGTTTTTGTTATAAGATAATGGTTGTTTTACATCATAAGTGACATGCGTACATTTTATAAAGAGCTTAAGGGTCCAGCGGAGCTTGAATTGCCCACAAAAACGTAATTCCGAAATAAATCGAAATCCAGACAATATTCTATCAAATTATGTTATTATTCGGATTTGGATACCGTTAAACTAGGTTCCTACGGTACGATTTCGTCTACTACTAGTTCACTGGAAATAAAAGACCGAAAAATAGTTCCAAACTTGGTAAAGTTATCAAAAATTGCATTCGCTTACATTTATTTTCAGTGAAGTATTTTGGACAAAATGGTAACGTAGGAACCTAGATTAACGGTATCCGAATCCGAATAATAACAGAATTTGATTAAATTGCGTTTGAATTACGATTTATTTCGGAATTACGTTTGTAAGAGAAATTCGCTCCGCCGGACTCTTAAGACTGCCGCGAGAGCCCTTTGACAACGATTTACTAAACTAAGTAGGTACTTATGATATAATATAGGGTTCTTACACCAAAACTTCTTTTCGGCTAACCGGCTGTTTACCATGAACGGCCATCCACAGTATAACCCCGGTAAGTGGCATTTAACCTCGCTGAGCTACCAAACCGCTACGAGCCTTAAACAGATTCCCTTAAAACTTGTTTAAGAAGGTAATCCGCCACATGTCAACCCGCAAGGTAACCGACCAAATGCTGCAACTCTGCAAGGTTTTTGATCTCCCCTCTTGTACCTACTATTAAACACAACTTTGTGGTTCAACGAAATGGCAGTATACCATTTGGATCTCAAGCAGGCCCGTGACGTGGTGGGGGCTCTAACCGGACATATCGGGACTAAGGCTCTTCTACAAATGATGGGTCTGACGGAGATATTTACGTTGGAGAGCCATGCTTCGGCACGAATGGGCCGGCTCGACCGGAGTGATACCACGGCCTCACAGAAAACCGGCGTTAAACAACGATTACGTTGTGTTTCGCCTAGTGAGTGAGGTTACCGGAGGCCCAATCCCCTTTTAAAAGACCGGCAACACACTTGTAACTCCTCTGGTGTTGCGGGTGTCCATGGGCGGCGGTAATCGATTACCATCAGGCGATCCGTCTGCTCGTGTGCCTCCCTATCCCATAAAAAAAAATATATATCAGTCTGCAGGGCCTGCAAAAGGTAAATTGAGAGCATGGAACATGCTACATTCTGTGTACATGCGATGTAATGACTAGAAAGCGAATGTTATCCAAGACCAGAGGACTACAGACTCATACCCCCAGGCCTCATTATAAACTCATAGATGAGCTGTTTGAAGAACTCGGTGAGGATGCGGAATAGGTACCCATCAAGGGGAAGCACAAAAGATCCCATTGGGTCGAAGTACAGTGAGGCCTTGCTGCCTCGACCCCACATAAGATAAGATAAGATATTGATTTCCAACCAGCCAACCCACAGTAATATCGCCTTTTTGCAGCAATCTATACAGTACTTAGAGCCTCAGGTAATCTATCGTAATTTCAATTTTTTTTCTGGCGCCAACAATAAAATATAGTTTCGATTCAAACTCTACTTTCAGATTAATACGTCGTCAAATTAGGCACGCTCGTTTACTATCCTACATAAAATATACCTACGAATATCGTATCTATAGGTAATAATTCCAACAATATTACAAACTCAGGGGTCGAATTGATAACCTCCAATTTTATTTTGAAGTTGGTTAAGAATAGTGAGTCAGATAACGAGTAAGTATTAGGTAGGTATACCCAGTCTCGTGCTGGCTCATAAAATTAGGTTGAACAACTTTTACCGTTTTGAATGACAACATGTTGCATAATAATTATTATTTGTCATAAAAAACTTTAGTCATTAACCGCAACCCACTCAAAACCTATCATTAACCTACCTAAAAACTTAATTTTGTTGCATGATGTAAAAATTCATTGAAATATTCTTCTTCAGCACTACTACATCCACTCTTGGACGGCATTGAAATCTATAGGTTTAAAAGTAAGTTAATGTATATATAAGTATAACTAGTAATAACTTTCGTGAGGCGTATTCATAATTATTTAAAGACTACTTACAGACACGGTTTACTCAGTTGCGGCGCGCCGCAGCTGAGTAAACCGTGTCTGTAAGTCTTGCGGCGGTCGTGTCACCACCGCCGACTCCTATTGAGTCTGAAACTAGTCGGGCGATCCCGAGAATGCGCGTGAGTAAACCGTGTAGTCTTTAAATAATAATGTATATATATATGGCATTTATGGATATTTCATGTCCACGCCTACATAAATAGATAGACCCTTTTCGGGAATGGGAAAGTAGACTCCTTTATTTCGTAGTTATTCTACTGAACAGTAAATTTAATCAAATGTATTTTTTTAATTGGACCATTATTACAGGTACTTTTTTATTGACAAAAACCAGTTGCATGCAAAGCACAGAAAAACTTACATGAGGTTCATGCCTATATTTTAAATGCCTTTTTATTGGTCGTTCTGATGCAAATAAATAAATAAATTATACTGTGCCGATAGTGTGCGCTTATGTGAGTTAGTAATCTTTACTTCAACAATTAAAACACAATTCATGACTGTATTTTTGCTGCTAACTACCAATTAAGCAATGATAATACATTCTGATCATTCACTCACAGTATCCTGTTTACATTTTAACAGCTAATTTAATGTCGATAACCCTAAACTCTCTGTATGCTTTAATTTAATAATAGGTAGGTAAGTAGGTATAATGGGTTGATTATGAGATAAGTAAGTACACCAGTCTCCGCTCACGACTACATCTGCGTGGTATATATTTCGTGGCCACGTCTTAAAATTAACCACTTCATAATGTGGCTGACCATTTCATGAAATGGTTGCTTTTTATAATATAGTCAGCTTTTTTTATACCACTAGGGTGGCAAACAAGCATACGGCCCGCCTGATGGTAAGAGGTTACCATAACCTATAGACGCTTGCAACACCAAGGTTATCACTCGCGCATTGCCGACCCTGTAAATTAAGTAGGAATAGTTGGGCTGGCAGTATTCGAGACATTCTGCCATGCCATGCATGCGGCGGTAACAAAACACCACCGGTCTCACCCACTGCCAACACAACGCTTCCTCGCGGAGCTCTGGCGACCTTGCTCACCGTTAGGAACACGACATAGCATGGAGCTATGTTATTTGGCTAAGGTGGAGGTACTTCCCCAGTCGAGCAGCTCCAATTGTGAGAGGAATTATTAGATTCCACTATGCCCTACCTCTCTTACCTTACCTGCAGCTAAAGCTAACTATATCGTATGAACGTCAACGTTTCATGATATGTATGGCATTTCGTGATATGGCTGATTATTTCACGATGTGCCTAACCTAATTTTTCTGTGTAAGTATCTACAATGGCTACAATTTCGTTCTGGTCGTCGTGGTCACAGTTCTAACCTAACCTAACCGATATTTATATAACCTACCGGCGAAATGTGGGGGTACATTAGTACGCCTCTGCCTAACCCTTCCGGGAATACAGGCATGATGGTATGTAATATATGATGTATTTAAATTTTTAAATTTAAATTCAGCAAGAGCGCGAATAAAGTATTAAGAGTCCAATAAACACATTTATACGTGGAAATATTCACGACAAGCGAGCCTATACATATAAAAGGAAGATTGGGCGACAGGGAGGCACAGATCAACATGGCGCTTCTACGAGTAGCAGTTGGACCACTTGCCTTGGGACTGCTCGTTTGCATTTGCCCTGCACCAGGTAACTGAAATAGATATTATGTTTTGAATATTTATATCCCAACTCGTCTTTCCCTAGAGAAGACCTTTGCCCTGCAGTTGGACGCCAAGATAATTATATTCATCGAAAACAATAATATTTACATACACCTATTTAACCACTAGTCATCGGTCATCATTTTGCTGGCGTTTTGACTTATTGTATGATTTAATTGAGAAAAACATTACTGAAAAAAAGACGTCATCCACAATTGGGGTTTTATTAGATCATCTTCATCCTCCTGCTGTGCTTATTAAAAAATTGGATGGATTAGCTTTTTGTATCATAATACTACTAAATCAAATACGTGTTTTGATTGAATAATAAAAAATTACAGGTTATGCCGGAGGCGGAGGTGGAGGTGGTGGCGGCGGCGGGGTGGCGCGGGTGCTGCAGGTTGCCCAGGCACCAATGGCAGAACGGGTAGGCCAGGAGGTAATGGCAGCCCGGGGACCGCGGGAACTCCAGGCCAGAACGGTGGTCCCGGCGGTGGCCTCGGTGGCTTAGGTGGCCTAGGCGGCGCGGGTGGAGTAGGCGGTGTAGGCGGTGGTCCAGGCCAACCGGGGAGTGTAGGCAGCGCAGGTAGCGCCGGTAGTGTGGGTAGCGCGGGCTCTGCAAGCGGCTCGGGCAGTGCTGGCAGCGCAGGCAGCGCCGGTACCGCTGGCGCAATCTGGGGCGGCGGCGGACTTGCAGGGGGGCCCGGTGGAAATGGTGGCTACGGAGGGGACGGCGGCGGATCAGGAGGCGGCCGAGGTGGCCAAGCCGGGCGAGGCGGCGCAGGTGGCACCTCCAATTGTGACTAGGAAAACTAGTTCAGATGGCCACAATCCAAGATGACCGGTAAATATAATGTTTTTCTATTTCCAACAAAATTATTTTACATGCGAATGCATTAGTAAAATTGTATTATCTTCATTGTTTTAGACGCCTCGCAATACTATCCGATAGGTGAAGATTTTATAATAAAAAATTTAAAGCTCAATGAGTATATTATGTAATAATAAAAAACAATATATATAATAAAGTTCGTCCATCACGGGAATAGATTCTCGAATATAATTTTCTATTCATTTACCTACTATTATAACACCGAACATTGCTCTAATTAAAGAAAAGGTTAGTCAGATTTAAGAAGAAACTTATAATATAGGTTATATAAATTTTCAATCACATTTTTTTTGTCTGATATCACTACAAATTAACACTTTTCGGATTCTTCTGTTACCTACTTGAGCCGCGAGAGAGAGACCTTGCATCTTGCCCAATTTTTAGGTCAACAGAATACTGGGTTTGTGTCGAGATATTTTTTATTTTTTATTGCGATGACTTTAATAATCTATCTATACTTATAATAAATCTGTAGAGAGGTCAATTCTGTACATGAAATATATTTCCAAAATAACTATCAGCGGGTGATTAGTGATCGATACTGACGCCAAAAATGCAATCAGTAAAATTTTTGTCGGTCTGTCTGTCTGTCTTTCTGTCTGTCTGTCTGTCTGTCTGTCTGTCTGTCTGTCTGTCTGTCTGTCTGTATGTTCGTTATAGAAACAAAAACCACTCGACGGATTTCAACGAAACTTGGTACAATTGTTCTTCATACTCCTGGGCAGGTTATAGTATACTTTTCATCACGCTACGATCAATAGGAGCAGAGCAGTGAAGGGAAATGTTGGGAAAACAGGAGAACTTACTCCATTTTTTAAGCTTCCGTCGCGTGTGCAGCCTTAATGGTTAAAGCTACACAGAAATCATGTATGACGGAAATGTTCTCCTTAAAATTATATAAAAAATATTCCACGACAGCAAATGTCTATCTTTTATGGTTGACTCTCGAGACGATAGCTTAGCAGTTCGGAGCTTTCTGATTATATTTGTCTACTCTTACGTTAGGTGACTGACTGACTGACATAGTGATCTACCAACGCACAGCCCAAACCACAGGTTATAGTATACTTTTTATCACGCTACGATCAATAGGAGCAGAGCAGTGAAGGGAAATGTTGGGAAAATGAGTGATTCATGAGAAAGGTTTCAAGCTATAAAACATTACGCTACAACCCTTAGGAACGGGGCAACGCAGGTGAAACCGCGGGCGAAGAACTAGGGAACAAAGTAACTATTCCACGCGGACGAAGTCGCTGGCAAAAGCTAGTTATAAATAAAATACTAATAATGTTACCTACTATAAAATCAAATATAATGTTTTCATAAAACTCTGTTGTTTAATTTTATGCTGTAATAAATTTATTGATGGATTTCACTACCTCCATTACCTACTTTCATACAGTATATCTATGGTGAAATGATCCTTCTAGCGAGTACTTCTAGATGGGTACCTAATGCCGCATTGCAATAGTATGATAATATAATTATGGTGGCTCGGTGGTAGCAACTCTTGGGGTCTGACTGGCTGGCCAACCCTATATCAAAGTCTCTCGTAATTCGTAAAGCACCTCTGCTTTGCTCGTGAGTGCCAGTTACCTCTCGGTTGCGGTTCCAGCTGTCTGCAATCGGTAGGGGCAAGCATCAGCAAGTCCTTTGGTGCTGTTGGTGTCTATGGGTGGCAATGACTACTTACCATTATGTGCCATTTGCCGACTTGACCAATACAAAAAATGTTCCGATTTAAAGAGTAACGTAGCCTTTAGAGTTACATATTAACGCTCATGTGTCAAGGTTGTCATCTAGAGACGTGAGTTATGTATTTATAGATAATTTGTTCAAGTTCAAGTCATGATCTTAGGACAGCTAGCTTCTACAGGCTACCTTAGTACCTACATATATGCCTATATTACCGAAGTCACACATGACACCGGTATATTTTACTTTGTAAACCTATGATTGGTGGTCTATTTCTAATAATAATAAATCCAAGGTCCTGCCCCATATGTGACGGGTCCACATGGGACTAAACATACCAGCTAACTGCATAATATAATAAATATAATAAGCCAATTGTTTACCATTTTAATGCAGCGGAACCATCCGAAATTCGGAAAAAGTGCGTAAACAAAGAGTGAGTACAATAAACATTGCGCGTTCGTGTCATGACATATCAAGTCAGACTGTATATAAGGTAGGTCTGCCGAATGGAACGGACAGAGCACCATGGCGCATCTAGCAGTTGTCACACTTGCCTTAGCACTGTTTATCTGCACCTGCCCTTCTCCAGGTAAGTAAAATATTGTTTTAAATAGGTAAAAATTATAGGAAGCATTGGAACATAATTTTGTTTTGTTTTGATATTGTATTTCAAGTCATAGTTTTGGTGTTTTTTGAATACTGATGTGTAGAATGAATTTCCGGTGTGAGTCCGGAAATATACAAAATTTTATTAAATATTATAACAGGCATCGACTACTTTTTCATCTAGAAAGCATTTTACATTATATTAGACACAATACAAAAATTATTTCGTTATTTTTTCAGTTCGCATAAATATATTAAATATATAAATGGTACAAAGTCATTTAAACAAACCGAAACCTACTTACCTATGATTTTGGAAGATTTAATAGTGAAATGAAGAGCCTTGTTGGTAATTCACAGGTTATGGAGGAGGTGGAGGTGGTGGTGGAGGCGGAGGTGGGGGTGGCGCGGGCGCCTCGGGCTGTCCGGGCACCGCGGATAGTACGGGCAGACCTGGTGGTGCGGGCAGCCCGGGCACCGCGGGCAAACGGGGGCAAGACGGAGGTCCTGGTGGTGGTATAGGCGGTGCAGGCGGCGCAGGCGGTGCTGGCGGCGCAGGTGGATTAGGGGGTGCTCCGGGCAGACCGGGCAGCCCTGGCAGATTGGGTAGTGCAGGGAACGCAGGGAACGCGGGCAACGCAGGAAACGCGGGAACCGCAGGTGGCGCAGGTAGCCCAGGCGGTGCCGGCGGCGCGGGCTACGCGGGTAATGCGGGCATGCTCCCAGGAGGGCCCGGAGGCAACGGTGGCCGCGGAGGTGACGGCACCGGTGCGGGAGGCGGCCAAGGAGGTGAAGCCGGTCAAGGAGGTGCAGCCGGCGTCTCCGTATGCAACATATAATGCAAGTATCAGAGCCAGCGGAGGAAGCATTATATGTTGTGATTGAGAAACGCAGACGCAACGGTAAATATTCTGTTTTCTAGTAAGTATAGAAATGCGGAAATACCTATCCCTTCATTATTCTTACTTAGACTAATCCATTGAGTGGACACTGCGGTGCAATAATAAAAAATTCCTATATAGACAATATAAGAGCATGCGCTGGATCGTAGATCATAAAATAAACACACGAAAGATTCAAAACATCGCTTTTTAGGGCTCCGTACCAAAAAAGAAAAAATGGAACCCTTATAGGATCACTTTGTTGTCCGTCCGTCCGTCCGTCTGTCTGTCAAGACACTTTATCTCGGAACCGCGTGGCGGTATCGAGTTGAAATGAAAACTATATGGGTACTCAAGTCTACATTCTCTTGAAGCTGTGAAAAAATCAAACTTCTAAGTTAACGTAAAAAAAGACACGGCCATTTATGGTGCAAAAAACGTATATTTCGACATTGTCAAGGGAATCAAAATTTATAGGGTACAGTACGCGCAACATAAGTTGGCCGGACAAGTTACCTACCGGCCGGCCGGATAAGTTAGCTGTTTGTCAGTTTTTGGTTGCGCAGTACACAATTTTTAACGTAAACAATCCACTGCGCATTAAAACAGCGAACTTCACTCCGGCCAACTTATACCGCGGTACTGTATTTTCCGTTGACCTAAAACTATGAAATTTGGCAAGTAATAACGTCTTATACTACAAGTAGGTATAGGGGAAAATCTGAAAACTTTACATTTGTAATTAATTATAAACATACCATCACGCCTGTATTCCCCGAAGGGTTAGGCAGATGCGTACTAATGTTCACCCACAGTTCGCCGGTATGTTTAGGTCCCATGTAATAGGGGGCGAGCCTATTGCCATTAACCGGGCACAAATCCAGACTCCGAGCTGCTACTGAGAAATTCATAGAAAAACCCAATAACACTTTGCTCGACCTGGGGATCGAACCCAGGACCTCTAGCGTAGCAGTCGCGCTTGGGACCACTAGACTAATGAGGCAGTCTAGTAAATATTACTGCCGCGAATACTGTCACGGAAAGTTATTGTGCGGTTTGGATGACCCTCAAAGAATTTCATGATTAAATTCCTTTCCATAGTTCACTCACCGTCAGTTTGCAATCTCACTAGTTTTTTTTTATACTAACGGTCCTTTTATAAAATATCCAAATAGTAAACTAGGATAAAAACTTTATTCTGTATTACTTTAATTATTGTCGTTGTTCCAGACGCTGCGCTACTAAGAAAATCAATATTGAATTTGGTTTTATCAATCATTATTAAATCAATGCGATGTGTTTAATGGGTAATCAGTAGGACAAACAAAAGTTGCAACATGAATATACCTATAACATGAATAGTTGTCGCCGTCTGTGACACACGCAGAATATATTAAAATATTCCAAAGCTTGTTTTTTCCTCAATCCAGCTACTTGTGCAACCGTGTTTTTGTTTTTTTATTTAAAATGTGGATAGATAACGTTATGGGCTACACTATCACATAATTCTTTAATGATAAGACCATAGAGTAAGAAAATTGTGTAACTGTTTGTTTTGCCTAATAAAATAAAATAAAAAAATATTACAATGTACCTATATATTTTTTTATAAACAGGTATATACCTACTATTTAATCTGTATGTAAGTACTGGTACTTTCGTTCTACTGTCATTTTAGTACTTCGATTAATCGAGACGAATATGAGTGGATAACTCGGCATAAACAACATTGATATCTATAGTAAAGCCTTTAAAAACACATATTATTTTATATAAAAACTAGCTTTTGCCAGCGACTTCGTCCGCGTGGAATAGTTGCTTTGTTCCCTAGTTCTTCGCCCGCGGTTTCACCTGCGTTGCCCCGTTCCAAAGGGTTGTAGCGTGATGTTTTATAGCTTGAAACCTTTCTCATGAATCACTCATTTTCCCAACATTTCCCTTCACTGCTCTGCTCCTATTGATCGTAGCGTGATGAAAAGTATACTATAACCTGCCCAGGAGTATGAAGAAGAGATGTACAGAATTTACCTCTCTACAGATTTATTATAAGTATAGATATACCGTGGAGAGCCATGCTTCGGCACGAATGGGCAGGCGACCGGAGTGATACCACGGCCTCACAGAAAACCGGCGTTAAACAACGCTTACGTTGTGTTTCGCCGAGTGAGTGAGGTTACTGGAGGCCCAATCCTCTTTTAAAGGTCGGCAACGCACTTGTGACTCCTCTTTTGGTGTTGCAGGTGTCCATGGGCGGCGGTAATCGCTTACCATCAGGTGATCCGTCTCCTCGATTGCCCTCCTATCCCATAAAAAAAGAAAAAAGAAAATGTAAGTATATTTGATCTCGTTCTTCCAGCTTTTTATTTGATAGGTACCTATAGGTATCAATATATTTTTTGAACGTGGCTGAAGCACGCCAAAGAGTATGAACGAGCTAGATTCATCACAACTGGCGCTCTGTAGTTTCTGCCTACCCTTAAAGGCGTAAAAAAATCACGACGGCGTCGGCCATCATCATCTATCTATATCTATACATATAATAAAACAGTAAAAAAATTGTGTCTGTAGGTACATTGAATATATTTACAAAAAAAAAACATTTTATTTTGGGCGATGTAGACATAGTAATATAGTAAGAATTTAAAAAAATCTGTCTGTTTGTACACGCTAATCTCTGGAAATACTGGACGGATTCGAATGGAACTTTTTTTGTTTTAAAGCTATTAAGCCTGGGCAACATATAGGGTATAATTGATTTGGAAACTGGAACACCTGATGCGGACCCCCATAGTCCAGCTAAACATGGGCCTTGTAGCCTGAGTTAAAACAATAAATAAAATAAAAAAATAAACTATAAGAAATATAAAAATTACGCCTTAGCAAAAGGTGTTCAGCCTGATAAGCATTTTCTGTTATCTTTATGCAAATAAAAACTTTATAAAGAGACAAGTTAAATTTATTTGCATAATGAGAAATAAATAGGTACATAAATATTTGTACTAGCGTTTTTTAAATTTCGATCTGTGTGGGATGAAATAGGTAATGATAATCCTTATGAAAGTTCAAACAAGTCTGTCTATGATTACTATACGTATATTTATCGGCAACATTTGTATGATTAGTAAAAATACCGACTATGAAAATATATAATACTTCGCGCGAGCGCTAACAGAGCACGTAGAACTTTATAAAAAGCTGCTATTTACTAAGATTTTTACAGTAAACCACAGCAGTTTTTCATCTCCGTGGCAACATGCTGACAACACCCTTTTTCGCTGATACAACGCACATCCCTCTATTTTATTTTAACATACCTGTATAAATTAAGTGTTGGTAGCACCAATGTACTCGTTTTATTATTATTTCACAATCTAAATTTTTCACATTGTTATTGTTTGTTTATTTACTTTTATTTTATTAAGTTGGCACTTATTGGCAGTGTTGTCCGATGCCAAAATTCGATTACTCCAGCCAGAACTCGGATTAGCAAGCTGGGTGGCTCACTACACCTATGAAGGACATAGTATTTTATGTTTTATTATGTAGGTATAAGTTATGTATATTGTATTGTATTATCGTATTTTTATAATATTGGCCTTGTAGCCTGAATTAAATAAATAAATAGGCCTATAACTTTTGTCTCAAAGAGACGTTTTTGTTGTTTTTTAGAACCGCCGGCTGCAGCTAGTAGTCAATAATAAATTTCAACAGATTTTATGCAGCGAGAATGAGACATTAAAAACATACATAACATAATCAACCCATTATATTGTCCCACTGCTGGGCACGAGTCTCCTCTCAGAATGAAAGGGATTAGGCTATAGTTCACCACGCTGGCCTAGTGCGGGTTGGCAGACTTCACACGCCATCGAGAAAATCTCTCAGGCATGCAGGTTTCTTCACGATGTTTTCCTTCGCCGTTCAAGCGCGTGATAATTAACTATTTAATTTAATACGCACATGACTTCGAAAAGTCAGAGGTGCGTGCCTTGGGTTCGAACTCGAGACCTTTGACTTGGCAGTCCAACGGTCATACCACTAGGCTATCACTACCTCAAAAATAATGAGACATTACGAGTATTCTCGCTGACTTATATTACTTAGTACAGTTTTATCAATTCTATTAATAAAATCAATAATCATCAACAGACAGTACCTTATATTAATTTACAATAGATTTTATCCAGCGAGAATAAGACAACATTTTCGCTGGAATAAAATCGGTACAGTTTTATTTAATGGAACCTAAGCCAATATGGCAAAAAGGAGCGTAAACAAAGAATCTAAAAATACTCGCGTTGGGTTGTTCACGATATTAAGCGTGTATATAAGGTAGGACGGGGGTCTTGGAGACACAGATCAACATGACTCGTCTGGCAGTAATAGCACTTACTTTAGCTCTACTCGCTTGCACTTACCCTGCACCAGGTAAGACTACGTTTATACATTCTATCTAGTAACGGGTTGTTTGTGTATGTATGTAAAAAATATTTCTAATACGTCTCATTGTTACACATTAAAAAAAAGTAATATTAAAAAAATTGCGCCTTTCGGATTTTGAGCGTGTAGCTACTGCAGTTATGTTTTACAATTTATATGTACATCATTATATGGGGTGTGATGGTAACCTTTTGACAAATTTCTATAAAAACACCTTTTTTCTTGATGGCCATCCAACAGGCATTTGATTATTATTCATTTCCAGGTTGTGCTGGAGGTGGAGGTGGCGGTGGCGGCGGCGGTGGAGGTGGCGCGGGTGCCCCAGGATGCCCGGGCGTCGGGGGCAAAACCGGTAGACCAGGAGGGGCGGGCAGCCCGGGCACGGCGGGCCAACGGGGAGGCGACGGTGGTCCGGGCGGTGGACATGGCGGCCTAGGTGGTGCAGCTGGCAGCGGAGGTGCTGGCGGTGCAGGTGGCGGTCCGGGCAGCGCGGGCAGCGCGGGTAGTGCAGGAAGTGCAGGCAGCGCGGGTAGCGCGGGCACCGCGAGCGGCGATGGCAGCGCTGGCAGCGCAGGCCACGCGGGCACCGCAGGTGCGCTCCCGGCCGGACCCGGAGGGGACGGCGGCCGCGGAGGTGACGGCGGTGGCTCAGGAGGCGGCCGAGGTGGCCAAGCCGGTCGAGGCGGCGCGGGCGGCACCTCCTATTGCGACTAAGCCAGCACCAGTGCGGCAGCCAGGCGGCTACGGTGAACACAGGTAAATATGCTGTTTTACATACCATCACGCCTGTATTCCCCGAAGGGTCACGCAGTTCGCCGATAAGTTTAGGTCCCATGTTATAGGGGACGAGTGTATTGCTATTACGATTATTAAACGGGGACAAGTGGTCACAATCGCGACTGCTACAATTTAGGTCCTGGGTTCAATCAATAATTTAAATCAGGATCCAATGTAATAAAACCACGATTTTATTAGTGGAGCTTAATAATAATCATTGTAAGTGTTACTACCCACACATCTACAACTCTTTATAAAATTCTTTTTCCAATTGTCTTGTTTCCGTTGTTTCAGATTTCAAAAGCTTTAAAAACACCTTCAAGCTAAATGTGATAAATCCAAGTAGTTTACATTTGTTTTATTTCAAAATGCACGAAGAAATGTAAACTTATAACAATGTAAAAAATGAATTTAAATAAATTATCTACGAGTATAAGTATATTACTCGTATTTTTACTTAACTGTTGTTTTTTCCTAAAGCACTTGACATACAACGCATTGGCTTATCTCTGTTATTATAGTCATTATGTTTGATGTTATGAATCATCAAACAACAATGCCAAGCTAACTGATTACAGGAATCCTTACTTCAAAATTAAAGTTAAATTATTACAGGTTCCGTTTGTACGGCGCGGCGTTATGCAGTTTTCACAGTAGCGGAATCTAAGAATTGCTAGACATTTAAGGGTATTACATTGCCCAATGACCTTGAGGATTTAGTCTTTGTGCTAGTATTTGTTAGTCACAGGCATTTCGGGGGTGCTTTACGCGGGGTGCTAGTGAAGTTTCGGGTATTTCTTTATTATTTCAAAATATTCAAAGAAATTAGAAAATAAAACAATACAAATTGTTAATTACGTCATTAAAATTTTTTTGGTATAAAATTCATCACTAACTATTAAGCCGTTAAAGAGAAAAAATACAAATTACCTCACTAGCGCCTGATGCACCCCCGCAATGCCTGTCACTAACAAATACTAGCACAAAGACTAAATCCTCAAGGTTGGGCAATGTAATAACCTTAAAATCTGGTGGATGTTTCATCTAAATACGAGTTATAGTCGAGAAAATTTTTTGGAACACGAGTGCACCCCAGCATACAACAGCAGGTAGCTTAATATAATACAAAACGCATAATTGGATAAACTTTAAAGTTACAGTAGGTTGCAACTTTGCAACACAACAGAAGATTTTAAGTTCCGTGGGTTGCAAGGTGCGGCCCAATGCATTGTGCATTGTGAACGTGAACGTGTATGTACTCAAAACCATCCCTGCGACCTGTAGAAAAACAATGTCGCAGTAGGTTAAGATGCCCCGAATATGACTATGTTAGTTAGCATTACGCGCGTCTTCCATTGAACATCTTAACTAACTAACGGTTTAAATCTATTTAGTCTAAGCAATACGAACGTGTTGGGTATAACAAAAGTATCAGTTAAGCACTATAAATATGTTGAAAACAAAACAGCTTACGGATTCTATCGCGTATTCATGGACGCTGTAAAGGGTCCGAAACGTCGGGATTATTAATGTGAGTTTGACGCGATAGAATCCGTAAGCTGTTTTGTTTTCAATATGTCGAATATTTGCGTAAGTCTCAGAACTTTAAATATGGCTAAGAAGCCCGAACATGCCAACGCGAGGTGGGTTTAAAGTGTTTAAACCGATGTCAGATGTCATTGATAAACAATATTTACAACTGTAGGTACCTACATAACTAATCGAAATAACTGTGAGTCTCTGAAGCTAGCCGGTCCGAACGTAGTAAGTACCTACCTAAAATAACTTGATTAAGTATAAAGTACCTATGTGTTTTATGCAAAAATATCGAAAGTAAGGACTAAGGACAATAATCACGAACATTTATGACCCCAAGTGTCTTTACACCGAATTTTTATATCGTAATTTATGACACGAGTCATAAATTACGATATTTTAAATTTGGAAAACATTTGGAAATGGCGACAGCTGTATTCACCTCTCGCTCGCACACTTTAGCACGCGAGCGAGAGGTGAATACAGCTGTCGCCATTTCCAAATCCATTCTTTATCTGCACGAGTTATACCACGGCAAAACCACTTGTGGACAACATCAGACACGCACTGTTATTTTGACCATAATTTACTTTAAATGGGCCACAGTTAATAACACATCAAGTTACCACAAACTGTCAAACCCCAATGGATAATAAACTCTATTATTTGAATATTAAATTGAAAATAAATTGAAGAAATTTGTCAGTTTTGGATACCATGATGTGCTCTTGACTGTACAAGTAATGAATTTACAAACAACAGCACAAACAAAGAGTAAAGAGTCGAGTAATGCACTTTAAAATAATTATGACTTAGAAGCCCGACAGACGATGATAATAAGTATTTTTCCATATAAAGGTATTTTTATTTATATTTTAGGATGACGGTGAGTTCTCGGGTGCTGAGAACCTTTTTAATAATGTCAACATCGACCCAACTTGGACATTAACCTTCAATGTCCACACTTCCTGTTATTCCTGTTATCGCAATATTTTACCAGTGTCGAATATAATACCTTTTATTTTAAAAGTGTCCAATGGATTTTCTGGCCGGATTCTTCTCTATGAAGATTCTCTGACCATTCCATAAATGCTTAATTGAAATAAATCATTTGACCTTGACCTTGACCAATGGGGCCGAACGCCGATGCAACGCGCTTATGTGGTGGGTTCAAATCGATGTCATATGTCATTAAACTACCTACTAATTGAGTTTAGGCGGGAAAATGTAAAGTGCAGTTTGTCGGTTTTATATTATTTTCCAAAACTTGTTTTTCTCCGAAGTTTAATGTGTAATTATAGTGGATAGTTAACCATTAAGTGTTCGTGATCGTGTGCGAGTGTAGGCAAATGATATAAAATTGAAAATCGCAACTTTTGTGTTCACTCCTAAACTCTATCCAAGCCTTAGTGAAGTTTCCACTATTTTACTAGGGATTCTTCTGTATACTTGACACTGGCAAACACAGAAAGTGTAGCACCATATATTATAATCCCATGACGGGAATTAATAAATATTACTTGTTTACTCCATATACTTGACACTGGTAAATACACAAAAAGTGTGGCGCCATATCCCATAACGGGATTTAAAAAAAAAACCTACTAATTACTACGACATTAAAAGTTAAGTATACAAAACATATTTTAACTGGGCTATAATTGGTACAATCAAGAGCACAAACAAAGGGTGAAGAGTCCGATAATAATTGTATGTTCATGTTTCATAATGAATCATAAGTCATTCATAACATAAGCTAGCTTGCGACTCGGTATATAAGGTAGGTCGGGCGACTGGGACACACAGATCAACATGGCCCGTTCACTAGTGGTAGCACTTGCATTGGGACTACTCGCTTGCACGTACGCTGACCCAGGTATTCCATAATTATTTTATTTCTTCTTTTAAAAATTCATTATTATACAAAGTTGGTGTAATAAATATCCACTTTATGTGATCTTGATCGCGAGAGTAAGCTTATAATGCTATAAATAGGTACTAAACGAATGATAAAGATGGGTATAAATATGAATTTTCTTTCTCACTGCTAGCGCCATCTCTTTATTTGACGAAGTAAAATAGACTGCAAAACTTGTATGTACGAGCCACGTAAAAATCTCACATTTACAAATTAAATATTTTTGTGAATAAAATATAGGTAAATATAATTCATTGTGATGTCATCACTACATACTCGTAGTATAAAACAAAGTCGCTGTAGCTGTCTGTCCGTCCCTATGTATGCTTAAATCTTTAAAACTACGCAACGTATTTTTTTTAATAGATAGAGTGATTCAAGAGGAAGGTTTTAAGCTATTTAACATTACGCTACGGCTCTTAGGAATGGGGCAACGCGGGTGAAACCGCGAGTGAAACCGCCGCTAGTATAAAATATAATAACAAATGACAATCTCATTAATGGTTATTGTACGTAATTATTTACAGATGGCGATAGTGTTGACGCCAGCTCTGTCGGCGCGTTCATCACTTTAAATAACGGAGACGTACTCAGAAGGACCTACATAAGCAGAAGCAACCACAACAGGCCTGACGATGGCGATTTAGTTATCGACCTCGTTGATAATGACGAGTTTGATGGTAGCAACACACAATTTGGCAAGGCAGGCGGCAGGCGATCTGGCTACGACTCCTACCGTGGCGGTCGCTCCAGCGCCAGCGCTAGTGCAAGCTCCAGCGCCAGCGCCAGTTCCAGTTCTAGCGGAGGTAGTTCCAGCGCTAGTGCCAGTTCTAGTGCCAGCGCCAGTGCCAGCGCCGGTTAACTGGACCCAAGGGTAGCTATTCTGATACCGGTTCTCTATTTCGAATCTTAGATATTTTGAATAGAAAAGAACAAGGATGACGAACCTTTCTTTGGTCTACGTGTCATTTTTTCTATAGAAAGGTTTGATGACCACTTGACGTAATATGATAAATTATTCCTATAATATTCTGTGGGATTAGAAATATTTAAAACTAAAGCATAATAGGGAAAACGCATTTTTCTATCAAAATTACAAAAAACATTAATATTCTAGTTGAGTACAGTTATTGATTGTTTTGTTGTTTCAGATACTAAACCGATACCTGAAGAGACATTGATAAAATTTCGTTTCATCATACTGTAATTAAAAACGATGCAATGTATTGTTTTAAAAAAATGGTCTTTTATTTCAAAATCCCTCATCATCATTCATGTCCTGACTTCACCTACTGAGGATATTATTATGATCGTGTGCTATTCTCATCCAGGTATATAACCAAAATAGTCATGAATTTCAGGGCCACCTCACCATAATAACAAACAACATTTATTGATCTTTTTGTGATTTTTTTGCAATAAACAATTATTTTAGTGAAGGAAAAGTTCTACCGCAGGCAGAATTCGAACCTGCGTCTTCTGGTTAGACACACCAGACGCTATGACCTTTAAGCCACCGCGAGTCCCACCCGCCAGATCGAAATTTGCTTACACATTTTAAATATTACGTCATAAGGTAACGCTCGAGGTAACGGTCGAATTTTTGACCGAAGCAAGAACCTGCACGTTCACTAAAATAACATGTATTGATACAATTATCCGTTATGCATCATCAGCCGATATTAGTTCACTGCTGGACGTAGGCCTCTCCTAGTGAACACCACAAAGCCCGATCTTCGGCTTTCCTTATCCAGTCACAGCCAGCTACCTTCTGCAAGTTGACACTCCATCTGGTCAGCGGGCGTCCTACACTACATTTGCCTAGACGCAGTCTTATGCCTATTTTATCTGTTATTACAATACAGATAAAATATCCGATTGTTGACCACAAATTTATCCGTCATGTCCAATTTATAGCTATGGTAATTATAGGTAAGTTGGCACCTTAGCATCCATATGTAGCTGCTCAGAATTTGGGATTGTGCCCGGACTCGTCCTCTGTTACATCATCATCATCATCCTGCGAGCCCTTCCCCAACTATGTTGATGTCGGCTTCCAGTCTAACCAGATGCGTCTGAATATCAATATTTTACACAAAGTGACAGCCATCAGGCCTCCAAAATCCAATGTCTGGGCAATACCGATATGCGGAGGGTAGACTCGTTGTCAGGTTTTTTGGGCTTCTGACTATCACTAACAATTGTCATAGATGTTCGTATGACAACCAGGACCGACGGCTTTACGTGCTGTCCGAGGCACGGAGGGTCACGCATCCACAGACTGACCGCGGCGAGCGCTGCTTAACCTTGCAGAACAGTTGACCAGCTTAGTTATTACTTAGCCACGAGCCCGTCTCGCACGCTCGTCCTCTGTTACATGACACTTACCTAAAACATACCGGTTATCAGTTTCTTTTTCGTATATCGTATACAGACGTGTTATTACATGTGTTGATCTGTCGCATAAAAATAATTTAATCTTCGACGTTGTTTACCGATAAAATGTCGTACCTATGTAATCTCGCTCAGCAGGGCGTCCCGTGCGGCTCGCGTGCAATCTGCCAACCGCACGTTGATCAGTACTTTCGGCAGACGCTATCAATTCGACCGATATTTATTGAAAATGGAATTTAAAGTACTTAGGCACTGGTCCCATTCGCAGATGCCGAGGCCGTCGATTACATCGGCCGGGGCCACACCTATACACTATCTTTCACGGTATCACCGCCATAGTCATGTTTAGACGCCATACCAAAATATGCCCAGCACACCACGGTCACAACTGGTTGACAGATTTCTAAAGGAAATTTGGAGCTTGGCGCCGCCCAGAGCACGCTTTTTCTGTTTTGAAGTGGCGGTCAAAAGGTTAAATAACCCTGTCCGCTCCGAAAAAGGCATAAGTATAGGTATCCTAATTAAATAACCAAATAAAATAAGAAGCATTAGGTATTCATGGAATAGAATAGAATAGAATATAGTTTTATTCACTAGTTAAGTTTAAATAACATGTCACTTATAAATAGAATTTTACAGGTGCATTTGGTGTAGATATTACTTTGGTGTAGTTTGTCCGGGGGGATCTTTTACAGCCAATTTTTTTTGTGATAGGCTTACGCTTGACATCCATTTCTCCTCCAGATGCTAAGCGATACTGCGATCTACGATGGAGCCCGCTTGCC
The DNA here is from genome assembly GCA_910591435.1 of Acronicta aceris. Taxonomy (NCBI): domain Eukaryota; kingdom Metazoa; phylum Arthropoda; class Insecta; order Lepidoptera; family Noctuidae; genus Acronicta; species Acronicta aceris. The sequence goes on along the minus strand of OU342758.1, from coordinate 16,223,129 downwards.
TAGAAGAAACCGATTCACTCGTGATTCAAAAACACACAGATTATATCTATGAGGGAAGACCCACTCGGGAAGTGCATTCCATATTCCAGTACCTACTGCCGAAATCTTTTCACACACGGTCATTGCTATACAAAACAAGAGTAAGAAGTGTTAAATTTAGGATCCCATCAGGTCCATCAGGTAATGGTTACAGGTCCATCAGGTAATTTAAAATGCACGATTTTCATGCCTAAATTACCATGCGCAAATTTTCCAAAGTCTAACAAATTTTCAAAATGTGAAAACAACATCATCGGCCGTACTACTTACCAAAGTTTGGCATCCAGTGACGATTGCCAAGAATGCAGCTTCAGGGTTTCCTTAACACATTGTACCAACGCTTCAATCGATTTTTCTACAATCGACGATTGTAGAGTTGGGATGATTATAGTCGGTTGAAGAAATGGAGGGTCAAGGAAAACCCAGACAAAAGATTGGAAGAAAGGCCCTGACGCCTTTTTTCCACAGACGAGCGGCCCCTCGCGCTGGTCAATACGATCTCCCTGAAAGACAATATTTATCTCGAGCAGGGATAGTGAATTGCGGCGACAAGGATACCCATTAAAAACTGTCTGTGGAAACGGGTCGAAACCGTTATCTGAAGCCATAACATACTACCATGCCTGTATTCCCCGAAGAGTTAGGCAGAGATGTACTAATATACACCCACAACTCGCCGGTATGTTTAGTCCTATGTAATAGGGGGCGAGGCTATATCCATTAACCGGGCACAAATACAAACTCCAAGCTGATACTAAGAATTTCATAGAAAAACCCATTGAAAACACATTTTTCGACTTGGGAATCGAACCTAGGACTTCTAGCGTAGTAGTCGCGCTTAGGACCACTAGGTTAATGAGGGCACCCCATGCAATTACGTAAAAGCTGTAAACGTAACGCACTGGGGTGTACAATAGTATTTCATACCATGCCTAACTAATACAGGCGTAATCGTATCATGTACAGTGGCGACCAAAAGTCCATAGGCAATCTCACAACGTAATAGTTTGACGTTTAGGTAGACTTACGACCTTCTATTCATTGTCGTTAACGAATGACACGCACTGGCTGTATCGAGCTCGCTCGTACTGTAATCCTTAGCGTGCTTATGGACTTTCGAACGTTTACTGTATGTCAGTAGGTAATATTAACCAGTAATCATTTAATGATCATGTATTTATAGAATTATTTATATTTTGTCTCATCCTTGCCGCATAAAATCGGTACATTATAATTGCGCGAACAAAGAGAGAAAAGTTCCTATAAAGAGAATATGCGCGGCAATATTCAAGACACACTGTATATAAGGTAGGTCGGGCGACTGGGAGACACAGATCAACATGGCTCTAACAGTTGTAGCACTTGCCTTGGGACTGCTTGCTTGCACTTGTCCTGCACCAGGTATTTATTTGATTACTAACTTTTATTTTATCTCAAAATTCCTTTTTTTGTGAACGGGTGTATTATTTTTGTGTCCTGTTAATGATAAAAGGCTCGCCCCTATTACATGGTTGTTACACTCGCAAAACCATACCGGTGTACGTGTACGGAATGTTCACCTCTAGATAACCCATATGAGTATACAGGCGTGAGGATATGTTATTATTTCATCTTATTAAATAGTAACCTCGGGAGTCTAGTCAACATTTTGTGTTGTTATTATAGTTTTGGTTTTCGTGATTTCAAATTTGATTAATTTAAAAAAGCATCTGCTAATGAGGTTTTATATCAAACTTTGTTTGAGAAGCGTTTGAAAGATGTACAGAACAGAACAATTAAAATATTCCACCGGTATTCATATCTACGGTGATCTTAAAATTAACTACATACGTGTGCCTTTCGATTGTATTTTTAGGATGAACTTATTAACTACCCTTGTCAATCAAATTGTACTTAAGAGTCCGGCGGACCGAATTTCTTTTACAAACATAATACCGAAATAAATCGTGATTCAAACACAATTTAATCAAATTCTGTTATTATTCGGATACCTGTACCGTTAATCTATCCTACATTACCAAATCGTCCAAAATACTTCATTGGAAATAACTATAAGTGAATGCAATTTTTGATAACTTTATTCTCTATCTATCTCTGTCTATCTATTCAAGCTCGTGAATTGCCCACAAAAACGTAATACCGAAATAAATCGTAATCCAGACAATATTCCATCAAATTATGTTGTTATTCGGATCTGGATACCATTAATCTAGGTTCCTACGATACTATTTCGTCTAATATTACTTCACTGGAAATAAAAGACCGGAAATACGTTCTAAACTTGGTAAAGTTATCAAAAATTGCATTAGCTTGCATTTAATTCCAGTGATGTATTTTGGATGAAATGGTAACGTAGGAACCTAGATTAACGGTATCGGAATCAGAATAATAACAGAATTTGATTAAATTGTGTTCGAATTACGTTTTATTTCGGTATTAACTTTGTAAGAATAATTCGGTCCGCCGAACTCTTAAGTACTATATGAACGTATTTTTTTACTATATTTTTTACTATAATCTGTGTTTCGTTACTAATAAATTACAGGCGATGCCGGAGGCGGCGGCGGTGGTAGCGGCGGGGGCGGGGGCGGCGCAGGCAGCGCGGGCAGCGCGGGCACTGCGGGCAGACCAGGCAGAGCAGGTGGTGCGGGAAGTGCGGGCATCGCAGGCACAAGGGGTCAGGACGGTGGTCCCGGCGGCGGTCTAGGCGGCGCTGGCGGCGCAGCTGGTGCCGGCGGCGCAGGCGGTGCAGGCGGACCCCCGGGTGGCGCGGGCACCGCAGGAAGCGCGGGGAGCGCAGGCAGCGCGGGTACCGCGGGCAATGCAGATCGAGACGGCAGAGCGGGAGGCGCGGGTGGCGCGGGCAGTGCGGGCAGTCTCTTCGGTGGTGGCGGACTCGCAGGAGGACCCGGAGGCGATGGGGGCCGCGGAGGTGATGGCGGCGGCAGATACGGTGGTCAAGGCGGCCAAGCCACTCGCGGTGGCGTAGGTGGCCGCCCCGGTCGCAGCGCATAGGGTCATTTTGGCTATAGAATGGACGCAACGGATTGCGGTGAATATACTTTGTGTTTTTCTTCAAAAACTGACTGCCTCATTAGAGGTCCTGGGTTCGATCCCCAGATCGAGCAAAGCGTTATTGGGTTTTTCTATGAAATTCTCAGTAGCAGCTCGGAGTCTGGATTTGTGCCCGGTTAATGGCAATAGGCTCGCCCCCTATTACATGGGACCTTAACATACCGGCGAACTGTGGGTGTACATTAGTACGCCTCTGCCTAATCCTTCGGGGAATACAGGCGTGATGGTATGTTATGTTTTTTTTTAAGCTATTGCATAGCTTCTATCGCGGGCCTTGAGCGTGGGGACCGAATCCAGAAATTCCGTAACGAAAAAAACCTAACACGCTTATCTCTTTAGTTCAGCAACCCGCCTTTAGGTGGCATTGGTTGTATTACATAAGTTGATAAAAAACACTATAGCTTTACCTCGGAAGTACCCGAGTGCCACACGTCTTTTTCAAATAATTTGATATCCCGATTGTTCCTAAAATTTTATTTCTATACATAGACAGAGATATAGATTTAGGTACGTCCCACATCTCTCCAATATATATGAACCCATCTGATGGACACTACAGGGCATAAAACTGCCGGAGTCATACACAGCTAGTTCACCAAGGCTCTACTGTAAGCCCATTCCTGTTCAGCTAGTTTTCTACGTTTATTACAACTAAAGGACCAGATAATTTGTCAGCCGACTATTCCCGGTCCACGACAAAGAACAAAAAAAGGATGCTGAGGAGGATATGTGACGTATAACGGTGAATAATTAACAGCATATTATTATGTAACTAGCTTTTGCCAGCGACTTCGTCCGCGTGGAATAGTTACTTTGTTCCCTAATTCTTCGCCCGCGGTTTCACCTGCGTTGCCCCGTTCCTAAGTGTTGTAGCGTGATGTTTTATAGCTGGAAACCTTTCTCATGAATCACTCATTTTCCCAACATTTCCCTTCACTGCCCTGCTCCTATTGATCGTAGCGTGATGAAAAGTATACTATAACCTGCCCAGGAGTATGAAGAACAATTGTACCAAGTTTCGTTGAAATCCGTCGAGTGGTTTTTGTTTCTATAACGAACATACAGACAGACAGACAGACAAAAATTTTACTGATTGTATTTTTGGCGTCAGTATCGATCACTAATCACCCGCTGATAGTTATTTTGGAAATATATTTTATTACTAGCTTTTGCCAGCGACTTCGTCCGCGTGGAATAGTTACTTTGTTCCCTAGTTCTTCGCCCGCGGTTTCACCTGCGTTGCCCCGTTCCTAAGGGTTGTAGCGTGATGTTTTATAGCTTGAAACCACTGTTCCACCACAATTCACTGCTCTGCTCCTATTGATCGTAGCGTGATGAAAAGTATACTATAACCTGTGGTTTGGGCTGTGCGTTGATAGATCACTATGTCAGTCAGTCAGTCACCTAACGTAAAAGTAGACAAATATAATCAGAAAGCTCCGAACTGCTAAGCTATCGGGAGTTACACGTGTTATTGTGAGTCAACCATAAAAGATAGACATTTGCTGTCGTGGAATATTTTTTATATAATTTTAAGGAGAACATTTCCGTCATACATGATTTCTGTGTAGCTTTAACCATTAAGGCTGCACACGCGACGGAAGCTTAAAAAATGGAGTAAGTTCTCCTGTTTTCCCAACATTTCCCTTCACTGCTCTGCTCCTATTGATCGTAGCGTGATGAAAAGTATACTATAACCTGCCCAGGAGTATGAAGAACAATTGTACCAAGTTTCGTTGAAATCCGTCGAGTGGTTTTTGTTTCTATAACGAACATACAGACAGACAGACAGACAGACAGACAGACAGACAGACAGACAGACAGACAAAAATTTTACTGATTGCATTTTTGGCGTCAGTATCGATCACTAATCACCCGCTGATAGTTATTTTGGAAATATATTTCATGTACAGAATTGACCTCTCTACAGATTTATTATAAGTATAGAAGATAGATAAGTATAGATAGATGAACACATCTGGAGCAGTCTCGTTGTGCATTGCGGAGATGAAGAATCAATATATCTTTTCACGAAGCGCTTTATCGTATTATTCCTTCATATTCATTCTACTCGTACCATCATACCATCACGCCTGTACCTATTCCCCGAAGGGTTAGGCAGAGGCGTAATCATGTACACCCACATTTTGCCGGTATGTTTAGGTCCCATGTAATAGGGAGCGAGATCATTTTACTCATGTTTGGATATTCATTTTACAATCAACTGCGTTATTAAAATTGTATTATTTTCATTGTTTCAGACTCTAAGGGAAGATATTTTAGAAAAAAACCAAAGCTACTAATATTACTTTTATTTCGCCATACATTTTTAAATCATTGTTATGATTAAAAACAATAATTATTAGGTACTGTTGCTTCGATTCGTCTTCGATGTGATTTATTTAAGTAGGTATATTTAAGAATGTTTTTGTTATTAATAATAAACCGATTATAACGATACTTTTTTGTTTTAATATGTGGGTACCTAAGTATATTCCAGTGATGGTCCCTGACTGCCTCATTCGACTAGTGGTCCTGAGCGCGACTGCTACGTTAGAGGTCCTGGGTTTGACTCTCAGGTCGAGTGTTATTGGTTTTTTCTAAGAAATTCTCAGTAATAGCTCGGATTTGGGGTTTGTGCCCGGTTGAAGGTAATAGGCTCAAGGGACTTAAACATATATGCGAAGTGTGGGTTTACAATTAGTACCTACACCTCTGCCGAACCCTTCCGGGAAAACAGGCGTCATGATATGTATGTAAGTATTATGTATGTATGGTCCCATAAATGAGTGTCTGAATGTCAATCAAATGTGGATAAACTGATGATCGAATGAAGTTAAGTTATAAACTAGGCTTGACAATGGCCTTCCATACTAGTTCAAGTTCGGTTGTATTCTAAACCATGAATTTATGAAATTATGAGCGTAGCTTACGGTAAAGGAAATCATCGAATCGTCATCAATAAATGTTAACATTAACATTGTTATGCAATATAGAAATGCTGGTTAGCCCGTAATTGGTTAGTGTGTAAGCCTGTTACCTTTATATATGTTAATTTATAATATATTGTAGGCACGAGCTGTGGGAAGACCATAAATAAATAAAAAAAAAAATACAGAACTAGGTAAGATCAAATTTCAAAACTAGGTGCACGATTCCTAATAGTGGGTGTTATTCTTATGGAAAAGAACCGGCATGAAACTCTATAGATACCTACTCCTTTAAATATAAATTTGGACATAACATAACACCATCACACCTGTATTCCCCGAATGGTTAGGCAGAGGCGTACTAATACGCCCACAGTTCGCCGGTATGTTTAGGTCCCATGTAATAGGGGGCGAGCCTATTGCATTAACCGGGCACAAATCCAGACTCCGAGTTGCTACTGAGAATTTCATAGAAAAACCCAATAACACTCGACCTAAGAGTCGAACCTAGGACCTTTAGCGTAGCAGTCGCGCTTGAAACAACTAGACTAATGAGACAAATTAAATTTTATATTGTTATTTTTTATAACTTGGTTCTTATAATGTGAGGAATATGTAGCTTGATGTGCAGGATCGGCAACGCGCGAGCGATACCTCTGGTGTTGCAGACGTCCATAGGCTACGGTAACCGCTTACCATCAGGCGGGCCATAAGATTGTTTGCCACTTAGGTGACAAATAATAATAATAGAGTACGATTACTGCTCAACGAGCAATGTTCAAAGCAGTTGGCTGCTCAACATCAGAGGTTAACCAGAACGACGCAATTTCATGGTAATTTATGATGACATGTTTAGCGTAGCGGCGGAACGATCGGCTTCGGCCCCACGTATTATGGGTCCGATCCCCACAAGGAACATATATTTTTACGATCTACAGATAGTTGTTCCGGGTCTGGGCGTTAATCTATACTTATAATAAATCTGTAGAGAGGTCAATTCTGTACATGAAATATATTTCCAAAATAACTATCAGCGGGTGATTAGTGATCGATACTGACGCCAAAACTGCAATCAGTAAAATTTTTGTCTGTCTGTCTGTCTGTCTGTCTGTATGTTCGTTATAGAAACAAAAACCACTCGACGGATTTCAACGAAACTTAGTACAATTGTTCTTCAGACTCCTGGGCAGGTTATAGTATACTTTTCATCACGCTACGATCAATAGGAGCAGAGCAGTGAAGGGAAATCTTGGGAAAACAGGAGAACTTACTCCATTTTTTAAACTTCCGTCGCGTGTGCAGCCTTAATGGTTAAAGCTACACAGAAATCATGTATGACGGAAATGTTCTCCTTAAAATTATATAATAAATATTCTACGACAGCAAATGTCTATCTTTTATGGTTGAATCACAATAACACGTGTAACTCCCGATAGCTTAGCAGTTCGGAGCTTTCTGATTATATTTGTCTACTCTTACGTTAGGTGACTGACTGACTGACATAGTGATCTATCAACGCACAGCCCAAACCACTGGAGGGATTGGGCTGAAATTTGGCATGCATATAGCTACTATGATGTAAGCATCCCCTAAGAAAGGATTTTGATAAATTTCGACCTACAATGTAGGGGTGAAATAGAGGATGAAAGTTCATATGGAACAAAGTAACTATTCCACGCGGACGAAGTCGCTGGCAAAAGCTAGTTAATATTATATTTTCTACTACTGGAGAACCTCTACACTACTATTAAATTCGATTCCCAGGTCGAGCAAAGTGTTATTGGGTTTTTTATTAAATTATCAGTAGCAGCTCGAAGTTTGAATTTTAAGTCAGTTAATGGCAGTATCCATGGGCGGAGATGACTACTTACCATCAGGTGGCTTGTCTGCTCGTTTGCCGACCTAATGAAGAAAAAAACACATTAGTACGCCTCTACCTAACCCTTCGGGGAATACAGGCGTCATGGTATGTAATATTATTTTATGTAATACCTACCTATCGCCATTTGCCAAATCTGAATACACGCTTATTAAATACTACATGTAAAGGCCGCGTGGTACAATATTTTCCTCAGTGCCTTATTAATTATATTTTTGACCACGAGGTTAATGTAGGTACAGGCAGCAACAAAAATATCAGGAAAAACACATTGCTAATAAATATATACCTACCCTAAATACTCAAGAAGTTACATTTCTTCTCAGTAGTCTACAATTATATCAAAATAACAGTTGCCCTATATTGTATCAATGAGGTATACTGTAATTTTATTAATAGGTAGTGCATTTTGAACTGTTTGTACCATGGATAAGATTTTTTTTATAAAGTAATAATAACATTTAACCCCCGCAGCGTCCAGATATGGTTACCATGTTCTTGCAATATGATTGAAGTAACAGGATACCAAATTTCAAATCGAACAGACTTGTGGAAGTTGCTTCATGAACCAGAAAAGAGATGATAATCTTCAAACGGCTGGCTAGATTTTCTTAAATCATAGCTAAGAACATTCTAGATCAAGTCACCTTTCAGGAAAAAAAAAAACTTAATCAAAATCGGTCCATTCGTTTGGGCGCTACGATGAAACAGACACGGATACACGAATGAAACTTATGATACCCTTCTTTTTGCATCGGGGGTCAAAATAAATCGGTTGATGAAATGTGAATGAAAAAAATATCCGAAATATCTGATGTCGACTGTACAGAAAAATCCAGACTGCCAAGAGACTGGCCATATTAACATTGTGCGCAGTGGCAGTAACCCGAGGACGAGACGCACAAAACGATGATGTAATAAAGTTTATTTATACTTATTTCATCCTGATGATTCACTTGCAAGTATAGGTAATGAATAAACGACATTGAAAACAAAAGCATTAAGGGCTGATTTTTCCATTGGCGTGCGGATAAGTTAACTATGACATTGAGACAGATTTTCTATACGAAGTCTGTTAAAACAATAAATGTTTACCTAGTTCATGCGACAATTTATCTGTCAATTGTCATACAGTTTCTCTCTCATGCTCCTGTCATTCTGAGAGAGGATTCGTGGCCAGCAGTAGTATACAATAAATGGGAAGGTATCTCATTACTAGAGCTAACGAGGTATATCCGAGAAATACCAGAAATCGGGATAGAATTGTCCTACCACGTGTCCCAAGGACGACACTTTACTTAAATAACTGCTTTGTTATGTGTGGCCGTATTTATAATGCGATTCCAAGCAATTTGAAAGAACACTCAACCATTTTATTTAAAAAAAAATTGAAGGTTCTTAAACAAACGTTTTTATACAGTGACTGAATTAATTAATTGTAATAAAAAATTGTAAATTGTGTGTTGTAGCTAATGACATTAATACTAACAATGACATAATTATTATTATATAATTTTTATACTATTTGCATGTCAATAATATGACAAAGATGTGTGAGTCTCAACTACCAGTTGTATCACCTTATGTACCTACCACATTTTTATTGCAAATAAAGATTTCTATTTCTATTTCATTAAAATGGTCCGGCTAGACCGGTAGTACACATAGAAGTTACCTTTAGTACAATAGTAGTAACGTAGCCATTGCATTCTAGGCCATTTAGAGTTAAGATTCTATTGTAGACTGTAAATAGCCTAGAACAGGGGTCGGCAAACCACGGGTCACGAGCCACATGCGGCTCTTTGAAGGGTCAGTTGGGGCTCTTCAAGTTCCTAATACTTATACGTAACAAAACGTTATAATTATGGTAATACAGTCATGTTATATTCTTATTGTTAATTGTAATGTTTTATCCTATTAAAATTTGGTATTTAAATAGTGAAAAACCGAAACAGAAAACTGCGGCTCTTCCCCGAAAAATCGATACTTATATTTTCGGCATCTGGCTCTTTTCTAAAAAGTTTACCGACCCCTGGCCTAGAATGTAAGGGGTTAGGCCAGCGACGTGGCCGTGCTGATCAGGTAAGAGATTTTTTCAACGATGTGTAAGGACTCACACCGTTGAGAAAATCTCTTAGAAGCAGGTATCCTTACGATCTAATCGGAAAATCGATGATAATCGGAAGATTTGAACACTAGGCGTACCATCATCATCATCATTAATTATTTATATTTTCCCACTGCTGGACAGCGCATCAGCAACTTCTCTGGTATTGCAGCTGTCCATGGGCGACGATGACTATTTACCACCAGGTGGCTTGTCAGCTCGTTTGCCGACTTATTACATAAAAAAAGTCTTACTTAGGTATATTATTTACATAACAATATGTGCCTGAACTAGGTAATCCTGTGTTTCAGGCGAGAAATATAAATACATAATAAGGACTAAAATAATGACAAAATCATAAGTATATCGCAAGAAGTACTTACCTATAACAATAATAAATGAAAAAGAACACACAAATAAATGCCTAATTTAACACAATTAACAATTCCTCTGAATCTTCGCAGGACATGCTTTGGAGGGCTTCCTGTAAATTTTTTTTACAATTGCAATAACCGAAGCAGTGATAGCCTAGTAATATGTCTCGAGTTCAATCTAAGACCCGTGCCCAGCTGTGGGTCAATGTAATGGGATTATTATGATTACGCTGAAGATATAAATATTCTTTATAGAAACAGCGGCCCTAGAAACATGTACATTTTGGCTGCGAAAGCTTATCTTGGTTCATGTACCTTGGGGACAAACTATATCCTTCCGTCTTTTTTTTATTCTTATTTTTATTAGTAAACTCAGCACTGAAGGGAAGTGATGTGTGCTGTTTTAGTACTATGCTCGTTATGAATAGCTGTCGGACGTTTAGTACTCTGCAGGATTTATACAGGAAGTTAGAAGGAAAAATGAAAGGGAATAGGCCTATAGTCCACCATGCTGGCCTAGTGCGGGTCGACCCGCTAGCGGTTTCACCAGCGCTGCTCCGTTCTTAAGCGTAGCGTGATTTTATATCGCCTATAACCTTCCTCGATAAATGAACTATCCAACACAAAAAGATTTTTTCAATTTCAACTAGTTCTTGAGATTAGAGCGTTCCAACAAACAAACTCTTCAGCTTTATAATATTAGTATAGATTAATTCTAAAGCTCATTATTTAAAAGTTCCTTTTCAATTGCATTTTATTTGCCCTTTCGTAATATTTCAGAGCTTTTTTGAATGCATAGTGCATAGAATCTCAAAAAAAAAAACAAATTAAAATAAAACGATCCGCCCCGGTTTTGTACGATTGAAATTCTCACATTTTGTCTACATGTCATATGCATGCATTATCCCTTAAAAAAATATCTCTATATGATAGTGAAAGCCGTATCTATCAAAATTCGTTAGTGCGGAAGAAATTAGCTAAAAACAGAGGAAAATAGCGACTTTGCTTTGTACTACATATTTAGAAATTGGGAAGATAGGTACATAGTTGTCGACGTTCGGAACATTTGAAATGGGCATTACTTATCATAACATTGATGATCAATCAACATTATCTTTTTTAATTAACAGCAGGGTTATACTCCACGCGGCTGCAAAAAATTTGGAAGTTGGTACTTACATTTTTAAATCAACGGAAATTTAATATTTATGGCAAAAGAGTGCGCAAACAAAGAGTGAAGTATCAATAAACAGAATATGCGCGTTAATGTTCAAGGCATGTTCAGTGAGCCTGTAGGTATATAAGGTAGGCCGGGCAGCTGGAAGGCACAGATCAACATGGCTCGTCTGACAGTTGTAGTACTAGCCTTAGGGCTGTTCGTTTGCACTTACCCCACACCAGGTACGCTCCGTTTATTTATTTTAAAATACTTACTTATAATCAATGTTAATGTAGGTATTTTTATAAAATAGTTACCCACCGGGACGGTTACCATTTTGTAAATTTCCTGGTTTTGAGATTATTAGAAATATTTCTTAAAATATAGGTTTAAAGAAACGCATTTATATATTGTGTATGGATGGCATCAAACTATTAAGTCGACAATAAGTTAAGTGCTATCATTGAGCACTCCGCAAGACTAAAGTACCTACCTATCAATGGCTTTCCAAATCATATTGTGTTCCTAAATCCGTAGGTATGACCATAACTTATTGTTTATACAGAACATATTTTTCCAAAACACTTAATTTTTTATGAAGTATACGAGTATATGTTATACCTACTTACCTACATAAATAAATTTACTTATGGTTTCTAATTACCTATATAAAATTTACAGGTAATGCCGGTGGCGGAGGTGGTGGCAGTGGCGGCGGTGGAGGTGGCGCGGGCAGTGCGGGCAGCCCCGGTACGGGGGGCCGACCAGGCCAAGCTGGCAGCGCGGGCATCACTGGTACCGCAGGCAAACCGGGCCACGACGGTGGTCCCGGGGGTGGCCTAGGCGGGGCTGGTGGCTCACCCGGTGCGGGCGGAGCTGGAGGTGCAGGCGGCGGTCCAGGCAGCGCGGGCAGTGCGGGTAGTGCTGGCAATGCCGGCAACGCGGGCAACGCAGGCACTGCCGGCGGCCCAAGCAACCCAGGCAGTGCAGGGAGCGCGGGCAGCGCAGGCACCGCGGGAGTGCTCTCCGGTGGTGGAGGGCTTGCAGGTGGACCTGGAGGTGGCGGCGGCCAAGGGGGCCACGGTGGCGGTGCCGGAGGCGGCCAAGCTGGTCAAGCAGGCCAAGGTGGTGCAGGCGGCCGTCCCAGTCGCAGCGTGTAGTGCGTAGTGCTAGCGCCAGCGCAGTTCAGGCAGCTACGGTGAACAAAAAGGACAATAAGGTAAATATGCTATTATTTTGTCGTTACTTATATAACCCCTTTATTGTCCCACTGCTAGGCAGAGGCTTTCAGGGGTATGCCATCATAGGTCTGACGGCCGTTTTAGCTACTACGGTAGGTACTACTAGGTACTGCCTATCCTATACAGTGTTGAATAATGTGATTTCCTTAAGCAAACAATCACTAAACCTACCACAACTTAAAAACCGTTGAATGACAATTTTCTTAAACATACGCACCTGTTCCCTATACAGGGTGACTTTGAAAACAAATCGAAATTTTAAAATATAATTTCGATTATCTAAATTGTACAAAAAAATATCTTATGTTTTATCTCAGATGGTGCAAACTAAGCTATTGTCTTCAGGTAGGCGTGAATTATCTGCATTTTACTAAAAAAAAAAAAATAAGAAATAATTTTAATCATTAAAATAATCTGCGCGGCCGATCAATCCATTACGCAGATAGTTACTACGTGAAGTATTAACGCACTTATTAATGCACTTACTATCATTTACCTAGTTTTTTTTTCTATTGACGAGAAAAGTTGCAATAAACGTTGCAAAACTCTCTCTACAATACTGGTTTCTGACACTTACGCGAATATTAGACATTGAAATAAAACTACTTTATACGGATTTTATCGCGTTGTATTGATATTATTTGATTCCCGACGTTTCGGATCCTTTACGTGACCATGGATGCTGTAAAGGATCCGAAACGTCGGGAATCAAATAATATCAATACAACGCGATAAAATCCGTAAAAAGTAGTTTTATTTCAATCTCTCTACAATACTAAAAAAGTAAAATAATTTTTCATAATCACGTGTTCTAAATATTCTTTGTTACACATACAATCATATATTTTAATTTATCGCTTTTATTTTATTTATCTTTTTAATTTCATCCTGTATATCGTGATATTTTATCCTCGTGGTCAACGGAAAACAAAACTTAATGTGTCATGCATAATTACAACAAAATTTAATGTGTCATTTTTATACTCAAGTTCTTTTAACACAAGTCTATGTGATATCCATTTGTAATAGAGACCTGGCACCCATAACACAAGTTAATCTTATTATGGGTGCCAAAGTTTATCCAAACATTGCGGGTTTTTTTCTACCAACAGTTTTTCTGTATGTTTCACATGTGTCCAATTGTATATGAAATAAATGATTATTCCGTCCGAATGTGATGCTGTAACGGATCCAAAACGTCCAGATAATAATAAATGGAAATAATATAATTTGACTGCCTCATTAGTCTAGTGGTCCCAAGCGCGACTGCTACGCTAGAGGTCCTGGGTTCGATCCCCAGGTCGAGCAAAGTGTTATTGAGTTTTCTATGAAATTCTCAGTAGCAGCTCGGAGTTTGGATTTGTGCCCGGGTAATGGCTATAGGCTCGCCCCCTATAACATGGGACCTAAACATACCAGGCGAACTGTGGGTGTACATTAAGTACGCCTCTGCCTAACCCTTCGGGGAATACAGGCGTGATGGTATATTATAATTATAATTTAATTCAACGCAATAAAATCCGTAAAAAGTAGTTTTATGTTATTTAAGTAAGGGAAAAATTCAATCGCGGGCAGGATTCGAACCTGCGTCTCCTGGTTAGATACACCAAACGCTCTGACCTCTAAGCAAAAATTTAATTACAACCCATTTGTTCCTCGAAATATTGAAAAAAATATAAATTATTTACTTTTTATTTCATTTTATTTCTTTAAAAAAACGTTGCCCCACACTACGATTTTCTCCTGTATCGTGGGTGCATTTACAAACACAAATTCTCACATACACAAACGCCCAGACCCGGGACAACTACCTGTAGATCATACAAATATTTGCTGCGTGTGGGGATCGAACCCACAATACGTGGCGCAGAAGCCGATCGCTCAACCGCTACGCCAATCATGTCGTCAATTATGGACGGTATATTTGCATAATATGTGATGTGTCGCTTTTGGCGTACCGGTTATGATGGTTACCTCGCCACTACGGTTGCACCACGTGTCGTCGTTTCGATTCTCACTCGAGGCACTTACACACAAATATTTGCCAAATTGAATTTACAATTTATTTTTAAAACACAATTACACAGAAAGTACCTAGTTTCTGTCCAATAATTGTATGTTTGAAAAGTCCCTCGCAATCGCGACTGAAAGGATTCCTTCCTTAGTGTAGGATCTTTAAAAATATTAGGTAGCTGATAGATATTATATGTAAAAATATTTGTATAATGATTTCATTGTTTCAGACGCTACGCCTCAAAATATTTTGGAATAAAGATTCAAAAGCTCAATATGATAAAACAGTTTATGTTTGCTTCAGCAGTGTGTGACTTCCTAACGCCAAATATACACATTATAAATAATATACCTTTACCTATTATATATAAGAACCAATTATTGTTTTACTATTGTCCGCTAATTGGTACCTTCACTATTTTTTTATAAATTATTAAATATGTACCTACAGTATTATTTATGCAAAAGTATGTTTATTTATTATCCTTTTTCCCCTTAATGACAAATAAAACATAGTCATAAGGACGTGCTATATAACCTGCAACTACCTATACAAAACGTCTGTACAGTCAACAGCACATCAAGTTACCACAAACTGACGTGCATGTAACACCTTCAATCAATTACCGTTTCAAATTGACCTATATTGCTCAAGCACTACGTCAGTTAAAAAACTCGAGGCTAATGATTTTTTTCTTTGTAAACCCTAATGTTAGTTCTAGGAGAATGATTATTACGAGTGGCACTCCTAATAAAAAAATAAAATAAAGCTTACTAGTAATGTGGTTCGCACATTACTAGTATTCTTGTTAACCCCTCGTGCTAAGCTAAATGCTTGTGTTACGTGTGGGTTCACGTCGGTAGTGCAATGGGTGGGGTTCGAACCGGCAACCACATGATCGCAAGTCCGATGCCCTAGCCATTAGGCTACCGCCGCTTTGATTCCCTTATGTTCGATACTGCACTCACTGTAATTTAGTTTTTTTTTAATTTTATCCTATGTTAAGTTATGACTTGGTTAACTGCTCTCATGTTTTCTAAATTTGCAATTTAACTGTGAAGATTTTTAATTGGCACTGGATTAACTACGTATCTCGATGTTTATGATGTTATTTGTCTGTAAATCTTCCTTGCAATAAATAAATAAACTGTCAAATTTCCCCAATAGATAATAAACTCTATTATCTAGAGATAATTAAATAAAAATATATTGAAGAATTTTGACACTTTGGGAAACCATGATGTGAAGGGCGAGAAGGTGCGACCCGTGAAGGTATTGTTTGGTATCGATATCTGATTCTATATTTATAGTACTTTTCACTTTAAAAGAAAATTAAATTCTACAACAAAGAAACTGTACAATACTTACGGTAACAGTGACACCATTGCTGGGTGCGAAGTATACTAAAGCAAATGATCGTTTTACTACATTTTAGAATTTGCTTTATATTGGGGTAATTGCGGTAATATGGTCACGACAATCGTGAATTTTTAACTTCAATACTAAGTTTACTTTCATGCATACTCAACTTTTCTTATTTTATTTGTCGATGTGATCGGGATACCTTTATTCCTGTTTCGGATCAGACAGGTTTTTTTAACATAGTGTAAACATATAACTGCACCCTTGAAATTATTTTTTTATGGGATAGGAAGCTAAACGAACTGATCGCGTTATAGTAAGCGATTACCGCCGCCCATGGACACCCGCAACATCGGAGGAGTCACAAGTGCGTTGCCGACCTTTTAAAAGGGGATTGGGCCTCCGGTAACCTCACTCACTCGGCGAAACACAACGTAAGCGTTGTTTGACGCCGATTTTCTGTGAGGCCGTGGTATCACTCCGGTCGAGCCGGCCCATTCGTGTCGAAGCATGGCTCTCCCCCGTAAAAATGCTCTGATCTGGTCATTTCTGCGCTCCTCCAGGGTTTGCGCCATGTGCTTGGACACCGTATCCTGCTATTATGAATCATCATAAACATAATAATCTTGCAAATAAATATCAATACTACCTGACGACAGGAACCCATTCAATATCAATAGCTCAAATATTATTACCAAACTGAAGATCTAGATTTAGATCATTTGGAGTTACCCTACATTTAGGATAATTTTGCGGGCAATTTGGTTAGACAATTTTGATTAGACAATCTCTACCAAGTTCATAATACGAAATTGCTAAGGTTGATACAATTTTTAAAAGGTTAAAAAAACTTTATATACTATGGAACGTTATTTTGTCGCATCCTCGCAGCATATCTATTATCAGATTCTTAATTGTTTTAATTAAAGAAAAACATACAACGTATAATAACACCAAACAAACAAAGAAAAGAGGTAAATGTCTAATAAAAATTATACGCGTCATTTCATGACACAGGCGAGCCTGTATATAAGGTAGGTCGGGCGACTTGAAGATACAATTCAACATGGCTCGTCTAGCAGTTTTAGCACTTGCCTTAGGCCTGCTCGCTTGCGCCTACGCTGCACCAGGTAATGCTTCTTTTATTTTTTTTTAATCCTTAATAATAACCAATCAATTAATCTACAGTAATAGCCTGCAGGTATTGTAGATTAATTAACAGACAGACAATTAACAGGTCATAACTTTTATATTGTGTATTTTAATTTATATTGATTGCATCAACTGTCAAAATAATGCCACAAAAATTTACTAAATCGGTTCAGCCATTCCCAAGTGGTGCGTTTAACAGCATTGCATGTTCCGGACAGCACCTGCGTCAGCCGGACAATGAGAGCGCCGTGGTGCATTTCCAACATCGCCATCACCTCTATGGCGGATTTTACCGCCAGTATCGTGGTGTGCCCATAAAATTGTGTTATCTACACTTATTACAACTCAGCAAAAACTATTTTGCTTAATTGTGTTCACCGAATTACGTCCGTAAAAATGCTATTTTTCTAGAATATTACACTACAATGACATCATTAGAATAAAATAAATATTATTAATTTTATATACAGGTTATAGCGTTGGAATCTATCATGGTAGCCAGGCAGGTGATGGCGTTCAAAGCGGCTCAGGCGGCGGCAGCCTCGATGGTACAGTCGCCTTCAGCGTCGCTAGCGTAGGCCTTGACGGCAGAGGCGGTGTTGCCAGCGGAGCCAGCGTACATCGTGTCAGCCGCAGCTCTAGTGCTAGCTCCAGCGCTAGTGCTAGCGGCTCCGGTTCCAGCGCTGCCTCCAGCTCGGCAGCCAGTTCAGGCCGCTAGGTGGATAAGGGTGAATATGCTGTTATTGTATTTGACTCTTAACCTAACATGCCATCACGCCTATTTCCGAGAGGGGTTAGGTAGAGGTGTACTAATATGTACACCGCAGTTCACCGGTATGTGTAGGTCCCATGGAGGAATGGGAGGCGAGTCTATTTTCATTGACCGGGCACAAATTCAAACTCCGAGCTGCTACTTAAGTTTAAGTAGCTCCAAGCTATAATTTACGCAAATACAACTACAATTATGATAATTAAAATTTAAACTACACCACTGCCGTCAAGCATGTTCGAATATGTTCGAATGTTCACCCTGAAAAAGCCAATAACACTTTGCTTGACCTGGAAATCGAATACAGGATCTCTATTGTAGCAGTCGCGCTTGAGGACCACAGACTTGTGGCGTCTGTGGTCCGCCTGAGTCACAAGCTGTCTCATTAGTCAATAAGACAGCTTACGACTCTCAAATTATTTATTTATTAGTTTCTACAATTCTAATAAGAATACTATCCATTATCATTATACATTTCAGTTTTTTTCAATTGTTTTCGTTGTTTCAGATGCTAAGGCGATACCTGAAGAATCTTTCAAAAAACAAATGGATTATGTTCTGCTATACTTTGTTACTGCTTACTTGTAAATAATACCTACTTCACTTGTGTATTAAATAATTCCATAATTCGAATTTTAACGATAATTTATGAATCCAAAGCTGGCATATTTTTACTGAAGATTTATTAACTTATTATATACTAGCGACCTGCCCGCGGTTTCACCCGCGTTGCCCCATTCCTAAGAGTCGTAGCGTAATGTTAAAAAGCTTTAAAACCATCCTCTTGAAACACTCTATCTATTAAAAAACCGCTTCAAAATCCGTTGCGTAGTTCTAAGGATTTAAGCTTACATAGGGACGGACAGACAGCGACAGCGACTTTGTTTTATACTAAGTAGTGAAGATGGAAAAAATAAGATAATAAAATTAGGTAGGTATATTAATTCAAAATCACGTTAGCCAGCTCTGCTGTCAGAAGGAGACCATGTCCTTCGGAGTCCTGGTTTCTAAACGATTCAAAATGATAAAATCTGACTTAACGGCCCACGGAGCCCTTATTGAATAACCCTGTATTAAATAGGTACCTACATAATAATAAAATTATTTTTAAATTATATGTATAATCAATACTATTCATAAATGTATTCTTATTATGTTTTACGGAGCAGTGATAACCTATTGGACCATTGGACTGCCAAGTCAAAGGTCTCGAATTCGAATCCAAGGCAGGCACCACTGACTTTTCGAAATATCGTATTTCATTAAGTTATTTTTAGTAAAGGAAAAAATTCAAACGCGGGCAGGATTCGAACCTGCGTCCTCTGGTTTGATATACCTAGATCTGGTATAGCAAATCAGAAGACGCAGGTTCGAATCCTGCCCGAGATTGATTTTTTTCCTTTACTAAAAATAACTTAATAGGTAATCTTGGCATGGAAAATGCAAAAAAATCACAAAAAATCGTATTTCATATTTATCACACGCTTAAACAGTGAAGGAAAACATCGTGAGGAAACCTGCATGCTTTAGAGATATTTTGGACGGCGGCGCGTGAAGTCCGATAACCCGTGTTAGGCCAGCGTGGTGGTCTATAGCCTAACCCTTCGCATTCTGAGAAGACACACGTGCCCCGCGATGGCACAGTTATTACATGCCGCAGCACTGACCTTTTTACCGTACAGTGATTATCTCCCGCCTCCTTGCTCATCACTGCATCCAAGCCGCTCCGTGCTGACGCTGGTGTTCTGCTCATCACTCCAACCGTAGGTGTCGCTGTTGGTGCTAACCCACATTAGGCCAGGGTGGTGGATTACCAGTGGTGGTGACGTATGCTTTTCAGTGTTATCTAACTTAAAAATATATGACCAAACTTTGGAAAATATAAAAATACCAATTGGTACCTATCAGCTATCACTAAGTGATAGGTACCTTACATGAAACGTATAGCAATGCGACGGATAATGTCGACAACAAGCAATTCTCTAGGATCGTAATTTGTTATCTGATATATTTGTAGACCAGAAGCCTCATTAGTCTAGTGGTCCCAAGCGCGACTGCTACGCTAGAGGTCCTGGGTTCGATCCCCAGGTCGAGCAAAGTGTTATTGAGATTTTCTATGAAATTCTCAGTAGCAGCTCGGAGTCTGGATTTGTGCCCGGTTAATGGCAATAGGCTCGCCCCCTATTACATGGGACCTAAACATACCAGGCGAACTATGGGTGTACAGTAGTACACCTCTGCCTAACCCTTCGGGAAATACAGGCTTTGTTGACAAGTATGTTGATTATATATTTTCCAGTGAAATGACTGGGTAGGTCTAATGATACTCCTCGCGACTGCTACACTAGAAGTCCTGGGATAGATTCCCAGGTCAAGCAAAGTGTTATTGGGTTTTTAAATTCTCAATCGCAGCTCGGAGTTTGGACTTGTGCCAGGTTGTTGGCAATAGTCTCCCCCCCCCCCTATTACATAGGACCTAACCATACCGGCGAAGTGTGTGTGTACATTTAGTACACCTCTGCCGCACCCTTCGGGGAATACAGGCGTGATAGTATCTCTCAACGTTACACGCGCGACCTAATACCACTAGTGTTGCTGGCGTCTATAGGCTGCGGTTCATTTAGCCTAAGGTGGCCCATCATCCTCGGACCCTTTTCCCAAATTAGAAACTCACACTGAACTATTTATTATGCATGGGTATTTTAAGTATCAGACAACTTTTGAGTTTAATTTTATTAAAATTGGTTCATTCTATCAAAAGTTATTACAAGCGGCGGTAGCCTGATAGCTAAGGCGTCAGATTTCCCCTCCCAAGGGGTTCTCGCCTTGTCGCGGCGGGGGGGCTTAGTAACCGTGGAGTGACGCACCACAGTGAAACTGAGTAGAACCCCAGGATGGGGCTGCTCCTGCGGGCTTTGCCCAGTAAGCCCGTATTGGAGCGGCCACTGTAGATTGCGGTGTCATATGGGAGGCACCGCAACTGACGGTTTGAGGGGCCGCCGCGGGAGAGGAGTGCCGGTATCACGGTGTGCCGCTCTCCCTGCCTTCCGCGGCCTCGGCGGCAGCCGCAGGACTGCAGACACGGTGGGGCCGCAGGGGGAGAGGATTGTCGGTATTGCGATGCGCCGCTCTCCCTACCCTCTGCGGTTGTGGTGTGGACGGCGGCGGACCACATATCTGTCCCGCCGCAAAGAGGGTCTTGGGCGGCGGACCCGGGGTCGTCAGTCTCAGGGAGGGTCCAACATTGGACGACCGCGGTGGGATCGCGGAGCATGCAAGAGTGATTCCCGTGATCCCACTACTATGCGGAAAGTGGCAGTGGTGGTGGTTTTAGTCGGTATGCTGGCCACCTGGCCGGAGAGCCCGACACAACTGTGTCACATGCCCGAAGCGGGGCGGCGGGATTAAGGTGCATTTCCCCACCCACTTCCAGATATTACCAAATAGGATAAGCTAACATACTGATTTATTCAATTTTAGAGTAAAGTAAACAAAGGGTATACATTTTTTCTCTACCAACTAATACGATGTCATTATTACCTCATACGCACCGACTTCAAATAGATCAGAAGGATTTTTGTATTTTAAATTAAATCTGTAATTCAGTTATTTCTATTTTTAGTGCCTATTTGTTGTTTTTTCTTTTTAAAGTCAGTTTAGTTTTTTATTTAAATATTTTTTATATATACTAAAAATAATAATTGGTTGTACATTTTCGTCTCAAAACCAAACAAAATTGCTGTCTTTGGTTTCACTTTATTTTTTTAATATGGTTAACCTACTAAGGTTAAAAGCTACTACGATTAACTATAAACGTATTAAAAATTAAACGCATTCGAGTCAAGCGATGTGTAGTATATACCATATTTTACTAATAATCAATTTCGAAAAAAGGAACCTACCTATCGCCTTATTATCAAAAAAATCAAATCCTACGATAAGAGAAGCACAAACTTAGTCGGAGATAGGTAGTATCTACAAGTAAAAATATACAACACGTTAAAACAACTGTTTTAGTAACATAGCAACTGTAGGCCGAATAGAAAATAGCTTTAAAAATATTTACGATTCAAACTGCGACTTACCGCTTGCACAAGCATTCAGGGTCATCATTAGCAGCCAACTGTCCAGAGCCGAGGGAAAGACCCGCTCCAAACTGATTTCATAGCCGATAAACGAATTCGTAGAATAAAATAACAACAAAATAATATTTCCTTATCAGTTCACCGCTTACAAATAAAAAAATATTTCCAGGTATCTACAAGGAGATATACTACATAGGGCCGTCGTCCGCTATCTTGCTATAATTTATGGTATAGCATAGCATTAGGAGAAGTTTTAGTTAGTGGAACAAGTGAAGGAAAGGGTGGGGATCGAGTCGTATCAAGAGGTAAAATGGAAAGCACGAAGTGATACCACGGCCTCACAGAAGACCGGCGTTAAACATCGCTTGCGTTGTGTTTCGCCGAGTGAGTGAGGTTACCGGCCCAATCCCCTTTTGAAGGGTCGGCAACGCACTCGTGACTCCTCTGGTGTTGCGGGTGTCCATGGGCGGCGGTGATCGCTTACCATCAGGCGATCCGTCTAGTCGTTTGCCCTCCAATCCCATAAAAATAAATAAAAATATATAAAAAAAGCAGAAAATAGAGAACAGTGACGATTGCCCCACCGACAAGGGCTGAGCTCTTAAAAGAAATAGCACTAGCTTGAAGGTCTTGAGTGATGATAGAAAGCTTATGAGATGCATTTATAGACTATAAGCTTCTATACCTTTTCTGCACCTCTTGAACCGGTTTCCATTTTTTTATTGCCTATCGTTAACATCTGAACGTTTAATGTTAAAATATTAACATACCATCACGCCTGTCTTCCCCGAAGGGTTAGGCAGAGGCGTACTTAATGTACACCACAGTTCGCCGGTATATTTAGGTCCTATATTATAGGGGGCGAGCCTATAGCCATTAACCGGGCACAAATCCAGACTCCGAGCTGCTACTGAGAATTTCATAGAAAAACCCAATAACACTTTGCTCGACCTGGGGATCGAACCCAGGACCTCTAGTGTAGCAGTCGCACTTGGGACCACTAGACTAATGAGGCAATAATGTTAAAATATTGCAAAGTATAATGAAACTGATACTAAACACGTAAAAACGTACACTTGGATTTTGAATACAGCTATAGCTTGCTGAGTGCTAGCCTGCTGATATCCTTGACAGGACTTGCGACCTTATCAGTCGTGTATCGACGCAATATTTACAATCGAGCTGCGCGCTACACAAAAACTCTCGGCCACTTCAATGTGTTAACAAATGAATTAAACATAAATGTATTATTATCTGTCGAAAGGGTTCCGCAATGCTTATCCAATTTTTATTTTAATATAGTATTTTGCTAAAATACAATAATACAAGAATCCTTAGAAATGCCTTCCCGCATATACCCAAGGGCGTGAATGTACATAAATACTATCTATCTATACTTATAATAAATCTGTAGAGAGGTCAATTCTGTACATGAAATATATTTCCAAAATAACTATCAGCAGGTGATTAGTGATCGATACTGACGCCAAAAATGCAATCAGTAAAATTTTTGTCTGTCTGTCTGTCTGTCTGTATGTTCGTTATAGAAACAAAAACCACTCGACGGATTTCAACGAAACTTGGTACAATTGTTCTTCATACTCCTGGGCAGGTTATAGTATACTTTTCATCACGCTACGATCAATAGGAGCAGAGCAGTGAAGGGAAATGTTGGGAAAATGAGTGATTCATGAGAAAGGTTTCAAGCTATAAAACATCACGCTACAACCCTTAGGAACGGGGCAACGCAGGTGAAACCGCGGGCGAAGAACTAGGAAACAAAGTAACTATTCCACGCGGACGAAGTCGCTGGCAAAAGCTAGTGTAGTATAAATATGTATATAGTTCTGAACCGGGTATAACAACAGTAAAGGGGCCAGATTGGCGACATAACATCGAACAAACAAAACAATGAGATAATTTAAAGGTTTTTATTCTTATTTTCTGACTGTGACAGAAATAGGCCTATATATAAGGTGAGTCGGGAAACTGTGTGGCACAGAGCACCATGTCCCATCTAGTAGTTGTCGTACTTGCCCTAGGGCTGTTCGCTTGCACTTACGCAGCGCCAGGTATTACTTTGTTTACCTTAAAAAACTTTTGTTTAAAAGGCTCGTCACTTTTTATGTATCTCAGTCAATAAATAAATATATCTGTCTACTAAAGCTTCTACAAGAAAACCTTTAATACCTTACCTTACCTTGGAATATTATGATTCCTGTTCGTTAAAATGAATAGTAAACATAAAGTGCTCTTTTAAAACAGGTTATGGTGGTGGTGGTGGTGGCGCGGGCGGCGCAGGCAGCGTCTTTGGCGGCGGTGGCAGCGGCGGCACGGGAGGTGGGGGCGGACTCGGAGGAGGCGACGGAGGTGGCGGCGGACAAGGTGGCCCGGGCGGCAGCGGGCCTGGTGGCCTAGGTGGCCAAGGTGGCAGCGGCTCCAGTGCCAGCGCCAGCGCAGCGGCCGGTTCAGATGGCTACAGTTACAAGGGATCATACGGGTGAACATGTTATTTTTGTATTCGATTCATTCGAATTATTCCCTTATTGTAAACACATATAGTATTCTTATCTTTTTCTATCACCCCATCATAAGGTTTTCCCCCGTTTTACTCACTGGATATGATTTTTTTTATTTTAAAAGAGCTTCCATGAGAAAAACCGGATTGAAAAACTACCATTTTGCCAATCTAATATAAATGCGCACAGAGATTTTAGGATGAAATAAAATGCCTCAGGAACTCTGAGACGTTGTATTTCACCCCGTGGGTCGACACTCCAGATGAGTCGCCACATCGGAGGTGTTACGCTACAATTAAAATTTTAATTATCGTTGTTTCAGACGCTAAGGCCGATAGCTGAAGATATCAATGTGATAAATAATTTTTAACGATTTTGGCTTACATTTTAGTATGTTTTATGTATTATTTAATTAAATAAGACCATGAAAATTGGTTTATTAAACTCTGTTTCTTTAGACAAACCTTTTATTTTATTCAATCCCTACTTCACAGTCACTATCTTGTCAACTGTCAAAACTCAGTAACAAAATAGTCTAGTTTTGTGAATTATTAATTATCATTCCAGGTATGTGTATTCCAGTATCTTTTAGTAAATATAGTGTTGAATACATTGAAATTTTCAATTAACTTAAACTTGATTAAAATCATGTTTTGTAATAAGAGAAATATGTTCAAAATAAGCAAAATTAAATAACTAATAGCAGGATCACAACCTATTCTATAATTACACCTACATAATTATTACAAAGAAAAGGATTGGTTCACGATCTCGCCGAGTTACCTATTAAAAGCCTCCGTTTAAGTGAAAAACTAGTCTGGTCACTCCGGTAATATGCAGATTTCAAAAAAGAGGATGGTTGTTGTCAAGATTTTTTATACTGAGGTACTCACATGAGCTTATCTACGTTAGTCGTCTGATGGTAAAGGTCGAAATAATTGTTCGCGTCTGAAGTTAGCTGAATAGCTGCACAGGTAAAATTAAAATAAAGGTTTTGAGCAAAAATATAGAAATTAGTGAGAACAATTATCACGAATGCCTACTATTTACTACTCAAATTGTCTTTACCCTGAGTTTTTTAATTAAAATTTACCACTGCAAAACCACTATATTTTTAATATACTCAACAATATTGAACAAATCTTACACATCAAACTGCATAATTCTCAGCAACTACTCGTATATAAAACAAAGTTGTAATGTAATCATGTTTTTTTTAAAAGAGTATCTATGGAGTTTCTTGCCGGCTCTTCTCTATAAGACCCACTTTTTGGAACCGTGCAGTTTTGACTTTTGTTCTAATTGAAATAAAACATTTTGACTTTGACTTGTGGACAACTTCAGACTCGATCAATTACTGTACGTTAGTCGTCTTATGGTAAGCGTGGTTTGCTTGCGTGGTATTGCTTGCGTCCATGAAGTCCATGGACGCAAGCAATATCAGGAGTATCAATTACACGTTGCCAACCAGTAACAATTTATCTGATTACAATCATGCTTCCGTCTTCTACCAGGTTGAGTATGCATTCGATTCCCATGTCAAGCAAATAACACTGCTTTTCTGCAATCTAATTTAAATTATTAAGAAAATTCTTTTAAATCAGCATTTAATCACCAATTGCATTTTTTGTACCGACCTTGTGTTAGCTTTTCAAAAATATATTTTGAATGTTAGGAGTCCTAACATGTCCTAACTTAGGACATACTTTTTTGAAATTACTTAAATCAAATTATTTTGGTTTTCATTACCTTATGTAGAGACGATATTACCGTTACCGTTATTTTGGTTTTCATTACCTTATGTAGAGACGATATTACCGTTACCGTTATTTTGGTTTTCATTACCTTATGTAGAGACGATATTACCGTTACCGTTATTTCTACTTTAATTGTAATATTTTCCATTAGGTAGGTACTTTGTCTGCAAGTAAAACTACCTAATTTGTGTCGTTTTAAGCGGTTGGTTTTCTGCGCTACGGATCCCGGGTCCGATTCCCGCATAGAACAAATATTCATAATTATGAACATAATTATGGTTTAATAAATTATTCCAGTCGTTTGATTTGTGAAAATAGAAATTGTAAATCCACCCTGATACAGAAGAAAATACTATTGTAAGTACCTACATAGTGGATACATAGTAGATACATAGTGGATGCATAGTGGATACATAGTGGATACATAGTGGAACATTTTTATAGTGCATAAAAAATGTATGTCTATGATGTGCTTATTGGCAAACATGAAATAAACAGTCCTCCAAAAAGCATAAATCTAAAGAAAAAGTGTTTTTTCCCTATTCCTCATTACACTATTACCTTTGTTGAAAAGAACTATACATTTGCACTTTTTAAAATATTTGACGTTAAATGTGACATTCACACAGTGGAGACAGCCTTCTGTTGATTAAATTCATAGTTAAAATATGGAATATTTAACTATACATAATTATTAATAATACCTACCCTTAGAAACTAATTCAACTAAATCCATAAAATGGTTAAATCTAAAAAAAAAACTAAAATTGCTATTCATTTGCGTAATGACGAATCACAGCCACCTTCAAATAATAAAGCAATAGGTATGTGTATAATATTTGAATTAATGGTAGGTATAGAGTGACCACACTTGAAAATTAACTATCAATGCTACTTACTACATTGTCACATAAGAAGTTTTACCATTCGACTCAACATTAAACTCCAAAACAATGTTATTATGTGAATGCCGCCAATAATAATTTTATTACACTTTGTTTTATCCTTACTGAATAAAATTAGTACCTATCTACATTTTAATTCAACGGATCCTTAATAATTGTGACAAAAAAAGCGCGCGAACAAAAAGTGAAGAGTCTAATAAACATTTGCGCGTTCATGTCCATGACATAAGCGAGCCTGTATATAAGGTAGGTCGGGCGACTGGGAGGCACAGATCAACATGGCTCGTCTAACAGTTGTAGCACTCGCCCTAGGGCTGTTCGCTTGCACCTACGCTGCACCAGGTATAACACCTTCGCTTATTAAATTTAAAACAATATTTTAAAAATAATAACATGATTAAAATCATTGAAACTATAAAGTAATAGCTGATCGGCATAGGTCACCATTTTTTTTATGATTTGAAATTAATTTTACTAAGGAGGGATCCATGAGATTTTATATCCTGAAATTGTAAAAATGTTTAATAGTTTTAGAACGCGTAGGTAAAATAAATGGACTTGTAGTGTCACAAATAAACACTTCTTAGCACTTAAAATAAAAAGTTTTCTTTCTATCTTTGGAGAAAGACTTCGCTTAGCTATTCGTTTTATCTTGTAGGTGTCTTCACCTATTAACTCTATAAAACTTTCAGTTTGTGGACTGAATTATGTATTTTTTTATTATTTCTGTTAAATGACAATGACCTCCATGTTCTTCGCGACATAGGGGTTATTACAAACATTTATTAGAGGTCTCTTTACATTGGTTTTTCAAGTTTTGGAGTTACTCAACTCGATTGTAAAAGTTACATTTGGTCTTTGAAAGAAACCACAAAGCTCCGAGTTTGTTTTGGTGTTTCTTCTCAAAGATCTAGTCAAAAAAGTAAAACATTGACTTTTAAAATTGTTTTTAAAAGATCTGAAATTACACATGAAACATGTATAAATAAATTATACGATCGTGGCTCATTAAAGTTATTTTACCAAATTCTCAATAACATAATATTATTATTTATAATTTACAGGCTATGGCGGCGGCGGCTACGGCGGTGGTGGCGGCGGCGGAGGTGGCTTCGGCGGTGGCGGTGGCGCTGGCTTTGGTGCCGGTGGCGGCGGCGGCAAGGGAGGCGGCGGCGGGCTTGGAGGAGACCAGGGAGGCGGCGGCGGACATGGCGGTGGCCTCGGAGGAGGACAAGGAGGCGGCGGTGGCCTTGGAGGAGGCCAGGGAGGCGGCGGCGGACATGGCGGTGGCCTCGGAGGAGGACAAGGAGGCGGCAGTGGCCTTGGAGGAGGCCAGGGAGGCGGCGGCGGACATGGCGGTGGCCTCGGTGGAGGACAAGGAGGCGGCGGTGGCCTTGGAGGAGGCCAGGGAGGCGGCGGCGGACATGGCGGTGGCCTCGGAGGAGGACAAGGAGGCGGCGGTGGCCTTGGAGGAGGCCAGGGAGGCGGCGGCGGTCTCAGCGGAGGACATGGCGGTGGCCTTGCAGGAGGACAAGGAGGCGGCGGCGGTCTCGGCGGAGGACATGGCGGTGGCCTTGGAGGAGGACAAGGAGGCGGCGGCGGTCTCAGCGGAGGACACAAGGGAGGATACGGGTAAATACTATGGTGTTTCTATTTGACTAGATATCATTCTCTAGCTGCTGCTGTCTAGTGGTGTTAAGCGTGACTAGAGATCCTGGATTGGATTCCCAGTTCGACCAAAATTTTAGTAGATTTTTGCATGATATTTTCTGTAGAAACTCTCTATATTTGTACTATTTGTATTGAATGGCAATAGACTCCCCCCGAACATGAGACTGTCGGTGTACATTAGTCAACTCTGCCTGATCCTTCGCAGAATACAGAACTGATATAATGATACTGTAACTTTTTCATAACTTTACTTTTGTACTTATGGGAAACAAGAAAGTTTTCTTTTAATATATCAAAATTGTACCCACCTACATAAAAAAATGTTATCATCCATTGCATTATTAACTTTGTATTATTTTCTTTCTTTCAGACGCTAAGCCGACAACTAAAGATACATTAGAATAAAATTCAAAAGCTCAATGTGATAAAGCAAATAGTTTCGGTACGCTATACGTTTAATATAATATATGTATTAGGAAATACATAAAATATATTGTTTTCATAAAATACTGTTGTTTTATAATGCTATATTTTTCCCTTAATGACAAAGTATTACCACAAATTAGATCAAATGTACCTATCTGATTTTATAACCATCAAGGTCAAACACCTTTAAATAATCACTAACTGAACTCAGATTCGCAATCTAGCTACGTCATTGACCTCAACATATGATGTGATTACATAAAAGATTACTCATCAGAATTAACCAAGAAAAGTAAACAACTAGGGCAGATATAATGTTAAGCTTTTCTTTCAACATTCGTTGAAAGAAAAGCTTAACATTACATCTGCCCTAGAGAACAACAGTAGTAGGAGCAGCTGTTTAAACATAACATTAAATTTGAAAAAAAAAACCCGCAACGTGAAATCATGACTACCATTATCTTGCAATATCATTGCCATAATTTCGTTCAAATCGATTGGGCCTGTGAAAGTTGCTCACATGTTCATTAACTAGAAAAGGGCAGATAATCTTCAAACGACTGACCAGATTTTCATAAATCTTATCTAAGAACACTCTCGATCAAGTCACCTTTCAAACACGAAACTGAATCAGTCCATTCGTTTGGGAGGACAGGCAGACACATATATACACACATACACACTTTAAACATAAATAATACCCCTCTTTTTGCGTTAGGGGTTAAAAAAGAACAAAATTCATAAGCATAGCAAACAGATGTGTATTTAACATAACAAACATAACATACCATCACGCCTGTATTCCCCGAAGGGTTAGGCAGAGATGTACACCCACAGTTCGCCGGTATGTTTAGGTCCCATGTTATAGGGGGCGAGCCTATAGCCATTATTATAAGTTTATAAATATACAAAAACTAATCCAAAACTGTTTCTTTCCTATGTTGTCGGGCCTAGCACGTTTTCATAGACAGGGACTAGATATTTTTTGAAGCACATCCTCGGGATATATTATATACTAGCTTTTGCCAGCGACTTCGTCCGCGTGGAATAGTTACTTTGTTCCCTAGTTCTTCGCCCGCGGTTTCACCTGCGTTGCCCCGTTCCTAAGGGTTGTAGCGTGATGTTTTATAGCTTGAAACCTTTCTCATGAATCACTCATTTTCCCAACATTTCCCTTCACTGCTCTGCTCCTATTGATCGTAGCGTGATAAAAAGTATACTATAACCTGCCCAGGAGTATGAAGAACAATTATACCAAGTTTCGTTGAAATCCGTCGAGTGGTTTTTGTTTCTATAACGAACATACAGACAGACAGACAGACAGACAGACAAAAATTTTACTAATTGCATTTTTGGCGTCAGTATCGATCACTGATAGTTATTTTGGAAATATATTTCATGTACAGAATTGACCTCTCTACAGATTTATTATAAGTATATAGATTATAATATCGTCTATTGTTCCTGAAATTATTTTTTTAGTGAATGACGATTGAAATCTGTCTGGGAGAATAAACCGAAAATAATTTTGCAAATTAATATTAATTGTACAATATTAACAGTTAGGTCACCAAAAAACAAAAATGATAGGAAATATTACTATGTATTACGAAGGTTTTTAATAAGACCAAAAATATTTGGGATGTTAATTTATTGCGTTTTTTTTAATTTTACCATATTAATTTCTATAATATTGTGTTATTAGACAGCTACAATTACACATTAAGTACCTTACCTTAAAAATACGAGTAGTTGATAAATAGAATAAATAATTAGGTTACCACCTATAATGTCGATATTAATGGTAATACTGATTTGGGTCCTTGAAATAGACCTACCTATCTATAGACGAATAAACGTAGAGCTAATATGAGGAGGAGGAAATCTTCAAAACTGATTCATCTATTCCGTGTGGAAATTGCTGAAGTTTTGTGAGGCCTTTAGTAGATACTAGAAAATTCGGGATGGAGAGAAACCACATCAGCAAAGGCACGGCTAGGTAAGAAAACACAGGAAAGTCGTGGGTGTTGTCGACCTCTTACCGTCGAACATAAGTTTCATGATCGGGGGCTACGAAATATCCCGATAGAACTCGATGGAATCGTTTCTATAAAATTAAAAATCATGCAATTAAAAAGCCTTCATAAGTACCTACCTCGCTATCAACTGATATTGATCTTAAAAACACTAATATTTTTAATAAATTAACCAACAAACAAATTTCGCAATGAATTTTCAACTCTCCGCGCGCCGCTTCTACTTAGAAACTTGTCAAAGTTAACTAACAGTTTTATATTTGACTTGTGTATCGTGTGCACCGTTCGAAGAGTTTCACTAATCTACTCAAACCAAACCATTGCTACCTTTAACTCGACCATCACCAGAACTAATAAAATGCATCTTAATTAATACGCCTCTTAATTCGGGATTATATGGTTTCGAATCTAGCTTATCCTAATAGAGCCGAAAATGGCGTAAATCGATTGAATAAGCATTTGATGGTATTTATTTTCAATCAATTACCAGAGAATCGAAGCAAAAACGTAATTTAAAGTAAATGGTTTGTATTATAATCGGTAATTTGAGATAGATTAGATTGTTCAGGAGCTTTTACTTGGACAAAAAGTGTAATGGAAAATTGAAAGTGAAGGAGTATTTAAAGGAGTGTTGGATTACAGTAAATCACAGTCGAACAAGATCGAGTAAGATCAAAGAACACAAACAAATCAGCACAAACAAATCAGTTTTAGTTCAGAAAACGAAGATTTATTACACTAGTTATGAAGAACTTATCTATCATCGCGCTAACAATACTTGTGTTGGCAGTGTGCATATATGCAGCTCCTGGTAAGTCTTTCTTAACAGCCCCATTGGATGAGCTGGATACCTACAATTTACAAGTCTGGTGTTTTCTGTTAGGAAATTCTTATCTTTTTTTGCATTTTCCATGTGATTGATTGATTATAAAGTTATTTTAGGGATAGAAAAATTCGATCACGGGTAGGATTCGAACCTGCCTCTTCTGATTAGATACACCAGACGCTATGACCTCTAAGCCACCGCGAGTCCTACCCACCAGACCTAAACTTTGCCTTCACATTCTGAATTTACGTCTTAAGGTGACGTCGGACTTAAAACGGAAATCCTTGTTTTAATTAATGAATAAAACTAAAAACCATCCATGGAAATTTACTTTGCCGAAGGATAACATGCGTGCCACCAGATGGTTTTATGCATATGTTTGACCTCATGTCCCGTTGTCACACGAGATAAGTAAGGACAAGACTATACTGTAATACAAACATTGAGTTAGTCTGAATGTCGAGTAGGGAACATGAAAAAATCCGTTATTCATAAATTTTTCCTCTAGGAAAAGGCGGCGATGATGGAAAAGGCGGCAAGGGTAGCGGTAAAGCTGGAGGAGGCGGCAGCAAGTCCGACAGCAGTAGCAGCGAGAGTAACGAGGGTGGCGGCAAAGGTGGCAATGATGGCGGCAAAGGCGGCAAAACTGGTGGTAAAGCAGGAGGAGGCAGCAACTCCGACAGTAATAGCAGCGAGAGTGACGAGGGTGGCAAAGGTGGCAATGATGGGGGCAAAAATGGCGGCAAAGGTGACGGCAAAGGTAAAGGATACGGTTGGGGGCGGTAAGAAGTGAAATAATATTTATATCGATTCTATATTTATAATAACTTAGGTTGAAAATAATTTATTTAAAACTTGTTTTCGTAGAGCTTTGTATCGCACATGTTGTTATGTTAAATCACTGTAGTAAAAGTCGCGCATAATTAATATATTTGACATTTTCAATATAATAAATGTTTTTCTTCTATCCAGAATCTTTTATTTTTTTAAGGATGCTTGTTACCATTATATTCGTAAAATAATTTTATTCACTATTCAATTATTCTCATCATGATCTAGTTCAATCCTTAGTCACGAAAACTCGTGATCATATCAATGACATAAAAGATAAATTACGCTTATTTCTTAATAAAATCACAGTCTTTCAAAGGATTCCCGGAAACATATCGAGCAAGTGTTACAACGAACTCATTTTATGCACAACATGGATCTATCTCACTTATATCATTACGTTGTAACGATGTTTTAATAATGTATGTCAACCGCTTTATTTGTAATGCGTCAGTATTTAATGCATAAAAATGTGTATTCGTAACATATGAATAAATCAGTAAACATAAATGTGAATTTAATTACAGCGTTATGATAACATGCCTTATTGGTGTATTCACAAACGAAGTTCGAAAATCTAAGGCGTGACATTCATCAAATTCGATGGCATTCGATGGCACCTATCGTGTACCATTTTACTAATAATTTAATATAAAAGTTAGTCAAGTGAAGTCACTTTAAAGGTTGAAATTTTGAAAACCGGTTGAGTCATCCCGTCGGTAAAAACAGAATCAAATCATAATTCCATTTGTTAGGTCAGGTACAAGGTTAATTGAAAGCAGGTTTATTCAACAACTGCTGGTAAACAGGGAAAAGTCAGGACTATTAAATATTAATAATATACATAGTTGTAATACTACTACTACTGTCTGGACTTTTTACGATTTTGTTACGATGTTTCTTCTCAGAGGTCGTCAGTGAGGAAATGCCGGCGCCATCTAGTTTAAAAAAATGTAAAGCATTGACTTGTAAAAGTATCTTTATATGATCTATTTACAGAAATAAATATCATTCTAATCATTTTAATCAATAGATTAATCTTTGCAAGATATGTTGAAGAACTTCCAAACTGATATGATACGATATGCATGTCTTGCCAAACGATAAATAAATAAACTTGGACTCAATTGTTCATCATCATCATCCGAGCCTTTGGGGTCGGCTTCCAGTCCAACCAGATGCAGCTGAATATCAATATTTTACACGAAGTGACTGCCATCAGACCTCCGAAACCCAATTTCTGGGCAACACAATTATCCGGAGGGTAGACTGGTTGTCAGGCTTTTTTGGGCTTCTGACTACAACTAACAATTGTCATAGAAGTTTGTATGACAACTGGGACCGACGGAGGGGTCTCTATGTGTTAAGAATGTTCACCTATCCACAGACTGACCGCAGCGAGCGCGGCTTAACCTTGCAGCTCAGTTGATCAGCTTAGTTATTAAGTCCTCTTCTAAGTAGTTAATAGTCCTTCTCTAAAGAAGAGGACTTTTGGCCGCAGGACGTGGTGTTCCGTCGCTTCCGCGGACAAGTGCCACAGGACAGCACAAAGACATAATTGCAAAGTGTTACTAACATAGTCTTAAGCCCTATCGACTAACACTATTTTGTATATATTTTATATATGTTAGCTTGTAAGGTATATATCTATGGGCCCTAAATGTCTGAGAATAAATAAAAAAAAAGTTATTACTCAGGCACTTTACATGCACACATTTTTAAGCACATGCAGGACCAAATTGAAAACTTTGTCTGTATTTATTTATTTCTAGCAGTGATAGCCTAGTAATATGACAATAGAACTTTTCGATATCATGTGCATATTACCTAATATTAATTATCACTCGCATAATAAACAGTGAAGAAAAACATCGTGAGGAAATCAGAACGCCTGAGAGATAACTCAAACAAATCAACCAAGCCGCAGTAGACTAGCGTGGTGCAATATAGCCTATTCCCTATCATCTAAAAAGAGACCCGTGCCCAACTGAAACTCCTGTGTCCAACAGTGGGTCAGAATATGGGTTGATGATTAGATATTTATTTACAATATTTAACTGCTTATTGGTCTAGCGATCACAGTGGACATTGCTGAGGAAATTCTAACTTCGATTCACGGGTAGAGCAAAGTGTTCCTGAGTTTCTTTTTTTTTTATGGGATAGGAGGGCAAACGAGCAGACGGAACGCCTGATGGTAAGCGATTACCGCCGCCGATGGACACCCGCAACACCAGAGGAATCACAAATGCGTTGCCGACCTTTTAAAAGGGGATTGGACCTCCGGTAACCTCACTCACTCGGCGAAACACAACGTAAGCGTTGTTTAACGCCGGTTTTCTGTGAGGCCGTGGTATCACTCCGGTCGAGCCGGCCCATTCGTGCCGAAGCATAGCTCTCCCACGTCAAAAGAGAGTTTCTAGTTTCTCCTTCAGAAATTTCTTAGTTTCGACTTCCAGAGTTTCGATTTGACCAGCCCTGCGAGCCTTGGTTAGCAATTGATATGTATGGGTACCTATTGATCCGATGAGATATAATAGAAAATAAACGTTGACTCCGATTCGACGGATACTATTATTTATCCTTTATCTATTCTGTCTGTGCCCTTGCATTAACATTCTTAGTCATGTATTTTTTTATGAGAATTTTCAAGGCACAAGGAAACGCAAGCTCTTGAACTCAGTTCTATACATTCTCCCAGAGCAACTAAGAAGTCAGATAAAACTAAATTTAGTTGGAAAGATTGACTGTTTGTTCGGTTACGTTACGAATATTATAACCACACAATCGTAATACCAAAATTAATCGTACCAAAACACTTCACTGGAAATAAATGTAAGTAAATTGAATTCTTGATAACTTTACCAAGTTTGGAGCGATTTTTCGGTCTTTTATTTCCAGTGAAGTAGTAGTAGATGAAATAGTACCGTAGGAACCTAGATTAACGGTATCCAAATCCGAATAATAACATAATTTGATAGAATGTTGTCTGGATTGATTTATTTCGGTATTACGTTTTTGTGGACAATACAAGCTCCGCCGGACCCTTAAATGGTGAAGGAACACAACGTGAGAAATACTACATACATATTTGAAATTATTTTATTACGTGGCTAGCGTGGCGAAAAAGTTCCACCAACCTTTTCATTCTGAAAGGAGACCCATGCCCAGCATGGGACCATTAATAGATTAATGATGAATCTATCAATGACATTGATGTTCCTATTTCTAAAATAACAAAAAGTAAAACTTTCGAAGTTATTTTATGTCTACATTTTGAGTGGCGAGTAGAATTTTACGTACATCGGCGACGTTGTTATTTACTCGGTCGGTACGTGTGTACGTCATTTTGTGATCAGATATCGACCGAATTTATATGGGACCACCTGGGAAGTAGATATAACCTTTCAAACAAAAGAAGAATTCTCCAAATCGGTCCAGGCATCTCTGAGTAATCAGGGAACATACATAAAAAAATATTCCGACGAATTGAGAACCTCCTCCTTTTTTAAGTCGGTTTTTATATTCGTGATAGACTTACGCTTGACCGCCAGTTCGCCATGTTAAGCGACACTGAGTTCTACGATGGAACGCGCAATAAATATGTTAGTTCGCAGCTACTGTTCTATGTAAAACCCAATAAATGGTAGACACGTCGATCGAACCCGGGCGGATCACTAGTAACAAACATTTACGCTCAGTTGGTTCCGAAAGGTTTTAACCGAACTCTTTTTATCATTACGAATGATGACTGATTACAAAAAAAATCGGGTTGAAAAAATCAAGCGAACGACCGACTAGACAAGGTCATTGCTAACATCAAGATTGGACGGGCCGATATAATGTGTAAGGTAATAAATAACTGATGTAAGTCAAAACAATCATTAGGTGATCAGTTTTTCTTTAAGGCTACATAAATAATGATAAACATACTATCACGCCTGTATTCCCTGAAGGATAAAGCAGAGGTGTTCTAATGTGCGCCCACGGTTCATCAGTATATTGAGGTGCCATATAATAGGAGGCTTATTGCCACTAACCGCAAATCCAAACTCCAGGCTGCTACTGAGAATTTCATAGAAAATCTCATGCTTTACCTAGGAATTCGATTCCCCGGACCTCTAGTGTACGTGGCACGAGTCTATGACAAGATGTATGAATGTGGATGAAGCAAAAGAGGTGTGCAAGATTCGTAGCAAATGGCGTTCTGTAGTTTCTGCCTACCCCTATAGAAAAAAGGGGTGAATGTATGTATATAGACTAATGAGGCACTGGCTTAGTGCAGGTTGGCACACTTCATACCTTCAAGAAGAGCCATCTGATGCGATTCAAATTGACTTATGTATCTTCTATACTATACAATCTATAGGTACATATAAAATGCTAAATACTGTAACTTGGAAGATGTGTTCTTTGTATGACGTAGGTATCCAACAAGAAAGGATTTACCGAAATTCTACCCCTAAGGGGGTGAAAAACGGGGGCAATGAACGCACATCGAGTCTTCTAATATTCTCAATACTACATCGATACTATGCTTTGTTCACAGGGTTTCTTAAGAATCTCGGCGATGTTCAAGACCTGTCAGACTAGTGTTTAAGCGTAAAATGGAGATAAATGTATGTACGTACGATACCTACGGATTTCAACCCGTTCGAAAATGTATCCTAGGAAAGGAAGATTATGTTAGCAAGTAAAGGAGAAACAAGTCATTTTCTAAAACTTTTTCTCATTGGCTAGATTCTTTCACTATCTAAAAGGTATAAATACTTATACATATTTTCAACCCGAACAAAGGCGGGACGGGCCGCTAGTAATTCATAACAATGAACTTTACTGTTGACAGGTAATTAAATTACATCATAATTTTATCGTCATAATTTATATAATTTTGCATATTTCGTTATGATCTTCCTCTAACATTTGTGAGGTCATTCAAAATTATGTGTAATCAGTTCTTGTACCCAAAGTCAAGGGCGACAAACAATCCGTCAAAAGTGAATTAAACCGTCGCATCTCCATTGTATGACCATCACGGCGTGTCACCGAAAATGTGGCGTTTTGACACACCGTGACATCCGATGGGCACGGGTCATCCTGTGCGGATGTGGAACATATATATACCACATGTGGGGGACAAATGCACTATATTCGTGTGACAATGGCGAAGGTAGCTTCAGTGTTCGTTTTTATGGTGCTGCTGGCTTTGATTGTGGAGGGCAGAGGTAAGTTGCAGAAACAAACTTCTAATCTCGATCCTAGGAAATGACCTAACGTTTTCTTTCTTCAGATACTGGATCTTCTATTACTAATTACCCACTTTCCCCCGCTGGTACCCTGACTAGAGATTGTAACGTTTTGTCTAAGATTTTGATAACAGTCTAGTATTTAGACTTATCTATTTTACACTCATCTACGTATAAATAATTATGGTGTTAGACTGGAGGTTCGAAGCACTGAAACGAACAAAGCGAGGCTACAATCCCGGCGGGTTCGGCACCAACAGCGACACGTATGGTCGGAGTGATGAGCAGAACGCCAGCGTCAGCAGGGAGCGGCTTGGATGCAGTGATGAGCAAGGAGGCGGGAGGTCAGTGCTTGTAATGACTGTGCTAACGGGGGCACACGTGTCCTCTCAGAACGCGAGGGGTTAGGCCATCAAGCTGGCCTAATACGGATTGTCAGATAGGTACCTATTAATACGCACATGACTTCAAAATGTCGGAGGTGCGCACCTTGGATTCGTATTCGAGACCTTTGCCTTGGAAGTCCAACGGTCAGACTAGGCTATCTTTGCTCATATAATCCTTTAAAAAACTAGTAATAGTAAGATTTCCATCCATTTCTTTTAATATTATTGTGGAATCCTTATTTGTTGCTAGTTTCTCATAACCGCGATATTATTTGTCGGGACCACATATTACCTAGGTACCTACTACTAAACAAGGTAGCTAGGTCAAGTCTCAACAAATTACGTCATACGTGTAATAACTCCAAATTATTGTAACCGGCCAACGTTAGTGCAATGCATCATACTTTTTGCGGCGGCCTCTATGGTACAAAACTAAGTTAGACTGGGCTTTATGGTAAAGTAGCGACTCGTACGCAGCTTCATCTGCGAAATTTTCCCATTTTTCCGTGGATATTAAAAAAAAAACTTCCTTAACGATCGAGCCCTTCACATAATATCAAGTGATTTTTACATACTCAAATCTTTTTTTAAGGAAGCCAAATAACAAAATGTAAACATTGACCCTTCCGGCTTTACAATTAATGCCATTGTGTTTCGTTTGATTGACAACGAATCGTAACGTAGATTTTTTTGCTGTTTTTTTTTTCATTCCATTAATATTCGTATTGGTCCTATTCTAAGAATATGTTGTGTATAGTGAAGCTCGTCCATTTAATTTGAGTATAAGTATACAGTTTCGACAGTAATCATAGACTCAAAAGTCAATTTAGGCCAAGCTATTTATTATTTTATAAACATCATCGGAACATCTGTGATCAAGAACTATTTATATCTAGCTGGCAACCAAACTGGTTTTAGTAGCAAGTATCCTTATGTACATTATGTGGATAAAGATATTTACCATGATACCATCACGCATTTGTAAATCTATATAAATATAGTGGGTATACAGCGGTTTGCTGATGTAGTTAGGTACACCCACCTTTTGACGAAATATTTAGATCTTAGTAAGTACTAGGCTAGGCTGCTACTGAGAAAAAGTCTCGTTGTAAGAGTAATAAAATAAACGGACCTTCATCGGTATCACAATAATATCTGGCTATAGTGATTATTATCTTATTTAAATAAAATATACTTTATGTTCTATAACACTTGATAATTTTATGGATAACTACAATATGTATCTTGCCTTGTACATGACAAGCGGAAATAATGAGTAAATTGTCAACGTCAATATATCTATTGCAATCCGTTTAATTAGTAGGTCAGTGTGAGTTGATACTTTACGATTAATTTGGTATTATGAAGAATGCAATTTTTATTATTATTTTCTTGCGGCTATCGGCTATATAGTATCCCTGCGACCGCAGTCTATCCATTGTGATCGCTGAAGAACGCAAAAAAATATAAATCTTCAGGTTCCTAGTACCTATCAGAAAACCATGATTCTCTTTGCTTCGTTAGCCTAATGGTCCTGAGCGCGACTGCTACGCTAGAAGTCCACGGTTCGATTCCCAACAACATGTTATTGGGTTTTACTATGAAATTTTCAGTAGCACCTCGAAGTTTCGAATTTGTGCCCGTTTAATGGCAATAGGCTCGCCCCCTATTACATACCGGCGAACTGTGGATGTAGTAGTAAGCCTCTGCCTAACCTTTCGGGGAAATACAGGCGTGATGGTATGTATGAATTTCTTTGTAAATACCGATGTATATCGGAACATTTCATTACAGTTACGGAAGTGGGAGCCACGAGCTAGCGTACAACAGAGACGGTCGCTCCAGCGGCAGCGACAACCGACGTCGCTCCTTCAGCAAAGCATCCGCTACCGCCTCCGCCTCCGCTACCGCCTTCAACCAGAACCACAACACAAACCTTTGAATTTAGAACGCTTATTTAGAATGTATGAAATGGAACGTTCAACAAATTTAAACAAAGACATTTTTTATCCTGTATAACTTTTTTACTATCTTTTAGATCTATATTGTAAGGAAATTGGTTCGGTAATTACTGAATTTTTTATCAGTCTATTTATACTTTAGATCTTTTATTACTTAGGTATGAACTATTATAGTAATTTGACATTGAATTTCTAAGTAAATGACTAATAATGAGTTTGTACGTTAAAATATACGGGTAAGAACTAAAAAATGAGCTCACTTACCTACTTTTTTTCCCAAAAATACCCACAATAGCATTATGAGTTCATAAAAAAATCTTGTAAAAACTGCAGTAAAAAATAAATATCTATGACTAATATCATCAAATGAGACTAACGTGAACTTATGAATATTAAAAAAGAATAAATGAGACCCTCCAGTACAGGTAAATAATTAGGTTAATAACAATAAATCCTCCAAATATTAAAGGTAATTATCTCTAGAGGACTTGAGTTCCTCACTGGTCTACTGGTCCTGATTTCAATTCCCACATCGACATGTGTTATTGAGTACCTACTATGAAATTCTCAGTAACAAGCACCTCTGAGGCTATCCCCAGAGGTGCTTGTTACTGAGAATTTCTAATTAGGGCGAGTCTATACTCGCCCTAATTAGAAACTAAAACAAACCGGTGAGCTGTTTGTAGAGCACCACTACACGTCTGCCTAACCCCTCGAGGATTCAGGCAGGCGTGATGGTATGTATAATATGTGATACCAAGCATAATGTCCAGATCAAAAGCAATTCACCGTACAAAAAACTACAAGAATAAATATGATTACATTCATTGGAAATACTAAACTCAGGATTACTTTATTTTACACTAGAGTTCCCGTGAGCAGCTTCGCCTGCGTACTTAGGTAATTTTTGTTTCTAAAATATAATGTGCCCACTGTACCTACACCATGGAGGTTTCATATCATAAAGACTAATTTTTGAAGAAAACAATTGTCAAAATGTCAACAGCGAATGACAGCTGTAGATATCTTGACGATGTCATCGTTTAATAAATATGTATATGTGTGTGTGTATGTCAAACGCATGGTAGTGTATGCGGACTTTCATACAATCTTTTACCCCCGTTTTCACCACCTTAGGGGTTTATTTCCAAAAATCCTTTATTAGTGCTCGTCTACAGTGCGAAAGGAACCTGCATGCCAACTTTCAGGGATCTATTTAGATCTCCTGTAGTTTCGGCTGTGGGTTGATACGTCTGTCAGTCAGTCAGGTTCTTCTTTTATATATATAGAAGATTAGTTTTCTGTAAAGACGTCTATTATTTATATAAATATCTCGTAATTTTTCAAGAAAGTCTGTTATGTGCTTGTATATTCGAACATTATTTAACAAATCATTCTTCTCATCATAGTAGTTCTCTTTCCTAGTTCAGATTGTTTTCATTCTTGGCTTATTGCTTGACGGCAGTGGTGTTAAAGTTGAAGATTTCATTATCATAATTGTAGTTATAAACATTTGCATTATTAACTTTGGGATGAAGTTAATGATGTTCTAATGTTT
Organism: Acronicta aceris; assembly: GCA_910591435.1. Lineage (NCBI taxonomy): Eukaryota > Metazoa > Arthropoda > Insecta > Lepidoptera > Noctuidae > Acronicta > Acronicta aceris. The sequence continues at coordinate 16,180,824 of OU342758.1, read as the reverse complement.
TTCAAATATTCACTCAAGTATGTCATTCCTTTTAGCACTATAACACTATAACTCTTATAAATGCATAACATAAGCTATAAGATGCTATTTACCAACGCATGCAATATTGAATGTAAATAACTAATAGGTAACAACGCTGACTATACAACGTCTGCCGAGATATTGTGAATTGGTATTACCAAGAAATCAATAGTTGTTTGAAATTATCAGAATCAACCGCCAAGATCAGGCTTTCCCACAGTGGAAGACACGTTCTTGTTGGCGCTGGAGGCAGTACCTTTAAATTATCCTATCCGTAATAACAATGCATTCTATACCATCACGCCTGTATTCTCCGATGAGTTAGGCAGAGGTGGTTTAGGTCAATATCTATCATAACAATGCACGTTTAAAAATAATATTTTCCATAGCTGGTTGTAAGATCTATTCCAGACAACCTAGATGCGGGAAACTGCAGTTAAAAGGACAAGTTTTCCAAAAAACGATGTCTGATGACAAAGCAAATTGAGGGGATAAACACGGAGGGCTGACCCAACCACCAAAACCTCTCTCCAACCAGGAAGAGAGAGAGAGAGAGAAATTTTTAAGATGAGCAACAAATATGTAGTACCTAATTTAGGCCTCTAATAACAATATATTTACACAGTCGACAGTAGGCGAAATAAGTTTGAGTATCTTTTTGCTAAGATAATTTCAATCAAATCATGGGTAGATTAGACACGATAGTAAGCAAAGGCACCAAAGCAGTTTCTTATAAATAAGTATGCTTTTTAGATAGGTAGGTACGTTATTGTCATTCTGGGCCGAGGAGCCAAGGCTGCGGAACATCAAATCGTTCGAGTATCGCAAACACAAAGTGTCGAGATGAAACACCTCTACAGTTTTAGTCGGTCAGTGAAGTCCGACACGCCCTGATGCCTTCCCAGCAGAATTCCATGGGATTTCCACGCTCAGAAATGAACATCAGATACTTACGTTATTAACTTTGGTGCTATACTCTATTTTACGCTTATATTCTATATTAATTGTGTTTCAATAACAAATTAACAATGGCAGGAGAGTGGACGTTGGCATCATTGGCCAAAGGGTATCCTTATCCAGAGGTAACCTTACCTTTATAGTCCTTAGATATCTTTTACTATAATGGCGACACTAAGATTAAGTTATAAATGATACTTCATTTATCTATTTAGAACTACACCCGTAGCTCCTCATGTGTCGTATGCTATCTACGGAAGTGGCATTATGTCGGACTCACACCGACCAAAACCCACACTTGCCATTACTAAATTAATAACACTCTACGTCTTTAGTTACGACTTCGGGGCTCATGATATTTTGCCACTACTGAACTACTTACCTAGTTACTACACCTCTGACTAACTCGAGGAAAGCAGACGTACCCTGATGGTAGGTACCTGTCACGATAAGATTGACAGTGTAAGTGCAACCCAAATAAAACCTAGAGTAAAGTGTACCTACAAAGATTGTGATGACATTACCATCATAAGCACTGCAGACAAAAATTAATTACCGAGACTTATTAATTCACGAAAAATTAAATGACAAACAAGCAAAAAAACTCTTCGTTACAACAACGAATAATTTTGAGATTCTGAAAAACCCCGAAACCCAACATATAAAATCCTCTTTTTGTTGTGTATAAAATAATTCCATATTTACAGCGGGTTTTATCGATTCACGTAATTTAATAATAACAATAATGATACCCTGAATTACCCTTTCTTAGTGATAATTATGTTGTTTTTCGTGTAACTGCAAACTGGAAACTTATTAATTGCTTCAGAACGAATGATAAAATCAATTCTCGTAAAAAATAAAAACAAAATATTAACATTTTGAAAAAAAGAATGCAATAATATCTGTTTAATGTTTCTGTTAGTACTTACTGGTAACTTCTTAGTCCGAATCGTGAATGTAATGACCATCGAGATCATTACCTAGTAACATTACATCACCAATACAAATATATATTCGCAGGTAAGACATCAGCGAGATTTAAATAGATCTTACTCTATTTAAATCTAGGTATAGCAAAATTACCTAGTTATAATTCAACAAGTGACTCCCGAATTTCCCCTAAATAGAAAGAGAATAATCCTGTCCTCCTTTACAGATGTGGAATTTTGGATAGAATGTAGAGTTACAAAAGAGATAGTTGAAATGAGACTTTTGGGTACTTATGTGTGGTGTAAAAAGAACGTTATCGTTGTTTTGTTTAGGTCCCAAAGAGTACCTAGTATATTTTTTTTAAAAAAACGTTGCCCCGCCCTAGGATTTTCTCCTGTGTCGTAGGTGCGTTTACAAACACAAATTCTCACATACACAAACGCCCAGACCCGGAACAACTACCTGTAGATCATACAAATATTTGCTCCGTGTGGGGATCGAACCCACAACACGTGGCGCAGAAGCCGATCGCTCAACCGCTACGCCAATTGTGTCGTAATATTGATGGAAATAATTTATTTAAAATTCATGATTTGTGCGAAAGATGACATTGAACCAAAAAAATAAGCGATGCGATGATGGCGGATACACAGGTGTATGCCAACCCCAAGTAAATTAGGATGTTGAATTTAAAATGGATTTTTTTGCAAAAAATGGCACACGCAGAAGTAATAGTCAACGCACTTACCTGTATTATTTGTATAATTCCATCATAATACACAGGAAAAACTAAAATGATTATTTAATATTACACTTTGAAAGCATATTGTACAATGTACAATGTACTTTACAATGTACTCAGTATCTGAATAAAAATAAAATATCAACGTAGATTTGATGAAAAGTTTATTGAGTACGATATTTCAACAATAAATAAATGTATTACTTATTATTATTATTTAATATAAATTAGGCGTATTTAGTGTAACTTATTTATACTAGAAATATATCACAATTATACATAGGAAGCTTACAGGTATAACGATAACGTATCTATGCTGGATTGCGGACTACATGAAAATCATTATCTGAAACAAGAAAAAGAAAGTAAAGACATAATTTTGACGCAAAGACAGTTTAAAATATTAGGCACTAGCGACAAATGCGACATCACGAACATAATCATATCAGGTTTCATTTAAGCTACTATAAACTGTAGGATTTCTATTTCTAAGAGAGGTAGGGCATAGTGGAATCGAATAATTCCACTCACAATTGGAGCTGCTCGACTGGGGAAGTATCTCCACGTTGCAGAAAATCGTAGCCAAATAGCATAGCTCCGTGCTATGTTGTGTTCCTAACGGTGAGCAAGGTCGCCAGAGCTCCGCGAGGAAGCGTTGTGTTGGCAGTATGGGGGACCGGTGGTGTTTTGTTACCGCCGCTGTCATATATGGCAGCATGTCTCCTATGCTGCCGGACCAACTATTCCTCCTTAATTTACAGGGTCGGCAACGCGTGAAAGATACCCCTGGTGTAGCAAACGTCCATAGGTTACGGTAACCGCATACCATAAGGCGGGCCGCTTGTTTGCCACCATAGTGGTATAGAAAAAAATCCTTATGGGTGAGCTCCTTTACTTTATCTGGGCTTAACGTGTGTTTCCCTAGATGAGCACCACGCTTGTGTATTAGAACAACCAGCCTTGTCTAAAAAAAACACAAAAAAAAAGGAAATGATAATTATAACCATTCCTTATAATAAATAAATAAATAAATTATTATTATTAAATTATTAAAAGCCCGTAGTGTCCCACTGCAGGGCAAAGGCCTTTCACTTTCCTTCCACTTCTCTCTGTCTATTGCTCTTAAGGACCAAATAAATAAATTACCAAAAGTAAAACAAAATGTCAAATCCCTTTATAATAATTTTGCTATTTAAATCAATGTACCTTCTACTTAAACTGTAAATCAGCAGTCTAGTCTATCAGACAAATATAAAAAAGAATTATTGGGGCAATTGACAACGTACCTCTAACAGGTTTACTTCCCGCTCAGCGCCCTATAGCGCCACCGCTAGAGCTGGCGCTGGCTGAGGACTTGGAGTACGACTGAGAGATGGGGATCTGTAGTCCACCGTATCCGTGTCCACCGAGGTTCCCGTTGCCACCGTAGCCGCCGAAGCCGCCGCCACCGCCGCCCCCGTAGCCCCCGTGCCCGTAGTCGTAGCCGTGCCTCCTCACACGCTCTCCTACATAAAAAAAATATTTTACGTTTATGCTGTATTTACAGATCATAAAGTTAACTTAAACTGTATAAGGTCATTGTTGATACTGAATAGAAATATCAGCGGCTTTGTACTTTACAAATTAATAAACTTAAGTAAATCTATTACTGCAGTCATTTCTTTTACTTTTATTTATGTAGTGGTGGAAGCGTTATTACTACACTGTGTTTTTTATTAGTTAAGTCGGCAAATGAGCTAATAAGCCACCTAATGGTAAGTAATTATCGCCGCCCATGGACACTTGTAACACCGAAAGAGTTGATGCGATGCCGGGCCCTAACCCGACTCCACACAGGAAGGGGACCAAATATATAGAATTATTTAAATTTTGTAAGTACCTGGAGCGGCCAAACAGGAGACGACGACCACAATGAACATCACAAACGTTAATCTGACCATGTTAGAGCCTATCGTTCCTGATGCGAAGAACTGCGACAAATCACCACGGGTACATCATTTTATACAGCGCCCGACCATTGTCCAAAACGGCCAATCATCCTCGTTTGTGCAAAAACCATAAAATTTCTAGTCATACACTTTTTGTTGGAGGTGACAATGCTAACTTAACGCACGACTAGAAAATAAATTATTGTGTTTTCCTCCTGTTCGAGTGTTGGTGTGCCTTCTGCGAGGATGTTTCAGGTGACATAAAAAACTGGGATAAAGCACTATAAAAATACGTAAACATTGATGACATTTCGTTTTCGGAGCAAAATAAAATAATAGCTAAGTACTCAAGTTCACAAACATTTGTGTACCTATAGGTTAAGTTATGGTAGGAACAACGATGTGGAAAGCCCCAATCAAAATACTCTCACTATAGCATCAGCCATTCACAAAAATAATTAATTACAAGTTTATAAAATCTAAAATAAAAGCGCCCTTAAGCTTCTTATACTTCTAAAGGAGGCTTAACAACAAGTTCGTTTATCATCATAAAAAAAAACTATCACATAGATATAACAGTTTTGGCGCTTTCATACACGCGACAAAATAATTGTTAGATGCAATAACCGCGAATTAATCGATTAGTATCTCTAATCTAACTGAATACGAAATCGAATGAAATCGATATTGGAAACCAAATATATGTACCTAGTTGCTAAATCATTGCTGAAAAATCCCCTCGTTTACCGTTTATAGCAATGCTTTACGTCAGAGTAGGTTAATAAGGCATCGTGATTAAGTGACTTGGTAGGTTTACACGTGGTCCGGACTGTATAGTGTACCGTTTTTCAGTCGATAAATTGATTCACGCTGCTTAGAAAAAATAAATCGTAAGTACCTAATCGTAATCGGAAATTTGAAATTGTAAGTTTAACGCACCTGAGCAAGACTTACAGAACTGAGTAGAGTCCTGCTAAGTACACGATCATTTACATACTATCATAAGGAACGTTTAAATAATTACCACAAAATATACCTACCTATGTATAACAATTTTCAAGCTACGGTGAACTTCCCATATTACTTTTCCTGAACCAGAAATCGAACCCAAGGCATAGCAGCCGTGCCTACTACACTATTCTACTACTACACTAACACTCGCAGTGTTGCCACTACCAGCTGTTTTTTCCCCAAAATAAAAAAAATACAAATATTTCACGAAAATTGACACTGATTGGATATTGCCACACAAAAAGTTGCAAGAAGACGTTTTATTGGTTTCAAAAAAATAAATCGAATTTTCAAAAATCCGCCAGTGTAGTTTTAATACGCTTGAGGAACTCTAGACAGAGTTCTAAGAACTTTTCGGTAACGGCCAAAGCAGATAGTTGTCCTATAGATAGCGATGGGTAAATAGCCGGATGGTTTGGATTATTAGCGATTATAATCAATTTGTGTCCATTAATAGCCATCCAATGGATGATAACCCTGCTATTAACGTATTGTAGGAAAAATAAGAGTTTGTATTATTTTATTGTAATTTACGCAATACTATCACGAAAAATCGCGGTATTACTCTATTATTATTATTATTACACTTCATTCAGCGAGCTGAGCTACCCGCTAAAACAAATTTCAACGGTTAAGATTATTTGAAATTTTGTAGATAGTGTCATAATGTGCAAGTTAAAATGGCGCAGGAGTGAAGACGGGGGTGCGCGGGCGCGCGGGCGGGGCACAGCGTAAGATCATACAAGTGGCCGCAGTAACTGCGCAGGCGTTGACCGACAAGCATTGTATCGTGTGTCGTACTTGTGCGTATAATCTTATAATGGTTAGACCAAGGAACGATCTCGTGTGGAATAATTATGAGCGTTTAGCAGATAAATCTGTGAAATGTAAATATTGCGATATGATATACAAACAAGCTAATTTAAAAAGAATGTCTCAACATTTAACTAAATGCTTTAGGTGTCCAGTTGATATAAAAAATAATTTATCGCAGGGTACCATAAATTGTATCCCGATAACAAACCGAGAACAAGAACATAATTCAAGCCTAACAAGAACTTTAAGTGAAAATCAGCAGACATCTACAACACTAATCACTGATTATACATGTGATATGGACATGAGCATGACGACTGAAAAAAAATCAACATTAAACATGAAATTTGCAAAGGCTGTATTTGTGACTCGCTGTCCTTTATCTTTACATGACCATCCTCTTTGGCAGAGTTTTTTCAGTGAGTTAAACCCATCGTATAGAATACCGGCAAGAAAAACTCTTTCAACGACTCTTCTTGATAACTGTTACACTGAAACTAAGCAGTCTATAACAGAGAAGGTCAATCTTAGCCAGTATTTGCACTTACAATGCGATGGGTGGAGTAATATTCGTCACGAAGGAATTATAAATTTTATTTTATCAACACCGGAACCTGTTTTTGTGGAATCGTTACCTACTGAACAGTCACGTCATACAGCTGAATATATTTCTGATCAAATCATTAGAATCATGAAACAATTTGATGATAAAAAATTCATTGTTCTAATTGGAGACAATGCTAAGAACATGCAGAAAGCTTTTCAGCTAGTTAAATTGCAATATCCACACATCACCAGACTGGGCTGCTGCGCTCATATCCTGAATTTACTTTGCCATGATTTCATTAAAATTGATATAATAGAAAAAGTTATAAGCATGGCAACTAAAGTCGTGAACTCGATCAAAAACCATCAAGTTTTGAGTTGGTTACTTCAAGACATAGTTAAAAAGAAAGGTTCCGGAGAAACACTTAAACTGGCTGTAAAAACCCGATGGAGTAGTCATTTGACCTTGTTAAAAAGTTTATTGAACACAAAAATAGCATTGAAAACACTAGCTATAGACGAGAAAGCCACACAACTTCCATCAGATGTTAAAAGCAATTTGCTAGAAGAATCGTTTTGGGACCTTTTGAAGCAAATTTCATGTATCTTAGAGCCTATTGCAGATGCTATAAAAAAATTAGAAGGTGATAAGCCTAAAATACACAAAGTATTTCTTATATTCAAAAATTTAAGATCACAAATCGACTTTGTTCTGCCAGAAGTTACAGTTCTTAGCAACGATGATAAAGAAAACATTATGAAATTTATTGATAATCGGACTGCAATGGCTATTGAACCAATACACTTGGCTGCTTATTTACTCAACCCTGCTTCATATGGAATAGAGTTAAATTCAGAAGAAGATATAAAGGCAATGCAATATATTTATGAACTGGGCCAACACTTCAAAATCAGCATCATGAAAGATTTATCTGATTATAAAGCAAAAGATTGCTTTTGGAAGAATCGCTTTATTTGGTCTCAAGTCGAAGAAACCGAAGCCCTTAACTGGTGGAAAGGGATTTGCAGCTCTACTAAGCTACATAAAATTGCAGTTGCTATTCTATTAGCACCTTGCACCTCAGCAGCCACTGAAAGGACTTTTAGTACTCAAGGTGATATACACACTAATAAACGAAATAAACTGACTACTGAAAGAGCAGGAAAAATAACTTATATATCACACAACTGGAATTTGGAAAACAGACTGACAGCTAATAGTAGTAGCAGTAATATGGAAAGTGATTTTAACATGGATTGCTATTCGGAACCCTGCTCTCCAACACCAGAAAGAGATGAAATATCCTGTGACACTGAACCTTCGCAAATACATACACCAGAAATGGATCCATTAGAGCTTGATTCATTAGATGTGCCAAACCTACAAGATTTTGAAGAATCCAGTGTTTGATAGGTTTGAAATTGATTCGAAGAATAAAAAAAACAAATATATAAAAAAGTAAAAAAAATGCAATCGTGACAGATTAATAATTATAAAAAAACAACTAAAAACACAAAAAAAATCTAATTAATAAAAATCACTGTAAATATGTAGCTGATTGAAAATTTTTAAATGGGCCAGATTAGTTTTATATTATTTATATTACACATAAATTTACTCACAACGAAAGAGAAAAGTTAATCTAATCTGACAGTCCTAAGCCTGAAAACCATGAAGGAAAATTTTCAATCACTAAATAGCATTAACAGCAGGGTTATCATCCATATTGGCTATTAATAGCTATTAAGCTTGATTTTAATCGATTAATATTCAAGTGCTATTAACTGATTATTAGCATTGCCCATCACTGCCTATAGATCTCTGTCAAAAAAACTCAGTGTGATTTTTAGTCGATCAAACTCTGGCATAAGAACCCTAGCGTAGGTATATAGGTAGGTACCCTCTTCCGCATTGCCTAAAGATAAGGAAATTGCACATGTTCAAAAAAGGACTACTTACCTACTTAGGTAATTTGCTTTATACAATCATCGCATCCATCCGATAAATGTGCGGTTCAAGGTTAATTTTGTTGAACTTGCTAGAGCAAACAGGTTTCCTATATCGTCATTATTCTTAGGCTATTCTCGTTGTCTTGATTTTAAATTTTAAATAACAAAATGCAAATATTAGTGAATCATGTCAGTGTAGACAACTACCTACCTACTGATAGGTAGCAGTAATTTGAACATTTACGACCAGTCCCTATATCAAATCCGTCGATAGATTTGCTTACTAGAGATAGGATTTTCACATTACTTGTATGAACCTTATGTCAAAATCCTATCACTAGTAAGCAAATCTATCGACGGATTTGATATAGGGACTGGCCGTTAGACGTCCAACACCGTACTCATGCAGTGACCATAGATACAGTAAAGGATCCGAAAAGTCGGGAATTAAAATAATATTTTTTTATATTTTTAAATGTTTTTATTTTTAAATTTAAATATTTGAAAATGTATTTAAATAGTTATATACATAATGAATAAAGGGAATAATAATAAAATTCTTAAAAAGTACTTTTATTTCAACTATTTATTGTTTGATGTACCTGCAAACCCAAAAATAGTAGGTATCGCAAATGTATCTACTTAGGTAGGTAGGTATATGAAACTTATGGTAGCTCTCCACAAAGAGATAAGATCGAGGAGCAAGGTCCATCGTACATAGCTACACTCGACGTAGAGTCTACACGTTCAACCTATTTGAACTAACCCTGCTCAATCATAGATCTCGAAAGCTACCAAACAATAGAGTTTTTTTATTGATTAGGTCGGCAAACGAGCAGACGAGTCACCTGATGGTAAGTAGTCATCGCTGCCCACGGACACCTGCAGACTGCCGAGCCGCAGCCACCGAGGGGGAACTGACTCTTACGCGTAAAATTCGAAACACACATCAAGGTGCTTTACGACAGACTCCGACGTAAGAGTAATTGCCAGCCAGTCAGACCCCGAGAGGTCCTACCACCGAGCAAGTCAGATATTTTCTCGGCTCTTACGAGATGCCTATCGGCAGTGAGGAACTGTATTCTAACCCGTCCCCATACGGGGAAAAATGTGTACACCCACAGTTCGACGGTATGTTTGGTTCTGTGTAATAGGGGGCGAGCCTATTGTCCTTAACCGGACACAAATCCAGACTCCGAGCTGCTACTGAGAATTTCATAGAAAAGCTCAATAACATTGCTCGACCTGGGGATCGAACCTAAAACCTCTAGGGTAGCGTAGTCGCGCTTGGGACCACTTTATCTAATTTATTTTCCTTTGTCCTAAAACTATGAAATTTGGTAAGTAATACCGTCTTTTATTTTATTACAACTAGGTATAGGAAAAAATCTGAAAACTATACATTTGTAAGTAATTAATATTATTATGTACCTACATTAGTTTAGTTAGTAATTAATATGTATAATTAATATGTATATGTGGCGAGTCCAACTCGCACTGGTCCGGTTTTTTTAATTTTGTTCAATGTTTTTTCAGCTTTACTGGTGTACCCTACTTTATTTAAATGTAACTCCTAAATTATGACACATGAATGCAATAACGAACTTGAACTTGTTACGTTCAAGTTTCCTCGAATAAAACTTAAAATCTTTAAGCACATGAATGCATGGGCACGTTGCGTCATCATCATCATAATGTTGTTGAAACAGATAGGTAGATGTCTCCGCGTAGACTCCTGCGCAATGAGCAAGATTCAAGCATGGCTATCCAAAATCATGCGCGACCTTGTGCCTATAAACTTTCATTGGACTTTTTTTTATCCCGTCATGGGATATGACGCCACACTTTTTGTGTATTTGCCAGTGTCAAATATAAGGAGCACCTAAACAAGTAATATTTATTGGTTCCCGTCATGGGATTATATTAAATGGCGCCACACTTTTTGTGTTTGCCAATGTCACGTAGGTATACAGAATAATCCCCAGTAAAACAGTGGAAACCACTAAGGTTTCGATGTAGTTTAGGAGTGAACACAAGAGTCACGATTTTTAATTTTATATCATTTGCCTAAACTCGCACACGTTCACGATCACTAATGATTAACTATCCACAATAATTACACATTAAACTTCGGAGAAACACAAGTTTTGGAAAATAATAAAAAACCGACAAGTGCACTACAATATTTAAAGTGACATTTTCCCGCTTAAACTCCTTCATTGGACTTGACAGCCAAACAGGCTGACAACGAAGTGTCAAAGTGATCCTATACGGGTTCATTATGGTGACTTAAAAACTTGATATATTTCTGTGGGGTCACATGCAATAAAAATCAGGTATTTATATATCAATAATTTTTATTTACAAATAATTAAAAATATGTGAGCTGATGTCACAATAACAAATCTACACTGTACTTAATATATAGGTATTCAATTACGACGTTGTAGACGTATGTACCGGTGTACCAAAAAGGGACTTTATAAAAAAATACAATCCTGTATAACATTACATGGTGTACATTCGCGTACATAAAGTTATAACATTACATGGTGTACATTCGCGTACATAAAGTTATAACATTACATGGTGTACACTCGCGTACAAAAAGTATAAACTCGCTTATTAGGTGCGTTATAAAGCCCTCTTACTAATAAATGACAAATATCTGTGTCATTTGAATGAAAGACAAACAGCATGTAACTGTACACAACGTATACACTGTGTTAAAAAGCCCCTGTCCCTTCCGAAAGGAGCATAAAGGTGACCCAATCACATCACCAAATAAAATAAGAAACATTAAATATTTATGAAAGTAAACATATTAATGAAATTTAAAATTCACGATTGTCGTGCCCAAATTGCCGCAATTACCCCAAAATAAAGCAATTTTTAAAATGTATACATATATGATATAACCATCTTAGGTCATATGTATGGCACCTAGTAAGTATTGCCATTCAGTTTCCTGGTTTTGTAATATTTTTCTCAGGGTATTTTTTACTTGTAAAATGAAATCGATTATATAAATAGAACCAGATCTCGATACCTTACAATACCTTCACGGATCGGACAGGGCTTTCATAACACATCATATAGTAGGTATCCATTTATTAGTAGAGGGGTAAATGGCAGACTTTATTCCATAAATGAATTTCAATTTTTAAACGTATTAAAAAGCTAATTTTCGTAATATGACGGTTCGTGGCACAAAAATATAAAATATTCAATTCAATACATATAATTAGCTAAGTATTAGTATTTCTCTTTAAAAGTCGGTTCTCTTGAGATTATCTATTATGCTTATGCATTAAAGTAATAGACGGTTACAGATTTTTTACATCTAACATCCAGAGGTATTATTCACTAAAACTATACGTAGACTAGTAAAATTGTGTTCACTATTAAAGACATCATATTTTAAATCTTTAAATGTAGGTATTTTATTAATATTACAGCAACATACAACAAGTTTAGCTACCACTGAGAAGTAAATTGTAACTACGACAGATAACTTTAAATTATACACACATAATATATATATTTTTTTTAATTTTATTACACAATTTTAAAACTCCAAATTCCCTAATCATGATCAGCGTAGATGCCGATAGAGCGTAGTTGAATAAACTTACGTCACACATTGACATTTTCGGTGAATATTTCCTTATTTTCTCCCAACAACGCATTTTTCCTACAAAACAATTAACATAAAAAGCTCATACATATTTACCCAGTACTCCGGAACTGTCAACGCCATATAATTCATTAATTTATAAAAGTATGCTACATCGTACTCTTTCACTTCCAGATATACTAAAAAGTATATATTTACAAAAGTAAAATAATAAAATGTGTACACCTACCTACTTTTAAATTTTTGGACATAATATGTACTCCGGAATCGTAAAAGTAACTTTGATCGTAACTATAAAAATAATATTTTCCTAATAATATTTTTTAAACGAGTTACACAACAATTCATTATACATAGCAAAGGCCAATAAGAATAAATAGTTAATTTATATAACGTGCCAAAGATACACATAATAATAAAATCGTCTTTTATAAAAGATTGCACTTAAATAATGCACATTTTCCCAAAGTAAGGAACAAGTAATTTAAATTCGTGTATAAGTAATTAAAGTTGCATGTTATGCATATTAGTTGGATACAAAAGTCTAGACTAACCACTTAACAAACCAATTAACGGATATAGGTAAATTCAATGCAAAAAACAACAATTAGCTGACAATATCAAGTAATAAGGTTGTCAGCGAATATGCATAAGATTCAAATTTGAGTAAAATATTTTTATTTGTTATCTGTATTGCTAAAGAATGATATCCATGCCATAATTTTTTTACATAATAATTTTTCCAGCAAGATTTTAATTATTATAAAAGTAGAAAAAGTGCGCGGCAAATTAAACAGAGCAAAACGGAAATTTCGCCAAAGTCTACGTTGTGACGCTCTCATGAGGTCACCGTAAACATTTAAGTTTGTAATTACTAGGTATAAAATTGATATCTCCCATGTTCCAATTAGTTAGTAAACTTAAAAATATAGATCATTGATTGGTTAGAACGATCAATAAATTTTAAAAACGATAAAACAGACTGTTTTTGCGGATACTGACGTCACAGTCCACGCGGTCAATACGGCGGCGTTTAAATCTGATTGCAGTTTTGAAGATTTATTTGTATAATTAAATATTAATATTTTTGTCAAAGAAATATTTTACGGTGCTTTAATAATGTAAACTATTGAGCAAATATATAAAAAAGACATGCATATTCCCTATTGTGCAATAGTAGTTTATTAAGTTTATAATTTTAACTTAAATATAATTATAATTGATAATTTCAATCTTATTTAAGATCAACTCATTTTAACATTTCATTTACTTCAATTATATTTTGTGATATTTTATTAAGAAAGCGCAGACTGACATTCGATTGGTAGATGTTGATAGACAGAAGGCCCTTGGAGAATCTAATTGTTGTCACAGAGTTTAGTTCCTTATGAAAGAGATATATTATATATTATATTGCACATATTTGCGAAATTATTTCGTACTTAGTATCACGCCTGTCTCCCATTGGGGTAGGCAGAACTATAGATACTTACACACACGAATCTTTTTTTACTAATCGTATAGTAACTCGCTCTCACAATGATATCAATTCAAATTAATTGTAAAAAATACAACAAATCACTATCGAGTAACTTTTCGAGAAAATGGAGTCTACCTATATCGTAATGTCGTTTTACATTTTTAAATGTATCTTAGTTTCTATTTTGGTAGAACAACATTTGAACAGAATATAAGTTAGTACTAAAGTAATGTACTAAAAATCGAGCCAGCTTAAATACAATAAAAACACGCTAAACATCACAGTTGTCGTAAATAAAGTAACACGAATGAAACGACCCTTCCTCTCAATCGCGAATTAAATTTTACTAGTTTTACACGCGGCCCAGCCTTTTGAACATATATAATTATAACTATGGGCTATTGTTACATTACGGACAACTGAGAATTATACCATATTTGTTAAGGATGTTGGTTTTAGATGCATTAAACCGTATATATTTTCAATTCATTGCCGATTCAATGTAGGTACATAAGTATATTTCATATAATAATAAGGTTCTAAATCGCCTGTACTGTTTTTAAAATAGAAATATTTTACTAAGAAATCAGAAATGATTTGCCACTCGCATTTGATTTGAGATGAAAATATATATATTATATAAACATTTTTCGTACAATAGTGTATAAATAAATAATTAAAATCCGTAAAATATTTCAATTTCCATATAAATATTAACAATAACTGTGGTAAGAAAAATAAAATAAAGCAATTAAATACGTATAAAATATAACAAAACATTATTGTTGTTAAAAAATTCTTACAATTATACTAAGTTTAATGTGATTACAGAGTTTAATTCATTTAATATTATTTACAGGGATTTTAGTAACAATTTGTTACAAAAAAGAACATTGACTAACTCTAATATAAACGTCTAATCACTAGCCATGTAAATCGCAAATATATAAATAATATATTATGCATTGCTGATAACGCACGCTGCCATAATAGCTCATTGTATTATAGTACGGATATAGATATTTATATAATAATAATGGAACATCTAAAGGACTCTCTACACGAAGAACACGAAAATTCCTAAAAAAAACTGCCCCCATACAAACTAGACCAAAACGCAGCTTTAGTCAGATAGTGGAATAGTAGTGACCTGAATTATGTTTAAAGGGTTAAGTTTGAAGGCTTTGTCAACTTTATGTTCTATAAAATTAGGTATAAGGTCAAAAAGTGATTAATCGAAGTCTAATATTAATCTAATCCGATTATTTTCACATTATCTAAGATCGTGATTTATATTTTCCGATGTTTTAATAGTTATTCTGCTTTTAGGGGTGGAGACAAATTCAACAATTAATGAAAGATCATAAAAATCGCTCCCGCCGTTCTTGAGTTATATATTATATAGTGTAACAAACACGACTTTGTGTTAAATATAAAGATATGGCAATGACAATTACAGTCCATTTCAGTTTTTGTATCTATATTGTTCTGTCCCTAAATTTTTTTTTAAAATAAGGCTTGTAAGCCTTTGTAAACGATTTTATTTTCTTCATAATTGACTGTTATGACAGCGTGCGCAAAATAATTGTGATTTCCAAGTGATGTATTAATTACAGTGATGTGATATGAAAAATAATAAAGTAAGGGGACTGGAGAATGAAATATGGTGAGGTTTTTACCCGCTAACAAGGTATATACAAAAATATTGCGTTAGTGGCGTAAAAATCTTCGTAAAAATTAATAGATGATACAAATTGTATAAAAATAAATGCTCGCCGAATATAATATCAACCTTAAGATTGTATAGCAGTAGATTTTTGTATGAAATACACCATTTATTATTAATTACTCTATATTATGCCTGAACCCAGTTTGATTTTTATTATGTTTATAAATTGAGCACATACTTATACAGTAACGTAACTAGTGTATAAAATGCATAGATACAAAATAAAATGCACATAAACCTATTTCATTGTTCAGTCACGTTGAAGTGTTGCCATAAAAACCATAAGTTTAACAGAACCCACTGGCATTTTACTAAAAAGGTAGTATTAGCAAGGTTCTAATAAATAACCAAAATATTGGCGCTTGTAAATTAATAGTATATACAAAAAGTATAAAAATGTTGTCCAAATTGACGAAATAACGGCATGCAAGGTCGATTTTTCTAGTAATATGGCTCATCGGTGGTCAAGCCGATGTAAAAATGATTACATTTATAAACATAAAGCATGACGCGCGTAAAACGCTTTTGTGATATATTTTTATATTCACTTCCTAACACTCTAACTTTAGACTTTTAAGACGTCTAATAGTCTATTACAATCTCGTCTTGGGTATTTTTGTATTCAAGTCTCGACCATAACAGCCAGCTATATAGGACACATAATAGCCGGCAAATCGTTCAAACCAGACTTGATTTGCGTCCTTGCGTCAACTATGACGTATATACGAAGTTCACTATGTATTGTGATAACTCCAAGACAGATTCAGATCCGCGATCACTTATTTATAAGATTTCCCTCACTGAGTTCGTACACACCAACTCAATTATCGCGTGGCACTTTGACCCGTATCATCGGGACATAAGGTCTGATATTGATTAGAGATGTGACTCGGGGTTCTGCAACACATTTTATCCCGAACCAACGAGATATTGGACTTGTCAAGTTTTGGAGACTGTACACATAAAATCGCACTTTGCATTTGTTGTTTTAATTAAGGCATAGTTTTGTAGCGATATATTTATCGGTTGTAAGTTAGAAGTGATATAGAAAAATTGCCTTACATTTTGATCGCGACTTGAATTTCTTGAATGTAGTATTCCATATTGCTTTTCGACCCGTTACGGCGGGCCATAATATATTCAAGTGTATCGTAGACTCCAGCTGACGTTTCCTCATCACACTTTAGTCTGTACACTGTTGGTTAGAAATGCGATCGGAAATTCCCCAGACACTGGGATATTTAGTAGTTAGGTACGACTCAAAGTTCATGTCCCCACGGGTCGGGGAGGTTAGAGATGGGACTCGTAGAGGCAGCGCGGTCAGAGCTGCGTGTCGGAGGGCGGCGGCGGCGGCTGCAGCTGCAGCGCGGCGGCGTCGGGCGCGGGCTCCGCGGGGTTCATGTCGATGCGCGCCGCCTTGCTCCACACCAGCAGGTCCATTATAAACGCCAGGAACATCAGCGTCGCCGACAGACCTGAACACATAACACACCGATGTATTAATAACACTAAATGACGAAAGAACTGATAGACTTCATTTACAAAATCAACAATTCTGATTGCACCTATATGGGCCCTAAACATACCGGAGAGCTGTGGGGACATTAGTACACCTCTGCTTAACCCTTGGGGTAATACAAGCGTGATAGTATGTCATGTTGTCACTGTCAGTGTCACAGCCTTGTGACATTGGACAGTGCTGCCAGTGTGAATTTTTATCTCTGTATACTTTTTGCATTATTTTTTGTGCTTATTTCCTATCTCTCTGTGTGTCCTTGAATGAGGAAATAAACCATTTTTCTTTCCCTTATTTCTTTCTATGTTCAGATATCATTGAATAATGATTGTGACACACTAAAATAGTAGACTGGAGGCTAATATATTATATAAACAACCAGTGTCCTTTACCAGGAGGAACGAAAAAAATGGTTATACACACATTAATAAATTTTACAGTTTACATAAATATATAATTTTAATGTATATGCCTATGGTAGGACACCCCGTTCTTTTACAAATCTCTTACAAAATCAAAATATCTATCTATAATAATAATATTTTAAAGGCAGATACAATAATAACGATATCGATAACCTGAGTTGCTCACTTGTGGAACTTAAAAATATTTCAGACTACAGTAGTAAGTGTTAATGCTGTCGCATCAATTTCTATTAACTAAAATTTCTAAGTGTCAAGCATTATAATACTGAGAAAATAAATATTTAGTTTAGGGTGACTTTTTAACTATTTTAAGTTTGGTACAGAAACGTGTTAGTTTGACTGACCGAGGTAGAGGTGTCGGAAGCTGTCGTTGTCGTAGGATGCGCAGGCGCCGAGCATGGCGCACATGACGTCACGCGCGCGGCAGGCGGCGTCCACCGCGGCGCCGAACACGATGGGGCACGGCACGTTGCCGAACACGCCGATCGCGAACTGAATCACGCCCATCGCCATCGCTTTGTCTGCAACCAATACAAAACTTGTTCTAAACACGGTGAAGTGAATATCGAAGCGAAGTTAAGTGATTACAAGTGCGACATTATAGTGCGATACGTGATTGTGTCATACGTGTATCTCAGCAATTTCTGTTGTGTGTTTGTCAAGTTAATTAAAGTATGTGTTGTTTCGGTGAAATTGGTGTTAATTAAATTTATCCCGAACAATAATAAAAATACATACACATACACCCCATAAGGGTAGACAGAATCACCAGAACGTCATGATATGATCCACATTGATACATCTTATCGCACACCATACGCGCCGTAACGTGCGCAATAATAAGCTCGCAATAACAAAAATAATAGGTAAAAAGCCAAGTCACAGTAATGTACCTTGTTTGTCAGTACAGCGTATGATGAGCAGCACGGCGCCGACCTCTCCGCTGGCGTGCACGAACATGACGGCAGCGAACACGGCGACGAACGTGTAGATCTGGTTGCAAGGCCCGCCGCACTCGCCGCTCACCGCGAAGCCCAGCGAACGCGACAGGATGTTGTCAGACGTGTTGTACAACTCGTAGCGCTCGATGCTGGAACATAATCGAATAGCACATGAAGTATAACAGAAAGCAAAGAGTCACCGTTAGAGAGCATCAATCCATACAATTTGTTTAAAAGTAAATGTATTTAGATTTACTTTTAAACAAATTGTATGGATTGTAAAGGCGTCACGTAATTGGATTTTGAAACTTATTTTTCTAAGGTTTCAAATTTAAAGGCAAGGTAAAAATATCAACTATTTTTTATTTGTCATCTTTGACAGATGACATTTACAAGGTGTCAAATCCAATAATGACCGATAAAATACGATAATAAATCGATATCGACGCTTCCATGCTGACATAACTTTATCGATGTCTAAGGCACTAGGAAAAGAGTAGGGAGGCCTTCACCTTGCAGGCTTTGAATGACAATAAGGCACTATTTTCATAATAGACTCACGTATTCATGGCCTTCTCTCCGCGCGCGTTGCCATCGATACACGAGCAGTTGGTGTAGAGCCACGTCCTGTTGTCTAACTGCTGGCTGCCGAGACAGCCCGCTTGGCACGGAGATAAGTACGTGAACGAGTCCTGTAACGATTTATAGTCAATATTAATTTTGACATTTTGACAAAGAAATGAATCCAATGATTACAAAAAATATTTCTTTGATACAATTAGAATAATATATGAGTAAATTAGAAACACAGAACAGAACAAAATAGAAATATTATTGAAGACTATAGAAATATTCAACTAAAGTGTATGATATGGGAACATCCAAAGTTTTAAAGTTCCAAATTTCATAATTCCTTAGAATATAATTTCGATTAAAAAACAGGAAAAAATATTTTATTAAGTTTCATAAATTTGGTTTTTTATTTTCCGACTTTCATAAGTACAAAGTGACCCTATACGTTACAAAAAAAACACAGACAAGAGAACCTCATCCTATAAGAAGTTAAAACTACTGTTGTCATAACAAATCTTATATGATATGATATGATTTTTCCCATACGAAAACGTGCGAATTTCCGTTTTTCGGCCTGAAAATAATAGGCCAGTCAAGAGGTCGCCCACTTTTCAACCGTAAGATAAAGTCAAAAGTCGCAAAAGGATGCGATTGTAAGTAACACGTTTCGGAACATAATCTCTATTACAGAATGTTTTACTTTGTGTTATAATTCTGTAGCACCCACCTGTCCACAGACGGGGTTG
This sequence comes from Acronicta aceris, assembly GCA_910591435.1. NCBI lineage: Eukaryota > Metazoa > Arthropoda > Insecta > Lepidoptera > Noctuidae > Acronicta > Acronicta aceris. Next base: position 16,160,873 of record OU342758.1, on the reverse strand, counting down.
AATGGCACATCTGCGCAGTGGCAGCCCTGACTGCATTCCACGCTGCTATTTGCGATGCTGCCCTCGCTGATCATGCGGTAATTCTCTTCCGGACAGCTCACGAACATTAGCACTATCATACCTGACAATTAATAACTATTCATTACTTTCATTGTTAAGCAAAAATGTGCTGATTAATTTAACCCCAAATACCATCTAATAGGGTTGAAAATAGCATGTTATACTACTACAGTGTACTACTTTGAACTCTATTTAAATGAGATAAAGATTACGTTTCGGCGAAAAAATGGTGGATTATATTCTCAATGTTGTTTCATGATTGTAACTCACCAGCGCTGTAGATAGCGGCGCTGGCAGCCGTCCAGGCCGCCACCTGCCTGGCGGTGGGCACTAGCTTCAGTATGACCACACCCGACGTGATCGTGCCCAGACCCATCACCAGGATACCACCCAGACCTGAAACATTAACGTTAACACACTCAATGAGGTTGAATCTTTCTTTCACAAAAAAAAATTACACATAATATACTTATGCCTTTTGCCAACATGATATGAAGAAACCCAGGATAGAAAATCCTGGACTGAGTTGGGGAAAGCCTTTGCCCAGCAGTGGCATACAAGAGAGGCTACATACAGGCCCTTCTTTTCCATTGAGCACTATGGGCAAATGCCCAGGGCCCCGCGATCCATAGGGGCCCCCCTGGTACCCACTGCTTTTGTTTTTTTTTGCATTTGTTTAAAAAAATAGTCCCCTGACATAACATTGTCACTGGGGCCCCATTATCCTAAAGTGCCCAAGGCCTCCAATGGGTTAAAGACGGCCCTGGTTACATAATAAAAATTATATTTATATCACTTTTACAAATCGTTTGTAGCTGACGATTTCTGACAAGAAACTCCCAAAGTAATCCAAAGAATCATGGTCTCTTTTAAAGTCCAGTCTCAATAGTAATGTATGATTGTTGTGGCACTTAAGAATTTGAAACATTTTACATCATAACTTGGTACTCGTAGGCCATAAATATCACTAGGCATGACGCTTTATTTGCGCTTCGTCTAGACATGGATACATCGAAATGCTTATAAAATCTACAACAGTTTCAGGGAATATCCTTTCTTTCTTGAAAATAATGCTTTAAACTACCATTTCATTCTCAACACAATTTACCCATGTGTATCTATAAAAAATGGTTTATATTAAACTGAAATATTAAAAAATAAACACCTTAAACATTTTATAGACTTCTAACCGTGAGCATAATATAATTATGTGGGCAAATCACTTTCAAGCTGATACCAATGGTAGTTACTGAGAAATACGGGCGTGACCGATAGACAACAATCTGTGGCATTAGAGTTTATTTTTGACAAACACGGGCCATAATTACATAATCAGTTATCGTGGTAGCTAATACCACCGCTCACCACAGTGGTGTCTCACCAATACCAATAGAGTGTTCACGTTAGTACCTCACCCGAGACAAGGTTGGCGTCGTGCGTGGGGAGCCGGAACTGCTTCTCCAGGTATTTTGGCAGGAAGCTGTACACGCCGCTGATGGGCATCAGGTGCAGCACCGAGCTCGCCGTGCGCCACATCAGAATGTCATTTGTCAACTGCCTTTTTATTGTGGCGAAGAAATCTGGAATTGAGCATCGTTTGATGTAGTGGTATATATGTATGAAGCCTAACAATTTCATAATAATACTAGCGGACCCGACAGACTTCGTCCTGTCAAAAAGATTGACTCTTTGACGTTAGGAACACACCTACATTGCTTAGACAACAATGAGTGCTTGTAATTTAATATGAACTTTATGCAATAGCAATAAAGCTCAAATTGACTCTACGTTTTAGTTAGAAATCGTTTGTATGGGAGAAAGAAAAGGGCTGTTTTTAGGGTTTTTCCGGCAATTATTCAAATTTTTCTCGCCGTAAAAACCATCCTTGAACTTCAACGAACATTTAAACAAAAGAGTTGGCCAAATTTGTCCAGGCGCTGTTGAGTTATGCGCTTACCAACACATTTTGCGATTCATTTTTATATATAAGAAGATAAGGGTATAATTATTTAAAGACTACACGGTTTACTCACGCGCATTCTCGGGATCGCCCGACCAGTTCGACTCGCGACACCACCGCCGCCGCGTCAGCTCATGATTAAGGACTCCTATTGAGTCTGAAACTAGTCGGGCAATCCCGAGAATGCGCGTGAGTAAACCGTGTAGTCTTTAAATAATTATGAATACGCCTCACGAAAGTTATTATACAAATATAAGGGTAATCGTGATAATTAACAAGGATTCCTTTACAGTTCTTTATTATAGCCCCGTTTTCAATATCGATATTTTATCCAGATCTTTCTTTTGAGAAAAACGCTTGAAGATTCGATGGATGAACACAGTCAGAAAGTTTGTTTATAAGAAAGAACCGCATTGCGTCCCATGCCGAGCGTAGGACAGAGTGACAGATGATAAAGTAGGAAGCCTGAAAATCTTATATTCATAAGGAGCTCAATATTAGTAATTGAATTTATTATAATAGGTAGCAAAGTAATTTGATGCTAAACCGCAAATTATTTGCAGTCGACCTCAACACAGACATAACAAACATTTGTATACAAACAAACTAAATCGTAACCGAAATTCTCGATATCTCGTATTTGCGGAAGAGGCATAGCTCGATAAGAACATTATTCACGCTGATAACTAGGTTCCCCTCGATTTTTCACTGTTGTCATAGTTTTATTACTGCTTGGAAACTGTCCAACTGGTCTCAAAACTGTAGGTAAGTGCACGAGCATGTCGCACATAGCACGAGCTGTGAGGAAAACTCATCACTCAGAGAAACAATGTTAGATGACGTTGCCGCCTGGCGAGAAGAAGATAGCGGATAGACGAGAGGAGTGGAAGAAGGGTAGTTTGGTAGGCCGATAATGAATCCTTCTAGTCTAGTCTAGGAAGCTTTGTTAGTCGTGCACCTAGTTTTTGATAATTGTAAAGAATCTGTATTATTGGTCTAAAAAGTCTATTATTTAATATTTTTTTAAAAACATGGCCACACTAGGATAGGACATAGGATTTTTCCTATATCGTAGGTACATTTACAAACAAAAATTCTCACATACACGACAAGTAGGTACCTGTATGGGGATCAAACCCACAACATGTGGCGCAGAAGCCGTTCGCTTAGCCGCTACGCCACACTAAGTGAAATTATGGGTCACATAGTAGGTATGGGTACGTTCCCTTAAAATTGGTTAGCGTTTGGATTACATTTACGCAAACAAAGTTACAGGCGAAAAGTGACAAACAACGTGCAACGTGTACTTACTACGCTCTAATAACTGAAACGAATACCTGCGTGTGGATATTTATTTATTAATACAATTTTCGTTATCGTAAAATACTTATTAAAAAAAAAGAAGCACAACTGCCCTCTAGCAAATACTTATGATAAATCGACAAAACTTGAGATAAGATTTAAAGTGTGAGAAACATTTTTTGCAATGTTTATAAAACCACACCTAGTAAAACTTTAACCAGACTTAGACCCTGTTTGAAAAAGGTTGGTTAGTTTGTTCTGAAAAATAAATATGGCGTAAGTTGACGACACGATTGGCGTAGCGGTTGAGCGATCGGCTTCTGCGCCACGTGTTGTGGGTTCGATCCCCACACGGAGCAAATATTTGTATGATCTACAGATAGTTGTTCCGGGTCTGGACGTTTGTGTATGTGAGAATTTGTTTTTGTAAACGCACCCACGATACAGGAGAAAATCCTAGTGTGGGGCAACGTTTTAAAAAAAAAAGTAAACAAAACATTATATACTGTTTTTATTGTGACCCCTTCACTCCCATCTTCGCACTGACCGCAGCAAACGCAGCTTAACCTTGCAGATCCATTGATCAGCTTAGTTATTACACCCCTCTTTAAACCGGGACACTACTTCTTATTAAGTAGGACTTACAAAATATTTGGAAATATTCTATCCACCCTGCAATGTCCTACCACCGGAGAAATTGTTAAATCACAATATTTATCGCACCTTATTACAATGATGGACAAAATAATTTACTATACGAACAAAATTCTTGACATAACAAACAAATACTTAATTCAAAATGGATCCCATCTCAAAACACTGCCAACAAAAGTATAATAAATACGTACGAAATGAATCATTGTCTGTAGAAAATCTTTCACGCGATAACATTAAAATTTGTTGGAAATTAATTAGACCATCTGATGCCCGCAGTTTCATTTGCATCCCAAAGGTCTTTTTGAGACAGAAGGTAGCCTATGTCCTTCTCGAAGGTTCAATTTATTTCTATACCGAAATTCATTATAATAGATTCAATCGTTTAGGCGTGAAGACGTAACACAAACAGAACGAGTTATTTTCGCATTTCATAATATTAAGTAATTAGCTTTACCCGCGGCTTCGCTCGCGTTGATGTCTTTAAATAACTGTCAAAGTTAATCATTATAATTCAAAAGTAAATAAAATAAGGAAAATTGTACAAACGCACTTTAAATGTTTGACACTGATCCATTCCCAACATGATCTAAAGAAACATAAACAGAACATACCATCCCGCCTGTATTCCCCGAAAGGTTAGGTAGAGGTGTACTATTGTACTCCCAGGGTTCGTATGTTTAGGTCCTTTCATATGGCCTATTGCCATTAACCGGGCACAAATCCAAACTCCACGCTGCTACTGAGAATTTTATAGAAAACCCAATAACACTGCTCGACCTGGGAATAGAACCCAGGGCCTCCAGCGTAGCAACTAGCAGTCGCGCATAAGCAATTCTAAGGAAACAATTAGAAAAACATCTCCAAATCTACCTTTGAAGAAGGGCTCATTCTTATCCTTGATCTTCTTGGGAGGCAGCTGCAGAGGTTCGTGTTTGATCTGGCGCGGGAAGCAGAACATCAACGTCGATAGGAGTACGATGAAACCGGCTATAAACACCATGCCTGCGAAAACAAAGCAATAATTTAAGCCATATTATATTATTATTATATATTATTATTATTCTTATATTACGAACTAAGGGGTTAATGAAATTCTGGACTGGCAACGAATCTTATCAATACTCGCTTATCCTGTGAAGGAAAACATCGTCAGGAAAGCTGCGGCGGCGTATAAAGTCTACCAACCAGCATTAAGCCATCGTGGTAGCCAAACCCCTCTCAGTCTTGGAGACCCGTGATCAGCAGTAGGTAAATACGTTGATGATGATGAATGAACACGAAACAAAACAAAAACTTGACTAAGATTTGGAGAAATTTAACATCATTGAACTTCCGAAGACCACTATAGAACTATAAAATGCCTTCAACCAGGAATGTACGATATATTTCATAGTTCATGATATAATAGAGATTAATGAAACCACTACATTATAGTAAAAATATTCTCAATCACATAAAAAAAAACATTCACGGCTCGACAAAAACAAATATTACTTGTGGCATCTCGTCACACATAATTTGGATAATAGATGAGCGGGCCAAAGATCAAAATATTCAGTTATGAACATCGCACAGTTTTTACGATAATTTTGATGTTTGACGTGTTAAATATACACCTACTTGAAAGACTGTGACGTATGGAGTGATGTGGGCGTAAACGTCTACCAAAGGGCCATTCAACTACTGTTTAGGTACACATACGATATCTAATAAGTTTATAACAGTCTCTATAATGTGCTCTTGTATTATCACAGTCGCAATAAAACGGTGTACAAACAAAGTCGCAAGAGGCTTTCCATAATCTAATGAATAGCTTACACAGTAGCATCGTTTTGGCAAATAAAACGTATTAAAAGGAAATCGAAATCATTGACTCGCAAAAAATATAGCGAGCAAATACAATTTATGGCTAGCACATATGGACGAGTCATTCATTGTTTATTGAAGACATCAGCAGGATCGCTTTATGGAAAATTCTGATTATGGCAATTATCGAGGCGGCGAGTGAGAAATGCTCCTTTCAATAGCACTAATCCGTTTGCGGTTGTCAAGAGATTACCTCGAATGTGTGGAATATTTTGGCCTCTTCGAGGCGCCGGTGCGAGACCGATCCGCACGAAATAATATTATAATGTAAGTATGTACATGTATGTCTAAGCGTTTAAGACCTTGCTACGTAAACTTTGATAGAAGTAAACTGCGTAATCGTCAGAGCCAAAAAATGTTTGTTGGATACCATTGTAGGAAGTTATCCTAAACTGGCAATTGTCAAAACCAACGATCATAACTCATAAAACCTTGGATACGATCAAAAACAATTCCAATAGATTCAAACAGAAAACATTTGCGCGTTCACAAGGTCGCCCGGTCGTCGTTCAGTCAAGGGCGTTCGCTAGACACGGTAGGTATGGACTATGGATACACAAGCCACGCAGCATTGTTTACCACGCTCAATGTGAGATTAAACGAAGCATAAGTCGGAGCGTCTAATGCATTTTGGTAAGTTGAGATTTACAGCGCGGGTCGGTAAGAGAAGACGAAGGTCAAGAGAACCGGTTTAAAAGTAAAAGTGAGCAAGGCGTCGGTCGCGTGTCCACCCACTAAATCCTCATTACGGACACCGACGACGGCATAATTGTCGGCAACAAGGCGCGCAGCCTTGGCCGTGACCGGCTGTGGATAGAACGCTTATTTTAGCTGTGGTGACGCAGCGTGATGTAAGACGCGTTATATAACTAGAAGCGTGCGCCCGCGCCGCCGCCGCAGCGTGACGCCTGCATAGAAAAAAGCGAAAGCCGACTGTAAATTGCATCGCGCACCATTCTATGACACCACATCATGATGCACGTTACATCGCTGTTTTAACATACATCTAGTAATACTCCCTTATTTTTCTTGAAGTAATAATTATGCAACCGAGTAATGTGTTCGTCCTTTCCTGTGCTTTCGCAGAAACAATTACAATGCAATTGAGCCGCTATTGGAGTCAGCTTGGGGAAGTAATGAGCGGTGATTAACATCTTGCAACATACGACCTGTATGCTCATTATCCCTTGAGAAATGTTCTTAAAATAATGTTAACGTCAAAAGTAGCTATACTATTATTATTATTTTATTATGTTCATTTGGACGACTGCGTCTCAAAATATAAAATAATGTAATCAAAGCTAATTAGTAAGTAGCGTTCTTCAAATAGAATTAATGTTAATTGTAAATGTAATTACATATCAAACCACGATTAATATACAAATATTGGTTTGCGTTAACGACATTGGACTTTGTGTCTTTGACACATGATTTAGGTAGACTTAAATACACCTCAAAAGGGCCAGGAAACAAGGAAGACGGTATAAAAGGCTACATAACTACTCTTTAGAATAGTGTACCCGTTTTCAATACGAATACATCACCATAATTTGCGATTCTATTAGAGACAATCAGTTTGTGAGCCATAGCCGCCAATTTAGGCTTTCAACCGACGCGTCAATGACTCAAAATGTCCGTTAAATAAACTTATTAAAATTCAAAACTCCATTCATAAGCGTAGCGTTGGAACAATCAGGAAATACGCAGAAATCATTCAATGCGTATTCGCGAATTCAATACGTTTGCAGTCGAGACACGCTTGCAGCAGTTTTCTACCGCGACACGACTCAGAAACCACTTCCTAAAAGTATTTTTTGTTCAAATTTGAGCTTTAATTCGAAGATGTTAGGGTGTGATGTGCGCTTTGTGGGTGGTAGGATGAAAGTTGGTTTTGTTTACACGCATTCGGTTGGTAGGCAGGTCACAAACGTGCTTTCTTCGTGGATTTTGCGCGCAAATCTGTGCAAGTGCTTCGCTAACGGTAGATGAGTGTTCCGCGTTGGAATGTCTGCTACTTCGATTTCGTTGTAGTACAAACAGGTCATAGTTGTGTTACAATCTGGAATATCCAGCCAACGATTATGCGAAAATAATTTCCTCCCGTAAAAATATATTGGAAACTTACTTCTGGAATGGGAAATTGGAGCTCTATTCTATATAGAAACCTGATGTTACATTAAAAAGAGATTTTTTCTTTTGTACTAAATTAATTACCCTGCAGTGCCTGTAGTGTAAGAAATATCTATACCATTTCAGGTATCATATTTACCACCCTCAAGACCTGGCTCTTACACTTCATAGAGAACTACAGCGCTTACGGCTCCCACCCACTTTTATCGATTTTCTGTAATGTGTTTACACAGCAGTAAAAGGTGAAGCAGCCATTCGTTTACTTTTGTTTGTTCAAGTTTATAGTTTATTTTTATATTACCAATTGTTGTTAAATAAATTCAAGTCGTGCTCGTGCGAATACAAAAACCTTATTTTATAGGTTTATATTTTGTTTCCAACCATCATGCCCAAAGGACTTCAAGTCAGAAATCAGTACAAAAATGACGTCTATTGATTTACTAACCTAAACAGCCAGTTGCTTATACATGTGTATAGGAAGCAACTGATTGTTTGTGTATTGCATTTTGAGAAAATGATAGCCTATTAAAATTTGGCAAGAATCAAGATTGGATCTTAAGGTGATCCTTATCAAAATCGGTTCAGTGGTTTAGGCGAGAAAAGGACACAGATAAAAAGATAGAGTTCCTTTCGCTTTTATAATGTTATAGTATGAATAAACTTAAGAATGCTCAAAATAGATATGCAATAAAATAATTGATTTAAGAATAACGTTAATAACGTTCGAAACCAAAGAGAACTGGCAAGAAACTCCATATTCCATGATGTCACAAAAAAAAAACAATCTTACTTTTTTAAGAACTACAAAAATAGACGGCTGTTCAGAGAAAACATCTGCATCTGCTGCATTCTATAAGAGGCAAAGGTATTCACTATTCAGTGTATGACAATTAATGCGTTTGTAGGGACGTGCGCTGTGAACTTAGTGCAACTCTGCAGCTACTTAATTATGAATGGATATTATGCCAACGGTTGTAACCTGTTGAAGCCTAAAGTTAAAGAAAAAGTCTACCTCGTCGAGAGAATGAGAAATTATATATCCATATAGACCAATTAGTTTAAGTAAATTACCCAAATATTCTATAAAAAAAGTTGATGACGATTCAGTGAATAATTCATACCTATAGGTAGGATACCTAGGTGTTTAGGCTCTGGATAGTTGCCCCACGATAAAGGAGAAAATCCTAGCGTGGGGAAATGATAAAAAAGGCCACAACCTTGAAGATTACTTACTTCGATCTTATATGTATATATCTAAACGATATATTGCTGTCAACTTACGTCACGTAATGAACTATTATTATCTTAAATACTAGTACTGTTTGCATCTTTTTCTAAATCCAGAAATGTGACTAATACGGAAATGTTATTGAATATCTAATGCTGAGTATAGATACCGTTGAAAATTGGTACAAATTAATAAGATACGACTACTCACCCAGCCACCAAGCGCCAACCCACCTCGGGTCGCTGGAATCAAAGCCTGGGGTCAGCAGGGGGTCCACGTACACCCTGGTGCAGAGAGCTCCTAATAGGAACCCGAGAGCAGGCCCAATCACCCTGATGCCGATGGTGATCGCTGTTGACAAAGGAAACACTAAGTTATTTACTTATTTATATAAATAAAAAAAATTAAGACTGCCTCATTATTCTAGTGGTCTCAAGCGCGACTGCTACACTAGAAGTTCTGGGTTCTCAGTAGCAGCTCGGAGTCTGGATTTGTGCCCGGTTAATGGCTATAGGCTCGCCCCCTATAACATGAGACCTAAACACACCGGCGAACTGTGGATGTACATTAAGTACGCCTCTGCCTAATCCTTCGGGGAATAAAGGCGTGATGGTATGTTATGTTATGTATAAAGAATCCTGACTAACTGACTGACTGACGTATCAACGCACAACCGAAACTATAGGAGCTAAATCCCTGAAAGTTTGCATGCAGGTTTCTTTTGCACTGTACACGAGCTCTAAGAAAAGATTTTTGGGAATTCAACCCCTAAGAGGTGGTGAAAAGGGGGGTGGATATTTTTATAAAAGTCCGTCATTTTTAGCGGGTGAAACCGCGGGGTACAGCTAGTCCTTTAATAAAGACTAATTTTATCTCAGTTAGCTAAGTTTCCATTCATTCCTACATAAAACAGCGCTCTTGAGACAGACTCAACTTGACTCAGCTTCAGACTTGGAAAATATATATAATGAAGGGAGAAAAAGAAATCCGAGTACTATAAAGAATAATAATCGTTTTACACCACCCAGAAGACTAAGTACGTTATAATGATATGCAATCAAGACGAAGTTACTAATGTTCATATGGTACAACAAACAATGTAATTAATTACATATGTTGCTCTCACGAGGTATTAAATAACATTACGCTGGCAGATTCTAGTACTATTACGGCACTTACACACGAAACGAATACATTTTCCAATGCACGCATCACTGAAACCACTCTATTGCACGAAACTGCAACGCATCATACAATGTAGTATAGCAACACCGAATTAATTCGAGGAAATATTGTTATCGGGTCACTTAATGACGTAGTAAATATTAATGTGCATAATCGGTGAAGCGGAGATGGTCGTTATGCAAATTGAGATGGACTCTCGCACACGGAGGCGACCGCAGTCGTTTATCTCAATAGGGCTAGGGCTCTGGGGCTAATTGAGGGCCATTGAACTCGCACAACAAATTATCGTATGAGGAATTGCCGCTGTCAACGATCGCTGCACACAGCTACTTCATGATAGAACGAAAGAAAAACGGACGCACTGCGAGCTCGGATGATTACTGACATTATTGTAGCAAGAGATGCTACTAACCTTTTTAGAGCCTATAAAATTATATTACTATCATCCACAGCAATATTATAAATGCGTAAATTCTCTTACATTTTCATGCCTAAACTGCTCAATAGATTTCGATAAAAATAAAAGGTGATAGATTGCATCCATAGAACCGATATAGGCTACCTGTAGGTATGTAATTTTTTTTTGAATGTGTCCTTTTGGGACACGAGTGAAACCGCGGGCAACAGGTAGTAACATTAAAGAGCAAGCACCTAATTTAAATATATTTTATTGAGGAAAAATAATGAAGGGACACGCCGCAAACCGAAGACGAATCATCCGACGCGGGTGGACCTGCCCGAAAAGAACTGTCCCAAATTTCGAAATTAAATTAAAACCTGTTATAATAAAATAACAAAGGACCGTTGCAGGGTGAGTGACCGAAAAACAATCAGGTACTTAGGTCCCGAATGTAATCTTTCCCAGAACCCAACCGCATCGCTTGCCAAAAAATGGACGGGCGTGCGTTCAGCTCGCGTGCTTCACGTTCAACACAAAATAAAATATACGTTCCTATCATCATCATGCGCTTTTGTAATAAATAATGGCCTCTTCAGGATCGGTTTTCAAAACGGCCAGTGTGCGCGTCTCGGTACAAGTTTTTATTATGTAGGTACACTCGACCTGACCGGTTCTGGTGCATCATTAACATCGTTCAAGAGCTACTCCCTCGAATTAACGCTCAGTGATTGTCAAAAAATGACGAACTGCATCATTAAAATGAACCCGGTAGGCAAACGCGGTTAGGGTTCGGTATTTCATGTATTTTTTAAGTGCGCACGGTTTTTTGTTTAACTTTAGCATGCGAGATGAGTGTGCCACCCTATCTGCTGTCAGTTAACTGTAATAATATTGACAAAAACATAAATAAACTGATATGAAAGGCGCAGGGCTCGTTGAGATAACCTTGTCAAGCTTGCCTCTGTAAATAAGGTCATCAAAACTCGCCGCAGGCGCAGCTACAATCACCACTGTTACGTCTAATAGGTATAAAAAAACCAAGAACACATTGAACGCATCCTTTTGGAAAAAATAAGATGTCAATTATTAGGATCGTCTAGGCATGCCTAAATTAAGTGTCCGACAAGTTCTATAGAATTCTATTTATAAACTAACATAACATTATCACGCCTCTACTGCTGCTACTGACAATTTTTCCAAAGATGAACACCTAGGACAGGTGTTTATCTTTCCCTCCATTCCATCATTCCTAAATTGTATTGCGACGCCATTATACATTATTTATTATAAGAGCTTATATCGCCACTATCTTGATTGGTCGTGAAATATAGTTAACTTTTCAAATATTTCTTCAAATTACCCACAGCTAATTCGCAAAACCAGAGACTATCATCATCACTGCCAGTATATTATTGTGCCGACTGGCACAATAATATTCGCCAGTCACGATATTTATAATGGAATAGGAACACAATTCCTAATCGGTGCTAAGTTCATTGCTCTTTCAGATGCAAAATCATTTTTAGAAGTATGACTAATTCGTTGGAAACCCACTATGTATATAGTGTGACAATTCCAAGAAGACACCTGTCCAAACAAATATACAGGAAATAGTTTTGAAGCCATAAATAATAATCAAACACAGTGTAAACGAGGGAAAACAATATGACGTCATAAAAAGTTTCAATCAAGCATCGTGTGTTATCGATAATAGCAACTGACATAATGATATCTAATCTGACATACGTAATCTAATCTAGCGATGTTGCAAGATAACTGACCTATGACAACCACAGCAACAAATGATTGGATGGAATGGAGCGCAATTTGATAGTGCACTCGCAAAAAAGTTGCATAAGGTACACATTCGCAACAGTTCGCAACGTAATAACGAGGTAATTTTCTCGTCCATACAAGGCGTAATTAATCGCAATCAGATTGCAAACCGATAGTACGATCAAGAAAAAAGTATTCCAATAAAATACGTGCATTTCCTGTAACTAATAATTGATAGCATTTATCATGCTTGATTGGGGTCGCAGATTGGTTTTCTTTGGGAGTTCACAATATTGATACAAAGTAATTAATCATAATTATATTTTAATATTCAAACCTTTTTAACAATTTTGGGATAAATCTCTAGTGTTAGGATTAATTAATTAGCATCCGAATGCGTTTATTTACTTACAACATTAACCCAAATAAACATAACGCAGTATTCTCTGAAAATGTCATGAATCACATTTTTTTGAAGAAAAGACAATATTTTATGAGGAAAAAGTCTCGAACGGACTGGTCGTATCAAAATATGTAGTATTGGATATATTAGAACCTCTTGGGTACATCCTTATTACTAAATTATTGTAAAGGTTTTCTAAAGGATTTTTTTATAGACTAGATGCAATCTAAATGTAGCGACTGTCGAACTGTGTTGCAAAATTATTTCCTTGACATACCGTTAATCAGAAGTAAAAGTAAATGAACTAGGCCTGACATTTGAAGACATACACAAGAATAAATAACCAAGTTTATGCCACTTTTAACGACCGATGGCATAATAATCTGGGTCAAATGACATCCGGAAGAGCAAAGAGCTTAGGCAAGGGCTTACACCAGAATGTAAATATGACCATAAAAGCACAGCACCCGAGACAACCTACATTCTACAACATTATTTCAATGATAGTGATGCACCTGAAATATGAGATGCACCACGAACGACACAACCACTGTCGTGTTCACGACAGTAGTTCCTACAACTAAACTTACGAACATTGGACAGAGATGTATAATTTGCCCCAAGCACCAATAGGGAAGGCAAAGACATTCCAGAAAAACCCGTAGAAAATATCGAGGAAGTGGCTCGACCCTTCCCGAACGGTGAGCGTGAGTAACAAAATTAGGGCAGCGTCAGTAAAGAACCAGACACAGCGAGACGCCGAGACACGCACTGACATCAACGAGCTGAAATTGTCGCCGCGACGCGTCGGTACACTGACACACTTCTCTAACCATCTACTGAAATAGCAATTGCACACGTTTTACTGCACAGGGCTTCAGTAACGGGGCAAATGGTCCAGTATTGAATTATAAATGAGAAGATATTAAAGATTCTATTGATGAATTTTGAACACAGTCGCTATTGAATAGTGCAGTGAACTCGGAAAGACTTAAAGATGTATAACCCGCTTTGAATTTTGTAGAGTAAGAATTCGGCTGTGATATAACATCCGCCTAGACGGTAATATCAGCACTAAGATCAGAACAAGACAGAATAATAATTTAAGCTATGACAAAATAGGATGTGAATCTAGTTTCTTCGTAAGAAAAACAAAGCACAAGGAAAACAAGTGCGAAATATTCTCGAATACAATCGCTAACTTACCAATAGGAACCAAGTCAAATTCCATTTGATTACAATTTGAAATTGCATAGTTAATGACACAACTTTTATAAAACCTTTAGCTGTATTGTAAACGTTTATCTACTATATCGATATGATATGAAACGGGAAATACTTTTTTATTATCGTTACTTGAAAAATATTTGATCATAAAGATGTTAATTGCATATGTGAACATAATTGAGTTTTGAGGGTATCTCGCGATTGAACGGACGTGTGCATTGTGGTGTATTACATATTACCAGTGAATTTTTGTAGTTTTTAACTACTAAATGGGTACAAAATGTGCCGGCTGTGATGCCGTGATCAATAATATTTTGTTTATGGAATGTTCACAAAAAATATGTAGCAAGTTATACCATCTCAAGTGTATCGCCTTGTCGGATGAAAGGTTTGAAGCTTTATCAGAAGATTATAAAAGCAAGTGGGTTTGCCCAGAATGCATAAGCACTATGCCGAAGCGCGATAACACAGATACGCCGGTTCGAGGTAACATATTAATGAATAAAACCTTTACACCGAGTAGCTACGTGAACACGCAGCGCGGGCGAGTAGACTCGAATGAATCAATCATGATTGACAACGAATGCAAAATACTAGAGGAGATGCGGATGTTTCGCTCAGAGATGATATCTAGACTGGATGATCAAAAGAAGGAGTATGCTTTGCTCCAAAGTAGATTTGATAATACGGAAACAGAATTACGAGAACTAAGAAAAATAATGCAGTTAGTTCAAGAAAAGGCAAAAAAAGTTGAGAGTTTGGAGACACAAGTTAAGCTATTAACAGAAAAAAACAAACAACTCGAAGCGAGTATTACTAGTAAAAGTGTTATTTTGGAGAAAAAAGAATCTAGTCAAAGTTCTAAAACCCCCACGGTATCATTTGCAAACGTATTAAAACAAAACCAGAAGCAGGTAGTTAGTGAAAAAGCTAAAGAGGAATGTGTGGCCACGAAATTGGTGAATAGAGATTTACACTTACAAAAAACACAAGAAAGTAATATTCAGGATAAATCAGTTTCTGTTAATTTTACTGAAGAAAAACAAGAGACTGAAAAGGAAGAAAATTGGGTAACTGTTAATAGAAGGAAAAGTCGATATCCTAACAGGGAAGTAAAAAGAGGAGGGAACTTAAATTTAAGTGAAATTCAAGGGACCGAGCGGAAAAAATTCCTACATGTCTGGCGGTTGCAGAAGGAGACCACAGTAGAAAATTTACAGAAGTATATAAAAAAAGTCTATGGAACAGAAGTACCGGTTACTGTAGAGAAAATAAATCACAAGACTGAAAGGGATTATGCGTCCTTTATTATAGGGGTCCCTGAAAGTGAATACGATAAACTATGTAAACCGGAAAATTGGCCAGTAAGCATTGAGTACTGTGAATGGGTGTGGTTTCGAAAATTTCAGAACACCTCAAAAATACCCCAGTAAGAATATTGAGATATTCTATCAGAACGTAAGAGGATTACGCACAAAATTGGACGACTTTTATATAGGAGTATCATCCTCAAATGCAGACCTTTTTGCAATAACGGAAACGGGCTGCAATGCTTCCATTCATGATGCAGAAATTATTCCACCGAGATACACTATATTGCGATGTGACCGCGCGGATGGGCGCAAACACGGAGGCGCGTGTCTCGTGGCCACACCGCGCTTTGAGCTGCGCAGAGTGTCAACGGGTGATATAAACATTGACAATCATATGTTCGAAATTGTTAGTGCTACCGTGTATCTTCGAAGTAGATTTTTGTTTTTATTGTGTGTAGTTTATATTCCACCTAATAGTAATGAGAATGAGTATATGTTATTATTTAGTATAATCGAACAGTATTGTAATAGTTACAGTGAAATCATGGTGATAGGTGACTTCAATTTATATTCTTGTTCATCTTATGTGAGTAATTATTATGAATATTTTGCGACGTATTGTGGGTTCACTCAGTGTAATGCAATAGGGAATTGTAACGACCGATGTTTGGACCTAGTGTTGTGTAATTTCGTGGAGGGTGAGAGTGTGGTGGTGCGCGCGGCAGGGGAGCCCCTCGTGTCAGTGGACGTACATCATCCACCGCTTGAGTTATCGGTGAGGGCGCCTCGCGGTCCAGTACACCAGGGCCATGCGGCGCGCCCGCATACAGGTACGTATACAAGTACATCTGACGAATACACACACGTACTCCCTGTATGGAACTTTAATAAGGCGGATTTTTATTCACTGTATTCTTCAATAGCAACTGTAGACTGGACTCCTATGTTTAATTTAAATTTAGAGATGAGTTTGGATTTTTTTTATAACATAATTAATTCTATTATAGATAACTGTGTCCCCAGAAAAAAGCGAAGTCGTGTAAACTCGAGGTACGTTTACCCCGAGTGGTACACTGTTGAAATAATTCGCGACATAAAATTAAAAGCTTTACTTCATAAACAATATAAGGCTAGCATGCAAATATGTGATTACGAAGCATTCGCTCGGTGTAGGGCAAAGGTTAAGAATATGATACAAATAGCGAGCCAGAAATATAAGCATCGAATACAAAATGAATTTCAGAAAAACCCAAGATCTTTTTGGAATTATGCTAAGGAAAAAAGAAATAAGAGGAATCCACAAAATATTCTAAAGAATGGGGTGGTGCTAACTGATGACCAGTGTGTCAGGGAGTTCGCTGAGTACTTCCAGTCAGTGTATAGTACAGAGCGAGCGGAGCTTAATGTGAGCGCTGCGGTAGAAGCAGCCGGCAGTGAAAATGGAGCAGCGAGAGTTCACCTGGACCGACTGCAGTTGAAGGATGTGCAACACGCACTAAGTCAACTCAAGCCAAAGAAATCCGCGGGACCGGATGGCATCCCGCCATACATCTTCAGGGATTGTCGGTCAGTGTTGGCTGAGCCTTTGCTCTACATATACAATGTTTGTCTAAGTACGGCTAAGTTTCCAAACAGGTGGAAATTAACCAGAGTCGTACCAGTACCGAAAGGAGGTTCGGGCTCAGGAGTTGATAGTTATAGACCTGTGGCTGTTCTATCGACGCCGGCAAAAGTATTAGAATCTGCAATTCACAGTAATATACTCGTGCAGGTGAACCCACAACTTTCGGATGCCCAACACGGATTTAGACCAGCTCGAAGCACCACTAGTAATTTGCTTAGCTATATGGCTGAAGTAGTTCCTGTAGTGGATGGTGGGGGTCAAGTCGACGCTGCTTATTTTGATTTTAAAAAGGCATTTGATTTAGTCAATAATGATGTCCTGCTCAAAAAATTAGCAGAAGTCGGTTTCACCCCCCAATTACTATTATTATTTGCCAATTACATGACAAATAGGCAGCAGTATGTCGAGTACAAGGGGCTTAAGTCTAAGCCATATTTTACAAGATCTGGGGTAAGTCAGGGCAGCAATCTTGGACCCCTGGAGTTCATAATAATGATTAACGATCTACCCAGGGTTGTCCAGAATGCTAAATGCTTATTGTTCGCCGATGATTTAAAACTGTCCCTTGCTGTAAATAACGCGTGTGACTGTGAGAAGTTGCAGGAGGACATAAACAGAGTAGTGAACTGGAGTAAAGACAACCTCTTGCAGTTTAATGACTCGAAGTGTGTCACAATTACTTTCAGTCGATCGCGCACACCCCGCCTGTACAATTATAGACTCGATGGTACGCCGATAGTTAGGGTCAAAGAAGTGAGGGATTTAGGTGTTACTCTCAACACAGAGCTGATGTTTCGTGATCACATTGTGAAATGTTGTAAAAAGGCATACAGAAACCTGGGTTTCACTCTCAGAACGGTACATGACTTCACAAATATTAAAGCGATCATAGCCCTATATAACGCTTTGGTTCGAAGTCAACTAGAATGTAATGCAGTTATCTGGGCCCCACATGAGATTAAATATAGTCTCATGTTGGAGCGTGTACAGAACAAATTTGTCAGATACCTATATATGAGGTATTACGGTGTATATCCATTTTACCCTTTAATGTATCCCACATTATTTATTTTGGGTATGGTCGGATATAGCGAACTGAGGGTCAGGAGGGAACTCACACTCGTTTCGTATATATTTAAAATAATCAGGGGTAAGATGCATAATGCAGACATACTGGGTCAGGTGAACTTCTGTGTCCCGAATAGGTACGTGTGGCGGCGCCGCCAGCCACCCCTGCTGGTGGTGCCGCACGGCCGCACCAACCTACTGGGGGAGGCGCCGCTTACGCGCGCGCTACGCACTCTCGTTCTCATAGCCAATGAAACGGACTTATTCACCTGTACACTGAGTGAATTCACAAGGGTAGCACTATATATCATATGTTATAAAACATAGGTTATAACACCAAAAATAGATATTATGTATATTTTTAGGTACACCATCGCATTAGGTTTAAACCTGTAATGATGTGTGAAACTGTTGGAAATAAATAAATAAATAAATAAATAAATAATATTTATGTAACAAATAAGTTTGCTAACGCTTAACTTGATTGTATTATCTATTCCTTGTAGAGCAAAAAGGAACTATAGTTTATACAGAATTCTTCTTATTTCCTGTCTTGCTCTTTTTTATTTGTGTCGGGTGGTTATGGTCCAAGAATATGCAACGATAGCCCGTATCGTAATCAGTAGCGCTATTGGGGTCAGTTATAGTAAAGGAGCTAGGGATAAGGAGGATAAGTTCTAAGTGTGGTACGGTCTACCGGGGGGAAACGCAATTAGAATGGACTTAATTTGATGTTATAATTTTTGATGCTAGACTTACTCTGAAGGTTTCCTCACACACCATTAGCTTGCAAAATATGATGTTTTAACCTTTAAATTATCTTTTTTATTTACACATCTTTCCCACAATGTGACGTATGGATAAATTCATTACCCCATTGTGCCCTACTCACCGTACCTAACACATAAGGTCACGATCACACGTAATAATTGACCTAAATAATCCGCACTACACTGGTATCAATCAATGAGTATCCGTGCGCACTGTGCCTTATTTAGGTCGGCACTTTAAGTGAATTGAATTTAATTGTTTAATAGATTAATTAGCGTAATGTGCTGCGTGTTATTAAATAATGTTTCCTTAATTGCACGCATTGTTGCGTGAACTGATTACGATTAAGATTTAGGATTATTGAAGAATAAATTGCTGTTTTTTTTTTGTTTAAAAAAAACGTTGCCCCACACTAGGATTTTCTCCTGTATCGTGGGTGCGTTTACAAACACAAATTCTCACAAACACAAACACCCAGACCCGGAACAAATACCTGCAGATCATACAAATATTTGCTCCGTGTAGGGATCGAACCCCACAACACGTTACGCAGAAGCCGATCGCTGAGCCGCTACGCCAAACGTGTCGTCAATGTTATTTTTCAGGCAGAGCATGAAAGCGATTTCTGGAATGCGACCTAGACATCTGTCTACGTCTGTAGCTAATGTGGATTGTCACAAAATCATTTTGGAAATTGAAAGGGTGTTTTTACCTAGAAGTGATTTAGCCTGTAACCCATGTAATAGGTAGAGATTGGATTTTAGCCAACTATGCTCTAACAAAAGTGATTTAACATAAAACTTTTCCAGCTACGAATTTTAATTTGAGCATGCTCGGTTAATGGCAATAGGCTTGCTTTTGCATGGGACTTGAACATATCGGCGAACTGACGGTAATTAAACAGTAATACACAACAGCAGTATTCCTCCAGCTAACTCTTTGGCGAATACAGACGAGATTACCTATATGAAAAAAATCCGTACGCGCTAATGTTTGTTTAACTTATTTTGTTTTTAGTCTAAATTATCGTAATTAAGTATTTAATTTTTCGTTCGTTTCGTTTAACATCATCTAAGGTTAGAAATAGTTGTACGCATGCTCACTATAATATGGATGGCTATAGTACCTACTGTTTAACGCTGATGGTCAGCCACACCGAGTCGGTAAAGCCCAGAAAACATCTTGACCAAGAAAAGAGAGATGACTAGAACAATAGAGTATGACAGTGCATACTACGCTGCACTAGCTGTCCCTTTCATTCATTGTTCAAGTTATTTGCCGCTCACTATACGAAGACTGTCAGTCGGCGCGTCCGCGGCCGACGGCGCAACACTATTTTCAGCCTTACACTCATAAAATTCATTGCACAATATAAAACCTTTTTAGCATTTATATGGCATTCTATAAAGATATCGTGTTCCTTAAATACAAGATAAGGAGAGCACGCAATTCAAAAGGGTACATTGAATGCGTGTCGCGATAATTACTGGCCCACATAAAACAAACGAATACCTATGGAGCGTTTATCTAATCATTGGCAAGTTCACTAGATGAAACATTAATGTAAGTTATCAGGACAGTTGTAAAGAAAACACGAGCTTGCTCTCATTTTGAGAACAGAGGACCTTGTATGTACGTCAGAAATATCCTCCGCCTAGGTACCTATATAGGTCGGGTCAAGTGCAAGTTAACATCCTTTAGAAAAGAATACAATCAACCTACAGTTCAGAAATAAATAACTTTACTGAGTGAAGATTACCACTGTATGATATACATTACACTCTTTCTTACCTACCTTTTACGTAGGTACCTAGGTACAAACTACAGAATGCCACTTGCTAAAACTCTTACACACTCCTGCTGCGTTCACGTTCATACATCTTCAAACATACCCGACAGTTGCTGAAACTACGCATCAGACCTTTTGAAGGACTTCACCAATTAGGTGGGAGCATCCACTGACATTCACCTCATATACATACATAATATGCCATGTTTTCATCGCGTATGTGGAATGGGGCACGTCATCCACTCGTATGGTATGCTGTACCTATTTATACCAATTTATCGATGAAGTGCAAAAAACAGGTTTTTTCTGCGAACTTCTCAGTAGCCACTCTATGGGACCTAAATAAATCACAAGTGCACCATCCTCTTTAATTTAAGAGCCCAGCTCTTGTCGATGGAGCAATCGCTACTGTTCTGTATCTTCTGCTTTCCGTTTTACCTCTTGATACGACTCGATCACCACACTTTCCTTTACTTGTTCCACAAAACTTCGTCTGGGTCTTCCCCTTCTTAGATTTCCTTAAATTTTATCTTCTAGTATAGTTCTAAAGAAGACACGGCGACTTCTTTAGAACTAGTGCACCGTGACTAAACAATATTACAGTTCTGGCTAAATCATCGAATACTATGTTCGATTATTCATGTAACTATCTCTCCAAGTAATCATTAACAGTGATAATGTATAAACTAGAAAAAATTGTTTAAGTATACTAAAAAGAATACTGCCTAAATTGCCTAGATTCTTTGTATATACTGACGTCACGCGCGGGAAAAAACTAAAGCTTAGTCGGTCCGTAGCTAAGACCACACAACATGAGTCAATGACATCTATATTGCAAATATGAAAATCATTTTTATGCACCAATTTATTTGTACAAAAATAGTCGCCGTACGTGTTTAACAAAATCGTTACAAGGCCGCTACGATACTAGTAGGCTAGGGCCCCATTGTCAGCGGAAATGAACGCACTACTGTAAATTGTGCAAATTATCACACTGTTCTTCCTAATACAGCTAGTTAAAATTAAGTTAAGTAATTCCATAATATTGTAAGTAAACATGATTTATTAACGTGTACTCGACAACCTGCTACCTTTATACACATGTCTACAGCTAAAGATTGCAAATACTATATGATTTTGAGTGGCTATACTGAAGGTGAGAAAAGCCACATTTATGCAATTAATTAGGATCTGAAAATTAGTAAGTAGTGTTATGTTTACTATATTCAAAAGTCAACAATTCTGTCACGCATTAGCACTTTTTTCCTGTGTAGTAATAGAGAATATTATAATTTGCGGTGGGTGAGGAGAAAGTATGTCGCGACTCAATGTTATCAGAATCGCCCTTTGTTATATTAGAAAGTACAGCAGTAGGTACAACACAGACAAAATTTAATCGATCAATAGCTGATGATGTGTTGCACTGTGCGCGTGTCTCTCACATTATTTCCATGGTACCCGCTTGTCGCGCACTATGGAGCCTCGCCCCTATGTTATGGTAGTGGTGCAGTAGACGCATTAGATACGACGCAGACACAACAATACCTACACACAACACTGAACAGTCCTGGGCGCCACTGAACGCGACACCCAAACATCTATTGTTTCCGTTTTATGCATTTTATTTTAACTCATGCCGTAGATTTGACCCAACTTTTTTATGCCTTGTACACGATCAGAGGCAAACAGTCGAAGTGCAATATTTAAAACGCATTGTTGTATTGTGCCCAATACCATAAATTTTACAATACATTGCAATATACACAGAATTTGGTGCCAACTGGGAAAATGTACTGCCCTCTACCTTGTGGTTAAGTGTACGAAATGAACAATCATATTGCAAAAGGATGTTCCGTACAAAATTGCAATTAATGAGAGTGCGGGATGCACTCCGAGTCGATTGTTAATTACGCAACGCGTCGGAGGGCGGCCGGCAGAGTACCTCGTAGGCGGGCGGTGGGCGGTGGCTATGATTTATGTACTTTTATGTGCCCATTTTATTATGAGTACTCGCAAAATGTTAATAATCAAATCGACTTATCTTAATCGATAGGTAATTACACCGAATTTATTTATGACATCATATATCACGCCTGTTTTCCCCGAAAGGTGAAACAAAGATGTACTTATTTACACCCACAGTACGCCGACATGCAATAAAGTTAACATAACATACCATCAAGGCTGTATTTCCCAAAGGGTTAGTTAGATACTTATATACATGCAGAGTTCACCGGTATGTATAAGTTCCATTTAACACAAGGCACAGGGCAAACCCATTGTCTGAACTCTGAAATGCCAATAACGACTATCTATTCAGCTTTTCTACTAGAAACAATTAAATTCGATCATAGCAATAACCATAAATATTCACTCACCCATGTAAAGTGGCGACTGCTTACTGCCGACGTTATCGTCCACATACGGAATGCCCAGCGTGGCGATACCGGTCTGACCAACGCCTACCACCAGCAGGCAGATAAACAGCCATGGAATGACGACGGCGGTAATCGATGACCGTGTCGTGGAACTCTTCACGTGAGCGGCGTCACAAAGGTCGGACGAGTTTTGGTAGGTGTAGCAGAGGGGTGCGGCGCCGGCCCTGTGCGCGTCCAAGTGCACGTCGAGTAACTGCGTGCCGTACAACAAGTGTGGCACCACGCAGCCGATCACGCCCACCGCCAGCACGAGCATCATGCACGCGATCCACCGTGGCCGGTGCCCTCGGCCCGCCAGGTACGTGAGGAACAGCGCTGTACATATCTGGCCAATCTCCGTCGCCGCCAGTAATGTTCCCGTCGTCTTTGACTCTACTTTGAACAGTTTTTCTACTGTGGTCGTCACACTGACAAAATAAGTGAGAAACATGCCCTGGAGCACCCAGCCGGACAGGAAGACCAGCATGAATACCCGCGTCGAAGCGAACACGGAACGTTCGCGGAGCGGCTGCGGGTGGGCAACGGTGTGTTTGCAGTCGAGGGATCCATTGTTATTTCCTGTCGCTAGGCGTTCCTGTTCTTCTGGTGTGGCTTCGACGCCTTTCATGTCGGCGTCCTCGGCCGCCGGGCCCGGGGTACCCGCCTCCCCACCCGCTGATGATACTGTAGAGACAGTGTTCGCCCTGTGACAATACAAAAGGAAATAATGTAAAACCAGATCAAATAGATCTCACGATGAAATCAAACTTTATTCCTAGTCAACTCACGTCATGATTGTCAGTGGAAGCGGAAACTGACGCGAATATTACACAACCCCCTAAGCTAACAAGTCTGTTACCGTCCGAGCGAAACCGAAACGCACGCTAAACACCGCTTAGGGCGACGCTTCCGGCTAACGGGACCAAAAATTCAGATTGATCAACGATCGCGAAAACAAGGAGTCGATACGATGCGGCGGTGGTGAATCGTACGCATACTTGATTGGGGAGTCGTTCACCCGAGTGCGAGGGATGGCAGGAGGCTGCGTGCGCGCACCCAGCGCGGCGGACACCGACTGCAACATGCAATTACTGGCGCAGCGCGCTGCACCCGCGAGCCCGCCCCTCGGCTTCTCTCCACACGGGGTTTTTATTGGCCGTCTATCTATTTTTTGTGCGGCACGCATTTACACACGATGAAAGCCGTCTGCGCGCCGCCCTTCACTGAAGATTCCCTCTCGTCTCGACACCACGGAATGTCTTTGTCTCATTGCTAGCCCGTACGATTTACATTCACCTAATTTAAACATACATTTTGCCTGGTGTAATTATTCAAAATTCCTGTCATACCCCTGAAGTTATAAACGCCTAAACCATTAAAATGGTAACGATTTAAGAAATTATATAAAATCTCTACGTACAGAGGTGGACGCAAACGCTAGGTTCGCAATAAAATCAACCGTAGAATATTAATGTGATCGACTCATACGGTTAACTGGACTTGCGAAACTCACCGATGGGGGCCGATGACCACCGGCGACACCGCAAACGACGCACTATTGCACTACACCGACCAGTTCCCAAATGAAAACTATTTTATTGATTCTACTAATTGTCAAGATAATTTTGTAAATGTTTTATTTAGGGGTGACGCGAACGACCCATATTTTTCACGTCTGATGGCAAATGAAGTGCACAGTAAACTGCATTCCGAGATAAGCCCACGAACTTGTGCAGTGGTCGAGCTATCGAGCAAGTGCTATCGCTCCAGTGATAACAGGACGGGCAAATATAATACTTACTTATGAAGCGGGTTACGCCGCAACAATATCATACAAAATGCCCTATTTCTCCTCAGTTTTGCCCCACTCCACCTACGTATAATGTATATACAACAAAGATAAAACAGAGTGTTAATTCTGAGAAAAATCGTCCGTTTTTGATATGCAGCCAAATTTAAAATGTATCTTCACTTGTTCACGTCGAACACACCTCGTAATATTAAAATATCGTCTGACTGACATTTCAACGTGGCATGTTGGAAATTGCAAAACGCTTAATGCAAATTTTTTGAGATAACAAATATGCAGTAGGTATTATTAAGCTTAAAATATAATCTTTGTAAAATATGAATACAAGTATTCATACGCAATCGATCTCTTAGTAAAGTGAACTCCAGTGTCCTAGGCAGCGTTGCGAGACGCCACGATCTAATTGGCGGCAATATTGTATGAAAGTCAACCCCGCACGCACATACAATCACATCGACGATACGAGGACGACGACTGACGATTTATTTAATCTCCCATCGCGATTGATTGGCAATGAAACATATGATGCGAGCAATCTATTAACATAAATAAATTGAATAACCTATCGCACTAACGCAACATTTATAAAAGACTCACTCATACTTAAGACTCGTATGGAAAACAGATAAACCGAATGCGTGTTAAGAAGAGGACAAAACGTTGCTCAACGCCGTGTCCTCACTTATAATTCAGTGACACAACAAAATGAACCACCAAAGAACTAATTCTACGTCAACCGTACCCGCATCAAAATTCATCTTCAACATAAAAAGAAACTGTTCGCTGTTTTTATTTCGGGAAAAAAACAAACGGACAACCGTGGTCTCATACATACATTTTGAAATTCATACAAATCGAAATTGATATCAAATTAAAAAGTTAAAGAGCGTACAAAAGGGGAGGCATCATAAATCTTGCATGAACATAATGAATAAAAAATAAAGGATGCGGTGAAATTTCTTGGAAAAATGTTTGTTGGTGAAGTAAGAACAATGATAAATTTAAGACAAGCAAAAAATATGATCAACAATCAAGGAACACAAGTCATAGTGCAGGGTGCACGCTAGTGGCGTGCATCGAAGACGACTATGATCATTCTATAAGTGAGAGGACAACGTGCGCGGTCAAGGTAAGTGAGCAGATACCTGTTGTCGATGACACTGTACACTCGACATTAATCTCCATTTTAAACCTAGTTTAATAACTTAAGGTACAATTTACAATAACGGTGGCAGACACAAATGAGAAAGACACTGAGTACTAACCAGCAGAGAAACTTCATTGTAAATCTGTGCAAGAACCTAGACCTAGTCTAGATAAATGATTGACATTTAAACTGTTGCTGAGGAACTCAATCTGGTATTATAAATGAAATCACGTCATATTCTAAGGATACGTTCATAGAGGACCTACGCTGTCCCTTCTTACGTTTAAAACAATGGACCAACCCTTGTCCTACGCGTATAAATATTTATCGTTTTACATGGAAAACAGATGCACCAACTAACTGGTCCTGACAGGTTACAATTGATAGCGTCATTTCAAACGTTTGTATATTTCATTTTAATTACTTATAGCCTTCAATATATTACATTTCCAACATTTCAGATTAAGACGAATGAAATTAAAGTAGTAAAGTTAATAACATTAAAAATAGGAATTACGCTATAAATATTCTCAGGGTTGACGATTTATACTGATCAGTGATCTATTAATTCGAATTCTCTGGCACTTATTACAGTATTATACAAAATGATATAACAATACAATTAATCATAGAAGAACATTTAGTTACGAGCGCTAAATATCTTGTAACAATGTTACTACAAACGGCGGCGGCGCTGCACAATATTAACTATTCAGAATTCACAGGTTTATTAATCAAGCGGAACCGGTCTCTTAGAGTACCAAACGTAAACATATGCCGAGGTGAGTAGGTACTAATAGGAAAATTTGTTGGGGTCTTAATTAAATTAAACCGGATTCGGCCCACTGGCTATTAATTAATAAGATTCATAGCTGTGCACTAAGCTAAGACTGATAATTACCGAACAAAGTAACAGATGAGGAATTACGTGCAAAACAAATGATCAGAACCCACTGGCCCGGCACAGTAGTTTGTTTTTTGCACAACATGTAATTACCGTGCGTAAATCATCTCTTTGTGGAGAATGTTTGTATTAAGAATATATTAGCATTTAAAATTCATATTAATTCGGTACGCTCCGTGTAGATTCCTACGAGCGAGTTCCAGTTATTTTAATTGAGTACAGTCCTTAAGGCTTATCCAATAATAGTTAATAACGCTTATGTATCTACTTACGTGACAACCGCTAGGACTCTATTTTGCAAATCAAATTCAACTTAATGCGTGATTAATTTTCAACAGCAGCTGTTAAGTGTCTATGAGACAAATGATTTATATGAACAGATAAGTGCACCGGTCGTAATTACTCGTAACCCATACCTAGATTTGCAACGAGATAACTACAAAGTTCAGTGACACTTATATTGCCAACGAATACCCAACCAATGGCCTCTTCAATATATGATGCGCCTCGTGATATATAGCGATTTCCAAATTGATAAATTTGCATGGAAGAGTCGCTTCACATAAAATAAAAATCGATAGCGAATAATGAACAGGATGTTAAGAGGATCTCAGAAATAAAGTAAAGCTTATTACTTCAAACCTGAATCCCAATACATATAAATAAATGCGAAATAAACGAGAGTCTGATTAAGGGCAATAATTCTACTACGGAGACAATCGTATGAAGAAAATGTTTCGAGTAGGTGTGCCTTCATAAACCAAGCTCGGACACTGGACACCCCGGGGCGGAGAGCTGTCTGAGATATACTGACTTACTGCCCTCAACGTGCTCGACATAATGGACGCGCCTGCCGACCTTTACCATTACGTATTTAATAAAACATTTACATACAATTGACAATCTTCATAATTATAAACAGTTGTTAAAAATTCTAAGCCACAATTGATACCCGATACAAACGTGGTAGCATCGTTGGTGGTGTTAAGAATAATTATAAAAATACGTCACGCATTATTAAAACGTTGTTGTGATTTGTGATGCGGTAAGAAATATTTTAAACTGTGTAAAATAAATTTAGTGGTAAACGTATAAATCAAGACAGGCCCTTCATGCAAGTATCAGTGTGACAAAAACGTAGTAGCCATTCGTGGAATAAGATTAATATTTAACGAAGAACAACAAGAACAAATCGGGATGCGATGGAGAAAAACTATAGCGCGATATGCATGACCGCTTACTTTAAAACTGGCCATCTGCAATTATAATGTACAATTGCACGCGATTGCAATGCACTCTTGACGACTGCAGAAAACAAAAAACTTGGGTGTATTTTTGTGATATCCGGCCTCTAGTTGACCAACACCGGTGGTATCGGTACAACAAGTGAATTACGCAACACTGACATAACATAACCGTGCCTTGACATTGTTGATCTCATACGCGGCGCTCCGTGCCAAAGCCATCGCAGGTAACATGACAGTCAAGAGGCTCGCTAATCGACTGTAGAATATGAATAGCCTACACGAGGATAAACATCTCAATAAACTATACACTTTAGTGAAAAGAAACAGTCTAGTTTGATCATTGCTATTCTGTTGAGATGGTCAGCCTGAACAAATAAGCAGACCGACACAGGACTACCAGTAACAATCAGATTGCCAATAACTTCTTAAGTGATGACTAAATGCGAATGTAAAAAGATGAAACCATCTGCGTAACGCACTTTGCCAAGCAACTGCGTGCTCGACGTGAATGAGTGTATCGGGCAAGGTCGATATCGACGAATCACTAGTAGCACCAATTTGACACTGCTCACCTCCGGTTATTGGACAAAGTGGAACGTGCAAATGAAGAAACGAAACGCTACCCTGTAATCATTTAACAAGCATCAGCTGTGATGAAACAGATGTCACATTTGAAGGCAAAATCAATTCAAACGTCGAGTAGATTATACTTAGGTGATGTGGCAAGGGTGTTCTCAAAACAGGTTAATGCACTCTGTGACAATGGAGAGAAAAATGGCACAAAACCTGAAACAGTAATTAAAGAAAACATAGATTATTAAAAATATATTGATGCTTCGCTGAAACATCAATATACTTAATTGAAAAAAAAAACTTTGGTAGATTCTGATCTTCATAATATCTAAGCTATATGTAAGCTAAGTAGTCTACAGTACGTCCGCGGTACCCGAAGCACGAATACTCGAACTATGGACGAATTACTTTTATTTGACTGAGTCGCCGCAATCCAAGTTTCGCAAGATTTCGTCTTTTTTCAAGCCTGAATGCCAAGTACTCTTTACTTATTGCCAATAAACATAACACGTTTTATCCGAGAGGTATTTTACTTCTCCGTAAGAACCTATATCAGTGTATGATATAACTGAATGTAAATAATAACACTGTTGCTAGTCGAACTGACATTGAACAATCTCAAGACGATGACGCTGCAATTGCATGTTATCACACAATAATTTCATTTTATTCATGCAATAACGAGAGTAAAGCTAATAAAAAGTACCATTGGTCTCGAAGTAAAAGGTCCGGTGAAAGTGATACAGCAAGAATTCATTGGGCGGGATGATAAAAATGTCATTGCAAAAGAAACGCCTCCGCATCGGTGTGTAGTTATCGACAATTTGCATACAACGCACTTTTGAATTCGCATGGTGAAATCTGGACACACGACTTTTTAAAACGACAACCTTTGCTTACAGACAACAGTAGCAGCGATCTCCATTGTAAATTTCCATTCATATAAATATTTAATTTAATGAAGGTATATAAGGCAGGTAGGTAGAGCGTGACCCAGCTCTTTTAATTTCAAAATAATCTCCAAAGATATCATATTATATCAGCCCATAGAAATTAAATTTCAGATTCGTATTAATTTATCAAACATAAAAGCAATGGTTATTGTTTCAAATCTGTCAAAACATAATATTTTATCAATTTCACGCGATAGTTTATTTTTACCCTAATCATTTTGCGGTTATTATAGGTACGTAGCTACAACATTATTTATCTGAAACTATTTACGTATAAGCGAGTTTCAATGTTTTCCTTCCTTCGACCCTAAAACTAGGTCAAACTATTAGTATCCGACATTGTTTTAATAGGCCACTGATATTTGCAACACGAGTTTATTTATTTGCTTCCAATAATATTCGCACTTATTAAATATTTAGAACACCGCTAGTTATTAGGTTTTGTCACATAAATAAAACTGCTTCATTAGCCCTGGTGCTCCTGAGCGCGACTGCTACCCTAGAGATCTTGGGTTGGATTCCCAAGACAAGCTAAGTGATATTTGATTTTTTTATGAAATTCTCAGTAGCAGCTAGGAGTTTGGTATTTGTACCCAGTTAATGGCAATAGGCTCGCTCCCTATTCCATGGGAGCTAAACATCTCGGCGAACCGTGGGTGTACATTAGTACGCCTCTGCCTAACCCTTCGGGGTACATACAGGCGTGATGGTATGTATGTTTGCAGTCGATAAGCCTATGTTTTCGTAGTCCACACCACCAAATTATGTCAAATTAAATTATATTATCAAATAGAGTAACTATACGTGACTGATATAAACGTCTTCTTTCATGAAATGTTTGTGTAAGTATATTTGAGTTACTACTAAATTACATTACATTAATATGCCTCTGTATAACCCTGTATTCCCAGGAGTGATGGTATGTTTTAACAATAATATTGCTCCTAAGTCAAACAGTAAAAACTGTCAAAAAAAAAAAGTCAAAAACCCAGCCTCAACAGTCATCTATATGTCACAAAGTCACAAACGTGACTTAACCGTACTATGGCGTAGCGGTTGAGCGATCGGCTTCTGCGCCACGTGTTGTGGGTTCGATCCCCACACGGAGCAAATATTTGTATGATCTACAGGTAGTTGTTCCGGGTCTGGGCGTTTGTGTATGTGAGAATTTGTGTTTGTAAACGCACCCACGACACAGGAGAAAATCCTAGTGTGGGGCAACGTTTTTAAAAAAAAAAAAAAAAAAAAAATGATTGATAAAATATCAACTCAGCATAGTGAAAAAAGAAACCAACCTGCCAACCTGTTAACAACATACTTTATCCATAGGTACCACACTTAGGAGATAATGATCAAGACCAATAAATCGTATTGCTCGTATATTGTTCTTTTGCGTGTATCTACTACGATAAACCTACCTACCTAAGTACGTTCATTTGATATTCAACTCATCTGTTAAGGGAAAAGAGCGCAAGGATAATAGGCATACATAAAACAATACGCATAGAGAAATACTACCTCTTAACCGGAGACACATTGTCTTGGGTATAAAATCCCCGAGGGCATTCAAACATTACTGACAAACTCAAACAAAGAAGGTGGTTTAACTTCTTGCCCTTACCAAACAACTTACGGAGACCACTTCCGACACAAACATACAAACGTCTATAGTACCTATGCCTCTACAGACAGTTTTAGACGCGACCTTGAATATACTTATAGACTATTCTTTACTTATGCGCTTAAATGTCGATGTAGGTATAAGTCTGGATAACAAAATCCTAAATAAATTAACTGATAATGTTTGTTTAAAATTCTGAAACTTGCAAATGGTTTGAAGACTAAATGGGAGAACATTCTCACAGTCAAAGGTCTGTTACAAAAACTTTGTATTCCAGTATAAGGAACCAGAATCTGTAGAACATTCCAGGTTCATCGTACAAATAGTAAATTTTGGTAATGGCGAAGCATTGCGAAACCAAATTCTAAATAGTTCTAAGATAAAGAACGACTAAATTTGAGATGGATACAGATAGACTACTGAAGTTCCAACTTCTGACTTCTTAAGGAAGCTCTAGCCGAGATTTATTCTTATTTATTATCATACCTACCTATAGCTAAACCAACAAAACTTCCTTCGAAGATGCCACAAGGCACTTTATTAGGACCCATATAACATTTGTAAGTACGAGTTTTTATATTCAGATTGAATAAAAGCGAATAAAATTCGAGTTAGCGTAATATTACACGCTCTAACATGAGTGAAAAAATAGGGCTTGACGTCAACTCACACTGAATAAATTTACATAACAGTAGATACTATGTCCAATACAGACTGCTAATAGTTTTATAACATTCGTTACTTTAGGCACAGTTGTCTATACAAATATTTTAACAATAGAATTTTAGGACTCGCACACAATAGTCACATCTCACATAATTTTGATGTCCCTTTGTATATTTGGCATTACACAAATATGTATATACAAGTAAACATAAAGTATACACTTTTACCCTATGACAATATAATATGATCAGTACATATTATCAAACAAAGTCCCCTGCCGCGTCTGTCTGTCTGTCTGATCGGATTTTCATGCGGTTTTCACCAATAGACAGAGTGCTTCATGAGGAAGGTTTCAAGCTATTAAATATCATGCTACGACCCTTAGGAATGGGGCATCGCTGGTGAAAAGCTAGAAGATCATAATCAGTCAGTAAACATACAACATGTTCATTTATGTTGCTATGGTCGAAAAGGTGGTTACTGCATATTCCAGGAATTACAGGCTTATGATGTCATTAATAATTTCTTCGCACTTACAGGACGTAATGTCTAAGGTGTTACAACGCACAATCCGAAGGTAATCTGTTTAAAATTCCAATCTAGCCTCAAGGTATCATAAAATGTCTTCTAAATTACCAATCGACGTCTAACGTGAGCAATTATATTGTACTTAAATCACAAAATGGAACCACCGAAAAATCACCGAATGGACATTTACGAATAGGAATATTTTTTGAACAATATCGAAGTACCAAGATTACCATTCTGTTCATCGGCTATGTGGCTAGTGGACTTAGATAAAGTGGTGATCATTCTCACTTGTTAGAAATTAAACTTAATTATAATTAAATACACCAAAAATACCTTGATTCAATAAAAACCCTGTAAAACTTCAAACAAAAATGCACACATTACATAATGACGCATTTGGACGAAGTGCTGAACCAATCTCACGTGTAAGAAGTTCTAAATTCCTCCCATAATGATCATTTAAACCACCATAGAACTTTTTCAGTAACTTTTATCTGTTTTCCAAAACTGCAACCAAACAATGGTCGTACAAATGAATGCGAACCTCATTGTTCAATGTAGTTTTAAAATTTGTTTTATTTTTGTTACAATTTCCGCATCTGTCAGACCGTTTTGTTATGGGGTTTCGGTCTCAAATTTATACTCTAGATACGTGCAAGAGGAACAAACATTTTCCTGTTCTAAAAGCTGTACAGATTCTTGAGATTTCTTCAGTGAAATTAAAACCTTACGTCAAAAAGTAGTTTGATCAAATAAAATACATAATCAAGAGCTCTACAATCTGTCCGTATAAAGATTTTTCTTTCTTTATTTCTACAATGCTTTAGATTAGCTTCCTTAAAATACTTCCAAAGCTTAACAAACGGCCAATTCAGCAATCTTTATACTCAGCACGATGCTGAAATAAATTAATGACAACAACTCACATCAAAAATATATTGAACAGTTCTTAGCGATAGGAAAAAACAACATACATAAGCGATAAGTTTCTAATGAACATGACATAAGAGTCTCAATAAGCATAAAATCAAGTTCAAGGGTCGACACATTTTGCAAACAAAATTTGATATGATACCTATTCACGCGGATCACCAGTTATTAGGTTATCTAGAGGTTCAACTCGAAACCAATGAACCCGCAGCGACAATTCACAGACAAGTTCAACGGCTTTACCAGCATTTTGTACTTTTATGGAGATTGGTAAGTGTTGGAGGAAGTAACACGTAAAAACTTTATCAGATAATAGATAGAGTGGAGATTTGTTTACACTGTAGCTTGATATCCGAGAGGTATTTAAATGAAACGATAAAAGGTATACAGACACTAAAGTTCACATAACGGAACTTACAGAATCTTCATTATTTGAGCTTCGTATAATATTTAAATGTCTTTATAAATAATGACAGTTTGTAAGTACCTATCCCACGCGTACAGGTTACGCCAGACGACACCGTATCTTCTTAATTAACGAGCCGAAAAGTGCACCTTTAAAACAACTTATTTGTAGCACGAAAAATAAGATTAATTAAAATAAAACAACACACGGTGACATGGACTCAGGGCTTGGCCATCCAACACAATTAAAATTCTTACCGTGGCACCAGACATAAAAGCGTCTCTTATCACATGGATTTGTCAAGTTTTTATTGACACTAACTCGCTATAACGTATAGGTATATCAGTTGCGAAAACTGTAATAACTGAGGCGTGAATTGCCAATGTAGATTGATAAAGTCTACGTCTGGCCTTTTAAAGAATCTGCTACACAAAGAACTTAAATAAGAACGTGATGTATATGAAATTGATAGAAAATTCGTGTTTTCCTTTTCAATATGAAACGTATATCCAAGTCGTGCCGTAGTTAATATCTTGGTATTGTGTGTAACCAACTAATTTACAAGGATGTTATAACATTATCCGCGACAGATTATCTCCTCAATAATCAAAATAGCCTTTCTCATCACATTATACATACAGTAGTATGCTTTCACGTTACAACTCAGGTAATCAAAAAAGCTTTTTTAATATCAATATTTAATAAAAGCTACATACATGGAGAATGCATGTAGCTTTACTTCCTTATATGTACAACACTCCTTTTCGGATGCTTCGTCTAGGCAAAAATATCTACTTCTTTTACGTATGTGTATAGTAGCAACTAAAAATTGCGGCAACGTAATTTAAGTAACCCATATTCCTACAATTTAACGAACAAAAATGAACACGATGGCGTTCACACAATATATCAATTAAATCTAATCGTGATACTCAGAATTATTTGAGCCATTTAATAATCGCTAACGACGTTTAACATTTGGATGGCCGTGAACTACGCCTTGACTGTCGGATGCTTAATGTAACAAACAAAAAGTATCAATTTTAACAGATAGCTGTTACTCGACCCACATCGGTGACCTCGTTACGGCGAAATCGCAATGTAATTTCGCGACGTAAATTTTTTGGAACACTTTTACTTCGACACCGGGCGTACGGTCCAGCGGTTCAGCGGTTCAGCGTATGGCTTCGGTGATGACACCAATTTCTCTTTCAATGAATGAGTACGGAGCTTTAAGCTGGGTAGAGCCTACACTCAAAACTTAAATAGATACGTAGTTTAGCGAATCGTGTTTGCGTAATACTTGACACAGATATTTCGTGCGATGTGGAGCAGCAAACTATCGAGTAAGTAAGTAGATTTTGCGTAGTGAATTCATTCATAATTTTGGTTTGTCCTCCTATTGACGTCAGAAACGAGTACTCATAAACACTCCCCTATGTGTTATCGGCGGTTGCAAATTTTTCCGAACGCATTTTCGCAACACGCACGTCATCAGCACGTAAATCCATCGTACGCACGCGCCAATCAGACTATAGTGTGACTTTCTCTGCAAGCTACGCAATCACATTTGGTTAAATTTCGCTTTTTTGCACACAAAGCGATCGATGAAAATTTATTTCACAATGGAAAACAACCAGACAAGAATACAAAATTTAGCTCAAATACCATGCGTTGGGACCAATAGAAAAGGATTCTTAAATTAGTAGTTGTTACAACCTTGTCTGGCGGTTACTAAAAAGCTTTTAGGCTAAACCTTACAATGGGTAAGAATTCCAGACAAAGCGGTCGAGAGCGCAACTAATACAAACTAGTCACTTGAAGCACTTTCATCTCGTGGAGATGCCGAAAGTAAACTTTTACTTTCGGTATGAAAGATCGGGTTTCGTCGCTGTATTTTATATTACAGAATTGTAAAATACTTTATCATCTTGTTAAATTATTCAACCACTTAAAGCTAATTATATTTGTAGTAGAGTTTACATTCAAAAGAAGATGTTAACAATATTCAGTGTTTAGCAAATATGTAAACTTGACGTGTAACTGGATATGACGCATTTTTCGTAAATTATACATCATCAAAGATTTCATGACGTAAAAGACGTCATAGAAACGACAGTAATAAATGACTGCTACAAGACCGTTTGGCTGTTTTTTTTCCTAACTATACGCTTTAGAGGATTGTAGGTATTGAGCTGATCCTACCAGCCAAAAAACAAAGAGCCAGTCCGGTAGTACGGCAGAACTAGAGGCAAAGCTCCCCGCTGTGTGGTAGTGAGACTTTTTACTCGACTGCGCCAGAAGGAGGTTGAGTATTGAAAGGTTATTCCGGGTACCAAAGTTTTGCTTTCCAGTTTGGCAGTTTGAACTCCGAAGTATCACGGGAAGCTAATTTACTTATTCGATGGGAACACCCTGCCATAAGATCATGCTGGATCTCCGGAAATATATTTATTTCCAATACCTAAGTACACTAAATGAACAAGTTAAATTATGTGAACAACGTAGCGAGCTGCGACAGTAGAACAAAACTGGTTGTACGAAAGCGAAAACACTTAATTACTTTCATCTTTTCATACAAAGTGGAACTCGTAACCCAGATTATAGAATTAGAGCCTTGCAAACAGATGTTTCATGATTTATGTACTTTCGATTCTACCGCGCATATTCATTCTTTCACCACGACCATACCAAGAAGCGTTGCGCTTGGAAAAAACCCATGACGACATGAAAAACTTTCATCTTTCCATAAATCAATAATATTAACGTCAAGAAGTTTTATTTCTTATTAATAATTAATAATCGATATGACTAAAACTCCAAAAGAATTTTCCCCATTGCAAAATAAGACCCAAATGAGATTTAAATATTTAAACTTTTATTCATAACTCGAATTTCAATGTAGCACATTACATGATTGAGCTATTATGTCTGCGCTGTGGCAAAATTAAACGTTTCATAACTTATCTATCGATTAGTTTACACTCCGAGTTATAGTAATACTCGTAACGTTTTGAAATTATTAAAAACTAGTTATCAGTTAACCAATCGTAAGTGGCCGGCGGTCATTGAACGATAACGAACGAGTTATCTTCGTTACTACTTACTGGAAAACCGAACAATTTATCACCCACACCCTTATAAAGTTAAAAATATCTCGTCTAACCTCGAATTCCGGCCTAACTTCTAGAGAACCAATTACTTACTTACATATTTGTGGAAGGCAAAAAATTATAGATGAATTTGTAAAAGCTAAGACAAAAATACCATCATTAAATTTAATAGAACAGAACGAGCCAAGTGTAAACGTGTTTAAAAAATTATATGCAAAATTAATAATAAAATACAATATATTATAGATAACTTAATTATTTGTGATAAATTAATTTTGGTAACTGCTTAAAACTATAAGAATACGATACAGTCAAATAATAAATAGTAATACCTGTACTCAACTGGATGATGGTAGCCCAGGACAAAAAGAAGTAGAAGGAGATGGAGGAGGCCTATGTCCGAGGACGGATCAATTAAAGGCTGTACCAGTACAGGACTAACAATACATGTTATTGATAGCTTTATAACTACTTCAATGAACTTCTAGTTTCCGACTTTAACGATAGACAATGTTTTATAACAATGTCGGCGTTAATAAACGACTCAATTTTTATTTTGTTCTTAACGATATTTTATAAATGTTACCTTGTATATCGAGGGACGTTTTACATTTAATGTTTGGATTATGTTAAAACACGAGATAGGGTCAGGTCAGGGCTATAACGTTAAATAATTCAGTAACATGGGTATTTAACGAAACAAAGTTTCCAATTTAAAAAAAATTATATGACTCCCATTACTTGACAGTCCCGTACACTAAACAGTAAACACTTTGTTCTGATCATTTATTGCTAAAACTGTTGAAGTTGTCTGTCAGAAGCTCCAAGCTGCACTACACTGTTTGAGTGTGTACAACTATGTACTTAGTCTAAAGAAATCAATGCAAAAATATTCGTATGACTTTCCTAAATCTAAACATGACGAATAATATTGTGTCTAATAACAATTGAGTGGCGGGCTCGAAGCAAAGGTCGAGCGTCTGGAGGTCGCTAGGAAGAGGGTTGTTATATTACAATTATTACTTGAACATGCGCACAGACCAAAACTTATTCATAGGACAAATTGAGGGCACTTCACAACGTTCCTTTCTTCAACATTTGTTTTCTAACTCGTTTAGATGATAAACTGTAAATGGTTATTTAATTTTAAATTTAATCGATATAAATCTCGTATAGTACTTAGTAAGATGTTTAGTCTTCGATGCAATAAGAATGTTAGTTTGAAGTCTATATTACTGTCTGAAGTATCATTTCAACCAAAGGGATCAATCAATATCAGAACGCAATACTTCTTCGTTTGAAATTCCATTGATGTTTGATGATTGTACCTTCTATTCATTGAGCTTATAAGTGTTATAACCCATACAGTCTAGTAAAGTAGCTATAGGTACTTAATCTATTTTTTTTTATCAATTAAACTTTCGTCATTCATACATATAAAGTATATAAAATATCCTTTTATTTGTTTAACTGTTTCTTTCTTTTTGTACAAATACCGCTTCTTTCTTTTTATACAAATACCGATATTGAAGAATGGAAAATGGAAACGTCTGAAACTTACCTACTGTATTCAAAGAAATTTAAGAGCTCGACTTCATCGCATAACATTATCGCATTTACTCGTAAACAGTATGTTCATATTAAGTAGATAATATAATAATAACTTAGAAATTATTTTATTCCCATTAACTACATAAAACCACAAAAAGAGACGAAGTTTTTATTTTATAGTATTGTTAACGTCTTTATAAAATATTATTATATCAATCGTTATTAAGAAAATAAACCAGTGATCCAGTTCCATTAATTTACACAAATTAGTTCGATTTTATGAGATATTTATGCAAACAGCCATATAGGTATCGATTTCTGTAACGATTAAGAACTTCATATTCGTTTCCATATTCGAGTATACGTATTTACATACTTATTCTATTTTATACCGAATACATAATATTCGGTAACATTTTCAGGTACATAATTTTTTCCGTTCCTTGCATTTGCTCATTAAATTATTATTTTTTTACTTAAAATTTGATGGTAAGTGCTGTCTGCAAATATAATTAACAGCATAGCAATATTATCTATTACAAAATGCTTCTCTTTCATGTGTGTTTGAGTATATCCTGATAATTATATATTCTTTTCAGGTTTCTTCAAATTTACAGATACGTGTTCATGCAAGATGCTTTGCTGCATCAAAAGTAGTATGGTTATACCCGAATTATAGCTATTACCAGTGAACAAAGCCACGGAAAATTATAATGTAAGACATTTAATATGCTTATGTCTAGAAAAAATCAAGGACGCTCCAGTAAACGATGTCTTTATCTACGCAACAAATGTTTAGATCAATTGCTATGTAAACAAATGTCGACATCACACATATTGTGTGGTGATAATGAATGAAGACAACGTACCTATCTAAACTTAATGTTTTTATATGTTGCAGTTTTTACCATGTCTGCTCAACACCAAAACAGTGTATGGTGCGAGGTCCCCTAAATTTAAACCAATATACCTGTGTGTGCCACACGTGCACCGATCCCTGCCACTGATATGTTAATTTTATTACACCAGCTTAAAAAAGATCCCGACCGGTTTTTGGTTTCGAAAAGGAACGTAAGTGACATAAAAATTACGACCTTCGCATACATGATACTTGTTCCTAAATTAAAAGGCGCAGCAACAAAAGCGCCCAACAAACAAATAGATCAAGCATACCGACTCTTGATAATGACTGCCTATTTAGTTTTGAAACTAAATATTTGCATGAATTTCGAAATAAAATTTTCGAGTTACAACTAAAACTGGTTTAGCGAACAAAATAAAATTGGCAATTTGACACTTACGATGTTTTTCGGCGATATGCAGGTCCTTAGCACACACTGGTTGCACGTCTAATTTAGCGGATATGATCTAATGTAAACCGAATAGTTCTATAATAGCTCCAGTTTTTTCTTCGACGACTTCGGAACCGGTAGTGTGTCCTCGGGGGCCTCAACACTTGGGGGGCATCACTTATCAATGGCTAGTGAGGAGGTTATTAGCGGTAGTGTTGTGCCGTCGCGAGCGTCGCGTCTCGCGTGCTGACCGGCTGCGAGTGCCGGCGCTCAGGCGTCGCTCTTGTAAACAAAACGTAATGGTGGGGGCCCCGCCGAAAAGCCTGGCCGAATTCACACCGCTCATTACGTCACTATTCTGCTCCTCCGGTGAGCGTTTGATGCATGCCGAGTATCGACAACTGATTGCTCTTGAAACTTTTACCTTCGACCACTGACATTTCCACCTTCACTAACATTTACTTACCCCTAATTCAGTTTTCATTCAGTTTTGCTGACGATGCGGATGATCTTAGACCGTTAGAATGCGCGTGGTGCTTTAAAATAGAAATTATTTCTTTGCTCAAATCAAATAGTTTATTTGCATGACAAGTACGATGCTGGACAACTAATGGAAACTATTTCGTCTATGTACATTTGTCACAAATTAGGTAGTCTTTATTAGACAACTTTTGAAAATAAGATTTGACATGCTCATGCTCTCCAAGTCAAGAACAGAGTGAGTCGACCAAATCCTACCTCATTCAGTCCTCTATTAAATTAAAGGAACATAAAAAAAATAAGTAGGCGGCTGTTCATACCAGCCAGTTCGATATCAATTAATTTAAACGTTAAGCTCGAAATAGCAGGATCTGCAAAAAAGATATTAATCAAGTAAACTCCACTGGTATCTGGTAGGTTATAAATGTGGTCTAATAAACTCGAAGTTTATAAGACCATATTTATAACCGGTAGCTGATCCTAATTTTAAAGGCTATTTCGCACGCAATACTAATTTAAAAATACCTTTTATTTCACACGATAACCGGCTGTAAATAGAATTAAAGGTCCTAGAGTCGGGCTGCAGCAAAGTTATGGCAATGTAACCGGAGCTTACAAACTGCAGACTGCTAGTAAACCACTTTTTGCTTCAAGGTATCTTACTTTAGTCCTGGATATGAAGATTGTTTTATTTAGTTTGGTTTTCCTTCGTATTTATTATTGGAATTAAGTTTATCCTTATAGGATTGACAAGTTTGATAAGAGGTTAAAATAATGATTGCT
Organism: Acronicta aceris; assembly: GCA_910591435.1. Classification (NCBI taxonomy): domain Eukaryota; kingdom Metazoa; phylum Arthropoda; class Insecta; order Lepidoptera; family Noctuidae; genus Acronicta; species Acronicta aceris. The sequence goes on along the minus strand of OU342758.1, from coordinate 16,119,690 downwards.
GACACGCGATTATTATACACTAATAAAGTTACTTTGTACCTAAGACATTTTAAATCTCTTTGCTTTTTTATGGGATCGTCTGATAGTAAACGATTACCGCCGCCCATGGACACCCGCAACACCAGAGGAGTCACAAGTCCTTTAAAAGCCTTTTGTTGCCGGCCTTTAAAAGGGGATCAGGCCCCCGGTATCCTCACTGACTCGGCGAAACACAACGTAAGCGTTGTTTAACGCCGGTTTTCTGTGAGGCCGTGGTATCACTCCGGTCGAGCCATTCGTGCCCAAGCATGGCTCTCCCGCGGTAGTTTTTAGGAAAAAAATATTTCAAGTCTGATAATTTGAATAGTCTAATATAAGGAGAGGGAAACCCAAAGAAAAGATAAAGGAATTGTATGAATGATGTGGTTACGGAGAACACATCCTGAGCCAGCTGCTAGAGATATATGAAAGCAAAAGACACCGAACCCAAGTAATTTGAGTCTAGGGTATGTGATTAAATAATCACTAACACACACAAGTTCACTGATTTTGCATTTAAAACATGGAAATTACATTTTTTGTTGTTAAGAAAAACAGACTTAGTAGTGCTCTACATTTTATAAACATACCACTCGCACTAGATTTTTGTAACAAGGAATCGATCCGGGATAATTATCTCGAAATACCTCTTTGCCTAACGACCAAATTTTGCTGGCATTATAAGGTAACTAAACCGTCCTACATCGTGTTTCGTTCAAAATTTCAAACGCAAAGACTTGAATCAGAATCTCACGAAATCATTTTGACGTGTCCGCCAACTCTAGCTTTCAGCTTTCGGAACTATAGATATGGATTTAAGGACCTATCTAGCTATTGCGTTGGGGCGAATGTCTACTATGCGTGTTTAATACATCAAACTAATTAATTATATTGAAAAGTAAAATCTGTAGGACTCTTGTAATAATATTTTCTATCAATTCAAGACATAAGTATAAAATTTTCTTTAGACCTGACTGGTCTGTCTAATCTCCGACGTTAAGATTCATGAAAAAAAAGCGGTCGAATAGCAACCCTAATCTTAAGCAATACTTGGGCATCATTTTAAGTCAAATCAATTTGAAAATCCGCTTTCAGAAAAACAAGTTATCGCATACATATGTAGTGAGAGCTTAACATTTAAGAGCAAGACCAATCAATATTACATGAACGTTGAATTTTAAACTGTATTCTATTAATGTTCAAGCAATCAGGTAGCTCTGTTAGTAAAATATCTGGCCTGTGACGCACTCTGTGTCCACTGTTAATATGTATGTGGAATATAAAACAGATGTTATAGTTACATAAACAGTTAGATCATGATCCCGTCAGTCTGTCACATGTCTACTACTTACCATTTTGGTCCAAAAATGGTAAGTTAGTTTAAGCTCTATGAGACCATCTTACGTGCACGCGATTACATCGTCTGAGGATGTATTCTCTCGTTTTTCTTTCTCTATGGTACCTACTGGAGCAAGAGCTATCGTATACAATCTTCATTTAACATGTTACCTTACGATATTGGTCTTACCCAGTAGTGACTGGGACATAATCACGTACGTAGCTTCGTGCTTCGTGTAAAAAACCTATAATCAGGCTCATTTGGCTAGGCTGGAAGCTAGTTACCGGAAACCGTTTCAGCGACTCATCATAGCAGCAGTCGCACAGCGTGCAACACAACACCCTATCATTAGTAGGTACCTACTTCGTATTCAGCCGGACCCTGCCACTCTTTATACTGCATCCCGTACAGCTACACTACGTTGCCGTGATAAACGCTTCAGGCTACGCCTTTTTATCATCCAGTAATCCAACAAACATGAGCCCATTAGCTTCGCAGCTTAGTAATTCTATTAGATAGATATCCTCGTCTATGCCTATGTCTAAGTTTCGGGTCCTAGTGTTGGACAGGTTCAAGTGAATTTGTCAAAGTATTTCATGGTCAGACCTTGCGGAATAAATGACATTTTTATCGAAGTTGTGACAGACTGACAGGTATCAGCCAGTATGAAACGAAGTTTTATTTTAAAACAAGTAATTGTCATATAACATTGTATCCGCGGCGCGGCGCCACGTATTATGTATTTTTTTTTTATTCGTGATAGGCTTACGCTTGACCGCCATTTATTGTCCTTTATTGGTCTGTTACGCTATTTCATATGCGACCACCCTGCGGCTCTTTGTGTTTTGGCATATAATTATTATATCGTAGTTTAGGAGTTCATAAATGGAACAAATTATAATGTTGTAATTATGGCACAAACAAATAATAATCTTGATGATCGGATCGGATAGATATTTGTTGCACTTCACCCCATTCGTTTAATCGCCAAGTCCACCAGATCTAAAACTAACATGCGCTGCTGTGTTATAGATCTCAATTTTCATGTCGACTACTGTTTTTTTTAGTTTTTTTTTAATATTATAGTAAGATGCACTATTATTATTATTACTTGCTGTGTTTACCGTTTGATATTGTACACTAAGCTCAGACTTCTGGATTGTATCCATAACCATTTATGAGTGTAACACTTGTTGGTTGACCTTAATAAATAAAATAAAAATAAATAACAATATAGGTACCATGCATATTTATACGTGATAGTGAAAACCTTTTGTTCTAAGACTTTCGAAATAAATGAGACTTCTTCCTATACAAAATGAAAGAAAAATTTAATCAATAATTAGTATATTTATTAGATACAGCCAGAATCGTCGACGCAAAGAACCAAGAGATAGCTGGAAGAGATGTACTTATTACTACTGGAGGAGTCGCAAAAGATTCAAAAATAATAAGATAAAAAAATGGAAGGCTTTTGACAAGCATTAGAACAGCACAGGATCATAAAAAAGCGCTCGTCTTTTAATTAATTGATTGCCTGCAACATCACAATGAGCAATAAGTTGCTGTTATACTACTAAGTATGTATCGTAACGACGTAACTACTAAATAATAAATGAGCCAATGGCAATACGGTTATATTATAACATCATGTCTGTTGTCTGTTCTTTAAAATTAGCAGTTTTTATCACTGAGCAGGTGTTTTATAGTCATTAAAATTTATGTGGGTACAATAGTACAGATTTCTGCCTAATTTATGCAAGACCCCACCGACCTACATCAGCGCTTGTTGGCTAGCCCTCAGACCACTTGTAATTAAGATCATAATCTTTTATATTTCGTTTAGCAACGAATCCTAAATAGTTATGTACTTATTTAAAATTACACGCGTGCGCAGCTCAATTGCGTAAGCTTGCGAAATAAGTACCCGTGGGAAACATATGGCGTTTAGAACCCTGAACAGTTTTTTACCTACAAAGTTTATCCGACTAATCTTTTCAATTAGCGAATTTCAGTAATATTAACGATATTGGTGCAAGTGTGAGTCAGACTCGAACTTGTCCGGTTTTTAGCGGTTTTCAGTTTTGGATGTTTTTTATAATGTAAGTGCGGTACGGGTATTTAAGTGGAACACCATCATAAAATAATAAGCTCTAAATTTCCATAAGCGAGACGATAATTTATCGAAGGTTTCGAGTAAATGTCAAATTACTACTTTTTATTTTCCACAAATGAGATCTGGATCATATATTGTATTATTCAGAATGACCGCTATCTGTTAATATTTTGAATTTCAGTATCTAGCTCGCAATTAACATAAATGTTGTATTCACTTTTTTTCTATAGTTTTTCATAGGTCATGCCTTTCCCCTAACATATCTATCATATTTTTGTATCGTTAGGACCTTGAATTTTAGATAACCAGCCATTTATATTTATAGGTAGGTTTAGGTAACTGTTTAGCTACATCTTCTATGCTTATAATAAATCTGTAGAGAGGTCAATTCTGTACATGAAATATATTTCCAAAATAACTATCAGCGGGTGATTAGTGATCGATACTGATGCCAAAAATGCAATCAGTAAAATTTTTGTCTGTCTGTCTGTCTGTCTGTCTGTATGTTCGTTATAGAAACAAAAACCACTCGACGGATTTCAACGAAACTTGGTACAATTGTTCTTCATACTCCTGGGCAGGTTATAGTATACTTTTCATCACGCTATGATCAATAGGAGCAGAGCAGTGAAGGGAAATGTTGGGAAAACAGGAGAACTTACTCCATTTTTTAAGCTTCCGTCGCGTGTGCAGCCTTAATGGTTAAAGCTACACAGAAATCATGTATGACGGAAATGTTCTCCATAAAATTATATAAAAAATATTCCATGACAGCAAATTTCTATCTTTTATGGTTGACTCACAATAACACGTGTAACTCCCGATAGCTTAGCAGTTCGGAGCTTTCTGATTATATTTGTCTACTCTTACGTTAGGTGACTGACTGACTGACATAGTGATCTATCAACGCACAGTCCAAACCACAGGTTATAGTATACTTTTCATCACGCTACGATCAATAGGAGCAGAGCAGTGAAGGGAAATGTTGGGAAAATGAGTGATTCATGGGAAAGGTTTCAAACTATTAATGTATATATCATCACGCTACAACCCTTAGGAACGGGGCAACGCAGGTGAAACGACGGGCGAAGAACTAGGGAACAAAGTAACTATTCCACGCGGACGAAGTCGCTGGCAAAAGCTAGTAGGTAATATAAATATTTTCGATAAAAATATTCGCCTATTCCGATTTGTTTTTATGTAGTCATATATATGAACTAATAAATACTATAAAGTATTCGTCACGTGACTAGTTTTGAACATAGGTATCTCCATTTCCATTTCCAGATCACGTGGCGAGCTTTTTTACCCACGATGGAACGTAGGTGTATGCTTTTAGGGCTGTTTCTCGTTTTTATCGACGAACAATATAAAAATATTTACCTAATTTAATACTTTTAATACTAAATGTAGAAGATCTACAAGCACATGTCAATCGTGGAATGTACAACACACTGTACAATGACATTTTTAACATTTACAAAAAGAACTATAAAATAAAAATATATTTTGAAAGAATATTCGATAAATTTATCAGACTACTTACTTAGTCACTGTTGCCTGCAGTTTCACTCTCATCCGAAACCGATTAACATACTATAATTCCGATTCCAGGCAGCGTATCAAGATGAAACATGCACCAGGTTTTAAGTTAGACCTTTAGCAATACATCGGTGAAAACTGCATGCAGTAGTTTGTGCGTGATGCGCGTACAAACATACAGACAGACAACAATTCCAAAAAAAATAATATTTTGGCTTCTGTTGTTTTAATAAAGTCCCCCATATTAGTGTTTCTTTAATATCTATAATGTACAGACATCGGCCTATTACAATTTTATTATAAGTAGAGATAATGTGAATTTTCATATTTTTTTTACAAAACTCATCAAGAAATTATATTTTGAAAAAAATACGTTTCTACATAACCAATATCCATAATAATCCATAGGTATCTACTAATATACCTTTGCAACCCAAAAGGGTTAGTTACTTTGTAAAATACCAACCTCCTAGCCTTTTGAGCTCCCTTTAATACGGTAGAGCTACACAATGACTGATGCATATGTGCCGTCGACGGCTGGGACTGGTTTACTCAAAGCCGCTATGGATCTTTCTTTAAAAGACCATTTCAAACACTGCCCTGCATTGTATCACTCACATATTCTGATACTATTATGTCTGGACTTCAAAAGAGACCATGATTCTCTGAGTTCGTTTCGGTGTTTCTTCTCAGAGGTCGTCAGGTAGGAAATGCCGTACTTAAAAAAATGACATGTAAAAGTATCTATAAAAGATCTATTTACAGAAATAAATATCATTTCATCATTTTTGCAACCATGTTGGTAACGGCATCCAATCTAACCAGATGCGGTGAATACTGGTCTCAGTATTTTTACACACAGCAACATTCATCAGACCTCCGCAACCCAATCTCTGGGCAATAAAAACTGGAAACAAAGTACCATTCGGTACCGTAAAAAAAAACAATTTTTCTTAGATGGCAGACAGGATGATTTTTTTTAATATCTATTTTACATTAAAACTGTATTTTTTGTCGGAAGCCTCGTGTCTTCTAATTTCGGCACTTCGGCAGCAAGGGTTATCAGCTAACACCGATAAGATGTCACTGGTATGTTAGGCGCAGTTCCAAATACTCGTTAGCTAGATAACAGGGCCCCAGCATGTCCCAGCAAGCGAACAGCGTAGTCCGTTCTAAAAGAAACGTTATCTATACTTGAGTTTGGACGAAATATTCATGATCATTATCTACGTGATTTACAAATTGTATGTATTAACTTGGATAACGATAACAATTGAACCGTAATTAAATACATATATTTTAATTTTCATCAAAACGCTACTGCCTGTGTCTCCTTGCACGAGAAAACCGAGAAATTCCATCTAAAGAGGGGTGTCAGGCAGGGAGACACAATATCACCAAAATTATTTACCCTGGCACTAGAATGCATATTCCAACAGATGATATATCGAGAGAGACTGACAAATCTGAGGTTTGCTGATGATCTGGTCCTAGTTTCGGAGAGCGTCGAGGACATGATGACGATGCTAGAGGATTTAAAGGTGGAATCCGAGAAGACCGGTCTTAAAATGAACATGGAGAAAACCAAAATAATGACCAACAATCCTGAAGTCACAAACTACCAGCTTCCAGTGGAGAGAGTGACTGAGTATATATATTTAGGGCATAAGGTTACACTCGGTTTTAAAAATCAAGTAGCAGAAGTGGAACGGCGAATAGCACAGGCGTGGGCTGCATTCGGTGCCATCAAGAAACTACTGTGTGGAAAAATACTCCTCCGTCTTAGAGTCAAAGTCTTCAAACAGTGTGTCATGCCTGTATTAGCCTATGGTAAGGAAACCATAACTCTTACGCAGAAGTCCGCCGAGAAGTTCCGAGTCGCGCAGAGGGTTATGGAGAGAGCTATGCTCGGGATCACCTTACGAGATCGGAAACGGAATGATTGGATTCGAAGCAAGACCAAAGTTACAGACATTATGGCCGTAATAGCGCAAAGAAAGTGGACATGGGCGGGGCACATTGCGAGAATGGACAAGAGCCGCTGGACAAGACGAGTCCTAGAATGGAGACCCAGAGCGGACACCCGAGGGCGCGGAAGACCACCACAGCGCTGGGTGGACAACATCCGACGACACGGAGGTCGAGACTCGATGAGTCGGGCACAAGATCGTCAGGACTGGAAGAAGAGGGAAGAGGCCTACATCCAAAAATGGATAACCAAAAGGCCACCATGATGATGATGATTTTAATTTTACATTGAATCAGCGTAGTGGACCTAATTGGGACCTCTAGTGAGCTTGGGACCGAAGTTTGGGATGTGTACCCGGTGAATGGCCATAGGCTCGCCCCCTATTACATGGGAACTAAACACACCGGCGAACTGTGGGTGTACACTGGTACACTTCTGCCTAACCCTTCCAGAATAATAGGCGTGATGGTATGTTATGTGATTTTAAATAGTAATGCCTAATTGAATATTTTTTTGTAGTTTCTCATTAACGGTCTTACTGGCATTGTGGTACCGATTAAATCTTGTAATCGCAAGCAACGCAAGCGCTTGAAGTCCCGATGTCAAGTCGAACAGTGTTATTGGGCTATCCATTAGTAAATTCTCAGTTCCGGAGTTTTGTTTTGTGCCTTATTAATGGCAATAAATAGGCCACCTATTACATGGGACTACTAAAACATATCAGCAAACTATACATCTACCTAACTTTCAGGGGATACAGGCGTGAGGGTAGGTACTATGTACCTATGTTTCTTATTATTTCTTAGTTCTTATCCAAAACTACACTCTGTATAAATCTAAAAGTGGCATTACACGAGGCGATTATCGAAACGATCACATTGTTATGTATTGTGTCGACAATCCATCAGTCGATGACGTGCAGCCTACAACAAAATAAATGATAAAAATACTACACCTACATTGACCCAGTAGATTGCAAGATTATCATGAACACCGATAAGCAGACACACTACCAACACTAACTTTGTTTTGCCAACACTATCTACATAGCTTCTATATTGCACTCATAACGCTAACCAAAGAAAAAGCGTTAATACCGAACTTATTTACCTATTAAATATTGGCTAACACTAACAAAATCAACTGACTAACCACAAAAATATTTATAATCCATCCGTTGAGAAAGACAATTTGATGAAAAGAAAAACCAGACTATGGGCATTTTCCTCAATTGCCCTTTAAGAACAAGAAATTCATTACCGGTTTCTCGGACTGGGCCTACCATGAACCCTTATAACAGGTCAATTTTAGACGGAAAGTAAACTGTCGGGATATTTTGTACCATGAGCACATCAAATAACCGGCGAGCCAGCGGTCACGTGACAACATGTCACCGGTCTGACCTGCAAAAAACTTTAACATCAACTTATTTTGGAAACATATAAACACTCAAAATTAAACTGCCCTGCAGTGATATCTGGCAGCCATGTAAAAGTAACTAGTAACTTTAATCTTATAATTCAGTTTTCTTGTGATTATTTCACAATATACCTACGACGTATTATTGATACTTATTTTTGATATTAATTCATTCAAAACTCTTGGAGGTCGAAGGGTGTACATAGGGGACCCTGCCTTACATTGACCTACACCTTAGCTAATAGTTTTTTTCTTTTTATATCTCTATGTAAATACCTCCAATCGATTATCTGTAGAACCAAACAAAGCCATACAGCGAAAATATATTCTTCTAGAAACAATTTAATAGACCAAATTAAGAGAAACGACGTAACAATAACTAAATAGTAACAAATGCATTGCCCGTCAAATCTAGTCTGCGGACACTAAACTTGATTGAGATAGATTGACATTATACAAATTGTAAATGACGAAATGATCACCCTTCGTGAGAGCTTGTCTTTTCATTCAATCGACCATATTGTCACCGATTGGAAAAAGTTATATTTACAACATGTATCTATGTTTATGTTGAGGTCTATGTCAACGAGAGCAATATGAGCAATGTCAAAGGAAGGATCGACCAATCAGCGCAACATCTTGTTGGATTGCGTAATACTAAATTAAATATAACTCATATATTCAGGAGTTCTGAAATCTCCGTGTCGTCTGATGATTTGTTCAGGCGAACACTCACAGTATTCGACAAGTTCACCGGCTTCTTCTCGAGGAAAGAACCTACCACAAAAGGAAACCTCTCTAAGGAATCGGTGAAGTTTTAAAGTAAGTTATCACCGAAATTGTCACTGAGTCCAGTCTACTTAGCCTTTATTAATATTCCGAAACTAAAACAACAATTTTCTAACTATTGTTTAAATACTGAATACACTTTAGATCTCACACGAAGTGAGATCTAAAGAGGAACTTAAGGATTTTGTGCCTAGTATGTCTTTCTGCAAGGAATATACCTTTTGGTTTAGTCGTAAATGTTTTTCCTAAACCGTGGGTAATGAAAGGAATCACATTAATTGGGCCAGCTGCGTATTATTCTGTGTAACTTTAGTAGTATTTTTTAGTCACATAAAAATACTGTGAAATGTGATACATTATTCATATTAATCAAAAAATAATGTTATGCCTACGTAACAGTCATCATCATCACGCTTTAGCTATTTTTTTAACTGAAAAGTAAGAAGTTCGCTTCGATATTATATATTGCAAATGATAAAAATGCTTTCTATCTCTTTCTAAAAGCCTGCCCTACGATAAGAGAGTCACCTGTATTTTGTCCTGCGACTTCCAAATTAATTTTATATCTTATTGTTAAGAACTTCAAAAGTGAAAAAGCTTATAAACATGTTTAAATTTTTCCCATCATCCACACTATAAATAATTCGTAATGCAATGTAATCACGGCTGCAACACAGTCAGCCCAATATAATTATTTATGTGGCGGGTAAAACAAGCAAGGTGATCGAATCCTCTCTCTTCGTGCATTGTTTATGTGTGATCCCTTCCCAATCATCAAACGACCATTCAGGAACGTGGGAATTATTGAAGTAAAGAATGAAATAGTATATTATAATTTGAATTAATATTATTGTCTAAAATTCTATCTAGGTTCACATATAACTTATTCTGTTCACTTTTAAATTTATGTTTGATAGCAAATACGGTTACAATAACTTATGTACATATATGTTAGATAGAGACAATAGATTTAGACTTGCCACAATTATTACACACACAGTTCCAACTCTTTCATGTCTTGGGAGTCACATATTGATAATGCATGTAAAACAATAAATAAGTTTGTATATGCTCTATGGCGGCTCAGAAGGACACGGTTAACCAAAAAGTAGCATTGAAGGCCTACTATGAGTATGTCGCATCGGTCCTAAGATATGGGATAACACTCTGGGGTAACTAGGTTCACATTATGAAGTTATTTATTGTACAAAAACTATGTATCCACGCTATCTGCGGAGTACCTCCTTTGACGTCTTGCAGACCACTGTTTAAGGATCTAAAAATTTTGACCCTGAAAGTATATACATACTCGAAATCTGTGTAAAATTTAGTGAAATGTCTGATTTTAACACTAGGTACTCCGAAAAACTGACTCCGGACTGCCTCATTAGTCTAGTGGTTCCAAGCGCGACTGCTACGCTAGAGGTCCTGGGTTCGATCCCCAGGTCGAGCAGTGTTATTGAGTTTTTCTATGAAATTCTCAGTAGCAGCTCGGAGTCTGGATTTGTGCCCGGTTAATGGCAATAGGCTCGCCCCCTATTACATGGGACCTAAACATACCGACGAACTGTGGGTGTACATTAGTACGCTTCTGCCTAACCCTTTGGGGGGTACAGGCGTGATGGTATGTTATGTGTCATGTACTCCGAAAAATTCATACATTTTGATATGGTTAGAACGTTTTATTAAAATGCAGATACCTAGTCTTGTTTAGATGCACTTCTTTCGCCTACGCGTTTTGTGCAGCTCGATGATGCAAACTTTTATCCCATCAAGTCCCGTATTATAAACACAATGCAAAATCTATTGTTTTGACAATACGGGCGTTACTGAATTAATAATCGGCTGTCCATATATATATATAGATATTTTTTACTATGGACACATTTTTTTGACTGACTCTGACGGCACAACATTTTGCTGCCTTAGGCCCACGCCTATAGGAAAATTCGCCCCTATCTGTAGGGATTAGGTTGCCAACCCTACTGTGTGGGAATGGCTTGTTTTAAGTAACCTTTTTTAATAACAGTTCTGGCCACATCGTTATAAAGAAGAAATTGGTAAGGGTAGACTGACGACGTTGACAGTTCGAGATGTCTAACAGATTTAAATGTTTGTAATTTTAAAATAAAGTTTCTAAGAGGAATATCCACTATTTCTTCAATCATATATCCCACAACTATTTTGTAATATAGTATCCTACATTCCTACTGTATTAGAAGACCGACTACTACACCTATATCTGAAAAAAAAAACTACTATATTTTAAAGGCTCAAAGCAATAATATTCATTTGAAATTTCAATTACATTGTAATAATAGCTATGAGGCATTCCTAAAAATAAAATTGTATTAATTTAAAGGGTAAAAGTGGCAAAGAATATTTACATACCTACCTACTACTATTTTCTTTTTTCAACTTTTCGTTATCTACTATACAGGGTGTTTGGTAGAACGTTGAACATACGAAACTGGTGGTTAGTTGGGGTCATCTGCTACCCACTTGGCCCAAATTATTTGACCTTGGCCGTTTTTTTTTTACTTTTTTTAATTTCACAGAAAATTACCAGTTTTTTTTAACTTTAAATTCGAATATCTTTACTATTGTATTAATGTCTAATTGTAGCAGACTCTCATAAAATTATTGTTTGGTACAGATTTTAATGGGAAAAAAGTTATGAGTCTTTAAAGGTACAAAAAGATGTAAAAAAATACATATTAGATTAGATTCGAATTTAAATTGATAAAAAACTGATAATTTTCTGTGAAATAAAAAAAAGTAAAAAAAAAACGGTGCGTCCAAAGTTAAATAATTTGAGCAGATGGTCATCTGCTCAAACCAACTAACCACCATTTTCGTATGTTCAACGTTCTACCAAACATCCTGTATTTTTAAGGGATATAATTTTAGTACTACTATTTTTGACCGACAAAGAGTTGACAACCCTAGTAGGGATATCTAAAACATCATGTTTCAACCAGGCCAACAAACAGGCGCGGCGTAGCTGCGTAGGTAAAGATTGGGAATAGGTACCTACCTAACGTGTCATACATCCATAGCCAGTTGCTTGGTGTAGAACCTACCTACATCTCAGGTGTACCATGTACTCGTAATGTCCTTTTTTTTTATTCGTGATAGGCTTACGCTTGATCGCCGCCTTACCTAATTACGAAAAAATCGTAATAATCTGAATTAAGTTGACAACTTTACGCTTTCTGCGTAGGTAGGTACTCTAAGAGGAAAGTGAAAAAGTGGGCAAGTCGAATGAGGTAATATTAGTGCGTTAAACTAGCGCCGCTCACCGACCGCGCTCACTTTCATTCGCTGAATTAACCTATGTAGGTATGTCTAACTGCAGTTAGATCTAAGTGGATCAAATAATGTAGATAAATATCCTTCAATAATAACAGATGACAAGATTTATGAATATAAGAATTATATATAAATTTAAATTTAAATTCTATTCCTTTTGAATTTATTTACCAATATTTTTCTTCTAAATTCTAACATATCTAGAACACCACTAAGTATATAATTCTTATATTCATAAATCTTGTCATCTGTTATTATTGGAGGATGTTTATCTAGGGTGTCCTATTAAAATTTCCAAGCCACAATAGCATATTCTATGCATTTTTCTATAGGCCCTCATGAAACCTCAAAAAACTCTTGTCAATTAGATTTTTTATTTTTTATATTATTTATTAGGGAAAACTAGCATTATCACACTATCCACTATTCATGAGTCACATCAGTGTGCAACTAACTACATTATCCATCCAGATTATTATTATAAATGTCAAAGGAAATCCGTCTGTTTATTTCTTATGTTTTCACATGTAAACTACTGAACCAATTTTTATACATTCTGGTATAGGAATAGATTGGACCTCTTGTCTCAAATAGTCCTATGAGATGCAAGTGAAACCAAAAGTGACCAAAAGCTAGTAGGTATCATATATTAAACAGTAGGTTCTCCACTAAAACCTGATACATACTGACAATCATTTAAAAAATGATCCTGTTTATCTCAGAATTTTCTGACTAAATAATTTTGTCATGGTCTTGGCCTTTAATAAACACAAAAAATCTAGTGCAAAAATGTAAAAAAAAATCTATTGAGTGTACATTTGAACTGCCCCAAATCAAAGACTATTATTCTATCTTCGGGATACTTAATAGATCAAGGTTTCATAATCATTTTAAAATTAATATTTTCTTTTTAATTTTTATAATATATTTTTTTATTTATGCTTTTGTACATTTATGGTATTTGAATATTGATTTATTGTAGTCATATTTAATGTACACAAGTACATATGTTTATGTATATTTCACATTGTAGTCTACATTTCTTGTTTAAAATTCTCCACTTGCTGGTCTGCTGAAAGAGATTTCTTTAAAAATAAAGTGTCTTTGCACTATATACTCTTAACTTACTTTAATTTACTTTTTTGCTAAGTGTGTACATAATTAAATAAATATATGATGGTCTAGTTAAATATACAAGATAGGTTTAAATGTTCTAAGTTTGTTTCTACGTTATATAAACATGGAATATGCCACTATGACACAAATATAACACTACTGCCATGAACCCACACTGCATCATAGACATACAATTTACTTTGTTTAACATTAAATTTGGTGGACCACCAAAACATTGATGCCATCCCCAAGTACTTAATTATTGTTCTTCCATTATTTTTTTACACCTACTGCTTATATAAATACAATATCTAAATATGCTAACACTAACATTAAATTATTAGGTAGACACTTTTTCATAGCAAATCATCATTGTTATTTTTTATATACTTATAAAGTTTAATAACAATCATGAGATCATAACAGTCATGTTAAAGGCCAAACTTATAATTTATGGAAGAACAGGTCCAAAGCCCCAAAGTTGGAGTAATAAGACTCCAAAAAGACAAGCAGACGCTATCAAATACGTAGTTTTACTAAATGAATTCCTTACCTTACAACGGCGAGTTGTTACAGCCCCGTAGTAAACAATCTCATTACTTTTACTTTCTCAAATATTAGCGCGATGAAATCTTCGATTTTACAGTAGCCACAACTATAACGACTCCAATTAAAACTAAAGCACCAAGGATAAAATCAGAATTGTATACAATATTGATAAAATACAATACTTGCTTCAAATTACTAGCCACTACTTCGCTAATAACCGAATTAAATACCAAGTCGTTACCGCAACAAGAACTCATTACAAATTATGCTTATAACACATGACATCTAGTAAAATAATTGAAACTAAGCTAAATCATTATCATTCTATTTAAAAATTGACCTAAATTATATTATTATCGGCATGTACGTAAACACCTGACAATGACACAAGCAAGTCGGCTGTCGGGACACACTGACACAAGTTGATCAATATTATATTTGTCATTTTTGACAGCTACAGCTAGTGTTGCCTGATTAATTCATGCTTTTTCCGGTAATATATTGGAACAAAAGAACACGAGAACATTTTTTCATCATTCAAAAACCAATGCATCCTCTCACCTTCCAACAATACCGAGTGGTTTACCACGGTTGCGACTCACGGGATACGTCAAACTATGATGTACCCCACCCACGGACTCTCTCCGTGTAGATGAATCCTATGTAGGGAAAAAACAAAAAAATCGTTAGGTCCCATGTAATAAGGGGCGAGCTTAACCGCGCTCAAATTCCAAACTCAGAGCTGCTACTGCGAATTTAATAGAAAAACGCAATAACACTGCTCGCCCTGGAGATCGAACCCAGGACCTCTAACGTAGCAGTCCGACTACTAGGCTAATGAGACAGTAAATTGTAGGCAATAATATGAAACTATTATTAAAATTAAGACGAATCTAACTACAACATAGCTCGATAGATTTGTAACTTGACATCTATCGAGCCGTTTTAGCTGTAGAGCCGAGCGTGACAAAGAAATATACCTACTTACATACACTCGAAAAACATAACCCTCCATAAGGCGCAGTCGGGTTAAATGTAAAAGCGTAATTTTTCGTAATTCCGCCATAAAAACGTGTTGTACGGTGTCGAACCGTTGTCCGTTTTAACTGTTTTTTGCTTCTCCGGAAAAATAGTCTTCTGTTGATTCTTCAACTTATCATCTCTCCTTGTATGGCTGGTCAGTTCAGCTATTAACTTTAATATTCGGAGCAGGCAATAAAAATGCATGATAATAAAATATCTGCTAATCTAGTATTGTCATTTGTGTCCTGCCTTTGCAGATTGTGAAAATTAAGTCTTAACCAGATATTTAAAAGGGTTATCTTTGGTTTCAACAAAGTGTTAACTATTACATACCCGGACCACTCTATAGAAATAAAACTACTCAATATCCAGTAAATTCATATTATATTGACACAAAACAGTACAATAGTGATTAATTAATAAACTAAAATATATATGTACTACAAATAGGGAACTGAGGAGTAAATGCAAAATTTTTATACATACACAATATAATTAAACTTATTTACTTCATATCATAGCCTCATATCATATCATAACAAGGCGAAATGGCGCACATTGGGGGAGGCCTACGTCCAGCAGTGGATTAGTGTAGACTGATGATAATAGCATATTTATTTTATAAGAAATAGGACTTTTGTAAGAGATTCCTATACCTATACCCGCGGCGAAAAGATTCCGGGAAATGAGTGAAACTGTATTAGGCTTACTGAAACGAACACTACTATAATAAAAGCATTACTGAATCATGAGTTTGTTCCACTCACACCATTATAAACTATGATTTGTGATCATATTATTATTGCTTAAAAACTAAAATACTTTAAATTAGAGTCACAAGTGACATAAGTCTAGAGAAATAAGTCAATCGAAATTAATAATTAATATTTTCATAAATAAAAAGTATAGCTAGTATTATAATATTCTCCTCTGTGGTACTATTTGAATAGGAGAGGTTGTAATAGGTTTCTTTGGGCTTAGCTTATTGGGTGATCTCATCACGACATCAACAGCCTTTCTCAATATTTGGTGTTCACTCTTCTTGTACTCTTCTGTTATTTGAGACAGATCCAAGTCAGCATCTAACACTAAAACCTGTAATAATGAAAGATTCATCAATACATATTTGTATCCAATCTGTTTGAGCCTGACTGAACCTGTGATTTTTCGTCTTTCAGTTCCTAATTGATTTTATTGTGATCATTTCATAATAATATTTGATCCATTGTTACAGTAATAACTTTAAGATTCGTTTTAAAATTTATGTTCTATCTGTAACTATTGAAATTTACATTGAGTAAGGTGACGGTCACCAAACATGGTGGCGCATCCCCAAACATGACTTCTGGTGACTTATATTTTTAACATGGTACTTAGTGTAAATTATCGCATGAAATGATTATACCATTACATAGTGGATTCATGCCAATGGCTAATTTGAAGCCACAAAATAATAGTCCTGTAATGAGACCAGATGAGTGTAATATTGTATTTTCATGAATAATGCATAGTTGTGCATAGTAATACATAGTTTCTGAACGAATTAGGTACCTATGTCTTGGTAATATTATCCATGGGTACTATTACTTACAGGTGCAGGACACTCTGCATGTTTTCTATTAACCAGCCAGTCTTCATGCAATGTGTGGAGTTCTTCTATGTAGGACAGTGGAACGCATTGCTCCTCAGACCTTGCTCTCTTCTTGATCCTCTCATACACTACTGATGGGGTTGTCTTCAGGTATACTATAAACAATAATTTATTTTATAAATTGTCCTTAAAAGAAAACCAGATTGATTATTGAAAATTAGTAGTAAATTAAATAGTATTGTAAAGTCTTAATGTAATAAATAATTATTTATAATTTGTTTTTATGTCTTATAACATTAATTTGCAGTTGTCATCATCATCAGCCTATATCAGTCTCCTGCTGGATATAGGCTTCGCCTAATATGCGCCATTTCATGCTTGGTTTCAAACTTGTCAAAATTCACAATATTATTATGCTCAATAAGCAGCAATAGACATGCCTAAGCCATAGGATAATGATAGTACATTGATGTGAAAATCCTAGAATGTCTGCAAAACTGGACACAAAGTAATTTTAATCATCTAAGAGGTAACAATAATACTACACCAACCAATAAGATCTGCATCAATCTGTATTTGGTTCATAATGAACCTGAACCATTCGTCAAGTACTGCAAACTCTGCTGGATGTAAAGTGCCACTCCTCATCATATGCTCCACAAAGCAGTATCGAGCACTGAACAAGGAGCGCTCCATCAACTTCACAGGGGTGGCAGTAGGCCGCTGGTGCATCTCCAGCATGGTTAGAGACACATAAGATTGAAATGTCATTGCCCATTTTGCTGTGTCTTTATACATCAGATCCTGAAATTTACATAATTATAAAGTATTATTAATGATGGTTAAAAATTGAGCAATATACTATAGCAAAATATATCATAGCATATCATTGGGATTATATTATCTGTGCATTGGGGATACTTCAATACTACATAACCAACATTTTGTTAATTTTCAATATTTTTTGATGACTATGAAAGATGAAATAAGTTTTGTCTAATGGATGAACATGTAATTTCATAAAGCTGCACTGTTAAATTAAAATTTCACATTGCATTCTACAGCATGAGACTAAGACTAAGAGATAATAAGATGATCTTAAATGAAACTTACAAAGATACTGTTTCGTGAAAGACACTACTTTAAAAAACAGCAAGGAAAATCAACCAGTAGCAAGGTAGGTCAATGACATGAAAATTCATTGATCCCACATGGATAAGATTAGCACAGGACTGGAAAATGTGGTCAGAGAGTCGCCTATGGGACAAAAATAGGCCTATACTTGGGAGTAGGTAGATTCGGGCTCCGGATACTGAAGTAGAATCAACGATAACCTATCTTAAAGAGAAGTTGAATTATTCTGATTGATAAGCGTAGTTGTGACAAATGACACAGACCGACAATGGTAATAAAAGCACCTTCATCGAAGTTAAAACTCTAATGTTTATAAGAATGCTTACCAATAAATTCCAACCCTTCAAGTTTCTCCATTCTTCCACGGGCTCTGTCAATAAAGTAATATCGTCAAATCGACGAAAATGTTCCAGAAATGTCGTTTTGCCGCTGCCAATATTACCCTCAACAAAAACAGTGAAAGGCTTTGCATTCATTCCACTCATTTTATGATACAATCTTACGGGGTCTAAAGCTGAAATTAAATGAATTAGGATGTGACACGAATGGACGCGTTTCAGAGTTTCTGATGCCGATTTCCCGCCTAAATAGTCCCAAAAATAAACAATACGCGCGAACCTGTCAAATAAGTAAATACAATTACCTTTACATACAAATTGGCTGATACAGAACCTTAGCATCGCCACCAGACATTTAATAATAATCTAAAATTCTTCTATGATTTATTTTACAAAGTGAAACCTAAAACAGCTACATAAACTTTAGTTGAGATTTTTAATTTAAATATAAAAAGGAAAGGATGTCATGTCAGTGTCAGACCATAAAGCATCAGAGCAGAGCAAAGAGTATAGTAATTTTTAACCGTTTCCGTGCGGATGATGCCGCACAGGCACCATGTAAATCTATTGCGTATGGCGTATGGTGCCCGAGAGGATACAAAACTAAAACATAAAAAACTCGGCTAAAACGACATTTGTCAAAAGAGTCCCATAAATAAAAGTGTCTTTATTTGTCACCCATATCCTGCCCACAGTGTTCGTTTCAAGTAATTTCGTAAATTAGCAGACTTCAGGGGTTGTAAACCAAATTGTCGAGTCACATTTTATTATTGATTATAATTCTGACAGCCACCTTTCTGGAATGTTTCTCAAAAAATCAAATGCTTTTGTCATAAAGTTCACTTTTGTCTCAAAACATGATGGGGTTACAAAGAGTGCGGGGGGCGCATTGGCGACTTAATAAGCAATGGGTTTTACCCATTTTTTTGTGCTGTTCGCCGGCCCGTATAATATACACTGTATAATAAATCTATACTTATAATAAATCTGTAGAGAGGTCAATTCTGTACATGAAATATATTTCCAAAATAACTATCAGCGGGTGATTAGTGATCGATACTGACGCCAAAAATGCAATCAGTAAAATTTTTGTCTGTCTGTATGTTCGTTATAGAAACAAAAACCACTAGACGGATTTCAACGAAACTTGGTACAATTGTTCTTCATACTCAGGTTATAGTATACTTTTTATCACGCTACGATCAATAGGAGCAGAGCAGTGAAGGGAAATGTTGGGAAAACAGGAGAACTTACTCCATTTTTTAAGCTTCCGTCGCGTGTGCAGCCTTAATGGTTAAAGCTACACAGAAATAATGTATGACGGAAATGTTCTCCTTAAAATTATATAAAAAATATTCCACGACAGCAAATGTCTATCTTTTATGGTTGACTCACAATAACACGTGTAACTCCCGATAGCTTAGCAGTTCGGAGCTTTCTGATTATATTTGTCTACTCTTACGTTAGGTGACTGACTGACTGACATAGTGATCTATCAACGCACAGCCCAAACCACAGGTTATAGTATACTTTTCATCACGCTACGATCAATAGGAGCAGAGCAGTGAAGGGAAATGTTGGGAAAATGAGTGATTCATGAGAAAGGTTTCAAGCTATAAAACATCACGCTACAACCCTTAGGAACGGGGCAACGCAGGTGAAACCGCGGGCGAAGAACTAGGGAACAAAGTAACTATTCCACGCGGACGAAGTCGCTGGCAAAAGCTAGTAATAAATAAATATCACCTCGCTGCAAACTCAAATGGTACGTGAAACAATTCTATATAACACTTTAATAAATAAATCCATAAAATAATGCAAAAAGGTTTACAACACCTGATAGAAATTAGTCACTTACCTTCCATTTCCATAAAAACACACAGATCGTCACTTTTAAACGCACTGAACGAATTTACTGACCGCTTACGTTCGATACACAATGGCAAATTACTCTTTAACAAGTGGAAACACGAGAACAAGCTAAAAGTTACAATTCATGGCGGATGATTCCCCAGGGGAATCATCAAAGTCTCTGGCGCTTGGTGCCCCAGAGGCATCACGGAATTTTTGTTTGACGCCAGGCACTAAAGATTGCTAAAAAGACCTCCGCACGGAATCGGTTAAGGAGCAAAGTTTCCTCTAAAATACTCTATACATATATATCATTGGGGCAGACCATTTGCAATTTGCATTTTGCTTAAAAAAATAACGTGGGAGAGCCATGCTTCGGCACGAATGGGCCGGCTCGACCGAAGTGATACCACGGCCTCACAGAAAACCGTCAAACAACGCTTACGTTGTGTTTCGCCGAGTGAGTGAGGTTACCGGAGGCCCAATCCCCTTTTAAAAGGCAGGCAACGTACTTGTGACTCCTCTGGTATTAGTGATGTCCATGGGCGGCGGTAATCGCTTCCAGGCGATCTGCACGTTTGTCTCCCTATCCCATAAAAAAAAATTGCTGACTGGCTTTGAGGAAAGAGTATTTTAATATTATATAGGAAACTAGCTTCTCCCCGCGACTTTGTCTGCGTGGACTTCAGGATTGGGTCCAACCTGGATAAAAAGTAGCCGATGTATTATTCCAGACTATAACCTATATCTGTGCCAAATTTCATCCAATCCGTTCAGCCGTTCTGGCGCGAAAGAGTAACAAACATCCATACTCTGAAACTTTCACGTTTTTAATATTAGTAAGGATTAAACCTAAGATTCTCACTTTAAGCCTTCGTTACATGAACTAATAAAAAAACTAAGAGAAAAAATTAAAAAGCAGCAGCAGTTATACAGCAAACTGTGTCGACCAATTAAAAACAAAAGGAAATATTTTAATTGGTACAATTTCGATATTGGATATTTGATATCGATATATCGCTACAAAATATATCGCTTAAAAATAACGATATATTAATGTATCGATATTTATTCGACAAGCCTAGCGTATGGACATGCCTTAAGATATCGTAAACGCACCCGCCGCAGTATGCAGTGCTATGTGTCGGCGTCTATGGCTCGGAACAGAAGAACTTCCACCCAACCGTCCGCTCGCTCTCTCTCCAACCTCCGATCCACGGGCGTCCAACTCCCAAAAGTCACTGGACTTAGGCGCCATATTGTTTTGATGTTGTTTAACGTACCTGCTTGGCTGTGATTGGCTACCGCCCAAGGTCCATTACTCTAGCATAGAGTACTATGTGGCTCTATATAATTCTATGATATTTCTCTACGGGCCTTAGGGGCCAAAGGGGCCCCCCTTTGGCCCCTTATTGCTTATTGTCAAATAATGTGAATTTTTACAATATTTACAGTTACTGATTATCGTCAAATAAAACCTAGCTTCTTGCAATTACAATGATATTTGCAAATTGTATTACTGTTTGTTGTGGTAAATGTAGGATAAAGCGATACGACGCTCAATTTCCGTGTATATATTGAGAAAGAAATTTTCTAAACCCTGACGTTCTGAAAACGAGAGTTAAATCAGTAAAATATTATTATGATTTCTAATTAATGTTACTTACTTTTGCCTTTGCTTGCGGTTACTGATTTTCTAATTTACCTCCAGTTTTGTCCATTGATTAAGACAATGGTTTAGTCCCATGTTTTTAATTAATGTTTTGACTAAGATAAGTTTAACATCAATAAAACATAGCTCATACGAAACAACTCCAGGATATTGCGTTTCTTGAACGTACTTTTATTCTAAAATCTAGTTCAGGGTCACGGACATGCTAATGACAATAATTATAAAAAGAGGACATGTCAACAAGTGCAATAATTGGGGACTAGACCCATTATCATTATTTCATTGTAACTTCAGTCCTAAAGTGTGCCTGACACTAGCTACCCAAAATCGGCAAAATTAGGATGCCATTGTAGAATCATGTCAGTCTCAACGAGGGTCTTAACAGTGATACACTAACAGGGCAAGACTATTAATAAGAGTTCTTATGAGCCTTCAATAATTTGTATTAAAGACATTGTTTTTTTTTTCAGAAATTCAAGCTTTTATTTACGGATTGCCATCACACTGAAGCCAGACTTTACAATTTGATCGGATGAAACTTCCATAATGTTCTAAGAACAAAAATTATAGGAGGTATTATTGTCATTGGGTTCACAATATACTTTTTTAAGGTCCTAGGTTCGATCTCCAGCAAGTGATATTGGGTTTTTCTATGAAATTCTCAGTAGCAGCATAGAGTGTGGATTTGTGCCCGGTGAATGGCCGCCCCCTATAACATGGGACCTAAACATACCAGCGAACTGTGTGAGTGTACATTAAATACGCCTCTGCCTAATCCTTCGGGGAATACAGGTGTGATGGTATGTTATGTTAAATTCTTAGATTATTCATAACCATATTTCGTTTTTCAGCTCATTATGCAGACGGAAGAGCAATCAGTAGCAAAATACTCAGGACAGTATTCATAGAAACATCACCCAACCACCAGTTTTGGATGGATGCAATTAATGACAGAAAATTAACTAATTGAATTGAAAATTCTGTGCATTGTGTGAATTTTATTGTAACAGAATATTGTCTTCTATCACTTTATTTCTGTATAACTGTATGTTCGCAGTAATGTATTTTTGTAATGTATGTAATTGTTTCGAAAAACATTGTAATATCATTACTATTTCTTTAAACTATTTATAAACGGATCCTTAATAATCTATAAATTTATTGCAACGTATGATGATGAACTTTCGAAAAAAATCGATAACATTTTATAAAAATAAAATCATAATGTGTTGTAAAAATAATGTGTTTTAATATTGCTCAATTTTCCTTAACACTAATAAATAAAATGGACCAGTATAAACACACATTACTAACACATTTGTATGGATCTTTGGTCTGAAATAAAGAGTTTATTATTATTATAAAATACGGCATGGCTGTAGCCAAATTCCTTTGCCACAAGTTAAATTTTCGCTTCCGTTATATTAAAAAAAAAAGAAACTACATTTGACTTCAAAAGTCACCCCCTAAAATGTATGTCCAGTAAATTTGTTCGTGAGTTGGCGGTCTGATACTAGTATCTCAGTAGTTAGTAGACATGAGCGTTATCAGCTATTTCTGGCAACGGTTAACTAGCCGATATTTGGTTTCAGTACCGTTATTGATAACCGTTGCCGAATATCGGTATCAAAGAAGGTTTTCAAGTAACTAATACGCGCATCGTGTTCGTTTGTAGTCGATAATGTAAATATGCTAGCTGCCCTATCGATACTGTCTGTATTACTAAAGTGCCTACTCGTATTACTTGACTATAATCGACGTTTAGAATTATTTCCCCTTCCCTTCAACGATTTTTCTTCATGCTTTTCTAGGCTTAGGACTAACTTTTTTACAATTATTCATCATTCATCATCAATATCACAATCGATATCACGTCCATCCCAATAAAGCTCTAAAAAAAGGAAAACTAAAAACATTAAGAAACTTACACACCACTCAAACAAAACAAAACTCGAACTACTCTAGTTATCAATCAAAACAAACACACCATTACGACACCTGCGCGGGCATTTTCCTCAGAAAACCAATTCTACATGGCATGAATATCTTTAATCTACTGACAATAATCACAATATTGTTTGATACACTGTTTTCCCGTTTCGCTGTGTTGGTAACCGAACGACAGTTAATAACCAAATGAATTATGCCTCCTCTCTCTTTCTAAGTGATTCCTGACTTGCAAAACATAGAATATTCTAGACAGAAGAAGACAATATTCTATCAAATTATTTTATTATTCGGATTTGGACACCGTTAATCTAGGTTCCTACGGTACTATTTTGTCTACTACTGCTTCACTGGAAATAATAAACCGGAATATCTTCCCAAACTTGGTAAACTTATCAAAAATTGCATTCGCTTACATTTATTTCCAGTGAAGAATTTTGGCCGAAATGCTAAAGTAGGAACCTAGATTAACGGTATCGGAATCAGAATAATAACAGAATTTGATTAAATTATGCTTAAATTACGATTTATTTCGGTATTACGTTTGAGAAATTCGGTCCGCCGGACTCTTAAAATTCATAGACTATAGTTGAACACCAGCAAACCCGCACTAGGCTAGTATAGACAGCTAAATCGGTTGAAGCTGAATCGAATTTTTTCATGTTTACTTGATAATTTTTCGGTTTTGGCCTTGCAGGTTTCGTTTCGGTCTACAAAATTCGATACATAATTGTTAAAAGTTTAAGTAAGGTGAGTTGCCAAGGTGAATAATGTTATTACCATTTACCACTGTTAACTCGAGATTTGGCGGGAGAAACTGAATTAACCAATGATGCATCACCACGAATTCCATTGGCAATTTCGTATCTTACTTTGCACAGCCAAAAGAATTGACGTGTTTATTCAGTCAGCTCATTGTTTAGCCGATATCTTGTGCGATCTCAATAATTTTAATAGTCGGTGTTTTTATAGTTTTTAAATTAAGTAGCGTTTAATCAATTCACAATGTTATACACATATTTCCTGGGTATGTTTATACAACATAATTATATCGTGAAATCAATTAGCTATGTTTGATATTTAGGGGAGCCGGTAATGGTAATTTAATCTTTTTTAGGTATTTTATTGTGCGCTGGGTCTAGCCTGGCCCTCTACGACTCCCGTTCGGACGTGGTAGACCTGACTCCAAACAATTTCGACAGACTAGTCACAGAAGGCAATGAAGTATGGCTAGTGGAATTCTACGCGCCGTGGTGCGGTCATTGTAAAAATTTAGTTCCTGAATACAAAAAGGCTGCTAAAGCCCTTAAGGTATGTATCTTTTGTTAAAATGGGTTATCGTTAGCGTGAAAGTCTAAAAATCATGTGCTTCTTTTATTAGGAAATCATGGAAAATTAATTTATCAAGTCATGCATGAACTAAATACATTAAATTTACTCATGCACATGATTTTACTCGGAGGGCTTTTCTAAAATTATACCTATTTTATTTATGTTATTGTCTTATCTATAAGCTATCCTATATAATTATACTCCTATAAATAGAAAAAATTAAAGACAATTAGCTATTTATAACATTTTGTTGTTATCCACCCCTAAGGAAAACAGAAAGTTAAGAATGTCATTCTCTACAATTCTTACATTATTAATTCATCATCATCATATCATCATATTATCCAATAGAAGTCCACTGTTGAACAAAGGCCTCCCCCAAAGACTTCCACAAGGATCGGTTACATGCCACCTGCATCCAACAACTCCCAGCATGTTACATCCAGCAACCAACATTATTTATTTAGTATACTATAAATACTAACCTAACTTGTATAAGTATTAGTGTGATGTAATTATGACACAAATTATCATCATCATCAATAAACTGACTGCCTCCCATGGCCTAATAATTGGATTATACCACATTTAGTGCCCATGTACCTATATAGTACAGTCTGCTTGATTTTTTCTATTCACAGTGGATCTCAGTTACCAATCTAAACAGATGCTACAAGATTGTTTCACAATTTCTTATCAATCCACCACAAAGATATCTCTAAAATTTGTACATTTGTACTTTCATTATTTTTAATGTATTTAAATGATCAAAATGTTGAATTTCCAGGGTATTGTTAAAGTGGGAGCCATGGATGCAGACCAACACAAAAGCTTTGCACATAAATTTGGAGTCTCCGGCTTCCCCACTATTAAGATATTTGCTGGAAGTAAACAAATTCCCTACAAAGGTCAAAGAACAGCTGATGCAATGGTTGATGCTGCCCTCAAGGCCACGAAGGAGAAGGCCTATGAACGACTCGGAAGAAAGGGCAGTGACTATGCATCAGACAAGGTACGGACTTTGCAAAGTCTTGATAAACTACTTAGAGATTACATTTCTCGAAGTAGAGGGTTGAATAAAAATATGTAGTAATAGAGAAATACTATTACTGCATGTTTATATTTGATTTAACACCTTTTATATTAAATATTATTACTTTATTAATTTTTATTGCATATGATGGGACTTATTTAAATAAACAATGGCATTTGTTTTTTCTTTTATGTTCTGATAAATATTGCATTTCTTTGATTTAAGCCGGTCACTCACCTGCCATTTCTTTTTTTTTGTAACTAGAAGAGATCAGAATAGAATGAAACCGGAAGGCAAGAATGCAATACAAAATGTATCACGCGTCACACTCCTCTCGACGCGATCCGGTAAGAACGCCCGGTAAGCAAGCCACCGGCTGACGTCGCTGATCAAAACGTTCTGACCGGTAAGAAAGAGGCGTGGCTTACGTACTAGCTCTATGTATCGTCACACACTGCCCGTTTTCAGCCCGTCGCCGGTGATTTTGCCTCAGTTTCTTTTAGCCTGTATAAGTTTAACAGGTGAACCCAATACTTTCTCAAATTTTTTTGCTCTTCATGCCAAAGCAGTAAGGTAATGCATATCAGATCATCATCGTCCATGACGATTACGATTTATAACGTACTAATGCAAAAGTTTACTAGTATACGTCTCTCGGCAAGCGCTAAATCCCGACTGAGCGCCAATCCAGAAAGTCCGGTGACCGGTGTGTGTGTGACGACTGACGATCACCCGGTTTCAATTCTGTTTTGATCTGTTCTAGGTAAAAAAGAAAAGAAACGGTAGGTGTGTGACCAGCCTTAAATAGTTGTTCACTTGCATTATCAGTTGTTGTGTTGCAAATGTTTATATATTCATATAGTATATACAGTCTGTTATATATTTGTTTTATGTAAAAGCTACTTAGTGATGTAGGTTTTTTACCTACTTATTTAATTTCTTATAATCTTAGTTACACCACAACCACACTTTTCTCCTATAAAACCACATGAAAGTATTATATACAATACATACAGGGTCTATATTACCTACTACCAATTATTTACAACACTTCATATTACTCCAACTATCTTTTCACTAGCAGTCTAAACCAAAAACTTTCGGTCACATCATACCATGGAAACAAGCAATAGAAAACATATCAAACAAGCCTTTTACACAGAAACACAATCCACTAATATCAGAGAGTGCAGAGACCTGTAAACCTCAGACAAATGTAGCACAAGACATCAAACAAAAAAATATCACAAAAACAAGTGGTCAAAAGAAGAATACTACAAAAAAAATTGTTGGGCGATCAATTGCATTGAAAAAGACTGTCCATAAGCGAAATGCTACGAAAAACATTGTCCCAAAGAAAACTGTCCTTAAAAATGATACCAAAAATGCATCTACTACTAAAAAAGTGACTCCAAAAGCAACTACTATGTCAGTATTGGACAGGTTTAAATTACTACAGACACAGTTATTTCGCGGCCAAATATCTGGCGAAGACAAGCCGAAAATTGTTTATGCTTTAATGAAATTGAAATCGGTGCTTCAAGGCAGGGGAGTAGTTAACGCTAGTATTATCAAGCGACGTTCTGCACAACGTCAGCGTAAACAATAAAATTCCTCAATTAACTATTGAAGGACTTTTTGTTTCATATAGGTAATATAATAATATTGAGATTACAATATTTGTTATAGTCTTAGCACATTGTAAAAGTCCGGCGGACCGAATTTCTCTTCCAAACGTAATACTGAAATAAATCGTAATTCAAACACAATTTAATCAAATTCTGTTATTATTCGGATTCCGATACCGTTTATTTAGGTTTCTACTCTACCATTTCGTCCAAAATACTGCACTGGAAGAAAATGTAAGCGAACGCAATTTTTGACAACTTCCAAGTTTGGAATGATTTTCCGGTCTTTTATTTCCAATGAAGTAGTAATATACGAAACAGTACCGTAAGAACCTAGATTAACGGTATCTAAATCCGAAAAATAACATAATTTGACAGAACATTCATTGCCTGGATTACGATTTATTTCGGTATTGCGTTTTTGTGGGCAATTCAAGCTCCGCCGGACCCTTAAGCTTTATTTTATTATTGCACTATATATTTTATTATGTACATATTTTCTGCTTAGGAGGCTAAGGACAAATAACGTAATATTTATTCAAATGTTTTTATTATTATTCATATAAGGAATACAACAATGTGAAAGAAAATTTATGAGCCAGGTGGTCACAGGTATATAATTGAAACTTGACAAATCTCAATGCTCATACATTCTATTTTCTATTTGTTATATCTAATTCGAAGCAATTTAAAAAAACTAGAGTAGGTATATTATTTAGCATACTTTCAAACAGTGAAGTGGATTGTACTAAAGGGCGTTGACTTGTTATCGTCACCACATACGGTACTGTATACACGGCACTGTTTGTTATGTAAAGAAATTAATCTATTCCGGTAGGCAAACAAAAGCAATTTCACCTATACATATACATAGGTATATGTATTTTCTTAGGTACAAGTTAACTATACTGTGTACTCTCCATGTTTATTGCACTCAGAATAGCATGATTTCATTTTTAAACTTTGTTATAACATTTAAGTATAACAAAACTTTCTCCTAAACATAATAGTCTCCACTAACGATAGGCAAATGCATAATTTTCTAAATGAGGCTCACTTACTTAAAATTAGATTTTCATTATTTTTAAAGTCTGCAGTATTTTAGGAACATTCAAGAATCGCCGACGTATGACGGTAGACAATATAATTTATTATTCGTCGCATGTCTTGGTGCGTGGACGCCCACAGGACTTCCCACGCATCCACTCACTTTAGAAACTGTTCTATTAGGCCACGTCAGTGAGCTTACTGACCTCCTTTTAAGATTTGGCATCGAATGGTTCAATGATGGTCGTACTCCATACATAGTCATATAAACTGTTGGCGTGCGTGAGCCGGCAAATGTTAAAGATTATGCAAAAATCAAACAAATAATTCGCTCTATTACTGCAATGATATGGCCTTTGGACTGCCATGTTAAAGGTTTCCAGTTCGAAAACAAAGCACGCTCCTGCGATTTTTCAAAATTAAGTGTGTAATGATTTATTGATTATCACTCGCTCAAAAGGTGAAGGAAGAACATCACGAGGAAACCGATGTCTATGAAAATGTTTGGACAGACACGCTAACAATAACGCAAGGCGCATGTCTGATTTTTCTCATAAACTTTTAAGAGTAAACTGAGAGATAGAGACTTTACAGTCATATTAAATTATAAAAAAAAAACTAGCTATACCCAGCGGTTTCACCCGCTAAAAAATGACGGACTTTCATACAAACTTTCACCCCGTTTTTCACCACCTTAGAGGTTGAATTTCTAAAAATCCTTTCTTAGTGCTTGTCTAAAGTGCGAAAGGAACCAGCATGAAAACTTTCAGGGATCTAGCTCCTGTAGTTTCCGCTGTGCGTTTATACGTCAGTCAGTAGGTCAGTCAGTCAAGTTCTTTTTAGATATGACGAAGTAAGGAAACAAAAAAAATGCACTTAGTGTGGTCCATTTAATTTTTCGTCTAAGTCTGCAGTATGTATTTCGGTAGTCAGGTCATTAGCTCCAAGAAGAAATTTACGTTGTATTTATTGAACAAATTATTTTCAAAACGTATTCCATCCAAAATGGCTCCTGGCCAACATTGTTTTAGAAAAATATTTATACCACTTACGGAAGAATCATCAAAATATTACGCACTATTAAACTAGATAGAATTAATGTCTCGTGCCAAGTTTATATTTTGAAACACTTAATTTTTTTAATGTCTAATTAATTCTTTGTGTTCTAAGGATCCCCATGCACGACACGCATCAAAGCCTGCAATCTACACAATACATTGAGTTTTGTTCATCCGAATTCACCAGCACGATTTTGCTCCACTTACAATGTTCTTAAAATAACATGTTATTTGCAGTCGGACTCTGACGTGATTACACTTACGGACAGCAACTTCAAGGCGATGGTGCTGGACAGCGAGGACCTGTGGCTGGTAGAGTTCTACGCGCCCTGGTGTGGACACTGCAAGAACCTCGAGCCTCATTGGGCTAAGGCTGCTTCTGAACTCAAGGGCAAGGTGAGTTTACTAAAACTTACAAAGAGTGGGAGAAGGAAAGGGAAAGGTTATTATTCAGCAGTAAGCCTGAACAGGTTAGTAGTTATAAATAATTTCACCTTTTGACACGAGGAAAGTTTATACTTGCATTGTGTCAGAACCAGAACAGACATTTATATGTCTGTTCTGGTTCTGTGCTAAGCCAGTATAATTGATACTCTAATTGTGAGCTATCCTTGACACTAATCAAGATTACTGATTTATTATGCTATAATAGTATAATATATATAGGCTAAATATTAATGGTTCACACGTTTGCCGATAAGTCCTGTCCTTTAGCGACGACGCTAATCGTCAGTAGAAAGTCGAGATACGTAAAAGCTAGTATTATTAGCTAAGTAACCTGTAGCATAAAATGTTTTGTCGATACCAGACTAGATTTACCATATTCTCGTAATAGTTTCAGGTACAGGTACACTATTAACATTGCATCATACTTGTTAGGAGTCATTGTACAAAGAGCTTGAATAAAATATTGTTTTTCCTTTTTATTCCTTAATGTTTAAGAAAAACATGCAATCAATTAATATTTAGCTGTGAGACCGAGAGGACTTTGCTTAGGTTTCGATCGCGCGACGATTTAGGGATCAGTTACTGGCACTCTATTTACGTAGTCATACTGCGTTTTACTCCTCATTTGTGGCCATAGGCTACGTATTACGCTTCTTCCTAACGGATTCTTATATTAAATCATAACCTTATTTGATATTATAATTTTTAATTATAATCAAGGTCCTACTATAAACGTTGAAGTGTTTTTATCACATTAATGAAACTAACTTCTACCCAGTGATTATGCGGCTAATCAATTTCTTGCTTAATCAGTAGTACTTTTGTCGCACATCTTTCGATAACTGACATTTTAATAATTAATTTTTTGAGTCTTTTTAGTTTTAACCAAAGAGACTTATGAAGTCTACTATTAAATATCTGCGGGTAAAAACTATAACTAACGCAACATTAATTTCCATTTCAGTATCATAATAAAATTAAATGTGTCTTGCATAAATACATTACTTGCATATAAAACTGATAAGGAAAAAAGTTTCAAAGGACTGTAAATCATAAATTTTAATAAATTCCCGGGTTTTTAATGTCCTTGGAATCTAAGTTAGTTTAATATTATAATGAACTTGGTTTATAGCTTTTTTTTTATTCGTGATAGGCTTACGCTTGACCGCCTGTTTGCCTGATGTTAAGCGATACTGCGATCTACGATGGAGCGCGCTTGCCTAGAAGAAACCCAGATTATATCTATCTACCTTATAACCGTATAATAAATAACTAAAGAAATGTAGTAACATTCCCATACCTTGCAGGTGAAAGTGGGCGCTCTGGACGCTACAGTGCACCAAGCGATGGCTTCGCGCTACCAGGTGCAGGGCTACCCCACCATCAAGCTGTTCCCCTCCGGCAAGAAGACCAGTGACTCTGTCGAGGACTACAATGGAGGCAGGACCTCCAGCGACATCGTTGCGTATGCCCTCGAGAAGCTTGCTGAGAACGTACCCGCGCCCGAGATCATTCAGGTGACTAGATTTACTGACATGATATTTTACTTGAGCTTGTACCAGTCTCTTGGTTGAGCTTGGCTGAGCTTCAAAAAGAAAGCCAAGTTTCGGAAATCTTGATTTAAATCCAATCTTTCTGAAGCTCATACATTAGCTTTACAATATCATAGAGTTCCTTAAGAAACAAATAAGTATAATATAATATAAAATAAGTCCCACACTACCGTTTATCAACGTTAAACGGTAGTGTGGGGCTATTTCTAAGAATTTTTTACTGAGCTGCACTCAGAAAAATCAGACACCTTGTGAGTTGGACTCAAAGGTAGTTTTACCAATCTTTGAAGTTTGATGAGCAATCTTCAATTACCTGCAGTTCCTTATTGTGAAGAGGAACAGAGACATTTCACAATTCTCAACCGATTAATTGTGACAATACAAGAGCAACGAAAAAAAATATTTTCCTGAGAACCTGAAATAGATTAAAAAATAATTCGTTACCATACTAAGACATAATTCTGTTTCTAACCAAATAATTTACCAACTTAATACGGAGTGCGCGACTGTTAAACTGAACACACGTGTGTTTCTGCACTGTTTCCAATATGTCGTAAAATTTATCACGATCGAATTGCCGTTGTAATATAAACATAGTCACTGTTCATGTAACCGCTGATTGTTATTGTTTATAATATAAACACGCCGTATAAGCGTTATTGTAAAACATGGTCGTTCTCGTTGTATTTTCAAAAAACGTGTAGCTCAGAAACCCCTCATGACTTATATTTGATGATAATTCTACACGGCGAATGATAATCACACGAAATATGCTCCAGTTAGAGTTTATCTACAGACAACTCTTTTTTTTCGTACAAATAGATATCAACTTAATAAGGCCCCATGTCCAGAAATAACTTACGTACTTCGAGCAGTGTCATCGGGTTTTTCTATGAAATTCTCAGATTTCTCAGTAACAACAAGCAGTTTGAATGTGTGCGTGATTAACAGAAATATATACGCGTCCTAAAAAAAAATACTGTGGATGTATATCAGTATGCCTCTGTATGTGTGTGTATGTATAACCCTTCGGAACACTGACTAAAGGCAGATAAAGTAATCAAGTAACGCTTGTATTACAAAGGTTTCTCACGAATAATTTAGCTTTTTATTAATGAAATATTTTCTAGAATTGGTTTAGTAGTTCTTGAGATTATTTCGTAAAATCAAATGAACAATGTTAAAATGTTTAACTCTTTATGATATGAGAGTAAATGAGAATAATGTATGACTTAATGTCTTTGAAATTATGAGGTAATCTAGTCATAATATTTGTTTCACTAGATCGTGAACGAGGAGTCGATGCAGGCTTGCAGCGAGAAGCCATTGTGTGTGGTGTCAGTGTTACCGCACATCCTGGACTGCGGCGCGACTTGCCGGAACGACTACCTCGCCATACTGGCGCGCCTCGGGGACAAGTACAAGAACAAGATGTGGGGGTAAGTCCATCTTACACTTAAGGCACGGAATAACTAATATGTAAGATTGTTGAGAATATACAAAATGGTTACCCTCCGTCTCTCCCGGCTCCCCCCCCGCACTTTGTTGGACACATTAGCCCATGTACGAACATCATCTATATGTATATAGTAGTAGTAGGTATCTTAATCGGAATGTTTCTATGGTTTCCCAAAAATTGCTGAAGCCTAGCACAAAAGTTAAAATAAAATCTGCTTATATTTTTGCGGGATATTTTTAATGTGAATATAACGCGATAGAATCCGTAAACTTGTTTTATTTTTACATGTCGAATATTCGCATAAGTCTCAGAAATCAACAAGAATTTTGTGTTAATATTTCCGTGCAGTTCAATATTACTTGATAATTTTATCCTGTTAGAATTGACATTTTTAAAGCTTAAATCGAGACATTACGGACGGATACTTTACAACATCTGTAAAAAGTAGTTTAAATTATATTTTTAATATTCTCGTGTCAGATATCAGTGTGATATCAATTTATTTGTTGTATACATTAGTAATTGCATAACTATGTTCCTTCAGATGGGTGTGGGCCGAGGCTGGCGCACAGACCGCTCTGGAAGAATCGTTGGAACTCGGCGGCTTCGGCTACCCCGCGATGGCTGTCGTCAATGTCAAGAAACTTAAGTTCTCCACTCTCAGGGGATCCTTCTCTGAGACTGGTATTAATGAGTTCCTCAGGTGAGTTATTAAAATGTATAATAATGAAATATTTTCCAGAAATAAGAATAAGTCGAAATTCACTGGCAATTATTTCATAATGAAATAACTGCCAGTGAATTCGACGCTATTTTATAATGAAACTAAGTAATACAATTACAAAGGATGTATACAACTACATACATGTTTAAACAATATTCATAGTTATTTTACTTTTTATTACTAGTTGATTTCAAATGTTACTAATATGGTTATTGTTTACTTTCCGCAAATGACTGTTAGTTATTTTTTAACGCAACGACATGCATTCATCAGTCATCCATTTTCTTATTATATTATCATATTTTTCATTTGAACTGTAATAGTCACGTTGATTCATCTAATCTTTGAAGATAAGGATTACCAGAAATCCATTTCCGATGATTCACATTTATTACACGTACATAATTAATGAATTTTTCTTGGCAGAGATCTATCATTCGGCCGCGGCCAGACCGCCCCCGTTAAAGGCGCAGAGATGCCCAAGATCGTGTCCACAGACCCATGGGACGGAAAAGACGGTGAACTGCCCCAAGAAGAGGAGATCGATCTATCTGACGTTGATCTCGAAAAGGACGAGTTATAAGTGCACCAGGTGATAATGTTGTACTTTCTAGCATTCTGAACTCTATGGACGAACGGTTGAGTGTCTCTACCACATTCTGTGTATAGTTTGCTTCAGTGAAATTTATATCAGTCAAGACCTACTTTCAGGTTCATGCATTTAAGATAACTACATTTATAGTATCCAGTGAGCCAGTGACTTGTTATTTAATATATTAATCATTATTATATTAATTAATAATCTAATGTCGTATTCTAATTATTCAGCGATCATTCCTACCGGTCCAAATACAACAGCAACTTCCATTACATTTGCTTTCAGATTTATTTTTCTATGAGACATTTTGACTTATCTGAAAATCACAATTTAGTACTATAACATTATATATTTTTGCGAGGTTTTAAGCTCTACTAGTGCGAGCGCTGAAATGACTGATGTTTTTGAATCATCGTAATTTTAAGTAATTCATTTGGTACAACAATAGAATGCTACGCAAGTGATACTTAATTTTAGTTCAATTAGATGTTAATTGGATTGTACATTAACTATCTACCATTCTTCCAATATGTGTTTAATTTTAGTAAGCATTTATTGATGTGAGGAAATTTGGATAATTTTATGAATTGTAAAACTGCTAATAAAATTTTAATATAAAACTAATATGTTAGGTTTTTATTAACACCATTTTCCTTGGTAGGATCTCCAGCAGGTAAATGGAATTGTACACAAGAAAATGTTACACAATAAATACACGATTTATTTTCTATAAATAGTAAATAATATTAGCACCGAACCAGGAACGAAATATTATGTCCGCGGGGAAAACAAACAAATTACCCAATCACTACCCACGCGTCACTGCCGATGACTAAGGCCAGGAGTATTTAAGATGTCTGTCTTTTTTTAATCCTCACTAGTATTTACCTCCTGACTACTGTATCGTGGGTGCATCCAGCCCCGGAACAAATAAATACGGAATGCCTGTAGGTCATACAATCGAACCGAACCCGTGACTTGCAGCCTCTGCGTTATTCGTTCACGCTTTCAATAAAATACACGTAATAATCCAATCCACTAGTGAAGGCCATTGGTTACAAAGGCGTCAACTGGACGTGCGATTTCAGGTTCGATTATAATTATGTGATCCTACGTAGCAAATAAAAATATGTATATAATTTAATTTATGACAAAACTGGTTTATTTACTGATATTTAGACTTTACTATTATATAAACTACCGTGAACGTAAAATGACTTGTATTAGATAGCGGGGAATAAAATTCATTATAAAATTGGCCGACGAAGTGATTACAAATTATTGTAATCACTTCGTCGGCGATATAATAAAAGGCGTGACGTGACGAAACACCCAGACTAAACACTTTGATAACAAAAATATCTCGTCACAGAGAGGGATTTTGTATTACCCAGGTTTTAGTGATTTAACCTCGATTTTTATTATTATCACGAGAGCTATTATTGATTTTAGATTAAATCTGGCATTGAAGAGCTAACTACACTTTATCATTTATACGACGGTAAATACTATCACGCCTGTATTCCTCAAAGGGTTAGGCAGAGGTGTACTAATGTACACCCACAGTTCGCCGGTATGTTTAGCTCCCATGTAAAAGGGGGCGAGCCTATACTGCTCTAGCGTAGCAAGCAAGCTTGGTACGACTAGACTAATGAGGCAGTCATGTTACATAGGTGCACACCTACATACAGGGCCGGATTAACGTATTATATATCCTATAAGATAGATCCATGTAGTACACGGAATTTAAAATGGACAACTGCCTACGAGGTCCCAGCGTCGAATAAAAGGCAAAGAATAAATAAGTTTATTTTTTGAAGGGAAGCATTACCTACAGACCTCTGCATTGCCTACATACTACAATTTCCTCGTCATCGATGTTCAAATTCTTTCTACCGCAGCATCAGCAAGCTTCACGCACAATAAGTACGCATGACCGGCATTTTATTGTGAAGCTTCGGCAGACTTCAGCTGATACTTGAAAAAGATCCGGTTGAACCAATGACTGCAGCATATTTTTATCAGGCAGCGTCTCTTCCAGCGAGTAATAACGATTTATTTCGTCGTAAAGTTTTCGTAAAAACCCGTATGGTTGCGCAAGCGCTTATTGTAGCAGTTCATTGTAACGGGATGTTACTTCGTCATACTGGTCCCTTGCGATGCAAGGTCTAGGCTTAGCGGTGGAGCTAACATAATGAAGAGGTGAGGTATACATACATCGCGCTTTAATTACAAATAATCACCATGACTGAGTTTTAAACGGGCCGGACGCTTCGCGTAAGTAACTCAATACTCATGCATCGTCATGCAGTGACAGGAAGCATGGTGATAAAAATATACCTATATTAAAAAAATCGCTTAAATGTGGCCATTAGATAACGTCCTAATTATGAATCGCTGTAGTGTAGGGCGCGGCGGAGAATGCGGATGACACATCCGATTATTTAATAGTTTGTTGTCACGAAAATACTCCAGTCAAGTTTTTAAGTTATCTTAAAGTAGGATGATAACTTAACTACTGGGCAGTATAAAGAACATGCAATAAATTGAAAATAAAATAACATATGTGTGAACTTTTAAGAGTATATAAACAATATTTATTTGAGCATTGGTTTTGAACATAATGATATGAAAAATTATTCTACATAATATGTCTAAACACACAGTGTACAGTCTTATGTATAGACGGGCAGGCAGCATTGCTGGGTGATCGATACTCATAATAGGTTCAACTATGGTGAGAGGAGAGTGACAATATATTGGCAAAAATATACTAACTTTAAGGTACACAAAAAATGTTACATGTAAACTATAACATAATTGTTTTGATAATACTAATTTGATTAAAATAATAGGCACGTTTTTTTAAATCTCTTCCTCCATTTTATTCTTATATAAGATACTTATTTAGGTACAGTACGCGCGACATAAGTTGGCCGGACTGAAGTTAGCTGTTTGGTTGCGCAGTACACAATTATTAACGTAAACAATCCACTGCGCATTAAAACGGCGAACTTCACTCCGGCCAACTTATGCCGCGCGTACTGTATTACATTAAAAATAATATTTATCAGCATAATTAAGCATTCCATGAGTATGTCCTTGGGTAATAGTTTCTACAACTAGATGGGGAAAACACAATTCAAATGAATACAGAGTTGGCAAAACATCAATGTAGGTAAAGAAAATAAGGAAAACATTTGTATGATGTTGTTTATATGGCACCTATTTCTGTCTGAGGTATTTTCTATTACTGGTAATCTTGACATTTTAATGACTGCTTAAGTATTCTGTTATAAAACTTTGTCATACTTGCATTGTGTTAGTACTACCTACTTTAATGAACACATTACAGTTCATCCATTCATCAATAATTAATCTAAATTATCACAAAAATGTAAATGTTTTTGTCTTTAAAATAGTTGGTCCGAAACAGTCTTTATTATAATTATAAAGCCATAACAATAATCCCAAAGCAAATAGCACAACAATAGATTCAAAATTTGTGTAAAATACTTATAAAAATTACAAATGTAGGTCACAACCTTCACAAAATGTTCTATGTTTTGCTATGCATTTTCTTAGTCACATACAGGATATATGTTTAAAGCAAGGCCTCCCCTTCAAAAATATTAATTTCCTTTCATGTAATATAAATATAGGAATGTTAGTTTTATATTGCCCTTATTCGAGACAGTTTCAGTCAATAACATACCCATATTGGTAGTCATTAGTGTATGCTACTTACATACATCTGTGAGAATTGTAGCTATAACTAACATGCAATAAAATGCATTCAAAATATTATAATAAACAGGTAAACTATATTATATCCACACATCAAAATTAGTTCAATACTTGATAGAACTTTAACTTGCTGTGATGAGTCTGTACCTTAACTAACTCTAACCTATTGCATTAGTTTATTTTCAACATCTTTAGCAACTTTGCTCACCAGTTAGTTCTTTTTTAGAACTAGAACAAGGGTTCATTTACTCTTGCTATTTTGAACACATATAATGATGGTAAATAATATTTGTTACCATGATACTCCAATGAGAGTATTGAGTATAGTCCCATCAATCATTATTTTATCTAAGTGTATAAAATTTATAACATATCTAATCACAGGGCTTTATGAGATTGCACTAAGCCATAGTAGGCAATCCCATTTTGTTATATTTGCTGTTGGAAGGTTGGCAAATATCATAGCAGATTGAGAAGTAGTAGAATCCCATTCCAGCCAAAATTAATGCAACAACAACAAGAACAATGCCCCATGCTGATATGCCTAAGCCTCGTCGTGTAGTGTTTTGTGATGGAAGTCCAGAACTAGTGCCGGCTAAGGTTTTTACTCTGCCCGGCTCGCTGTAGCCTTGATCATACTTGCCATAGCTGCTACCCCTGTTCCGAAAAGCGTCAGCAGGTGTCACAAGCTGATTGAGAACTAAAACAAAAATAAAACATCTTAATTAGGGATATATGAAGTGGAGAAGTGAGTCAACACAAGTATGTCAAGTAAATGCTTGGTTTTTGTCAAAGGAAATATGCCTACCAGGAATATTATCTAATGTCAATATTATTAGACTATTAAATAGTCTGATATCAATATTTGACAGGATCACTCATTAGTTAACATATGAGAAGAAGCATAAGAAGAACAAGTAAAGAGCTCTGGGTACAACTAACGGTAAACCCACTATTTTTGAATAAAATAAATATCAATTATCCCCTTACCAAGTAACATAAAGCTTGTTCGAATCAATAAACTTATCATCTTGATAGCTCTGACTTCCTGCAGGGACTGCGTTCCACAAATTATTGTAGGTACTACGCGGAGTCTCGGAGTTGTACCGAAGAACTGCAAGTTAGCTACCTGGACGTCAGATTTCTTTCACAGTAAATGCACTTTTCGAGCAACCTTATTAAGGTTCCATAGAAAAAAAATTAAAAACGTTTTATTTTTTCGGTCTATTTACTAGAACACAAGTGTACGTTCTTCAAAATGCAAGCAATAAATAAGAAGAGACGTTGTAGTTGAGTTGAGCGAGAGAATGAAATCAAATCAACAAAAGTCAAAACAGTCAATGTATGTCAATTATTGTATGTGACTAAACCAAAGAGATAGGAAAGACTGAACTGAACGTGAAGTCCCTCGAAGTCACCGATCTCTATGCTACTAGACTGGATAGGCTATATTTAAATAACTATAGGATAGGCTTTATGGCGTACAAATTAGTCTTGTGTAGGTCCCAGAACGAACGATCTAAAAGACACGTTTCCGATTCGTGAACTAAAAGACACGTTTCTTAACCGAGATCGTTATTCAGTCCTTCGGTCCTAATAGTACTTCGTCGGTGCGCCAAAGTTCACCTAAAATTTCAACTCCGATAATTGGAAATCCGAAAATGTTCTTCCTAACATTTTTCATCTTAACAATCACAATTCCTAATTACCGAATCGGTCCTATAGTAATTATTGGTTTAGGTACGGTTAAAACTGCGGTATAAACTCCCAGGCCATCAAATAATAACCATACCCTCAAATTAAAACTATAAATATCATCTTCTACCCACATATATTTTTTATTACACTTGGTAAATATTTATTTCTGAGTAGGTATGAGTGAAAATATTATAGTAATTATGTTTAGGGATAAAAGCGTTATGATAAAAAACAGTAGGAGTTTAAATATATTCACATTATTGAAATTATTAATTACAATTTTCGGAAACATGAGTGTTATGAACATCGCCGGTAGCACTACAAATAATATGAATGAAAACTTTAGGATGAAATTTTTTCAAAATCATTAGGAAGAACAATTTCGGGTAAAGAACTTTAGGTGAGCCAATATGGACCCGTACTTCGTACTATTCGTAGTTCGTACATAATGTTTTTGAACGACCGAGATCGAATAAAAGAGCTACTACTCGTAGTACAGTATGTACCGACTTGACACTGATTGACACATAATGCAAATGGCCGACGAGCTGTTTAGAGCATCTCCGTGTTCCGATCATTAATGTCGATATTTTTTCATTGACTTAAATGTTCGTATTATTGACATCGGTCATTGTCGGTATTATTCGGTACCCCTTATCGCGTTGAATTTGGGTGTTACTGCCCATCAGTTGTTCAATATTTCGGCAATGGATGCCACCACAACGTTTTTTTTAAAAACGGCCACCGGCCAGTGTGAAGGCTTGGCTTTAGAGCCAAGCCTTCACATTGGCTTTAGAGCCAAGCCTTCACATTGGCATAACGCAGAGAGGGACAATAATAAGGGGGATACAATTTCAGTTAGCCTGCCATTGTCAATAATTAGAATCGACTATTACGCCAAATGAAATTATTTAGTAAGATAATTTTCAAGCACTAAGCATTTCCCGTTTGATTTGATGGCGTGTACTTCCGGTTATTGCGTTGTCAAATGTCAAAATTAAAGATGCTGCCGGCGATGGCTAAATTACGATTTTCTTTTATATTTCTTCTTTACATCACAATAAAATGTGAAAGTGTAAATGTTGACACTATATCCAGTGATATAAGATTCAAAAATGTCGATAGAACAATAGATATTTCATCGCAACTCGTAAAAATGACAACGAAACTAACCCTGGAGAACACTGGGAGTACGCCGGTAAAGAATTTCTTGATAGCGGTTGAAGATTCAGGAAAGAATACGATAGCTTTCATTGGAGCGAAGGACAGCAATAACAAAGATCTACGACTTGTGGAGACCACGGTGAAAGGATACGATTACGTCAAATTCTTCCGTGTTGAGCTTAAAGATGCAGTCAACTCCGGCTCTACTCCGATCATCACTGTGGATACAGTGTTCACTAGAGCTCTTCTACCATACCCTACAGCCATTACACAGCAGGAAGACCAGCTTGTCAAATACATCGGTAATTTGTACACATACTCTCCATACTATGTCACATCTCAAAAAACAAACATTATTCTGAACACCAAGAGTGTTGAATCTTTCACAAAAGTGAAGCCATTCACTCAACAAGATGGTGCGATTCAGTATGGGCCTTACTCTAATGTAAAACCATTCAGTGAAAAGGAATTAGTCATACATTATAGGAACAATTCTCCTTTCTTAACTGTCACACGTGTTGAGAGACTGATTGAAGTCTCCCATTGGGGCAACATAGCTGTGGAGGAAGTTATTGAGATTGAACATACTGGAGCAAAGTTGAAGGGGCCATTCTCCCGATATGACTACCAACAGGACCATCACAGTGGGCCCGCTAGTGTCAGATCTTATAAGACTTTGCTACCTGCATCTGCCTCAGATGTTTATTACAGAGATACAAATGGGAATATCTCTACCTCTAACATGAAGGTGAAGAAAGATTCGGTGGAGCTAGACCTCAGACCAAGATACCCACTGTTTGGAGGATGGAGGACACATTACACACTTGGCTACAATGTCCCCAGCTATGAGTACTTATACCATTCTGGCAATGATTACTTGCTAAAGATGAGGATTATTGACCATATCTTTGATGACATGCAAGTTGATGAGCTGGTCACCAACATCATCTTGCCAGAGGGTTCAACGAGTGTGAAAGTGAACCTACCCTATGCTGTGACGAGGCTGCCTGACAGCCTTCACTATACCTACTTAGACACTAAGGGCCGTCCCGTCATCTCATTCACTAAAAAGAATCTTGTTGAGAACCACATTCAAGATTTCCAGCTGCGCTACACATTCCCCCGTCTCTTGATGCTGCAGGAGCCACTTCTTGTTGTAGGTTTCCTTTATGCCTTATTCCTATGTGTAATTATCTATGTAAGATTAGATTTCTCTATTCATAAGGCTGAACACCATCATAAAGATTAATTTAAATATTACCACTAAAAAAATTTTCATTTATATTATAAATAACACACATCTAGTTCTTTTGCATTTTATGGTGTTTTAATGTTATGTGCTGAATACAAGTGATTTTTAATTA
This sequence comes from Acronicta aceris, assembly GCA_910591435.1. Lineage (NCBI taxonomy): Eukaryota > Metazoa > Arthropoda > Insecta > Lepidoptera > Noctuidae > Acronicta > Acronicta aceris. The sequence goes on along the minus strand of OU342758.1, from coordinate 16,077,113 downwards.
TGATTGTTGTTTTATTGAATTTTTTATTTTAGTTACAGGCTGCTCCAAAAACACTATTGAAGTGATTTTTTGTATAAAAATATTGGAATTAGTAAAGACAATTACAAATGAGAAACATAGGTACCTATTTACAACAAAAACATGACAAGGTTTATTACATAAGTTAGGTACTACTGCAAAACCATTTCCATACCACTTCAGATAATCAGTTATTTTGTTTGGCTAAATTGAAAAAAACTAATAATATTCATGGCTATACAGGACTGATTATCTCTCAAAGAGTATAATAATATAGCTGTGTTTTCTCTACTACACATGATGATGCCCTCCAGACCGATTTCGGTCACGGCAACTACTTCATCTCCTTGTCGATAGTTGTCTCTGGTGTGCTCTCATATGACTGCAATAGCCAAATCTTCTTTATGAAGGTTCGTGAGCATTGCGGGCATGTGAGCACACCATTATGGTAATTGTAACTGATCACCACAGGTGGTCAGGCTTCACATAGAGAAAAATTGGGTGTACTTTCTACTTTTTTTAATAGGGTCACACTACATGATGGTTATTTGTGACCATAATTAAAACCTGGGTCTGACTGCTTCAGGCCTCCTAAATAAATAAATAAATGACGATATTTTATAATCCTAAGTCATAATACCACAATATCAACCCTATCTGGTACAAACAAAATTTTATTTTATTAGATTAAATTACTTTTTGTAGCTCACTCTCCTCAATCATATTATATAATTACGCACATATTAGTGTGACGCCGCGTCTGTCTGTCTATTTACGATAAACTCGAAAAATACTGAACATATTTTCATGCGATTTTCAAGAGTTCATAAGTTTCAAGCTATTAAACAGCACACTACGACCCTTAGGAACGGGGAAACGTGGGCGAAAACCTAGTATTTTATAATAAGATGGTTACAAACAAACAAATAATACTGATTGTAAAAACGTGCGTGCCATACTAAACAGCTGTCGACGCTGAGTAACAACTTAATCACTAAGAAAATTAGAGCAATGTAGTAGTACTAACAGGCCTTCCAATCTCATCAAGAATGTAGGTATACAAACATCAAACAAATGATCTCAAAAGATGTGAAATTGTTGTTTGTCCCTTCATGTCTCTTGTGGATGGACTGGATGTTGAAGGCTAATGTAATCTTTGACAATACTTGGATAAAACTATAAGTATCAATATTTTATTAGAAGTTTTATCTAAATATATTATTCACTAGCTTTTGCCAGCGACTTCGTCCGCGTGGAATAGTTACTTTGTTCCCTAGTTCTTCGCCCGCGGTTTCACCTGCGTTGCCCCGTTCCTAAGGGTTGTAGCATGATGTTTTATAGCTTGAAACCTTTCTCATGAATCACTCATTTTCCCAACATTTCCCTTCACTGCTCTGCTCCTATTGATCGTAGCGTGATGAAAGTATACTATAACCTGTGGTTTGGGCTGTGCGTTGATAGATCACTAAGTCAGTCAGTCACCTAACGTAAGAGTAGACAAATATAATCAGAAAGCTCCGAACTGCTAAGCTATCGGGAGTTACACGTGTTATTGTGAGTCAACCATAAAAGATAGACATTTGCTGTCGTGAAATATTTTTTATATAATTTTTAGGAGAACATTTCCGTCATACATGATTTCTGTGTAGCTTTAACCATTAAGGCTGCACACGCGACGGAAGCTTAAAAAATGGAGTAAGTTCTCCTGTTTTCCCAACATTTCCCTTCACTGCTCTGCTCCTATTGATCGTAGCGTGATGAAAAGTATACTGTAACCTGCCCAGGAGTATGAAGAACAATTGTACCAAGTTTCGTTGAAATCCGTCGAGTGGTTTTTGTTTCTATACCGAACATACAGACAGACAGACAAAAATTTTACTGATTGCATTTTTGGCGTCAGTATCGATCACTAATCACCCGCTGATAGTTATTTTGGAAATATATTTCATGTACAGAATTGACCTCTCTACAGATTTATTATAAGTATAGATTTTAAAAGTACCTACGGCGCCTATGTATGAGATGGATGATGCAAAATCGTAGCAAGTGGCGGTCTTTAGTTTCTGCCCTGTGGGAGAAAGGTATGTATGTATAAAAGTAAGCTAGATGTAATTTTAGTTAAGTAAATTATCAACATAAGGTTGGTTTTCTTATAAATATTTTTTTATTTATACTCCATATTCAGATAATTTAAATCTTAGTACTACAGGGGCGCTTGTGCAGGGTAGTATAGCTAATTCCGTAACGACGGCGGTGACGAGGCTGGGCGGTGTGACGTCATAGGTCAGGTTGAGCGGCGTCAGGTTGGGGTTCGACCGCCAATCCTTTAGCGGGGAGTTCTCGTCTGATTTGTCGATAAGGTCGTCGGGATCGCCTGAATATAAGGAACATCATGTTAAATGTTATTTTATTTATGATTCATTATTTCAATATGTAAATAGTACTAAGCTTTAAACATTATAATAGGGGAAAAGAAGATAAACGTGGAACGAGGGGGATTTATTATTTTTATAGGTTTCCATAATTATTTTCAGTTAGCCTGAAATCTCATTCTTCTGCAAGTTACATGAATCTCAGTTCGGCAACATTATACATATACTTTGCTACCAATGTAGCTAGCTTGTTACCTGTTCAAAACGGTATAGTACGGTCGATATAACTGCGAGTGCAACGTTGCCCGGAAGTTGTTTTGCAGAGATAATTATATTTTAATACAAAAACTCGTGTCAAGACAACGGTGTCATAAATATGACGCATTTGTGATTATTGTCTTTACTGATTTCGATATTTTTACACAACAATGAAGTTATGGTTATTTGGACCGTACTATACAAAAAGGGTTATGCAATCCTTACCGATTTCGTTGAAGACGAAGGCATCAGTCTGCACGCGCTCGCAGAACTTGTGCGTCTCGCAAGCGACGAGCACGGGCACGTTGCGGCCGCGGGCGGCCAGCGCCACCTGCGCCGAGCCCGCCGCGCCCAGCACCGACCCGTTCACCAGCAGAGCGCCCGCACCCAATATAACCTTGTTTATCTGCATAACAGACACCATTGTTCTTTATTTTCTAAAGTATAAGATGCTTTGAATGTTGAAGAAAGGACATACATGACTTGCATCAAAACAAAATGTATGGAAATGACAAATTTTCGATAAATCCAGTATTCATAGGTGTCATTTTCACACACATTTTGATAATTACAATTAACGCGGGTAGTTTGCACCTTTTCAAAATCAACAGAGATTCCTGTAAGCCAATTTGCCCTTCTCCACTAAGGGAAATCAAAACACTTCCAGTCAAACACACAGATGTATTGTATTACAAAATTGATACAAAATTCAGTCATGATTTTCGACCCATCGTGTACTTAAGAAGCTAGACAAACAATGACAGGGTACTCTTACTGGATTCTCTATAATAGATGCAATATACAGTACGCGCGACATAAATTGGCCGGACTGAAGTCAGCTGTTTGTCAGTTTTTGGTTGCGCAGTACACAATTTTTAACGTAAACAATCCACTGCGCATTAAAACGGTGAACTTCACTCCGGCCAACTCATGCCGCGCGTACTGTACGTGATGCGTATTTTGCGACTTCTCTCTTTCGTCCATAAAGTTAAAGTTCAAATTCAAATAATTTACGAACACTCGTAAAATGAAACAACATTACTGACCGTCTTCATAACGAAGCCGAGTGAGGTGATGTCGACGTATGTGCAGGGCAGGCCGTGCGCGACGAGTCTCCGTAGCATCTGCGCGGCGGCGGGCTGCACGCGGTTGCCGACCACCACGGTCCTGAAGTGAAGGCCAGCCGACCACGCGTCACGGAGAATACGCTCGATTAGGGATGAGCTGCCAATGTTTATTTATGTTAGAAACTCTTAAGTAGGAAGCGAGACAAAGCCGGCAATTTGATATTTGACTGTTTTTTTTTCATGGCCTCAGAAAATCAGCATAAACAATTACCTAAAATCGGTTCAAAAATAAGGAGAGGAGGAGAATGCATTATAGAGAATTGTGAAATCCTATACTAACACTCGTTTTGCGGGAAAGGGACACAGCATCCCTCTCCAACCCCACTAAAAACTTTTAATGCTTATCTTGGAATTTTATTAGCCGATTTAAATTATTTTTTTCAGAATACGAATTGTACAACAGGTTTGTTATTTTTTAATAAATGAAACGCCTGTCAGGTATCCAATCCAAAAACTTATGGTCGTGACTATAGGGCAAAGTGAGGTAAGCGCGGTTTTTACTTGGTGGAGTCCGAATATTCCATCACATAAAGGGTGTGACAGTGAATTCACTTCCAAACTTATAAAATTCATAATATAATTCATTATCTTTATTTTTTATTTTTTTTTTGCATTTTCCATGCTAATATTATAAAGTTATTTTAGTAAAGGAAAAATTCAATCGCGGGCAGGATTCGAACCTGCGTCTCCTGGATGTCGCCAACATCACCTTATGACGTAAATTCAGAATGTGAAGGCAAATTTCGATCAAGCAGGTGGGACTCGCGGTGGCTAGCGTCTGGTTAATCTAACCAGGAGACGTAGGTTCGAATCCTGCCCGCGATTGAATTTTTCCTTTACTAAAATAACTTTATAATTGATTGTATTGACTTGTGTGGTTGCTCAGTGTAAGGCCCTAGGTAGGCAAGTGTTTTTGGGGTTTTTCCATTAGGAAATTCTCAGTAGGAGGCTCAGGCGCCTACTTGGATCCTCCTAACTTGGATTTGTGCCCAGTTAATAAATAGAATCGTTTACCTATGGAACATAAAACATACCAGTAAACTGTGGATGTACAGTAAACAGCATATCAGTATCCAAAACTGTAAAATTCTTCAATCGATTTTCAATTTAATCTCCAAATAATAAAGTTTATTATCCATTGGGGAAATTTGACAGTTTGTGGTAACTTTATGTGCTGTTGACTGTACATCAGTACACATTAACTCTGGGGGGATATAAGTTTGGTATTTAAAATAAAGCATGAACCTGCCTGTCTGTTACGTTTTCACGGCGAAACCGCCGAACCAATTCTGATGAGTTTGAGTATAGAGATAAATTGGACCTTGGAGAAGGACATAAGCTACCTTTTATCTCGAAAAGTCTCATGGGCTGTGAATGAAACCGCGGGCAACAGTGTGTTTAAATATAATGTCAGTAAATAACGTACCATCCATAAGTGAGTATATTGTCTCCATTAGATATCTTGTTGCGGACGGCTATACTAATAGCCTCTCCCGCCACGTCTATCTGCTCTCTAATGTATCTGTCTATCTCTTCTTGTAACGTTTTCTTCGCCTAGGGAAAGAAAAATACAAATTAAAGAAGGTAAGAAGAAAATAATATTAATCCTTTTCCAATAGTCAGAAAGTATAGAACGCCACGTGTTACAATTGTTGCAAGTTTCGATGCTGCTTCTGCCTACAGAGGTGAGAGGTGGTGAAAAGTGTTAGTTTCATTTTACCGACTCAATTTTACGCATTGAATGCGTTCGGCTCTCTGATTGGTGGAGAGTGGTGAAGGTCACGAAAATCACCAATCAGCACGCAAAACGCGGTCGATGCGTAAAATCGAGTCGGTGAAATGAAACTCACACTTGGCCCTCAGACGGTTTACATAATGGTTTATTCACCATATGTAAACAACCTACCATAGTGATCCATACGACACTGACGATGTAGACGTGGTGTGTGTACAAGTGGCCTTATTCTGAAGTGTTCCGTGTCAACGAACTTTAATAGATACAAATCATTATCAACTATAGTGGCGTAAATACATCTATTTTATGTTTATGTCATGTTAGTGAGATTCTATAAATGTTGTGTGAAGTGGGATGTCTGGTAAGCCCTCATCCTAACCTTACCTTTACCTTACCTTTTTTTTTTTTTTTTTTGTTTCGTGTGGAAAATCCTCATGGACATCCGCCGCCCGGGGAGGCGACGGGGCGTGTCGGACTCCACCCAGAGTGGGTGACCTACCGACTAAAAACCACACGGTGTCTCCTCGCACGTGCGCGCGGGGCCGCGGGAATCCAAATTCTTCCGCAGCCCCACACTAGTGCTGGCCGGGTCTGTCCCGGCCTCGTCTCCTGCACGGGGTAGTGAGGTGTTGAGCTACCCCGTGCATCGCCTCAGAGGCGCGCGCCGACACCCGCGCGCGCCTGCTACTCGGGTCCGTCGAATAGGGGGCGGGGACTTCCCCAAGTCCCTCGCCCCTGGACCCATTCATGGGGGCCGGAAAAGGGCGTTGTCCGCCCTTCTCCTGCACCTTTACCTTACCTAACCTAACCTTTTCCCGATTATTGGAGTCGGCTTCCAATCTAATCAGATACGGCTAAAATCTGTATTTTACATGAAGTGACTGCCATCAGAGCTCCCCAAACTAATTTCTGAGCAATGCTGTTATCTAAAGGATAGACTGACTGGCTTTTCGGGCTTCCATCATTAATTCATTACTAATGATTGTCAGAAATGTTCGTATGAAAACCGGTACCAACGGTTTTAGGTGCTCTCTAAGGCACGGAGGGACCTCGGGTGTGTTAAGAAATGTCATCCATCCACACACTGAACGCGGCGAGTGCAGCTTAACCTTACCAGATCAGTTTTTTTATGGCATAGTGGACAAACGAGCAGATGGATCGGCTGATGGTAAGGTAAGGTAACAACACCAGAGGAGTCGCAAGTGCGTTGCCAGCCTTTTAAATGGGGATTGGGCCTCCGGTATTCTCACTGACTCGGAACACAACGTAAGCGTAGATTCACGCCGATTTTCTGTGAGGTCTTGGTATCACTCCGGTCGAGCCGGCCCATTCGTGCCGAAGCATATTCCTAGCATATTTCTAGAGCTATTAGCTTACTAGAGTTCCTAGTCCACTTTTTTATTATTAGCTCTGCCTTATTAATGCAGTTATAACTGAGTAATCAATAAGTAACTCACATCAAACTCATCGACGTTGTTCGGCAACTGTGTTAGGTGGAACCTGAAGAACTTGACCGCGTTGGTCTGCGAGGCAGACGGCGGCCGCATTGCCCACAGGAATTCCAAACTTGTTGCCAAGTGCGACTCTAGACCGCGAGCAAACTCCGTCTTGGCTGGAAGAGTGTAGTCACGCACCATCTGCGAATATAACATTATTATACCAATCTTTCTCAAAGTGGTCCATAATGAGGGTCAGTAAGAGAATCAGAAATAGTAGTAATAATGCATTTTAAAAATAATAGTTGTATGTAGTAGCTGTGTAGCATTGAGATGAAAAACATTTTTTTTTATTTAAAAAAAACGTTGCCCCACACTAGGATTTTCTCCTGTATCGTGGGTGCGTTTACAAACACAAATTCTCACATATACAAACACCCAGACCCGGAACAACTACCTGTAGATCATACAAATATTTGCTCCGTGTGGGGATCGAACCCACAACACGTGGCGCAGAAGCCGATCGCTCAACTGCTACGCCAATCGTGTCGTCAAATCGTCAAACATTTATTATTAATAGCTTATTATTATGTAGGTTAAAATAATTGAGTTTTAGAAAAAGTGTGTAGCAGTGCATCAACTGAGTTCGAAAGCCCTTGATGATACCTAGGCTTGCTTACAAAAAATTGGGGATTAAAAAAAAAATTCTAAGCAAAATTCAACAATTTTCTTTACAATTGTACACATAACATAGATTAATTAATATTATGTATGTGGGACAATACTAGTACCAAATGTGTAATTTTTTTTTTTTTTTAAAAACGTTGCCCCGCACTAGGATTTTCTCCTGTGTCGTGGGTGCGTTTACAAACACAAATTCTCACATACACAAACGCCCAGACCCGGAACAACTACCTGTAGATCATACAAATATTTGCTCCGTGTGGGGATCGAACCCACAACACGTGGCGCAGAAGCCGATCGCTCAACCGCTACGCCAATCGTGTCGTAATACTTAAACATACTAACAATGGTAACAGGAAGTGTGTCGTAATATCTTGTAAGCAATGATCCATGAAATGAGCATGCTGAATGAAATGGCAGCAAACTTTAAAGTATAATAGTAATAGTGTACAGATCTACATGTCCAGCATAAGCTGACCTGGAATTATACAGGTTTTTAACCAATAACGAGTGAGCTTATACAATAATCCCTTATTTATAAAAATAAAAACCGTCTTATAAAGTTATACACTTCATATAACTATAATATGTTTTATCTTCTTTCCCTTTCACAGAATATCACGTGTCAAAGCATGAAAACATATCATAGCTATAAGAAATTTATAAGACGTTTTATGAATAAGGGGGTTTTGACGATTGGCGTAGCGGTTGAGCGATCGGCTTCTGCGCTACGTGTTGTGGGTTCGATCCCCACACGGAGCAAATATTTGTATGATCTACAGGCAGTTGTTCCGGGTCTGGACGTTTGTGTATGTGAGAATTTGTGTTTGTAAACGCATCCACTATATAGGAGAAAATCCTAGTGTAGGGCAACGTTGTTTTTTTTTAAAAAAAAAATATAGCTTGATTTGCATAATATGTAGAATGTTTATATTCAGTATAATTACCTTTTTGAGGGCATCGAGTAGCGCGATGCACCTCGCATTTGAGCCGGATACAACTCGGGAAGCCAACTGAACACCTAGCTTGATGATAGCTGGGTGCAAGCTAGAAATAATACAACACTATAAAAAGATAATATTATTATGTTGTGCTCGTGATACTTACTTCTATTCTTCTACTTCTAGATATTTTCCAGTAGATGTACTACTGGAAAATATCTTCATAATATCACCCAAAGGATGTTCACTACTAAAGAAAGATCAAATGGTAAAATGGCAGTGGCCAGACGAGTGTGAAATGCATAGAGGAAATCGAACAAACCATCTATAAACATCGTGCCCCAAAAAGAACTAGGTTTTCATTAATAAAAAAAACGAAAAAGTGGGAACGGAGTCATAATCATGTGGAGTTGTGGCGAATTCTCCTCCGAGCAATCGAAAATTTAGCCAATTTCTTGACATAATAAGTGAAACTGTAATATCAATTCAACTCCATAAGAGCTCTCAACAACAATTCAAGGTCTCGTAACAATTGGCTAATTGATTAGTTGAAGTATGACTACGATTATAGAAACAATAAACTCCATGTTAGTCCAGTTTGAGTTTGAAAGAGGATGTGCCAGGATTTCAGAGAATTCACATAAATCTATAAAAAAGGTATATTCAACATAAAAAATATTAAATGAATGTTGTAAAAATGTTGTAATGTTGTTCAGGCAATAGAAACAACAAGCTGCAACAAGATTAGATACATAAGACTTTGTCATTGTCTACATTATCAATTGTATTGTAAAATAACAATACCAAAGCAAATTTCGACTTTATCATGTTTTTAAGTACTTTTGGTAAACACTTGATAACCTTACTTGGAATTGATGGCTATAGACTTGAGTGACTCCTTGTCGTGTTCCTTGTATAGATGTTGGAACCAGTTCACTCTGTGAGAACTTTGAGACTTAACTTTAGGTTTTTCAGATAACTTCTGTTTTGGTGATTTATCCTGTAACAATTAGGATGTTTTTTCTCTGGTTAAGTGTGCTATTACATAAATTAAGGGTAGAATTTATACATTTGACAGTCAAAAGGTGACTAGGTAGGATTCAAACTTTGTTGTTACATAAAGTTTGAATCATACCCCTGCATAATCATATCATACATACAAGAATTATACAAGTCTAACTTAATCTATATCAATAAAAATTAATTGTTGCATGTATGAAAGATCATCACTTTTTGTTTTTGTTGTTCATAATTTAAGATCTTTTTTTTTTAATCCACCAGAAATGTCAGAAATTTAGATTGGTAGATTTACACAGGCGAAGCTGTGCATGGATTCCTAGTGATATAAATATATAAAACAATAATTCTTGTATTCCTTACTTCTTTAACCTTGGCAGAATCAGCATCAGGTTTTGGCTTAGCTTCAGGCTTAGGTTTATCTACAACTTTCACCTGAGCCACTTGTTTGGCAGCTCTCTGAGCTTCTTGCTTGGCACGCCGCTCGGCTTTCAATTCTGCTTTACTTTTACCGGATTCTTCAGCCTGTTAACAAATAAGTTATATTTTATTTATTATAGCATTTTTATTTTATATATTATAGCATTATGGACATTGTTTTTTGTTAATCAATTGCCGTCTATTGGTTCACACCTGTACCTCATAATGTTTTGTAATAGTAGTGGTTGATCTCATTTGCCATGATGTGATCTTCAATATTTAAAGAAGCACATGTAAGGTGTATTTTTTGTTGGAGATCCTAATAAAATGAAATAGGAATAATTAGATTCCAAGAGAACATGAAACTTCATAATTATATTAACTGTATAAAAATTCAGTAAATGATTGCCTGTTGGGAAGTCTATGAAATTCTATCCTCACCATTACGGTATTTAATTTATTCACAAATAAACTTACTTAACAATATTGTTTACCTTTTTACCACTCAAGTCAATAGCATTAACTTTGCCAGTAACATCTTGAATCTCCTTGGCAACATTTACTATATCTCTTAAAGTTTCAACCACATCTTTTACAGTCATATCCTCATTAACAGTTTTAGGAACATCCTTTACACTAGGTTTTGCTAGTTCAGGCCTATCTCCTTCTTCACTAGCACCTTTCTTCTTGGCCTGCTTGGCTGCCTTCTTAGCAGCCCGTTCAGCTTTTATCTGATCTTTGCTTTTATTATCATCAGTTATAGAATCTACATTTATACAAACTTTATCTACCTCATCCTTGCCTTTTGGCGAATTTGCCTTAACTCCTTCTAGTGGCTTTTGTTCTTCTTTTGTTATTTTTTTTAATGTAGGTGGAGCTGGTGTTTCTTTAATCTCTGTATCCTGTACAGTTACCATATGTTCTTTTGTTTGAGCTGCATCCTTGCCTTTACCTTTAAGTTTAGCTTGTTTTTTAGCCTGTCTGGCAGCCAGTACATCCTCTCTAGATTTGTTGTCTGTTGAAGACATGTTTATATTTTCCTCTACCTTTTTATTCACTAGACTATCTTGCACATCTCCAGACTCTAGTTTATGTTGTAATAATATTTTTTTATTTGAATTTAAAATTATTGAGTCCTCTTTAGTTTTACTACAATTATTTACTACAGCAGTTTGAGTTTGTGATAGAAAAGATTTCAGTTTATGTCTTCTGATTCGTCTTTTTGCACTTGTTGTTAATTTTAATAAACATTCCTGTAAGATTAAGTAGGTAATGTAAATATGTTAAAAAAATAAAAATAATAAAGTAAATATGGGGTTAAAATGAACAGCACAAAATGCAAAAAAGCAAAATACATGTATAGATTGCTACAAAAGTGGGTTTATTAGCTGTATATGATAATAATGTTTCACATTTAACATTAGAGTGGCCAACTTTTTCTAGGCCTACCAAATCAATAAGATCAAGCAACATGAAATAGGGGGCAAAATAGGGGGCACAATAAGGTGTACATGTTTGATGATTAAGATTGCACAATGACCAATCTCTCAATCTTGAAACTTGGCATACAAATGCATTTCATATAAAAATATAGGAAATTAACATAACCTCTAAAATACAAACTGACACATCATATCGTATCAAAGACATTACATTTACCTTAGACATTACCAGATCTGCTTATCCTGGGCAAACTATAAAACATATCTCATTGTACAAAAGCTATTAATCTCATCATAAAACTATAAACTTTGCAGCATTATCTATCCAATCAACACGATACTTACGTTTTGAATCGCCTTTGAGGAAAGGTGAGTGATAGAAGCTGTAATTTAAATTCGATTTTGTAACAGGTGAATATGTTAACAAGTAATTAAGATTTAAATAATATGTTATTTTTCTTAGAACCTTTTCTCCCAAACAATTTCAATTTGATGATGAAATGAAATCGAAATAAAATGATAGTAAGACAATATTGAGATTGACTTGATGACTTTGACACTGACAGACGGATATTGCAGTACACTTTGTAAGTCTTATTCGTCGGTGAGAGTGCAATACCGCCTAACTAACACTTTGCTGTAAGGTCTAATTTTCAATGTTATCTAATCAAAATTAGACCTTACAGCAAAGTGTTAGTTACGCGGTATTACACTCTCATCGACGTATTGCAGTACACTGTACAGTAGAATTTATTTTAGTTTACGAAGCGACCTATCATCTAAATAGAAACGCCCAATTTTACATGGGAGTCTATTTTATTCGTGGTTACTTAAAACCTTCTTTAGAATTAAAAACTGAAGAACACTGTTAAAGAGATTTTAGTGTGATAGCGTTTTGCCCGCGACTTCGTCCACGTGGAATAGTTACTTTGTTCCATATGAACTTTCATCCCCTATTTTATCCACTTGGGGATAGAATTTCAAATCAAAATCCGTTCTTTGCGGATGTCTACGTCATAACATCTACCTGCATATCTTTTTGTGATTTTTTTGCATTTTCCATGCTAAGATTATTAAGTTATTTAATAGTAAAGGAAAAAATTCAATCGCGGGCAGGATTCGAACCTGCGTCTTCCGGTTTGGTATACCAGACGCTCTGACCTCTAAGCCACCGCGAACCCTACCCGCATGATTGAAATTTTGCCTTCACATTCTGAATTTACGTCATAAGGTGACGTTGGTGACATCTATGAGAGGCAAGTTACCTTACATCTCAACCGACACGACTTACTTTACAGTTAGTTCAGTGTCGTACGATGCCACCTTACCTTTTAACTGTCTTTTTGATTTTTTTTTGCATTTTCCATGCTAAGATTATTAAGTTATTTTTTAGTAAAGGAAAAAATTCAATCGCGGGCAGGATTCTTCTGGTTTGATATACCAGAATACTGCCCGCGATTGGATTCGAACCTGCGTCTTCTGGTTTGATATAGCAGAATCCTGCCCGCGATTGAATTTTTTTCTTTACTAAAAAATAACTTAATAATCTTAGCATGGAAAATGCAAAAAAATAACAAAAAGACAGTTAAAAGGTAAGGTGGCATCGTACGACACTGAACTAACTGTAAAGTAAGTCGTGTCGGTTGAGATGTAAGGTAACTTGCCTCTCATAGATGTCACCAACGTCACCTTATAACGTAAATTCAGAATGTGAAGGCAAAATTTCAATCATGCGGGTAGGGTTTGCGGTGGCTTAGAGGTCAGAGCGTCTGGTATATCAAACCAGAAGACGCAGGTTCGAATCCTGCCCGCGATTGAATTTTTTCCTTTACTATTAATCTACCTGCATGCCAAATTTCAGCCCGATCCCTCCAGTGGTTTGGGCTGTATGTTGATAGATCACTATGTCAGTCAGTCAGTCAGTCACCTTTGAGTTTTATATATATTTAGATTAGATATAAGTAGGTGAGGACTGAGGATGGTAAGAAAACTAGAAGTAAAACTTGTTATTTGTTTATTTATATTTTATCAGTATAAGAATGTGCCTATAATTAGTAAATGCCTTTAAATACTAGTATAAAAAATGTGTTTTGGCGAATGTTTTAAGCCCGTTACTGCTAACTTAAGTAACAGAAGTGCTAAACGGCCCTAGACACAGCAAGTCGTCTCGATCTACCGTTCAGCATCTTCGGATGGATCAACAGTTTGGTCTTTCTTTATATCAAATCAATTCGGTACAAATTACAAAAGTTTGCTAGTTTTATGAAAAGTACTTATACCTAACGGTGGATAACTTACGATACCGAGATTAAAATAATTTATTTAATTAATTACTTATTTACATATATTTCCGCCCCATGGTTTGGAGTCGTTGCAAATACGTAAGAGCCTGCTTGACTTTTATCAACGTTACAATGCTCCACATAAAACTTTTCTATTAACATGTCAATATATTTATTAACTTTCTCTTTTGGACACAAAGCTATAATACATCCACCCCAACCGGCACCAGTTAGGCGAGAATGAACGTTCATTTCCCTTGATAAATTGACGAGATAATCGAGATTGTCATGAGAGCACTCATATAGCTCTTTCAGGCTCTTATGACTGTTGGACATAAGATTCCCAAGAATGTCTATTATTTCATTACCGTCTCCATTTTCAAATACAATAGGGACGTTTGTCCCGTTCACACCATTCAAGCCGTTGCTATTGGTCGCTGTTTGCAAGCAATGTTTACGAAAATCTTCGACACGTATAGCTTCCTCGTAAACATGAAGTGCTCGCTGTTTCAATTTGAACTCCGCTAAGTGGCTCGTGTTTGGTGTCAAATACAACTGTTCCAATTCTTCTTCGTTGACATTCAATACATCACATATTTCTTTCTTCGTATATAAATCCTTGGACAAATACTTCTGTACGAGGTTTACCATCTCTCTTAAAGTGTTATCAAGTTTATTTTGTACTTGACTTAAAGTAATAATTTTCTTATCAGTAGTTGCACCTGTGCTCGTAGCTAATATTTTTGCTGCCAGCCTACATTCTATCACACGTCGATTAAAATCATTCGTGGCAGCTTTATTGGCTTCTGCTAAACTGTGAGCTACAACAAACGCTGCATTTTCGGGGAGAGCTACCGGTGTAGCGTTTAAGGGTTTCCATGTTATATATTGAGCGCAGTATTTCTTTGCTAGAAATGCAATCGCCTGATCCATTCCCCCTCCTTGAGTTCCAATATATCTCTCGCATTTCGCACATAGCGATGCTATTTCAGTTTTGCTCAAAGGGACATTTTGAGCATACAATAGAGCCAGACATGCTGCGCTTACTAATGCTGAAGAACTCGAGAGACCAGACGCTGGAGGAACTATCCCGTCTACACAGAGTTGCAATCCATTAATGATTTTACCATTTAAAAATTCCAATGCCCCTTTGACCCCACATAACACATAATTATACCAAAACGGTTTTCCGTTGGGGTCAGACAATATTTTTATATCTTCACATGATTTTATCTCTGTATTAATACTGGTATATTTATTATTTATGTTTCGCACATGTAGTTCTGGCTTACTTAGCATCGCCGCAGCTATCATTATATCCTGTTCCAGTGCCATGGGCAACACTGGGTAGCCGCAATAATCGATGTGTTCTCCAATGAGGTTTACGCGGCCGGGTACTCTGACGAAAAATAATGGTTCGCAACCGAATTCTTGGCAAAAGTATAGCTTTAAACGGTTAATTCTTTCATTGTTTGGAAGACCCACTATAGGCACTTCATCATTTGGATTGTTGGCACTCATATTCGATAAATATTGTTACGTGCAATAAGTAAACAAACACGACACGGGCACGCGAGTGGACCTCGCCACTGAAAACTTATTACTGAACAATGTCCTTATCAACAACTGCGCACATACCTACGTACATACGTACCTAACGATTCGCTACGCTCAAACTAAATGAAATGAACGATAATATTGTCGTATGTACCTATTGTTTTATTAATCACAACACAATATAACACTTAACAGTCACGAAACGTAGAAAAGTTAACCTGTCAATGACAAATAAATTAGGAATATAGCGCTAGAAATATTTATAAATAAGCGACAGTGAGTTTTTTGAACGACAAATTCAGCTGTTTTAAAATATAACAAATATAACCTCTAATACGCTAACACAGCATCTTGCAGACTGTGAATGATGATGACGTAGCTAGAGAGAATCTTCAATTCGTTCATGTGTGTGAATTTACCTTTGACTTAAAATCAAGCGTGTAGGTACGCATTCGATCGAAGTTATTTACCGTTAGGCAAGAAAACTGGTTACCATTTACAACTATTTTTAGGTACTAACGTATCAAGTTTATTGGTTACTATTGGTTTTAGACTAGGTAGTCGGGACATAGATTTTTTATAAAACTTACTGTCTTAAATAATATACTGAACCGATTTCGAAAAAGGAGGAAGTTTTATTTAAAACACGCAGGAGTTTATTTGATGAGTATGATGACTTACGAACCATTAGATATTCGATATCAAACCTTGGTAGATAGCACAAGCTTTTACAATGGGATTTTATCTGATAAATACATTCAATTGTCCTTTACAAGAGAATGGTTAAAAACAGGTCCGAATTAAGAAGTCTTAATCTGTTGAAGGGTAGGACCCTTAGCGCATTTATACGACCCTACAATACAAAATTGACATATTAGGGCAATGATACTATACTACAGTAGGTATAATATAACCATCGGAACTTGACTAATATTCAGAGACCTTCGCTAATGTTGTCTTTGTAGGTTGAATTTAGATACTGAATTCTATTTTAAGGCCCCTAGCAATAGCACTGTATACTACAGAGCAAACAACAAATAACCGAACTTTGGTATCTTAGAACATTTTTGGGTTTTTTATTTCAATTTAACCGTGACCGTGATGAAGGCGAGGTTGATGCCAGAGGCTCAAGTCTGCTATTTCAAGTACCTATACCAAAATGTTCGCCCAATAGCACTAAATTACCGAATTTATACATTTTATAGACAAAACCGTCAAAAACCAACGCTTCTCAAGTCGATTGAATGATGTCGGAAGGTTTGAACTTTTGTTCTCGCCACTGACTTCCGAAACTCTTATTTTATGTTTGCATTATTTTTATGTTTTTGAAGGCGGTTTTAAAAATGTCTTTTTTGTTAAAAGTTATTTTATTTCAACATTTTTCGTTGCGAGTAAAATTTTACGCACACCTAGACGACGTTATCATTTTGTAATGATGTCATTTTGTTCTAAATTTTGTGATCAGATCTTGACCAAATTTATGGGACTTTATTTTATGGAACCACCTCTGAAGTATCAGCTATCGATCAAAAAAGAATCATCAAAATCGGTTGGCGTGATATAGAGTTTCGTCCATTCGTCCATTTGTCGCGCACATACTTAATGCAATTTTAAGACTTATATCGTTTTCTCATGGATGCCATTATCAGAGCTGGACCGAAATGAGACCACACGGGAAGCACCGGCTTCCAAATAAAAAAATAATTATCAAAATCGGTTCACCCAGTCGAAAGTTATGAGATAACAAACATAATAAAAACAGTCGTATTGAGAACCTCCTCCTTTTTGTTGAAGTCGGTTGAAAATAACAGACAAGGGGTCCTGATTAGCCTTAAAAGTTTATATGTATAGGCACTCAGTCGTTTGCCTATGCCTATACAGAAATCCCGCCCTGGGTACCTATGCGTGTAACTATGACGGTACTATTACAGATTAAATAGGTACTTGTATTCGTAATTACGGGTTAGGCAATGCTTATCAAGTTAATTTAGTGATAGTAAAGACCTATGCCCTAAATAACTTTTGATTAAAAGTACATAAAATTATAACTGTATAATAACTATCTTTTTGTAATTTTTTTGCATTTTCCATGCTAAGATTATAAAGGTATTATAGTAAAGGAAAAATCAATCGCGGGCAGGATTCGATCCTCCTGGTTGGATACACCAGACGCTCTGACCTCTAATCCACCGCGAACCCCACCCGCCTAATTGAAATTTGCCTTCACATTCTGAGTTTACGTCATAAGGTGACGTTGGCGACATCCAACCAGGAGGCGCAGGTTCGAATCCTGCCCACGATTAAATAACCCATCATGGGTTAGGGCGTCAAACTTTTTGTGTACTTATTTGCTGGTGTCACTTAAATGGAGAGAGCTTCACTTTGTGTTTGCCAGTGCCAGAACAAGATTTGCTGCCCCCCAAGTATTCCATTCCCGATAATGAAACGCAGTGACGTCACGAAACTGACGAATTTCACGATCAGTGTTACCGTTGACTGACAGCTTCGATACCATTATGGAATTTTTTAATTAATGATGAATATAAAATAAATTGCTTACTAGCCCAACTATTACAGGGGGATTATGGGCAATGAGCACGCTGATGAGCTGGCAAGGGAAGGTTCTGGAACCTCACTAATTGGACCGGAAACATTTGTAGGTCTGGCTCGAGGCGCAGTCAAAACGGCCTTT
Organism: Acronicta aceris; assembly: GCA_910591435.1. NCBI lineage: Eukaryota > Metazoa > Arthropoda > Insecta > Lepidoptera > Noctuidae > Acronicta > Acronicta aceris. Next base: position 16,059,132 of record OU342758.1, on the reverse strand, counting down.
CGGGAGTACGCAAGGGCGAGGCACATGGCGGAGTGGTTGAGCTTAACAGGACTTGCTCACTCCAAGAAATTCATTGGTTTCTCATAGAAATGGAACAATACCATTTGGAACTCAAGCAGGCGGCAGACTCGTCACTTGATGGGGGCGTTAACCGGACATTTCGGGACTAACGCTCTCCTACAAGAGATGGGTCTGACGGAGACATCAGCCTGCCTGCAAAAGGGAAATTGAGAGCATGAACACCTTCTGTGTACATGCGATGTAATGGCTAGAAAGCGAACGCGCCTCTTGGGGCAGGGTTATCCAAGATCAGAAGCCTACAGACTCATTCCCCCAGGCAGGCCTTATTATAAAGCTCATGGAAGAGCTGTTTGAAGAACTGGGTGAGGATAAAGAATAGGTATCGAGAGGAAGCACAAAAGATCCCATTGGGTCGAAGTGCACTGGGGCCTTGCTGCCTCGGTGCACTTAGATAAGATAAGCCCAACTATTTATGCTTCGTGTTATTCGTCTATTTAGTTAAAAAAATAATCTTACTAATTGAAAATTCCACTAATAAAGAAGCAAGATAATGAAAAGCTGCATCTTGCTCGGCTAATTTATTTACACACAAGCTGTTGCCCGCAGTTTCACTCATGTCCCAAAAAGATTAACATAGGTATTATAAGTCCGATTCTAGGCGGCGTATCAAGATGAAACATGCACCAGATTTTAAGTTAGACCTCTAGCAATACATTGGTAAAAACTTTATTCAATTCCATGCAGTAGTTTTTACGTGATTAGCGTACAAACATTCAGACAGACAGACAAACATTCTAAAAATTGTTATTTTGGCTTCTGTTGCTCTAATAAAGACCCCCCATAGTAGTTTCTCTTTAATATCTTTATTAAATACACACTATCTAGGTAAAGATAGTGTGTTTATACAATTTTTGGAAAAAAAAACTAACATTTCACATTTTCCCGCCCTAAACTCCGTACGACATGAATGACAACATTGACAACATCATTCATCATTCACAAATTGTCGTTTCATCTGTCTTTCTGTCAAAAGTGTCAAAAATTCAAAAATCAATGTCAACATCAAGTACATTGTACACAGCTACAGACAGATGATCACAGATCTCTAATGTTTTTCTTCGTAGCCCCAAGGCCCAAGGCAACTTTATTTACTTTACTTTAATCTTTTCTTTGCCAAAGAGCAAAGAGTATAGCTCTTCGCCCCAAGGTCTTGTTATTGTTTGTTTTGTACAATTATGTAAATTATATTCGGGTTTGACTTCTAAGATCACTTTGGCGGAAACAAACTAGGTATATTATGTCGTATCTGTTCTTCGAATGTCACTACAAAAATGGCTAGTGTTTTAGATTTCAATAAAGTTTGCCGCGCTTGCTTGTTGGACACTGGTCCTATGAAAGATTTGTTCTCAGTTTGTACACCTGAAATATTTACATTTTGCACGTCTGTTGAGGTAAGTCCTATTCAAATCAACCAATCCCCCATATTTCGTAGCACTGTTGTAGCTGTTTATGTTAAACTATTATTTTACACCAGTTTCTCAAACTTCAACAAATACTTTACTTTTCAAACTATGTGTATTTCTACCTGTAATCAACATAATAATTATAGTTACATAAATAAACAATAAATATTTTGTTGAAGGTTGCAAGGGGAGATAATTTGCCAAGACAAATATGCCAAACATGTCTGGATATGTTAAACAAGTCATATCATTTCAAACAAGCTGCTGTTCGATCCGATCTTATATTAAAGGAACAACTTTTAGAAGAGGTAAGGTTTTTTATTTTCTGATTTAGCAGCTATTGGGCTTTATAATTTAAGAGATTTTAAGTAGGAGCCAGCTTAGAGTTGCTCCAAGCTAAGAGGTTTTTATTATTATTTATTTATTTCATTCAACTTTGTATCTGAACTCACTGAAATGTGTCCTGGACACATTAACAATGATTTTGCATTGTATCTGTAATTTGATACTGGGTTAAGGGTAGTTTCAAAAAAGTATTTGTCCTACATTTTGCTAACAAAATTATTATACAACTTTAATGTAGTTACTTCATGGGTCTTAACTTAACCCATCATGTAACTAAGTAGCAGACAATTTAAAAACAATTGTTTTGTTCTGTAGGTTGGTTAATTAATTTTAATTAAATTTCAGCAACAACCGGTAAAAATGGAGATTCATTCTAATGGACACGAAATCCTTGAAATAAATGTAGCTGAAATCACAGATGATATATTAAGTCATAATCTTACATCAGACAGTGAAATTATGCCTGATCGCTCAATGGAACCAGCTGAAATTATCAGGTTAGTCTGTACATATAATTTTATTACTACAATTATTATCATGTTATTATGTCTTATTATATTTATTATTTCAAATTTAAGTAAATTAATAAACTTAAGAGTATAACATACCATTTACACCTGTATTTCCCTCTGTGGTTACTTTTCTTTTTTGTACTTACCTGTATAAATCCTGCAGAGTACTAACTGTCCGACAGCTATTGATAATGAGCATAGTACTAAAACAGCACACATCACTTCCCTTCACAGCTGAGTTTACTAAAAAATGATGGAAAGATATAGTTTGCCCCCAACCTACAGGAACTAAACATGCTTTCACAGCCAAATTTTACGTGTTTCTAGGGCTGCTTCTTTACAATAGACTTAATGCTATAAAGAATATTTATACCCTCAATTATAGCAATTGAAAAAAAAAACTCCAGGAAGCTCTCCAAAACATTTTGTACGAAGATACAGAGAAATTGTTAATTGCGTTAAAATAGGCATTTATTTGTGTGTTCTTTTTAGATTATTTTTGTTTCTTATTGTTATACTTATGCCTTTGTGATTATTTTAGTCCTTAATATGTATTTATATATCTCGCCTGAAACACAGGAATAGCCAAGTTCAGGTACATAATGTTATGTAAATAATATACTCAAGTAACACTTTGTAACTAACCAATATTTTGTCATGTAGTATTTGAATAAATGATTTGATTTGTTTTGATTTGACTGGTATGTTTAGGTTAGGGTAAGCTTACTGCCATTAACCAGGCACAAATCCAAACTCAGCTACTACTGAAGATTTCATAGGAAAACCTATTCCATAACACAGCTTGACCTGGAAATCGAGCCCTGGTCCTCTATTGTAGCAGTGGGCTTGGACCACTAATGAGTGTAATAAAATAATATTTTATTTTTAATGCATTCAATTGAAGTGATAATTAAAATAGTACCTATATTTTGTTGAACCCAGGAGAATCAGAAGACGGAGAGAATTAGCTAGACCGCTGAAGAAAAGAACCAGAATGAAATGTCCGAAATGTGATAAATCATTCCAGAAGTATGAAAATTTTGAAGCACATATGAGAAGTCATTTTGGTAAAAAGGTATTTAACCCATCCAGTGCTGTATTATAGACACAATGCAAAATCTATTGTCTTGCCATCTGGGGGTCATTACAGGTGTTGCTGAATTAATATACAATATACCTACCAGCCAGGTAATTAAGTAGCCACATTATAGAAGTATGCCCATAATATCTAGGTCCAGCCAGTAAAGGCTCTAAAATTACAAAATATATAGTCTTATATTATGTGGATCCTGGATGATCATAAGCTTCCTCAAGTGTGGGGAGCGGTGAGGTATCCAAAACAAGGAAGGGATGAAGAGTGGCCAGTCTATATTTCATTCTATTACCTAGTTATTGTGTAGGAATAGACAACATAGTAAATAAAAGCCTTACCTTATGTTATGAGCAATTGAGCACCAAATACATCAGGATAAACAGACTGATCACAGTTGTAACTTGTATGAGACCAATTTATTTATTTATTGCAATACATCACCCTGTTAGGGCAAATCGACTTAAAACTAAAATAGAAGCAGCGGTAACTTAATGACGTCGTCCTTATGATCATGTGGTTGCCGGTTCGAAACCCACCCAATGCATTACCGATGTGAACCCACTGACGTAACACAAACATATTTAGCTTAGCACGAGGGGGAAAGGATTTAAAAAAAAAAACAATATATATTAAAAGTTCTATTATTTAATTATTATTCTTATGTATTGGTTCTCATACTGTTCTATCCAACAAGCAAACAACACATCATGTTTTTCTCTCTAAAGTGAGATGTTATATTAACTGAATCTTATGGTAAAGGTCTAACACGCATTAGGTGAAGCACTCAAATTCACAAATATCTCTTACAGCCTGACATAAAATGTGAACATTGTGACAAGACATTCCCCACTCTCCGGAACCTTCATAGCCATGTCCGCACTCACACCGGAATCCGTAAATACCAGTGTTTGACTTGTGGCAAGAACTTTGCATACCTTAACGTATTGAAGAACCATGAGATGATACATCAAGGTGTTAGGAAGCATGTCTGTCATATATGTGACGCGAAGTTTGTTCAGAGGTGTAATTTGAAGGTGAGTTTTTGAAACAAGAATTTTAAATTTTTTGTGTCTACTCTTTAAGTTTATAATCTTTATTATAAAAGGCCTAATAGCTGGTTGCTTCAATGTTTTTACCCGACTCAGTCAGAAAGAGGGTTATGTTTTTTCAAGACAAAAACACAGCTAGTATAAAACATAATATAATGATATTATCTGATGTTCTTATGTTGCAGACTCACCTAGAAACCCATAGCAATCAAAAGAAATACATTTGTGGGCAATGTGGCAAAAAGTTCGCGCAGCCTGGTAACCTCAAGATCCATTTGATCAGGCATACAGGTATCAAGAACATAGCCTGCCAGCTATGTGAAATGAGGTTCTATGTCAAGGTATGATTCGAGTCAAGATTTTGTTATAGCACTCTATGCTCAATCGAAATCCTAAATTAAGTACCTACCTAGGCTCAAGGCTGTGTTATTTTATTATACATGTTATGTTATTATACATGTTATGTTATTAAATGTTGGAACGAAGTTCCTTATCGCGCGTTGTGAAAGGGGGCTAGACGGAAAAAATTCTTACGAAAAGTTGACACTTTTTGCTATAGTAAGCTATTGTAAGCTGTGCGGCGTGCGCATGTTTCTCTGTCTGTCTCTCTCTCTCTAATAAGATAGTAGTTCCTTTCGATTAATTTGCCATATGCTAGCATACGTTTATATTATGATTATATGTATAAATACTCGCTCCGTGCTGATTTTGAACTTGCATCCTATGGCACTGCGCTAATCGAGCCTTCAACTATTTATAAATTTAAACTTCGTTCCATCCGGGTGTCCCTTGACACCTCTCAAGTATTTTTTTATTGTGTTATTGCATACTAGCGGCCTGCCCGCGGTTTCACCCGTGTTGCCCCATTCCTAAGAGTCGTTGCGTAATGTTAAATAGCTTAAAACGTTCCTCATGAATCATTCTATCTATTAAAAAAAACCGCATCAAAATCCGTTGCGTAGTTTTAAAGATCTAAGCATACATAGGGACAGACAATATGTAGTGATAACACTATATAAATAGTTCTTGAGACTACCTTATTATATTACTGTAGTGGTCGTAAGAGTAGTGTTATTAACACATTAAAAAAATTAATAACTATTGAGACACCTGCGATTCCAGGAGCTTTGACAAGCATGTAAACGTCTGTACGTGAATTAATGAGTCTTGCCTCTTTTCAGAGCGACCTTTTCAAACACATGAGATCTCATTCCACAGAAAAACCATTTTCATGTGAATACTGTGATAAAACATTTAAAAGTAAAAGTTTTAAAGTGGTACACATGAGAACTCATACTGGTAAGTCTATGTCCACATGTTCAATGAGTTTGTTTGTCCGATTTAAGACCTTTTTATGACATAACTTCGTAACCCATTTTTTTCAGGTGAACGTCCATATGCTTGCGACCTCTGTCCCAAACGCTTTATGGCGCGCAAAGATATGCGAAACCACAGAATGACACACACAGGTGAAAAACCTCATAAATGTCAGCTCTGTGATCAAGCATTTATACAAAAGTGTGCCCTTAATAGGCACATGAAAGGCCACATGCAGAAAGATGGTGATAAGACGCAGAATATATTGCTAAGGGCCAGGTTACAGGGGACGGCCGAGTATTCACAATGGCATATTGATGTGTGACAGGTTGTGTTACAATTTGGAGGTGTTAATGGCTAAGCTACAAGTACCTGGTCAATTTTATCTTTATGTATTTTTTTTTATAAATATACGATTGTCCCGATTTACTATATTTGTAAGTTCGCGGTGACGCGAGGTAAATTTTGTTCTTACTAAATTGACAACTAAATTGACCTAACATTAAAATCCCGGCGTCATCGTAAAATTAACTTACATTTAAATATCTTCTAAAAGGGGCCATCCATAAATCACGTCACATCTTACGGAGGGGAGGGGAGTAGATAAGGGGTATGGGGGATTATCAGCTTTGTAATGACACAGGTAAAAATCTAAATTATTAAAACGGAAAACTTAAATGTAAACATAAAACTTAAAAGATCATTAATTTGTGACATGGGTCTCACAAATGTGACGACGTGTGACAGGAATGGGGGACTTTCAACAAGTCATGAAATTTGTGTGACGTAATTTATGGATAGCCGGTACTATAAATTGAATGAGAATCAATCCGAATTAAAAAATAAAATAACGTAATTCCAGTCCTAGTGTTTTCGTTAAATATACTATCATACAAATAATTGTTACAAACATATAAATCAAACAAAAAATAGCAAAATAAATTTATTTACAGTTTAGGTCACACGAAACCATTGTTCATGCACGGATGAGACTAGAAAATAGTTTTGACACTGAAGTCGTCATGCTGGGTTTTGGAGGTGTCTACAGTTTCTTCCCAGTTATTGAAATGTAGTTAAATTAAAACCGACTACACGGCAGCACATAGCCAGAAACTAATGGTCGGTTACAGTATTAGAAATCTACAACGACTTTGTTAGCACTTTGCAAAGATTCTGTGATGAGGAATATTCAACTAAGTGACAGAGCTCTATCATGTACTTTCATATGCCTCTTCAGTGTCCCTCTTTGAGTGAATCTTTGTTCACACAGTGTGCATTTATGTGGCTTGTCACCAGTATGTATTCTCACATGGTCGGTCAGTCTTTTCTTTGATACAAATGCTTTTAGACAATAATTGCAGACATATGGCCGTTCGCCAGAGTGCAGCCTCTTGTGTTCAGTTAATGTAGACTGTGTTGCGTAGGATTTATTACAAATCTCACATTTGTACAACTTCTTTCCGTCGTGTATCAGTAGATGTTTGGCGAGGTTGTATTTGTCGGTAAATGGGTAGGAGCATATTTGGCATATAAACCTCCGGCCGGAATGTCGTCGGGACACATGGGACAATAGAATCGTGTTCGTAAAGAATTTCTTCCCGCAATGTTCGCACGTAAAGCGTCTTTCTCTGTTTTCTTTGTGAGTTTCTAAATGTGCCTGGAAATTGAAAATAATGCTAAATTGGTTAGATATCCATTCCAGTTCTGATTTGAGTATCCATAAATTACAATCAATGTCCAGCCCAGGCATTTGTATTTATATTTATTATATACTAGCGACCCGCCTGCGGTTTCACCCGCGTTGCTCTGCTCCTATTGGTCGTAGCGTGATGATATATAACCTTTTTTTTTATAGGATAGGGGGGCAAACGAGCAGACGGATTGCCTGATGGTAAGCGATTACCGCCGCCCATGGACACCCGCAATACCAGAGGAATTACAAGTGATTTGTCGGCCTTTTAAAAGGGGGTTGGGCCTCCGGTAAACTCACTCACTCGGCAAAACACAACGTAAGCGTTGTTTGACGCCGGTTTTCTGTGAGGCCGTGGTATCACTCCGGTCGAGCCGGCCCATTCGTTCCGAAGCATGGCTCTCCCACGTAAACCTATAACCTTCTTCGATAAATGGACTATCCAACACAAGAAGATTTTTCAATTCCAACCAGTAGTGTCTGAGATTAGCGCGTTCAAACAAACAAACTCTTCAGCTTTATAATATTAGTATAGACTAGCGGGCCTGGCAAATGTTGTCTTGCCCTGTATCACCATCTTCCTGCCATTATCCCAATTTATTTGTGGTTGGCGCAGCATGTCCTTTTCTTCCATTCATCCCTATCAGCCTTCACCTCAATCATTCACTCCCATGTCTTGCCCTATACATAAAAAAATCGTAGAACCAGATTGCGGTGCCATCTACCGGCTCAAATTGTGAATTTAAGCCATCCAGGGACCTATTTAAACATACACAAAAAAAAATCATACCAGCAGCTGATGCGGAGTTTGGACAATGCACAGAACGCCAACTACTGACCTTAACAAAATACAAAACGCCATGTTCATTTGTGTCCGTGTCTTATTTCTGTCATCCATTCCCCGATACAAAAAATATGAGAAAAAAATTTTCTTCATAATGTTCTTTTTCGTGAATTTTTTCGATGTTTTAATTGTTACTTTTTGGGGTGGAGACAAATCCAACAAATCAAAAACCATGAAAATCCGTACAGCTGTTCGTGAATTATACTGTTGTGACAAACCCGACTTTGTTTTATATGTATAGATTGTAATTATACTTTTGAAAGATAACAACTAAAAATATTATATTGCACAAAAAGGTATCAACAGAGTTAAAATTACCCTTAAAATAACAGCAGTAGTGAATCCTTTTCCGCAGACATCACACATGATCAGCCTCCTGGTTCCATGCATTTTCTCATGCATCTTCAAAGTCTGTCGGCTCTTGAAGATCTTACCACATGTGGGACATTTTAAGCTTTCTAAGTTTACTTGGGTGTGTTCACTTTCTGTGTGTCTTTTAAGTCCGCTCCATGTTACAAATGTTTTGTTGCATGGTGAACAGTGGATTGATATCTGCAAATAGTTAAATTACTTATTTTTTACATATTCCAGCATTTTATGGCTATATAAAATCTGTACAACTATTCTTTCTAAACTATTAATTCTGTAACTAGTGCAAAACTACCCATCAAAAAAGTTTTTTTTTTATGAATTATAGGTATTTTTCCTACTAACTTTCGTAGAGGATAACTAAATTTATTAACTTTTTTATTTTTGAAACCCTAAAAAATCCAGCTTTAGGTGTATGTGTATAATAATAGGGTACCTATCTAATGAGTGAAAGAGTTGGTTAATTAAATTTTATATACATAAATAATATGTTTACATAATTATACAACTGCATTACTACATACACCTACCTACAGTATGTGTAAACTATAACTTTTGTCATAGAATCACTGAACATCTTTAGTCTTTAATTTCAGGAAATCAGTTAATGGAATGTCCATCCAACTTACTATTTTTCCTTCATGCTCAAGCTTATGTGCCTCAAACCGTTCCTTGAAGTTGAATTTCTTTTGGCAAACTTCACAAGTGTATATAAATTTCTTCCTTATTTTTGAATTTATTCCTTTATACTGTTTTAATTTTACCAACTTTTTAACTTTTCTAGAAAACAGAAACATTGTAAGTCTACATAATATTATTGTAAAGTAAAGCATCAAACAATCTGAGCACTTTAACAATTAGGTACCAATGTTGATCAAATAGATTACCAACCTTAAATATTTATCATTGCTTTCTTCAGGATCAACATTATAAACTTCATCTATGTAATCTGAAATTAGAAGTTGGAGAGACATATCATTTTATAATACACCATGAAATGTTTGTTGTTTGAGCCTACAGGATGTTGATCATGTAGTTATCATGAAGAACAGTTTTTCACTCTGAAATTTTGATATGAAAAAGAAACACCTAAGTATTTCCTGTTTTGTCAAGAGGCCGGAGTTTATTCTAATTACAGCTGACATTTCTCATGATTTCAGTGTTAGTCCCATAATAAAAATTATATACTCTACCATGATCGAATTCCTCATTTTCAGTTTTCACAGCACTATCAAGAATCTCAATCTTTATTTCATTTTCTTGACTTTGAATTGGTTCTGCATTCTCAGCACTATCTGATGTGTGTGTGTCAACTTCGTTTTTTAAATCCTTTTTAAGATCAAGCAGGGTAGCCTGGGATTGTAAACATGTCCGCTTGAACTCTGAGTATTTTTTGACCAGCTCATAGCAAGAATTACAAAGACCTCTAGGTAATTGTTCATCTTTGGATACCTGTAATAGAAATATTTATAAAAAAATTGCCACCCTTTAGGCGCAATTAGTCGAATTCACAGTTGGTCTAATTCATGTTTAATCCGATTTGCAGTTGGTCCAATACAGTAGTATTTCCAAAATTAAACGAAATAACACATTTTATGACATATTGAAGACCACGCAAAGTCGCGGACAGACGCTAGTACGTACTATTTATTACTCATTATTATTTGGATTGTTTCAAGAACAACAAGAGGAAGGGGAGGGGAGAAGAGCAAGGATGTAATTATGCTCAGTGTACATCAAGGAGTATAGTAATAAATGGGAAAGTGCACTTAAATAGCGCCGTGCTGTTAAGTTAATGTCAGTGGGCAAACTACAACATTAAAGCTAGTCTAATTGAAATAAAACATTTTGACTTTGACTTTGAAAAGCGATTCTCTGACTAAATGGTAAGGTAGTAAGCAATTACCTGAATCGATGTGCAGAAACAATAAATATCTGCACATACGTTTTCAAATATAAAATAGGTAAAAGAGACTTTCGTTGTGAGACATGCACGGCATACATTGTCGATATATGACATTTTTCATCAGAACAGAAATATTTTATAATCCAAATAAGTACCCAAAATGGTTCTTCTTTCTATTTTGTAAACCTAATTATATGTCAAACAAACTGTTGGTCTTGATCACAGACTATGACTATTTGAGACTAATGTAGTCTTTTATCATGATCACAGACTATAATTGTATAGTCTAAGAGCTCACCTTACTAGTTATTTCAGGAAATCTGACCAAATTGCTTATTAGTTTAACGTTCAGTACCGTTACAATAGTACAACAGTCATGCAAATAGTAACTATGGTTTAATATCCAACGAGTCGTTAAGCCTAATAGATAATAAAAGAAAATATTTGTTTTAAATAAAACTTAATTAATTACTCGATACTGTATTGTTAGGACATGGAATAAAATAGCGCAAGCTCTTTCACTTGGTCTCGGTCGTTCAGAAACATTAAAAGTACGATACAAAGTAACATTATGATTAATAATAGGATTATATTAGGACCGATCAGCGTTCTTGGCTAAGAAACGTGTCTTCTAGTTCCCTGGTCGGAACAGTCTTTTAGGTCGTTCGTTCAGGACCTACACAAGACTAGTAGGTATTGGAATCAAGAGGGTTCTTACGGAGTGGCCGAGGTGTCACAGATTAGTAAATTGTTTTAGTGAAATTACTGTTGTCTGAAAAACGATTTCGATATTTTTGTGTAAAAATACCGAAATCACTAAAGACTAGCTTGTAGCTTGACACGCGCGACAGCAGCCGTCATCGAGACCACGCGCATGAATTTTCTTAATATTTGACAGTCAAAATGCATGACAATGTCATACTTTATTGACAAAAAGGGATGGTCATTGCCTAATCTATCGTCTGACTGTGGTAAATCAATCATGACAATATCATGGATCAAATAATTTGTTTTATTAGTACGCATCCTGACGTCTTTTTATACCAAAAACTACAATAGTATACAATATATTCTCGTTTTAAGTCAAGATAAAACCAATTTTAGTGCGTAGCACTCGCAACCGGCGTGTACGTATGAGATGTATGAATGTGGAAGAAGCAAAAGAAGTATGCAGGAATCGTAGCAAGTGGCAATCTATAGTTTCTGCCTACCTCTGTGGGAGAAAGGCGTGAGTCTATGTATGTATGATAATCCGAACATCCGTCGCGCGTATTGAGCTATCTCTATCAAACTACCTGTGTACGTCTAGGTTACCTTGAGTCTTAGAGTACAGGGAGACGGCATAGCCGGACTTACCCAAGAAAGTTTTAGGGCTGAAACTGCGTTATACGGGCATCCGCGACGAGCACCTGCCGCGAGTCTATACGCATGCACACGCGCGTGGGCTCCGTGGGTACGCGACGGGGCCCATCGCGCGTACCGGATTATGCAGTGTCGCTAGTCTACACTGTACTTCCACAATTACTCTTTCTGTATTTTTCTGAGTCATTTTCCTGGTTTTTTTACGACCAAGCGTACGGCCCGTGTCACTTAACGTTATTGACTGAACAAGCCCGTACGTACCGTACGTACAACTGGCGGATCCGCGCGGGGCCCGCCTCCCCGTGACGGTGCACTTTGTATGGAGCCGCGCGTGCATTCGCATAACGCAGTTTCATGCCATAAGGGTAAGCCCGGCTATGCAGTCTGCTTACCCATAGAGTAGTATAAGTATACCAAGGCTTATCCCTCTGCCGAAGTATGTACACATTGGCCATAGGACATGGTATCACACTATAACGGAACCGACTTTAACAGGATACTATAGATTGTTAAAGTGCTCGTTTTATTCGCTGGAATTTCGCATTCGTTTTATGAGCTACTATACTACGCTCATCTAGTGAATAAAACGAGCACTTTAGATCATTTGGATTCCCAAAAAATACCTACGAAATTATACTTTTTTTTACTTATTTTATTTCCTCTGACAAACTTCTACGATGTTTAAGGCGGATCGTTCATCTGAGCCCGCCAAATTCAAATTTCGAGTGGTTTTTCGCAGTTTTTAGGTCTATAATAAGTACTGTACTATAATAAGTATTCATGGCAATGGTCCAAGTTTTTGGCTTGATAAGGTTTTATAAGTAAAGATTTTAGTTCTCAGTTGTGAATGTTGTATAGCTAATGTCGCAATTACAACTGCCATGAATCTAGAACTTGTTATAGACCTACAAACTGCGAAAAACCACTTGTCGGTTTTATATTATTTTCCAAAATGTGGATAGTTAACCATTAAGTGTTCGTGAATGTGTAAGCAAATGATATAAAATTGAAAATCGTGATTTTCATAACCGCCATCGAAGCCTTAGTTAAGTTTCCACTGTTTACTGGGGATTATTCTGTATACTTGACACTGGCAAACAAAAAGTATGGCGCCTAATATTATCCCATGACGGGAACTAATAGGTATATTTATTTAAATAACCAACTTATATTTACAGTGTTACACTACACATACAAGTTATTATAGGTCAAATAAATAGTAAAGACTAGAGAGTAGAGTAGATATTTTAAACATTATTTCACTGTATTTCCACTATTCTTGAATTATTACTTGTTTACTCATTCAACTTGACAAAGGCTAATACACAAAAAGTATGGCAGACTACTTACACTAGTATCATCATATTTTATGACGGGATTATGAAAGAAACTGTATTTAACTCTTTGAAATACAATTAAAAGTCGAAGTATAGGCGCGTGTGTAACTACTAAAACTCTTCCCGCATTAAAGTTAATGCGGGAAGAGTTTTAGTAGTTACACTTATTAATTGTGTACTGCTCTATTCTACGTCTACACTCTACAATAGGGTATTTTACTCTATATAAGAAAAAATCTAAAAGTATAATAGCTTAGGCAAAAGCAGTCGCAAAATGTTAGTTTTAGTTCATAAATTAACAAAATAAATTTTAAAATTCAATTCAGTTTTCTTTTTTAATATGTCTTAGAACACTGAAATAGTACGCCATGCTATGACGTCATACGGCTGTGTAAACTAACCGAAAGTGTCAACTGATCAGCGTTTAAAGGCTTTGTACTTTTATTATTTTCGTAATTTTTATTGAAATAATACCATGGAAGACGATTTCGCAAAGGGAGATAAGACAAATTGACGAATATATTTGTTTACACAGCCAACTAACGTCATAACCACAGAGCAATATGGCGTCTAATGTGTCCAGCATTTTCGTCAAATTAAAGCGCGAAATTTGAAAAAATAAATTTTAAATGTATTTATGGGACTTAACGATGGAATAAAAATGTTGTGCTTTTTTTAGTGGTTTATTAGCACAATAGAATCGAATTGCGGCACTTTTTATAAATGAGTGTAATACCCTATATCTCCGAAGTTTAATGTGCGTAATTCATTGTCTATTTACTCAACTATTACTCTGCAAAATTTTGTTCAGTTAGAAACAATGATACTATTGCCCCTTGTGGGCGAATTATATTTAAAGTCGGCGGCAAAGAGACCGTGGTATCGCAGACATTTCTTAGCTTATTCTTGCCTTTAATTAAGTCAGTGTCTTTGGTTTATTGATGTAGAGAAGGCTCTTTAAGTAACCCCACAAAAAGAAGTCTGCTGGGGATAAATCTGGACACCTGGTTGGCCACGGAAAGTCCTCTCCTGGAAATCAGCTTTTCTGGAAACATTTCTTTAACCACTGGCAGTGACTCGTTAGATGTGTGACAGATGGCTCCATATTGCTGAAACCACGAGTTGCGATTGTAGCCAGTAAAATCCAGTAGCTGAGGTGCCAAAAACTCCTGTAACATCTTCACATAATCTGCAGAGTTCACACAGAGGGACTGTACGTCCGCGCGAATCTTCAAAAAAGTAGGGGCCAATGACTTCTTTTGCTGAAATTGCAGCCCATACTGACACTTTAGGGGACTGAATTGGCCTTTCATGTTTAGATTTGGGATTTTCATTGCTCCAATATCTGCAATTCTGTTTGTTTACGTGTTCGGTAAGGTGGAGAGGGGCTTCGTCAGAAAATAAGACGTTGTCAAAATCCCTGAATCGATTCAACATTGTTTCGGCATACGATTTGCATAAATTTCAATCATTAGGCTGTAGTTCTTGCACTATTTGGATCTTATAAGGGTGTAATTTTAAATCTGAATTCAAAATACGGCGTAACGATGTGCGGGATAATCCTAAATCAGCCGAACGTTTACGCGCCGATAAATCTGGATCACGTCGAACTGAAGTGGACACTTTCTTCACGTTCTCTTCACTCCGAGAAGTCCGTGGGCCTTCGGGTTGCTTCACATTTAGTGTATATCCCATCTCTTCGAACTTGTTCACCTATTTCTTTATCAAAGGAGCGCTTGGACACTGATTCAAGTCGTGTAAATCGTATTCAACGCGAAATTAGCGACTCACACTGATGAGCGAACTATTTTTTTAGTTTTAATAAAATTGTTTTACGCCGAAAGGACGTTTCCGTCTCGTGAAACGACCCATTGCATTGCGTTTGCGACTAAAATTCTGAGAACCGAGCGAGTTAGCGCATAGACCGTCGCCCGCGCCCCTGCCCGGTGTAAGATTTAAATGTCAACTTTAACGAATTCATGGCCCACCCTGTATTGATATTGACGTCTAACTAATTCGGTGCTGCTCAAATAAACATTGTTATTTGAGTCTTGTACTAAAGTACATAATTTAGTAAAAGATTTTCTTTGACAATACACAAACTGTTGATAAAAATGGTAGCAATGAATTATCCTTCTAATTGAGAATTTAAAATGTTATAATTGTATTCTTCATAGAAAGAATCACTTACGTTTTGTTAAAGTTTGCATAAAGGATCAAAACTACTGGAGGTTTCATGTAACACTTTCTCTCTTTGTTTTTTTAATACTGACAAAATAATTTCTTGGGTTTCTAATGCAACACATAAAGGCAAAGTTTTAAGTTGTTGAGCTACATTTTTTCCAAAATAATCAAATTCATCATTAACAACAATTCGGCGTGGTTTTAAGTCTGGTGGTGGGGTATCGTTTGGTAATTTAAAATTATAATCTAGACTTTCTAATGATGACTTATCATCTGATAATGATTGGGGGAATGTGTCTGTATTATCACTTTCATTAAGAGCATCATAATAATTATTGTCATCTTCAGCATCCAAGTCTGATGTATCCTGAAATATATTGGATATTTGAGAATGCTCAGATTACAACATAATTAGGTATTTATGAAATGTATAATGTATAATAAGATATGTATATATAAACATCACCTGTGACTCTTGTGAATTAGATGCATCTTTACGGAGCACTTGAAGCATTCTTAACTTGATTTCATCAAAATCATCAGCATTGCACATTATAGGACCTTTGCCATTACAGCTCTGTCTCCATTTTATTCTTTTGCTTTTCAATTTTGCTTTCATGTTACATAGATACTGTAAAATAATTAAATTAGCTTAGTCTCTGTTTGGTGAGTAGTAAAGGTATGTGTGAATAACATTCGAGATTATACATTAATTTAGTAACCCTTTCCTTACAGGTTTTAATAACAAATTGCGAACACCGAATCACTACTCACAATACAATTATAGCTTTCCCTTAACCCCTTGCCTCCATTCACACGGAATGTGTGAGTTATTTCTGTACATGTAGTACAGAAATAACTCACATATTCCGTACATGCACAACACATACACTACTTAAATTATACAGGAATATTTTTTATTCAGTGTGCAAACTTTGACAAATTAAACATGAGTTTTATTAAACACCTATTTTTTATTTTGATATGTCATAGTACAAAAAAATAAAGTTATCGTTAACGAAACATGTTAACTTAGAAACTGGTTTTATGGCTACTCTACAGCGCGCGGCGAAGCGGTACCTACATATCAGTTGTTCTAAGCGCTCTTTCGATTGGCTAGCATAGATATGGCAGGGTTTCAATGTATGATCAGTACCATTATTTAAGTTTAGGCTGAGATCTGACGTTATTTGAAAAATAATTCCAATTTTTCTTTCATACTTTCATGGGCATAGTTAGGACCATCCAAATGTAGAGAATAAAGCAGAAGATCAGTTAAATTACTTATGGCACTTTTAAAAACATAACATTAAAATTGACATTACATAATGTGTGATGGTGTCAGAGAGTCATTTTAGGGGCGAAGAGTGGGAGCTGAAGCCAGACCTTTGTGCGGGATTGGGGGTCCTGAATTGGAATTGAGAACTGACTGTGATCAAGCAGCCTTTGAGTGGCTGCTAAAATGGTTCTTTCATTAGGTACCATGGGTTTCGCCGGGGTTACCGCGATCCCATGGGCTCGCATGCGAGGTGTGCTCTACGTGGCTTACATTCTGCGAGCTGCTCGTACATTTTCACCGCCTAATAAATACGAGTGTATTTATTAGGCGGTGAAAATGTACGAGCAGCATCATCTCATAATACTCGCAGTTACTAAAGTCCGACATCGTGACCGGTAGGTACAAGTACGACACACGTGCGGCGGCGATGCAGGGCTTGCGCGGGAAAGCGATTAGAAGCAACGCCACGACTGCGCGTGCGCGTGCGACGAGCGGACAGCGGGCGCCCGCCCGTGGCGTGCCCAGGTGCCTCGCGCGCCCCCCGGTTTCACCCCCGCTGTAACATCGCCGAATGCGGCGGCCGGTGCGCGCGCCTATTATTATTATTACGAATAGATAGTGTCCATATTTTGCTGATTTAACGCCGGTTAAAAAATAAAAAGTTTTGAATTAATAATGGAATTGTGTTCTATTACTGATCCATCAAAATTTTTTTTCTGCACCTCATAAAAAATATCCTGCATTTATGTAACTGACTGTACCATACTTTTTGAAATAGAAAAATGTTAAATCCTAAAAACAATCTACTTTAACTACATATTAAATTAATATGTTTATTTACAAAAATGTATAAAATAAAAAACACATTTTCATTCATCAATTGCCTTGCACACATTCTTTGAGAAAAAATGGGGTAAGTACCTATATAAAAAATATACCTTTGCCCAAGATTTATGATCTCTTGGTGGTCCAACAATGTTAAGTTGTGTAGTTACTTTTTTCCATTTGTTTTGAACATCATCTTTGGACTTAGCAGTCTTCTTATACCCCCTTATAACTTCAGGATTCTCTTCAAAGAATGTACATAGTATGTTGGTCTGGGCTGCTGATACTTTGGTTAGCTTTGTTTCTGGAGACCATCAAACAAGAAATAAATAATATGCTAAGTCTACTTGTTATAATCTTGTACAATCCTGGAATTCTTTTCAATCGATTATTAAGAATACCTAGCCTGCAGATCTTACCTCGTGAGTTTGACATTTCAATGTTTAATTTAGTTAAATATATTACTATTTATACTGAACTTAAATCAGCCAGACAAAACATGGTCCTCTTTCTCTGGCATAGCATATTGACTTGATAAAGATAATGAATGACCGACCGTGACGCATGTGAGACGACGGCAACAGTGACGAGTGTGACGCACAGACTACTTAGAGATACTACTTATGTGTGGCGCACAGACAGACTGTTCTCAGTGTTCACGAAAGAGTATAGTAATGTTACGAGCTGGGGTTCGGGATAAATTTAATTAACACAAATTTCACCGAAACAACAAATATTTTAATTAACTTGACAAACACACAACAGAAATTACTGAGAGAGTCACTACAGTATCACTTATCGCACTATAGTGTCGCACTTGTAATTACTTAACTTCGCTTCGATATTCACTTCACCGTGTTCAGAACTAAACTGCCCCGGCCGACCCTCACGACCTGTATTTATATGAGTCACGAAGATTCTAGAATCGAACATTCTCGATAGGTCCACAAAATACGAGTAGGTAAGTACCTAAGTACCTACTTATAAACAATAGACGATAAAGTGATCGTCTATTGTTTACGGTCATTCACCTTGAACCCGGCTTTTCTTCGAATGTTCTACGTGCTTCTACGACTTATCTAGAATCTTCGTGACCCATCTCCGTACTAAAAGCCACTTGGCGTAACAGTAAACCGTGACGAGCGAGATATTGACGACAATCACAAAAGATTAAAATTAAAAAAAAAAAAATGTTTTTTATTGGTATATTTGCCGATGAAGACAATTCAGCCAATAACAAGTAGAATGGAGAAACGTGGGAAGATCTAAACATCAATTTAGACAAGATGATGATTTGTAGGCAGGATGATGATGAAAATTAAGTCTATAGTAGTGATGCGACTCGAGTTCACTTTTTTCGAGTGACTCGAGTCACCACGGAAAAAGTCGTACTCGAAAAAAATATCGTATCGAGTTCACATGCACTCGAGTCACTCGCTCATCACTCGCCTAGACAAACAAGTGTATGCCTGTACGAGTATTTCAAGTTAACGCACAAGTGTTGTGTTGATGTGTTCAACACACAATAACAGTTTTCCATATCTCGACCCAGTGATAGATGAGGGGGCCATATTTCAGGCAGTAAAAAATAAGAGCAAGTCCTGAAAGTTATTTGTTTAGAATCGATTACTGGATCGATTACAACGGTGTTGATTGGTGATAATTAAAAACAATTAGTACCTGAAATATTTCCCCCTCATCTATCAGTGGGTATGGGAATCTGAAACCTATTTGCACAATTTGTTATTGTTACGTGTGTGCATCGATATAGTAGTCATTGCGAGTACGATTATGGTACAGCCACAAGTTTTATGGTGTTAACATTTTTTGTAAGTTTATGCGGGAAAATGTAAAGTGAAGTTTAATGTGTGATACTGTTGTACCGTACTGTTTGTAGTATATTTCTGTGGTTTGGCCCTTGCGTCCGTAGGTGCCTACAACGGACTACGGACGTACGGATTTAAATCATAAACAAAGCAAAAGTGTCTGTCACTAAAGGAAGAGTTCATATGACTTCCTGCAATACATAATTCGGCTCGGCGAGCCACGGACCGCGTCGCATTTCGGAGCATTTGTAGGGAGACCGTGTCTTCCACACGGTCGGAGCTGTGGAACGATCCTGTTGAGTGCAACCTGTGCACCAACCTTCGGAAATAGGCGGATGGAAGTCTCCTAATCTGGTACCGATGGTGGTACAATTCGCGGGCCGCGAATTATTGCGCACCGCACCAACACACAATATCCTGTAGACGGACCTCTGAGAAGAAACACCGAAACAAACTCAGAGAATCATGGTCTCTTTTAAAGTCCAGACATGGAAGATCACTTATATGTGAGTGGTACGATGTAGGGTAATGTCTGAAATGGCCTTTTAAGGAAATAACCATAATCAGCTTTGAGTAGAGTAGTCTTGTAATTATATCTATAGTCATACTGTAGGAGCCACTTTCCTGCTGGGGTAACGGACACTGTTTTCGACGTGTCTAAATCCAACTCTGCTTATATAGAACAATGAAACATACATAGGTACTTACCATCACGCCTGTATTCCCCGAAGGGTAACATAGAGGTATACTGATGTACACCCACAGTTTGCCGATATGTTTAGGTCCTCTAACAAGCCAAAAACTGTGCTAATGTTTGCTGAAGCTGTTTGTGCGGTTATCACTCACTGATAGTAGAGCCGTGTCATCGGCGTATGTAGCAATGATGGTAAACTGAACTGAATAGAAATATATAGGATATGAAAATACTCTGGACTCTAATGAGACAATAACACAAGCTTAACAATATATAAAACTTTATTGTAAATTATTTTCCATATAAATCTCATGATTAAAATCTCCAGTCAATAGTGCAATATCTACTACTTACAATATTTATAAGGAATGTTTTACATCCACCACCTGTCCACAAAATAATAATTGCCATCATAATTATACTATTTAGATAAACAAAACTGACCCACCAACTAAAATGGGATTATCTCAGAAGTATATTCATCACATAAAAACATGCCTACATTAAAAAATATAGAATCTCATTTTTTTTAATCAGTTAAAAATATTGTTCAGTTAATACTTAATTTATTCTTATTATACAATATTAATTAACCTTATCCCCTAAACACCCAAAATCATTAACATTTACTGTATAAGATAACTTGATAAGTACCTAATAGTTCATGTTATATTAGTCAAATTAAACTTACATTATAAATCACATTATATGAGCTGCTCCCTATATTTATTTCCTACATAGTCGTACATCACAGTTTCCCCTGCATGAAGGGTTTGAGATACTTGTGGAAGCTCTGGTTGACGGGCTCCGCATTGAGCGGACTCTTGAGTGCCTCCGCCATCAGACGCTCGTACACGCGGCCGTCGTATGCGCCCAAGGCTGAATGCAAAATCTAAAGAAAACAATATTTAATATTATTACTTATTTGGTAAGATTCGGCAATGAATGATTTCTGCGTATATTCGATTTTATCATTCCTGTGTACATATTCACTTTTGCCGAAAAATTACCTCATCGCGTAAGTCGAACGCGTCGACGAGGCCGACGGCGTTAGGTCGCAGCTTCATCAGCAGCTCCTCGTACCAGTGCTGCAGTTTTCCAATATCCCGTTCCGAAATAGATGTGAACTGTGAAGTAGTAAACCAATTTTAATAATTCGTTCATATTTTTCGTTCTTCTGGAGTTAAGTTAGATGTATGAAAGGTGCATACCAGTAATAGCTAGTGGTTAGATCGGGATTGCTTTTGAACGCGGCACCGGTAGTTTTTGAATCTATGTATATATATTAGGTTTAATTAAATCATCTTAGACACGTGCACACTGTTAAAACTATTAACATAGGCCTTAATCCTACAATAGTCTCTTGTGATCTCTATATTTCTCTATGCTATTATCACAACCACTTACCTCTAAGATACTCTATCTTGGTTGTGACCTATTATATAGAGCGTGCGTACTGGTACGGATACATATCTTGATATCAGATTATATAGAAGCATAATGGCAGCTGGAAGGGGCAAGGGCAAGGTAAGCAGAAACCGCAGACTATAGATGTAAGCTACAACAGTGGAAGTACTAGCTGTTGTTGACGATTGGTGCTAACTTGGTAAGAAGCATAATATAGAGTTCGTAACTAACTCGGAGCAAGTCTCCAAATCTCTGAAGCGCCCAGTACACGACGTACAAGTCGACCAGCTGCAGCAGCACCTCACGCAGTTGTGGAGACACGGTCTTCGCCTGCCGTTCCGTCTCTTCAAAGTATGACGACAACACGAATACGCGGCAGTGCGCCTGGTCAAAAGAAAAAAAAACCTCAATTATGATCCATGAAATATACATAATATGGATTGTTCAAACCCCACAACGTCCTACAAAGATGTAGTTCAGTTTTTTGTGAAAATTTTAAAGTTATTTCATATAGTTATATTGAGAATACACATACATAAAAAACTAATTCGTTTACGCATCTATAACAGTGTGGTGTGTCCACAATTTAATCAATTTGTTTTATGGAATATTAGTGTTTTCTTGTATTATGGCGAAATTATCAATGATGGGCGAATGCGTACCTCAGATGCCTGTGTAAGTTGTACAGATGTCATGTTCCAAGCGTCCTCATACGACATGCCAGCCTTCTGACGCTTCTCGATGTCCGCCACACATATAGAGATTTTACTGTAACCAAAGGACAGTAAAATCAGCAAAGAAGGAAGACAACCAGCGAATAATTTTAAAATAATTACATTAAGATTAAAATATAATCAATACATATCAGATCGGAAACTGACTGTCGGGCTCTACACTGGGATATTGACGCTATAAACAAGTGGGCTCTTGACTCCAAAATGGAATTTAACTTCTCGAAATGTAATGTGATGACATACGGACGGATAAGATGTCCGATTTGCTTTGATTATCACCTAAATGCCGATTCTATTACCAGAACTAGTCACATGAGAGATCATATTATTTGATACGGGTCTCACGTTTCATGATCATATCATCTTAACCGCTAAGCGCATCCTTGCCGAATCCAGCGCTTGCGTCTGGAATCCCTAAGAAACCACCTACATCCTCTTACTAGAAAATGGTCCAGAAAGCTTTCCTGAGGTTCTTATACAAAAGGACAAACTGATACTATCCTTTCCTGTATCCCACAAAACTCCTCCAGGGTTGCCTGGGGTACAACTCACTAGAGGTGAGGCGAAACCACGATCAGATCAGAACAATGTGTAAAATTATTTTTAGTAAAACTGAGGCGCCAGGACTCCACGGAAAAATATGCCGACTATTCGTGCCCGATAACTACCGGCGCAGAAGGAAGCACAGGCTATTTGCCCCACTTGCCAGTCGCACTGTAGCACGTGCTAACTCACTCATTCCACGTGTACTTATGAGTTTATGACACTCAACACTCTCCTAGAAGTAAAACCTGACTGCGATTTGTTTGAGGACAGATGGAAGAAAATTTTATGTGTAAGTCTGGACTACTGCAAGAAGTCTGTGTGCTAGTTATGTCTATACATACCTCCTAATTAGAGTGAGTGGCCTGCGGCCGTTCTAATTAAGGTTACATAATAAAAATATTATATTAGCTGTTGAGCGCGGTTTAATTCGCAACCCAAAGGACTTTTTGTGAGAACCAATCTACCTCTATATTCATATAAAAATTTATCACAATTGGTTTACGCGTGAAAAGGTAACAGACTTTAGATATTGTTACAAAATATTGACAAAAAAAATGCGGGGCAGTCTTTGGGGACTGCCGATAGAAGTGAAAATTAAGTAACGTGTGAATTGTATCGTCGATAAGTGGGAAGTGTGCGGTGACGATGACGCGAGTTTCACGCTTTTTGTTCACCCATATAGTACAAATATATACACAGTATACATATAGCTCATGGAAAGCGATGACGAGAGTTCCATGATTTTTGTTCACCCAAAAAGTGCTCCTAAAGAAGTTTTCACGTCAAAAATATTTATTCGCGTTTATTACTGAAAATTCTTGTCGGCAGAAAGACAGTAAGTAGTCTTACCCAGCGGCGACCATCTGGAAGCCGTGTATGATGCCCTCAATGGTGTTGTCCCAGGGCGGCGAGCGCCGGCCCGCGCCCACGCGGCTCAGGTACGCCACGGTGGGCGGCAGGGAGTTGCCGCCCACCGCCTGCTGCCACGCTTTCACCAGGTATCTGCAAATTAAGATATCATTTTTAAAACCATTACCGGTAGGGCCTAGTCGTGACTATTGACGACGTTGAAATAAGGATCGAAAAACGGCGTAATATATTATACGTTTGAAGGGGCCACAATATCAATAAAGATTATAAATTAACTGCCTGCTAGTTTACTGGTCCTAAGCGCGAATCGCAAGTCATGATTTTTTTAGTTTTATTTTATGCTAGCGACCCGCCCGCGGTTTCACCCGCGTTGCCCCGTTTTTTAGTACTTCCTTGCAACGTTTCCAATCTTCCTCAGAGTTCAAGGAATAATTTTAAAAAAATCACCCGAATTGGCCAGACATCTTTGAGTTTTGGGCTTAGCAACACATTTTGCTATTCATTTTTTTTTTGAAGATTCTATATTTGTGTTTTTCTAAGAATTTTTC
Source organism: Acronicta aceris (assembly GCA_910591435.1). Classification (NCBI taxonomy): domain Eukaryota; kingdom Metazoa; phylum Arthropoda; class Insecta; order Lepidoptera; family Noctuidae; genus Acronicta; species Acronicta aceris. Next base: position 16,034,911 of record OU342758.1, on the reverse strand, counting down.
AGTAGCAGTTTCGAGTTTGAATTTGTGCCTGGTTAATGGCAATAGGCTCGCCCCGATAAAATGGGATCTAACGGGACAGGTATACTTTAGTACACTACACTTAATCCATCGGGGAATACAGGCGTATTGTTATATTTAGTAGTTGTGACCTGGCGGTCTGCAGCAGCAGCACGGTGTTCTCGCCCTCGTAGGTGCAGGCGGCCGTGACGTGTCCGTACGTGAGCGGCAGGTTGGAGGCGAGCATGTAGCCGTGGCCGCCGCACGCCAGCCGGCAGCGCTCCACGCACTCGGCCGCGTCCGCCGTCGTCACCGCCTTCAAGCAGCACGACAGCGCGTGCAGCTGTGGAAACATATCGTCAATTTCTTCTACCATGTGAGCCTAAAATATGCAGTTTAGTTTTAGTTTTTTACCGGACTGCGCGAGATGTAGAGTTATGTTATGTTTTTTCTTTACTGCTTTATTAACAACTTCATCTTACTGATTTCTCAGACTTACGCGAATATTGTTGATGATGTAAATTATTTGGAAACGTTTGGAACAGTATGCGTATTTACACTATTCGTCAACACTAGTACAAAAAATATAAACATTAAGACTTTAAGTGTCTTTCAGATCAATTAACACAAGTAAATATCATTTATCATCTCTTTAACGTCTTTACTAATCGGTTGTTTACCAAAGTTTTCAGATACAAAGACAATGTTACCTCGGGGAGTCTCTCTAGGTCGCCAGCCTCCAGCTCGGCGGTAACATTGTTGTACATGTTCCAGATCCACTCGGCGCTTAGCTGGAAGGCGTGCGATGTCGCTATGACAATCATCAACTTGTGCAGCTGGGTCAAGTAGTCCAGAATCTGGGGTTCGGGCTCACTGGAAATTCAAAATTAATGGTTATTTTTGGCTAAAACACCGTCCTAGAAAATAAGAGTCCATATAGAGTCTGCAGTTGCATAATTAAGGCTAGACTGCAGACTACTTGAGTAGGTAGGTTCCATCATTCCTTCCTTATCTTTTCACTCCATCTAAAGGTTATCAATGCATGCACCCATTGTACCACCTAAGTTGATTTTAAATTCAACTGGTCCTTGGTTTTTTGGTATCATCATTAAATGGTAACGCTGCTGACAGGTTGACAGGACTATAAAGAAAATTTGCTTCTGGTCCTGCCGGTTAAACTTACTCTGGCTTCGGCTGCGACTGTCTCCTGACAGCGGAATACCGCGTCGCTATGGTGACGGCCTTGGCGAGATAGTTGCACATGTCCTTTACGATCACTACGCGGACGAACATCATCGTGCCGTACGTCAGCTTAGAGCTCGGAGACTTCACGTATGTGCCGTCCTAGAAAATGTAATAACCGGTTGTCAATGCAACTTCATCGTGAGGATTTCTATGAAAGATATATAAAGGAGTAGGAGAGAGATAGGGGGGATGGGAAAGAATGAATTCTAAAAAAGGTCAAGTTAGTCTGGAGTGACAACAAAAGACGCAAGTCTTGTAGATACCTACTAATATAAATTAATACTCACTTCTAAAACTTGGCAGTTCTTCATGAGCATATGTTCCCTGGGAATCCTAACGTGTTCGAAGCCGAGGAAGCCATTGTTGGTGCCGTTCATGCCAAGCTTGGCACCAATCTCGCCCACCTTGATGCCGGGGAGAGGCATGTGGGTCTCTTCGTCTCGCAGTTGGACGATGAACGGGTGGATGCCGTGGCATTGGCCGTTGGAGTACAGTTGGGCCATTACTATGCAGTAATTGGCTGTATGTGCCACTGAGAGAAACGAAATTTGGTTAATATTTTACGGTTCCATTTAGAGGCTATTGTCATTAAACGGGCACAAATCCCAAACTCAGAGTTGCTAATAAGACTTTTATAGAAAAACCCAATAACACCATCGAACCCAGGACCGAACCCAGGACCTCAAGCGTAGCAGTGTATTGGATCACGAAAAGATAATGTCTATTTTAATCTTAAACTAATTTATGTAACAAGCGACCCGGCTGCGCATTCATAAATTATACATAAGTCTATAACCTTATTATATAATCCCTCTTCTTATTGGTGAAAATGATATGAAAATCCGTACAGTAGTTTCTGAGATTAGCCCGAGCCATGTAGTTATGATGTATTTGATTTAAAAAACCATGCCTAATCATAATCACACAAAACATAACTGAAAATATAGCACAAATGAATCTAATTATCTATAACAGATAAGTAGGTACCTACCTAAATCAAAACAAACCTTATCGAATTCCTATAAATGTACGTAGTCGACCTTATTATTATAATAATAAATAACATTGTGATTTCTAAACAGTTATCGACCCTAAGAATACAGATAAATATAATAATACGCTTATACTGATAACTTTGCATGCATATCATCGAAGAAATTTGTACTTATTGTGTGGCTTTTGAGTGTTGAAGGGTTGGACTTGACAAAGCTAGAAGAATGTAGGTAGACCGAAGTCAAGATAGTATTGTAAGGAAGTAAAGAGAAGTCAGTTTACGTGGATAAAAAAGCTTGTCCTTTCTAAATCCTGTGTCAGTGGCTGGGAAATCCTAAGGATGAAGATCACTGACATTTACCGGTTTTTCCTCATGGGATCGTTAGTTGCCAGGGGAGGCGGCGAGGTAGGGTTGGACTCGGCAACGAGTTAAAACCGCACTTGTTTATCGTTGGGGCTTTGAGACTTGAACTCACATTAGCCACAATCCCGACAGAACACACGTTTAAAATAATTTGTAAAGGCAGTAGGACTTCAGTACAGTTCGTTTGAAGTATCACCACTACCACTGCATTGTCGTTATGCATTTACCGTCACAAAATTCAAATAATACCTATGTGTACCAACCAAATACCATTCAACATATTATATAACTAGCTTTTGCCAGCGACTTCGTCCGCGTGGAATAGTTACTTTGTTCCCTAGTTCTTCGCCCGCGGTTTCACCTGCGTTGCCCCGTTCCTAAAGGTTGTAGCGTGATGTTGTATAGCTTGAAACCTTTCTCATGAATCACTCATTTTCCCAACATTTCCCTTCACTGCTCTGCTCCTATTGATGGTAGCGTGATGAAAAGTATACTATAATCTGCCCAGGAGTATGAAGAACAATTGTACCAAGTTTCGTTGAAATCCGTCGAGTGGTTTTTGTTTCTATAACGAACATACAGACAGACAGACCGACAAAAATTTTACTGATTGCATTTTTGGCGTCAGTATCGATCACTAATCACCCGCTGATAGTTATTTTGGAAATATATTTCATGTACAGAATTGACCTCTCTACAGATTTATTATAAGTATAGATTTATTGTATTTGAAAATTAAGTAAAAAATTCCCATGATACTAAAATGGAACAGATCATACCTACATTTTGCACATATTCCTACGTAAATTAACGTACACAGTATCCACTACTATCTCTTCTGTGGTAATACTTACATCCTCCGGGCCACCATTTGTACGCGGTGAGCGTCGGGCTGTGCAGCACAAACTCCTTGGTCTTCGGGTCGTAGGTGGCCGTCGTCTCCAGACCGCGGATGAACGTGCCGTGGCCGAGCTCCGTCTACGAGATAAATATCTTTATATTGATCTCGTACAGATCTTTTTATTACATACTTTAACTACCTATATAAAGGCTAAAGTCTAATTTGTTATATACGAATGCTCATCTTGCATTTATAAGCAGTCTATTCGTATTTTTTTATGTGGTGCACGACATAAAAAATTACGACAATTACCTATGAATTGTGTTGATTTTAATTACATCTAGGTGCAAGGATAAGATACTGGTATTTTATGAAATAGCCTTGATAAAAAACAACTAGAATATTTTGAGTTTGAATTAAGTTACTATAATATGAGTTTATATAATATACACAAGTTAATATAATATGAGTATTTTAAAATGAAAACGAGATAAGATTATAAGTATAGGTCATTGTTCTTAGTCCTAAAATAAAAATAATAATTAGTGCCAATTCTTACTTGTGCGTAAGTGCCAATTATGTCCAGGTTGAATGCTCTCCCGATCCAGTAGGCTTGCTGCTCCACTGAGGCCTGCCCCATCAGCGTGGGTATGAACATGACGTAGTGGAGCGTCAGAGGAGAGCCATCCTGTAGGATGGCTGCACCGAGAGAGCCTCCGAGGACCGCCCTGTAGGGAAATCAAAATTCGGGTCAGAGAATCATTACGTGTTATATATAAGACTTGCTAAATACTCGATGCTCTTGGATAAGTTTTTTGGTAAGAGCAAATGCTGAACTATCCATACTATATGCGAAAGTTACTCTGTCTGTCTAGATAGACAGAGTGACCTCGGAGAAGGCACAGGCTACCTTCATCTCAAAAAGTCCTTTATTAGGTTGCGAGTGAAACAGTAGCTAGTTTTAATTTTGATCCATTCCTCGATTTTTCATTTAGTCATGACTGATAGCCCAAAAAGAACGATCTTTCCGAAAATGTTGTAGTATACAGGACCAACATAATTCCTAACTAATGGTAAATGAGGAAGTAACAGACAGAAAAATTAAAAAAAAAAACCTACCTGAAATTCTCCATGCCTGTGTTCTCTTCTTCCTGTAGCCTGCGAAACAACTTGAAAAGCAAACATGCTTTCTTTACAGCTAACTCGTATTTTTCCTTATGACTAAGGTACTCTGACGGTACTTCCTCGATGTGAATGCCTTCTTTTAGAACTGTGTCCTCTGTAAAGAAAGTAATATTTTTATGAGAAAGTTATAAGTAGCGACTTAATATTTTTTGACAAAAAAGAGATTAGTAGGTACTTTCGTTGGGAAACAGTAGCTCCTGGTATAGACTAGTCAGGAATATACTTTTACATAAATTGTTTATGGCCTGTTACCACAAAAGTTTAATACGTCTAATAAAGACGGTCATCTATATTACGACGCTTTTATGTAGTCAGATAACCAGCCGTTGTTTACATGTTTTGTTTTTTGTTTATATCTGCTTACTGCGAAACATTCCAAGCTGAATATTTTCACTATACACTATTGTTTACTAAACACACTAATGTTTGGTTTACACCGACACGTCTTAGATTGAGTCAAAGTTATGATAAGTAGGTACCTACAGTTTGTTTGGACTTTTAGCAATATTATTCAATAACGCATGCATGTACACTTTTGAAACTTTTTATGGTTATTATAATCGTTAAGGGGGACCGAATACAGTCTTCAGCGAGCTTAAATACGTTTTCCCATTTAGGCGCTGCGATATTTTTTCGGTTTTTCAAAAAAGATCATTACTTGAAAATTATACATATTTTCTTAAATCTAATTCAGTCACAAATACGCACAAATAAAGAGCTACTCGTGTATGTTTATTCTACAGGCGCACATACAATGGTTTTAGAGATAGACGATTCTGTAAAACGTTACTGCAGCAGGAAACGCTATACCTATCTCGTAAACCTGAAGACGCACAAATTACATTTTCGGCGCACATTTATGTACAAATATAACGCTCATTTGGAGCGACAGTGTCACAACTGCAAATTTGTAAATTTTACGCTACGCCATTTTTAAGATTTTTTCGTAACACAAGTGAAGATTGTTCATATTTCTTAGAGCTAGTAAATATGACGAAAACTAATAAATATTATAAACTAATAAATATGACGTTTTCACTCCTAACGTAGATTATTATCGGGATCATTGTGATGTAATTAGGTCAATTCCGCATTTTTTTGCAGTTGTGACACTGTCGCTCCAAATGAGCGATAAGCTCTCTGTATGGAATATTTTTCGCTTCGATCATTGGTTTAGAATTTTCCTGCTGGAACAACGTTACTGCAGCAGGAATAGTTTCTTCGGTTTTTTTTTTTCAAAACGACGAAGCGCACAAATTTTTTGTTGCGCACGTTTTCGGCTAATTAGGTACTAATTATATCTACGACACATATCACTCTAGGAGGCACTTTCCTGCTGAGGTAACGTACACTCTGACTGAATAACGAATTCGTAACCAATAACGCTGCTCGATCTTGGAATCAAATTCGGGAAGCATACAAGTGCTAATACTAACAACAAATTACTAAAAAGTGTATTCAATACATATTATGTTAAGAAAACCCTGTTCCACGGCTTATTCCCAACGGCTACCACTAAAACTGCCACCAGTCGTGGTCGTTGGGACAAAATTCTATTTTTATTACCAACCGCTACCATTTGGGTTCAGTTTCAGTTTTTGGGAATAAGCCTGTCCGACCCGTGAAGGGGGTCTTAGATATCAGTATCCGGTCCTACTTACATATAATCAGTAATCACACAGTTTGTATTATCATGTGCTCGTCAAAACACATCATATGAGCACAAACACAAGGTAGATGCCGACGATGTCGTACATCGTTGAGGAGTTCTTCTGACGGGTTGGATTTGTTGCAAGATTTTGTAATAATAAAATATAAAAACGTATAACCCCTCTTTTTTGTCGGGGGTTAAAAAGAAATCTGTGTAGTACCTAATCGTTTTTGATGATACTGTAGGCGTGTCGTCCTCATCAGTTTTTATTGTTTCTGACATGACAAGAGTTTAGAGTTTTTAAAAATGATTCCGCCTAACCTACCCATAATCATCTTGTTAATGCAATTTAAGTAGTGGGGATTTGTAAAACTGCTTCTATAATAAAAAGGGTTTCACCTTATTATTTTTAAATACTTTGAACTAGACATTAAAGTGTTAATTACGTAAGTATGTGCATGAAAGTATACAGGATGAAATTACAAATCACTCAAAAAATATTAGACCGAATTTTTCATGATTGACAAATAAAACCTGGGTTTAATTCGGGCAAGTTTAGTCAACCTGTATATGGTATTATTTGCATACAATATATTTTAGCATAATTAACGTAACGATACAATATATTACAGCATTAATTAACTGGTAAAAACTAGCCATGAACATTTATTTTCAGAAAGAGACCCGTGATTTGCGACACGAACTGCATTACATTAACACATTAATTTCAAATTCCTCGATTAGTTTCGAGAAATCCTCATTTAAATTTTATTAATTATGATTACATAATATGACCTGCGTATGAGAATGTTCCGATTCCCCGACAAAATCGACCGTGTATCGGTTGATCCTGGCTTTTTAAAAGATGTTTTCTCAGAAGAACTGAGGATTTTCTGGTATTCGATCATAGGTGGAGTATTTCAGCCGTTTTCAGATGGCTCCTCATATTCCGTGATTCCCAGGCAGTGGCGCCAGGTGATCTTTGATAATTTTCCACACATTATAAACGCTTTAAAATATCAGGTCATCTGTTAGTCGGCTGTAAGAAGCCTACATACGGCGGAGATCCGGAGATGTATAATGTTGAGGTCGATGTATCGAGTGACTAACATGGACAAAATAAGAAACGAGTATCTCAAAGGAAGTGTGAAAAAGGCGCACGTGTCAGAAACTCAGAAAAGTTGAAAGGGAATCGTCGTTTTTGCTAAGGGCACGTGATAAAGAGAGATGACACCCATGTGACTAAAAGAGTGATTAAACCTAATAAATTAAAAAACCTAAATAAATTGGGACAAGGGCAGGAAGAACATCGATCAAACGGCATTGACTATTGCTGGTTTTTACGTCTGTGAATACCCGCGCCCGGGTTCCTTAAAAAAATTGTATATGTATACATACCTATATCGTACCAATATCGTGCAATACCTAATCAGTCGAAAATATTGCGAAAAACGGAATAGGTTTTCAATTACGATGTGTGAGTACACTGAGTACCTACCTACCTAGCTAATTGGCGAGTTTTGGTGCCAACCTTTGCTCTCTGATATCACGCAGCGGCAGAATACGACCTCTAATGCTAATGACTCCGTTAAATTTCGACTTGGAACTAAGCAGGTAAGTTTCTCAATATTCATATGAGAAAAAATACGACTTGTTTTGCTTGATTTATGCGCGGAAGTAACGTAGGTAGTTGTTAATATTTAACGAAAAAGTTGTGTTGCTTCAATATACTATCGTATTATCTACGGTATGTTCTCAAGTTTCTACCTAGTCCGTTCAATGCCCTACTCTCTGACTATGATAACCCTCACCCCCGGAAGTCTTTGGCTGGGACTAGTGTTGCCAGTTGCCAGGTCCGATTTGTTTTAAATCGGTACATGAGATCAAAAAAATCGGGATTTAGGGTTGCAGATCGGGACAGTAAACAAAAAACAAGGGGCTTTTAACTCTGGGTTCAATTTATTGCGTTTTAAACTACTAGTGCAAGTATAGTTAAATATATATTTAATCTTACATAACAAGTAATCAGTCTTGCTGGACTAGTAGAAATTATGAAATAAAATAGTACTTTAACTGTAATTGACGCACTTCAGAAGAATGAAGTACCTAAGTAGTTATGTGAATTATTTATTTTTTATTAAAATTATATTTTTCATTGGACTTTGCCGCCTTTAGAATGGCCTTGTTTTTTATAACATAGTTATAAAATTCATTGCAAGTCATATTAAAGTTGGTTTTAATTTGAATTTCTGCTTTCACATGCTCAAGTGTCAAACGGTTTCGCCTCTCAGACCAAATTAAGTTAGCCTGGGAAAATACCCTTTCTGTTGTTGCGTTTGATACTGGAATTGAAGCCATAAAATAAAATAATTTTCGAAAATTTACTAAGTCTTGATTGTCTTTAAAAATGTTGTGCCATTTTGAATTTGACATAGTGATGTAATGAGTAAAAATTACGTAGCGTAAATATACATATTTTTATGAAAAAACGTTTTTATTTTTTGATTAATCGGGACATTTAGCGTCCCAATCAGGTACAAATCGGGACGCGTCCCCAGACCCCTGAAAATTGGGACGTCCCGCGCAAATCGGGACCTGGCAACACTAGCTGGGACCGCAGTTCTGGTAACAACAGATACCACTGTTGTTACCAGCTGGTACTTAACAAAAATTGCAATTTCCTGGTCTTGTTTAACTTGCATTGCGGTCTGATAGTATTTTTTAGAATTACTTTTTAAATATTGTCCCTATACAACAAATAATTAATATTTTTTATTAAGACATGTTTGTTACTTATTATAATAATATAAACACTGAAATACATAAATAGTAGTTGTTTTATCCATGGTCCAAAATTGGTCTCATTAATCAAAATCAGATGGGTACAGTTTTCTATGGACAAAGACTGAACAAAGCTGAGTGTGGTAAGTCCCTAAACATCTGATATACCTACACAGACTGCTAAAATCATAACCCTTCTGTTTGGTACTCAGGTAAAAACAGTTTTTTTCCAATTCTATACTTATTACAATTATTACACCCCACCCATTTGAAATTTAGTATTTTGGCATACTGTACTTATTAGAATCACATATTTTCTTACTTATTTTAGTATTTATTACAACAGTATATAGTCTGTTTGTTTGTTATGGATCCATGCCTAAACAGCTGAACCAATTTTGATGAATTTTGGTATCTAGAAATATTTTGGATCATGGAGAAGGACAAAGATTAGGTACCTTTTCTTTAAAATTCCTTTGGGATGCAAGTGAAACCGCAAGGAACAGCATTGTTGTTTTTATTATATCAACAGAAGTATATTTAGATAACAGATTTTATTTGAATATTGAAATCAAATTTGGATTTAGTAAGTACCTATGTAGGTATATTTTTTTGTAATAACATAAATAGATTTTTTAAACCAGTAGGTAACCATTAAATAAATCAAGTTGAACAACTTTGGGCTGATTTTGATATCATCAGATAATTTTTATCAAGAGAATTAGGTACCTAATTGGATATTTTATACATTTTCTATTTAAGCAAATAAGGTATGATAATGTTTTGTTACATTAGTAAGTTTTAATGCTATGTCTACTGTATTTACCTTGCAAATTATAATTATGTTATTCTATTGTATTGTACCTATCATGGCCGGGTCATGGTAATAATTGAGAAGTCAAAGAACAAGATGAGTATCATTCAAGATTATTCCTAGGCTGTATTAAATTTACATTGCACATAGTATTTTGTAATAGAATTAATCAAGTTCAAGACTTCCTTGTAATTTATCTATTGTTTGACAATTATAGTGGTTGAATATTACGAAATTCTCAGTGATATAAAGAAACTAGGACAAAGGAATTTTTTTAATGAAATAGCCATTTTAATTGTAATTAATAATATTGCAGTGAAACAATAAGCACTTACTAAAGTTTTGGGGGATAGGTACTACAGTAAGGTGAACTGAAAAAAAATTGTTAAGTACTCACTTACTTAAAAAAAATGTAAGTACAATGTTATGTATGTACCATTTGTAAACATTACAAAAACAAGCCAAGTTTAATTACCGCGTCTCCTCCTCTCCTCCGTCATGTGAGGCCCTCCATCCAATAAATTGGTAAGTTCTGTTGTATTGAAAGTGCATTTCTCCCTTTCTCTTAGTAAATCTGGGTTAATGGTTGCGGAATTGTTCATTGTAAAGATTGTACGTCAGATAAAATTCACTAGACTAAAAGCACAACAACCACGACTAGCGGTGCTCGGGGAACTGACGTGAACTGACGTATGACGTACACTGGACGTACACAACCACAACACAACTACACGGTACGGCTTTAATAATTATATATTATGTGTTTACTTAAAAACACACAGCGTCGATATGAAGATGATTTTGTGACTTACCATTTTTTCCCGCAAGGCTGGTAACACTACCTGTTTGTCTCCGGATGGACACCAATTTTTCTTGGGGTTGGGTTGCGTGAGATCGGCAACCCTTTACACCTGTCATAGCGTTTTGTGATTTTCCCGCGTGACGCACGGAAAACTTTTCTTCGGAAAGTTTTTATGAAAATCATGCTTTTATTTATGCAGAATTATAGATAAATTTAGTGCTCGGAAGCGCAAAAGTATATATAGCTCAGAACTATTGGTGAGAAAAGTGTTGAACTGTATTCCTAGTGAAGAAAAATGTGTTCTCAATTCATCATCTAGTAATCCTAGTAATAAGGTAGTGTAGGTAATATGGGAGTAAGCACAAATGGATTCGGAGTCCGAGGCTTACCTACAAGAGAGCGACGAGCTAAGGTCAAGTGACTGCGACAGTGAGTACCTACACACGTACACATAAAAATCAAGTAAGTCAAATTACCTACCTACATATGTACAAGATTGATACAGCACACATAGCCCGTCTCCACGGTGGAATTTGTGGTCAATCCCTTTTCCTAGACCTTGGGAGACCACGCTGTAACAGATACGGCAAAACAAATAAAACTGCTTAGGCAGGCTATTTATGCACAATATTAATTAAACCCTTATAGGGGTATAGACTTCTCTTGCCAAAGCGGATTTGATAAGAGAGTTTGCCTCGGAGGCTGGTTACGACTATTAACATGTGATGAGCTTTGATGCCTGATACGAGCCAATGTCACTGTATACCTAGAAAAAGCGTAGAAGTACTATAAAAATTCTGTGAGACTCCCAAGTTCTCAGAATTTAATTTTTTTTTTTTTGAAGTTGATGGCGGTAGAAATGATTGTCTGATATCACAAGTGTATAATATGTATCTGTACAGTACATAAAAGCCTACAATTGTGGGACATTGGTTTAATACATAATACAATACCTCGGCTATATTAACACTTGGCTAAGTATGCCAAATCATAATTATGTAAAATCAAATTGTAAGTCATTCAATAAATATGATATATGATAAGCTACACCAGTGATATTAATGCAGTCCTCTTAGGTTGACTGTAGTTCGGTCTATTGAGGTGGCAACAATTAGCATTCTTACATCTATACTAAATATATAATATTTATTTTTGTACCTTAGTCTCATAAGATTTCCCATCCCTAGTGGGTATGGTGAGATTAAATACTTAAATGCATGAATGCCCCATGAGTGAAAAAGCACTAATTTTATAATACTAAATAAATTAATTATTAATTTTAAAATACTTTGGCAGGAAAGATGATAGCAAGTGGTAGCACAATATTATATAATTACAATAACAACAACAAGGGACTCTAAGTTTCTTGTCAAAAACATTGTTAAATACCAAAAGAACCTCGGTTCAGTCTTGGACTGATAAGTGTTCGAATAGGTATGTATGCACCACTGTACACATTAAATACTACTACACAGTGGGGCACAAAAGTGCTTGATAACCACAACCCTGTCAGATTTGAGACTAGATGTTCAAGAGTTATGTTTAATGCACACAAATGTCTGTTTCACATTCTGGATATACACTCATTGTTATTATCTGAGTATGTTAAGGCGAATTTTTTACAAATGTCCATCCCTGCCATTATGTCTGGCATCGACTCGTTGCACTGTTGCAACCCAATTGGATCGCGGAGATCCTTCGTTTCAAAAGGAATTGAGTTCTAAGCTACTTAGTTGATATCCTTTTGGTCTACCAGACCAGTCCAAGTTGATCTCCAACTGCGGAAGTTGTGGGACTACTGGAATCTATGGCATGGTCCAAGTTGATCTCCAACTGCGGAAGTTGTGGGACTACTGGAATCTATGGCATGGCAAATAAGCTACCCAAATCAGTTCTTGACCAGTACTGCAGGTAGACTGCCAGGGGTTAATTAAAAGAACTCTAAGAAAAGATGAGAAAAAAGGAAAGCCTTACAGTGCATTACCAGTACACTCAGATAGCACTAGAAATTTTTTTTTGTTGCTCTAGACATTTTCCTATCACAGGGTTAACCAATCACCATTGGTAGAGCCAAATAGTCAAGACCAAGGTCTTTCTACAATAGCAACCGTACCTACTACAGCATGTGAATCTTTACAGTTGCACTACAAATATCATTTCGATTGCTTTGAAGGATGGATGGTCCAAATAACAGATTGTATGGTTTGTGGTATTTTGCAAGTCAGAATTGGTATTTCCATTTGACCGTCAGTTAAAAAGTTGAATAGTCAAAAACTAGATTCACTGTTCCCAAAACATTGTTGCCATGTGTTGACACACCCTTCATAACAACCAATGCAGCAGATGCAGGTTGAGGGATCTCAATAAAGACAGCTGAGACTGCAATCATACGGGAATGAGTGGTTGCAGTACATGCATTGATTCGGAATCAATTACATTGTCTGCAGAATACCCACTTTCTGGTCTAGTCCAACTATTGGACATGTTTAACTTGCAAGTTGTTGAGACTGACACTCAGGCATAACATAGCCCTGTCAGCCCATTACCTCTCGGGGAGGTACAACTGCACTGCCGATCGTCTCTCTAGGCATCAGCAGAAATGACACTCAGGCATAACATAGCCCTGTCAGCCCATTACCTCTCGGGGAGGTACAACTGTACTGCGGATCGCCTCTCTAGGCATCAGCAGAGATGACATTCAGGCATAACATAGCCCTGTCAGCCCATTACCCATTACCTCTCAGGGAGGTACAACTGCACTGCTGATCGCCTCTCTAGGCATCAGCAGACAGTCATCTCTGAGTGTCAACTTAGGCATGACATAGCCCTGTCAGACCATTACCTCTCGGGGAGGTATAACTGCACTGCCGACCGCCTCTCTAGGCATCAGCAGAGATGATACGAATGGCATCTGTTGCCCACGGCAACAAACCGATTGTTTCATCGTTGGGGTACTTCAGACGTACTTAGATCCATTACCGTCTGCAGAAGCATCCGTGGTCAACAGATATGTGACATTAAACTGAAAAGTTCAATTTGTAATCTACTGGAATGCCTTCAGCCAAAGGTGGAAATTTCGGCCGAGATGGATCTCTCTTTTGTCTAAGGGTCCAATCTCATCTCTTGAGTATTGGCAACTTTAAACAGGATAGTGCTTTACAATAGCAGCAAACTGGGATAAACTATTTTGGCTGGTGATAAATTCTCACGCCCCCTTGCACCATGGTATGTGGACTTGATGTCGATTCCAAGACTCCCGGAGAGTCGAATAGACCTAGGACAATCTGCCTTCAAGACAAATATACCTACTGCCAGTGCAGGCTGGGTAAGGTGGAGGTAGGGGTAACAGACCAGCAACTGGTCAGTTTGTGAGAAACAACTGTTAGGTCAGTTGTTGTGCCAGCTGGAGGAAATTGACTATAGACATGTACTATTCAGCCATCAGAAGATGGATTTAATGATGTTATCACAAACTAAAACTTGTTAATCAAGGACTTTTAACTGGAGTAAACAGTCACACGATAAAGTTACATTAAATAGTTTATCTACTACTTACAACTTCTGAATTATTATTTTGTTTTTTCCTATGGTACTATTTTAGTACTGGAGACATAGATTGGCTAATTTTATATTTTACAGATTCCAGCTAAAAGTTGAGGCTGCACTATCGACAGCACAACATGTTCATTCATGGTACATGATCTGACATTACCAGAATTTATAAGTTGTACATAAAGGTATATCTTTCGGGTGATTATAAGATTGACATGGTAGTTATGGCATGTTATCAAAATAAACAACCTTTTCCTAGATCAAACAGTATTACACATATTTGTAGCAAAAGACAGGATAAGCTAAGCAGAAGGTCTGGTCCCCTTAATTATATATTACAATTGACTGCTAAAACACACCCAACTTATACCAGGTTATTGTGTGGGTAAAATATGTTATATAAGATGTGGGGTCGCCAGCAACCCAAGATTACTTTAGGTTGGCATAGCCTCGGCCAGCTGGATAAATAATTATTAAATTGATGAAATTCTGGGTTGGGTAAAGAGGAAAAGTAGACAGGCTGTCGGAAAATTCTACAGATTTCACTGTAATTAAATAAAATAATACACTAAGGGAGCTCAGTTTCTCTTTAAATTTTTGGACCAGAATACTTGGTACCCCAATATTAATTATATTCAAATGTCATATTATTATGTTTTGATCAGCAGAGGACTAGCAGATGATCTCTTCAGAGTCCTCCAACAGTAGTAAGATTACTGTAAATTATATTGAATGGTATAATTTACTGTTTTTATAATAATTTATACATTTTATTCTTTCACATAGCGTTTTGTGTTTGTCACCAGCAGATACCAAACAGGTCTTCATATCGACGCTGTGTGTTTTTAAGTAAACACATAATATAATATTTTGAATAACAACAAAATTGTTATTATGTGTTGAAAGAAAAACACACAGCGTCGCAGGAAGATCTTCCTGGTGAATGAAGACACTATGACAGGTGTAAAGGGTTGCCGATCTCACGCAACCCAACCCCAAGAAAAATTGGTGTCCATCCGGAGACAAACAGGTAGTGTTACCAGCCTTGCGGGAAAAAATGGTAAGTCACAAAATCATCTTCATATCGACGCTGTGTGTTTTTCTTTCAACACATAATAACAATTTTGTTGTTATTCAAAATATTATATTAATTATTTTTATACTCTTTGGAACTGACCATTAGTGACGATAGGAGGACGATAGACTGATAGAGTGAGTTACTGAGTGTGAGTAATCTGAGTTTAAACGACGTCACTACAATCTATAGTAGGTACCTACATCAAATTAATTCAATTCAAGCTAAACTATTCAACCTGAGATTCAACCACAGAGGCAAAGAGAGTATAATATTTAAGTAATATATAGGAAACACAGAGGCAAGTTTTGCCGTTTTGCTTGCGTGACGAAATCACGACTCGTTGAGTATAATATAGGTACCAGTATCTCTTATTAGTCTGTGAGTATAATTATGTTGCTCAAACGCAATGGATCATTTTAGACTGATTGAGACATGATATTCTAATCTTCTTTTAATCTATTTTTGGTAATTACGTTCGCTGTTAGTCAAAGGATGATTTCAATAGCATCTGTAATATTATTCTAAAAAATCCAACGTCTGTAAACAAGATTTTCAAACGTCTGCATCAAGAGTATAGTAATTTAAAGGGAAAAGAGAACCCTCTTGAGGCATTCTAAGGCAGAACTGTGTGTGTGTTTGCAAGACAACAACCGCTGACTGGCAGTCTGGCAGTTGGCTCCGGAACCGTACATAGGTATAGATAGATACATATTGCTTTAGATAGATGGATACGTATAGGTAGGTATATAGATAGATAGATACCTACGTCATGTATATCATCTATGTTGTAGTAAAGTTAAATAAGTAAGTACCTAATTAACACCGTACAATTTACTAAAAAATCTATATTTTACGATTTTGTAATAAATTGCACAATGTTAGTTAAAACTTTGCAACAACACGGAAGATATACATACTAGGTACCTTCAATTTTAATACACTGAAACAAATGACGATAGGGTGAAAAGTAAACAACAAAAATAATATAATTTTTATTTTAGAAGTTGATAATAGCATTACATAAAGTATCTTTATCACATTCAGTGTTTCTATCACAATTCACAAGTTAGTGTTTGTTAACATTGTGCTATTACAACCTTCGTGGAAAAACAAGAGAATTTATCGACATTGTCTTTAAAATTAGTTTCGTTACTGCTCACTGGATTTTGCACGTAGTGACGTAGAATATTTTTCTGAATAGTAAAATTGACCTCTAGTCGTTGTTGCATCTCTTTCTTCCAGTAATTACTCGAATTGTCACCCAGAAGAAAGAGATGCAACAACGACTAGAGGTCATTTTGGACCTATGGAGTTTTTATTTATAGGTCAGTGACGAGTCATTTTCAATATTATATTATACGTTATAGTTATAGTTATAAAATGTTATAATTTTGACCCCCCGAAAATTAATAATTAAGGGTTTTCTTTATAACCCACAAATCCACAATTTGGCATTCAAGTTCAATTTTTTTAAATCTAAGTGGATGGGTTTACTTTTAATTTATTTTCGTAGCTTAGTTTAACTAAGCCAATGTTTCAATGTTCATTCAAAGGGCAAAACTACTTCTAAATTTCAATTTTCGCGTAGTTACATTTTGAACAGAATTGAATCTTGTTTAATCGACTAAGATTAATTTTAGTAACCGTCATTGCGCGGTCACGTCACTGATAAAAAGTACGCCATATTTCTTTCTTGTATGCGTTGGAGCTCACCTAGTCAAGATGAGGTTAGTTTTGCGTAAAAAATATACTTTCTTATTGTAAAATGCTCTCTTTAGTCCAATTTTAATTGTTTTAGCAATCGGGAATTATGTGATATATTTTATTTGTCTTGGATGTGAACCTTTAGCTGACATATCTTATCGGCGAGGATCTACTCAAAACCATGTGGTCATACATCATATTTCGTTCGTTTTCAGTTCCCTCAAGCTGCAGAAGAGGCTTGCAGCCTCTGTTATGAGATGCGGTAAAAAGAAGGTGTGGCTTGATCCAAATGAGATCAATGAAATCGCAAACACCAACTCCAGTAAGTACCTACCCACCTATGAGCGGCATGATCATGATCAACATAATTATGGTTTAGCGTGAGATCGATAGTAAACAAACTGTTCCTTAAAGTTCCTTAAAGTGTGTACAATCAAAAGAACCGTCCTTAAAATTCATGGCACTGTTTTTGTATACCTACCAAAATGGTACAACACATTATTGTACCATTTGGATTCAATGATTTTTGTGTGTCAAATTTTTGTTTTCAAATTCTTCAGTCCTGTACCTACTATTCTGTGGATTCTAGTCTATAATAGGTGCTTTCAGAGTACATTCTATTTTGTTTAATCTTGAAACAATAGTTCACATAACCTATTAGCAAGTATGTTACCTTCAAACTAGATTTTAAATTTGTCCTCAGATCAATGTGTTGTGCAAACTACAAATTATTATAAAAAACGAATTTAATATCTAGTTCCCAATTCAGTAATGGCTTGAATGTAGTATGTATTGAAATGTGATACTTAAATAATAAGTCAGATTAATTTTAATAATGTAAGTTAGTTTCAATATTCAACTGAAAATTTGTAAAATAAAAGGCAAGCCTGATGAAATCACTGCTTGTGCTTACATCCAACTTTCTATAGTGCAGTGAAGTGAGTTCCAGCACATATATGTCTACCTACAATGTATGATGATTTCCAGGACAGAACATCCGTAAGATGATCAAGGATGGTCTGGTCATCAAGAAGCCTGTAGCAGTTCATTCAAGAGCCCGTGTCCGCAAGAACACTGAGGCCCGCAGAAAGGGACGTCATTGTGGTTTTGGTAAAAGAAGAGGTACTGCAAATGCGCGTATGCCACAGAAGGTAAGGTTTTGTGTTTTTTCTAATGTTTACCTTATTTATGTGTAAACAGAAGTCTCAAACAGATATGCATAAAGCATAATGTTTTTTTCCATTTTTATATGGGAAATAATAAAAATATTGAATTGTAACTTGTCTTCATTGTTTATAACAATTGTCTGACCTGCGTAAATTGGTATGTTATTTTAGTGAAGGAAAAATTCAATCGCAGTCAGGATTCGAAACCTGCGTCTTCTCAACCAGAAGACGCAGGTTCGAAATTTTGGATACAACAGACACTCTGACTTCTAACAGCCAGTCCCAATAACAAATCCATCGATAGATTTGCTTACTAGAGGTAGGATTTTGCTATTACTTGTACGGACTTTATGTCAATATCTGTAAGCCGCCTGATTGAAATTTGCCTTTACATTTTGAATTTATGTCATAAGGTTCGAATCCTGCCTGTGGTTAATTTTTCCTTCACTAAAATAACTTTATAATATTAGCATGGAAAATGCAAAAAAAAAATCACAAGAAGATTGGTATAAGTAACTAATAGGAAAATGCTAAATAGAGAATGTAGTTTTCACAACATTGCCTTGTTTCCTTCAGGAACTCTGGGTCCAAAGACAAAGGGTTCTTCGTAAGCTGCTCCTCAAATACAGAACAGCCAAGAAGATCGACAGACATCTTTACCACGCTCTGTACATGAAGGCGAAGGGTAATGTGTTCAAGAACAAGCGTGTGCTCATGGAGTACATCCACAGAAAGAAGGCTGAGAAGGCTAGGACTAAGATGCTCAGGTACACTCTTCAGATATTAACTTAACATAGACCAACTCTTGAATGATAACATGTATTTGAATGTCTAGTTTGTAAAGTAACTAGATTATGAAATGTTATGACTAGTTGCACAGTTACAAAAAGTAGAAGAATCCAGCAGGAAACTCCATGAATTCCTCCATTCCAAACCCATTCACATAAGACATAATTTTAAATATTATGTGGTGCTGGAATATCATCAGTGTTGGGCATTAAGCAAGCAATTAAAATTTCAATCAGTTACCAACAATTTACAATACATTAATTTTTTGTTAAATTTATTTTTCAAGCATAAAACCTAGGTTTTATTTTATATTTTGCATTTGTTCAACTGCAGCGGAAAAGTTTGATAATTTCTTTATTTTGAACGAAAAAATATATTCAATTATCTATTTATTTTCCAGCGACCAGGCTGAGGCCCGCCGCAACAAGGTCAAGGAGGCACGCAAGCGACGTGAAGAGCGTATCGCCGCCAAGAAGGAGGAGCTGTTACAGACATTCGCGCGGGAAGACGAGGCCGCGGTCACCGCCAAGAAGTGAAGGGCTGTTTGTAATTAATACTAAAAAAAATGATCCAATAAATTTTATGGGTCCATATGTGTGTTTTATTAAAATTGTGTAGGAGGTTATTATAGGTTTTTTATGATATCCCTACTGGTAGCAGCGATACATTGTTATTCCACATTCCAAAAACAGTTTTTATGACGAAATGAGATGTATGCCGCATTGCTGAATGGTTTCATTTTTACAATGGTTGCTTCTTTTACAAATAGAAATCACCCAGAGATTCTTATAGCAACTTTTGCCTTGCCTTGGCAGTTTTCACGATGTCTTACAAGAGGCTGACACAGAAGTCTCAATGTAGGCAACTCGCGCTAGGTAGTACTGGAAGCTAAAAGAAGTCCATAATAAATGGCGCTTAAAAAAAATTAGATCAACGTGCCGGGCGCGTTGGTAGCGGCGCGCGGCGGCGGAAATATTAGAATTCATCCAACCAAAACTTGCAAAGTGGCAATACTGCATTAGTTTCTGTTGTGCAAGATCTATTTTTTTATAATTTAGTGCAAGGCAATAGGATAATCCGTCCTAGGTGATAATTAATTATTATCCTCTATACATATAAAATTGTAACACGTTGATGTCTGTTTATTTTAGGATATTGAAGAAAAATAATATGGGGGTCATTATGAGAGCAACACAAGCCAACCATTTTTAGATTTTTCATCCGTCTGTTTGTATGTTTGTACGCGTATCACACAAAAACTACTGCATGACATTGGATGCGGTTTTCACAGTCGTATTTTCGGAGGCCTAACTTAAAGTCTGGTGCATACTCGTATTTCATCTCAATACGCTGTCCAGAAGCCGGGTTATAGTTATAGTAAATCCTTTTGGGTAGCGAGTGAAAACGCGGGTAGGAGCTAGTAGGTACATAATGTAATATTTTACAGCGCCCCCTATCTGCTATCCAAACCCATGCATAAAAGGGAAAAAATGAAATTAAAAAAAGTCGTTTCAATACTAACTTGGAGCCTCGGATGAATAACTAAACTAAGTTACAAGTTACATAAAATCAGTAAACTGTGTTTCAATATGTCCAATATTCACGTAAGTCTCAGAAATCAGTAAAGTTACTTATAAATAAGTTGGTTAAGATATTCATCTGAGAAAGTTCAATAAGCAGGGTCAGGAGGGCAAAATAGCCACGTTTGATGAATTGTAATAAAATTATGATACACGCATTTTGCTATACATTTCCAGTAACCTTATAGTCTACAGCAAAGAGTTTCATAGTAATACGAGTAAATAAGAAAGTCTACAGTGAGGCCCGAGGTCTTCCCGAGGCTCATCTAGTGATAGTAAGGGTCTTATTTATTATACTCTTTGGTAAGGGTGAATATTTGAATAACATTAGAATGTTATTAACTTCATGTCAAAGTTAAGAATGCAGATGTTTAATACTTACGATTATTTTATGTAATTACTAGCTTTTGCCAGCGTCTTCGTCCGCGTGGAATAGTTACTTTGTTCCCTAGTTCTTCGCCCGCGGTTTCACCTGCGTTGCCCCGTTCCTAAGGGTTGTAGCGTGATGTTTTATAGCTTGAAACCTTTCTCATGAATCACTCATTTTCCCAACATTTCCCTTCACTGCTCTTCTCCTATTGATCGTAGCGTGATGAAAAGTATACTATAACCTGCCCAGGAGTATGAAGAACAATTGTACCAAGTTTCGTTGAAATCCGTCGAGTGGTTTTTGTTTCTATAACGAACATACAGACAGACAGACAGACAAAAATTTTACTGATTGCATTTTTGGAGTCAGTATCGATCACTAATCACCCGCTGATAGTTATTTTGGAAATATATTTCATGTACAGAATTGACCTCTCTACAGATTTATTATAAGTATAGATTAATTTGTAAACTAGATACACCACCGCCGTCAAGCAAAACAAGAATAAAACAATCTTAACTCTGAAAGAGAACTACTATATTGAGAAGAATGATTTGTAATGTTTGAATATTCACATACAAGCATGATTACTATGCTAGAGGTCCTGGGTTTGATTCCTAGGTCGACCGGTGTTACTAGGTTTTTTATTTACCTAAGTAAGTACTATGAAATTCTCAGTCGTATGTCTCAGTCTCGGAGTTTCGATTTGGGGACCGTTACATAAATGCTATCGGCTCGCCGCCTCGCCCCCTATAAAATGGAACATTAACATACGACGGATTGTGGACATACAGTACATCCCTGCCATGCCCCTGCCAAACCATTCAGGAATCCTATATTCGGGCATGGCGTGATAGTAATCTGTATGTATACATTTATTAGCAAAGCGAGGCCCCCCATTTACAGGTCTTAATACGGCCTTGGTAGTGTCTCTAATAGGTTGAGTATAGTTATATTCCCCCACTCGACTCGAAGCTTAACTCGGCAGAGTAGCGTAATGTGTACTACGACAGTATACTAGTGTACGCTTTGCAGTTGAACGTGTAGTGTTTACACAATAAGTATTAATATTAATATGGGCAAGATAAACGAGGATTTGGCACGAGAAAGGGCGAAATGCTCTTTTGATGTGAAGGAGCTAACTTACTTTTTGGATGGCGGACGAGAGAAAACGTTTGAAAGAAAGGAGAGAGGTAAACGAACCTTATTCGATTGATTGGTAGTCTTAATCTACAGATTTGTCTGGATTGAAAAAAAAAATACCTATACCTACAAATAATTTAATTCTTTTACCAATATTATGTATCAGTTTTATTATTTCAATTTTTTTATCGCTGTTATATTATATATAAGTAGGTAATTAGGTAGGTACCTATTTATTTAGGAAATGGTCCAAAATTACGTAGGACAGTAATGATGTTTAGATATAAAAAGAACAATCAATGGCTTGAATCAGGTAGGTGCCTACCTACTAACACACAATAACGCACGAAGCACACTATGACTAGGCATGGAAATGATTGCTACTTTTTATTCATTTTCATTTGATGAAACTATGATTATTTTTCACAGAGACAGACTTTTCGTCCGCAATGAATTTTTATTCAAAATCATTTATCACCACACTTGCTATTTTGCTACTTAAAATTCAAATTCAAATTCATTTATTTGTTGCGAAAATGAAATCGTGAGCAAAATGCGATCTCATTGAAATGCGATTTTAAGCAGGCTGTATGAAAAAAAGTCGCAGGTGTGACATATGAAAAAGATTTCATGTGATTTTTTACATGCTAAGTATTTGCGAAATGTTTCATGCCTAATAAGCATACATATCTCCGTTTGCCCTTTGGACCGTCCGTGTTCCGTAGCAATATTATATTGAAACGTTACTGACGTCATAGATACTGTATCTTCCACGTTCTATAGCTATACATAAAATAATATTATGTAGGTCATGAATGTAAAATCTGTATGTCAAACAGTTACGTGTTACGGCCAGTCCACTGATCTCTACATTTCTCTAGTAATATAGAGGTCAGGCCAGTCCCAATAACAAATCTGTCAATAGATTTGCTTACTAGAGATAGGATTTTGACAAAGAGACAAAAATCCCTTTACCCTTTTATCTTTTAGGTATCACAAAAAGATAGTGATTGTGCTTGTATTATAGTCCTTTGTTTTTGAACGGTGTGATCTATTTTGATGATTTTCCGTCTAGAACTGTTGTCCAAAACTGTTTTAGATAGTTCTTACCTATAGTTGGAGAGAACTGTCGTCGACGCTGCGGGAAACAGCTAATGTGTATTATAAATATTCTCCTAAATAAACAATGAAAGTGTAATGGAAACTATTTATCTGCTGACATTTACCATTGAGATAGGAATTTTAATTTAGTAGGTATATTTTATTGCTTTTAGATAACAAGTTCATTGGTACAATGTCTCTTATGTGATCAGATAGGTACAAACAAACTGGTTTCGGACACTTACGCGAATAGGTATTACACAATGAAATAAAACTAGTTTTTGTGATTTTTTTGCGGAATATAATTACTAACAGCTAGACATCTTACTTTTTTGTTTATAGATATCCGAAATTTGATCCGGATGGACTCATTGCGTTGAGCTCTCAGACATATTAAGTACTACATATTATGTGTTTTTTGTATCACTAAGGTGGGAAACAAACATACGGCCCGCCTGATGGTAAGCGGTTACCGTAGCCTATAGACGCTTTTAACACCAAGAAAACCGGCATCAAACGTTGTGTTTCGCCGAGTGAGTGAGGTTACCGGAGGCCCAATCCCCTTTTAAAAGGCCGGCAACGCACTATTGTGCCTCCTCTGGTGTTGCGGGTTTCCATGGGTGGCGGTAATCACTTACCATCAGGTGATCCGCCTAATCGTTTGCTCCCCTATCCCATAAAAAAAGATTACATGCATTCTGGGGTTATTACGAGGGCTATATCTAGAAACTGCTAAAGGATCGGATGTCATAATTATTGTAATCAAGCTGTAATCCTTGAGTTTTGATATAAGATAGGTATTGAAAACGTAAAGGCCATAGCATTGAGCCATGAACACTCCTCATTTCACTGAAGCTCTTGTAAGCTGAAGTGGCATGCAGTGGGCTGCTGATGATTCACCAGTTCGCATTGTAGGTCCAGTTCACCAGTTCGGTATACTGGAATCATTTCTGGTATTTGTTTAAATTACTTACTAGATTTGTTTAGGGAAATGATAAAATAATGTAGGTACTTAAGTAGGTACCTAGTTATTTTAACATCCTCATTGATTTGATTAAATCATTAAGGGTAGGTATTGATCAATTGACCTCTGTATTTGTCAAATGACAAAAAGAGAGGTCTATTGGCCTATTTAAGTCCGAGGGATATCCCTGCGACATACAGGTATAGGGTGTTCATACAATGGGACGTTAGTTTATGATTGCGAGAATCATATTGTGATTCATCAGAAGTCACGACTTATCTCCCTAGCTGTTAGGCGAACATGCACGCTACGAAATAATCTTGTCGTCCCATATCTCGTGCCGAAAGTAGGTATGGCTAAAAGTATGTCAGCCAAAGACGAGTGCAAAATAATGAGCCGACGACGCGTCACGTATGTCAGGTCACGTCTTTCGGGAAATCGTATAATCGATGGAGTCAATGTGTCAAATGCAGTGTAGGAATACTATTATAAAATAAGTTATTCAGCTGGTTTATTTAAATCAGTGTAGGTCCTGGGGTCGGCCAACGGCCTTTCGCGAGGGTAGTATAAGTACGCAGAGGTACAGGTGCAGGCACATTTTAGAATGTCGTTAAAAACATAAAACTAAGATAGTACAACCAAAAATTAAATGATCATATTAGCATTAGTATCGACCGGTTAATAGTTGACAGTAATGAACTAAAGACCGCAGGAAAGACTTCAATGCAAAGAGCAGAGAGGACTGACACAAGAAGAATAAGACCTATGCCAACAAAAGATTGTTTGAAGATCATATTAGGCTCAGATTATGATGATTAGCACGAGACTGCCACAAACAAAGTGGAAGTTAATGCAAGTTTCACTTATATTGTGTAATTAAATGAATACATTTTCGGTAATGATTATGATAAAACAAAACAATTGAGACAACCAAAAAAATAAATACAGTTAATTATTATTAGGTGGTTATAAAGAAAACAAATTAATAATACAATATGGTACTTATATTGTCAAAGTATAAAATAGCATTATACGATACAACCATTCACACATTATTTAGGGATGTTTTTTCCTGTAACTCCTTTCAAATACATTACAGGCAGGCAGCCGGCAGGTCTTTATAAACATAGTCAATTACGAATTATTTAGATACACAGAATTTAAAATGAAATGGTAAATGGCTTCATACATATAACAATGCAACAATAATTTATCAAATTTTCCATTAAAACACTGCGGTTGGTATCTATTAAAAAATCTTCGGTTTCTTCTCGTCTTCATGGTTTCTGCTGGCAGATAATGAATCTTTCGGCTTCGTTCTGAATCAATTTGAAGATCGTGGCAATAGATTCTTCATTCTTGCACGATATGGGAGCAACGCTTCCTCGTTTGCCGCCCCAGCTAGAGGTGAAGGTCAACTGGGCATCAGCATACAAGCAGAAGCAAGCCACGAAGAAAACGAGGAATCCGATTTTATTCATCTTGATGTGTTGGTCGGTTGGTTGTGCTGATAACAGACGAAAGAGTGGACAATGTGTGATGCCGTTGTAAATAAATCCCTGGTCTTTTATAGTGAAATCTAAGCGTTGCGTAGGTACAGAGAAGCCACAGCAAATTTAACTTGTATGTAATTTGTAGCAATTGGAGAATGATTGAATTTTACCATTAGATGATTGAAGCAGAGTTGATTAAACGAAGACCTAATAAAGAATTCTCATTCCATGTTTTCTAGAAAGGACTATTTTGACCAAGAAAGAGGAGCTATTCAGCGGAGTTCCAGATGAATATCTTAGTCATAAGGAGAAATATGAAAACTCTATACGCAAGGCAGTCATCCTGTTCAGTTTGCTTCGTAAATATCAAAAAGAAGACAACACTGACCTTACTACCTATAGGTATGTAAGTTTATTTAGATTTGACCGGATTTGTGTGGGAAATTATTCGTTAAGATATTTGGGAAACATACTTAACGGCAATTATACTTAAAACGGCTTTCGGCCATCATATGTATATTGGATACCTAATTACAGTCGTGGAGTCCAGATTATTGTAATTAGGAATTATTAGCGGCAAATAAAGCGAACAATGAATGAAAGAGATAGCTAGTGCACCGTAGTGCGTACTGTCACACATAGGGTTGCCAGATGTCCGGGTATGTCCGGCTTTTTACAGTCGCTTCCGGCCAAATTATTGAATTGTCCGGCTTTAGGTCAACCCCGCCCCAAAATATGCCGAATGAAAGCGCGTGAGTGACTTACGCGGACATTATATATTTTTCTTTAAAAAACCTATGTCAGGTTTTCAGGGCAAAATATCCGGCTAAATATGAATCAGCGTAGTCTTTGTAACCTTAGTCACACATTATCTTGGCTGGGCACTATAATATAGTTAAGTGTCTTACTGATTTTTCTATCCATTCAATCCAATTTTAATGTCATGTGAGTGAAGTTTATTCACAAGTTTTTCAACCGGTAATTTTCAGAACCTTATTGAGCAGTACCCTGGGATCTTCCATCTCGCAGGACGGCTCTCCTTTCGGACTGCATTACATTATGTTCATGCCCGTGTTCTTGAGCCAAGCCGACGAGGAGCAGCAAAAGAAGTGGCTGAATCGTGCTCTGAACTGCGCCATCATTGGCAGTTATGCTCAGGTGAATGGTGAATACGTTATAAGGACAGTAAACTGATGATATATGTGCTTTTCTGAAATTGTACGCAAGTTGCTGCTCGGTGTACCTAAAGACAGATGATGTCGTCATTATTTCGTCGGTCAGTCGTTATTATTTTCCTTATAACTTTGACATTTATACAGAAAAACACTACTTTACACAATATGACCTTACCTGCCCGCCGTTTGGAAATGTTAATTTCAGAGAGTTTTTTTTATTGTATAAACATTTTTACAGATAATATTTATTATTTTAGCGAGAGAATAAACCGATTTCAGGCAGTATTCGAATAAGCGTTCTTCCAGTCAAATAAGTGATATTGAATATCAGCTCTGAGTTTGGATTTTGACAACAGGCCCTATAAAACAAGGTTTTTAAACAGACGGAGCTCGGCCACGGCACGTTCATCCGCGGTCTGGAGACGACGGCCACCTACGACCCGAAGACCAAGGAGTTTGTGCTGCACAGCCCGACGCTCACCGCGTACAAATGGTGGCCCGGAGGATGTTAGTTCTCTGTACTTTACTTCAGTCAATTTGTCTATGTGTATTGACGACACGTTTGGCATAGCGGCTGAGCGATCGGCTTCTGCGCCCCGTGTTGTGAGTTCGATTCACACATGAAGCAAATATTTGTATGATCTGCAGGTAGTTGTTCCGGGTGTGGGCGTTTGTGAATGTGAGAATTTGTGTTTGTAAATGCAGGAGAAAATACTAGTGGGGTTACAGTTTTTTTTTAAATGTATGTATAATCCATCAGTTTACTTAAAAAAACTGAATAACATGGAATTACAAGATCTTATTCTATATATTTACTTTTAGTACTTGACCTTGACTATCTCATTAGTCTGGTGGTCCCGCCAAGCGCGACTGCGAGGCTAGAGGTCCTGGGTTTGATTCCCAAGTCGAATGATGTTGGGTTTTTCTATGAAGTTCTCAGTAGCAGCTCGGAGTTCAGATTAGTGCCCGGTTGGTGGCAATAGGCTCGCCCTCTATTATATGTGGCCTAATGAATCCGGTGCACTGAGGGACGTACATAAACTTCTGCCTAAACCTTCGGGGAATACTCGTGTTACTTTTTGTACATTGGGTTCACAAAGACGTCTTTTGTTTCAGTCAGTTCATTAAGAATTCATTATTAATATTACAGTCATTTATATTTGAATACTTTGCACACAAACAAATTACAATGGCATTTTTGCAAGGTCTCTTTAGATATAGCAGACACAAAACGAAAAGGTAAACAATATACGTACTTACCTAAACATATATAATGATGAAAACAAGAAAAACGTCAAGAGAGACGGCTTCGTAACCTACTGAAGATTTTTATACAAAATCTGTGCATTGCAAACACTAGGATTGCGTAAAATATTATAAATGTATTTCTAAAGCCTTACGTTGTTTTTATATGTTTATGTCTGAATAGTGTAAATATAGGCGTACTGATTAAAAAATAAATTGCGAATAATATCAGCATAAAATTGGCGATAATTGCGTAAGTAGAATGCTAACGCCACTGTCTTATTAGTCTAGTGGTCCCAAGTGCGACTGCTACGCTTAGAGGTCCTGGGTTCAATTCACAGGTCGAATAAAATGTTATCAATTATTGAGTTTTCTATAAAATCCTCAGTAGCAACTCGGAGTTTGAATTTGTGCCCGATTAATGGCAATAGGCTCGCCCCCTATTAGGTACAAAACATGGGACATAATATACCGCCGAACTGTGGTTACATACATGCGGATACCTCTGCCTTACCCTTTGGAAATACAGGCGTGATAGTATGGAATGCGTACGTGGAATCTGTCTGTCATTACCTCATTAAACTTTTCTTGTGCTTATACAGTAGGTAACACAGCAAACTACTGCATCGTCATAGCTCAGCTCTACTCCAAAGGAGAGTGCCATGGCATCCATTCCTTCATAGTTCAAGTACGAGACGAAGAAACGCACGAGCCGTTACCGGGGATCAAAGTAGGGGAGATAGGAGCCAAGATGGGCCTAAATTCTGTAAACAATGGCTTCTTAGGCTTTGAGCACGTGAGGATACCAAGAACTCACATGCTAATGAAACACGCGCGGGTTTTAGAGGTAAGGTTTCCTTGGCTTTGGTATCCTAGTATTCTTTTAAGAAAACTGCTGCTGGTTAGGAAATAAAGCGTCTTAAAGGTCGTCAAAATCTATTCCTCATGTACTCGTCGTACAGTGGCGACCAAAAGTCCATAGGCAATCTCACAACGCACTAGACGTTTTGTTTGACTTACGACCTTCTATTCATTGTCGTTAACAAGTGACACGCACTGGATGTATCGAGCTCGCTCGTACTGTTCAAAGCAATGTAATCCATAGCGTGCTTATGGACTTTTGAGGGTTATATTTATCCAATTTAAAACACCGACATCTACGCCGCCTGATGGTTAGCGGCAGTCGCAGCCTATATACACTATGTTAAAAATACCCTGTCCGATCCGAAAGGGGCATATTGATATCCCAATCTCATCAACAATAAAATAAGAAACATTAATTGAAATTTATGAAAGTAAACATAGGGAAAATTCTATCCGTTGTCGAGCAGTCTTTTGAAGCTTAGTAGGAGGTTCATGACGTCTGAGTAGATACATCCAAAAAAAAACGGACCCCAGGAGCTTTAATCTCAAAAAAATCGATCGCAGTATCGCTTAACATCAGGCAAACTGGCGGTCAAGCGTTAGCCTATCACAAATAAAAAAAAGCTAAAAGTGTATTTTTAAAAATCTTTAAAATATAATATCTCCATAACGGATAAGATTCGGACATCATATTACGGGATCAAATCCATCAGAAATGTCCTGAATAATAACTTCCTTTATTATTCAGTACGACTTTCCCTGTAAATAATTGAAGTTTAAAATTCAAGGTCGTCGTGCCTGTATTGCCTCAATAATCCCAAAATCCAGCAATTTTTTAAAATGATATAAAACCATCATTGGCCTTATTATGTTTGGCACCCAAGGACGGTGTCCCTTCCACCATAAGTATTGCCATTTCAGTTTCCTCAATTTATTTATTTTTTCGGCGATATTTTTTTTTGTACTTAAATTGTAAATGATGTTATAAATAGAATCGGATCTTGATAGGTACCTAACAATTCCTTCACAGGTCGGACAGGGTTTTCTTAACACATTGTATATGCCAGCAATATCAGTGTTGACGTTGAGTGCTATTGAAATTTGTAGGCATAATATAACAACTGAGGTAGTTGTTAAATTATGCCTACAAATTTCACTAGCTTCATTGCGTTTCAAACCGGAATACAACAATATTAGCACATTATTGCTTAGCGGCAGTGTGGCAATGCTGTGGTACCAACCCATACGAACTCAGCTACAGTCCTACCACGTTAAATACTCGAATGTTAATTACAGGAGTGGGCTTATCTGTGATTCTTATTATTACACTAGCGGTTAGCCATAATAATTTAGCTTTCCCAATCTTGTAAGAATTCATCAAGTTTTTTTTTATTCAAAAGATTTTTTCTGTATTTAAATGATAAAGTCCTTATCTTTATCAATTATATCCAGAAAAAATATTGTATCCACACTTATTATTCACAATTTTAGTCACACCTATATATAGGTAGATACATGATGTTCTTTGTCATTCTAGGATGGCACCTACGTGAAGTCGAAACACAACAAGCTTATCTACGGAGCGATGGTGTTCGTGAGGGTAGTCATAGTATTCGATTCTGTGAACTACTTGGCTAAAGCCATCACGGTCGCTACCCGGTATTCCGCTGTCAGAAGACAATCCCAGCTTAAAACAAGGTACTTTAAACTCTATGTATTTACTATAGATTGTGAATGCCTTTGATGTGCGGAAAATCTTCATCGACCGTGTGCTATCTGGAGAGATTCACAGATAAATGCTCCATAAACAGCCACTAACTGGCTACTCCGTTAGTGACTGTCTTTCCCGGAAAGAGGTTGATAATCTTCAAAGATACCTAGGTATACAACATTACAGTGGGCCTGAGCTCCAGATCCTGGACTACGTGACGCAGCAGGACAAGGTATTCCCCGCCATAGCAGGGTGTTATGCGATGAAAATGAACTCCAGGAGGCTTTGGGACATGTTCAATGACATTAATTTCCAACTTCATCAAGGAAAATTGGAGAGATTAGGAGAGGTGAGTTTGTATTCTGACAACGCTAAATTCTGGCATTTATTTTAAAACATACGATTTCTGACATTAACAAAGAAAAAGAAACACAATATTTTTCAAACACAATACATTTCATTCGCATTATATTGATAATTTTAATAAAGTAAAATTTATCAATATAACATAAACATAAATAAAACATAAATTCTGTAATAAGTTATTTTATTTTGAAATTTAAAACGCGTTTCTCGTTTTGTTTCTTGTCGATCGTGTTCGGTGGCTGGTGAGCATCGGCAGGCTGACATAATAACGTCGGTTAGAGTGCAATACCGCGTAACTAACACTTTGCTGTAAGGCCTAATTTTCAATGTTATTCAATCAAAGTTAGACCTTACAGCAAAGTGTTAGTTACGCGGTATTGCACTCTAACCGACGATAACTCAAACATAAATTATTTGCTTCAAGGGGCATGTGGTGCTTTGTAGCGGAAAGTTAAAAAAATGTGTATTTTGTTACAAAACTAGCCAAAAGTTATAACTGCTGAAATTCTCAGTAGCAGTTCAGAGTTTGGATAGTGGCAATAGGCGCGACCTCCTAGTAGATCCATGCCGGCGAACTGTGACTGTATATTAGAACCATTTTTAAACTTCCCAGTCTTATTTATCTATTTTTATTTATTTATTATCACACCTTGCAGAATATCAGCTACTTTTTTTTATTGTTTACACAAAAAAAAGTAATAGTTTCTATATGAATGGCACTGAGGAACTGTATTTTAACTTGTCCCCACACGGGGAAGCTAAGTTAAATTCTTCTGAAATTACATTTAATTATAAAAAAATGTTTTTTTTTTTTATATGACACCCCTTCTTCTTTCCAGTTGCACGCTCTAGCTTGTTGCCTAAAGGCCATCAGCACGACAGACTCGTCCATGTTCACGGAGCGCTGCCGGCTGGCGTGCGGCGGTCACGGCTACATGCTGTCGTCTAACCTTCCGCTGACGTACGCACTGACGACCGCCTCCTGCACTTATGAAGGAGACAACACGGTTCTGCTGCTTCAGACGGCCAGGTTTGTAAAGATTACGAAGACGAGAAAATGATAATCATATCGTAAGTCTTCAGCAAGTTTCAGGGTAATTAAAATAGTAATCGCGAAAACAACTTTACTATACCACGTAAGAGCTACCCTCTATCCGTAAGGCGATGAGACGCACTATTTCTGTCACATGTAAAAGGAATACATTGTTTTGCTGTCTTTCTTTCTATAAGCATATCTACGCATAAAGGCAATAGGTTCGCCCCATATTACATGGGACCTGAACATACTGGCGAAGTATGGGTGGGGAATATAGCCGTGATGGATGGATGTTATACTAAAATCTTTACGTGACAATTGGCATCTTAGTTAACAATCATGGATGGAGGAAATGGTGAATTTACAACCACGGTGACAAAATTATTTTACTGCAAGTATTAACTAGCAGGAAAATAATTTACTAGCCTAGGGTGTTTTCTGAAAGATCAATGTTAACTATTTTAACATTCACAGGTTCTTGCTGAAGACTTGGCGTCAAATTGACGCGATACCCTTGACTCCGACGGTTGCTTACTTGAAGACGGTCTCCTCTCCAGGATTTTCAAATAAATGGGAGAGCACTATAGAAGGCATCATCTGTGGATATCAAATAGTTGCTATGAGGTAGGGTCATTGGATTTGTGTGATTATTATAAATATTTTTATGCCCGCATAAAAATGTTGACTGTAAATAGAGCCGACTAAAGTTTAAATTGGTTAAAAAAGAAACATTTGTTGTTGTATTTGAATGTTATAAACATTTTAATTTCATGCTAGATAGAGAGTGGAGCAACTGAGATGACGTCATGCCTCTTATGTGCCTCATACAAATTGTATATTAACAGTCTTTACAGGAATATCGCCTTTCAAATAAAAGCAAATTATTTTTTCAATAATTATATATTTTACACTAGATAGATAGATAGAATATTCATTATTGCACACCAAAAACTAATTTCAAGTACTAGCCTGATATTTTCAATAAACAACACCACATCAACCCTATTCTCAACACTAAAAAGTTTAACAGTAATTTTATACCTTTTTCAGCAAGATTTCCTCGTGTGTGGAGATCATGACGAAGAAAGTAATGTCTGGAATGTCTCAAGAAGACGCTTGGAACACCACATCCATACAATTAGTATCAGCTGCTGAAGTAAGTGTCAATCTTCAACTCATAAATTACTAACCAGAAGTACCTAAATATAAGACTAACTATAAGTTTTCTTATAGTAAAGGACTTGAAAAATAAAGGAGGAATCATCTTGGTATATAAGAATATACCAAGATGATTTGGGGATTTATCAGGTTCAACTAAACGATTCTGACGCTTATTCGTCAACCGTCGGACTCTATTTTACTGTCGACAGAGAAAAACATGCTGTCAGGGTGGCTAAAATCGTCACATTTCCATATCTAGTTATAATTTTTATGACGATATGATTTTATGATGATTGAACTGATTGATAATTGACAATATAGCAAAATACAGGCAATGTATGCACGATGTGTAGCCCTGTGTATGTGAATCGTATTGTAATTCATTAAAAGTTGCATATTTTCGCCCCCTAAGTGGCACGCTGTAAAATAACGGCCAAAGCGCATTTGAAGATTTGTGACTATAAAATATTTATTCCAGGCGCACTGTCGAGCCATCGTCATAAGTACATACCACGAAGAGATGGCACAGGCTAGGAAGGCCATGTCGCCACCACTAGCAGAAGTGATGCAGCAGCTGGTGGAGCTGTATGCTGTGTACTGGACCTTGGAGAGACTTGGAGACTTTTTACAGGTTGTTGAATGATTGTACAGATATCGACTAACGACTCTTGCTTGATGCTAGTATGCATCCCTGCGCGCAATTTTGATTATGATGGTGGTGAATGTCACGAATCCTATGACTATGACGATTCTATGTCGGTACGAGTCTGACACGTCCTGCTGCCTGCCCAAGTGGCAGACGATTAATGAGGCTCTTCCGCACTCCAAGGAAAGGCATAATGTATCCAGGTATGTGCAGAACTCATGATTTGTTGTGGTCTTTATGGCGGTATTAAAGACTGAGAAGCATAATTATGTGTGTGAATAAAACTTCTCCTGCACTTGGCCTAGCAGGTGAAAACTTTAGGATGCCATTCACTGTGGCTAAATTTGTAGTCGTTGACCACCCTTTTAACTCTTCTGTTTGGTGCAGTACACATCAATCTCGAAGACCGACGTGTTGTACTTGAGGTCTTGGTATGAAGAGCTGCTGCAGAAGATTAGACCTAATGCCGTTGGACTTGTGGACGCTTTTGATATAATTGATGAGGTGAGTCTATTTATTCAAATTATAAGAATTTAATAGAATATAATATTACATATGAAGTAAGTTGTTGAGACGTTCTTTTAAAAAATATATATTAGGATATATCAAGGACGTGTTATTCAAGAGACGTATGAGTGTGACGTGTGTGAACCTGTAGAAGGTGTACGAGTGCTCGAGAATATTCGGGAATGTAGGATTGTAGGCGTTGTTTTGCTGTAGTTATAATTCTTAGCTACGTATTTAGAACAATTCGTTTTTCTTCTCCATTGAGATGTAAAAGTTTGAATGAGTGTTCATTGTTTATTCATTTTACAGTTGCTTCAATCAACTCTGGGCGCGTACGACGGCCGCGTGTACGAGCGTCTGATGGCGGAGGCACTCAAGAGTCCGCTCAACGCGGAGCCCGTCAACCAGAGCTTCCACAAGTATCTCAAACCCTTCATGCAGGGGAAACTGTGATTGTGACTGCAAACTACAATATAAATATGGGTTATTTGATATTAGATTTAGGAATCTAATTGAGAATGGTGCTCAGGTAGGCGGTATATGTTTGCTGCAGGAGTTTCTTATGGTTTACCATCGCACTGCTTTAGGTTCTGTTACGAAGCGGTGTAGAGAAATTAATATTTCGGCCTGAATTGACCACATTTCTTTCATATTACGAGTAAATAGTTAATATAATGGTTAACTTATTAAGTCCCTGGTGTTGGTGGTCTAGTCACTAGAACAATGAGGTAGGCACTACATCAATGAGGCAAACTCTAGAATGTAGATCAATGAGGCAGACTGTAGATGAAAGAGACCTTCTCTAGATTAAAGAGACCGTCTCTAGATTAAAGAGATCGTCTCTAGATCAATGAGACCGTCTCTAGGTCAATGAGACCATCTCTAGATCAATGAGACCATCTCTAGATTAATGAGGGAGTCTCTCGATCAATGAGACCGTCTCTAGATAAATGAGATCGTCTCTAGATTAATGAGGCAGACTCTCGATCAATGAGACCGTCTCTAAACCAATGAGGTAAACTTTAGATTAAAGAGACCGTCTCTAGATCAATGACATCTCCTCTAGATGACTGACGCAGACTTTACAATGAGGCAGACTCTAGATCAATGAGGCACACTCTAGATCAGTGAGGCAGAGTCTAGATCAATGAGGCAAACTCTAGATCAATGACACCGTCTCTAGATCAATAAGATCGTCTCTAGATCAAAGAGATCATCTCTAGATCAATGAGACCGTCTCTAGATCAATGAGATCGTCTCTAGATCAGTGAGATCGTATCTAGATCAATGAGACCATCTCTAGATCAATTAGACCATCTATAGATCAATGAAACCATCTCTGACGTCTGATTTGCCTTCACCTTATGACGTAAACTCAGAATGTGAAGGCAAATTTCAATCAGGCAGGTGCGGTTCGCGATGGCTAAGCGGTCAGAGCGTCTGGTGTATCTAACCAGAAGACGCAGGTTCGAATCCTGCCCCTGCCCATCCTTTACTAAAATAACCATCTCTAGATCAATGAGGCAGATTCTAAATCAATGAGGCAGACTCTAGTTAGGTTACAAAAGGAACGCTCATGTTGAGTGCTACTTATACTGGTTGACTTTGAATTAATTAACCTCCATTTTAATGACTAGAGGTCAAAATTATACTGATGTGTTCGGTCAACTACTTATAAGAATTGTACCTATATAATAATATGTTGTGAAAAATCTGTGATGAAATTATAAGAATTATGTAAAATTTTAACTGTTTTTCATTAAATATTATTTTCTTATTCACTTTCTTTTTGGGATAAATCTGGGACAAATGCACTAAGATAACACACTCACTCAGTTCTAATGATTAAAATTGCAAAGGCTAATAATTGCTATTAGTCATTGAAATAAAACTACTTTTAAGAATTTTGTCGCATTGTATTGATATTATTTAATTCCGGATTCGGAGTCGGATCGTTTACAGGATCCATGGTCAAGGGTAGACTTAAGTTGTCCGACGTCTTAAATTAAGACTCTTATTGTTGCAATTACTAACAGCTACCTTACATTTTTGGTAATTATTGGCTATCCGATTCACGCAGAACGAGCTCACCGTATCCTTCGGTCTTGTAGTTTTGGGCTTGGATTTTGATTTAATGGTATCTATAATAGGGTTCCAAGTAGGTGGTAAGCCCTAGCCATCTTCTCTATTAAAATTTTGATGTTTTTTAATTTCAATAGCCTCGCGAATCATCCTGGGAACGAATCGGTTTTCTTTTGCGAGGACTTGTGGTTTATCAAATCTGATGTAATGCTGGGCCTTGTCAAGAGTACGTTCTCAAACTGCTGACTTCTGGAAACGGCGGTGTTTGACATCGGCGATGTGTTCTTTAACGCGGGTCCCTATGCTTCTTTTAGTTTGGACTAACAGTAGCATAGCTAACAGTAAGTAGTTTTATTTCAATGTCTAATATTCGCTTAAGTGTCAGAAACCAGTACGTTGCAATTAGCGTTACCATGAATGCAGAACTTATTATAGACCTACAAACTGCGAAAAATCACTTGAAATTTGAATTTCGCGGGCTCAGCTGAACGATCCGCCTTAAATGTAAATTTATAGGTACAGGCAAGGCAATGGAAATTTTCCGCGCACTTTTTCTACTTTTAAATAATTAATATAGATAAAAGAAAAAGTTTTTATTTTCGCCCGTATGACGCACAACAAATCAAAATTCAACTGTACAATATTAAATAACGTAAAACTAGCAAAAGGTTGCGTAATAAAAGAAAAAAGGAAAATGAAAACATTTTCCTTTTTTGTTTGTTTGTATGTCTTTATTAAGTTCTGCATTCATGGTAATGGTAATTGCGACATTAACTATACAAAATTCACAATTTTTATCTAAAACCATTGCTTAAAAATCATTATTGTAGCTAAAAGTAGTGTAAAATGTCAACTTGCTGGAAAAGCGAAAAAAAATATGGCATGGACATCATTCTGTAGCAATACAGATTACAAATAAAAATATTTTATTCAAATTTCAATCTTATGATATGCATAATGATATGCTTAAGATTCAGAGTAAAATATTTTTCTATTATTAATGCCCTATCTATCTTCTTCTTCTATACTTATAATAAATCTGTAGAGAGGTCAATTCTGTACATGAAATATATTTCCAAAATAACTATCAGCGGGTGATTAGTGATCGATACTGACGCCAAAAATGCAATCAGTAAAATTTTTGTCTGTCTGTCTGTCTGTCTGTCTGTCTGTCTGTCTGTCTGTCTGTCTGTCTGTCTGTATGTTCGTTATAGAAACAAAAACCACTCGACGGATTTCAACGAAACTTGGTACAATTGTTCTTCATACTCCTGGGCAGGTTATAGTATACTTTTCATCACGCTACGATCAATAGGAGCAGAGCAGTGAAGGGAAATCTTGGGAAACAGGAGAACTTAGTCCATTTTTTAAGCTTCCGTCGCGTGTGCAGCCTTAATGGTTAAAGCTACACAGAAATCATGTATGACGGAAATGTTCTCCTTAAAATTATATAAAAAATATTCCACGACGGCAAATGTCTATCTTTTATGGTTGAATCACAATAACACGTGTAACTCCCGATAGCTTAGCAGTTCGGAGCTTTCTGATTATATTTGTCTACTCTTACGTTAGGTGACTGACTGACTGACATGGTGATCTATCAACGCACAGCCCGATCCCTCCAGTGGTATAGCTACTATGATGTAGGCATGCCCTAAGAAAGGATTTTGATAAATTTCGACTTACAATGTAGGGGTGAAATAGAGGATGAAAGTTCATATGGAACAAAATAACTATTCCACGCGGACGAAGTCGCTGGCAAAAGCTAGTTATTAATAAATACGTGTAAATATAGCGAATGTTAGCCGCGAGCATAAGCTAGTTTACGAAACCATGTCTGTAACATTTGGCTGTTATCTGTATTTAGTTACTTATATGACACCGGCATTATGACCTTTGAAAAAAAACATCGAAACAAAATCTCCAGTACTTACTACCTACCTACATAAAATTACATACCTAAAAAAGTAACCTTATGTATAGTACGCGCGGCATAAGTTGGCCAGAGTGAAGTTCGCCGTTTTAATGCGCAGTGGATTGTTTACGTTAAAAATTGCACAACCAAACAGCTAACTTCAGTCCGGCCAACTTATGTCGTACTGTAATGTCTGAAATGGCTTTTTGAGGAAAAAACCGCATCGGGTTTGACTAGCTCAGACCCATAAGAACATAACTAACAGCACGCATGCATCAGTCATCATTCTCATCATGTAGCTCAGGGGTCGGCAAAGTTTTTAGACAAAGAGCCAGATGCCAGAAAAATATAAATTTTTCGGAAGCTTAGGCAACTGCTGAAACAGAAAACTTTCTGTTTCAGGTTTTTTACTGTCACACCAAATTTTAATAGGAAAAAAAACGACAATGAGCAACATGAATATAATATGACTTTATTACCTACTAGTCAATTATTCATATTCATATTCATATATTTATTGCAATCCATAATGTACCTACTTAGAGGTGGTAAGAATAATAGACAGAAACAATTATGAACACTGTCGGGCACAGCAAAATTAATAAGTAGAAAATAACAACGTTTTGATACTTGAAGATATCCATAGTAGGTACTGTTATAAAAAAAATCAGGTGAACTTGAAGAGCCGCAACTGACCTTCAAATAACCGCGTGCGGCTCACGACCCGCGGTTTACCGACCCCTGGTGTAGCTCAACCGATTATCCTTGTAAGTATGACAGTCTAATTGTAGAGAACAGAAGATTTTGAAAATACAACTACCTATGCGCTTGGGCAGGCGCACAGGCCGTTTCATACATCGCTGGTGACTGGTGAGTCGGTTTTGCCGTTAACCCTGTGACATTAAATTGAACACCTATTGCTGACTGTTTAGCATAATTATATGCAAATGCATTACTAGTCTTTGATTCGGAATTTATTTTCTTTTGTTGTAATTAATCTTTTTTTATTATTTCTTTGCCATTCAAGTACACAGGTTGCGGTTGCATTCTGAATTTATTATTGTAATTTTTAAATGTGTGTAAATCAATCTTTTTTCTTCTATAAATACTGTGTGGGATTAAAGCAGGAACTTCTGCGAATTTTTCTGTCAATACAGGTACAGCAAGGTAAAAAAATTTTTTTTTCTTCCTGAATTAAATCTGACAGCTTTTACTGTATATTAATACTGAAATCATTAAGTACTATTCAATCATTCACGTGAGGAGGTTGTTTTCTCTGTACCCAGCAGCTGCAAGTTGAAATAGCCACTTCTAATGAATTATATCATAATTCATATTAGGAGGATCTGCTACGAACTAGAAACGAAATTCTCATAGCAGTTTGAGGTTTGCTTTGGATGCCTTTGATGAGCAATTATTTTT
Source organism: Acronicta aceris (assembly GCA_910591435.1). Classification (NCBI taxonomy): domain Eukaryota; kingdom Metazoa; phylum Arthropoda; class Insecta; order Lepidoptera; family Noctuidae; genus Acronicta; species Acronicta aceris. Next base: position 15,995,168 of record OU342758.1, on the reverse strand, counting down.
TACAGCTATCGAGTTATATAACTTTTTCTTGTGGTTACAATTGAGTCCCAGTCTTAGAAATTTGGAATACCTTACATTTAAGATTTACGACATTGATTAGGTCGGAACTATATTTTGAACATATCGATAAGCCCTTCCTGAATTATGTTTCAGTAGTGTGCGGGCGTCTAATCCAAAATTGTGATACATAGGTGCACACCCTTCTTTTATGAGGTATTAAAAAAGGATTTGAGAACTTGGCTTCTAGATGGCGCGACGTATCAAGATGAAACATGCACTAGATTTTATGTTTGAGCTACAGCAATAACACAGTGAAAACCAAATTCAATTTTGAGTTGCAGTTTTGTGTGATGTGCGTAAATACAGATAGACAAACAAACAAAATTCCTAAAGATAAATGTTTCGGTTTCTATTGCGCTCTTCTATAGACCCCTCCTTTATTTTTTCCTCAATATCTCGTGTCTACAATTCATCAATTCAATATTATACATCCTATGAATGATTCGTATTAAGAATCATTTTTATGAACCGTCAAAAATGATTTTAGTCAGCGCTACACGAGTTAAAATATATTTTCGAATCCCAGTAGCAATACCTACCTAGTAGACTAATGGGTTGGTAAACCTACGTAAAAGAATCCCTCAGAATAAACAATAGAAATTGAAATAATAGAATTTCAATAAATAAAATGATATTGTATTCTGTATTCAGACAAGTGCTTTCATTATTTGTTTACCTACGTTAGTCACATCGTATAGATATGGTTGAGCTACTAACTACACAGCTTCAGCTGTCTCTGGGACTGGTCTACTCAAAGCTATCTACGGAAAAAGCGGCGGTAGCCTAATCATGTCGTTACCGGTTCGAAACCACACATTGCACTACCGACGTGAACCCACTCGTAACACAAGCATTTGCCTTAGCATTTAGTTAACAAGAATACTAGTAGGTAATGTGCGAACCACATTGCTAGAAAGCTTTAAAAAAATGATATTTTTTATAAGTTTTAATGAGCATCATCATCATCTTTCTGCCCTTGTCCCAATTTATTTGCGGTCGCCGCAGCATGTCCGTTCTTCCATTCACCCCTGTCAACCGTCACCTCATCAGCTATTCCCGTTTCCATCATACCGGCCTAACACAATCCATTCATCTTGTTTTTGGTGTCCCTCTACCCCTCCACATTCATATTTATCTCTCTAGTCACATGCGTTTCATCCCTCCTTTAAATCACATGTCCATGCCAAGACAAACTATTCCCTTTCAACGTTTTGTCACTGGCGCCACTTACAGATAACAGACTTTCTCTAATAAACTCGTTCCTTATTTTAAGTTTTATCGAGGTTAAAATGTAGTAATTTCTGACCCTAACTTTCACAAAAATGAATCCGGTTGTAATAGCTACCACGCTACCTTTCAATTATAATAATAAGTAAAAGATCTGTGCCCGTTTTCTGGATTTGTGCCCGGTTAATGGCAATAGGCTCGCCCCCTGTTACATGGGACCTAAACATACCGGCGAACTTTGGATGTACATTAGTACGCCTCTGCCTAACCTAACCCTTCGGGGAATACAGGCGTGATGGTATGTTATGTTAAGTAAAAGAATAGGTATGCATTAAACTAGTCTTTATCCTAACCATTTTGTGTTTTTATTTATTATTTAATTACATCTGGAAAGTTCTTATGTTTACAACATAGGTATAAAAATGAAGAGCGAAAATTGTTTTCTCAAATTGTTGAATACCGCAGATTACTAGGGAAAGTAGGTATTAAGTATTGATGAATTTGTCCACAAACTATGAACAATTGTAAATACATAGTTACTTATACATATCGTATTACGACTTAGTTTAATAACCTCAGTGGCAATGACTGCACGCGCCGTGTAGATAACGATCTTATATCTTACAAAATATAGTGAAAAAAAGTATTTCTTACTTCATTGGTTATGTTTATGTTTTTCCATGACTAAAACACTTTCAATATCATCGATTTAAACAATATAAAAGTGAGTAATCATGATTTATTTTGAGAATTATCTTTACATCTGTTAAATTATGTAGCAATCACTGCGTAAATTGTGTTGTGTTCTCGTCTCATTCATGTGTAGTTAATCTATTAACCACTAGATGTCGTTAAACACATAGCATACTAGCATCATCTAGTGTTGAGGCGTGTGAAGCAGAAAAGGCGGGACTGTTTAAACTGCGGTATTATTTTTCGGGCGGCTTGAGCCATCACCACGTTATTATTTATTCAAATAATATTACATAGGTAAAAGATATTATAATACAGTATAATATTGCTTGTATAAAATAAGTTATCTAAGAAAGTAAGCATAGCCATGATTTATGTAAAATCATTAAAATAACATAAGTAATCTAAACCTTTTTCAAAGTGGTTCAAAGTGCATTCAAATTAATACACTTTGAACTTGATAGATTGATAATAAATTATCTAATCTATATTATTTTTATACATGTTAATATGTAGTAGGTATTATCGATAAAGTCATATCTCTATGATATTTTGCAAAGTGACGAAAATTATTGTTATGATAATGCCCCAATATCTACGATAAGATAAATAATATGATTAATCAGAAAGAATCTTTCAATTCTGTTCAGGAGTCTCTCAGAATGAAAGAGATTAGACTAGAGTCCACTATCCTACCTACCCTAGGAGCCTAGTGCAGGATGGTAGACTAATACAAACACATGTGGCGTGCAGGACCCGACGAAGTATTTAAAATTGTATCTTATGAGTCCAGCGGACGGAATTTCTCTTACAAACGTAATACCGAAATAAATCGTAATTCAAACACAATTTAATCAAATTGTGTTATTATTCGGATTCCAATACAGTTGATCTAGGTTCCTACGTTGCCATTTCATCCAAAATACTTCACTGGAAATAAATGTAAGCGAATGCAATTTTTGATAAGTTTACCAAGTTAGGAACGATTTTTCGGTCTTTTATTTCCAGTGATGTAGTAGTAGATAAAATTGTATCGTAGAAACCTAGATTAACGGTATCCAAATCCGAATAATAACATTATTTGATAGAATATTGTCTGCATTACGATTTGTTTCGGTATTCCGTTTTTGTGGGCAATTCAAGCTCCGCCGGTGCTTCACTATGGATTGTTGATTCGATCCCAATCGTTAGTACTAAAACTCAAAAAATAATGGATTATTTAAATGCTAATTTAGCATTTAAATAATCTTTTATTTCAAAAACACTACAGCTACTTTCCGCTGATTTTATTCCCATCCCCTCATGACTTATTAACGTAATAATCTTATCAGGTACATATAAATAATAAAGGTTATTACCAACATTGAAGGTGAGAGATAATTTGCGAGTTCTAAGACAACAACGAAGCCAGTACACCTGTATCTGCGGGCAAAAATGGCTGAGCCAAAAGTGTGTGAAGATTTGGTGAGAGAGAGACGGAGATGTACCTTCGATGTACAGGAACTAATACATCTTATAGACGGCGGAGAGCAAGGTACCAAGGAGAGGAAAGAAGTTGGTAAGTGGATATCTATTTTTACAGATTTACAGCCGTACTCCAAATCGTATACAGGGTTAAATTTCAATAACCGGCCATATTTTAAAATTAAGATTAAGGTCAAACCTAAAGTTCATTTTAAATATTATTGTCAAATTAACACGATATAGGTACCTATTTTGGGCTCATAAGGGTCGGCAAGACATCAGTAACTCTTCTGGTGTTGCAGGTGTCCATGGGCGACAATGACTACTTACCACCAGGTGGCTCGTCAGCTCGTTTGCCGATTTATTTCCATAAAAAAATATTGTAAATTAAAAACAATAAAAAAACACAAAGATTAAAAAAAAACTAAATTCATAAATATTGCGGTTTTCTGGTCGAGTGCGTGCGATGTCAAACTTATGTTTCAATTATTGCTATGTAGGGTATTGAATTGAATAGTGTAGTGGTAATTATATCCACGCGTTCTGTAATTTAGAAGTGGAGAGATACTTACTTACGTATCGAGTATCGACAGACCATAGTGGCATGTGACCACGGCTATACGTAAACTGGACACTACACCTACCTATATTTATATTGATTTGAATTGGGTAAATTGGCTTTTAGAATGGACAGGTAACATGGGAATATTGTCTTGTTTCTTGCTTTTTAGTTGATTTTAGTCGGGTTTTAGATTTTATCTTTATTTTTTGTTAACTGCCTCATTAGTCTAGTTCTCCCAAGCGCGACTGCGACGCTAGAGGACCGGAGTTCAATTCTCAAGTCGAGCAAAGTGTTATTGTGTTTTTCTATGAAATTCTCAGTAGCACCTCGGAGTTTGGGATTTTTGCCCGGTTAATGACAATGCTGGCTCGCCCCTATTACATGGGACCTAAGTATACCGGCAAACTGTGGGTGTACCTACATTAGTATACCTCTGTCTAACCCTTCGGGGAATATAGGCGTGATGGTAGATGGTATGTTATGGTAAATGTAGAAATATTTGTTTAATGGTATGATTTAATGCTTCGCCTGCAGGCTTACTCTTGAACTCAATTCCGATACATCGACATTGGAATTGTACCGTTTCGTTAAGTTTTGTACTCTTGAATCCGAGACTAGCGCCAAATTGTTTCAATATTGCGCAGTGATTGAGTGAACTAAATAGGATTGGAAAGCGACCCAACCATTGGCCAATCTGGATGCCGATACAAGGTTAACATTTCAAGGTTAAGATTTGTGCTCAAGAGTACGAAATCGCCCGACAGCCAAATTGACATTGGAATCGGATCACGTTTGGATTGGTATTGTATTGTTTTCAAGAGTAAGCCTGCTGGTTATCTAGCTAACTACCCTCACATACACAAGAACGCCTCCAAACAGTTTTTCTGTATTCGGTTGTGCATGTTTGAGAGCTCTAGCTTGTAAGAGTATTTACTTGCGTAATGTGTGTTCCTCTCGGACTCTGTGCTCACTATCAGGCAAGACTGACTGGGTCAAACATATTTAAGCCAGGATTAAACAAATATATCCTCATATAAGTACATAATATATTATGTTGTCAGATTATATATTGTGTGACTGAATTGTCGTTTATCGTTGATATGAACATCAATCGTTGTACTTTGCCCTAAAAGTCTTACTGATATTTTTTATGGACATGTTTGTTTTAAATATTCGAATCTGTTAAATGGCAATATAAACAATTCCCCTACCTATCAATTTAGAAACTAGTTAGTACTACGGAAGTAATTATTTAGCATTTTTTAAATATTCATCTTAATTACTGCCTTGTTGGTCTAGTGGTCGTAAATGCGACAGCTGAGCAATGTTCGATTCCCAGGTCGAGCGGTTATTAGCGTGGCGGTGTTATTTGACTTTTCTATAACTTTCTCAGGAGTAACATAAAAGAAACACAACAAGACACACAGTTTACAGACTTAGTTAATTTTCAGAGGACATGGTGCTCAGTGCCGAAGGATTCAATACTAAGAATGAGATACCAGAAGAATACTTGAGCCATAAAGAAAGATACGAAAACGCTGTCCGGAAGGGCTGCATATTGTTCGATGTGTTTAGAGAGTATGGCAAAACACATGACACCATGGACGCCTTCAGGTAACATTTCTTCGACTTCGGGCTAAATTCCAAAGTGATAAGTAAACCTCGATTAATTCACTTGTCAAGGAACAATTAGCAGAAACAATAGTGACTAATGACATTTTAGTTTTAACATATCCTAGTGATTTGGATTTAGGTTGGTTTTAGGTTAATAAGGGTATGTGTTTGTTGGATAAAATAAGATTCTCTCTCATTCTGAGAGGACAATCCTGACCCCCTAACGTTAGTCCGGATGCACGGGATGCACGCAATGTCCGCAATGCACGCTACGCACGAAACGCATGGTTAGATACTCGTATAGTTTACATGAAAAACATCGGAAATCAATGAATCTACGTTTACCTTACTTTCCCTGTATATCTATTGTTCATCTTCAGGCCCTCAAACAAGTACCGTGTGACGTTCGGAGTGGTGAAAGATGTATCACCGTTTATGTTACACATGGGCATGTTCGTGCCCACCATATTGAACCAGTCAGCGCCCGACCAAATGTCGGAATGGCTACCGAAGGCCATGTCCATGGAGATTATAGGAACTTATGCACAGGTAAGATAATGTACTTTGGTCACATTGCTATATTTTATATCCTTTTGATACCTTGACAACTATCATAAATATTGAGCGCTTTATCTACCAGATATTGATATTGTTATTATTATCTACATATATCAAATGACTATCCCAAATAAATCCGTGAAAGTTTGTAAGGATGTGTGGATGTCTGTTACTCAATTACGTCAGAACGTTTGAACGGATCTGGATTAAATTTGGTATAGCGATAGACTATAGTCTTGAATAGCATATATGCATTTTATCTTAGTCGGGTCCAATTCTGGAATCCACGTAGACGAAGTCGCAGGCAAAAGCTAGTAAGCGATTAATGAGAAGCTAGCCTGCCTTAGAGGCGTTTATTTTTAATTGCTGCTTAACTTAACTTGCTTAACTTACTAAGTTAAGATCTTGCACCTGTCTAGTCATTCGTCTTATCGGGTCCTCGATGCAACGCACTGGTTGCGCTACCACCACCATCACCACAACCACACAAACAAAAATAATCACTTCAGTTCAAATAGGTACACAATGAACAACACACAAAAATACTGTGCAAAACAGTTATAATGATAATGAAGCGAATAATTTTCCTACTCTCTCTTACCGTTTGTAATTTTTTTTAGACTTGAACATTTTTAATGAATTGGTTTCACTGCTTAAAATATACCTATATCTTTTTAAAGATGTCCCATCTGTTAGGTCACGGCCGTAGCGTTTGCAAATTCATATCTTCAAGCGAACCCAACAGCCGCCGTTTGTAATTAAGCGTAAGCGGCGGTAGCCTAATGGCTAGTGCGTCGGACTTGCAATCATGTGGTTGCCGGTTCGAAACCCACCCATTGCACTACTGACGTGAGCCCACTCGTAACACAAGCATTTAGCTTAGCACGAGGGGTTAACAAGAATACTAGTAATGTGCGACCCACATTATTAGTAAGCTTTTTAAGAAAAAAAAATTGACTTTTGAATCTTTTCCAGACTGAACTCGGCCACGGGTCTTTCCTCAGAGGGTTAGAAACCACAGCCACTTACGATCCTAGCACTGAGGAGTTTGTTCTTCACAGTCCAACGCTGACTTCATACAAATGGTGGCCCGGAGGATGTAAGTACGATATATGAAATAGTACATATCATCAAGATCTTATGTTCTGACTCATTCATATCTACATATACTTATAATAAATCTGTAGAGAGGTCAATTCTGTACATGAAATATATTTCCAAAATAACTATCAGCGGGTGATTAGTGATCGATACTGACGCCAAAAATGCAATCAGTAAAATTTTTGTCTGTCTGTCTGTCTGTATGTTCGTTATAGAAACAAAAACCACTCGACGAGTACAATTGTTCTTCATACTCCTGGGCAGGTTATAGTATACTTTTCATCACGCTACAATCAATAGGAGCGGAGCAGTGAAGGGAAATGTTGGGAAAATGAGTGATTCATGAGAAAGGTTTCAAGCTATAAAACATCACGCTACAACCCTTAGGAACGGGGCAACGCAGGTGAAACCGCGGGCGAAGAACTAGGGAACAAAGTAACTATTCCACGCGGACGAAGTCGCTGGCAAAAGATAGTTATTAAATATATTGCTAAATACAATAATTATTTGGTAAATGTTGCAAAGTGAAAAGGGAACTTGTAATTATTTTAAAGCAATTGTTTACAAACTGCAGTATAAAAAGCAGCATATTTTTTATTCACTGTATTTTTTTTCTTTTCAGTGGCACACACGGTCAATCACTGCATTGTAGTAGCCCAACTTTACACAAAAGGAGTATGCTACGGTGTTCATCCTTTCTTCGTTCAGATCCGTGACTCAGAAACACATGTACCTCTACCTGGTATCAAAGTAGGAGAGATTGGACCCAAGTTGGGATTCCAGACAGCAAATAATGGGTTCTTAGGATTTGAACACTTCAGGATTCCGAGGACTAATATGTTGATGAAGAACGCTCAAGTGTTGAAGGTTCAAATATTAGTTTTACACCTAGATTTAGCACTACGGTATTATGGATGAGCTGCTATGAAATTTTATGCCATTTAAACTTTTTAGGATCATATCTTTTACCAAAATTATAAGATGTATCTTATTTTGAGCCAAAACCTGACTGTAGTATATGTAACGTTGGTTGTCGTGTTTTGGGCTCTTAATGGCTTACATACTAAATATGGATTGCAACGTTTTCAGGATGGAACCTACATAAAGTCAAAAAACGAAAAGCTCACTTATGGTACCATGGTATTAGTTAGAGTTCTTATAGTGACGGACTTGGCGTATGAAGTGTCCAGGGCAGCCACCATCGCTGTAAGATATTCCGCAGTCAGGCATCAGTCGCAACCAAAACCAGGGTAAGGACTTATAATAAAACATTACTGATATTTAAAGGTCCATATCATCCAATGCCTCAAAAGAAGCCATACCATCACGTGTTATTGCGATCGTTTTGCGATTGAGAAAGAGGGATGCTGCTTTACACATTAAGTAGCACCATCCCATTCTCACAACCTAGAAACGATTGCTTTAAGACGTTCTGCTACGGTTGCAGGCAGTTCTGTAAGCTAGCTTTTTGTTAGTATTATTTCAAGCCATCTCTTATTCAGACAACCAGAACCTCCAATCATAGACTACGTGACACAGCAACACAAGCTGTTCATCGGCGTAGCCACTAGTCATATCTACAGAGTCACCGGCCACTGGCTCTGGAACACCTACTCCAAGGTCGTCAAAGATCTTGGGAAGGGGAATATGGAACACCTGCCTGAGGTAAATATGACTTCAGTGTCTATCCAGTAGGTATTTATGCAATCTGCATTCTTGTAATTTTGTAGTCCCATCATTTCCATTCAAACAACGTCCCGACACCAAACTGAATAATAATAATCTAATAGCCTTTTCCAAACTACGTCGGTCGGTTGGTCGACTTCCAGTGTAATCAGCGCGACTGCCATTAGACTCTGGAAACTAATTTCTGGGTAATATCGACATCCTGAGGATATACTGATAGTTAGGGTGTTTGGTATAACAACCGGGACTGAGAGCTTTATGTTCTCTCAGGGGGTCTGTATGGGTTAAGATTGGTCTTACCTATCCATAGTTCCACTGCGGCAAGCGTAACTCTACCTTATGGATCTGTTGATTAGCTTAGTTTTTACTTAGCTACGAGCCGAGCGGAGCGAGCGCTTTTCGGTGTGGAGGTCGAATACCGCTTTTTAGGTAATGTTATAAACCAACAATTGCTATGATTTCCGATTTCAATTCGTGAACTCATAAAGGAACTCGAAATTATTTTTACAAATTCTGGCTGTTTTGCTTTTTTTCACCTAAAGTCCCTTAGTTCAAAATATTAACAAATAGTTTGATTTCATCTATTCGATCTTCCAGCTGCATGCTCTAGCCTGTTGCCTGAAGGCAGTATGTAGCCGCGATGCAACCGCGAGGATTGAGGAGTTTAGGTTAGCATGCGGTGGCCACGGCTACATGGCCTCCTCTAATCTTCCCATCATCAATGGCATCGTAACAGCAACCATCACTTACGAAGGGGAGCACACCGTACTGATGCTGCAGACTGCCAGGTACTTTACCCTCTTAGTGTAAATGCTAAAATAATCATTAAGGGTAGTATAACTTATATATGTCAATTTGATATCAATATAAGTTTAATCTAACCTCAATAAAATCTATCAATCTAAAATAAAAATCTTTAAAATATTTATATAGATAAATATTTTAAAGATTTTCAATAACGCCGAGATTTTCATGAAAGAATGAGTAGGCAAAATAAACTTTTACCCTAAAAGTATTTTTTTTCGCTCACGCTCTTTGTAAGTCCAAGGTATTTGCAGTATCTCTTGCTCAAAGATGAGAGGTAGCCATATAGGTTTTCTGTACCAATTTTAGATTTGATTCCGTAGACATACATAAATTACTGGGCAAAATTGTTTCCACAAATTAATATTTTTGTTCACTAGGTTCCTAGTAAAAGCATGGAAGCAAGCGACGCTGGGCAACGTGATGACACCGACTGTGTCCTACCTCGTCGAATTCTTCAACAACGATCGGGTACTGTGGGAAAACACCCCCTTGGGTATTATCAGAGGCTTCCAAGCGATTGCTGCGGGGTAAGACCTTCTTTTCTCGTCTTGTGATGAAATCCTTTGTAAAAACCTCTTTAGTTGATTGATTATTATTATTTATTCACTATCGTCGGGTACGACTTTTGATAATTTTGGTACCACTGATGTGCGTTTACTTCTCGTTTACTTTGAGGTTTACTTTTTTTAAAATTGGAATTAATATTTTGAAATTTAAGTAATACCTTTCTCATAGGAAGATAAAAGATGCCTGTGAAAGTCTTAAAAAATATGAGAAAACTGGTATGGACTATGAAGATGCGTGGAATAGTGCGTCAGTACAGCTTGTGAATGCCAGTGAGGTATGTTGGCTCTATACATTTTGTTAATTTTGGAACGCATCATTTTGTATTCCTCCGTAAGTATCAGAAAATCGTTTTTCAGAAATCTTTCTTCAATCCAATCTAAAAAGTATAACGATTTGATTTTCCAACACATTATAATATTTTTTTTACAAAACCTTTTTTTTGTGTCCAAGTTGTCTTATTCTTAGTTAAACCTAAACATTTTTTATATGAACAGGCTCACTGCCGCGCCATTTTGTGCGAGGTATCTTGGAAGGAGATGTTGCGTCACTCTACAACTGTGTCTCCAAACTTAGCCAAAGTATTGATGCAATTGGCTGAACTGTATCTTATATACTGGGCTTTGGAGAAACGAGGAGATCTTTTAATGGTATGTATCGCTTTCATTCTTCAACCATTGCTATATAAGCTGGCTATCTTAACGATACGTAGTCTGTAGTTTCAAAGATGGACATAGACCCGACTTATCAGCGCAGTGGTCCATTGGATGTTTTCTTCCAGTGAAGGAGCAAATCGTCGACTAAGTTGCACGTTGTATCGTAGTAAAGAAGAGTTATGGAAACTTCGAGAAACGTTAATTAATTAACTAAAATGTCTTGTTCTAGTATTCAACTATAACTAGGAATGATATCGCGATGTTGCAAGCCAGGTACGAAGACTTGCTGGCGCTGATACGACCCAACGCTGTCGGCATCGTCGACGCCTTCGACATTAGAGATGAGGTAACAAATATTGATTTGAAACTATAACGGCATTTTAAACATTTCTATAACTATCATTATGCTTTCTAAAGGATTTATATGTTATTTTTTCTTCAATATCTTTGTACCTACAGACATCGGCCTGTTACAATTTTATTATATGTAGTTATAGATCAATTGATTTGCATCTATCTTCAGTCTTCTAGTAATATATATTATATATATACAACCTACCTACCTGAAGTAAATGATACAGGGCCTTTTTAATTGATTTCATTAAAAGGAGGTTCATTAACAGGTCAGGGGCCATATTATAACGCCATCATTTTTAGGTTGTAAGAAAGAGATGAGGCTATTTAATATGTAGAGCGGCATCTCTTTCTCACAACCTAAAAATCATGGAGTTAACACGTTATAATACGGCCCCTGAAGTCGAATTGTATTAAAACAGTTAACCACTGTAGTTGTGTTTGAAGACCGTTGCTTATATTTTTTTTGTGTTATAGATTTTAAACTCAACCCTTGGCGCGTACGACGGCCGCGTGTACGAGCGTCTGATGGAAGAAGCTCTCAAGAGTCCCCTCAACGCGGAGCCCGTCAACCAAAGCTTCCACAAATACCTAAAACCTCTTATGATGAAATCCAAACTGTGATATTACCTTTATTATATTCTATAGATGTAAAGGATAATAAATAGTACAATTATTATAAGTATAGTTAGGAAATGGGGCGATTGTGAGTATGTATTATCAATATATATTTTATTATAAATTGGTTACGGATTATGTAGCGTTTTGCTTATAATTCTTTTAAGCTGAGTGTACGAGTGAAGTCCCATGTAATGACTCAAAAAAAGAAATATGTAAATCTGACGTTTTAGGCACCTAGTATTTAAATTCCAAATGCGAGCTACACGTATAGGATAGGGGTCTTTATTTATAATTATATATGAGTATATATTATTTTTGTAAATAGATTATTTTTTAATAAACGTCGTTTTTATTTGAGCATTTATTGAATACCTTCCATTTAAATCGTTTTGCTTTTCTGTGTATAAACTTCAGTTACACACTTAAAGTATTTTTTAAAATTTTCGAATGCTTTTGACTCTAGTTTTGTCTGATGGGAATCATAAACAGGTTCTAGGATAAGACATGTAATTCTAATTCCCTTCTCTGGCTCTGGCTAGATGTAACAGTATTTATTTATATCAATTTATTACGATAAGCTCATACATCTCCATCTGTCCATCCTTCTATATACTTATATGTACTATAGAGTAGTGCGCCCGGTACAGGACTACAGATGCTCGAGAGGATTCGAAACGTAATGATACCAAGTTGCTTCAGTAACTAGTCTAATCCCTTTTTTGTGCATGTTGGAAATCCGTCCGTCGCTCGGGGAAGTGAATGAGGTTTCTGAGACTCTTACCGGGTAAAATCACCACGATATTTCTATCCATTGCTGTGGAGCATGTTGACAATTGGCGAGTTCTAAATATTATAAATCCGGGTTTTAAAAGTTTATGTCGGTAAACTGCCGAACTATAAATAGTATCGTAATATGACTAACGCAGACGCAGAGGTCGTTTTTCTCAAGGACATGCATAACTGTTGCATTAACAAATGTTCGGTGAGGAATGGAATGTTCCTTTGTGTTAATTTTATGTGATTGTAATTGATACTTGTAATAAATTTTACGTAGTAGGTAAGCAGTTAGTTTGAGTACGTGATAACAGTGTATAAAATTGAAGGCATTGCAGTTGCGTTTCATCTTTATATTGAGTGCAAGCGCATCGAGTTGTCGTTATCGAGATAAGTTTACTTATCTATAGAAGCTTACCTATTCTTTAATCTTTACTGATATATAAAATGCAATAAATAATGCAATTGCGTTATCAAAGTAAAAGTAGATACCAAATTGAATCCGGGTAGCACACTATGCAAGTGAGGGTAATATCAACATTTCTTTTAATCTGTTAAAAAGTTTATCAAATGTGTTGATTGACGACACTAAAATTAATGCTAAATAATACGCTTTTACGACTGTATTGTGAATACAATGCTGGATGTGTAATAGGTGGCGGGTCGAGTTCGGTTCAGTTGCGTCCATGCTAGTCGACGGCCTAACGTATTCGGTGCAACTTTCGAGAAGTTCTGTTTTGATGGTTGAAGAATGAGTCAGGTGGAATCAAGCATGGAGGTCAATCCCGATCTGGCAAAGGAGCGAGCAAAGTGCAACTTTAATATATTGGAAGTAACGCATATAATTGATGGCGGAGAACAGAATACTGTTCAAAGGAAGAAAATCGGTAAGTGGAGTAAGAGGTAAATTTTACCCATATATTTTTTTAATAGGTATCGGCTAATGGTTAAATAAAGGTGATATTGGGCATAAAGTAATGTATCAGGATGGTTCCATGTAATAGCGGGCAAGCCTATTGCTATTAACTGGGCACAAATCCGAACTCCGAGCTGGTACAGAGAATTTCATAGAAAAGGCCGATAATACTTTGGTCGAGAATCGCACTCAATCTCAATCTTTATCGTAACAGACCACTAGACTATTGAAGACAATACATTAATAGTTGAAGAATTAACCATGACGTATTTTTTCGTTATTTTTTCAATTACGAAGTTATCTAAGTTATGTTTTCGTTACAGCAGATAACGTGATATATGATACTAGTTTGTATGAACCTTTCCTGGATTTTCCCGTATCGCATTTGTTCGATTTTTTCTACCAAATTTAGTTTTGAAACTCACATTAGTTTTGATTCACGTACCACACGTACGTAGATACGTGCCTACGTAAAATCCAATTGAACTTTGACTTACAATTCAAGTACATAACTGATAAATATATTCATTTTAAAACATGAATACGCCACAGGTTCCGCGTTCGATTTTCTTCGACTCAATAAATATGTGTAGGGTACCTAATGTTGTATCTTGAAGTACTTAGTGTTTGTAAAAGTTCCCACGATAAGAACCAGAGAAATCCTCCCCCCTTCTAGAATTTCGGCAACGATTTTTTAGTAAATAATACTAAAAAACTACTAAAACTAAATACTAAAAATACTAGTTTACTGCATATATATTTAGTTAATGTAACTAGATCTTCATTTAAAATAAAAATTACCCTTCCGTATGCTTGTTCGCAAAACTCGAAAAGTAGTCGCTGGATTTAGTTAAAATTGTAATCGTTTCGTGAGGTATAAGTTTGAGATTTTCATAAAATAAAAGCAATTATATCTGGCATATTATAATATAAAGTGATACGACGAAGCGTGAACGAGTTTAGTTAGTTTTATATAAAAAAAAATATGGAATGAATAAACAAAAATGTAGAATGTAACTGAAACTTATTTAAATAACGATAAGAAGTGTTTTTGTACGGGTCCCTACCTACTTAATTTTTAATTTGTGCATATCAAATTAACCCGTCAAGGAAGAATTAGCAGACATAATAGAAAAATAATTGTTACAACCTCCTTGAGGCACCGTTGTTTAATGCATTAAACATAAAACGAAACAGTTTTTTCCATGCTAAAAGCTGGTAACTAAACAAACGTCAAATGTAAATTGCTTTGCTATTCCAGAAAGTATAGCTCTACAATATGCAGCAGTAAGAGACAACAGTGGAGAAGAATATAAGAGTCAGACGGAGAAGTACGGCAACGCATTAATGAAGTCCTGTCTGTATGCCGATATTGTTAAGAATGATCTTGCGGTCCTGACCGGGCTCGAGACTTTCGGGTGAGAACATACCTATTCGACGAGGTCACTTATAAAGCTGTTCCGTTCTCGGGGGTTAAATGACCACTTTTGATCAATCATAATATGATTCACGGACAGCAGTGACAGCCTAATTAGGTATTTAGTCGGCAATATAAGATTCCTTGTTAAATTTGGCACTAACCACATGTGTGACCTTGTGAGTCCAGTTTATGCTTTTCTACCATTTTGAACCATGTTCATAAGAAGGTTTAAGGGTCCAGCGGAGCTTGAATTGTCCACAAAAACGTAATACCGTAATAAATCGTAATCCTGACAATATTCTATCAAATTATGTTATTATTCGGATTTGGATACCGTTAATCTAGGTTCATACGGTACTATTTCGTCTACTACTACTTCACTGAAAATAAAATACCAGAAAATCGTTCCAAACTTGGTAAAGTTATCAAAAATTGCATTCGCTTACATTTATTTCCAGTGAAGTATTTTGGACGAAATGGTAGAGTAGGAACCTAGATTAACGGTATCGATATCCGAATAATAACAGAATTTGATTAAATTATGTTTGAATTACGATTTATTTTGGTATTACGTTTGTAAGAGAAATTCGCTAAACTTATTTTAACGATTCATTATTTCATTTATCATTAACGTTTTAAAGGGCAGGACACTCCAAAAATAGTCTCATACAAAGGTATGTTTTGCAAATGAAGGAAAATATCGTGAATAATGATATAATATGATTAGATACGCCATGTTCATAGTAAATGTCATTTAAAATAGAGAGTCGAGGCTATATGTCCTATAAAATTAAACATTTTCGGCTTTCCTAATGAGCGCGCGTATTAGCAGTTGTCTTTTATGAAACATTTGATATATGATATGTCCAGTATGTCCGTATCTCAGAGGAAAGACAGTGTCCGTATATAGTGACGTGTGACATTAAAAGTATTGGCTCCCTTTCTCTCATACTAATAAGGCATGCGCTGACTCTTTCTTTAATTTTAAAATTTATTTGCAACGAAAAAAATTAAATAAATTGTACGGAAGTTAAGAATTTATTAACTTACTTGTGATAAGATTACTTGTGATTCGACGACACGTTTGGCGTAGCGGCTGAGCGATCGGCTTCTGCGCAACGTGTTGTGGGTTCGATCCCCACACGGAGCAAATATTTGTATGATCTGCAGGTAGTTGTTCCGGATCTGGGTGTTTGTGTTTGTGAGAATTTGTGTTTGTAAACGCACCCACGATACAGGAGAAAATCCTAGTGTGGGGCAACGTTTTTTTTAAAAACAAAAAAAAAAGATATTCCATCCTCTTTTCTTACTTTAGTATAATAATATATGTAGTATCGCAGCACAAGAGGCATATATAATTTTTTTTCTGTCAATAGCGATGTCAAACACACTTCTGCACCTTAGGTCGGTCAACCGCATAATTAAGTGACACTACAAATTACACGTTGCCCACGAAACAATATTCGCATTTGAAGGATGATAACCTGTCTACCTCTTTTTAACTATATAATGTTATTGATCGTAAAGAAATCTGTAGTTAAGTCTCAGATATTTTTTGGCGGCATGTGAAGTCTGCTAATACACATTAAGCCAGCGTTGTTGACTATAGCCTTACCTTTTTCATTCGAAGAGGGGATCCGTGCTCAGCCATAGTACAGCAAAATGGATGCTGGTGTCTTCATTTTATTGCAATAATGGCAAACCATTATTGCAATAAAATGAAGACACCAGCCACCAGTAAACGTCAAAACCTTTACACATAATCAATCTTTATCCGCTGTAATTGAAATTGTTTGACGAAGCAGGTATAAACCTAACTATTGCTGTTTGATGTATGTAGATTCAATTTAAATGTGTTCAGTCTCTGACTATCTGCAGGGCATTGCTACTTAACCTTGTTATACACACAATGCGGGTCACCCTATTTAAAATGTTTGAAAGTGGTAAATGTATGTTTATTGTATTTATTTGGGCAAGCGTTTAGGTATTGTATTTAAAAAAAAATCTTCAATATTAAGTGGCGCTAGATACTTGTAAATCGATACTATCAAAATCGTGTTTGATTGGTCAGATTGGATCACATTAGTCGATGTTCTACGGGTCTAAAAAGCCTGCTTTAATGAATCATAATATGATCCAGAATAGCAAATTGCTAAGGAGCTGCAATGAGTTCTAAATTCTCTTCTCTTCTACAGGGTGAAATTGAATAGAGGCGACAAATTAAAATATTTGATTCTAGCTTCTAGAACGTGTAATTAAGGAAAATAATAATACTTTTTTAGTATTGTAGAGCTCGGGCAACTTCTCGTGCGACTCAACTGCTACTTTTCTCGCGAATAAAAAGAAATGGTAATTGATAGTAAGTAAGTGCAAAGCGTTAATACTTAGTTATTTTTTAGTTAAATACCGTTAATTGATGCCTACCTGAAGACAAAACCTTAGTTTGCACCATCTAAGATATTTTGTTTTTAGATAAAATTACATTTTTAAATGAATAAGTAATGGTTACTAATCCTCCCATTTGCATTTGTCACATGTTTTCAAAGTCATGAATTGTTTCCAGAGGAATAGCTAAATATTGCCTTTTTAGCCCACAGGTATTTTTTTTCTCAGATCAGAATCTTTTTTTGTAGGTTTAAACCTCTTATTCAAATTTGTATTGCAGTCTTAACTCTCCCGTGATCCGTCGCACGGCAGACGCGTTCTTCAAAGAAATGTCTCCGTTCCTCTTGCACTTGGGCATGTTCGTTCCCACCATCATGGGTCAGTGCACCCCGGAGCAGCAGGCCCACTGGCTGCCCAAGGCACTAGATATGCAAATCATTGGGACCTATGCCCAGGTGGGTGTGTCATAAATTCATAATATAATACAGTTGTTTTTGCAGCCAATTGTGTGTGTATTAGAGCTGTGTTCTTATAGAGTTCAAACGATTATTCTGATAACGAATAGAATATTCTTTACTAAAAAAATAGGTAGTAAAAATGTTCATATAAAGTAAAATGTGAAATATAAAATAATTATAATTTTAATAGTCTCGTTCATCCAAACGGTGGTCATTCACGTTGTGGAATCTTTTTGTGTGCATTTTTTCAAGGTGAAGTGATTCGGGAAACGTCTTAAATATGTCTAGAATTAGTCTCTCATTGGAATTATAAAATAAATATGCATTAGTTCATGTATACCTAGATAGTTTTACAATGCATTCTCACAGAAAATGGAAATAAAATACCATTGTTTCCATTTTAATTCAATAAGAAAAAGATTCTTTAATTTAATGTTATTTAAATTCTGTGTAAACATTGTTGTTGTTTTTGTGTCGCAGTCTTGAGTTCGTGGTTCACTGATAGCTATCAGCTAGTATCCACGAATCCACGATATATACAACGTGTAACTGAATAAACGCAAGATCTCGAGCACGTCGATTAAAATATTGAGTCATAATTATAATAACAAAACCCGAAAGTCATTTTGAAACATGTAAGCATATTTTTTTCAAGATATTTGTTATATCAGCTAAACGCAAAACTTGTGCCCGTACCACAATCGTATTCGCAACGACTTCAATATCGATGCGCGCACGCACACAATAACAATTTGTGCAAATAGATTACAGTTTTCCATATCTAGACCCACTGACGGATCAGGGGGCCATATTTTAAGTATTGAAATTGAAACTATCTTTTCGGGAAAAATTAACACAAAAAATCACTGCAATCGATTCAGTAGTCGATTCTGGACAAACTTTCTACTTTCAGGTCTTGCGCTTATTCTGTTACAGGTTGTAAAGGTACAGTACCTACGCATTAAGTACAGTAGAGTATATGACCTATGTATATAAGAGAGTAGGGCCCATCTTCACATTCTGGAGACCTGGGTCTGCAAGAATGTTAGACCGTCGCGAGGTTTTCTCCCACGCACCTGCAAGATTTGGAATGGTCTTTCTCCTGAGGTGTTCCCACTGCGCTATGACATGGGGATCTTCAAACGGCGTGTATACAGTGCTCTTAAGGGCCGGAAACGCATCAGCAACTCTGGTGTTGCAGGTGTCCATGGGCGACCATGACTACTTACCATCAGGTGGTTCGTCTGCTCGTTTGCCGTCGTCTAAATATAAAAACAAAAAAAGAGATCTAATTCCGGCCAGCAGACAGTGATCGTTATTTATTACTTTTAGACGGAGTTGGGTCATGGCACCTTTATAAGAGGCTTGGAGACGACAGCTACGTACGATCCAGAAACTGAGGAGTTTGTTCTAAACACTCCCACATTGACATCATACAAATGGTGGGCTGGTGGACGTGAGTATTCACAGTTGGTTAGAATTTCCCAAAACAGAGCATACGAAGGGTAGCGTTGTCTAATTATTTCCCTTCTATTTCAAAATTTTTACTCAATTAAGAAACATATTAATGTCGTGTCGCCTAATCTGCGCAGACCCTTACAGAAAATGAAAAATTATCCCTATGGCTATTACTAAAAAGTTTTATCGCAAGTTTACTACATATCTACTCATATAAAAAAAAAATTTAGGAAGACACTCAATGACAGAAGACCATTGCGAAAACTCACAAATCTCCTCTAAACACAAAACATAACCCAAAAATTATTAATTCAGTTGGTAAAACCGTGAACTACTGCATCGTGGTGGCTCAGTTGTACACCAAGGGTGTATGCCACGGCACTCACCCGTTCCTGGTTCAGATCCGTGACGAGGAAACCCACATGCCTCTCCCTGGCATTCATGTCGGAGAGATCGGTCCTAAGATGGGGTTCAAAACCGCTGACAACGGATTTCTTGGATTTAAAAACTATAGGATACCTAGAGACAACATGATGATGAAGAATGCACAGGTTTTGAAGGTGAGAGTGGATTTATTATGTTAGGACTGTTGTCTATGAATTAAAGATTTCATTAAAATCATTGATTTAAAATTATCATTTATCTATAGTAATGATTAACTACAAGTATTATAATGTCATTGACCTATAGGCATTGTGTCCCTTGTTCTATGTGATAACTTGATCACAGTGATAGGTTGATTAATTTTATGGTCAATAAACTCAACTCCTCCTTCCTTATTACACGCGGTTTACTAGCTTGTGTCTTATCCTTTCAATATACTTAAATCTATATATATAATCTAGTATAGTAATCTGTAGTTCGTCCCGCTGTCTCTATCTTCTCTTCTTACTTTTTATACAAAACTTCCTCTCTCAACACGCTGGGAAAAACGCGTGTTGTACCTAAATTTGATAGAATCTAGAGATCTGCCTCGCTAACTGTCACATGTAAGAATGCAGAAGATTTTCCATCAGGAAATACTAGGGTCAAACGACGTGGACTCAAGTCAACAGTAAAAAATTTAACCGCGATGTCATTTTGTAGTTGAGTCATGATCTTTATACCTGTTCCAGGACGGAACCTACGTGAAGGTAGCGAGGCACGGCAAGCTGACGTACGGGACAATGGTGTTTGTTCGCGTGATGCTGGTAAACGAGGCTGCCTTCAACCTGGCAAAAGCCTGCACAATCGCTGTGCGGTATTCGGCAATACGCCGCCAGTCGCAGAAAAGACCTGAGTACGTCTATAATATAATAAAATCCGTTTATTGTCGATGTGTAGAAAAGGGAGAGGGAGACAATACAGGCCGAATTATTTAGCCGAATAGCCGATATCTATCTAAGGGGTCGTCAATTAATAATGTGATGTTTTTTTGCGCATTTTTTGAACCCCCCCCTCCCCCCTTGGTGATACATGGTGAGGTTTAAGACTACGTGTTAAATATCAGAAGCCCAGAACGTCATGGATTGTCATAGGTGTAGGTTTTATTAGGTATGCCACGTTATATTCCAGAATATCATGGATCAGTAAAACTGAGTCACTGCATATAGAATATGCTTAATTTGTCTAGTCGACTGCTACATTAGAGGTCCTGGGTTCGATCCCCAGGTCAAGCAAAGTGTTATTGGTTTTTTCTATGAAATTCTCAGTAGTAGGTAGCAGCTCGGAGTTCAGAATTTGCTCCCGGGTAATAGCAATAGGCTTGCCCCCTATTACATTACATGGGACCTAAACATACCGGCGAACTGTGTGTGTACATTAAGTACGTCTCTGTCTAACCCTTCGGGGAATACAGGCGTGATGGTATGTTATGTTACATTAATTTTTTAGAACCTACATTTATTGTATTTTCAGTGAAAGTGAGTGTCAGATCTTAGACTTTGTATCGCAACAGCACAAGCTGTTTATCTGCATAGCTACGGCACATGCACTGCAACTATCCAGCAACTGGCTATGGAGAAGCTTCAGCGCGGTGCTCGCTGACATGAAACATGGCAACACTGATAGTTTGCCTGAGGTAGCTATACATTTGCTTAATACATCAAGTTTGCGGCAGAGTGAAAAAATAACAGTACCTTGCTTTGAAAAAAATAATATTCGTGGACTTCCTAGTCTGGGGACAGATTTATTTATCTTTCTTAAGGATTACCAACGAATTAACATTAAAAACATACACATTTTTTCACAGTTCTTAAGTGTAAGAATTGGGGTTGTTGGGTAGGAAAGTACGTAAAAGACACTAACGCCAACGCCAGCAATTGCTATGCGCTTCCCGAGTGGGTCTTCCCCGATAGATATAATTTGGGTGTCTTTAAATCACGAGTGAATCGGTTTCTTCTAGGCAAGCGCGCTCCATCGTAGATCGCAGTATCGCTTAACATTAGGCGAACTGGCGGTCAAGCGTAAACCTATCATGAATAAAAAAATACCATGATGAAATTCCAAATACATTAAAATTTGACTTTCAATTCCAGTTCCACGCCCTATCCAGCTGCCTCAAGGCCATCAGTACGTCGGACGCAGCATGTCTGATAGAGCAGTGTCGGCACGCGTGCGGCGGTCACGGCTACATGCTCTCTTCTGGACTTCCGCACCTGTACTCCTTCGTCACGGCCAGTAGGACTTACGAGGGAGATTACACTGTCCTACTGCTGCAGACAGCCAGGTAAAATGTGTTCAAAAGAGTGTAAATAATAAATACTATAGCAACCGATTTAAAGTTTCTGAGATAATGTCTTATGCCGTCTCATTAGAATACATAATCCATTCTTATTTGTTGGTAATTTAACATATCGGTGCACTGGTTTCTAATGCAGCTAGACCATTATTATGTATGTATCAATTTTAAGTTAATATTTCAGTAAGACCTTTTATTTGATCTCTTTTTAGGTTTTTAGTAAAAGCTTACGAGCAAGCGGAAGCCGGCAAACCTTTGACGCCAACTGTTTCATATTTAACGCAAGCTTTTTCCGGTAAGGCTGCGTGGGACAGTAGTCCTGATGGAATAGTCAGGGCCTTCCAAGCTCTTGCTGCTGGGTAAGATATTGGTTGCCTACTTATTTGAACTCAAATTGCAATGCGCAAAGAGAAAGTCAATTGTTGGGAATGTATAGAAAGGATTACTCCTTTTTCTCCAGTCTCTCTTTCCCTTCTTTCTCTAGTTCTTTCCAAAATAATTTTCTGTTTAAGATACTTATTACAATTAAACTATTACTGACGCAAATTGATTTAAATGTCTCTGTAATCAGAATCTGAAGAATTAAACTCTCTTAAACAAATTACACATACAACTGTATTGTTCCGCAGGTCTGATTTAGTGAATTAAGAATAAGGAGCTATAGTAAAAAATATTGATTATTTACAAGTTTTTATAACGTTCTTATAATAATTAACGTTTGGTTTCATGTTTATAGAAAGATATCATCGTGCGTTAGGAGCATAAGGAGACGCATGCAAACCGGTTTGTCTCAAGATGACGCCTGGGAGTTGTCTTCCATACAATTAGTTGCGGCCTCAGAGGTAATCTCAACTATTTGATATTAAAATTCAAGTTCCAATTACGACAGTGCTGTTATCTACTCTGTGTGTCTTGGTTTTTATAAAATGGTCTTGTCTCGTCTCTTAAATAAAGTAATAAGGGAACTCCCCTCTAACAACAGGCGCACTGCAGAGCTGTTATATCAGATACTTATAGGAAAGAAGTCATAAGAATGACTGCAGAATCCAGTCCAAACGTGAAGAAAGTATTGGAGCAGTTATCGACGCTTTACTTGTACTACTGGACGTTGGAGAGGACTGGCGACCTGCTGATGGTAAGTATGTTTGTAAGATGTCGTTTTAGGGATGGAAATCTCAATGGACGTTAAGTGGTCATCTCTGTTTAGGAATAGTAGTGATTCGCAGGTCACGTAGGTATGCCTCATTGCCTCGTACGATCTACAAGTTTAAATGTAAATTTATCGGAACCTACACCTTCCAATTGGCAATGCTGAGAAGTCGCAGTAAGTCGCAGTCGCGATAAGAATTATAGAATCGCTCAATAGGTGTTTTTATAATATCATTTCATACCCCTCTTATTCGTAGAGAAGAAGACCCATGCACGTATATGGGTTGATGATCAATTAATAAAGTAGGTATACATAAATAGTAATTCCCATGATCAATTTATTTCCAGAAATTGTAGCAGGATTTTTAGCAATTCTTAATCTGTCATATCATGATCCACGAAGCCGGTCTTTTTCGATAATCTTTTCGTGTGTACTAGGGACGTCTTTCCATTCTGTTACTTTGACTGTGTTACTTGAGCTTTGTACTATTTATTAATATTTTATGGGCCTTTTTATTGGCATTAAAAGGTAATTATATAATATTGATTTGTTGCTATAATAAAGATAATGTTATTTGCAGTACACGTCGATATCTGAGGAGGATATTGTGGGATTACAGCTGAAATACGAGGAGTTGCTAGGACAGATAAGACCCAATGCAGTCGGCCTTGTCGATGCGTTCGATCTGCGGGATGAAGTAAGTATCTAATTGATGAAGTAATGCCACTAGTCACCAAAACGATCCCCGGATGGATGATGGAACTAATATTTGTCAAGTATGGCCTACAGGTAGTTGTCCCGGGTCTGGGTTTTGTGTATGTGAGAATTTGTGTATATATATATCCGTATTCATAGATACCTACTTACATGAGAAAATCTAAAGTGTGGGACAAATTAAGAAGGAGGATGAAAACGATGGTTTGTTTCCTTTTTTTGTGACTGTATTTTAAAACCTTGAAGGGGAGATAATCTCTTATGAATGCAGTTTCTCTTGCCTGGAACTAGTAATAAATAGTTGCATCCTTCAATAATCCATTTCAATTCTCCATAGAGGCCACATTAAATAGGGTTAGGCGTGGCCGCGTAGAGAGCGACCCCTGTGTAGGTGCTCGGGCACAAGGGACACATCAGCGGGTGGATACTGAATATTATCAAAGAAAAGTAAATAGAATATTTGTAGAAAAAATCACTGTTCTTATTTGTCCCAGCTCCTTCACTCGACCTTGGGATCATACGACGGCCGCGTCTACGAGCGCTTGATGGAAGAAGCTCTCAAGAGTCCGATGAACGCCGAACCTGTGCACGAGGGTTTCCACAAGTACATGAAACCGATGATGAAAGGGAAACTGTGATAGTCATGATAGTGATGTGGCCCTTATAGGGATTCTAAGTTGTTAATGATGCGCTGTAAAATGACAGATTGTAGAAATAAAGGCTGGGTCTCACAGAATGCGTGTCCAGTAACTGGCAGCAGCGGATGTTTATCTATGAAACAGTATGCGCAACACTGATATTGGACGCACTGTTGTGGTTCTAACCACGCTCTGGAAAGCTAAAAGGTTACGTGAGCAGTTCCTTTGGAGCATCATTATTTAAATATCTTTCTTTGCTCAGGGGGCCTAGACAAAGTCACATTTTTATTAACGATAACGAAATTCGACAAATACTAAATGTATGGAATTGGCGTAAGCCTTCGAAATGTCACGTGATCAATCGTTTTCGATCGCTAAGTGCTAGACAATGTCAAATTGCATAACGAAACGATGACGAAATCGAATAACTTTATCGATATTCTCATACAAATACGTAGACAAGTGGCGCTCTTGACAATCGAAATCGCTAAGATATCGAAACGTTCGATCGACAACTTAGCGAACGTTTGGACCTTGTAGAAAAGTAATACAATATGGCCGATTGTTAGTAAGCTGTTGGTGTTATCACGTCATTGTTTACATAAAGCATTCTCAAGTCTCACGCCTCACGTTATTGTTTACATAAACTTTATTAAATTCATTGATATGAATTTATTACGCCTGAATACCTACTGCCTTACCTTCCCATGAATAATTCCAAAAGGATCACTGTTCACTTCTGGCATGCACTTTTCATTGCATTATTATTTGAATTAAATGTCATCCTTAAAAATGAAAATAAATACAGTCACAGTCAGTTCCTGTTTATCATTTTTTTAAATATTCATATAAGTAATGAATTCTATCTTTTTTGTGATTTTTTTTGCATTTTCCATGCTGTTATTAAATATGCATGTTATTTAATAGTTAATGAATTCTATTATTAAAACTTTAAAACACCAATGTTCATCGATTACACTTTCACCGAGTAAACTTAACTTTATTTTAAACATTAAACGATTGGAGCGGGCCGGTTGACAGAATTGATTGAACTGACGTCTTGAATTTGACGTTTCATTACGACCCCAAAGCCAAGAAGTAGTTTTTTATCGAATGAACGCTTCGTCATCTCTTCGACATAACGTTCGGTTTGCTAATATTACTTTGTCTACCAGTTGGCGATCGACATCGCACAAGCGATATCGATTTTCGAAATCGAATCGACACGGAGCGATTGCCACTTGTCTAGGCCCCCTGGAATCAATTCATAGAAAGAATCCATAGTAGATTCTTATCAACTTTGTAATGAGAATCATATTATTATTTATCAAAGTTACCTTTTTGTACCCTTAGCTGTACACATATCAGTAGAAAACTCATCCTAGATCAAAAAGGTTTTCATACATTACAACATTACTGCTGCTGCACGATGTGAACATGCTTTCTGTGTGGTCGGGCCTTTAGTTTAGTGGTATACCAAAGAGAGGCTGAAGTGTTTAATACACATGAATTATTATAAGTTTTTATTACATTGTCAACGAGACAGATAATTCTGTGATTTTATTTCAGTTCCGCATTAATATAAAATTTATCTATTTTTGGTCGCAACTTAGTGTCAGTTAATGTATTGTTGTTTTCTATAGTTTTGTGAATTTATAGTACAGTCTCAACAAGGATCTACATAAATGTTAGCGGTTCCGTTCTGAAGGACACTTAAATAAGTGTTTAATTGTCAAAATATTAAATTTAGTATGGTTAATTAAAATTCACAAATGTGAAACATTTACGACCATTATTTTTATAAATACCGAGTTTCTGTAATAAAATGATTTTTTGTATTACCTCTACACAATTTTAGACGCGCACATTTCCATTCGGGTTGGCAGATTTCACACGCTATCGAGAAAATCTTTCAGGCATGCAGGTTTCCACACGATGTTTCCCTTCACCGTTTAAATGCGCGATAATTAACTATTTAATACGCACATGACTTCGAAAAGTCAGAGGTGCGTGCCTTGAGTTCGAACTCGAGATCTTTGACTTGGCAGTCCAACGGTTATACCACTAGGTTATTACTGCTTTATCTAGGCTTGCGTGGTGGACTATAGCCTAATCCCTCTCATTCTGAGAGGAGACCCGTCCCCAGCAGTGGTACAGTATAATGGGTTGATTATGTTATGTTATGTGTACATTTCCATTCCCCATGGAATAACAATGCGTGTCTGAAAAATACATTAAATTTCTATATAATCTTGACTCCAAAATGGTAGATTTATTTTTTGTTTAAGTAGTTATAATGTTTAATTAATCTCCTCACAACGAAACCACAGAAATAAAAAATCATTATCTATTGTTAACATGCATCTTCTCGTAAAGTAACCAATATTTTGATTTGCTACTTACACTGATGGATAGGCAATTTAATAGTGAACATTATCCTATATTATTAAGTATGCTTATGCAAAAATTTCGTAATCAGTAAGGACAATATTCACGAATGCGTAACACTTACGACACCAACTGTCTATAAATCGAGTTTTTATATTAAAATTTACCACGGCAAAACAACTTGCGGATAACTTCAGACATGCGTTGTTATTTCGGGGATGCCCCGTATTTGGACTGAACTGTAAAATCCGATCAAGAATCATAGAAAACATTCTTGAATCCGATAGAATCGTACCACAGACAAAAAATAAATTGTTTTGTTTCTCTATTCTATATTTCTCTATAACTGCTCGGGACCACTAGAATAATGACTGCTTCATTAGTCTAGTGGTCCCAAGCGCGACTGCTACGCTAGAGGTCCTGAGGTCGATCCCCAGGTAGAGCAAAGTGTTAGTTAGCTAGTCGGAGTCTGGATTTGTGTCCGGTTAATGGCAATAGGTTCGCCCCCTGGGACCTAAACATACCGGCGAAATGTGGGTGTACATTAGTACACCTCTGCCTAACCCTTCGGGGAATACAGGCGTGATGGTATGTTTATGTTAACTATATATCTCTATTGCGGCCTGTGTCTTGTTGGAATTGTGATAAATGATAATTGTCGTAAGCTGTGTTGCATTATTTTGTACTTAACCGTTGATAATGTTAATTTTATTTAGTTATTACGGACATAATTCTGTAAAAATAAGGATGTGGATTATTAAAATATTTATGTATGAATTTGAAATTGTTTTCTTATTTCCACCTGGGCAAAAACCACGACATTGTCGGTGCCACAGAATTTCAGAAGACGTCGCACTAGACCCAGCACGAGATGGTGGGATGAGCTTGATTACTGATTATTTACTGCGGGGGTTGGATGCTGAAAGCTCTCAACCGGGAAGAGTGGAAAAAGGAAAGGGAGGCCTTTGCATGCAGTGGGACGATCACGGCTAGTGTTGTGCCTATTCGGTCAGTAATGAGATCGCTCTGAACTAGTACAATTCGGTCAGTGGACTAGTTCACCTTATGAATTAGTACAGTACGCGCGGCATAAGTTGGCCGGAGTGAAGTTCGCCGTTTTAATGCGCAGTGGATTGTTTACGTTAAAAATTGTGTACTGCGCAACCAAACAGCTAACTTCAGTCCGGCCAACTTATGTCGCGCGTACTGTACTATTAGTTCTTTTAGTTCTTATAGCACTTCTGACCAAATTGCTTATTAGTTCATCGTTCGGTCACATAATAGTTTGACAGTAATAAGAATAGTTACTAGGGTTTAATGTCCAACTGATTCGTTGAGCTTAGTGATAAAAAAAATATTTATTGAATATTAAATACATTTTTTATGCATAAAATTGATTTCTATGTCTACATAATTTAATTTCCCTTCATACTTTAACTATATTCGGTACTGTACTATTAGTTCTTTTATTCGATCTCGGTCGTTCAGAAACATTAAAAGTACGGTACAGTAACGTACGAAAAGGTTAGTACGAAGTACTATTAGGACCGAAGGACCGATTAGCGATGTTGGTTAGAAACGTCACTTCTAGTTCACTGATCGGAAACGTGTCTTTGAGGTCGTTCGTTCAGGACCTACACAAGACTACACGGCTAATAAATAACTAGACCAAGCACCGTATACCTAGTACTTAAAAAAAAGACATGTAAAAGTATCTTTGACAGATCTATTTACAGAAATAAATATCATATCAAAGCCGCAATCCTAAATACTTGCAGATTTGTTAGGACATTCCTACAGAATGATAATGAGACACATATCTACATCACACACACAAGTAACCACCACAATTAATACACGCACACAGTCACGCGATCACACGCACACATCAATTTTTAACACCGTTTATCATCATTTAATATCAACAAATAGTCTAGCTTAGTACTTGGCTTCGCCCCGTGCTAATCTAAAACCCGGTAAATTATTCAGCCGAGATATTAAATAAAGGCTTCTGTTTAAACACCGCCCAAAAAAGTACCTATTTTACTACCAAAAAAATTCTAAACGGTTATCAAAATGGATAATTGATCACCAAAATAAGTTCTAACCTAACCTAAACCTAATTTGGTGACCATTTATCCTAATTTGGTGACCATTTATCCATTTTGGTGATCAATTTACTAAATTTGGTTATCATTATATTTATATCCTTAAATAAATATATACTTCAAAATAATAATAATAATTTCCACCTAACGTGCAATGAAAAAAAAATCTGTCGCTTTGTTTTGGCGGGTTTTTTTATACGTAGGTTAGAAAAAGTCAGTTGATGTAATATAGATAAATAAATAAATGTATTACCTACCTCTAATCTAACTGCCTCATTAGCCTAGTGGTCCTGAGCGCGACTGCTACGCTAGAGGTCTTGGGTTCGATTCCCGGGTCGAGCAAAGTGTTGTTGAGTTTTTCTATAAAATTCTCAGTAGTAGGTAGCAGCTTGGAGTTAAGTATTTGCTCCCGATTAATGACCTAAACATACGGCGAACTGTGGGTGTACATTAGTACGCCTCTGCCTAACCCTTCAGGAAATACAGGCGTGATGGTAAAAGTACCGTAGATAGCTAACAAACTACCAACAGTCATGAACTGTTTATGTGTGGTTATCCACGTAAGTATATGACGTAATATTATTAGCAAGTCTACACTAGTACAAAGATTCACATGTGTTTAAAACCGCACACAAGTGTAAATTATTTGTTTATCAAGTTACATAACGCATAAATATGTGAGTATGTTCAATAGGTATAAT
Organism: Acronicta aceris; assembly: GCA_910591435.1. Lineage (NCBI taxonomy): Eukaryota > Metazoa > Arthropoda > Insecta > Lepidoptera > Noctuidae > Acronicta > Acronicta aceris. The sequence continues at coordinate 15,965,372 of OU342758.1, read as the reverse complement.
TATAAAGGTAATTATAAAACCATCATTACTCAATATCTTTAACATTATCACTGTAATAGTTTTTAACACTACTGATAAGAAGGAAAACAATAATTATTATCTTGAAGCTTGTGTCTTGATAACGCGTCACAGTTGAATTATTAAAAAGGTTCTAGGAACCGGTGCGCAACACACGGTTAGCAATTGCGCATTAGCTAAAAACATGAGCGCGAAAGTGAACGAAGACTTGTTGAACGAAAGGAGTAAATGTGAATTTAATGTGGAGGAACTGACTAACTACCTAGATGGTGGCGTTGAAGCTACGGCAATTAGGAGAAAATTCGGTAAGCATAATATTTAGCATTTAAGAGGATTTTGTTTACGTCATGTTGAGTAAACACTCGACTATGCATATGTGTGAACTCACCTTGAGTTGTAGATGTGTGTAATGCTTGTACGTGTAATGTGATAATGTTGCTACTGAATAAAATTGTTTGACGAGAAACCTCTGGCATTCGGGTAACATTAATTATTTTAAATGATATTATCGTAAAATGTCGAAAATTTTTCTTGAAATTTAAAAGTTTGATTACGTGTCTTAGTTTAGGTTTATATCTTTTTCAAAAAAATATATTAAATACGAAAACATTATTCTATTTTTAGTTCGACTTAGTTATGCTTGACGTATACCTACATTGTTTTTTTAACGGATACATTTACATGCATTAACATTTCTTATGGGCTTAGTAACAGGATCACCACACAGTTACACATAACCATGGTGTTCTTTTGCTCGTTCTGATAGCATTATTATATCTATATTAAATTGATAGCTGTGATAATAAACCGCACTGGCAAGCCCAAAGGTCTTTGATCGATCTCCACATTCCGGTTTCAGATGATAAATAAGTCCATTATGTAAACAATATAACTTGATTATTTTTAAATGTTTGTCAACTCAATAATCAGTCACTTATTCAACTAATTACCTGTGTCAATAAACCTGTGTCACTTTTTTTAGCTAAATATGTTCGTTTATAATTTTATAATTATGTTCATTATGTATCTCTCATATTAGGTAAAAGGTTATCACACTTTACTAGAAGTATCAGCGCGTTCGAGCCTGATATGATGATCTTTGAGGCCTTTATTTCGGCGATTGCTTGAGGAGATTCACGAATGCATATCTCTGTAACCTCATGAAAGATTGTCGATCTTAGGAGTTTAAGGCTAAGCTTCGTACGAATACTGTCCATCTTTTAATGTATGTTTGCAAGAATATATATTTGTGTATACTTGCGTATTTGAACGGCTGATTAGAACCGATGAGGAGACTGATGAAATTCCATTATTACAGAGAACAAAGTCTTAAGCACTAAAGGACTTATTGACGAGGTACCTGAAGAGTACCTAAGTCATAAGGAGAAGTACGAGAATGCAGTACGCAAAGCTGTCCTGTTCTATAGAGCTGTGCAAAATGCTGAAGATTCCAATTTGACGGAGGAGGAGAGGGCTAAGTATGTAGTTTTTATACAGATTTGTGTATGTTTTGGACTTTGGAGTCGAATAAATCCTACATCTACATAACAACTTCATTAGTCTAGTGGTCCTAAGCTACGCTTGGGTTCTTTCATGAAATTCTAAGTACCAACACGGAGTTTGGATTTAGGTATGCCCGGTTAAAGACTTGCCCCCTATTACATGGGACCTAAACACCGGCTAATTGTTATTCTGATTATATTATATCTGGACTTCAAAGGAGACCATGATTCTCCGAGTTTGTTTCGGTGTTTCTTCTCAGAGGTTGTCAGCTAGGAAATGCCGACACCATCTAGTACTTAAAAAAAAATCATGTAAAAGTATCTTATCGAGGGTCGGGCCTCGGAGAAGCAGTAACGGGCTATACTGGCAAATATCAGTGAACATTCTAGAAGATCCCTTTTTTCTGCTTAAGGAAGTCCACATACCGTTTAGGGAAGGCGAAGGCGAATATCGCTTTCCACACATAGAAGGTGACCCACCAATTAAAACTTAACGCTGTTTAACCCCGCTACTTTGTGCTGAGTCTGGCACCCTGGATGAACACTGAACCAACAGAATAAGAATATTTTTTTTTTATAAATTCTTACTAGCAATGTTGGTCACACATTCCTAGTATTCCTGTTAACCCCTCCTGCTGAGCTAAATGCTTGTGTTACGAGTGGGTTCATCTCGGTAGTGCAATAGGTGGTGTTCGAACCGGCAACCACATGATCGCAAGTCCGACGCCCTAGCCATTAGGCTGCCGCCGCTACAGTGTATTAGGCTATAGTGTATACTTATGTAGTTGTCGAAAATATATCCCAAGATGTGTAGGCTATAATGAGGAGTAAAAGGATTAATATTACGCAAGAATTGTACGAGAATTTAGAATACTGTTTTTTTTTTACTTACCTGGGGGCTTACTGTTGAACTCAATTCCGATACATCAACATTGGAATTGTGCCGTTTCGTCAAGTTTCGTACTCTTGAATCCGAGACTAGCGCCAAATTGTTTCAATATTGCACGGTGAGCCTCCTCCTCATCCTGTTGAGTGAACTAAACAGAATTGGGAAACGATCCAACCATTGGCCAATCAGGTTGCCGATACAAGGTTAACTGATTTGTGCTCAAGAGTACGAAATCGCTCGACAGCCAAATTGATATTGGAATCGGATCACGTTTGGATTGGTATTGTATTGTTTTCAAGAGTAAGCCTGCTGTATGGAGCAAAAGCGTAGCAATTAAGTTACCGTTAACTTTTGTTGGAAGGTATATTTTTAATTATTGTCTTGTGTTTAACTCACGATCATGGCTTCCAGTGCGACATACCGCAGTCTACTGTCGTTTGCAGTGTTCAAAGATAACTCTCCATTCAGTCTTCATCTGGCTATGTTCATACCTGCCATATTGGGTCAAGCTGATGACGAGCAGAGGAAATATTGGATGAAAAGAGCCAGTAAAATGGAGATCATCGGCACTTATGCACAGGTAGGTCTATTGACAAGCGAAAATTTAAATTTGTATTTTCGCTTACGGTAATACCCTTGCAAGAAGATAAATTACGTAGGTCTCAGGTTAAGCCAAGTGTTATTGGATTTTTCTATGAAATTCTCAGTAGCAGGAGCTAGCAATTTCGTTTTGTGCCCGGTTATCGGTAATAGGATCGCCACCTTACAGACGTGATAATATTTTATGTAAATATATATTATGTGTTTTGTGGCAAATATACCCACCCAGCATATACATAAATAATTTACGTGTAAGATTAGATAAGAGCCTTCTAATCAGTGTCTGCTAATGTAATAAATATAGTGAAAATGTAATATCTATTTTTTTTCAGACTGAGCTCGGTCACGGCACCTTTATTCGAGGTTTAGAAACAACAGCTACCTACGATCCAAAAACTGAAGAGTTTGTTTTGCACAGTCCCACGTTGACGTCGTACAAATGGTGGCCTGGGAGCTGTAAGGCAATTTTATGTGTTTACTTTGACATTTTCCTCTAAATATGAATGAAAGAAGCCTTAGGACTTAGACTATGTAACTAGTTAGACTTAGACTAATAAAACAGTTACAGCATGTTTATATTTCAGTGGCTCACACCGCCAACTACTGCGTGGTGATGGCCCACCTGTACACCCAGGGAAAGAGTTGCGGTATCCAACCCTTCTTGGTCCAGTTGCGAGACGAAGACACACACATGCCGCTGCCAGGGATCAAGTTAGGAGAAATTGGAGCCAAGCTTGGATTCAATACTGTCAATAATGGTTTCTTAGGCTTCGAACACTATAGAATACCAAGGAATAGAATGCTGATGAAAAATGCACAAGTTTTGAAAGTAGGTAATTTTTAATATTCAGTATGTATTTTTTCATTTCTGTCTTTTTATGGTCCTGTTCTGAGAGCTGGCAAATATCCCGAATCCGAAAATCAAACCGAATTTTTCTCGGGATTGTGTACATAAAATAAAGAAAGAAAAAAATATTTTTATTCGGACAGTGCTGAGAAATTGAAGATATGCACAAGTCGAGACTAACGAAGTGACGACCCATTCGGTAGTCATGCTATCGACGTTAAAACGTGAAATTCGTTTGTGAGAATGTATGTATGGATGTTTGTTACTCTTTCTCGCCAGAACGGTTGAACAGATTTGGATGAAATTGGGTACAGAGATAGATTATAGTCTGGAATAGCACACAGGCTACTTTTATCCAGGTCAGATCCAAATCGGGTAGGTGAAGGAGTTAATATGTAGCGGATATTGTAATTAATCTTTATACATAATATATCATCACACCTGCATTCCCCGAAGGGTTAGGCTAATAAAAATAATCTTTAATAAATGCCCTCATGGAATACTCGTGATGGTAAGTATGTATGTTCGCTATCCGTGTGATGGGAATCAATAACAGTAACATTCAGAGTCAAAAATGTATAGTATTTTATATATCTGATCTATTTTCAGGACGGAACCTTCAGGAAGTCGCCTAACAGCAAGCTAACGTACGGCACAATGGTATACGTAAGGGTGATTATTGTCAACAGTATGGCTAACCATCTCGCCAGAGCAGTGACCATTGCGGTCAGGTACTCCGCCGTCAGGAGACAGTCGGAGTTGAAGCCTGAGTAATTTACTAAGTATATCTTACAGACACAACATAATTATATCATACCAGTACGCTTGTATCCCCACAAGATTAGCTATGGACTACTCTGTTGTATACATATGTACATGTTGCTGGTATCATGTAGGAAGGAGCGCGCCTATTGCTATTGGGCAAAAATCTATACTCCGAGCAGTTGCTAAGAATTTCATAGTTGATCCCCTAGGACCACATGTTTAACAGCTGTGCTTACGACCTTAGACCAATGAAGTAGTTAAGATAGTTTAAATGACAGTAAAACATAGTATTTAACATAACAATGGGACTTTACAATTTTGTACGCTCGTTGTAGGCGCAGCGAGATTCCGCTCGACTAGACAATGGCCCCAGTGGAGGGTGTTTGCTCTATGCACGCTTTCTTAATTATAGGAAGTGAGGTAACTCCTTGCCCTTTGAGGGATCCAGCAGTCGCTGAACCACAGCTCGCCATGGTCATGGTTAATGTCACGAATCCAATGGCTGTTGACTGTGACTATAGGGTCAAGGGAAGGCAAGTCCAGTTTATAGGTCCTACACTCCGTGCCACCTCCCCAGGTGGCAGACCACGAGGACTTTGAGTACTCCAAAAAAAGGAAGAGCGTGACAACGCATCGTGTATACATTCACAGCAATCGATACCTTTGGACTTCTTTTTCCACCAGTTCTTTTTCCTTTTTCAGTGGTGGCGAGCCTCAGATCCTGGACTACATGACACAGCAGCACAAGCTATTCATCGCCATAGCATCTAGTCACGCCTTCCGTCTAGCCGCCAAGTGGCTCTTCACGATGTATAATAAAGTCACTAAAGATCTGGAAAGAGGGAATATGGATGAGTTACCTGAGGTCAGTTTAGGTTAAAGTTTTGGTAAATTCGGGCATGTCTGCCATCGGTTATTTAAGCTATATGGCCGTTTATTGAGAGTTTTTTTGTACATAAAAAGTACTTGCACCATTTTCTACAATATATAATCTTTAGAGTGTAGATTTATAGAAATAAAAATCGTTTATTGCACAATTTATAAATTGAAACACAAAACTAGTTGAACTCTTGAATTCCCAACTAAGTAAAACTTGTATGATGGAAGTCAAGGCTCTCTCACAGAAAGACAATACAATAATAAGGGTGAAGGGAAGCATGCACACAGAAATCAACAGTGTAAGAAAATAGTGATGAGGTGATTTGTGGTGATTTCATCATTTAGTACATATTTAGTTAAAGAATACTTATACCGTCCTATACTTATCCTATTCTTTAACACTGAGAGCTGAGAGAAGATACTACTGGAGGATTCTAGGTTTAGTGGTGTCAAACGTAGTATCATTATAATTATAGTAGAGGCTGCACACCGTTTTAGAATATTGTCATTACAGGGATAGGTATATATGCACCACTTGTCTCGATATATCATTTCAATGAGGTAGTTTTTTTTACTAGGGTGAAGGTTGGAGGGTGATTACAAAGGCCAAATTGAATAATTCTTCTGGAAACAATTCATGTTTAATACCCATAACTGTTTCATCAAAAGCGTTTAATTGTTTATTTTCTTTGATCTACAAGTTCCTCAAGCAATGCTGATGAAAGAATATTTCTAAATTAATAATTGGTTTATACCAGCTCCATGCGTTCGCGTGCTGCCTGAAGGCGGTGACGACAGCGGACGCAGCGGCCATGACGGAGCGCTGCCGGCTGGCGTGCGGCGGCCACGGCTACATGCTGGCCTCCAACCTGCCGCACATCTACGGCCTGATTACCGCCGCCTTCACATACGAGGGCGAATACACTGTGCTTATGCTGCAAACTGCCAGGTAACAAATTTTTATCGAATTTGATTGATTTGAAACAGGATCATAAACTTTATCATCACTGTTCCACTGCTGGGCACGGGTCTCCTCTCAGAATGCTGAGAGGAGACCCGTGCCTCATTAGTGACAAGTCTTTTTTTCTCTGCGGATGCTTTTATTAAGAACAAGTCCTTAAATTACAAACAAGCACACAGTCCGCCTAATGGTCAGCGGCAACCGCAGCTTATAGACGCCAATAACGCCAGTGGTTGCGTTCAAAACTCGCGCGTTGTCATCTATAGTCCTCAGTTATTATCTCATTTGCTCAGTTATTTCACTGGCTACATTACCCTTCAAACTGGAACACAATAATTTTAGCGTGTTATTGCTTTCTGCCGGCATACTAGGTAATTAACCTAACAGTAGAGTTCAACCACCTCAGATATAGCACAGCAATGGACTAAATAATCAATGCCATATGGCAAACAATCCTACGTAGTGACAAATCAGCGTTTGATTCTTTGTTGTGAATATAGTATCACATTAAAGAGTCCTTCCATAAATAGTTAATATAAAAAAATGCAACAAACCCGTGAATTATTTATCTGTCTTAGTTTCAAATCTAATGAGATCATCCTAACGAAAACATTATGCAAAATGGATTTTATTATTAAACTAAGCGGCTGTGATAAATTGTACTGAGATGATTCATCCAACGCGACTAGTTCTTGTTCCAACAGATGCTTCGAAAAAGATATCTCTAAAATGTTTGGTATTTTAAAATAATTATGTAAAATGGAAGCTAACGGACTCATAACATTTACGCCCACTTTAATTTGAAAGTGTCGTTATTATTAATACTTTTAAATAAAATAAGGAATCCATTTTAAATAATATTATTCTATTCAGAGCAATGGAAATTCCAAATTCATCATCTTTCTTGTCGATTGCATTCTTTCTGGATTGAATATTTAATTGTAGAATAATTAAAAATATATTGGATTCTAATTCTTGCTAGAGATACAGACTCTTTTTTGCCGACCTTTTAAAAGGGTATTGGGTCTCCGGTAACCTCACTCACTCGGCGAAACACAACGTAGGCATTGTTTATCGCCGGATTTCTACGAGGCCGTGGTATCACTCCGGTCAAGCCGGCCCATTCGTGCCGAAGCATGGCTCTCCCACGTGCCTTCGGAAGCACAGAAATTCGACGCCATTGCTATTTTTTTCAGATCACTAGTGAAGGCATGGGAACAAGAGCTCGCCGGCAAAGCGTTGACTCCAACAATGACGTATCTGTCAGAAAATAAGAGCAATAGCAGACAGATATGGGAACCTTCAGTCGATGGAATCATTAAAGGCTTCCGAAGAGTCGCTACTGGGTAAGAAAGAAGATTTTTTATTGTTATAAGATGACATACAAGCACCACCACAACCACTACTTGGTAATAAATGATAATGATATACCTACAGGTGCTTTGAAAACATGCGAAAAATCGAAATGGGAGATTTAGTAATCATTACTTATTCATTTTAAAATGATGATGATGAATTTTAATGATCCAAATTGTCCAAAAAAATAATGTTCTTTTTTATCTTATATGGAATTTCCACATTATATTTATTTCTGTAACCAAATAGATCTTTTAAATATACTTTTACAAGTCAATGTTTTACGTTACAATTAGTAGGTGCCTAGCCTAGGTAGCGGAGCCTATAGTATTATGTAATGTGTGTTATAAAGATAACTGAATTTAGTTTCGTTTTTACCAGTAAAATTGCATCAGCAGTGGCCAGTCGAAATAAATATGTCAAGCAAGGCTTGTCTTCTGAAGATGCGTGGAACATGTCATCGGTACAACTGGTTGCTGCCTCTGAGGTACTCATTCACATACCTACATGGCGCAGAAAGTTGTTTATAAGCCAAAGCCGATCCTCAATTATGTGAAATGATCTCGTCCTCTTTGCATAGTATACAAGAGGACGAGATCATTTACACATAATTGTCGACTTGAAATATAAATATCGATAAGTTGTCGTAGCGAATGTAACGAAACCCATGGCCCTATAAGGCGAGTAAGCCATACTCGGCCACCATCCTCTCCCCAGGTGGCAAATGATCAATAAAGATTTTCCGCACCCCAAAAAAGATGAGGTGGCCAACAATAAGTTGATTATTTACACGAACAACTGACTCACTGACGTAGCTGCTAACTGAATGGGTCGGCGTAAAATTAACTAAGACGGCGTAAAATTATGCGTCTACGATGGACGAACACCGAGAATATGGACTTTTAAGTCCCGTTTTGCCAATTTTGGTTAGAAACACAAAAAAGGAGAAATCCGTCACTTAATAAAATTAACATTTTAGTACAGTTAACGTGTCGACATTTTATCGCTACCAGTATTCGCACCAAACCAACAGCGTTATTTATGTCTTTATAAATATTATTGAACTTTTAAACATTTGATTTCATATTTCATCGACATTACTATTCATAATAATTATAAAACATACCATAAATATGTACTAAAATACTATTACTATGAAAATATATTCGAAATTCGAATAAAATTTATTCAAACATGGCAGTGTTCCATTTAATTTTCGAAATATTTTCACATTTTTGCGTGCTGATGGGGACTACTTAGTAGCTTCTAAGAAAGTTTATTTGTTATTCCAATATAAATGTCAATTTTCTTAATTAGATTTTTTTATAAATCCGATAAAATATTACGGATTATCTCAAGTTATCGCCACTTCTCTCATCGCTACTTACTTAGCGCTTAATATTGAACATTATGCACATTTAAAGATGTTATTGGATGAATATTTAACTGGACGACAACCTATATAATGAAATTAGCTTACAACAGCAACACCAAATTAAATATTCGAATAATTACTTCAGTGTGGACAGTAGATAAGTTTAAATATTGGAACATTCAATTTTAAGTATGCATGCAATATCCAATGATGTGAAGCAGTCACATAAATATAAAAACAAAAAAAACGCAGTAGGCTTTACTTATATGCTATTATTCTTCCGTTTAAATAGGCGTTTGTTATTTTGAGAGTACTATTACTTCATTCATTACGTATCCAAATGATACGTAATGAAAGAAGAGTCTATTAAAAGGTGATAGATGTATGTATATATACACGTAATATTTGAGCTATTTAACAGGCAAAACGAAATACCTATTTCTCTTGTATTTTAATTGATTAATTACTCGATTTTTTTTTCAAAAATGATAAATATCTAAGATGTTATAAATCATATGCCACTTCTGTTAATAATTTATATTAAAGTAAGATTACCTATCTTACTGATGATTAATTATATTGTTCTATTGAAAGTCCAAAATAATAAGATTAATTTGTATTGGTGCTTACAAATAAATCATGGTAAATATAATTTCACGGGTATTTTGTTCCCATTTATATAAGTGTTGAGAAATAAAGTTATTTTATAAATAGAAGGAGTATAGATAAAGGAAGTCATGGGACGTTTTAAGATAACTACTGTACTGTGAAAAATATACAGACTGCATGTAGGATAAATTATAGGAATTACCATGTAAGGATAATATGCATAAATCTAATGCTATTAGGTTATTATATTCTACCATGGGAAACGGGGAGTGCTTTCAAATGATTAAATCAATGTAGTCTATACTGACCGCTAGTTTATATACTTAATGTTTTCTTCATAAATTTCAATTCGTAAGGAAATCGATAGTATCTAGGTTTAGGTAAATGTTATACCAAGTTAGTGATACTTTCAGATTGGCTTATTCTGAACTCGAAAAGATGGTGCCAAAAACATAAATAACATTTATATGATCTTCTTGATGTATGTGACCTATGCAAAATCATGTCAATAACCCCATAAACGAAGATAAAAAATCAATTCAAGTAATTAACACTTATAATACTCAACAAAAACATTATAAAACTATATTATTAGGTTTAATTATTACTCCGTTAATATTATTGTGTTGGTGCTAATGGATTTCCTTGTTTTCGAGTAGGCTGTTTCCGTAGTTTCTGTGAATAGCGGTTATTTGATAAAAAAAAAATGAAAGACTTCGATATACCTGTATCTGTAGTACTGTCAATTCAAGTATTACAATTACAATCAATTAAATTATTTTCATTCAATATTATTATTATATTATTCAATAATATTACAGTAACCACTTAAAATAGTTAATTTAATTTAAAATTTTACATATTTATAGTCCCATTTGTTTAGTTTTTAATTAAGTTATTCTCTTGTAATGGGCGGAGTTCAAATTATAATTAAGCATCCGGTAATAAAAACATTATTAATGCGATCATGTACTATGACGTTGCTTTAATATTGAAAACCGATTATGTAGTGATACCAATTTGTCTATATGTTTGGCAGACAAAAGTAGATTGATAGAGATAGATTATATTGCGGTTTATTTTTATTATAGGTTTTATTGATTTACAACTTGAATCTATGATTGACAGCGGTTTCGTGCATTAGTGATGCGTACCAAATAACACAACATTAATCGATAATTGTGTTTTGTTTTTTCTATTTGAAGACAATTATTACATTTGAATGTAGGTATCTATCGAAAACTAGAATCTTTTTCCATAACAGTTACTTATTGAGTTATATTATACATCTCATACAAAACAATCAAGAACAGCTTCAAAGTTAAAAAGATAAATAAAAAATACGTTTTGCGAGATAAGGATGTAAGCAAAAATTAAGATTCAATTTTGTTTGTCGATTCTTTTCTACAAAATTGTAAATGATAAAACAGCAGGGGTATACTTATAAATATTCACTGTCACCATTATAAACACTTTACACTAGTTTGTAAAATTAGAATACTTATTAATATTATGATAATAATTATGTTAATTTTATTATGTTTGCGTTCAGGCCCACTGTCGTGCGTTTATTCTATCAACGTACAAGTCAGAAGTGGAAAGAACGTCTTGTTCTTTATCTGAACCATTGAAGGGGGTGATGAACTACCTGGTGGAGCTGTATGCCGTCTACTGGGCTCTGGAGAAACTTGGAGATCTCTTGCTGGTAAGTGTTCTAAGGGTAATAAAGGGTTCTTCTCCTAAGTCGATTCCTCATAGTTGAGGATTGTGTGCGACCCAATTTGTGTATTACGTCCCGGACAAGTTCGTGCCAGGCGATACTATATTGCACCCGTAAGTGGAAAAAGGGTTACAAAAACTTTACGGTCGCTGGTCGGAAAAAATTCACCCAATTTCATTTCACGGTCGGGGAAATTTGACAGAGTTTGGCTCAGAGATATTTATATATCAGACGTCCGCCAAAAGTTCTATTAAAGAAAATAATCAGGAACTTTAGATCTAACTCGGCTGAGTTAAGGTGCACCGATTTTCCAATTTGAATCTAAAATAATAATTAGTTATAAAGTTAAATAAACACTTCATCCAAGCGTGATTGAAGAGTTAAAACTCAAGTTGGTTTGTAAAAGACAGCTAGTCTTTCTAATCTAAAACAGCGGTATCAAAATTGCGCGTTTTTTACTACCTTAATAGGTGCTTAAATACCGCAAAAAAGTAAGTAGGTACTTTATTGATATCTTGCACGATCATTGTAGAAAAAACAAAGTAATAGAACCCCTCGTTTTAAACGGGTACTTTATCTTTAATCAATAGTCTACTGATCTGGTGATCCCATTCCATATCGCCGCATCTACACTTGACACAAATATCTCTACATAGCAATTACTCCGTACTGTTATGTTAGATAATATAGATAATTTAAAATAACAGGATCCCACGAAAATAATAGCGCATCACAATAGCTTTGATTATCTGCACAGGTACAGTTAAATAATAACGTTGTAAAAACTCACTGCACGTTATGATCCGAGCAAAAACATATTTTATGCGCTCGCGTCTGCGTCATCCTTCATTTTTATTTTTTATTAGACGCAAGAAACAACATTTTCATTTAATCTGTAATTTTAGGTGTGTATTATTAAATTACTCACTCTTTTTCCTTAAATGGTTTTATTTTAAAAGCGTTTTACTGCACTTTTATCTTGAATGGAAACCAAGATTTAAGACAAAATATTTTAAGTAGATTTCTAAGAGATCCGCAATGCTTAATTTTTTAATGTTTCTTGAAAATGTTGAGTTTAAAAATGGCTGTTCGTCTTGTCATCATAAAGCCGACACATTACAGCTTTAGGCAGCTTTAGTGGTGCTCAAGTTCACGATGATACCGTTGTAGTTTCCCAAATAAGGAAAAGGTACGAAGATATAAACTAAAATTGCGTAATACAAGTTATGAGTTGCAAGAATTTTGATGCATTTTGTAGTCGTCACGATGACAGTTATAATGTTTAGATCCGTTGTCTTTGACAGTTCCATGGGCCATGTAGAATATGATACAGGGAATCCCAGACCGAGTGATCCAAAAGGAAATGTGGAATAAAATGTTTTGGTCATATTATCAATTCAATAATATGATTGGGCTATCCTCAGCAGTATAGAAGTTAATTTCTTCCTTACTAAACTGTTTTTCATTTGAATTATGACGTTGTGAAACATAGCGTTTTTTGGCTTCAAAATTCTTAGTGTAGGAACGGACGGAAGGATAAGAAGGTTATTTTCTTTTCATATTTTTTTATTTAAACTATGTTTTTTTTGGAAGCTGTAGGTACACAATACTATATGATTTCTAATATCAGTAAATTTGGTGAGCGATGTTGTATACCTACGTATAAGCATAAACAAAGGTTAAATTAGTAGGTACTAAGATTCAAGTGATTACCTTTAAGTACCTACTAAGTTTCGGGTCATCTCCAGCTATTTCACACCACGACATTATATTTTGGATAGTTTTCTAGTAGGTGAGATTAATATGAATATTAATTATTATTTTAGAGATAAAATTAAATCAATTATGAACTTTATTTCTAAAACGTGTCCATTTATTATAATGATCTCTAAATTATTGCCAAAATTGACTTGATTTTATTATCGATTTATATTTTTAGTTCGACTAATTAATTGAACTTTCGTTTAGAAAACATGACCATTTAAACTTAAGATGATCTCTATATTTCAGATACACAACCAGTTTTTGATCTACACTTAATATAATTTAAAGTTTTGTTTTTAAAATGATACAATACAATTAATTTTGTTTAAATGATCTCTTTATTTTAGCAATAAAAGACTAGAATCGAAGTTGTCACCATAAAGAGCTTGAATTTTGAAGACAGGTTTTGTTATAAATTATGGGATCAACCTACGTTTTGTGAAATTTATGGCTATTCGATATAATAAAACATAGTTAGAAATTAAATCAGTGTGAATTATTTATGTGTTCTGTTGAGGCAATGAACCAGGCGTGATTATAGCTTTGACGAATTATATTACGTTTTTATTATCCCTGGTATAACCTTCATCTTTTTTTGGTGCATTGGTCGCATAGCGGTACGGTATTATTATAGAGCTGTGCACTGCAATAATGCTTCGTCTTGAATCACGGCGCCGACGGCAATGGTGTGTAGCTATAGCACAGGAGAGGCTTCAGTGAGTTAGTTTGTAGAATAAGACTCTTATAAGACCAGTTCAATCTCTGAACTGGTCTTATAAGGGTTGCTATTTATATTTGGTTTCAGTCAGACAAAACTGATTTTTTACCCCATGTGAGGCCAGTTATGAATACAATTCCTAACGCAATTCAGATAAGAATGATCAATGGTGGGACATCTTGGGGTTTGTCTGGCTGGCGGGCGAACAATATTGGGTTGTAGTCTGTTGTAAAGAACCTTAGTGTGTTTCAAGAGCCAGTTCCCCTTCGATGGCTACGGCTTTAGCAGTCGGCATCCGTAGGGTCTATTAAGGCAAAGGCAACGCAACGCCACTCCTTTGGTGTTGCAGATGTCCATGGACGGCGATGGCTAGTTATCATCAAGTGGCTTATCTGATCGTTTGCCCATTTAAACAATTAAAAAGAACAAATAACCGCCTGTCATCAAAAGGTACTGAATGCAGACAGATTTACATATGAAAAGGGTTTTATTTTATTTCATTATCGTGTTCAGAATAAGTAACATGTTAGGGAAACTCATTTAAAAGTTTCCACAACCTTGATATCATACTGAAAAGCTTGTCAATGTTTGTAGATATTTACTACTTATTATACCTTAGACTGAGCTGATCTAATTACGTCACATTCTTCCATTTACGAATGAATAGGTAGGGAGATACTTATATAATTTAAGCTCTGTTTATGGAACTAAAGAACACAATGTAAGTACATAGACCGGTATTGGAGGAAGGTACTCCTAGATACCTACTTGTAGTTAATTAAAACAAAATGTCTGGTATAGTAATTTCGTAATTCATACCATTCGGAATCGTTTAGTCCAAATTCTATATTTTTAATAAGTATAAAAATCCGATTCGATTTCTAATAAAAAATTGATTAGCTCTGATTTACCGGTGTTATGGTTATGGAAAGCCATAAATTACGCATTAAATTATATGTAAGCAGTTTTTTGTTAGTCAAAACAAATTCATTAATCAAAAGAATTCCTTCAAATATTAAAGGGTTCTTAATAAATTCAATATAGTCTAAATAATAGATAAATTTTTAAGAAAGTTGAAATATTTGATAAATTTTGAATAAATTATGCAAAATTTTAATGAAATTTTAATGTAAATTTTATTTCTGCGTGATTTTAACATAATTTGCTAATTAATTTGACTATTAATTTTATAATAATATTAGCCTAAAGTGTCATGGGAACGTAGTTTATCAATTGGGGTATTTTATACGGGACATGTTCGGCTTATGGGTTTTATTTTTCTATGTATAGCATTAGGAAAGTTAGGTATGTTCATTTATCTAAAACACACAAGGTACTTAGGTATACCACAGCTAATTCCAATGTTGAGGCCTGACATAATTCACGTCTATTGACAGTATGGTCAACAGCACACTCACAGCACGTCATGGTAAGTAGGTATCCAAATTAACAAATTGCTTCAATCAATTTTCAATAATTATAGAGTTTATTATTCACTGGGGAAATTTGACAGTTTGGAGATGAGCTGATGAGCAGATGTTCTGTTGACTGTACTATATATCCCAATCATAGTAAAATATTGAAAAATGGCTTATTAGTATTGAAATATGTGGGTACGAAGAAATTTGCTTAAAATTCTTTAGATTTGACAAGCGATAAATGATTTTCTTATAGGTATATCAAAATCGCATTAAGGATAAAATATATGTAAGAAAAATAATAAGAAGTGTGAATTAATTAGTCTAAAATTAAAAAGCTGTTGAATGCCATAATATGTCAGAATTTGAAATAGTATCTATTTACATAAAAATGTTAATGTTAAGGAGAAGTGCTATTTTATTCCAGCACCGGTAAATGACAGCTTATCATTCGATGAAGGGCAGTCTATAATGTAAAAAGCAACTTACTAGGTACTTAGTACTTTTTGAAAGTCAAAATCAAAGACCAAAAAGCTTGTCAAATCTAAATCAGAGTCAAAATCTTTTGACTTTGATTTAGATTTGACAAGTCAAAATCTTTTGACTTTGACCCATACTCTAGTGTACAGTACGATCGAAATAACTGCGGGTCTGAAGTTGTCCACAAGTGATTTTTCAGTGGTCAATTTTAATATAAAAACTCGGTGTAAAGACAAATTGACTACGTCATTAGTCTAGGGGTCCCAAGCGCGACTGCTATGCTAGAGGTCCTGGGTTCGATCCCCAGGTCGAGCAAAGTGTTATTGGGTTTTTCTATGAAATTCTCAGTGTCATCGTAGTGCAGTAGCAGCTCGGTGTCTGGATTTGTGTCTGGTTAATGGCAATAGCCTCGTCCCCTATTACATGGGACCTAAACATACCGGCGAACTATGGGTGTACATTATTTGTCTCTGCCTAACCCTTCGGGGAATACAGACGTGATGATATGTAAAGACAACCTGTACCGTTTTAGATTTTGCACAAAAACACCTGTTAAAGTTTTAACCCCCGACGCAAAAAGAGGGGTGTTATAAGTTTAAAGTGTGAATCTGTGTATTGCATTGTACTGCTCAAACAAATAGACTGGTTATGATTCAGTTTTTTTTCTGAATGGTGACTTGATCGAGAGTGTTCTTAGCTATGATTTAAGAAAATCCAGCCAGCTGTTTGAAGATTATCAGCTCTTTTCTGGTTCATGACGGGATGTGCGCAACTCTCACAGGACTGATCGATTTGAAATTTGGTAGCCTGTTACAAAAATGATATTGCAAGAACCATTAACCATTGTAACCATTATGTATTGTAACCATGTCTTGAAGCTTTTTTAAGCTTGAAGGGTATAAAAACTTGATGTTTTACCTGGGTCATTTTGCCTTGTTTTATGGTGGATATTCCATCATTTCATCACATTCTGCGTATGAAGCGTTGTGCTTTCCCTTTTCTCATATAGGTCTACATATATCTAGAGAGTGGAACTCTTTGCTAATGTCTGTACTTCTACTTTCGTACAACCGAGGAGTTTTCTAGTCACGAATGAATCGGTTCCTTCTGTAGTTTACTATAGGTACATACGAGTAGCTTGATACGCGCGACAGATGTCAGGGTGACATTTCTAGGAAATGTCAAATTAAAAAAAACTATTAGTTATCGTACGATAATTAAAATTACTCGATAATCATTTAAATCATATTTTTAATAAAATTGGTTTTGTCTTGACTTAAAACATGAAATAAAACGTGAATAATAATAGAACATACAATGCTAGGTATACTATTGTAGTTTTTGGTTTATAAGTCGTCAGGAATTGTACTGACTAAAATAAATTATTAGATTCATGATATTTTAATGATCGATTTACCACAGTCAGACGATAGATGATGCTATGAACATTTTGTCAATAAAGTAGCTATGATATTGTCTTGCGTTCATTTTGACTTTTGATGTTGACAAAAATATGGAACTTCATGAGCGTGTGTTCAGCTACTTATGTTTAACAAACTATAGGCAAGCGTGATCCATCATCGACCGCTTCGTCACTTAACGTTAGGTTAGATAGAGGTCAAACGCAAACTCATCCATTAAAAACATCATTGGTTAATGGTTTGGTACTTAATTGTTATTTTTGATAAGATTAGACAGTATGTATAATGGTATGACTGCCTCATTAGTCTAGTGGTCCCAAGCGTGACTGCTACGCTAGAGGTCCTGGGTTCGATCCCCAGGTTAAGCAGTGTTATTCGGTTTTTCTATGAAATTCTCAGTAGCAGCTCGAAGTCTGGATTTGTGCCCGGTTAATGGCAATAGGCTCGCCCCCTATTACATGGGACCTAAACATACCGGCGAACTGTGGGTGTACATTAGTACACCTCTGCCTAACCCTTCGGGGAATACAGGCGTGATGGTATGTTATTAATGTTATGTTATTATACAGTACGAGTAAGTTTTACGTAGTCCGTAACATTTTCTTTCAGTTTTCTTCTTTACGTTATCGTAAAGTTAGTAGGATCGAGTTGGACTCTCTTTTCCCTCACTTATGAAAATCGAATCAAGCGTAGTTACTAAGCTTTAGATCCTGAGTTGTATTCCCAGATTGGATCCGCGTTTATAGAAATAAGTCCCACTAACTAGATACATTATCCTAAATATAACGCGAACTGAGGCCGTACATTAGTAAAGCTCTGTCTAACCTTTCTAGAAATACGGAGGCGTTAGTATATTTATTATGTTTATTAAAGTTATTTTTTATACAGATAAAAACACCTATCAAGACAAACAAACTCACAAATCATTTTCTATATACAAATGACCTTACCGTCATTAGGTCTAGCTACAGTTATTTCAATGGGGGTCAATACACGGACCAGCTACAAAAACCAATGGATCAAGCTGACCGAGTGTCAATAGATCAATATCGATCATTCTGATAAACCAGGTCTGGTTCAAAATAAACGGTTGTTATACTATTGACTTAGTTTGCGAGCAAAAAACTAAGGAGAAAGTATTTCGTTATAGTTTTGCCTGGCGACAACGTTTAAAAACAAGTCGTCGATAGTTTTTTGGTTGTCTATTTATGACTTAAATATTTAATTACTTACTTAGGTTATTAAACATTAATAAAATATATACTTGAATTATTTTCAAGCGTCGTCAGCGTTGAGAAATTTAACAAGATACTAGATTTAGTATTTCTTATTTTTAAAACACACCTCCCGAACCTTGTGTCCCCCTGTGGATGTACCAAACATACAATTAGCAGACGCAAACTACACTCGAAACAAATATTTGTGGAACACACAAATATTTGCCTCGGTTGGGAATCGAAGCCACGTCACGACACGCAACGGTAGCGGCGAGGCCACCTTCACCACTACGCCAAACGTGCAGTCAAAGAGAGAGTCTATGGACGAGTTTGAAATCAAATAATGAAAACCAACTCATAACATTAAATTAAAATTAAAAAAACCCCCACAGCATCAAGACATGGTTACCATGTTCTTGCAATATCAGTGAAGTAACAGGATACCAAGTTTAAAATCGATCAGACCTGTGGAAGACGCTCACATCCCTTCAGGAACCAGAACAGAGCTGATAAATAATCTTCAAACGGTTGGCCAGATTTTCTTAAATCATAGCTTAGAATACTCTCGATCAAGTCACCTGTTAGAAAAAAAACTGAATCAAAATCGGTCTATTTGTTTGGGCGCTACGATCAAACAGATAGATACACACATTAAACTTATAACATCCCTCTTTTTGGGTCGGCCGTTAAAAAGCATGAAACAAGAACATTTTCTTTAACTGAAGCCATGTATTAGAAAAATAGCCGAGTTCGCAAGCCGCTATGAGATGATCTGTCCCATAGTTTGGTAAAAACGTCATATATCAGGGGTTCCCAATCTTTTTCAGGCCGCGTATACATGTTTACCTACTTTATGTCCCGGCGCCCTAACCTATCTAGCTGGTTGAAATAGGTAGGTAAAATGATACTTACTACTTACTTGATTGCTTCACGGCGCCCTTCTTCACTATCTATCAGGGCGCCGCGGCGCACTCTTTGGGAACCCCTGTTATAGATGATGATGGTGAGAGTCACTGTCAGGGTGGGTTATGCTGTTCGCCTCTACACCGAGAGCCTGCCTCAAGAGTTAGACAGAGTTCTAATGTACTAAGGCAATAGTTCTAATGTACTAAGGCAGAGTTCTAATGTACTAATACTTATATTATAATTATGTAATATATATAATATACTTATATTATAATTATAATGAGTACTAATGTATACCCACAGTTGGCCGGTATGTTTAGGTCTTATGCTATTAACCGGGTACGATCCTAAACCCGAGTTGCTACTGAGAATTTCATAGAAAAACACAGTAACATTTTGGGATTCGAACCCAGGATAGCAGTAGTGCTTGGGATCACTAGACAAATGAGGCAAGCAAATCAAAAGGAATAAAGTACAGTTATCTAAAGATTCGTGACCTACCTTGATTTTTAGGGTTCTGTACCTCAAAAGGAAAAAACGGAACCCTTATAGGATCACTTTGTTGTCCGTCCGTCCGTCTGCCTGTCAAAACCCTTTATCTTGGGAACGCGTTAAGGTATTGAGTTGAAATTAAAACTATATACTCAGGTTTACAATCCCTTGAAGCTGTAAAAAAATCAAACTTCTAAGTTAATTAAAAAAAAGATACTGCCGTTTATGCCGTAAAAAACTTATATTTCGAAACTCTCAAGGGAATCAAAATTTATTGGGTAGTTCCCGTGGACCTACAATTATGAAATTCGGAAAGTAATACGGTCATATACTACAAATATAGGGATAAATCTGAAAACTATACATTTGAAATTAATTATAATATGTACCTACAAATTTGTACGGAACTCTGGGTGGGTGAGTCGACTCGCGCTTGTCCGGTTTTTTTATTAGTAATAGAAAAGGTATTTTAATACTTCGCCGGCAGGGAATCTATTGGTTATGAAAAATAACCTTACTAATAATAACTTTACAAAGCGCCGTAAATTAGCGTTGTTCCTTTACTCCTTGATAGAATCATTATTATGGTAAGCGCTCAAAAAGCTCTAATTTTTCAGTACACTTCAATATCTGAGAGTGATGTAAGACAGCTGCAGAGCCTCTACGAGGAGCTCCTCGGGAAGATCAGACCTAATGCTGTGGGGCTGGTAGATGCTTTCGACTTCAGTGACCAGGTACCCATACTCGCATTGCTGGAAATCTTACTCATAGGAAGCATGCAGTAGGAAATGTAAAGCATGTTATTATTCGTATACAGTCAGAATTATTAGTGTTTTTACCTGTGGCAATGCTACACCTAACAGCTGATTTAAATTGTTTTCGTAAAAGCATACAGAAATAGTCCTAATTGCAATTAATAGTTAAATACTAGGAGTAATAAATATTCTTGGCCATTGGTAAGTGTAAAAACCATAATTATGTAAATCTTGGTGTAAATTGTCATCTTTAATTCATTTTTTTTTTTTTAAAAAAGCTTACTAGCAATATGGATCGCACATTACTAGTATTCTTGTTAACCCCTCGTGCTAAGCTAAATGCTTGTGTTACGAGTGGGTTCACGTCGGTAGTGCAATGGGTTGGTTTCGAACCGGCAACCACGTGATCGCAAGTCCGACGTCCTAGCCATTAGGCTACCGCCGCTATAAACAGAACTATAACGTAGTGGTTTTCAATTAGAACATATTATGTACAATAAACGCACAAAAGTCCATAAGCACGCTAAGGAAAGGATTAAATGTAGGAGAGTAGTAAAAAGGAGTACAAAGTATGTAGAAGATGTATATAGTATAGAGACGTGTGTGTGGTCAATGATACTTTTTATAATCCTCAGATCTTGAATTCAACTCTGGGCGCGTACGACGGTCGCGTGTACGAGCGTCTGATGGCGGAGGCACTCAAGAGTCCCCTCAACGCGGAGCCCGTCAACCAGAGCTTCCACAAGTATCTCAAACCCTTCATGCAGGGGAAACTGTGATTATGTCACTGTTTCTTTTGTAAATATTTGTAATTATTTAGAGGTATTAAAAAAACACCAGTTTAAATATGGCTTTAAATTTTATTATTCACTTCGAACATTCATTTTAAAAAATGTCATTGAACAACAAAATTCGAGTTTGATAAAATTAAATAAATAAATAAATAATTTTAAATAAATTATTGCGATAGAACGCTTCGCAAATACATCAAGACAAGTTTTCGGTATGCCCGGAAGTCGTCGTGATGTGGTTGCTTACTAGGGTTGGTGAATCCAACAGATTATTTAAAAGGACTGAGCGTTGGCCTGTGCAGAGCCGGAACCGTGGGAGCTCGCCCGAGAGTCGGTAATCCTCACGGCGGTGTTCACACCCTGAGTCCTGGCAAAGGACGCCGCATTGCCAAAGTCCTGGGATTGCGCGTTAGAAGAGGTCCTGGAGCCACCGTAGTACGCGGCAGGGTTGGCGACATACTTGAAGTTGCCGTATGCAGCATCGTTAACTTTAGCGTTGGCGTTCGCTGAGCCAGCACCGTGGGAGGCGGCGGACGACTGCGCGGTGGCGGTTCCAGCAGAGTCAGAGTTGGCGGAAGATTTGGCGGAGCCGAAGCCCTGGCTGTAAGCGCCAGACTGTGCAGCTCCAAAACCTGATTGAGCGTTGGCAGCAGCA
Source organism: Acronicta aceris (assembly GCA_910591435.1). Classification (NCBI taxonomy): domain Eukaryota; kingdom Metazoa; phylum Arthropoda; class Insecta; order Lepidoptera; family Noctuidae; genus Acronicta; species Acronicta aceris. The sequence goes on along the minus strand of OU342758.1, from coordinate 15,943,234 downwards.
CGGGCGCCAGCGGGAATATCGTACGCTGAGCCAAAACGCCAAGAGATTGTTCTGCCGCGGGTGACCTTGGCCGAGGAGTCAGCGATTCCAGAACCGTACACGTTTGAGTTAGCAAAAGCGACTCCCTGGGCGGGAGTCCTTGGAACGTACGTTGTGTAGAAGATTGGATCGACGACGGCGGGCTGGTCCTGGGCGAAGACGGCGGGTTCTACGGGACTAAACTTGTACACAACATCGGCGACACCGTTGGTTTGTGCGGAGGATGCGGCGGAGCCATGGCCTCGAGTGTTGGCCGAGGTGCTGGCGGAGCCGTATCCAGACTTGGCGGTAGATCCCGCAGATCCTAAGCCGGAGCTCTTAGCGTTGGTCAAGGTTGTTCCGACATTACCGTAGCCTCCTTGAGTCTTGGCCGAGGATTCAGCGGCACCACCATCGGCAGAGGACGCGGTAGCCACAGAGGCGTCAGAAGGAGCGGCAAAGTTCTGCTCGTAAGTGATGACACGCGCTGGCTCTGGCACAGCGTAGTAGGCTCCGTTGTGGGCTTGAGCGATGGCTTTAGCGTTACCATACAGGGAGCTGTCAGGAACCTCGCTAGCCTGTGCCTGCGCTATTGCTTTTCCAGGAAAGTAGGATCCGTCACGGGCCTGCTGCGCACCATTGGTGGAGCTGCCGAATGCCTGCGCGGTGCCTCCAAACGCGTTAGCTAGTGTCTGGCTCACGCCGGCGGCATTGTTAAACGCCTCACCCCTGGAGTAGGCGCGTCCATCACGGTATACTTCACCTAAAGGTAAGAAAATAAAAAACATAAACAAAAATGCATTATTATTTAATCTATTTCTGGTTTCTTTTAAGTGTTTTGTTATTTATAGGGCCGAACCAAAAATATCAAGAAGGGACTCTTACGGTACGACTTTTTGGTGATTATAAAAAAATATATATTATGAATCAACTCACCGTTTATGAGGACAGGGTTGCCGTGACAGAGGGCGATCAGCGCCACTGCTACTACAAACTTAGCCGCCATGTTGAGTTGATTATCGTAGAGAGGACACGGATGAATGGATGCAGTGAGAGCATTTCTCCGCGTTTATATACTACGAACCGAGTACCACCACTCCTGCGCAGCTGACCCATACCCGCGAACTTCACCTACAAACTGACACCCATAAATTAGGTGATGTCTAGCGATCAACGTGACGCGCGTATATCGAATGTGATTTTATTAATTAAGTAAGATTTTATTAGTACATTAGCGTAACGTATAATCTAGAGTGCAACGACCTCCTAGTATCCTAGTTTAATTTATTATGCACAAATATGTAATTTATATTGAAAAATAGAAGAAACTAAGTTGGTTAGAGTTTTTTTTATTAAGACTACGGCGTCGCACCGTTTGGGGATTGTCACAGTGATTTGGGGAGTACTATCTTTATAATTAACTATATTATAAATGCGAATGTGAGTTTGTTTGTTTGTTACACTTTCACACTTAAACCACTAAATCGATTATAAAAATTCTTTCATCAATAGAAAGCTACATTATCAGAGAGCAAAATAGGCTGTATTTTTATTTCTTCTTAATTAAAGATCCCTACGAAAATTATTGTAAAACAGGGTATCAAAAATTTGCCTAAAAACTCATTAATTGACGTGCGCTGCGTTGTTTTGTTATTTCTTAGCAAATTTACTATGGAGATGGTTACCATGGAGATGGTTACTGTGGAAAAGCTTACCAAAGAGTATAGTAATAAATAGGAGAAAATGCTTACTATGGAGATCCCTTTGACATATTTAAGTGTACAAAATTAAGGCTGTATTTTTATTTTTTCTTAAATAAAGATCCCTACGAAAATTAAAATGTAACCCAGGGTATCAAAAATTTCGTGCGTTGCCTGTTTTTTATTTCTATGAAAATTGCTTTTAACAATAAGACCGCCAATTGTACTATTAAACATGTTTGTTAATGAATCTAATTCTATGATTTCATCATCTTTTTGGTGTACAATAAAGAGTATTCTATCTATTACCTATTGTTACCATGGAGATGGTTACTGTGGAAATACTTACCAAAGAGTATAGTAATAAATAGAAAACTGCTTACTACGGAGATCCCTTTGACAGATAAAACTGTAATCCTAATCTCAAAAATAAAAACATTAATGCAACAGTTAATGTTTATATTCTTGAGATTAGGTATCAACTTTTTTCTTTCTTCTTACTCTTTATTTACCGTCAATTTAAACTAACTAATTATAATCACGGGCCCGGGCGGCATAAATAAATCGATCAGAAGAAACAAATTAGTTTTATTGGTAAATGCGGTACACACACAGTAGGTAATCAATCATGGAGAATAGAGAAAGGAAACGGAAGGGTAGAGAGGCACCATCCTAAAAATCACTAAATAGGGTTGCGTTCTAATATTACTAACACCGCCACATGCTACGATTCTTACATAGGTACTATTTTTGCTTCTTCCACATTCATACATCTTCTCATACATACGCGCCGGTTGCTAGTGCTACGTAACTGACCTTAGCTGAAACATTATTTTTAAAGTTGCGTTTGTACAATTCCCCTTATTTACTTTCTAATGACAATGATTATAACTTTGACAGTTATTTAAAGATACAATGGTATTTTGTCACTTTTAGGAATGCCCTATACTTATTTATTTAAGTATGTTAGGATAACAAATAGCTTTTTCTCTTAATAATAATAAAACTTAAGCCATAGTATCCGCCTAAAAACAAAAACGAAAAACGAGTAATCTAATAAGAATTCAAGAAAAAATCATAAAAATTATTTTATGTTCAATTGAAAATGTCAATACTCAATTCGTTTATTGCATTCTATATGAGTCGTTGAAACTTTGGTCATTTGGAAAATGTATAAGATAAGATATAGGCATTTGAATGATATTTTTTATAAAGTGTTGCGGTGGCTAAACAAGAATGGTTTCTTAGTAGTGCTGGGAATCACATAATTAATTTGAAATTTGGTAAATTGGTAACCTATCTTTTGGTTTTCTTGATGCGCCATAAAAGACAAGAACGTAATCAGATTTTAAAAGCTTCCAGTAGGTCAGGCTTAGCCTAGTGTTGGAAGCTTTTGAAAAATAAGGCTTCTGTTCCATTACTAGTTATATTACGTAATTGACAACATTTTAAAATTATTAAGTCCCTAAACCGAAAATACTGTTTGTTTGTTTGCCTCGATATCCTGAGTTCTCAAACGTTTTTCCCCGACTATGAAAAAAGGAAGGGTAAAGAGTTTAACAGTCTATGTATGTATGTATCGTATAGATGTTCGATCCCAGCTCAAAAACTACTCATCAGATGTTATCAAATGAGGTGTCGATTGATTCGTCTTTGCAGTAAGTCACTCGAAAATTAAAAATCATCCAACAAAATGACTATGGTAGTAGCATTTGGGAATTTGTAATGTCAATAATGCCTTGGTACTTGGTAGACACATTCTATTGTAGGTAGGTACTTACAAGCAAGATTCGAGTGAAAGCAATAAGTTTCAATTTAGAGAGGTTTACGTGATAAAAGAAGAAATTTTCGAAAGACAATAACATAACATACCATCACGCCTGTATTCCTCGAAGGGTTAGGCAGAGGCGTACTTAATGTACACCCACAGTTCGCCTGGTATGTTTAGGTCCCATGTTATAGGGGGCGAGCCTATAGCCATTAACCGGGCACAAATCCAGACTCCGAGCTGCTACTGAGAATTTCATAGAAAACTCAATAACACTTTGCTCGACCTGGGGATCGAACCCAGGACCTCTAGCGTAGCAGTCGCGCTTGGTACCACTAGACTAATGAGGCAGTCAAAGGACAATTTGAAAACAATATACCTTCTTGAAAACAATATACCTTCAAAACCACTGATTTTCGTTTAGGTGATTCCTTTGAACGTTTGGAACTCTATAAATGTGCCACCCTGTATAAAAAAGCGCGGATTAAAATGCAACATTAATAATTAATGCGGACTAACATTATCCAAAGCAATCGGTGAAGATCGGAGATTCTTTAAAAATATTAATTCTAAGAATTAAGACTTTAAAAATCTTAATTCTTAGAAAGAATTTCATATAACACGATTATTTAAATTTATATAGATTTGAAAAACTGTGCTTCACAGCAGGGTTAACTTTTAATTCATTAGAATAGCGTCACATGGCTCATAAATATAATAATACATATAATATTAACATCAAATCTGCTCTCGCTGCCTCATTAGTATAGTGGTCCTAAGCGCGACTGTTACGCTAGAAGTCTTGGGTTCGATTCCTGGGGTCGAGGTTTTTCTATTAAATTCGCAGTAGCAGTTCGAAATTTGGGATCTGTGCCCGGTTAATACCTACGCTCCCCGCGTACTTATGATATGAGACCTAAACATACCGGCGAACTGTGGGTGTAGGTACATTTGTACGCCCCTGCCTAACCTTTCGGGAAATACAGGCGTAATTGTATGGAGGTACTTATGTAGTATTTTTATCTAAACGTATCTGATATTACTATACATAATATAATAATCAACGCATTACATTGTCCCACTGTTGGGCACGGGTCTCAGAATTAGAGGGATTAGGCTATAGTCCACCACGCTGGCCTTACGCGTGTGATAATTAACTATTAAGGGTGCTTGAATTGCCCACAAAAACGTAATACCGAAATAAATCGTAATCCAGACAATATTCTATCAAATTATGTTGTTATTTGGATTTGGATACCGTTAATCTAGGTTCCTACCGAACTATTTCGTCTACTACTACTTCACTGGAAATAAAAGATCGGAAAATCGTTCTAAACTTTTAATGAACATAACATAACATACCATCACGCCTGTGTTCGTGTTAGGCAGAGGTGTACTTAATGTACACCCACAGTTCGCCGGTATGTTTAGGTCCCATGTTATAGGGGGCGAGCCTATAGCCATTAACCGGGCACAAATCCAGACTTCGAGCTGCTAATGAGAATTTCATAGAAAAACCCAATAACACCTGGGGATCGAACCCAGGACCTCTAATGTAGAAGTCTCACTTGGGACTACTAGACTAATGAGGCAGTCATTTACTTTTAATAAAGTTATCAAAAATTGCATTTGCTTACATTTATTTTCAGTGAAGTATTTTGGCCGAAATGGTAGAGTAGGAACGGTATCGGAATCCGAATAATAACAGAATTTGATTAAATTGTGTTTGAATTACAATTTATTTGGGTATTACGTTTGTAAGAGAAATGACTTCGAAAAGTCAGAGGTTGAGAAAAAAGTCAGAGCCTTGGATTCGAACTCGAGATCTTTGACTTGGCAGTCCTGTGGTTATATCACTAGGCTGTCACTTCTATTACTATACATAATTATGTAAAATGAAAAAATAATAACAAGTTCTTATTCCATTTCACAAAATATTTTTGTGAGTGAGTGGGACCAGAGGGACCAGTGAGTGGTCGGCTCAGTTTATAATACAAAATTTTCAAGTACAATAAATCATCAATTTGAAAATGACCATCTCACAAACTCACAACGTTACTTGTTGTATTGAGAATTCCCTAACAAATAATTGGTTATCCTCGGGCTCATGCACGTGCGACGCTAGTCGTCACATCAACAAGATTTAAAAAAACTTTTTAAAAAGCACCCCTGCTCAGTAGATACGACACATTCTTCTGCTTCCCGAGTGAGTGGGTTTTCCCCGATAGATATAATCTGGGTATCTTTAAAACACGAGTGAATCGGTTTCATCTAGGCTAGCGCGCTCCATCGTGGATTGCAGTGTCGCTTAAGGCGAACTGGAGGTCAAGCGGAAGCCTATCAAGAATAAATAAAAACATTTACTACACACAGTAAACGCCAAACTATGCAGTCCAAAATCTATAATCTAAATAAAACAAAGTCGGGTTTGTTACCAGTTACAACATTTATAACTCGAGAACGGGTGGATCGATTATGATCTTTGGTTTGTTGAATTTGTCTCCTCCCCGGATAGCAGAATAACTATTAAAATATCGAAAAATATCACGAAAAAGAACAGAAGATAATTTATTTCCTCATACATTTCGACAGAAATAAAACACGGAGACAAATGAATATGGCGTTGTTTTCTGTGAGGTTGTTTCGGTATCGCGTTCTGTTCATAAACTGCTGATGTGATTTTTTTTTAAGTATGTTTAAATGGGTCCCTGGATATTTTACACTCATAATTTGAGTCGGTTGGTGGCACCGCAATCGAGTTCTACGTTTTTTTATATACAGGGGACATGGGAAACGCAGTTAATGATTGAGGTGACGCAGTGCCGACCACAAATAAATTGGGACAAGGGCAGGAAGATGATGATACAAGGCAAAACAACGTTTGCCGGGTCCCCTTGTTATTAATAAAAGCTTTAGAGGCATCCGTATATAACTGAAGGCACTAAGCAGTACTAGCGCCATATACCGCTATACCACCTACACCGTGGAGCAGTGATAACCTAGGGGATAGACCATTGGACTGTCAAATCAAAGTTCTTGAGTTCGAATCTAAGGTACCTTTTCGAAGTCATGGGAATATAAAACATCATGAGGAAACCTGAGAAATTTTGTCAACGGCGTGTGAAGTTTGCTAACCTAGCCTTATCCTGATTATTCTGAGAAGAGAACCGTGTCCAGCAGTGGAACAATGGGTTGATTATGTTTATGTATTTTTTACCACTACGCTCTAATACCTACACAGCTCATTTCCATCAAAATATGAAGTCAAATGAGCGTTTTTAATGCAGACAAATTTTATGTAACACAATAGACCGACTGCGGTCGCAGTGATACTATAGCCGCAAACATATATTATAAAATGAAAATTAATGTCATCTTATATATAGGCCGAGGCAGCAAGGCCTCAGTGCACTGCGACCCAATGGGATCTTTTGTGCTTCTCCTAGATACTTATTCCTCATCCTCAACCAGTTCTTCAAACAGCTCTTCCATGAGCTTTATAATAAGGCTCTGGTCTTGGATAACCTTGCCCCAAGAGGCCGTTCGCTTTCTAGCTATTGCATCGCATGTATATAGAAGGTGTTTTATGCCCTTAATTTCCCTTTTGCAGGCCCTGCAGGCTGATGTCTCCGTCAGACCCATCTTTTGTAGGAGAGCGTTAGTCCCGAAATGTCCTTTTAGCACCCCATCAAGTGACGGGCCTCCCGCCTGCTTGAGTTCCAAATGGCATTTTGCCATTTCGATGAGGAAAATTAATGTCCTATAGGATCCAATTATATGAGACCCCTACCAATAGTCCAAGAGCTGATGACGAATTTAGGGAAGGTGTTTTAGGTGATTAGAAATTATATAAACCGTGTGCTGTATATAAATGCTAAATTAAACAAATATTCCAAGGTGCCTGAAGTTATTTTTAGTTTCTTTTTGCAAAAGTTTGTACCCTACGTAGTAATCAAATAACGGCAAACTTCCATCCAGGCTAGATGCCAGTATCACAGGATGGACTGAATGCAGTAAATATTGATAAAGAACTGTTTTATAATTTCTAATGACATATAACACCTTTCCTAAATTCGTCATAAGTCTTCCAGCTACAACGCTTATGCCACTCGTGAACACTGAACGATTGACGAAATCGGAAACGGATACCGGCTATCCAGCCAGCCTATAAGCCGGATAGCCAGTCGCCCATTGCCACAGGCCGCATCGTAACTTGTAGAATCAATGATTTTGAACCTATTAATTTTTCGGTATTACTTCTGATTGGGGCACTGTCCATAAATATTGAAATGTAATTTTTTTTACTGATTTCTGAGAATAGGTACCTAAATTCTTTCTATTTTTAGTTGATTTTAAAAGTGAAAAACCACTTTCATAGGTAGGTACATTAGACTCGTACAGATGTTCATGATATTAAGTGCTTATAGTTGCTCTATTCGACAACGCCCGTAATGAGCCGGAGGTCAAAAGATTTTGCATAATATCTACAATACGGGGCTTTGTAGCAATAGAAATAAAGTGGTAGTTAATAAAAATAAACTAGATGGTAAATTTTAAACTGTTTTATTCATGGTATTTTTTTGCTGAGTCATTTTGAATAATTCAATTGTAATTGAATAAGTTAAATAAATAAGTTAGAAATTAATTACTCATTGCGGTTGAGCGCAATTATCGCAAATACACCAAGACAAGTTTTCGGTGTGACCGGAAGTCGTCGTGATGTGGTTGCTTACTAGGGTTGTTGAACCCAACTGATTATTTAAAAGGACTGAGCGTTGGCCTGTGCAGAGCCGGCACCGTGGGAGCTCGCCCGAGAGTTGGTAAGCTTGAAGCCGCTGTTCACACCCTGAGTCCTGGCAAAGGACGCCGCATTGCCAAAGTCCTGGGATTGCGCGTTAGCAGAGGTCCTGGAGCCACCGTAGTACGCGGTAGGATTGGCGACATACTTGAAGTTGCCGTATGCAGCACCGTTAACGTTAGCGTTGGCGTTCGCTGAGCCAGCACCGTGGGAGGCGGCAGACGACTGCGCGGTGGCGGTTCCAGCAGGGGCAGAGTTGGCGGAAGACTTGGCGGAGCCGAAGCCCTGGCTGTAAGCGTCAGACTGGGCAGCACCAAAACCTGATTGAGTGTTGGCAGCAGCTCGGGCGCCAGCGGGATTATCGTACGCTGAGCCAAAACGCCAAGAGATGGTTCTGCCGCGGGTGATCTTGGCCGAGGAGTCAGCGATTCCAAAACCGTAAACCTTTGCGTCGGCAGAAGCGACCCCCTGGGCAGGAACGTAAGTTGTGTAGAAGATTGGAGACTTGGCGTCGACGATGGCGGGCTGCTCCTGGGTGAGGACGGCGGGTTTGACGGGAGTAAACTTGTACACAGCATCGGCGACACCGTTAGTCTGTGCGGAGGATGCGGCGGAGCCATGGCCTCGAGTGTTGGCTGAGGTGCTGGTTGAGCCGTATCCAGACTTGGCTGTGGATCCCGCAGATCCTAAGCCGGAGCTCTTAGCGTTGGTCAAGGTTGTGCTGAAACTGCCGGAGCCTCCTTGAGTCTTGGCCGAGGACTCAGCGGAACCACCATCGGCAGAGGACGCGGTAGCCACAGAGGCGTCAGAAGGAGCGGCAAAGTTCTGCTCGTAAGTGATGACACGTGCTGGCTCTGGCACGGCGTAGTAGGCTCCGTTATGAGCTTCAGCAACGGCTTTAGCGTTACCATACAGGGAGCTGTCAGGAACCTCGCTAGCTTGCGCCTGCGCCACTGCTTTTCCAGGGAAGTAGTATCCGTCACGGGCCAGCTGCTCACCATTGGTGGAGCTGCCGAATGCCTGCGCGGTGCCTCCGAACGCGTTAGCTAGTGCCTGGCTCACACCGGCGTCATTGTTAAACGCCTCACCCCTGGAGTAGGCGCGTCCATCACGGTTTACTTCACCTAAAGAGACAAGAAAATAACAGATTAAATAAAAAATATAAACAAACATGCTTTGTTATTAAATTTTATTATATTTGTGGTTCCTTTAGTGTTTTGTTACTTATAGGGCCCGAATCAAAAATATCAAGAAAGGACTCTTAGGGTAGGTACGACTTTTTGGTGATTATAAAAAAATATATAAATCAACTCACCGTTTATGAGGACAGGGTTGGCGCGACAGAGGGCGATCAGCGCCACTGCTACTACAAACTTAGCCGCCATGTTGAGTTGATTATCGTAGAGAGGATACGGATGAGTGGATGCAGTGAGAGCATTTCTCCGCGCTTATATACTACGAACCGAGTGCCACCACTCCTGCGCAGCTGACCCATACCCGCGAACTTCACCCACAAACTGACACCCATAAATTATGTGATGGCTAGCGATCAACGTGACGCGCGGATATCGAATGTGATTTTATTATTAAAGGAACATTTTATTAGAACATTAGCGTCGTTCGGCAGATGTTTAAAGGTGCAACGACCTCATCCTTACTTGACATATTAGGTGTAAATAATAAAGCTTGATTCTTTGGAGTTTTAAAATGAACCTTGTTCTTGAGCTATTAAGACAAGATATTAAAATGTTGTGGTTTATATTATTAGATGTATAAATCTATTAGCTATATTAAGCTTTTTTTTTACAGAAATCTACTCAAGTCGATATAATTTCATAATGATGTTCATACTTTGTCTGAGGGACTTGTGGCTAAGTGATGCGCTTCCCGAGTGGGTCTTCCCTGATGGATATTATCTGGGTGTCTTTAAATCACGAGTGAATCGGTTTCTTCTAGGCAAGCGCGCTCCATCGTAGATCGCAGTATCGCTTAACATCAGGCAAACTGGCGATCAAGCGTAAGCCTATCACGAATAAAAAAAAGTAATAAAATTAAGCTTATCAAACGATCGCTGCGCTCGCGGCGATCTGTGTGTAGATGATGGACCATTCACACATCGAGACTCCTCCATCCCTCGGAGAGCAAGTAAAGCCGTCGGTCTTATCATACGAACACCTTTGACAATCGATAGTGGTAGTTAGAAGCCCCAAAAGCCTGACAACCAGTCTATCCTCAGGATATCGGTTTTGCCCAGAAATTGGGTTGATGTCAGTCGCTTTGTGTAAAATACTATATTAAACTGCTAAATTGTATATTATTATATTAAATAATATTACAATAAATGGTATATTAAACTGCTTTTTTAATCTAGTGATCCCAAGCGCGACTTCTACGTTAGAGATCTTGGGTTCGATCTCCTGGTCGAGCAAAGTGTTATTGGGTTTTTCTATGAAATCTGTGAGTGTATCTACCTTAGTACACTGCCTAAACATACTAATATTAAACCGCAACTGTAATCCGAGCCCAACACCCTTGAGAAAAGCTTAGGAAGTTGCAGATGTACATGCCTATATACATTGGTTAGCGACACCACTCTGCTTTATAAATGATATTTATTTTTGTAAATAGATCTTATAACGATACTTTTACAAGTCAATGCTTTACATTTTTTTTAAACTAGATGGCGCCGACATTTCCTAACTGACGACCTCTGAGAAGAAACACCGAAACAAAATCAGAGAATTATGGGCTCTTTAAAGTCCAGACAGTAGTAGTGGTATTACAACTATGTATAACATTATATGTAAGTGTTACGGCGTAGGGCAATATCTGAACAGGCCTTTTAAAGAAAGAGCCTTAGCAGCCTTGAGTTGACCTGTCCTGACTGACGGCATGCATACAACAGTCATCGTGTAGCTCAACCATCATTATGGGAGCTCAACGACCCGTCGCACGACGATACCAGGTCAGCAAGACATTTGCGTAGGTCATGTAAAATACTCAAGACGGCGGATCGTTCAGGCCTAAATAGAGCTTGCATTCAACCTAAATCGTAACTTTGAGGTCATTATTGAATTATGTTAGGTCCGTCTTGTTTGAACCTTTTTTTTATAAGCATGCAAAATTCTCATGGATCGTTTGCCGCTTGGGGAGGCGGAAGAGTATATCGGACTTGTGCCGACTAAAAACCGTACTTACAAATACTTAGGTACCGTTGCCCTATAGTGACGGCCATAAATTCGTGACATTCGCCATGATCATGACAGGATGTGGTCGACTTCACTGGACTGCGGTTATAAGTCCTGCGGCAGCTGCAGACATACAGGCCAGCTCTCTGCCTAGACCCTTCCCTACATCTATAATGCATTTGCGTTCTATAATTTATTAGATTAGATAATAGATAGAAATAAGTTTTAAATATATATAACTCATTGATTTATGCATAATCTTCAGATACGTATAGTTGTTTGAACTTCATAATTACCTCATTTGCCGTGTCTAATCAGTTATGTTATTGCTATCAGTATCCTGTTTAACGCAAATTAAGAGCAAAGCATAAATTCGTCTTTACGATGTGTATCGACAGTTATGATCTGGTTCCTACCCAAGGCCAGTAACACTAATAGGTGTGTGTACCTACCTACTTGTGACGATGATAATATAAATAATTATCTCTATATATTTCGAAAAAACGGATTGGTTTTTAATTCATAACATAATGTAGTCTGGTTCATGATAAATTGTTTTTTATTATCCTAGGTACAACTGGCATAAACCTCTAACACAGGCAATGTTTTGCCTAAAACCCACCGTAAGCGAATCTTGTTCTGCCATGCCTCCGATGTTGTAATTATAGTTTGATATACATAGCTTGATACGAGGACAGCTGCCATCGAGATAACGTGCATGAAGATTCATATTTTTTGACAGGCAAAATGTACGCAAGACAATGTCATACTTTATTGACAAAAGGGATGTTTATTGCGTCATAAATATCATGGATCAAATAATTTGTTTTAGTTAGTACGATTCCTGAGGCCTTATAAACCAAAAACTACAGAAGCAGACCTACCATCGTCTATTTAATATTCTCGTTTTATTTTATGTTTTAAGTCAAGATCAAACCGATTTTATTCAAAATATGATTTAAACGATGATCGATTTATTTTCAATATTATATATTATGTTAATCGGTTTTTTTTCAACACAACCCCACTCCTAGAAATGACACTGACATCTGTTGCGCGTATCAAGCTATGTTAAACAAATTATAGATTAAGTTTTATGTTTCTGAAATAAAATAATAAAATTTGTTTGCTCTTTTTTTATTTGGTTAGATTTGTTTCCGCCAGTTGTAAAGCGTAGTGTCGTGCTTATGGTAATAGCTCTTTTCTGTATTTTCCAGACCTCTAAAGACCTCTATTATAATAAATGATTATAATTACAGACAGAGACATCGTAAAATCGTTTTTCTGAGTTAAGATAAACATATGTAGGTAACATATTAGAAAGGGAATAATTATTTTCAACTAGTTTCTGCCAATTATTTTGTCTGTCAGGACTGGACTTGGACTTCAGAATTGGGTCCCACTTGGATAAAAAGTAGCATAAGTGTTATTCCAGACTAAAATCTGTCTCTGTGCCAAATTTTATCCAGATCAGTTCAGCCGTTTTGGGGTGAAAGATTAACAAACATCCATACATCTATACACACACACTTTCGCGTTTATAATATTAGTAAGGATAAATATATTTATTTTGTTTCTGAATAAATTTCTTGTGGGCCCAGATAGATATTCAAACCAACTCTAATTCAAATTCTTTGTGGCATCGATCTGTAATTTTAGCTAATAAATCAATATTGTGCCCGAATGATCATTTCCTTGGACCAAGCAGAGGTCGTTTTGGCTATTTCTCAGTGGACGTAATATTGAAGATCCTGTATGAGATCCCGCCGCCGTCGCCGTGGAAGGCCTATCTGATTTTTACCGAGTGAAATAAGATAGTAATTAATATTATGCTTGTACGGAACTCGTGAGCGCATTAACTTTCCGCCATTTTGTCCGGCCATCATAGATGGTTTGCTGTACCTAAAAATTTTGATTATCAAATTGAAATGTACTTACTTACCTAAAATAATTTGCTTACATTCTAAAAACCTTTTATAATTTTTTAAACTACTTATCTATGTAATTTCATTGATTTAATGTATTTTTTTTTCACATCCGATTGTCATAAATGAAACTGGCATGACAGGATCAACAGATCAACAGGATTTTGTTTTATCGTTTTATCGATCATTATGTGTCACTTTCTAGCGTCAGGCTTAGGCCGAAGTCATATCAATATTAAAAATGCATAACTTTTAAGAAAAAGTAAAACTGCCTTCAAAAACTTAAAAAAATAATGCTATGTGCGAAACAGTTTCGGAAGTAGGTATAGTCGGTGCCTTTGATTTAATCGAATCTTTTGATTTCGCCACCGACTTACGAAACTGTTTCGCACATAGCATTATTTCTTATGTTTTTAGGGCGGTTTTACTTTTTCTTAAAAGTTATTTTATTTCAACATTTTTAGTAGCGAGTAAAATTGTACGTATACCTAGGCGACGTTATCATTTACCCGGTCGTTACGTCGTACATTTTGTTCTAAATTTTGTGATCAGATCTTGACCAAATTTTTATGGGACCACCTCTGAAGTATGACCGCGGTCGAATTGTACCTTCACTAAAATAAAAAATTATAAGTAAAATAACACGTTTAAACGGTGAAGGAAAATATCGTGAGGAAAATTTACCGCAGAGATATTTCTCAACGGCGGCGCCTAGTGAGGATTGACAGACGTCACACTAGTTAGCGGCGCACTAGCTAGGGTTGCCCGATCTACAAATTTAAATCTAAGAATAACATTGAAAAATATGGAGGGAATCCTGTTCCCGAACATTATGCCTAATATCCTTCTCATTCTGAGAGGTCCCGTACTCAGCTATGGGACAATATATATAATGGGATGAAAAGAGTGCTTGAGATTATGATAATTCTTTAATGCCAGGTATTACAATCTGAAAAAAAAAACATATAAAATGCGTTGTCCTGAATGACTGACTGAAGGATCAAAGGCCTAAACCGCTGATCGTAGAGACCTGATACTTGGAGGGTGTGTTCTTTATACGACATAGGCATCCGATAAGAAAGGATTTTTGGAAATTGAAATCCAAAGGTGGTGAAAAGGGGGATGAAAATTTGTATGAATGTCCGTAATTTTTTAGCGGGTGATGTAAATATGTTGAATTAAAATAAAGTACAGAAATGTAATTATCCTACAAATTACAAATTCGTACAATAGTTTAAACCTCTGGCACCCGTGCTAAGATTAAACTTGTGTCATGGGTGTCAGGGTCCTCGCTTAGAATGACACAGAATAGGATTATAGGTAATTTCGAAGTGGAAATTGAATTTGACAATTGACATTGTACAATAAAATTTTAAAACTTTAGTTTAGTTTTTAGTTTTGACTGCCTCATTAGACTAGTGGCCCCAAGCGCGACTGCTACGCTAGACGTCTTGGTTTCGGTCCCCAGGTCGAACAAAGTGTTATTGGGTTTCTCTATGAAATTTTCCGTAGCAGTTCGGAGTCTGGATTTGTGCCCGTTTAATGGCAATAGACTCGCCCCCTATTACATGGGACCTAAACATACCGGCGAACTCTGGGTGTACATTAGTACGCCTCTGCCTAACCCTTCGGGAATACAGGCGTGATGGTATGTTACGTTACAGTATGTAAAGTTTTAAAAGTAAGGAAAACATGACTTAACTATTTGTGGAAGAAATTTTAAGCACTCTGCTTAATATGAATAAATTAGTTATGTTATTTCGTTTACATTTTGTAACGGTCAACGCCTTACGGGTACGTATGTAATAGATGCAGAGTATCTCAGTCATCTAAGGTTATTTGTCTACAAACTGGAACCAGCTCCCGATTTCATTTTGTTGACATTAATGACTGTTGTAAAACAAAACTTAAGAGGTTTATGGTGTTTACATAGACTATTATATTATTTGATTTAATTTTACTACATTTGGAGAACAGCGAAAACGTTGTATGTCTGCAGCCATAGTTAATTATGCTAATTAATTGATTTGCATTAAAACATTATGGAAATATTTATGGTTGCTAATTATTATTTTATCTATGTATTAATTTCTATATTATGTATACATATTCTTTTGTTGAAATCAAATGTATTTATTTATTTATTGGGTCTCCAACAAGGAATACATTAAATATTCAAATAAATTAATTATTATCTTAGTATTATGTAAATATGTTTCCCTAATTACAGGAGACCACATCATGCATAAGTTTTTGGTATTATAATGTAAAAGCCACTTCTAGAAAAACAGATTGAAATAAATAAAAAAAATGTTATTGCGTCTCGTATCATCCCAGTAGTCAAAACATTTTGAGAGCTAAATAATAAGTATAGATCTATAAGTAGGAAACTGCTTCATTAGCCTAGTGGTTCTGAGCACAACTGCTACGCTAGAGGTCCTGGGTCCGATTCCCACGTCGAGCAAAGTGTTATAGGGATTTTCTTATGAAATTCTCAGTAACAGCTCGGAGTTTCAGATTTGTGCTTGGTTAATGAAAATACGCACCCTGTTACATGGGACCTAAACATACCGGCGAAGGGTGGTTGTACATTAGTACGCCTCTGCCTACCCTTTCGGGGAATACAGGCGTGATGGTATGTTACTATACCTAAGTAGGTACTAATGTCGCAGTGTCTACGAGTCCCATATAGTCCTGACCATAAGGTAAGGGAAAGCGAGTGCGTCTTTTAGTCGGTACAGGTTCAAATAATTTTATTAAGGGTCCGGACGCTGAATGACCCATACAAAGTAATACCAAAATAAATCAAACATAATTTAACCAAATTGTATTATTATTCGGATTCGGATACCGTTTATCTAGGTCCCTACTCTACCATCTCGTCTATGACTACTTCACTAGATATATACTATCGGAAAACCAGTTAAAACTTTTTTAAAGTTATCACCAATTACATTCACTCACAATATTATTTCCAGAGAAGTATTTTGCACGAAATGGCAGGATAGGAACCTAGATTAATGGTATCCTAATCCGAATAATAACACAATTTGATTAAATTCTGTTAGAAATAAGATTTTTGTTGGTATTACGTTTGTACGGGCAATTAGGTCTGCCGGACCCTAAATGGCACTAGCTCTAAGGTGTTGCAGCGCAAGTATTGCAATATTACTTAAGGAGGATCGTTCACCTGAGCCCGCGAAATTCAAATTTCAAGTGATTTTTCGCAGTTTGTAGGTCTATAAAAAGTTCTAGATATAAGGCAGTTGTAATTGCAACATTAACTATACAAAATTCACAACTGAGAACTAAAACCTTTACTTATAAATCCTTATCAAGCCAAAAACTTGGCGCAATCTGTGTAATTGGTCAAAATTGACATTTTACACTACTTTTAGCTACAATAATGATTTTTAAGCAATGGTTTTTGATAAAAATTGTGAATTTTGTATAGTTAATGTCGCAATTACCATTTCCATGAATGCAGAACTTATTATAGAACTGCAAACTGCGAAAAACCACTCGAAATTTGAATTTGGCGGGCTCAGGTGAACGATCCGCCTTAATGGACTCTTCAAGTTCATTATGTCTTTAAGCGATAGATGGCTGTCAATGCCCCCAGTAATGGGCCAAAGGAAGAGCAGTATTTAGTTGGTACTAGTCAGACATATCTAGGCGTCGCCCTACCCCAGGTGGCAGATAATCCATAAAAGAGATGCATCTAAACAAAGTACTTAATATTATTTGTAAAAAGTAAGTATTTTAAACCATTGAAATATTGTATTAATCTTCAAGATTAAGGTCATGCGGATAAATAAATGAATGCAAATTATTTTTGGCATATCATTTTACCACCATCGCAGAGGAGAAAGGAAAACGCTGATCCGTTGCTAGTCAACCCACACAAATTATAACCGACTACCTGTAGTTTTCGTGATTGATTAAGGTTTACTATAGTCACGACTAGACAGAATACGATGGCAATGTTGATAAATATTCCTTATTTATTTTGCCATGGTGTGCAATTTTTCTTGGTTGTGTATCGACTATATACGAGTATAGAGTTAGTTTGAAATTTTGAATTCTGTTACCATGGATCGAATAAAACATTTAATAAATATAATACTGACTGCCTCATTAGTCTAGTGGTCCCAAGAGCGACTGCTACACTAGGGGTCCTGGGTTCGGTCCCCAAGTCAAGCAATTTGTTATTGGGTTTTTCTATGAAATTCTTAGTAGCAGCTCGGAGTCTGGATTTGTTCCCGGTTATTGGCTATAGGCTCGCCCCCTATAACATGAACCCAAACATACCAGCGAAATGTGTGTGTACATTAAGTATCCCTCTGCTTAATCCTTCGGAGAATACAGGCGTGATGGTATGTTATGTTAAATATAATAAGATTTAATACTTTGATAAAACCAAATACAAATAAGATAGATAAGCTTTAGTTTTCATTTTATTGGTGTGTGTGAATATACACGCTTAAGTCGACCTAAATCCTACCCTAACATTTAGGGACTACTTATTGGGGAATAATCATATCAAAGTTGATAAGACGGTTAAAATAGGAGTAGGTACTTAGATATTATTCTCTGTTACTCACTATCAAATCATAATAATATTTTATTTGCGTAAATAAGGTACTCATGTGTTGGTATGAGCTCTGATTAGCTCGACTAAGTTCAATATATTAATTATCTACTAGCTTTTGCCCGCGACTTCGTCTACGTAGAATTAGTAGCTACCTATTTATCAAAAAGTAGGAATCAATAATGCAGGAACATTCTTTATGTCTTACCAAAAGTATAAATTATGCGTTTTGTATCCTTTTCTTACTTGTCAAATGATTGATTCGCCATACAAACTTTAACCCCATGTTCACCCTCTCAGGGATGATTTTCGGAATAAAAACTATTTTATGTCCTTCCCAGGGTCTCAAACTAGGTATCTATACACGAAATTTCTACGATTTTTGTTTTTCATACGAAAAATCTAGTTCTGTAGTAGGCACCTACGTAGACATATTTAATTAAAGAGTATATTCCAATAAAAAAATAAGTCATTTAAAACTAAAATATGACATCTGAAGCTTAGTCAATAATTAAGGCCATTTCGCGGTCAATAGCATTATTTTAAACAATAATTTCAAATATGAACGGATAAAATCAATAGAACCACAAAAATCGGATCGTATAAATTATGCAAAACTTGGCAACATTTCGGACCATTTAGTAGGTAATATGTAAGCAAATATTTGATATAGCTTTTTTATTAATTTAGGCTCATTGATTTAATCGTGTTGATAATGCTAATTATGTTTGCTACATGACCATCTTATTTAACACTATCAATAATGAGAGCAATATACTAAGTAGAAAAGCTTTTCCCTCCATCAAAGGGAAATTGATTGTAGATATTGTATTCAACACAAATATTATCACAATTTTCTACAAACGCTACATCTGTTTGATACTTATATTTTTACTTTTTAACAATTGCAAAATCTACATTATTATTCTTGTGTGCCGGGGTCCTTATTGCTGTATTTTGAAATGTTTGGATATTTTTTATCACTAAGTTTTTACGGATTCGATGTTATTTGTCGCCATTTTTTTGTCACCTACACGTGTTTACAGCACAATATTTGTCAATTTTCTTTTGGTGGGGACCCAGCTTTACACTATTTTAGCGTGTTTACCAACTAATCTTTAAATAAAAAATACATTAACATTAACATCTTATTAGGAATTATCAACTCCACTGACTTTATCTGATAAAGTAGTTGATCGTAGCTATTAACTCGTCAACAACGCTATCTGCATAGAAATATCTTCTATATATTTGTGGGTTAAACGAACTTAGTCTCTAAAAAGATTATATTAATAAATATAGAACCAACTTAGCGTCGCCTACACATTTACAAAGATACACGCAGATAATAAGACATTTTTCGATATTTCCAGATCTAAACAAATTCTGTCAGTGAGAATAATATGAGCAATAATGTCATTTAGGTTGGCATCACCATTAATCAGATATAAAGGATTTTATGGCGCTATTGAGATCATAAAATATTATGGGTTCGTTAATTGCGGAAAAGAATCAGATTTTAAATGTATGCCTATTAACGTTTAGGCGAGAAGACGGCTATGGGAAATACAGGGCCCAACTCCGGTGTAATTTGTTCTTCCACAGGAATATGGACCATTCGTACGAGATCCCAGGGGCTAAAATCATCACGTCATCGTCATTCAAATCGAACTCAGTACCGTCAGCACAGCAGACGCGCTGGCGACCGCTGGACCACTGAAGAAGAAAGAATCACCTACAACATACCTACTACAATCAACATAAATCAACCAACAAACATCGTCTTTCCTTTAAACTTCTTTGGTATTTGAAAGTTTCTGCTTTTATATCCTTACATGTGATATATTAATTATTTCTTAATTAATAGACAGGTAGGTACGTTGAATTATAATATCTTGTCAAGCTCAGCATCGACTTTCTTTCCGGTGTCAAATTTCACGATTCGCAAAATAATAATTATGTTTATAAGCTTTTCTAAATAAGCAGTTAATGACACTATTAAAATAAGATATGTTCGTAACCTTATTAAAGGAGCGAAATCGTAAAAACTATGAAAAAATATTAATGGATAAAACCCGATAATCTGGACTTACACATAAATAAAGTTTTTTAGTGTTTTATGGATAAGATAACACAACATAATTGTATACAAATAATATAAATTTGGGTATACATAGATAAATACCATCACGCCTTATTCCGCGAAGGGTTAAGCAGAGGCATACTAATGTACACACATAGTTCGCCAGTATGTTTAGGTCTCATGTAATAGGGGGCAAGCCTATTGCCATTAATCGGGCACAAATACCAAACCGAACTGCTGCTGAGAATTTCATAGAAAAACCGTAAAACACTGCTCGAACTGTGTATTGAACCCAGGACCTCATGCGTATCTACCAGTCCCATTCAGAACCACTAGGCTAATGAGGCAGTTAACAACTTGAAGTAAAGCTAGTTAAAATATTGAAAACTGAAGCTTCCAACCCTTGATCGACCCAGATGTTGTGGCGGTTATGCCTTAGGCCACCTAAGGCACAGGTAAGGTAAGGTATCCAGGTTAACATGCTCTTGATGGGAATACCCAGATCATGTGTTCTTGGTCCGAAAAGCAGTGTTCGTACTCGTATTATCGATTTTCCGAACAACGGTCAAGTTTTATTTTTAATGGGATATGAGGGCAAACGAGCAGACGGATCGCCTGATGGTAAGGGATTACCGCCGCCCATGGACACCCGCAACACCAGAGGAGTCACGAGTGCGTTGCCGACCTTTTAAAAGGGCATTGGGCCTCCGGTAACCTCACTCACTCGGCGAAACACATCGTAAGCGTTGTTTAACGCCGGTTTTCTGTGAGGCCGTGGTATAACTCCGGTCGAGCCGGCCCATTCGTGCCAAAGCATGGCTCTCCCACGTAAAAAAGTGTCGGTAGTTGGAAGGTAAGAACGGAATTGTTTTTATTTGGGACTTTTAACATTGAGATTTTAATAATTTGAATTCGTATCATATTTTTTAGGTGTAATCAAGATTTTAAACTCGGCATTTTGATATTATTCGTTATTGTAATAGTTATACGTTCTTTCATGTAGGACTAGTTGTCCGCAGTTTCACTCACGTCCCAAAAAGATTAACATACCTACTATAAGTTCGATACTAGGCGGAATATCAAGATGAAACATGCACCAGATTTTAAGTTAGACCTCTAGCAATACATCGGTGAAGACTGCATTCAATTCCATGCAGTAGTTTTTGCGTAATGCGCGTTCAAACATACAGACAGACAGAATTCTAAACATTTTTATTTTGGCTTCTGCTGCTCTAATAAAGACCGCCCATATTAGTTTTTCTTTACTATCTATAATGTACAAACATCGGCCTGTTACAGTTTTATTATAGGTAGTAGGCCGTACCTATAGATTTAGGATAAATCGGATTTGTTACATATTTGAAAGGAATTAGAAATTACGACTATCGGAATCACGTTTTATTTATGCAGGGTACCCGTTCTTGATGTGTAAGGTTACATTTGACATCATTCCTTGGATGTCTTGCCTCTACTGTGAAGCCTTCGAATATCGTACAGCTGTATTTTTAATTTAGGTAAGTAGGTATCTAAATCGCACATGAATTACTGTATTGAAAAAACACAAGCTTACTTCCTTAAGGTTTAGGTAGGCAGCAACATTAAGACAGAAGCTAGACAGAAACCGTGATATTAAGTATGTGTTATCCACTAGGTGTCATACGAATTGAATTTTATATATAGATAATACAACATATTTTAGTCATGAACATGATTTTGGTAGGTAGTTGTTTTAATTCGGAACATCCTGTATTGCAATTTCACTGCGACATCTATGAATCTTGTCTAGTTAGCTAGGTTGTCAACTCTTATCAAAACTTTCCCTGTCACCTGGCGATTATACACTTATTTATTTTGCTTATGCTGATTAATTTCTAAGAGCTATAAGTAATTGTGGCAATAATAGAAGAATTATCGCAGGTAATCAAAATTTTGATGAGATCACACGTAATTTAAAACTGGTTTTTCGGAATTCGTCGTGTTATTTGAAATATTGAACTCTGAAGTTCTTGAACTCTTGATAGATGTGAAGGAAGTCAGGCCTCGAAAGTCCTAATCGGATGTTATATCTTGTATGTCATACCTCGGATGCCATAGCCTTTGGATGCTATGCCATGGATGTTGGGGGACATTCATTTGATATTAATGAATTTTAAAAAAGATTCAAGTTAGAATCGACTAATACTTATGGGTCGCCGCATATTTTTTTAATGAATTTTAAATGTGTAAGTATATCCGATACTTACTGCAAAATCAATGCGACAACTGCGTCTTGTATAGTTAGCTAGGTTGTCAACTCTCATCTAAAACTTTCCCTGTCACCAAGCGGTTGTACATTTATTTAATTTCTTATGCTAATGAATTTCTAAAAGCTATATTTCTATAAACAAAAGGTAAGTAGGTATATTTTATCTCGAAAAAAATAGCAAAAAATACATAGAGCAATGAACGGTTACAGTTGAAAAAGATTGATTATTCCGTTACGCGGGCCGGTTAGTTACATTACGTATTAAACGGTGTAGTTTGCAGTTACGATTAGTCACTATAAGTGCCTACTTAGCTCAATAGATTATACGTTTTTTTACTGTACGGTTTAGCTAAGCCGCGTGATCATCTTGGAGCGTTTTAATGTTAAATTTACGTACTTAAATCGATGAAGATTGGGTGTTAAGAGTAGCCAATTATTGTATATAGTATGTCATTTGTTTCAATTCTCTTTATCCGAAGGATTCCGTATCGATTATTACGTCATCGATGAAAGGGAACCATGTTTCTCAAAGACATGCGAATTATTTATTACTCGTCAATTATCCATAATTCATATCTATCGTCAGAAATATAAAATTGAATTGAAAATTACTTGATGAATCCTTGTTAGTTGACAAGGAACAGCCGGGCGTTCGACGGTCATCATCATCAGTACCTAAAATAACATTCAGCCTCTGTTCTAAAGTTCTAACGCTACTCTGTAAATATGTAAATAATACCTTAGAATATCAAAATTCGTATACGTCAAATCGTGACATCAATTAATT
Organism: Acronicta aceris; assembly: GCA_910591435.1. Lineage (NCBI taxonomy): Eukaryota > Metazoa > Arthropoda > Insecta > Lepidoptera > Noctuidae > Acronicta > Acronicta aceris. The sequence goes on along the minus strand of OU342758.1, from coordinate 15,920,131 downwards.
ACTGTCTCGGTCTCGAATCAGGGTCCAGTATTGAGATCGTTTATCGAGTCCGTTCGTGTACCGGTTGTACACCGCACTACTTTGCCTTGAACTTGATTTATGGGTGTAATCGATTTAGCAAAAAAATCAATTCGTAAAATAATTGCGAAAGTAAGCGATAGTTGATTATTTGATGAGACTGGAGAGTTTATTTATAGGTAAGTTTTAGTAATTTTGGGTATAAAACTAGTAGATAATGCGGGTAATAAAATATGCCGTTGGTTTTCGATGACAGCTGTCAATTTCTAATAGGTGTGGTAAGTCACGAATGATGTCATTAGGTCGTAGGTCAAGGATTATTTTTTATGCTCGAAGAATTTAATTGATATAAAAAAACCTACCTAATTATTTATTTATGAAAGTTCTAAGTCTTAACGTATATAATGTTATAGGTACCTATTTAGGAATCGACTATTCCTTTTTTGAGCTCGGCTTGTCTTGTAAAATATTCCATGATTATAGGTTAAGTTAGGTTAAGTATCTATTTATAGATTAATTAAATTAAGTATTACACTGATCTACAAAATTTATCTTCTTTGTGCCCATTAAATAAATACTATATTTTTATATAGGTATAATAATATGAATTTGGGGTCACTGAATACGAAAATGTATGTAGTTTTTTATTAGTTCTTATTTTAATTTCTATTTTTACCTTTAAGTAAGATACCAAATAACCTAAAAACTATTATCTTTTAAAAACTTGTTTCATTTTTAACTTTTTACACAAATTGAGAATTTAGAAATATCAACAAAATATTTACATTCCATGGACCCTGGACCCTTTTTATTGACGTCATGTCTTGGTGGAATGATTCACCATGTTCATTTCTTACGTAATCGCCAATCTAGGAAAAAATTAAAATGAGAGTGAAGAACATGACTTCTAGGCACATATTGGAACCAGAAAGTACCTATCTACTTATCAGCAACTTTCGCTGAAGACACGAGCTCAATATGACTTAGACCTGAATGATCCTAAACGACTCCTATGCTTTGTTTTCAAAGCTAAAGTAAAACTCATTCAAACTACTATTTTCCTTCTGAATCTCTTTTAAGAGTAATTATTTAAGATTTTTCACCAAAAATGTAAAAAACCCTAACATATCTTCAAGATTTAAATGATATATAAAATACAGTACGTAATAAGCAAAATAAACGAATAGGTAGGTACCTACGTACTTATGTAAAAACCAAATTTACGGGGGAAACCAAATTTATCAACTCACTCACCTACTTTATTAAATACTAGCTTCCGCCAGCGGCTACGCCCGCTTTATCAACGACCCATGTCACTTCCCAGAACAAAATAATCAAATAATTTTCCCGTTTTTGCAACATTTTTTAATTGTGCTCCGCTCCTATTGATCGTAGCGTGATGAAAAGTATACTATAACCTGCTCAGGAGTATGAAGAACAATTGTACCAAGTTTCGTTGAAATCCGTCGAGTAGTTTTTGTTTCTATAACGAACATACAGACAGACAGACAAAAATTTTACTGATTGCATTTTTGGCGTCAGTATCGATCACTAATCACCCGCTGATAGTTATTTTGGAAATATATTTCATGTACAGAATTGACCTCTCTATAGATTTATTATAAGGATAGATGGCATAAATGAAAAATGTTAGGTAACTATTACTATATACTACTCGTATAGGTAATTTAAGTTCTATCTATTAAGTTCTAATTAACTTCTATACTTATTTAGTTTCAGCGAATCAAATGCTACAGTAGTAGGTAGGTTTTTGATTTATGAAAGTAATGGCCAATGGGTAATTTTTTCATGTCGATCAGTGATCATTTACGAAATAATTACCTATTGAAGTAACATTAGATTAACGACAGTAGATGTGTCAGTCTAAATTAAGTAATTTATTTCCCACAGATGGCGCGATATGTGCAGCTTTTACAAGAACTTGTCTCAATTATTATTTTAGTTGACAGGAGTTATAATATACTGATTGGGTTTTGAGCGAAATTAATGTTAGAGCTAGGTTTATGTTGATCTTATCAATATTTGCTTATTTATGACTACAACGTTTTATTCAGGTTTTACAATTTCGCAAAATTCACAATGATATCATAATTTAGACAATAATGACACTGTGAAGTTAAATAAAAACTGATATTAATGCAACTGCAACATAATATAGTTTTTCTTAAAGTTAAGATGGTTGTTTTTTTTTTTAACTAACATAATTCACTTCAAAAAAACACAAAAAGTATTTGACAGCGGTGGGATTCGAACCCACGCCCTTTCGGACTGGTGCCTAAAACCAGCGCCTTAGACCACTCGGCCACGCTGCCGTTACGAGTGATGTTTAAAATTATCAATTGATATATGAGACAAGGGTAGAGTGACATCAATGACCTTGATTAATTGCGTCACGAGTTCATTGTTCTATTTTAAGTACTTTTGCGTATGGCCAATTTACGCAGAATGGCAATATGAGGTCTCTTATAATGGTATTAGGAATTGGAAGCTATTGATACAAAATTAGTCTGTAGTTTTTCAGTTTAGTTTTAAGAAGTAGGAATGCTAATCAGTGCAGTGCCAAATCTATTTCAAGATTATGAACTACCTACGTGGAACTAATTGCTAGGTAGTAGGTAGTAGTAGTAAGTATTTCTATATTTCCTGTACCAACTTTGCATTACGAGTTATGTTTAGACCACGAATTAAACATTGACTAGACAGGATTTGTGTTATTTCATTCTTAAATTTAGCGTTGTTAGCGCCATCTGTTACGTAGGCGATGAACTTGATGACCTCCGAGTCATATTCTGACCGAGCGACGGTTCTCGAATACTTAGTACTATTTGAATAACTCATGATAGCTCCTACAAGCTATAGCGTTCAGTAGAGTATAGTAACAATAGCAAAAGCGCTCTGTACAAAGTTTTAGTGAACGATATTAGTGTCTCTGGCTAAACTGTCAAGTTGTACATGCATCAAAGCAGACGCTAATCTATATGTAGGTAGTACACACAAACTAATGAGAAACTATATATAATGTGGGTACTTATATTGTACACACGGCCACACATTGGGGTACCTATACCTACTATTACTAAAATTCAGTAACATAAAAAGGTAACCTCTCATTGTCTTAACCCCGAGACTTGCCTTAAATTCGTATAGTGGTGATCGTAACCGCGACTGCTAGGCTAAAGGTAGCAGCCGAAAGGGCGAGCAGTATGATTGGGTTCTTCTATGAAATTCTCAGTAGCAGCTCCGAGTTTGGATTTGTCTCTACATGAGACCAAAATATACCGGGGATCTGTGACTGGCTATACATTAGTAGGTATACGTCTGCCTATCCCTTCAAGGAATACGGGCATGATGGTATGTTAAGTCTCATTGTAAGGAAAGCCAACGAGGTCAGCTTACACCGGAATTCAATAGTAGTTTGCACCTTTGCAAAACGCTGTCACAATTTTTAAAGATTTATTAAAATAAATTCTCTCGACGTTCTCTGTGTATTTTCTTGTCAGCGTCAACGTCAATGTCATTGTGTAGCCGTATATAGTCTTTGACCGTGTGTACTAAAGTCAATTCCATTCCAATCAAAACTGAAAACTTCGTAAACAAATCATCACTCAACATAAAATCGTCGATTTCAGACTGATTTCGTTATCACTTCAATACATTCTGATGTCGGAATCTTCGTAAATACTGTCACTTTCATATTTAACTCTTTTTTTATTGCAATTTTTACTGAAATATGTAAAAATCATCGAATTTAGAAATTTTGTATTAGTTTGACAGATTTTTGTTCTAAATGAACCGACCAGTACCGACACTAAATCTACCTATAGGTTCTGTATAGGTTGTTAATAATTAGGTTTACGATTCAAGTTCAAGTTCAAGTTCAAATGTTTTTATTTCAAATAAGCTTTAACAAGCGTTTATGAAACGTTATGATTCTAGTTGCTCGGTTCCAAAAGGTTGATCCTATGGAGAAGAATCCGGCAAGAAACTCCATGGACACTTTTAAAATAAATGGTGTTACAATCTTATGTAAGCATACCTACTTCTTAGCTATCTAATTATTCATTTCATCAAAATTGAGATAGGTACAATCTATCTATCTATACAACCTATACAGAAGCTATATAGATTTAGTAACGATATTATTACCTATTTAACCAATATTTTTTCCATGAATTGCATTGAACATCTAGAAGGAAGAACATAAAAATAAATCGGGCGTGGGAAATTAATAAAAACACAAAGTTGTTCATAATATCCTGTATATTTACCTAAGTGTAAAGGAGAATTATTTACAAGGTGGACATCGATAATTATGTATATGCTTATCCTAACCTAACTCCTTACGTTACAAGTTACAAAACATGAGATTTTAAAACAACAAAAATGAAAGCATAGAATAATAAAAGCATGGTAGAATAGATTTTAAACGCCATAAACATTTGATTAGCCTCTTTTTTTATTAAAAACCAAAATGAAGATAATAAAAAAAATATTTAAACTTACACTTATTATACATAATTTATACTTTTTTAGCCAATTATTAGACAAATAGGTAGCATGAATTCCAGCTGATAAGTTCGTTTTAAGAAAGGGATAATTAAATATTAAGATAATCAATTTCATTTGACATCTACAAATTAAATAATTAATATAACAGATTATATAATGTATTGTAAACATCTTAGGATTATAGTGTACATTTCAGCACCTTTTATTTATACGGTTACACATTAAAGCGTTTTGCTCTTTAGTTTATTTAGGCGATTGAGAAAAAAAAATTACTTTAAATACATTTTTAAACAGAACTGACACAAACCTTTTTTAAATTGAAAGTTTTTGTCTAAAAATAAATAAGTATATACTAATGTACCTTAGGTAGAGAATCCGAGTTGATAAATGATTATTTCACAAAAAAGTCAAGATAAACATTATCGTTAGTTCATAATTATAAATAAATTTAATATTTTATTAAAATAATTGCATTTCAACGCTTTCGATGTCAAAACAAATTAGTCTTAACAATACGATCGTTGCGTTCATATCAATAAAAAATACATAATGATTACTATGTATTTATGCCATTTTTACGACACGTATAATTTCAAATATTGTTCATAGGGGAAAATAAGACTGAACGCAACACAATTCTTTATTGACAAGAACCCATTTTAAAACACTCGGCTTGGACTCACAAGTAGTATTTTTAGTTCTTCAGATAGATGGTGCTGCCAACTTCACAATTATTGAGATATTGTAGACATATTAACTATTGTGACAATGAATGTAAAGTTACTCTGTGGATACAGAGTAGCTACTGCCGGACGACAAAAGTTCTCCGCCGAAATCCGGGTGCGTTTTTATGTTAGTTAATTGTATATTTTGTCAAATGCAAATTATATATATTTTACTGAATGCTTTAAAAGCAACTAATGATTATTCTAAAACCGAACTGCAACAAAAGTAATAGTATAAACTAGATATATTTGGTTATACTATAATATTACCGTATAAATTACTCAGTTTTAACTTCTAGAAGAATTTACAATTACAATGTACAAATTTCTTACACTAATGAGCGGTTAGCTCTCTACTGCTTAAAAATGTACCAATCCGATAGGAATGTATTTGGATATTTTTTTTTTTAGATTTTTCGAGAAGTGAACTGCGATTTTGTTCTCGAGTATAAAATTTTAGAGCCATGATGGAAGCACCGTTCTGAGCGAATAGTATGTACTTCTTTAAGGCCAATTTTTCAGGATTTTCTACAAAATAGTAATAGTAATTAAAAATGTAATGAAACGACGTTATTACAATGATAGTCTTATAACGATAACTTATCGTTTTGGATAAAAAAATGTAATCTGGAAAATTCGGCCCTAAATTAAATTAGATTTTTGAAGAAAGCTCTACGTTTAGCTTTCTGCAGTTCTGCGCCAAAATATGGATTATAATAATCATATTAGCTTACTTCAATAGATATTGAAATGCACTATCTTTATTTTTACTTTTCGGTAGGATTAAATATTTTCCAATATGCACAAACCAGTTCCGTTCTGAAGACACGACGTTTGTCGACTTATCAACCAATAAAAAAAACATATATTGAAAATATTATTACTGTCGACTGGATGTCGACAAAACCACCCCGTCTGCGGCTGCTAGCAGGCGGATAATTATTGGCTGAATTATGATTAAAATTACGTTATATTATTACGTCATAGGAGTCGTGCAGTTCAAATCTAGAAAAATCTATAACGAGAGTGTTGCCACATTAAATATAAAGTTACTAATGAAATGTTTGAATTTTGACTTTTATATTTATACACTCAATGGTTCACTTATATCCAGAAGCGTATCTACACGTATGGATAATCAAATAATTCATTGGATTATCGGAAAAATACAGTTTGCTATCAACAATCATCTTCGTTAACTACAGTGATCAATTAGATTCTATTAAAATAAATTAATTGACACAATGTGTTACCTAAATTAAATTAATTAAATAACACTGGCGTTAAGTTGCGTTTACGTTAGTAAATTTTGCGTTGTGTGACACAAGTACAGAAGATATAGAAAATACACACCTCGTAAAATTTTTTCGTGTGTCTACATTGTGATATGAACACTGTAATTTTTTCTGTATGTCCACAGTCGGACGTATTTTGAGGAAACAAACGTTATTTTAAAATAACTTAAACACCAGATAAGTTTCACTTAAATAAACGCATAATTTACTAATGTAGAAGAACCTTTACAGACGAATTGGGAAATCGAAGATGGCACTCAAGCAAATACGAAGTAAAAAATCGTTGCACAACCTATTTTCAGAAATTACAATCAAATAATGAGATTAACATATCTAAAACTAGATTAAAAACATCTAAATAATAGAGATACGTCAATTCCTAAAATTATAAACCCCAAAAAGTGACAACAAAAAATCTTAAATAAAATTACAAAATAAAACTCAATTGTAATTGCTACGTCGACATAATTATACAGCAAATATTAAAAAAACATCATCGAAAAGGTAGTGAAAATTCATACAATATTTTGTTCGGTCAAAAATAAAAATTTCGATGACAAACTGAAAGCAAAAATATTACAAAATCTACTTATTTTTAGAGAGTTCGATCTAGATACATACACACATACATAATTATATTACACATAATAGTCAAAGATATGGACGTGTCCACAAATTATTATCGAGACTTTATAGTCAACGCGAAGAGAATTGGCAATATACAGTTGAAGAAAAGCGGATGGCACAAAATTCTTTTTTTTTTTACAGATAACATACAAGATCGATCATTCAGAACAATACATGCGAACCACATTGGTCTTTCATAGAGACATCAACATCGAAACCTCTGATAAACACCATTTAAAATCATCACACAAATGATTAAAAAACTTGGTCTCAAAGATGATAATTTAATATTTTTAATTTCTAAACATACTGTCTTGTCGTTAAGACAATATTCTCCATTTTGTACCTGGCTTGTACATCACTGTACAATCCGTACATGAAAATTGTATCCATGTCAAACATTTATAAAACAATAAATAATTTCATCGATCGATAATTTTGAAATAAATCACAGAACAATTTTAGCCACGTTAATAATTTTTTTTTTATATATTTCCCGCGCTAGTTTCGGGGTATGGTGTGTATCTGTCAAAATTTAAAAATGGAATAGCTGACCGTTCGGCGGCTGTTGTCCGGTCAGTCTACGCGTAATCGCAGACTAGTAAATACGTGGCATTGGTTGCTCTGTGTCGTCTCACGCGTAGAACTCGCGGTTATTGTGCCCCTTCCCGTACGATGCTGCAGCGGGGCTTCTCTTTGGTTCATCGAGCGCATACGAACCCTCGTCCTTCTTGCGCATACGATACACAATGAACATCACCACCAAGATTGCACATAGAAGCCCTACTACTGCGCCGCCAATCACGGCTGAAAAGAGAAATAAGAATAAATTAATTAGGGACCCAAGATTAAACGGTTAAAATTAAATACTAGTGTAATAATCAAAATGGTTGAGACTGGCACAGGAGCGTCGACGTTACTCCTGCTCTAAAATTCTGGCAGATATTTGGGTCATACAAATAGTGACTTCTCTGACTCTGTCCTTACGGATTGAGGAGCCATTTTTGACATTTAAACGCGGAGAGCTAGTGAGCTCTATTTAGAAGCAAATTAGCCAATTTTGTCGCCTTCGTGTTACAAGTCTTCAAAGTCATCAAGTTACAAGTAGCTAAAAATGGCTTCTCAATTTAAACAACGACAGACATTCAAAGACAATCACAATATTTTTTAAGCTGATAGATGCAAACATATACAGACCGGCAAGGATGCCTGGTTGGGCAAAGAAGCTGGTGGCGCGATCCTCGGGTTTGGCGTTCATGATGACGACCTTGTCGGGTGCCCGCGACTCCTGGTTCACGTTGCTGTCTGAAGGCTCCTGATCCTGAAACGTTATAGCACTTCGTTATACAATTTGAATGAGGAATTGGTTTACCTACACCAGTTAGCGTAGCCTACATTTCTGTCTACGTCGCAGGTAAGACTGGATTAAGTTATGGAGGTCTCTAGGTACCTACATAAGGTGACTCTTAAGGTACCTACCTACGTATTACGTTTTCTACCGTTTCGTTTTTCGTTTCGTTTCGTCCCGAAGACAGTTGCCCTGGTTGTAGATCGCGTTTATCTCCAAAATAACTAAATGCCTACCTACCAATCCTTCTTAAGAGTTGGAGCCCGATCCAATCATGCCAACGGTGGATTTTACTTGATCTACGTTGATCCGTGTAAATATTTGGATCAACAGCCGACCTTGTGACCAAGTTTAATTATATGCATGATTATAACTTTAATTATACTTCTTAATATTTTATGTGTTAAATCCCTGAAGCGAACAACAAACAAATAACAACAGTGCGCCAAAAAAAAGAATTAATGTACTCAGTTTGTGATAAAAATTCCCGCCATTTATTGCATCAAATCAGAAACCATTTCAATTCCGGTTTTTAACCGGGATTTTTTTATCAGCATAAACCCAGTTACGTTTTTTACCAATATTACAAAGCTTACCAAAACCCACAATATGAAAGAAATTTTAATTGATGACATTAATGATCCTGATATAAAATTTACAATATTTTAAAGAAGATAATAAGAAATTATTTATATTTAAAAAAAAAAAACATTTTAAAATTAATTTATTTTAATAATATTGAATTGAAATATGTACCTACTTATTAAGGGTTCATTCAGTACATATTCAAGGGTTAACGTTTGAATTTACTTTACACAGTGAAAGCTTAGTAATATATATGACTATTGAAGACGTATAACTTGACAGAAGTTGTATGTCCCGAGTACGAATCCAAGGCATGCACTACTGAATTTGATCACTGTAAGAAAACATCGAGGGAGAACAGATGTGCTGGGGGCTAATAACGCCAAATTGAGCAATTCTTTAGAATTAATTCATAATTTACGAGTACATCACAATTTTTTTCATATAATTTATCTGAAGGGCCCTTTGTACCCCTGCCAGTTTCCTCACGATGTTTTTTATCCCAGCTCTCCAAATAAACAATAGGGTTATCACAGCTTCTAAGCTATAGTTAGTCAAAATATTAAAACAGTATACGTACGACTGGTGGCACGACGTCCTCGCTGGAGATGCTGATGTCCGTCTGATCTGGGCGCGAGGGTTGCTCCTCCCCCGCGCCTCGCCCGTCCTCCGAGGTGCCTTCCCCTGGTCTGTTCCTCGTAGTGGCTGAAATGGCACGACATTTGAAATTAGTTCACACGTATTATTTTATAGTATTTTGGAATGTTCCGACAGCGTTCTTGTGTATGCCCTAATTAATTAAAAAAATATGAGGTATTAGTAAAAATATTTTTGTTCTTTATTGAAGTAGTTGGGTCTGTTATTTATTGATGCATCCGACACGTTGAGGTTTGACATTTTTCAATTAGCTCTTACATTGCAGCCTTGTCTTGCAACACCGCTAAGACAAGCAAAATGTCAATTACAAGATACTCAGGATACAGGTATAAGTATTTGTTTATAACGAGGTTAGTAGGAACTATGATTCTGATGCAATTATATGGAATCGATGTTAACCATGACTTCAGCAGGTAAATGTTGCCATTATTTGAACTCATGCGAACCAATTAATTAGAATAACCTAGATTTACTTAAATTTATTATTATTAGGTTTACTTTAATTTATCTAAACAGATATTTACAAAATCTGAATGTGACGAAGACTATTAGACGACTATTTCACTAATATTTTTATTCAAATAGACCGTAAGGGATTATGATGAGGAAATTTTGAGCCTTCGAAGGAGGCTAAAGGATTACAAAGATTAGATGGGTCCCAAGATTACGTAAGACATATTTGTAATGCCCTAGAAATGGGAGAATTTCGACTTATTTGTAGATCGCTTAAACAAAAGCCAAATAGGATTAACATCAAAAGACAAAGGAATGGAGAGGGATAATACATGATACGGAACAAATGAACAACATGATGAACAAAAGCGTAGAAAGAATTAAAAGTAAACTTCTAATAAAATACCAAAATGACCAATGATATGGACAATATCGCTAAGCTAATGGATTCATGAGATGAACTAATTTCAGGGCTATATTACCTTCCACATGCTAACTAATACTTTATAAGGAACGCCATACAATGGTTTCTAATGGCTGCTTGATGGAAACGAAGTCATGCGATAGATAAGAAAAAATAATTGGCAGTAATTTTTATAAATAGAAGTATAAAAACTACGAAAAACTTACCGAAATCCTGGGATGGTTATAAATGTTAGGCATATATTCTGATTTAATTAATATTTTATATAAAATTAGTATAAATACACAAGCGTACGTTAGTTTGAATGATTCAATAGTTACTGGCGTGTTTAACCAGCAATTAGAAATAACTGCAGATAACAATAAAACTGCTAATTCAAGGTTACGTCAGTTATTGTGAAAAGATGAATCCGTTTATGATGAACTTCAATGGGTTACTGACACATATTTGTTGTGATTCAAAATATTTATCCTGTTGAGTGTCATGTAAAATTTATATTAAATGATCGTTTGGTTAATAGAATTACATCTAAAATGGTTGTACGAGAATACGTCACTCATTCAAACGAATTTCAGAAATTTTAAAATACTTAATTTAAGAATGATAAAATATCATCTAGTTTGGAGTGTTATTTACGGATGTCAATGACGTTTCCTCGTATAAAAAAATAAAATAAAAAATAAAACAACGCAAAAAAACTGGCATGCTTCAGCCACTACTCACGAATGAGCACATCGATCTGCCTGGGATCTGTTGGTATTTGGAGCGGGGTTTCCACTTTGGGGACGATGGGAGTCTCCGGTTGTTCGGGGATATCTATGTCGTCTGGTTCCGGGATTTCGGGCGTGATTGGGGTTTCAATAATGGTGCGTTCGGTCTCGTCTCTGCTGGTGGTCGTGGAGCCATAGTCTTCGTCGTCAGGGGGACCGTTGGGCTCGTCACCTGATCCTCGGCCGTCCTCGTCGTCAGGGCCGGGGCCGGCTCCCCACCCGGAGCCCGAACTCTCGTCTGTGTCTAGACCCGAGCCATCGTCAGCGGCGTCGATGAACAGGTCAGGGTCTGGAGGCGAGTGGACGTCGTTCTGTACTTGGACTACTGTTTCTTCTGTTGCTTTTTCTACGGCAGCGTCCTGGAATAATGGAAAAGATAATAATTAGATATTTATGTTCCGGTTTGTTTTAGTTAATTACAGGATAACGTTGCTAGCAAGAAGAAAAAATAAAATCACGTTACAGTTATACGTATCCTGACGAATTTAAGGAAACACGAATACCAAAATATATTAAATATATACGAGTAATCAAACAAATTAAACCCATAAGTAATGAAGTAAAAACGAAAAGCAAGACACTGCCCAGTGAAAACTGTTGCGTCGTAATGAGGAACGCAAAACATCGTAAAATCTAGATATCGTCGCGAAACGTGTTAATAAAATCACTGTAAAAAAATAATTTTTCACTTATTTCCCGTATCCAGTTAAAGATATTTGCCAAAAATGTGAAGACAGTAGTATAACGCATTCACTGTATCATATTGATCAAGCTGCACAGATGTCAGATGACGTGATCAGCGACCTATTTCCAGAAAAATCTCCCATTGACGTGCCAGTTTCAGGAAGGACCTAATTTACACCACCAATAATCCTTATTGATATGTCTACGTACGAGAATATAATTGTGATCCGCTTTTGTAGAAGAAAACGGGCTAGTACGACGTAAGAATTTAGCACAATAACAAAAAAAAACACTACTGGGTTTTAACTACGTCACGATGAATGCCCGACCATGAATGGTGTATTGAAGTCACATAAACAAACACGCACTCACCTCTACTCCTTCTTCGGTATAAAATTCGTAATGTTAGGCCCGATTGCGATTTTATTGATAATTTTGATAGCAGATTGCCTGCTTTGCACTGTTAGCGTGAATTGTGGCTGCAGGGAAGGCGATCGATAGGCTTTTTAGGGGCGTGTGGAGGGAGGGTAATCGGGAACATTCGGGTTCCCCCGGCCGCCGGTAGATGGTTGGAGGCTTTCGTTCAGGGGTGAATTCAGACATTTTTAGGACGACTGAGTAAGAAGTTTCGGTTTTGCACGCCAGATGTCATTCAGTTGCGTGAAGGAAAACTTCAGAGGTGGTTGTATTTTTATTAATACTGAACATAAAAAAATCCACACATTATAGGTTTATTAAAAAATATAAACATTCTTTTCTGACCTACTTCATTTACAGTAACGGGTGTGACTATCAAAACCCTTTATAATATAATATCATTGATCATAACAGTCAGAGTTTGTTTAGTACCTCAGAATGTTGTAATTTATGAGGTGTTCTGAAAATGGATGCAATGTCATCAAGACGCATGTTGTTTATTTTAAAAAACCGCATAACACACCTTCATGCTGTTGATTTGATTTACTTTTTCATAAGAATTTTGCATTTGCCCTGAAAAAGCATATATTTTAATATCCGAAATTCGGAACACTTATGTAGGATCTAATAAAAAAATAGTAGCGTATTATGATTTGCAACCACATTCAATTAAAATACAGAGTAAATATTTGGCTTTCTTTTATGAGCCACATAATCAAGTAAATTGGGAGAAGCTCCATTTAGAATCGAGTTTCAAAGATCAAATTTTCCTCAACAATCAAATTACACGGGAATCGGATAAAAAAATATCCTAATACCTTTCGGGAATTTAAAAAACCTTATAACATGCCCTTTTCGAAGCAGCTCCGTACACAATCATTACTATTAAAAATAAACGACTATCCCGTATTCAAGTATTCTGTGTGATTACCGGAGTTTTATCGTAAATCCCGTCCGGGTATAATGAGAAATATTATTTATTGTCCGGGCATAGGGTTGCCATTTCCCCGGATATGTTTGGCTTTTAACGCACCCTTAATGAAATCCGAACGACCGTCACTTTTGCTATCTTTTTTATAAAATTGGGGCTTTAGTTTTGGGCTATTTTTTTCTCCGTAATTAGTGGTACACGTATATAGTATTTTACTAACTACTACTACTATTATTAGCTAGGGTTACATATTGGTAACGATAAACTCCCATCGTCACATAAATATTCACAGGAGCAATGTGCAATGTAAATGCTGAAGATGAATAATTAAAGTTAGCTTAGCTAGTTCACAGTAAATCTACCTTATATTTATTAGATATACATAAAAAAATAATGTTATTGTATGTTTGTCTTCTATGCATTGCTTAAAAATTCATCCTATTGCTATGAAACTTTGGCGAGTTGTTGTGTGTGTGTGCCTGAAAAGGTTTATGATGAAAAAAAGAGGCATTGCACCGCATGCCGGGGGACAGCTAGTGTCTTATAAAATCCCAGCCAATTCCGACGCTTTATAGTGACAAATATTCTCTGTGAAAAGACCGCAATAGCGTAAACCTATACGTTTTACCTATATATTTTTTGGAGAGTGAACTTTACCCTCAACTCTAGCAGCCCTATCCGGGGATAATGTGGGCGTCCTGACCTGTCCGTATTTTACGAAGGTTTATTACTACGATACGCTCGCGCCCGCTAATGTACCTACCGTTTGTTTGCTGCCTTCATAAGTCATGTAAACTGATAGGCTTTGGGAAATTCCGTTTATGTTCTATTAGTTTAGAATATTAGTTTCTCATATTCAAGATAATTAGAATAGCTTTTATGCGAAAATATGCTGTCTGGTGTTGGCATAGAGAGGACTACAATTGGAGATAATCACCCATTATGGTGGATGTGATTTATGGTATTGCCATAAAGTGACCCTTATGTCATAGGGTTAAGATGTGCAAATGGTATTGTGTGCTTACTATCACTGGCGCTGGTCGCAAGGTCGCAATCAATCTGTATGAGATATGTTTACCGAGTCAGTGAGTTGGAGAGACACTGATAAAAACACAGAACAAAGAATACCTTTAAAAATATTATTGGTTGTCTCATTGGTCTTAGTGGTCGTAAGCACAGATTGTGCGGCTTTTGAGTTGATTCCTTGGTTAGGCAGTGATTTTAGAGGTTTTTCTGTTAGGATATGTACACTAGTTAATTTTACAATGTCCATTGCTTTAGCACACATACATCGCTTTAGAACAGAAGCCCAAATTTGTTATCTCAATGGTATCAGAATGCTTGTCCAATGACAATAACAATAGCTGGCAGATTTGGTAGACAAATCCAATTACATAATATTATATACTAGCTTTTGCCAGCGACTTCGTCCGCGTGGAATAGTTACTTTGTTCCCTAGTTCTTCGCCCGCGGTTTCACCTGCGTTGCCCCGTTCCTAAGGGTTGTAGCGTGATGTTTTATAGCTTGAAACCTTTCTCATGAATCACTCATTTTCCCAACATTTCCCTTCACTGCTCTGCTCCTATTGATCGTAGCGTGATGAAAAGTATACTATAACCTGCCCAGGAGTATGAAGAACAATTGTACCAAGTTTCGTTGAAATCCGTCGAGTGGTTTTTGTTTCTATAACGAACATACAGACAGACAGACAGACAGACAGATAGACAGACAGACAGACACACAAAAAATTTACTGATTGCATTTTTGGCGTCAGTATCGATCACTAATCACCCGCTGGTAGTTATTTTGGAGATATATTTCATGTACAGAATTGACCTCTCTACAGATTTATTATAAGTATAGTCAATAGTAGTCAATAGTAATTTATTGGTAACGTTAATTACATGTCATTATCATAATTTTTTTATACATAAGATTTGAGTATGTCATATAAAATAGTCAATTACATTCTTTTTTTTTTTTTTTAAATAGTCAATACTAATAAAATTATATTTAATTAAATTGTTACAATAGTGTTTTACATTTCATAAATTCTTCATACTTATAGAACGCATGCTCGACCAGCCAGCGTCTTAGACGAGTCTTAAAGCTAGCAAGAGTTGGGGCGCGTACAATACTCTCAGGCAAGTGGTTGTAAACCGCCGGTCCCATAACATGAGTTATTTTAGACGTTTTTGTGAGTGTCCTAGATACCACTGATAATTTTTCTCTTTTCCGAGTACAGTACGAGTGTACATCTCCGCGCCTCGTGTAATGACTAATGTTCGTCCTAACGTACACAGCCACCTGATATATTACTATAGCAGGTAAGGTGAGGATGCCTAGTTTTGAAAAATATGGTTTTGCAGATACGTCTTGCGGTATTTGAAAGATAGCTCGCACGGCTCGCTTCTGCATTCGGAAAGCGCGCTCCCAGTCAGCTGCACGCCCCCACAGTTCTGCGCCATATTGAAGCTGCGAGTGCACCGTCGCAAAATAACATGCTCGAACTTCACTCATTTGCACCACTCGAGCAATTCGGCGAAGACCAAAGCACGCGCTACCCAGCTTACTACAAATTTTATCAATATGGTTTTCCCATTTGAGGCACCTGTCTATTTCAAATCCAAGAAAGGTGGTTGTTTCAACCTGGACAATGCGTACTCCATATATATTTATATCAATATAGATTTATATCATTCGACAAATCTGTCAAAAACTACAATTCTGAAGACACGATTAAATGGCCTAGACGTAACAAAACATGTGGACTTTACTTTTCGAGAAATATGTGCGTGTTATTTTTATTGAACAAGAAAGTTTTAGCTTTTCTTCCGACAATGTCTATCTAATTATAAAACTAAGACGTAAAGAATCCATTTTAAAGTAGGTATTTAAACAACCGAACCTTTTTATAGTAAGTATTCAGTAGTATGTACTTAATGAATTTCGTTAAGGCGTGTAAGTAATGTATGCGTCGATTTTATGTTAAAGCCCTGTCTTGTAACGAGCCCAATTAATAAATAAACGTGTTCAACATCAACAACAATCACCCATGTAAGTATTACTTAGTTAACTTTCATTATAACATCAAGTATGAGGATTATTCCATGTTACGTACATATACATACTGTATACTTGTACGATAAGTACCTACATGTGGGGCCGGAAAACCGCCAAATTAAATATGAAACAATAACGCGATCAAATCTTTATACCTTCTAACGACTGTATCGCAAAATGTTTACAAAAGGTAAGTTAACAAAGGTTTTGTAATTTGCCCTAATTGTTGAAAATTCTCGACTCGCATCATAAAATTATTTCTTATGGAATTGTTGTTTAACATAAGCGCTTTGTTGTTACAATTCTTTGATTCTTCATTCTTAATAAACGCCTTGTTAGATTTGATAGATCGCTACGTTTTGATATTTATTCAAATCTCTTTTGGAAAGTAGAATTTCAAAAGTAAGATCTGTCAACGCCAAGACAGGTCTTACTCCGCCTGTCATCACCATGACAGTAAGACTGGAGTGCAGGTCAAGAAGAGGTAATCCAACAGTCAGTAATGCGAAGAAAATAGCAGATTGATTTTGGATTACATAGTAAGTTCATTTCATGATGACGCGTGACTCTTATGTTACTAGTGTATAAGGTTCAAATTGAACTGAGTCATGTGACTTCGTGAAACTATACTCGGCAGTGGGATTCTGACAGTTGTGGATGAGGATGAGTCAAGAGCGTGGCGCTGCCGTAGTACTATGGTATGGAACATACCGTTACGCCTATATTCCCCGAAGGGATAGGCAGAGGCATACTCGATGTACACCCACAGTGCGCCTCCCACGTGGGAGCTAAACATACCGGGTCAGCTTATTGCCATAAACATTTCACAGAAAGAAATGCACAAAAAAGTGTGCTCAACCTCTAGCGTAGCAGTCGCGTTTGGGACTACTAAGTCAAAGTCAAAATTATGTATTTATTTCAATAAATTGTACTTTTGAAAAGTCAAACTAATTGCACTACTAGACTAATAAGGCAGTCTATGAATATAATATTATGAATATACATAATATAATAATAAGAAGTAATACAGGTATGATGTTATATTTATGTATTTATTCCGTTTTATATATTATCACACCTATACAATTCGGCATGAAGGTAGACAGAAGTAGACTAGTACTAATGTACCACAGATCGCCGGTATGTTTAGATCCCATTTAATAAGGAGCGAGCGTGCATAAATCCAAACTCCGAGCTGCCACGGAAAATTTCACAGTAAAATCAATAACACTTTGCTCAACCTGGAAATCGTTCCCATGATTGTAGCAGTTACACTTCAACTACTAAACGAATGTTGCAGTTAATTCTGTTTTAATCATTGGTAGGTACATTTTCAAATAATAATGATATTTTTCAATCTCAAAGCGCAGACAGGAAAACAGTAACCTACGCTTAAAAAATCCCGAGAGCATATTACACTATCAAACAAGGAATAACTTCGCTACATTACGCGGTACATAAAAATGATAGCAGCCAGTACTTCCTACTGATAACTCGTGTTTTCCCTTTCTCGCACGCCACGATCTATATATCTCCATCTCTGATTCCCTGCCGCGTTTAGATTGTTAAGTGACGATAGCGAATATAAATGCAAATGAGTATAAAAGGTGTACTTAAATGTAGTAAGTAGGTATTATCTCTCGCCGAACTCCAAAAGTACCCGTTTAGATATTATTAGAATTTACTTTTAGAATCCTTAGATCATAAAATGATGAGAATTGAATAACTTCTTGTTGACTCTGGCATAATAAGGCTTGTCAACATACCATCGTGCCTGTATTACCCGAAGGGTTAGGCAGAGAAGTACTGTATTAGTACACACACTCACAGAGCCGGTATGTTTAGTTCCCAGGTATAAATTAAACGAGCTATGAGAAACTACGAGCTCCTACTAAGAATTTCACAACTAACTTTCATGGGAATGGAACCCAGTACCTCTAGCGTAACAGTCACACTAAGAACGACTACACTAATTAAGTAGGTCGTAAAATTGAGTAAAATTTGTCATCATTTTGTACGTTATGTGTAGCGTTATTTAAGCTGAAAAAAAAAAATACACAGTAATCTAGAAGATATAAGAATTTATTTGGTTTTTGTCGGCTCTTCATCTACCCATTGTCCCACTGCTGGGCACGGAACTCCTCTCAAAATGAGAATGATTAGGCTATATACCGACGAGCGAAGTTGACGTTGTGCGGTTTTGTATATATATATATATATATATATATCATGTCTATGGTGTAACGTTATAAGCATAAGTGATAGTGTCAATATATACGTTACTACGTTTTTGTGTTAAGTGTAGATACATTACATACATTATGTAGGTACAGCTGCATTTATGTAACTATTTAAAGACTACACGGTTTACTCACGCGCATTCTCGGGATCGCCCGACTAGTTTAGTAGCGGTGTTTAGTAGTTTAGTAGCGGTGGTGTCGCGAGTCGAACTGAGTTCGACTCGCGACACCACCGCCGCCGCGTCAGCTCATGATTAAGGACTCCTATTGAGTCTGAAACTAGTCGGGCGATCCCGAGAATGCGCGTGAGTAAACCGTGTAGTCTTTAAATAATTATGAATACGCCTCACGAAAGTTATTATACATGTAACTATTATACATGAACTTCACGCCAACAATTCTTAACAGTGCCCGTTATAATTAATTACAGGCAGGAATAAAGGGTGACATTTAACAAAGACCTTCCCCTCTTCCTCTCGTGCCAGGTAACCGGTAGGGTTCAGCGGAAATCCCGGGACCCGACATTACAGGCGCAGGTAATGACTGGCAACTCCGCGATGCAGTAATTCGGGATCGCCGTAATAAATACTGCACGCTACGTATGTGAGATATTTATGAGGACTAGTATGTGTAGTAAGATGGAGTGATCATTTGCGAAAGGTTGCTGGCGGAAGCTGGATGTGAGATGCCGAGGACAGGGCAAAATGGTGTACATTGGGGGAGGCCTACGTCCAGTAGTGGACTGCTATAGGCAGATGATGATGATGATAGTAGACAATAGATGCCGCTGACGTCACGTAGACGGTGTAGCGGGTATAAATTATTATTTATATAAATTGATTTTAAATATAAATTGAATGTTTGATGTGCTATATAGTGAGAATGAGTACTTGTAGTATAGTACCCCCGTAGCGGCTGAGCGATCGGCTTCTGCGCCACGTGCTGTGAGTTCGGCGTTTGTGCATGTCAGAATTTGTGTTTGTAACAACAAACAGGAGAAACGTTTCTAAGTGCGGGGCAACATTTTATTAAAATATATATATATAGGTATTTGACTATTATTTTAGCATAGAAAATGCAAAAAGATATTAAATGACTGTTACATTTTAACACGGAACATTTGTTCTGTGTATTTTAACTTAGGTTTTGAATTTGTATAAGGTGCAACACTAAATACTAACGCATATGGTGTAATGAATAATTGTAGATGTTTATGAATGTAAATGTAAATAAATTTAGCACAAATATAGTATACAACTCTGCTTTTCCTCTGAAAACCACAAAACATTAGTTTGACATTATATATAATTAAGTAGAATGACGTAAGTACAAAGTTTTCCCTGAAGAGATTATCTGGTACCTTATGTACGTAATGTGATGTCTGAAAACTTTGTAATGTTAAACATATGCTTATAATTACTTTTGACTTTCTCATATACATACATATATAAAATTTACCTACTTGTATAAAAATCAAGGTATTTTTTCTTTCTTTTTAACGATTGGTTTTGGTATTGCTAACATTTTAAAATGTCTAATTATCCGGAACGTCTAACTCCAAGTAAACTGACAAATTAGAATGATCTCTCTAGGGACCTATCACATCGCAATATGACGTCATAGAGCAAGTTACTTGTCAGGTTTGAAGACTTAATTTTCTGATATAAGCCATAAACGGCAAATTACGGTGTTATACTTTCGTTCTACACACGGCAAAAACGTATAATCGTTCAGCCTACTTTGAATTGTGACGTCATTACGAATAAGTTTGTCAACTTTTATTTAATATTAGCTTTTCGCCCGCGGTTTCACCTGCGTTGCCCCGTTCCCAAGGGATGTTTGTTATGTATGATGCGTGATGTTTAATAGCTAGAAACCATCCTCATGAATCACTCTATCTATTGGTGAAAACTAAATGAAAATCCGTTCAGTAGTTTTTGAGTTTATCACGAATAGACAGATTGGCGGCGGGGGCTTTATTTTTATAATATGTAGGTAATGATTCCGCTAGCAAAAGATTATCATTGAAGTAGCTGCATTGCCTAAAAAAATGAAACTTCACAAATCGAATTGCAAACGTTACCAACGAGATGCAAAACTGTCACTCTTTTCTATTCATTAAACACAGTTTGATATGCGAACGACGCCCTTAAACCGGCTTAAAAAGTTAAACAACGCCACTTTGCGAGGGCCCTTTAAATATGCGCTGAATTTGGAAGTGGGCGCAAAAGGCAACTGTTTAGAATGTACAAAGTTTAATGGAAAACCATTGCGCTAAGGGAATATTAAGGGGATAATGGGCTGGTTGACGTCAAGCCCGTTATCTGAGGACGTTAGGTCTAATCGGCTAAGTTCCTGTTTCTAAGCCTGTAGTTTAAACTTGTTTATGGAGTGAGGTCTGTAAAGGTGGCCGTACACGCACGCCAGTAATTATACCCTGTTCAGGTATATGTTTAACCCATACTATGAAGTTCTGTAACAAGCTTTACGATTATACGGGCCTGTCGACAAAATAGTTATCTATTAAGTATCTCAATATTTGGTAAATTATGCCAATAAAACCTTAATGAAAATATTAAAATATCCAATAAAAATGTTGAATGATTTGACCTTTATTGAAATTTAAATTTGGTTACAGGTTATGACTTGCATAATGTCCGTGGATAAGATAACGAACATCCGGAACTAAAACTAAAACCATTCAGTTGCTCACACAGCAAAATATAGCTCAATCGCACCGATTTTGCAGGTAAAGAATTCTCCACTTTTTTACCAATGTACTAAGGAGGAACAGTAAACAATAAATGGTTTCCAAACGTCCCCAAAAAAGATTAATTAGGCATTAGGAAAAACAAGATTATGGGAACATACCTCCCTATTATAAGCAATTAAAATTGAAATAAACTTACGTGAGGTAGACACAGAAAAGCTACAGTAGGTACCTCCGTAATAACAGTGAAGATAGCCGCAGCGAACAGTCGCGCAGGTCAATTAACTTAAACTTGTTCTTATGCAAAAATATCGAAATCAGTAAGGACAATAGATATTTAAACGTGGGAGAGCCATGCTTCGGCACAAATGGGCACGGCTCGACCGGAGTGACAGAAAACTGGCGTCAAACAACGCTTACGTTGTGTTTCACCGATTTCGCGGTGGCTTAGAGGTCAGAGCGTCTGGTATATCAAACCAGAAGACGCAGGTTCGAATCCTGCCCGCGATCGAATTTTTTCCTTTACTAAAAAATAACTTAATAATCTTAGCATGGAAAATGCAAAAAAATCACAAAAAGATAGGTACTGTACTTCTTACACAAGTCCCTTAATGTTTTATTAACTTCAGACGGTATACAGTGTCAAATTAATAACTTATAACAAGTATAGGTATATTTGAGTATTTGGTTTTTGAGCCGAGTGCGTTCGGAAATCTGTTTGTGAACAGTCAACCGGCAGGTTATGCAAATAAAATCTTTAGCTTCATTTTATAAATATTATATATTATATCATATTCATTCTATATTACATAATATTTTTTAATATTTATCTATTTATTATTTATTTTATTTAACTATGTCAGATGATGATGATTCCTTCTATTCCGCCTGTGACAATTCTTTTAATTCATTCTCCTCTTTTGACGATTGCGTTTCAGTAAATTCCCATTTATGTAACGAATATCAGCGTTTTTCTAAGTGTTTTAATGTAGCTCACGTTAATGCACAGAGTATACCGCAACATCACTCTGAGTTGCTGGACATATTTAATGATGTTTCAGTACACGCTATTTTAATATCAGAAAGTTGGCTCAAACCCGAACTCCCTTCTACTTTTTTCAGTCTACCTGGCTTCGTTCTTATTCGCAACGATCGCACGGGAAAAAGGGCCGTGGGTGTTGCTATTTATCTTCGTAGCGACATACCCTACAAAATTCTTATATCTTCTCCCTCGCCGTATAATGGTAATCCTGAATTTCTTGTCCTTGAAATTGCTGTCAAAGGGGTTAGGGCCGTTCTCGGAGTTGTATACCTACTGCCCTCCTGCTATTAATTACTTTTCGAGTCTAGAAACTCTTCTTGAATCTATTTCTTCCGAGTACAAGCATATCATAGTCATGGGTGATGTTAATACCGACCTATCGAGAAACAGTCCGCGTTCACGCAAGCTGAGAGGAATCCTGGAGTCGTCGAATCTTTTGTCTCTCCCTCTTAACCCCACTCATCATAATCTTGACTCTGACGATTCCTGGATTGATCTTATGCTGACGTCTTCTTTAGATCATATTGCTAATCATGGCCAGGTTGCCACTCCCGGTCTCTCAAGACATGACTTAATTTATTTATCTTATAAAATTAAGCCACCCAAACGGCAACCGGCTATAGTTGTTCTCCGTAGCTTTGCGAGGGTAAATAAAACGATGCTCAACAGCGACGTACAATCGATTGACTGGACCAATGTTTTTCAGGCAGCTACAGTAGATGAGAAGGTGGATTTGTTTAATAAATCTATTTTAAATGTTTGGGACACGCATGCCCCGCTTAAGGCTGTTAAAGTTAAACGTCCACCTGCGCCTTGGATTACTCCTGGCGTACGCATGGCGATGAGGCGGCGTGACAGGGCTTTTAGAAAGTATAGAAGAGATCGCAGTGAGGAAAATTGGTGCTTTTATAAGCAAGTGAGAAATCGTTGCAATCAGATGGTAAGGGCTTCTAAACGCCGTTATATTCACGATAATGTTCTTAGTTCTTCTCAGGCTGATATATGGAAGTTCCTTAAATCCCTTGGCATAACTCAGTCCCCATCAAATATTATACCATCGTGTTTATCCCTTAATAATCTCAATCTACATTTTTCTGCATCAGCTCCTCTTGCTGTTCATATTAAAAATAATACTATTCTCGATATTACTTCCGTGCCTACATTACCTCCAGACTCCTTTTCATTTTCGCCCGTGACTGAACGCGACGTCCTGAAATCTTGTAATGCTATTAGATCCAGAGCAGTGGGCTGTGACGGCGTAAGTAGGATTATGGTTGATCTTATTATTGATAGCATAATCCCAGTACTAACCCATATAATAAATTGTTCCTTGCAGACTGGGGTTTTTCCTTTATCCTGGCGAAAGGCCCACATCATTCCCCTTCCTAAAACCTCCAATCCCAGCCTAGTAAATCACTTTAGACCTATTTCAATTCTTCCTTTCCAATCCAAAGTTTTAGAAGCAGTAGTCCACAAACAAATCTCTTCCTTTGCATTTAAGAACGCGTTACTATCACCTTTTCAGTCTGGTTTTCGACCTAGACATAGCACGTCTACTGCTTTGCTAAAAGTCACTGAAGATATTAGGTCTGGCATGGAGAAGACGATGGTAACAGTTTTGGTCCTCATAGACTTTTCCAATGCTTTCAATACTGTTGATCATGATATTCTCCTTGCCATTCTTGAACAAGTAGGGATGTCGACATCATCACGTGGTTGGTTCTCTTCATATCTTCGTGGTCGCCAGCAAGCGGTGCGTATTGGTCAGGATTTCTCCGACTGGTGCGACTTGTCAACTGGCGTACCACAAGGCGGTATACTTTCTCCTCTCCTATTTTCTTTATTTATTAACTCTATCACTAAAATCCTCAAATGCTCTTACCATCTGTACGCTGATGACTTGCAACTCTACGCACAAGCCAGCATAGAAAATGTAGACGGTTGCATAACCAATCTCAATGCGGACTTGGATGAGATTAAAGGCTGGTCTTCTAAATTTGGTGTTGAGGTAAATGTCAACAAGTGTCAAGCCATCCTCATCGGCAGCACGTTCCATTTAAAAAGCTTTGATGCCAAGAATCTTAAACCCATTTTATTTAATAACTCGGTGATTCTTCTCTCACAGAGCGTCAAGGATCTGGGGTTGCACATTGATGATAGGTTGGGCTGGGACAAGCAAGTCACCCACGTGAGTCAGAGTGTGGCAGCCTCACTGCGATCTTTCTATAGGTTCAAACACTTTCTTCCCCCCTGCACTAAAACCCTTCTGGTCCAGTCCCTTGTGCTTCCTGTAATTGACTATGCTGATGCTTGTTACTGCGATTTATCTCAAGAACTTCTCAACAAATTGGATCGTCTACTTAATAACTGTATTCGCTTTATTTTTGGTCTTCGGAAGTATGACCACATATCCATCTTTCGTTTCCAGCTTAAATGGCTGCCTATCCGTCAAAGAAGATCCCTTAGATCTCTTTGCATGCTTTTTTCTATCCTCAACGATCCTAATTCCCCTGAATATCTCAAATGCCTCTTCCAGTTTTTGGGCTCAACTCATAATCGCGACCTTCGAGCTTCTGAAAATCTCATACTACAAATTCCTTCGCACCGTACAGGTTTCATCGCTAATTCTTTTGCTGTATCAGATATAAAGCTTTGGAACGGTCTCCCACTTGACATTAAAAAAGCTCCGAGCAATTTCTCATTCAAGTGCAAAGTACGTGAATACTACCTGAAGACACTGAATTAACAACTGTCCTTTTCCCTTGGTTTCATTTATAGTTTAATTATAAAAATACTTTCTTTATTGCATCTCTGGCACTTATAGTTGAATTGTATGTATGTATAATAAATATATGTATGTATTTAAGTATATATTAAATTATTGTCTATTTATAGTCTGTCGCTAGTTACTCAAATATTTATTTTTTGTACCTATTATAATTTCTCCCAAACCCAAAGGTTGACTGGTAGAGAATGCCATATGGCATTAAGTCCGCCTTATGTACTACTATTGTGCATAGAAGTATAAATAAATAAATAATAAATAAATATAGGAAAAGTATTTATGGAAGTAATATTGTAAGAATGATAAATAATCCTTGCAATATAATAACTCGTAATATCATGCAAGAAGTATTTTGTGTTTCATTATTGCATGACATTTAGTTAGTTCTTTCTGAAAGAAATAAACTCTGAGGTTACACGGCACTTCAAACATGTCAGTAAAGAATCGATAGTCCGGAATAAACTAGTTCACACCAGTTTATAGGGGTGTCAAGAAACTGAGCGGGTATTTTTTCTTTTGTCTCCATTTCTTCTTAACTCCAATATGTCAAATGTGAAACTTTTGCAACACTTTATCGAAGGTTTAGCTGACTATTATTCATAGTGTATAGAACTGGGAAGTAAGTTTTAAGTGAGTTATTTATCAAAGAATGGACTCTTTGGCAGATTTATTTGTCAAACAAAATGATGGAATTTGATTTGTATGCTTTGTTTGTGCACGAGGCTAGGTAAACTGGATTTAAGGAGGAATTGAGTTTTTATAAGTTACAACGTGGGATCTTTTAAAGTTACATGTTATTATATTCTTTTTAATTGATGAAAACAGCTGCTAAATTGAGATTTTGAGAAAGAAAGTTATTTTATTTAAGTTGGTACAATTGTATGTTGTATTGTATCATTAGAATAATAAAATATATATTATTTATTTCTTATACGATTAAAATTTTATAATTTAAGTTTTAACCGCACATGAAGTGGCAATCGATTTCTTGACAACTTTGAACAAAGTAAACATGTGAAGGTAATAAAATCGTGTTAAAAACAAAAAGTATTCAGCAAAAAGTATTCAGCAAAAAGTATTCAGCAAAAAGACTAGTTTCATTGTCCATTCGACTTTTACAACTTTGTTACTTTTTTATCGAAGCACAAATGGTTATCTGTCCTATCTGAATGTCCTGCAGTCCAATTTAAATCCCAAACGAGATCAAATGAAAACGTTTCGAAAATCATTCGATTGGTTCCAGTGAGGTGGCACGGTGTTAGACCAAATAGATTGGACCTACCACGGTGGGAAATGTTTCCTTTATGTGGTGTATTGGTGTATTGAACTAGAGGGGAGGGGCAGGTCAGATCAAGCTGGTTAGTTATATTGGGTCAACCGCTGTTCTGTGCATGTAGGTGCGGCTTAAGTCATAAGAGGGAAATTAGGAATTGTAATACAAACTCCCTCCCACTGGTATAAAAGAATATCAATTAAGTAAATTTTAATGAACACGGGTTGATATTATGTCAAAAATATTACATGACCGAGAAATCAACCCATGTAGCAACAGAATATTTGATACCTATCTTTTTGTGATTTTTTTGCATTTTCCATGCTAAGATTATAAAGTTATTTTTTAATAAAGGAAAAAATTCAATCGCGGGCGGGATTCGAACCTGCGTCTTTACTTTATTTGATACCCATTTATCTTGAATTTTTTTTCATTCATTAATTTATATTTTATTTGAGATCTCTGTCTACCCTACGGGGAATACAGGCGTGGAGTGAAGTTTATAAAATGTGGAGTGAAGCTTTTTAATTCTTTAAATTTACCACTGCATCCGAAATCAGCCCATTGTGTCTTGATACTACCTAAGGCCTAGGTCAAAGTACATAACCTGAACTTTTTTAATATTCCAAGATGTTTCAAAGGGTGACCTTTGAAGTTGATTTAATAGAGTAATTAGAAAAACCATAAATAACACAGAAAATGAAAAGTTGGTAAAGAAAAATGGATGACAAAGATAAATGGCGACAAAGTGTGGAAGAAATGCCAAGTTGAGAAACTACTGGGAAACACTAGTATAATAAGTTTATTGAAATAATATGCTAATGTGGGATTAATCAGATATACCTACCTACTAACTAACATTAATAGACACGTTTTCTGTTCCATTAATATTATTTTATTTATAGGTAGACTTACTATGTACACCAAAAACACAAGACTTAATTAAATATTTATACGGGTGGCCTTATATCCGCGATTTTTTTGAGGCAACCTTAGGATGGACGTATCGGACTGAATTAAAAACGGCGTTCACAAAAAGTCAAAATACCTATAAACTAACAAAAAGAGTTCTAAGTATTTATCACCAAAGGAAGGATAGGATGTTATTAGATATGTTTTGCTTCATGTGAAGTAGATATTAATATTACTTAGTACTTCAAATTCAGTCTCATTAGACTTATCGCGGAAAATGCAACTCAACCGATCTGCAAGAATGAACTGGGCTACCGCAGTCATTATGTAGATGGGAGACCATTCTTAACGTTAGTGAACTTAGCAGGTCATTGTCCAGCAGATCAAAGATAAATAAGAGTTCTTTTCGCATGCAGCAGAGTTCTAGAGTTCCTGATACTTTTTAGAAATAGTTCTCTCACGTATTTCCGCGGCGCGCAAAGGTCCCGGATATCATATGAACGTCAGTCGCTTCACGTAAAAGACTGATTTCAGCCCTATGATAATGTTTTCAAAGTCTAAACTCAGACAATAAGTCCCGCTTGTCGTTTCTACCATAAACCTAGGTATATTTCCCGTCTATTATATATGGTCCCTCGTTAGTACTGACCTACATGGGTAAACAGAATCGGTATGTGTTATTGAATCGGGTCGCCTTGACCGCCAACTTGTTTCGTATTTATTCGTTGGAAACAATTGACAAGTTGAGCACGTAAGATCTTTAGAAATATTAGCCAAGCTAAACTGAGACCTATGGCTTTCTATATAAAATAGATTTTCTCTGTGTTTGTGCGTTAGTATTGGTAGAGTACGTGAAAAATTAACCGACTTTTAATAAAGCAGGAGGTGCTCAATTGTACTGTATTTTTAGGGTTCCATACCCAGAGAGAAAACGGGACCCTATTACTAAGATTCCGTTGTCCGTTCGTCTGTCACCAGGCTGTATCTCATGAACCGTGATAGTTAGACATGTGAAATTTTCACAGATAATGTATTTCTGTTGCCGCTATAACAACAATACTAAAAACGGAATATAAATATTTAAGGCGGCTCCCATACAACAGACATGATTTTTTTGCCGTTTTTATACATAATGGTACGGAACTCTTCGTGTGCGAGTTCGACTCGCACTTGGCCGTTTTTTTGTTAATGGTTAGTATTGTATTTTCTGGTTGTGAACTGAATAAGACTATTCTCTTTTATCTGATAGAATATACTTCCAACCTATACAATTATACACCCCTTATACCTATCTCACTATCGATCATCATCATTAATGCTAAAGCATTTTGTGTCGGTTTTCTTTTCCTAAAAAGTTATTTACAGTTTCTAAATAGTCAATGTTAACTGCTATAATAAAGCATAATTTTATTTGATTTTGCAGGTAAAGAATTCTCCACTTTTTTACCAATGTACTAGGAGAAAAAGTAAACAATAAATGGTTTCCAAACGTCCCCAAAAAAGATTAATTAGGCATTAGGCAAAAAAAGATTATGGGAACGTACCTACCTATTAAAATGGAAATAAACTTACGTGAGGTAGACATTAATTAATCACAGAAAAGCTACAGTAGGTACCTACCCCCGTAATAACAGTGAAGATAGCCGCAGCGAACAGTCGCGCAGGTCAATTAACTTAAACTTGTTCTTATGCAAAAATATCGAAATCAGTAAGGACAATAAATATTTAAACATGGGAGAGCCATGCTTCGGCACAAATGGGCACGGCGCGACCGGAGTGATACCACGACCTCACAGAAAACCGGCGTCAAACAACGCTTACGTTGTGTTTCACCGAGTGATTGAGGTTAGCGGAGGGCCTCCGCTAACCTCACTTAATCGCCTTTTAAAAGGCGGGCAACGCACTGTTTCTTCTCTGGCGTTGCGGGTGTCCATGAGCGGCGGTAATCGCTTACCATAAGACGATACGCCATATCCCATAAAAAAAAACTGTCTTTACACTAAGTTTTTATATTATAATGTATCACGGTAAAACCACTTGCGGATATCTTCAGACGCGCGCTGTTATTTCGGGGGTACCTACTGTACTTCTTGCACAAGTCTCTCATTTTTTTTTTAACTTCAGACAGGTATACAGTGTCAAATTAATAACTTATATAGTCCTTACAAGTATAGGAAAAGTATTTATGGAAGTAATATTGTAAGAATGATAAATAATCCTTGCAATATAATAACTCGTAATATCATGCAAGAAGTATTTTGTGTTTCATTATTGCATGACATTTAGTTAGTTCTTTCTGAAAGAAATAAACTCTGAGGTTACACGGCACTTCAAACATGTCAGTAAAGAATCGATAGTCCGGAATAAACTAGTTCACACCAGTTTATAGGGGTGTCAAGAAACTGAGCGGGATTTTTTCTTTTGTCTCCATTTCTTCTTAACTCCAATATGTCAAATGTGAAACTTTTGCAACACTTTATCGAAGGTTTAGCTGACTATTATTCATAGTGTATAGAACTGAGAAGTAAGTTTTAAGTGAGTTATTTATCAAAGAGTCCATGGCAGATTTATTTGTCAAAATGATGGAATTTGATTTGTATGCTTTGTTTGTGCACGAGGCTAGGTAAACTGGATTTAAGTAGGCATTTAGTTTTTATAAGTTACAACGTGGGATCTTTTAAAGTTACATGTTATTATATTCTTTTTAATTGATGAAAACAGCTGCTAAATTGAGATTTTGAGAAAGCAAGTTATTTTGTTTATGTTGGTATAATTGTATGTTGTATTGTATCATTAGAATAATAAAATATATATTATTTATTTCTTATACGATTAAAATTTTATAATTTTAGTTTTAACCGCACATGAAGTGGCAATCGATTTCTTGACAACTTTGAACAAAATAAACAAGTGAAGGTAATAAAATCGTGTTAAAAACAAAAAGTATTCAGCAAAAAGTATTCAGCAAAAAGACTAGTTTCATTGTCCATTCGACTTTTACCAACTTTGTTACTTTTTTATCGAAGCACAAATGGTTATCTGTCCTATCTGAATGTCCTGCAGTCCAATTTAAATCCCAAACGAGATCAAATGAAAACGTTTCGAACATCATTCGATTGGTTCCAGTGAGGTGGCACGGTGTTAGACCAAATAGATTGGAACTACCACGGTGGGAAATGTTTCCTTTATGTGGTGTATTGGTGTATTGAACTAGAGGGGAGGGGCAGGTCAGATCAAGCTGGTTAGTTATATTGGGTCAACCGCTGTTCTGTGCATGTAGGTGCGGCTTAAGTCATAAGAGGGAAATTAGGAATTGTAATACACACTCCTTCCCACTGGTATAAAAGAATATCAATTAAGTAAATTTTAATGAACACGGGTTGATATTATGTCAAAAATATTACATGACCGAGAAATCAACCCATGTAGCAACAGAATATTTGATACCTATCTTTTTGTGATTTTTTTGCATTTTCCATGCTAAGATTATAAAGTTATTTTTTAGTAAAGGAAAAAAATCAATCGCGGGCGGGATTCGAACCTGCGTCTTTACTTTATTTGATACCCATTTATCTTGAATTTTTTTTCATTCATTAATTTATATTTTATTTGAGATCTCTGTCTACCCTACGGGGAATACAGGCGTGGAGTGAAGTTTATAAAATGTGGAGTGAAGCTTTTTAATTCTTTAAATTTACCACTGCATCCGAAATCAGCCCATTGTGTCTTGATACTACCTAAGGCCTAGGTCAAAGTACATAACCTGAACTTTTTTAATATTCCAAGATGTTTCAAAGGGTGACCTTTGAAGTTGATTTAATAGAGTAATTAGAAAAAGCCATAAATAACACAGAAAATGAAAAGTTGGTAAAGAAAAATGGATGACAAAGATAAATGGCGACAAAGTGTGGAAGAAATGCCAAGTTGAGAAACTACTGGGAAACACTAGTATAATAAGTTTATTGAAATAATATGCTAATGTGGGATTAATCAGATATACCTACCTACTAACTAACATTAATAGACACGTTTTCTGTTCCATTAATATTATTTTATTTATAGGTAGACTTACTATGTACACCAAAAACACAAGACTTAATTAAATATTTATACGGGTGGCCTTATATCCGCGATTTTTTTGAGGCAACCTTAGGATGGACGTATCGGACTGAATTAAAAACGGCGTTCACAAAAAGTCAAAATACCTATAAACTAACAAAAAGAGTTCTAAGTATTTATCACCAAAGGAAGGATAGGATGTTATTAGATATGTTTTGCTTCATGTGAAGTAGATATTAATATTACTTAGTACTTCAAATTCAGTCTCATTAGACTTATCGCGGAAAATGCAACTCAACCGATCTGCAAGAATGAACTGGGCTACCGCAGTCATTATGTAGATGGGAGACCATTCTTAACGTTAGTGAACTTAGCAGGTCATTGTCCAGCAGATCAAAGATAAATAAGAGTTCTTTTCGCATGCAGCAGAGTTCTAGAGTTCCTGATACTTTTTAGAAATAGTTCTCTCACGTATTTCCGCGGCGCGCAAAGGTCCCGGATATCATATGAACGTCAGTCGCTTCACGTAAAAGACTGATTTCAGCCCTATGATAATGTTTTCAAAGTCTAAACTCAGACAATAAGTCCCGCTTGTCGTTTCTACCATAAACCTAGGTATATTTCCCGTCTATTATATATGGTCCCTCGTTAGTACTGACCTACATGGGTAAACAGAATCGGTATGTGTTATTGAATCGGGTCGCCTTGACCGCCAACTTGTTTCGTATTTATTCGTTGGAAACAATTGACAAGTTGAGCACGTAAGATCTTTAGAAATATTAGCCAAGCTAAACTGAGACCTATGGCTTTCTATATAAAATAGATTTTCTCTGTGTTTGTGCGTTAGTATTGGTAGAGTACGTGAAAAATTAACCGACTTTTAATAAAGCAGGAGGTGCTCAATTGTACTGTATTTTTAGGGTTCCATACCCAGAGAGAAAACGGGACCCTATTACTAAGATTCCGTTGTCCGTTCGTCTGTCACCAGGCTGTATCTCATGAACCGTGATAGTTAGACATGTGAAATTTTCACAGATAATGTATTTCTGTTGCCGCTATAACAACAATACTAAAAACGGAATATAAATATTTAAGGCGGCTCCCATACAACAGACATGATTTTTTTGCCGTTTTTATACATAATGGTACGGAACTCTTCGTGTGCGAGTTCGACTCGCACTTGGCCGTTTTTTTGTTAATGGTTAGTATTGTATTTTCTGGTTGTGAACTGAATAAGACTATTCTCTTTTATCTGATAGAATATACTTCCAACCTATACAATTATACACCCCTTATACCTATCTCACTATCGATCATCATCATTAATGCTAAAGCATTTTGTGTCGGTTTTCTTTTCCTAAAAAGTTATTTACAGTTTCTAAATAGTCAATGTTAACTGCTATAATAAAGCATAATTTTATAGTAAGAAAGTTTGTTTGTGCGAAGCAGATTCCACACGATATTTTTTCAATAAGTCTGTTCCATACATTCACCAATTCTTTCCTATATTCAGTTTTAATAACTATCAATACATGTTTGCCATGCCATCTGTTTTATTTTGCATGTCCCATTTCGGATTCCGTGGGGCGAGGTAGCCGATTTTGCCGGAGATCCACATTACTCATACATGTTCCTACATTGAGCTGCGATATCTTCACGTCTCACTGCACTCGTTCAAAATACACTTTTATTCAGTAAAAGCTTTGTACGACCTTTTCTGTCAAATTGTTTTAATTGGCTTAAAAGCTGTGGACGCTGCGTTTTGGGACGTTTGGGACTTTTTGGTGAAAAAAGGTTGCATTCATTTATAGAATTATAAAATAAATGATGTATGTGATGAAATAGATTATACGAGTATAGCCGAGAACAAAGGGGTTAAAAGGACCACTTATGATGAATCATCATTATATAAATCCTAGTAATACTGTATAACCGAACATACAATCAGGCTTGTATTCCCTGAAGGGTTATATAGAGGTGTACTAATGTATACCCACAGTTTCCCAGTATGTTTCAAGTTCCAACAAGGGGCGAGCCTCTTGCCATTAACCGGGCACAAATCCCGACTCTGAGCTGCTTTTGCACTTTGCTCGACCTGGGAATCGAATACAGGACCTCTAGCGTAGCACGGTCAGGACCTCTAGGCTAATGAGGCAGTCATTTGTCTAGTGTATTATATTTTATAACCTAGGAAATGATATATGCTTTATATAATATGCTTTAGCCCTCCAGAGGCTATTTTAGAGGGCTAAAATAGAACCTCTGGAGAGCACACCTCTGTGTGTGGAATAGAGAGAGGGAAGCTTTTGCAGTTTGTATAAAAAACTAACGACTCTTTAACGAAAACTTGTTATCATGATGACGCGAAAACCAGAAAAGTTCGGACTTTTGACTAATTTGGAGCCATTCAATATAACAGAATGAAATATTGCCGAAGCCTCGTCTGACCTGGTTTAAAAATTAAAACAAAAAACAGAAAAGCCAACTCATCCTTCAAAACTGACTAAAACACCAACTGTCTGACTTTGTTTTGAATATACAGACGTCACACCCATATGGCACAAAACATAAAATCATTACCTAATAACCGTTAAAACGCACAAAACAAAAACGAACTAAAGCGGTGTTCATTAGGCACAGAGGTGTCCGAAAATAAAAAATGCCGCTATAGGTCGTTCAAACAAAATAGCGGGCGAGCGGGGTCCGCAGTTAGGCTTGGTAATTGCCCCCTCACGACAATTAGCCTTCGTAACGTCTTCGTGACGGCTCAAAAATACATTTTTAGCGTTATCAGCGACTATTCCGACTTGTTTATAGGAACATAACCAGTACGGACTGATGTGTTGAGTGTATCGCTCGGAATTTATTGCAGCTGTGGAATTTGGTATGAATGAGGGACGAAAAATATCGTATAGGGGATAATTATCTACCAGGGGTCGCATGCTAAATATTTATTTAGCATGCGACCCCTGGTAGATAATTAGTATTAGTATTTACTCTAACTGATTAAATGGAATAGGGTTTTTAGAGAAATCAACGGTGTCCGACACTTTCAAATCCGTAATCGAGTGCCGATGTTTAATTGGGTATTATTGTCTCACTGGATGTAATAAACTCAAATGAGGGTTTGAACTATCGATCAACTTTGAGATTCGGTCTTCAAATTCTTTCTAAACTTGACTAAACAAGTACATAGGTCAATTAATGTCAATGAATTCTCGTAGTTTCTTAGAGTGAC
Organism: Acronicta aceris; assembly: GCA_910591435.1. Lineage (NCBI taxonomy): Eukaryota > Metazoa > Arthropoda > Insecta > Lepidoptera > Noctuidae > Acronicta > Acronicta aceris. The sequence goes on along the minus strand of OU342758.1, from coordinate 15,885,345 downwards.
AATAATAACTTTTAAAAACAAAATATTCTAACGTGAATGCATTGGAACTAAATCTATGCAAATCCGTAGGTATTTTTTAATATACAATTCTGCCCAAAGGCTATTCAAATTAATTGCAAATACACGAACATCTGCATTTAAAACAAATGTAAAAGGGCGATTTGCATTTTAGTGAATAATTTTCGGTTGAACGTTGAATCGCGGATGATCGGCTGCGAGCGGATAATCATTTGCTTCAGGCGTTGAAAATTGTGCAGAGTCGGGATCGGGAGTGAATGAACTATTTCTGTCAGCTTGCCGGCGTTTGATGGGATTTTGATGTGCGATATGCACGGTCTTTGAGGCAAACTTTCGTAATATCAGTTTATATGTTAAGAACGATGACATAAAATCAATGTTGATCTAAAGTTCCCCAAATTAAAAAATGGCAATTTTTATTCCTCATGGTATATATTCACATACCATCACGCCTGCATGCCCCGAAGGGCTAGGCAGAGGTGTACCTACAAATATACACCCACAGTTCGCAGATATGTTTAGGTCCCATGTAATAGCGAGCGAGCCTATTGCCATTAACCGGGCACAAATTCCTTACACCGAACTGAACTACTGAGATTTTCAGAGAAAAAACCAATAACATTTCGCTCGCTCCGAGAATCTAATCCAGGATCTCTAGGGTAGCAGTTGTGCTTGGGACCACTAGACTAATGAGGCAATAGCAGGTATTCACATGTGTCAGTGAACATTTATTTTTGGTTTCTTTCAGCAACATAGGAATGTATGAAACAGATGAGTAAATGATATTAACAGTATAATTATTTTATATTATTATTAAAACTTTGTCCAAGTGACGCTCAATTTAATAGTACACCGATACCATTTAGTAACAAAGGGCACGTGGTTTCGACAGCCGTTCCAAGGTATTAAAATTAATTTCCAAAGTGATTTACGAATAATATTGGCAATTAATTCAGCGTAGTTCAATTAATAACTTCAGATTACGTTGTTACCCTTGTTACAAGTTTCTTAGTTCGGAATTTATGTAATCTAAGGTACATGGTGTATTTATTTCAATATTGATTTCAACTTTGTATGTCATTATCATCCTCCTGCCCGTATACCAAGTTACTTGAGGTTAGCGCAGTATGTCCTTTACTTGTCGCGGAGGAATGAAACCTCACTCCCGTAACCTTAGCAAAAGTGGTGAGGCGAAACACCCGTGTGGTTTTAGTCGGTAGGTCACCCACTCTGGGTGGAGACCGACACGCCCCGTCACCTTCCCCGGGCGGCGGAAGTCTATAAGGATTTCCACACGCAAAAAAAACATGTCCTTTACTTGTCGCAGAGGAATGAATCCGCACTCCCGTGACCCCAGCAAAAGTGGTGAGGCGAAACATCCGTGTGGTTTTAGTCGGTAGGTCACCCACTCTTGGTAGAGCCCGACACGCCCCGTCACCTTCCTCAGGCGGCAGAACTCCATGAGGATTTCCACACGCAAAAAAAGTATGTATACATCTCTATCAGCCGTCATCTCATCATTCACTTTCTTTGTAGCCATATCATTTCTCACACAGAGGTACACTCATCTTTTCTCTGCTATCGCCCTTCCCTTATATCCAAATGTATGGGCAACACATATTCCACACTCCATCACATGTCCATACCACGGTAAGCGGCTACTGCACAACTTTTCTTTTACTTATAACATTTTAAATAATAAATTGAAATCGCTATTCTCATATAACTTGATATACAATTTGTCAATTTTCCTTCAAGGTTCGCTGACTCTTTGAAAGACATCGGAAAGTAGATGAAAACAATTCCATTGAGTTTGCTGTCGGGATGTCCAAGAAAGAAAAGACTAACAGACAAGTCACAATAACAATAAACGCTTTGAAGCTTCGGGACATTCCGGTCGGATTGGCGCCCAACGTGGGACCATTTTATTTGTACCCTAGCCATTAGATAAAAGTTATCATTAGTCATTTCAACCTTTCCTGCGGTGAAATGTCAAAACTTAGAAGTTTTACCCGTTATCAATTGTAGCCTTTCCAAATTATTTGAGCCGGAAAACGAGAGTTATTCTCAGACTGTGTAAATATGCAGGAATATTTTTTAGAGATCACTAACAAGGGAACACGGTTCATTTAACATTTCGACTCGGTACTCGTCGACGCATGATATGTATGTGCTTGATTTCACATGCCCCCTGGCAATACGCTTCTAGGTCACGTAATTCCTTTTAAAAACACATGAAATACGGCGATATATTAACATTTAACATAATTCCCTAAAAACGAGACTTTCAGAATGCAGATTTAATAACGGCCATAAAATTCTCCTTTTTGTCAGCAGAATTAGATGTCGTAAGCCGTTGCTGAATATAGCAAGGCTCGAGGTAGCATTTGGGCCCAATAGCCCGGGAAATGGCTGGTCGGCCTTTGGCTAACACGACCCAAATTAGGTCAAGACGCGGCGTCGCGGCACTTTTACAAAATTATACCGAATTTGATTCGATTTTTCCGTGACAATTGAATTGCCGGAACATGGATTGATCTTGAAAAATTTGGGCTCCAATAGCTAATTAGATTTGACTGCCAAGGGCGGGAACATTAAGGAATAACATTAAAAGATACGGCATTGCAATAAAGTATTATTAAGAGCGTCGTTAAAGGATGATATTATATTGCGAAAGCCGCCTCCGGAGGATGCCGAGCGGCCGGAATAATAATTTATTCTACCTTTAGTGGAGAAAATTAAAATTGGAGTATTTCTTGTTATCTTCTCTCGTTGTAATCTATAAGTTATATATATTTGTTTATAATGGTTTTAGTGGGATTTAGTAGTCCTAAAACGGTCGATTAATTATTCATTTAATTTTGACATTACATACCACACCGCCTGTATTCCCCGAAGGGTTAGGCAGAGGAGTATCAGACCTCTAGCGTAGCAATCGCAACCACTAGGCTAATGAGGCAGTTATTCAATTTTGAAACTTTATATATTTCCTCTGTAGAAGTATTAGGCAATGAATTGGCATAATATTAGTAATCTTTGTGCCTTCTTAAAAAATCAACCCATTTACCCACTGTCCCACTGGTGAGCATGGGTTTGTGCTAATTTATTCGCTTATTCTTCAGTGTAACGTATTTATAAATCAAAAGTAGGTATTTGTGCAATCGCTTGCTATTATAAATTGCGCTCTTTCATATCCAGAAATTGGAAAGAGTCCAGATGCGGTTAAGATATTATGTGAAAGAGCCAAACTAGGCTAGCTGAGAAAAAATATTTGGTTATGACGAAAAAATGTACATTAGATAGATAATATGTATGTAGATAATGTAAAGTGTGATAATAAATACTGCCTCATTAGTGTAGTGGTCCCAGACGCGACTACAACGCTAGAGGTCCTGGGTTCGATCCCCAGGTTGAGCAATGTGTTATTGGGTTTTTCTATAAAATTCTCAGTAGCAGCTCGGAGTCTGGCTTTGTGCCCGGTTAATGGCAATAGGCTCGCCCCCTATGACATGGGACCAAAACATACCGGCGAACTGTGGGTGTACATTAGAACGCCTCTGCCTTACCCTTCGGGGAATACGGCGTGATGTTATGTTATGTAGATAATATAAGGTAATAAGGATTAAATAATGAAATCTAAAGACCTCGGGCAAAGAAATAGGAAAGTAGTTGGTGTACAAGATAATGGAAAAACTACAATGTTCGCCAATTAATTCAAAGTCAAAGTCAAAATGACCACTAAAATAGGCACTTTTGAAAAGTAAAAAACTAGTTGCACGGTTCCAAAAAAGTGGGCCATATGAAGAAAAGCCGGCAAGAAATTCCAAATTACCTAAAAACACCTGTATCTCACCACTGTTACCTCAAGCCAACCACGATACCTATTAATTTTCTTACAACTTGTCTAAAAGGCAACCTTTGTTTCAATTTTTAATTCCAACTAACCTAACCACTTTATACAACGGAAAAAGAATTAGGCAAGTACTTCTAAAACTTTTCCTTTAAATATTGTTACGAGCTGGGGTTCGGGATAAATTAAAATCACTAATTTCACCGAAAACAGTCACTTTATTCACCACACAAACACACAGAAATCACACGAACAGTCACTATACACTAGCACTTGTTACACTGCACTGATAATCACTTGTAACTTCACTTCGATCTTCACTTGGATGCGTCCAAAACTGAACTGCCCTTCCCGACGCTGTCGACCATTATTTATATGAGCCACGAAGATTCTGGATTCGAAAAATCTCGATAATTCTCAAGAATGCGACCCGCCCGCATTTTCGAGACAATAGATGTTTACGTCTTTTATTCAACTTGCGAACAATAGATGTTTACAATCGCCATTGTTAATCTTTGACCTTGAGCCCGGTCTCACGCTATTGTGTTTTGTTTGTTTTTCTTTTTGTTGCGGGTGCCGCATTCTAGCATATTCCTCTTGTTTGTTTTCTACCTGCTTCATCGACTAATCCAGAATCTCCGTGACCCATCTCCGTCGTCCTAGTTACTTGGCGTAACACTGCCCCCTCCTAAGACATGCTCGTCCCGAGCATTATTACATCCGTGATAACGTGCCAAACGATCCACATGAACGATCTTCGGGGCACCTCTTGGTCCTTTCTGTATCCGGTAGGTCACATCGTTGATCTTAGTCACGACTCGGTAGGGACCGTCCCATTTTGCCTGTAACTTCGGTGACTTTCCTTTGCTGCGTACCGGGTTATGTAGCCACACTAGTGAGCCTTCGTCGAAGCCTTTGTTGTTCACCTTGCGGTTTGTTGGCCTGATTGTCTGACATGCTCATATATGTCATTCATTCTGGTACGCAAGTCGTTTGCATAATCAGTCACACAACGGGGGGTGTCAGGCGGAATACCGGTGATGAGATCTGCAGGCAACCGTAGTTCTCTTCCGAAGTTCGCGAAGGCTGGTGTTACCGACGTACTTTCGTGAACTGCACTCCGGTATGACAAAAGGAACGGCTGGATATGCTTATCCCAATCCCTCTGCCTGTTCCCCACGACTTTTGCCAGATATCTCTCTAAGGTTTGATTGAATCGTTCAACCATTCCATCAGATTGTGGGTGGTAAGAGGTGGTTCTGGTTTTATGGGTACCCATTACCCGACACGTCTCCTGGAATATTTGAGACTCAAAATTCCTTCCTTGGTCGCTGTGAATCTCCAAGGGTACTCCAAATCGACAGAAGACTTCATGGACCAATTTATCTGCAACCGTCGAAGCTTCTTGGTTAGGAATGGCGAACACTTCCGGCCACTTTGTGAAATAATCCATCACAACCATAAAATACTTGTTTCCACTTTCACTTTCTGGAAATGGTCCCGCAACGTCTAGGGCTATTCGTTCCCAGGGCGCACCAACGTTGTAGACTTTCAATGCTCCTCGGCTGCGCGTGTGAGGCCCTTTTACAGCTGCGCAACTAGTGCATTTACGACACCAGTCTTCAACATCGTCCCGACAGTGGATCCAGTAGAATCGCTCTCGAATCTTTAATAAAGTCCTTTTTACACCTAGATGACCTCCCGAACATCCGTCATGGTAAAGTCGCAGGACATCTGGCACCTTAGATTTGGGGACTACCATCTGCAGATGACACTTGTCCCCTTTAACATTTTCCCATTTCCGGCATAAGATACCATTTTGTATCAGCAGACTGTCCCACTGTGCCCAGTAACTTTTTGTGACTGTGCTCAATGACGCAATATCACTCCATGTTGGTTTAGAGGCACCAGCTTTCATCCACTCGAGGATCGGTTTGATATCAGCGTCTTTTTCCTGAGCCTGCTGTAAGTTTTCTTTCCATTCGTCGCTAAGGTCAGTTTTCAGCATCCTCACGGGCACTGTTTCTTTAGCCTCTTGTCTGGAACAATGTTTGCACTTCTCTGGACAAGGTCTTCGTGACAACGCATCTGCGTTACCGTGGGATCTGCCACTGCGATGTTCAATTACGAAGTCGAATTCTTGTAGTAGCTCAATCCACCTTGCTACTTGTCCTTCCGGGTTCTTAAACTGCAATAGCCACTTTAGGGCAACATGGTCCGTGCGCAGGTAAAATTTCCTTCCCAATAAATACTTGCTGAAATGTTGCAACGTCTTGACTATTGCGAGCAGTTCTCTTCTCGTGACGCAGTAGTTTCTCTCTGGTTTTGACAATGATTTACTGAAGTAGGCTATCACAACCTCCTGATCTCCTTTTTTCTGTGACAACACTCCACCAATTCCAGTATTACTTGCGTCTGTGTCCACGATGAATTCATTTTCAGTGTCAGGGTAGCCCAATATAGGTGTATTGCACAAACGGTCCTTTAACTCTTGAAAAGCACTGTCACAGTTTGTGTCCCAGCAGAACTGCGCTTTTTCCTCGGTCAATTTGTGTAAAGGTTTCGCAATGTCCGAAAAATTCTTCACAAACCGTCGATAGTAGGAGCACAAACCCAAAAATGCTCTGACTTGCGTCTTATCTTTCGGCACTGGCCACTCTTTGACAGCAACTATCTTCTCTGGATCCGTTTCAACACCCTTTTCCGAAACTACGTGTCCCAGAAAACTCACTTGTCGTTTGAATAATGAGCACTTTTTCGGACTCAACTTTAGATTGGCTCCTCTGATTTTTGATAGCACACGTTCCAGGTTTCGTAGGTGGTCATCAAATGTACGGCCCACAATGATGATGTCATCCAAATAGACCAGGCAGGCGTCTCCGATCAGGCCAGTGAGCACTAGTTCCATAAGTCTCTCGAACGTGGCAGGAGCATTACACAATCCAAACGGCATTACTTTAAACTGCCACAGACCCTTTCCCGTAGAGAATGCGGTCTTCTCCTTATCCTTTGGGTCTATTTCCACTTGCCAGTAGCCACTTTTGAGGTCTAAGGTGGTAAACCATTTCATGCCTGTCAGTGTATCCAGTGTGTCATCAATCCTTGGCAATGGGTAGCTGTCCTTCTTCGTAATGTCGTTCAGTCGTCGATAGTCCACGCAGAAGCGCATACTGCCATCTTTCTTTTTCACTAACACGACAGGAGAACACCACGGACTAGATGAAGGCTCTATTACACCATCCTTCACCATCCCCTCAATCATGATCTCCACTTCCTTCTCTCTTGCAACTGGCAGTCTTCTAGGTCGCTGACGAATTGGTGACTCATTGCCAGTATTGATCTTGTGTTGTACCAATCCGGTTTTTCCTATATCGGCATCATTTGTAGAGAAAATATCAGCGTACTGAAGCAACATCTTCTTAGCCTTGTCCATTTCTTCTTCAGACATATGATTTCTACAGTCTTCCAAGAGTGTTGCCACGTTAAACCTTGAATTGTGAGCGTTATTACCAGTACACTGATCACTGCAACGTCGCATCCAGGCTACTTCTTCACAAATGCCCATCAATGTGCCTTTCTTGATCACTTGCTCCTTATCGCTGGGATTGAGTATGCGTACAGCTGATGTATTTGAAGCTTTGACCAACGTTCGTGCCATCTTCCATGGCAAGTCTTCCTCCAACCTTTCTAAGAGAACACATCGATTTTCCTGCCCAGCATTCTGTGGTAAAGCGACTGGGACGATTGTTTCCGACATAGGAGGTAGAATTATTTTCTTCAGGCAGAACACTTTCCCGGCGGTTGCACCTTCCATAAAGACTTCTTCTGTCCCGCACTTCAATACTCCTTGATTAACGTCGATCTCACAATAATGCTCTCGCATAAAGTCCAATCCCAGTATGCAGTCGTCTACTATATCGGCTACGATGACATTATGCCGATATATTCTGTTACCAAGTTTCAATTCCACCTCCTTCTCACCTCGGACGGATATGTGCTGACCAGTAGCTGTTACTAATTGTATACACTCACGGTCAATGATGCAGTCCCCAAGAACCCGACGTGCCAGTTGAGAATTCACGACCGTGCGAGAAGCTCCAGTATCTATTGTCAGCTTACAGGGTGTTCTGTTGACTTCACCTTTGATGATCAGGCTGTTTCCATCATGGGCTTGTGAGATCGAAATCCTTGGGGCTACTTCTGCACCAGCCAGCACCCGCCCCGCAGTCCTGGCTTTTACTCGTTTCCCTGCTGCTCCTCGGCGGTTGCATTCACCGCCCTTACTGTTTCCCCATAGGTCTTCTGTCGCCACGTGGTTCCCTTTGGGCAATTAGCTCGGAGGTGGCCCTTTTCTCCGCATATGTAGCATCTTGGTGATGCTGCACCATCCTTTCGACCCTCGCTGCGCTTCGGGCAACCTGCCTGGAAATGGCCCTTTTCCCCGCAAAGGTGGCATGTTGGTAAAACGACTTCCCGGATACGGTGAGCCCGATGGTCCTGTCTCACTGCTTCTACTTCCAAGGCATGGGCTAAGGCGTCTCTTAAAGTCTTGTGGTGCCCAAGTCTCACAGCGGCTCTGACTTCTAGATCACGTATTCCATCGACGAACGCCTGAACAAGATTTCCGTCGATCAGCGCAGGTGTTGACTGGTAGGCTTTCCGGACTAACTTCTCAACTTCTAGAGCCCACTGCTGTAGGGTCTCTGCACCCCGCTGTACTCGGTCCTTCAGCTGGGCACGAAACACGTATTCTAGATGTGCGTCGCCGTATCTTGAGTCCAATGCTTCCAGTAGTTGGTCGTAGGTCATGTCCTTGTCGAGCGCCTCCAGTACAGTTAAAGCCTGGTCGCGGAGGCATAAGGTGAGTGCCGTCTTGGCCTGGGTCTTGTCCCATCCATTTGACTCCACATAAGCTTCAAACTGGCGTCTGTAAGCTGACCATGAAGAGGTTCCATCAAACGGTGGCACTTTAAATCCACGTACTGAAGGGGTCGTGGGAGTATCGACCATAGGAGCCACAAATCCTTTTCCTGCCTTGAGATCTCTGAGGGTTTTCTTCATATCAGCCATTTCAACTTTGACTTCGGAAATCCAACTCTCATGCTGTTCCACCTGCTCCTTCATTGCAACAAGCTCTTTGCCAAGAGTTCCATGGAGGTCTTTTATAAGGAGCATCTGTTCCTCTTGGCGGCGGGCCTGCTCCTCTTCCCGGCGTGCCTGCTCTTCCTTATCTTGTTGCAGTTGCTCCCGAAGTAGGCGTGCCTGTTCCTCCTGCCGGCTGGCTTGCTCCTCCTGACGGCGGGCTTGCTCCTCCTGATGGCGGGCTTGCTCCTCCTGACGGCGGGCTTGCTCCTCCTGACGGCGGACTTGCTCCTCCTTATACTGCTGCATCTGTTCTCGCAATTGGCGCGCCTGCTCTTCCTGCCGGCGAGCCTGCTCCGCTTTATCTTGCTGCATCTGCTCGCGCAGCAGGCGTGTTTGCTCCTGCATCATTACCATCAAGGTCGCCAGGTCCACTGTCGGTGCTGGAGATGTTCCTGATGGACCAGCGACTGGGTCATTAGGTGGTCGTTCATGACCCGAAGGTACAGACGGCGAATCTGTGAATCGTCTCTGGTCCATCTCCTGCTGCCGCTGACTTCTTGTACGGATACCCTCCGTGTCTTCTTTCGGTAAAACCGGCATAATTTATCCCACAACTTCTGACACCAAATGTTACGAGCTGGGGTTCGGGATAAATTAAAATCACTAATTTCACCGAAAACAGTCACTTTATTCACCACACAAACACACAGAAATCACACGAACAGTCACTATACACTAGCACTTGTTACACTGCACTGATAATCACTTGTAACTTCACTTCGATCTTCACTTGGATGCGTCCAAAACTGAACTGCCCTTCCCGACGCTGTCGACCATTATTTATATGAGCCACGAAGATTCTGGATTCGAAAAATCTCGATAATTCTCAAGAATGCGACCCGCCCGCATTTTCGAGACAATAGATGTTTACGTCTTTTATTCAACTTGCGAACAATAGATGTTTACAATCGCCATTGTTAATCCTTGACCTTGAGCCCGGTCTCACGCTATTGTGTTTTGTTTGTTTTTCTTTTTGTTGCGGGTGCCGCATTCTAGCATATTCCTCTTGTTTGTTTTCTACCTGCTTCATCGACTAATCCAGAATCTCCGTGACCCATCTCCGTCGTCCTAGTTACTTGGCGTAACAATATATTTTCATTGCGCGGATTAATTAATTACGTGTTCTTTAGTAAATGTCTGTTTTGAAAGCGTTTAATTTTTTTCTTCTATAATTTTTCCAACGCCGGCCGTCAGGGAGGCTGTGTACAATGATTTATGATGCAATCTTTTAGTCGTAAATCAGAAACGGTACGCTTCCACTGTATGGCTCGAAACAACGAAACTTTGAAACAATCGTATGCTATTTTTTGTTTTCGTCGTATTTCACGTTATGATTTAACGTCAAGGATACTCGTAAGTGTTTCTTTAGGATTTCATTTTGTAGCTACACATTTGTTTAAGAAATCATTTTAACGTGGGAGAGCCATGCTTCGGCACGAATGGGCCGGCTCGACCGGAGTGATACCACGGCCTCACAGAAAACCGGCGTTAAACAACGCTTACGTTGTGTTTCGTCGAGTGAGTGAGATTACCGGAGGCCCTTTTAAAAGGCGGGCAACGCACTTGTGACTCCTCCGGTGTTGCGGGTCTCCATGGGCGGCGGTAATTGCTTACCAGCAGGCGATCCGTCTGATCCTTTGTCCCACTATCCTATAAAAAAATTTACTTTCGATTCAATACTTATACGATTCAAAACGGTTGAAAACGGTTGAAGCGGCAAATAATTTTAAAGATCCTGAACCTTTACTACAGAAAGAGCGATTTGCATGAAAATTATATTAATGCATTAGCACAGTCAAAGAAATACTATAACATTTTTTTTAATGAAGGGTCATCCTTCGTCAAAATTATCATAGAAATATACCTTATAATAATACGACATAATGAAAACTATCACACACTGGACAAATGTATAAACGATTAGGTATATACTTTGGAGTAATAATTCGTATATATAAAAGTAGAAGGAACTTCCCCATAAAGTGTCTCGTATACACAATCCCAAGATACCGAAGCATTCTCTTATCAGATCGGATTTTAAATTACAAATCCGAAGCACATTGAATTAGTCTGAATGAGGCGCAAGGACTGATTCCTTAAGATATATCCTAATACCTATTAAACGCAGCGTCGTGCCTCGGCCTTCTCCTAAGAGATTTTGAAGCTTAAGTGAAACGAATTTGACTGAGTAAAAAAGCCTTCAATTTTATCACGTAATTGTAAGATTGGGAGGAAAGCAGTTGGTGAGGAAGATTGAGGATTTATACGCTGCCTTTATGTGTAGTCATTTTAATGACATATTTGATGGTACTTTTGTGAAATTACGGCGCTTAATCTTTATTAGATAAATTTCGTTGGATGTCGTGAATTAGTTATTTCAGAAATTATGTTACGAGTATGCACAGAAACACGAGCCTTATTTAAGTTATATTAAGTTCAACTTGCAGTTTAACCTGATGAGGCTGAATATCAGTATTTTACAAGAAGCAACTGCCTTACATTTCTAATCTAATTTCAGGACAGTATGATATCTTAAGAACAGTTATGTACAGTATGGATACCTTAAGGGTAAACTGGTTGTCTGACTTTTAAGGCTTTTGACTAACGATTGTGATAGTTATTATGACAACTGGATTCGTGCTCTTGGAGAGCACAGAGGAGTTAAAAATGATCATCCATTTATAGACTGACAAGAGCTTAACCTTGTAGAGCATCCTTATTAATGTTACCCCCAAGTACACAAAAACTCGTTATGGCTAGCTTAGGGGTAACCTTCTTGTCGCAGAGGAATGAATCTCGCTCCCGTAACCCCAGCAGAAAATGGTGAGGAGAAGCACCCGTGTGGTTTTAGTCACCCATTCTTGGTGGAGTCCGATACGCTCCATCGCCTTCCCCAGGCGGCGAAAGTCCATGAGGATATCCACACGCAAAAAAAGGGGGTAACCTACTACCGATATAACGGTGGTCAAGGAAACAATATAAAGATAATTGCGCGGAGGTTTATATTATAAGCCGGTCAGTTTGTCATCCATCGTACACCCAACTAATTTATTCATTCACAAGTGAGCCACTTGAAAACACTTTTTAAATGAAACCTCCAAAGATGGTAAAAAAGATGGTCTTGATAGGTATTTAAACATTTTAATTACTTCATTCCTTTGAAAAAAGGGACTGTTTGATCAAAGTAGAACGCCAAGTTACCTGAAACAAATCAGAATTTTGAAATTAGTTTAATTGAAACAGAAAACGATATAATAAACTTGAGAGAGTTTCAAAGCTATTACTTTTATGATTAAAAATAATTTGTGAATTATTTTTATCATTAAAAATACGCAGAATTAACGTTGAACGTAAAAATAAAGGCTTCATTAAAACCGTAAAAAACTATTAAGTGTCTTGAGACAGTAACAGAGTACTCTCTTCTCTTCACCATAAGTCATACAAAAAATTAAACACTATACCATACATAAACCCAAAACCTTTTTTGGTATAAGAAAATCTTAGTAACATAATCTGATTTGCTGTAGAAGACATAATGTGTAAAATAATCTGAGTTGCTTTACGTGGGAGAGCCATGCTTCGGCACGAATAGTGATACCACGGTCTCACAGAAAACCTGCGTTTAACAACGCTTACGTTGTGTTTCGCCGAGTGAGTGAGGTTACCGGAGGCCCAATCCCCTTTTAAAATGTCGGCAACCCATTTGTGATACCTATGGTGTTGCGGGTGTCCATGGGCGGCTGTAATCGCTTACCACCAGGCGATCCGTCTGCTCGTTTGCCCTCCTATCCCATAAAAAAAACAGAGTACCACTCTATTAACCAATTTAACTGTTACTACAGTACATTCAGAATGATTACTACTACAATGCTTTTATTATTATTTCCTATTATAACTTGATAATTACTTCCATATTAAACTGTTCATATAATATCAACTCCAATTCCAACACGATCGTCCAATGTTAGTGTCATTACTGAAATAGATGCTCGTCATAACTGTCAAGTGGGCTTACCAAGTGAAACAAATTACGCTTAATGGGAATAATCCCAGGCCCATCGTGTTAAACGAACCAGAAAAGGACGGCATAACAGAACGAAATGAATCTTGTCTTCTCTAAGACTTATTCTTCAAATGCAGGTAATTGAATCTGAAACGACGAGGTTTGTGCGAATGCAAATGAGGTATTGTTAAGGCGTCTCTGTTTAAGAAATTAGCGGATTAGAGGATTTGGTTCAAGGTAGCAAACTGTTTTGGAGGCGTGATTAGCAAATCGTGGAGTAAAAGGAGGGTAGATTTTAATTGTTTATTTTATAAAATGCCAAGGTGTTTTTGACTGCCTCATTAGTCTAGTGGTCCCAAGTGAGACTGCTACACTAGAGGTCCTGGGTTCGATCCTCAGGTCGAGCAAAGTGTTATTGGGATTTTCTATGAAATTCTCATTAGCAGCTCGGAGTCTGGATTTGTGCCCGGTTAATGGCTATAGGCTCGCCCCCTATAACATGGGACCTAAACATACCGGCGAACTGTGGGTGTACATTAAGTACACCTCTGCCTAACCCTTCGGGGAATACAGGCGTGATGATGGTATGTGTTTTACGTCACGGAGTTGCTGTTTAACTCACATGACAGCTTGTCAGGCATTTCAACAAAAGCGCAGACAACTATGGAACAGAAAAAAAAGAATAAAAATAATTTAAAGAAAAAGCCGGGCCCACGTTGGGCGCCATAACAACTACTCTGAATCGACCATGCTTCCGCACCTTTCCATTCCGACTTCTAACTTCACAAACAATAAAAGAGACGCCAAAAACTTCGGAATACAATTCCCGTTGGAATTTACGCTCAGACTTTTACGAAGATGATTTTTTTAATGGCCCAAGCTCCAGGTTATGTGGAACTTTGTTTTTAAATATATTTTCGAGATAAGAACAAACTTCCACATTTTCTTGTTCTTTTAATAATACTTCTTTTGTAACGGTATTTTCGTACTGACACAAAAAATATCAGAATTAATTCACATATTTTTCAAACGGTACTCTAGGTTTCTTATTTACTCAGCGTAAACATTTTTAAAAGCTTCAACCCCGCCGAATCTTCTACCTTCCAAAAACTCCTCAAAACGTATTCGTAATTCCCTAAATTGAATTTTTTTAATAAATGACAACGGAGCGTGAAAAATCCCCCGGAATTTTATTTAGACGCGTTCACGTACATTCGCCTTGGATATGCTCCATAAAAGCAATAAAAGGATTCCTTGCCCTGCCAATAGGAATCGTGTCACTAGGTCAAATGTATTTGTTCGTTGTAGTGCATTGGGAATATTTTTGATAGCTTAGGATGGTTTTGGGTTAACTGGATACAAGTATAAAAGTAAGCTTAAGTTGTCAAAAGTACAGACACCATTAAATCTAGTCTGTCTAGTGTCATACGTGAGACAAAGAAAGAAATCAAATCGGCATTAAAGTTTTTGTATGAATATGTTCCCAATGTCCACTCCTCAATAATCACTAACAACCATTTTGAATCAGTTTAGTTGCAGCATTAGCAGGCTAATTCAACAGTTATCCATTGCATGCGACGACCCTAAATGGGTGGGTTTGACCGATACTCGTATAATAGCCATTGTTTGTGGCAGCTGTGGTTTTGTTTAATTCCCATTTATAAACAGTCTTACCTCATGGCGTCCCCTGAGGGCTGTGAGGAGCTACTAAGTTATTACACCACGGGGACGGTCAGTAGAATCCCCTTATTAGTACACATTAATAACATTATAATGCTATTAAAGGGAGCTTTCCGAAGGCATGTTTATGGCTTCCTCCAAAAACTGTTTGGCAGGATTGAGGTTAACATTGTTCATTATTGTGATGTACATCGTGAATCGGCTATTAAATCGATTGGGGTCATTTTTAATAAAGGTAATTTTTTATCCTAAAAATAATTCAAACTAAGTAAATCACAGTCACCCTTTAGATGAACAAACGACAGAGAAACGTAAGCCAAGGCAATAACGGAAAAAGACAACGGAATTTCCCTATAAAAGTCTATAGAGAAATTCCGTCATTCAATACAAAATAAAGAAAAATGTGACTTATTTCAATGAATTTAAAGTCTTCCCGAAATCAGATATAAAACTATGCGATTAAAACGAACGCACAAAAATCACCGAAATCAATTCAGTAGATGATTCTGAACAAACTACTCTCAGGGTGTACGTTAATTATGTTACATGATGTAGGGGAGTGCGGGGCTGGTACTAACAAATTTTGTATTATGGTTTATATTTTAATTAATAATCAACTTTTTCGTTTTATTTTTTATTGAAATCATGCTTTGGTTATTCAGCTATGATATTAGTCACAAAAACCATCAGATAAGTAAGTGCTTTCAGAAAGAGAGGCATGAAAACCAAAAAAGTCATTTGTTAATACATACCCCGCATGTGGGGCAAATATTAACAGAGCTGGGGTAAGTATTAACGTAAGGGGCAATTATTAACATAGACTAAAATTTCATCAAATACTTAAATATAATGTCACTTACATTAATGAAAATGTATTATTGTCTTTAATGTTAAACAAATCAGTACTTTTTGTAATGGAAACTGAAAGAATATAGAAAATTCTTTTAAATCTGCACTTAATAACAATCATTGCTGCAGGTATTTAGGTATATTAATAAGGTAACTAGTTTAATCAATCTTAATCTAATTTGTACTTAAAACTAGACAGGAAATAAGTACTCCAGGCAATAATTAATCAAAATACGATTTCTCATCATCTGAGAAACAGTTGAGGCATATGTATTTTCTAGTATCACCTCTAATACCGGTGATATGAGCCCATCCATTGCATAAAATGCATTGTATCCAGTCAAGTCCAGATGTCTCTTCATTATAAGACTCGGCGCAAACTAAACAGAAGCAGGTATCTTCTTCACTAACATCCTGCAAAATATGCATCTTAACCTGTTCTACTTCTACTCTGCGGGTTTCTTTACCTTTGCCTTTACCCTTAGTTTTAGTTTCAGTCAGACTAGTTTTTATCTTTTTGGTAATTTTAATTTTGCTTCCTCCTCTAAGGCCAATTTATTGGGAGTATCAGTAATCGTTGATTTTCTTGAACGCTTTCGTTTGGATTCGACACGTGGAGGTGCTTTTGGAAACATTTTACAAAATAATCTGCTGTCATTGTTTCTTGATCAGAATTCAAAACTAGACAGTTTTTTTTATAACCCACTTCAACAGAAGTTCCCTCCTTTTTTTCTTTACGTATTTAAACAGTGTTACATGACAAATATCGTATTCCGTAGCAACATCTCTATATTTCCTGTTTTTTACCAGAACTTCTTCAGCTGACAGCTCAAAGACTTCTTGAGACGTAGACCCCTTTGTGGTCTTCCTTTTGTAATTTCTCATTCTATAAGAAAAACATACTTATTGCAAAAAACACTCGTTTAATATCACATACCTACATAATGGGGTAAGTATTAACATGTTAATACTTACCCCACTCAATTTGTTAATTTTAACCCCAAGGTCACTTTTTATACTTCATCAATTACAGAAAATAATCTAGTCAAAATAATTGCAAACAAGTATAATAATTTTAAAGTCAATAAAATAGAATTTCACTAAGGATAAAGTTTGATTGAATATAGCGAAAAAAATCATCTTAAATCAATTTATCACGAAGTAAGAAAAGTTTGTTTACCTGTCAATCCGAGGTTACTGCACACAACTATCACTAGCTAAGGCCGATCGATAACTGACAAGTTAGGACACGTTCGGCTGTGTATATAGTTATTCTAAACCGAGTCTCATATTTTTAACACTTCAGGTTTGCCAGGAATAAGCTTGTTAATTCTTACCTCCGTTAAAATCAGCCCCGCTCTCCCCTATAATAACGCAGACGTAATACGATGGCATTGAGTGATAGAAACACATAATCAAATTCTCCTTAGCGTACATACCCTTTAGGACATGACAGGCAAAAGAGCAATAATATATAGTTTTTTTTATTGTTACTATGACAAACACGCAAATGCTGGATGTTAAGGGTCAACTGCAGCCTATAGACAGCAGCTAAATTTGTAGGCATCTAAATTTAAATAGTTTGAATCCCTTCCTAAATCCTTAATCACCTGTGCCTTGTACAACTTACAGATGAAGTATAAAAACTTTTACCATAAAACTGCTTGCACTGTGTTAGCAGTAAAATGAAGCCTTTCATTTCGTATATACTATTCTTCATATGAATTGGTGAACAGCAAAGAAAAAAAGAGCAAATCCGCGTATGCAGAGAACCAGCAAGAAGTTTCTATTCATAACTTTTACGAAAATGTCACAGATACAAACGGCAAAGGGTACAACTAGCACTAGTTTAGTGGCATTTTGTCGTATTTAATGCTTGTCATGTTGAATTTTCAAACAGAGAGACGATTTTGAAATACACTACAAACTGTAGTAAAGAGGATAAATATACCAGATTTACATGTTTTCTACAAAGGTAATGTAAAGTACATGTCGTAATTGCATTAATTAAAATAATTAAGGTCGTCATCTAACAATATTTATGGGAAATGTACATAATAGGTACTTTTTTAAACCTGTGATTAACTATTTCCCTAGGGTTTGGCTGCAGAATAAAAGCTATTCGACACCAGGCTTTATACACTATAGGCTGGACATCAAAAGTTTACTGGTCGGGAGCTGTGACATTACAGACAAAAAATCTTGCACACATATGTGCCAAGATATAATTTAAATTCTAATATCGGTGATATGGCCATTGTACTGCCAAGTCGAAGGTCTTGAGTTCGAATCCAAAGCATGCACCTCTGACTTTCCGGAGTCATGTGCGTATAATAGTTATTTTTCACGCGCTTTAACGGTGAAGGAAAACATAGGAATCCTGGACGACTGAGAGATTTTGTCGGCGGCGCGGCGGGTGAAGTCTACCCACCCGCATTAGGCTAGCGTGGTGGACTATAGCCTAATCCCTCTTAATCTGAGAGGAGACCCGTACCCAACAGTGAGACAATGTAATGGGTTGATTATGAATGATTATGATGATATGAATATGAACTTGCATGAATATCGTCACTTTATTCACTGTATTTGAACCTCTATACCGCTCAACCCTCAGAGTACAATTCAAAAGCTAAACAAGCAGACATTTTTAGATTCAACAACAGTTCAACAAACAGTCACCTAAAATGTTTATCACCATCCCTATTAGTCAGGTATTTACAATTTGCTGCTAGTTGATATTAAACATCTTGCACACTTTCAAGACAGGATGACAAACTCTGAGCTTATCTGAGCTCTGTAATTTATGGTCGCTTGCGACAGCCCTAATGGCGGGCTTATTGACCGGGCCAATGCTGTGAAAAGGCAAAATATTTTGGTATTGGATGGCTGGCCTATAAAATTGATGTGAGGATTTTCTTATCAATTATGGTTAAGTGCTATTATAGTTTCATAATAGCGCTTACAGAAAGAAAGAAATGAACGTACGGCCTTATTTATGGAAGTTATAATCCTTATAATGATTTAAAATTTACCAGGCATCTGTGGAAAACATGAATGTTTGAATTTAATACATTATTTTTACATGACGGTATGTCTAGTAGTTCCAGAGTCATTCAGAATTAACAATGCGGTATGTGTCTTGACCAGTCAACTGTGTTACGATAATTTAGTTTGATTGTACAAAAAAGCTGTCAAATGAAATTAGGCACATCACTAGTTCATGACTTTGTTTCGCCTATAATAACTTAACGCAAAAAATAAATATTATGATAAAATTTTCGTAAATCGCACTTTTCCAAGAAGTTTAAAAAATCACCCGGGGATTACGCAAATTATCCTTGTGGTGGGCAACGTGGAATAATAATCGGGCTGGGATTTAGGGGAATTCAACGACATTCTGTAGTATCTTTGTTGATAAATTACTGTGTTTTTAGTAATGGCCCTCCGTTAAAGGCTGGAGATATAAAACAAATGCCTATATAAATAGTAGTAGGGTAGTAACGCAGCTAAGCAGTTAATCTGTTCTGACTTGTAATACTTACATCCAAATCACCTAGGGTTGGCAGTAATATCATAAATTGGAGGAGAAGAGAATTTCCCGTAGTTTTTGTGATATAAATGATAAATTATATTATCATTTTGTTTTTTTGGAGATCGAATCACAATTACACAGATTTTAAGTAAAAAGCAGGAAACTATATTGATAATTCCCTAAATTGTATTTTATGTAGAAATATAAATAGAATTAGTGTAGTTATGAATGAAATGTCATGCCCAACCGTTAATTAGCATTTGAGAATACATACACAATTTTAATTAAAGCCAACACATAATTTAATACATAAGCGGAGCAGCATGTGTTTGTACTTGTATGTTGGTATGCAAATTTAGGTACGGTAACATAATTTAATTAATGACAATATATACAATTTATTATACAATCTACTTAAGGTACAGTCAACAGCACATCATGGTATCCAAAACTGACAAATTTCTTCCATCGATTTTCAATTTAATCTCCAAACGATAAAGTTTATAATCCATTGGGGAAATTTGACAGTTTGTGGTAACTTTATGCGCTGGTGTCCGTATGTGCGTGTATTAAATTACATGTATATTAAACTGGGAAATAAAATATTCAGCACACAAGTTCGTTTCGCTGGAATATACGAAGCTATTAAGGCGTGACCCTTTAAAATTACTACTTATCTGTACTTCTTTATTCTAAAGTAATACAATAAAATTGTAACTCTGTACATAATAGTCTATCTTTTATATATATATATATATATATTATATTAATGAATGTTTGTTTATTATATATGTATTGCTAATCTATTTCATTTATCCTGTTGCCAATGAAACTTTGGTGAGTTGTCGTCTGCATGCCTGGGGAGGTTTATGACGCAAAAAAGAGGCATTGCAACGCATGCCGGGGGACAGCTAGTGCATTATATTTATTCGAGATATTAAAATAATGAGGGGCCTT
Organism: Acronicta aceris; assembly: GCA_910591435.1. Lineage (NCBI taxonomy): Eukaryota > Metazoa > Arthropoda > Insecta > Lepidoptera > Noctuidae > Acronicta > Acronicta aceris. The sequence continues at coordinate 15,865,311 of OU342758.1, read as the reverse complement.
ATAAGACAAAACAATTATCTTTGGAAATTTGTTGTTGTTTTTCTGTCATTATGTGTAAACTTACATCGTGCTAAAACTGACGCATGAAACTGGATGCAGCTTTTAGAGTTATAATTACTGGAGGTCTAACTTCAAGTCTGCTGCATGGTTGCTAAAAGTTATAGTATTTAAGTAATTCCTTTTTGGACCCGAGTAAAACCGCGAACAACAGCTAGTAAGAGAAAGTAAAGAGGTGGAATTTATTAATCTGTGAGTTTACTTATTGTCTTACATTGAATACTATCCCTGAGTGACGTAGGCTGTTTTACCGTGATTACGCCTACGTAAATAATCTGAGTAATTTATTCATAATGACATCTTTCCCGTTTATAAAACGTGAATACCTTTATCAAAAACTCGACACCGTCCTCAATAATCCCAGAATTCCGAACAACCAATTTTAAGAATCAAAGTTAATAAAATAAATATAATAAATAAATACAATTTTTTCAGCAGATGCTAATGGATCCAAGAAATTCTGAACGAAAAAAGGATATTTTCTTTGCGTTACTTTTCCATTTCCGCCAAGTTTTTATAAGCATAAATTGCGCGTGTTAGAGGGAGAAAGGCCTATTGCTGTCCCGTTTCCTCCGCCCTTTCATAGGATAACGGTTTTCGTGACAATAGGGGGAATTTGAATAAAATAATAGTTCTGAACTGTCCGGCACATAGCCTCAAAAGGGGGAAAGTCGGACAATAGGGCTCTAAAGTAAAGTTTAGGTATAACTGCTATAAGGCCTCGTTATTTGATGGGTTCCGTACTCGCTTCAAATAACCCTGAAGGCGGCGTTCGTAATAATTGGATATGAACGTCGTCGGGGTTAGATATTCATAACCTTATTTAATTATTATGCTCTAGTAACTAACGGTTATGTAAAATAAATAACGAACTCAGTAGACATGTCCTTATAAAACTATATTTATTAAATCAGTAGCAGATCGGAGTTTGCATTTGTGCCCGGTGAGTGGCTATAGGCTCGCACCCTATTCAATGAGGCCTAACTAACTAATAACCTCTGCCTAATCCTTCCGTGAATACGGGCATGGCGAAATGTATATTTTTGAGGTACATGATTTGGCTGACCCTTTGTAGCACGATTTTTGGACATTACCAATATCCTAAGGATATAATAATAATATGTTTATTTCAGACAAAATCCAGAGTTGGTTAATTACATTATACTTAAAAAATTGTGTTAGTTAATAATTATTGATTAAATTTACAATTGCGTGTGAAGCTGCATCCACCTCTTAAACTTGGGGGCGTCCCACCTATCTGCAAATATACTGAGGAGTATTAGTGCTGCTACGGACACGAGCCATCAGGGAAGCATATCTTTTTCTAATGAAGGTGGCGAAACCATCAATGCCATTTTCTACAAACATCCCTGATGCACTACAGCGCCGCGGCAGCCTTAACAATACCTTCAATGCATTATTATATTGAACCCGTAAGTTACCGTAAGCTCGCTACGTAAAACTGACGGTGGTCACTGGTCGTCAGGGCTTTTGGGCTTCTGAATACAACTAAAAACTCTCATTGGTGTTCATATGAAAACTGGGACCGACAGCTGTAAGTGGTCTCCAAAGTACGATGTCGCGACGTGTTGAGTTCTAAATTATTTAATCCAGTACTTAAATATAAATCAGGATTTAATTTCGCGATTTGTTACTGTTTATATCCAGGCAAGGAATAATATACAATAAAGCTTCCACCTAAGACGGAAAGTAAATTACCGGGATTACTCGTTTGTGGTCTAAGGTGAAAGAACTAGGGAATTGTTAGATATAGGTTTGTGTTTGTTATACTTATTTAAACTAAAAACTGGAAGTAAATCTCAAATACCAACCACTACGCTGCACATTTTTTCTTTATTTATCATAAATAAAGATAGCCTAGTGAAAGATAGAGAAAGTTGGTAGTCTAGTGGTGGATATGACCGTTGGACTGCCAAGTCAAAGGTCTCGAGTTCGAATCCAAGGCTAATAATAGTTAATTATCACGCGCTTAAACGGTGAAGGAAAACATCGTGAGGAAAACTGCATGCCTGAGAGATTTTCTTGACGGCGTTTGAAGTCTGCAACCCGCAGTAGGCTAGCGTGGTGGACTATAGCCTAATCCCTCTCATTCTGAGAAGAGACCCGTGCCCAGCAGTGGGACAGTATAATGGGTTGCTGCTAGGCTATCATAAAAGGTTTTATTTTTCAATTCACTCTTTCAAACCCATTTTCGCTGCTGCTCCTACCTCGTCCCACGGAAAGAGGCTAACACAGTAATCACGGAAACAAATGATACACACCTGTGCACTGCTAACAAAATACGCGGCGTGAGCAAGTGACGTGTGTTAATTAATATACACGATAATTGTTTATACTGGTGTACAGAGCGTCAGTTTCTAGGGGCATGGGCTAGGTGAGATGAGTTGCAGCCGAAGCATTTTTGGCAATTAAAATATATACCCAAGACAAAATCCTGGACTGAGCCTTTGCCGAGCAATGGGACACAAAATGAGCTATTAAATATAGATATATGTATATATAGTATTTGTCCCATAACTAGCTAGGTAAAAATGTGTGTGTTTGAATAAGAACCGCAGAAGCCGATCTCTTAAGCAATCGTGTCGTCAATGAATTAAAGAACACTATTTCTGTAATAATTTAATAAGGATCATCATCATCAATCCATATACTGTCCCACAGCTGGGCAAGGGTCTCTTCTGAGTATGAGAGAGTTGAGGCTTTAGTCCACCACGCTGGCTTGCAACATGCTGGTTTACACGCCTTCGAGAAAATATCAAATGGAAACCTGCATCCTTACGATGTTTTCCTTCACTGTTCAAGGGTCCGGAGGAGCCTGAATTGCTCACAAAAATGTAATACCGAAATTAAACCGTAATCCAAACAATATTTTATCAAATTTTGGTATTATTCCGATTCGGATACCGTTAATCTAGGTTTCTACTGTACCATTTCGTCTACTACTACTTCACTGGAAACATACATACTCGAAAATAGTTCCAAACTCGGCAAAGTTATTAAAAATTATATTTGCTTAGATTTATTTCCAGTGCAGTATTTTGGACAAAATGGTAGTGTAGAAACCTCAGATTAACATTAACGGAATCTGAATAACACAGATTGATTAAATTATGTTATTATTACGATTTATTATGGTATAACGTATGTATGGAAAATTCGGTCCGCCGGACCCTTAAGCGAACACGTTAATTAAATATGAACACGCTTAAGATTCCGAAGACTCCTTTGACTAGTCAGAGTACTATACTCGTAATCGACTAGTCAGTTTGACTAGACGGTTACGAGTATAATACTAGGTTATCACAAAGCATTTACAGCACAAAGCGTTTACATTCTAAAAAAATAGTATCATCCGAAATACATTTATTCTGTAAATAAAATAACAAGATAAGAAATTCTTTCTTCAATCTGTCCCAAAATATACACAATCTTCTGCCTTCTTAAAACTTCAAAAGGGCCTGCGTTACAGCCATATTTGAATAATATAATAGTTTAGGCTGTGTCCACATTGCTCGGCTTGCGTGGACCGAATAGCAAAGGAGACCTTACTAACAATGTCCCGTTTGGTACATTCGACCTGAGTGGGACATAAAGACTGGAATTCATGCAATATAATATTGATGTGACTGGGGTACTAAGTGGAGGTAAACTTTGATTGCGAGGATTTTTATACCCAAGGCCGAATGTCCCGATAGTAAGGACAATGGGGCCATTCGCGAGTATTTATGCGAGGGATGAAATGAGATTATTTGCTTTCGTCTTTGTTGTAGATGAAAGTTTTATTTTCATTCGTAACATAAGATTGTAGTGTGAATTGGTAACCTTTTGCCTTTATGTAGGCAAAACGTTTTTATTGTCTTCTTGGGAAACATCTATTCAGCAGAATGAAATAATTTGGCTGGGTTGCTTTGTATTATGAGTAAAAAATATGAAAGAAAATTTACTAACTCCTCTATATTGTAACTGAGTAAAATGATTTGGCACAAGTTGTGCAAAGATAGACCCTACATACTTTTATTGCATCAATCCATCGTATTTTGTAGATTATTTTTTGTAACACCATCTCGTAGGCCTTCGTAGGATAAGGTACCTTGTCACTAGCGTTACGTTGTGTCATGAGTGAGTGAGTTCCACAGATATTTGTGTATGTCTGTTAATAGTATGTTTGTAAAGTCATCCGCGACATAGATAAGCGCTGCGATGCGGATGACTGCACTTTTCTTTAATGCGGGCGCTGCGCGCTGTCTTTTAAATAAAACAAAGATATTGCGGGGCAACAAAGTAGCCGAAGAAAGATATGACGGTTCCTCCGTAAATTTTAGTCAAAGACCATTGCTACGTCACTAAGGGATTTAAATTAAAAGCTTGTAGTAATATGAAGGTCGTTACCGCGCACGTCTCGTGTTTTAGGTGTTATTAAAAGCGCAGAAGTGTAGAATTGACGTGTGAGGACGACGTGGTGATTCGTGTGCCCGATTATACCTGGAGTCACGCGCTTTTGTTGGCAACTGTCAAGAAAGTCAGCTCAAAGCGGCACTAAGAGGCAAAGCGGCCACGCTTAGTTAGAGAGTACTAAATTATTTTCTTTAGATGGTTAACAACTATTAAAGAAAGATTACCAAGGCGTCATGGGATGAAGATATAATGACCCGGGCAATTAAAGAAGTAAATGAAAATCGCGGCTCAATAAAATTCATTGCAGTCAAATACTGTACAACCTCCCAGAACAACTCGCCCTCGCACAACTCTAAGAAGAAATTTTAAGATATTAAGACTATTGATATAATTTAGTAAGACTTACTGTTGATTAATAAAAATGTAAAATATTGTTAAAAACTAAAGTTCCTAACAGTTTAATAAATAAATTTAAGCGAAATACAACAATATAGTTAAGTTAAAGTACCCTCGAGACTAATTGTGATTAAAATAAGAAAGTAGAAAATGATGATTATTTTATAACAATTTTAAATAATATAATAAATATTTTTTGGTATATTTATTTTGTCAAGCATGATATTTTTCAAAAAATAAATACAGTTCTGATGCACTTTTGGGGTGGCCACGTGGCCCTTACCCCCATGGCCGCTTTGGGCCGCCACTCGGGCAAACCGGTTTTTTGACAAGTTTTCGTAATTTACAAATCACGGGGTTATTTTTTAATTTGAGCAAGCAAATTTCACCTTATGGAAATTTTATAAATTCTCTGGCTGTTAGTATAAAATTCTCTTCTAAAGTCTATCATTTTATAAGTTTCTTTTCAACTCAAAGTTAAGATGGCCGCTTTGAGCTGACCTATTTTTTTGGAATTTAATACGATTTTATAATGTATTTTTGGATACTGACTAATTTAAGCCACCTCTGGATGATCATGCCAAGGTCATGGAACGAGGCATGAGGTGTAGGTATGCTTCCCTCAATCAAATGCTCTAACCTGTCGTCTCAATACCTATTAACTGTATTCAGATAGATCGATCTAATCGTGTCTTTGATTGTTCTCGACCGATGGACTGAAATACCTAAAATCTGTAAAGACTTAGATATGATAGCTAGCTCTAGATTTTGAACAATTTTTATTTTAAAATTACCTACATTTCAAAAATGTTTCTACAAGATTTCTAATGAATTAGAAAATTAACCGCGAGCGAGCTTAAATATTTAATTAAGACCGCTTAAATTTTCAATTAATTTTAGTTCTTCAAGAGATCTCCTCTATAAAGGTCAGCCCTCTCTATATTATTTTAATAAGTTTTAATTAAAAGAAATAACTTTGTGTCGAGGTATTTGAACCATCTTTTTGTTCTTCAGTTAACATGATTAGCGTGGTGGTATTATTTGGTGGTAATGACTGCCTCATGAGCGCGACTGCTACGCTAGAGGTAGAGAGAGCTAGAGAAAGAATCCGATTCTCAGGTCAAGCAAGTGTTATTGGGTTTTTCTATGAAATTCTCAGTAGCAGCTCGGAGATTGGAATCTGTGTCCGGTTAATCGCCCCCTATTACATAGAACCTAAACATACCGGCGAACTGTGGGTGTACATTAATACGCCTCTGCATAACCATTCGGGGAATGAAGGCGAGATAGTATGTGGATATAGTTAATTTGGTTTTAATATCAATTATCCCCGCTGGTCCTTTTAGCCGTAATATAAGACCAAAAAGCGTTTTTGTTACAGATTGTATTCCATCCATCATCAAGGTTCTGCTGGGATATTGGTCTATCCGTACGGGAGCTACTGAGTATAAAGAGTTTCTGGGTTTGATTCCTAGCTCAAGCAAGTTTTATTGGTTATTTTCAATGACATTTTCGGTACCATTGCGGAGTTTGGATGTGCGCCCGATTAATGGCAAGCTCGGTCTATTACACGGGACCTAGAAACTACAGGTGAACTGTGAGACACATCTATATACATTATACATACATTACATAAATGGGGGCAATCAATTACTGTAATTAGACCATAAAGTTATCATGCAACCAATGCAATACCCGCCAATCAAAATTATTCCCAAATACATACACGAATACATAATGTTTTCATTCTATTTAGTAAATTGAAACGGCGCTACGTATCAATCAATAGCCTATATATAGCATATAGATCAATAGAAAAAAAAGCTAAATAGATTTTAAAGTTATAACTCACATAAGCTTTTTTTTTTAAAAGAGACTACTTATGTCCCATCTTTTGGTATCCTTGTGAATCCTTCCAACTCAGCCAAATTAATATGAAAACTACATACAGTCATAGAGATCGTACTTATATACTATTTAAAATTGTCAACTATGACATCTCAGTTTTTGGTCCTTTCGGAAACTGTAGATACATTTTTTAATTCCATATTCTCAACCTAATTGATAAACTCTACATTAACCGATACTCATAACTGTAAGTAATTTGGGTCATGCTTAGCTATTGATCATTTGGTATGTATAAAGTATTAACCCTTTTGGTATTCAAATAAATTTACTTAATAGGTAATACATCAAATTCGCAAGAAATCTCTTCTATGGAATATAAGTATACACTACAAAAGATTACTCGAGGATCCTTTCCTTTTGTTAGCAGTTTCCTTCAATGCCTAGCCTAGGAGCGGTTCATATCCTAAAATCCCTACAAATAGCGGTATTATTAAGGGTACAGTGAATTTGGAGAATTATCCCGTGGAAATCCACGAGGTTCCGTACCTATTACCTGCTCCAGTACACTTTGAAGATGGTTATTGTACAAGCGGGTTATAATTTGTGTTGAAACCTCGTCCGTTGTGGTTTTTTAGTCTTGTTGATGTTATAGTTGGGATTTATATAAGAGAAAATCCGTACAAGTCCGTAGAGTAGAAAAGTAATACTAAAAAAAAAAATTTGATATAGATCACGTCACTTGAATGCCTTTTATTAAAAATGATTAAAATGATATTTATTTCTGTAAATAGATCATAAAAGGATACTTTTACAAGTCAATGCTTTAAACTTTTTTTAAACTAGATGGCGCCGGCATTTCCTAACTGACGACCTCTGAGAAGAAACACCGAAACAAATTCAGAGAATCATGGTCTCTTTTTTTATTTAATAGGTACAATATAGTTTTTGGAGAAACTCGTTTTTCATAAATATTTACTGGGTTATTAGTCTCGTGGACGTAAGCACAACTACTACGTTGGAGGTCCTAGCTTTTATTCCCAGTTAGACCAGTTTGAGTTTTTCTATGAAGTTCTTAATAGCAGCCCGGAGTTTGGATTTGTGCCCGGTTATTGGCAATAGGCTACCCCCTATTACATGGGACCTTAACATACTAGCTAACTTGAGTGAACATTAGTACATCTCTGCCTAACCCTTCGGGGAATATAGTCGTGGTGATATGTATCTTCTGTTATACCGCTAGAAATAGTTGCAGAATTTGCCAACCAACTCGATCAAAACCAGTCTGTATGTAAATACTTAAGTTATGTTGCTAACAGCATCGCCTCAGATTAATCAAGAACCCTCTCTGAGGTATAGGCCGGGACATCTAGCCAAACTGAAGATATTTGAACTAGAGAACTGTTTAGAGAGTCAGACACATACGAATATCTTTACATGGGAAGTAATGAATTAAATAGACACAACATTGACTTTTAGTCTCTGTTCTCATGTAGGATATTTGTAAAGAAAAATACTGTACTGACTATACAAAAATATACGCTAATATTATTATATCCTTTCACAATCATCATCATCTTTCATTTTTGAGATATTAAATGTATTTTAGTCATGCGTCTCGAAGGACCAAACGCAGTGGAGGATTTAAAAGAATATATCTATTAAGTGCTTCCATAAATATCACGCATTTATAGCACATTCGATGTGCGATTGATTTGTTGCACAGTCAGTAGTTTATTTAGCAAGGTGTAGTTTTTGGTCCTTTGGTATTTTTTCTTATCTCGTCGATAAATCAATCAAGAATATTATTTTATTAATTATTCACGTCACTTCCAGGTATATACTAGACAACTATAAGTATTATTGCTATTGTATAAGTAGATCACAAGTAAACTGCCACACAACACAACAATAATGTTGTGAATGTTAAAATTAGTTAAAATAATTTAAAATTCACAACAATAATGTTGTGAATGTAAAATTATTATGTTGCATTAAGAGCAACATGAATGTAATAATTTTAAAATTTGAATTGTGACAAAATAATATACATCAGTAGTAAATAAAATTATTTCCGCATTTATAACTAAAACGTAACTCGGAAACAGTGACACCATACTCTAAAAGCGCATGCACAAATAAATGGCTGCTGCACCCATAAAATGTGCCTCAAAGCTCGTGCATTAAACGAAGATTGTTTTGAAACTCAACTTTTGGATTTTGCGAACTCTCAAAGCCATAAAAGCAGTGATGCGAGGGTACATTTGCAATTGGTAGTGGAGCCCCACGTTGGGCGCCAACAAACTTCCCCAGATATTTTACATTTCAATTTTATTCCTTCTCACACACATACGTTTTAAAAGTAACGAGGTCGAGTGCTAATAAGCATACCGTTTGTTAATTGGAATGTGAGAAACTACGTATTTTATTTGTAATATTTTTTCGGTCTAGATTTTTAAGTGGGTAGGTTGGGTTGAGTGGGCCGCGTTCGTTTGCCGAGCGCAGTTTTGATATTTTTTTGGCAAACAAAATATCAAAACTGCGCTCGGCAGACTAGAGTAAGATAGAAAAGATTAATAGCAGCACTGCTGCAGGTTCGATATTGTATAAAAATATCAGTTGATTTATTGGGAATGGTTTGGGTTTGCGAATTAGATGTGCGTGTGATATTTGTTATGAGAAGTCTTTATTCTGATAGTTGAATTATGCTGAATAAGTGCATCTAAGTGGGCAGGGTACCACCGTATTGACAAATATACCAAGTAGTGTGTTGAATGCACAGATAATAAGTTGAAAATACTAGTTTTTTTTATTATATAGTTATTTATTGTATTAAAAGAGATGTTTTTCGCCTATAGACGCTCTCTAAATCATCCGTAACAGAGTCTTAGGGTAAATATTCGCCAGTCCTCTTTCACGTGTTGTAACGTGCTGGAATCCAGCTGATCTCGCTTTTAATGGTGATGTAGTAACTGAGGCAATGAGACTGATATCTTAGGATATAAAGTAGAATGCGCACACATAAGGACCACTATTGACGACGACAGGACAGGTGAAAGATCGACTGGTTCTATCACAGATAAAGGAAAAAACTATTAGTATGAGATAATTTTATATGATTACCTTGTAAGCAAACACGCAACGAGCCTCCCATAAGAAACATAAAGACCCTTTAGTCCGTTGTTAACACAGTAATGGTATAGGAAAATAAATCCACTATTACTTTGGCGACGTTCCCCGATGTTATCGGGCTCGCGTGGCCAAAGCCTTATCTGTATGAGGGGTCCCCACAAAGAGCACCGGATACTAACTATCTTACGAAGTTCGTATTTATTTATGTTAAAGATGTGCTCCTTAATGCTGTATATAATTTATCAGATTCTGTTATCAACTGTCTTTGATGAGGTATGTTTATTTCATGTTAACTGGTTTTGGATTCTTTGCTGAAATGCGTTTTAAGAGTAAAATTCCTTTAAATATGGTGAAATAAAACCACATAGGTAAAATCTCTCTCACTACTCTACTACTTAAAAGATAGGGCCGTAGTAAGAAGCAGCATCTTAAGAAATAATCCACGTAGAGAGCAAAGCTCTAGAGGACCAAAAAATAGGCTTGCGATTCCCAAGGATAACGCTAGGAGTAATCTTACCGTGCAGCGATGCCGACCCTTATTTATGGTATTGGAAACTTCATATTTTATAAGGACAGTCTTTTATTCGCACATTATGTAGTGCGAATAAAAATTTTACATTATGAAAATTAATAGGTAAGTAATACAACCGGCGCGGTGGTAACACGCACACACAAGTACGGCTTCTGTACGCATCTTTGGGTGTCACGTGTTATTGCGATCTTATTGCAATTGAGAAAAAAGGAATGTCGTTCTATACAATAAATAGCGGCATCCTTTTCTAAAAATGATGACATTAACATGTTGTCAATTGTCATACATTGTCGATAACAACATCATTAAGTCGGTATTTTGACTTTCGACCGATTTCATTCGAAAAGGTCTTACGTAGGCTATTGCCATTACTTACGGTCATGATTTTTTTTGGTACATACCTACTGATATTCTGCGAAAGTTGATTAACTTCCTTTTGAACTAAATAAATCATGAATCAAAAGTTTTCTTGTAATTGTTTGTAACGCTTCTTAGCAACTTTAATTCTGTATTGATTTTAACAAAATTTGGTACTTACAGAGCTAGAATTCTTGAGGTTATTCATCTCAAAAATTGGCCAAATATTTCTTCAGTGCTTGGTATGAGCGATTGGCTACGCTAAATGTGCCATCAAATGTTGAAGTTTAGTTTTAGTAGTTGATACAATTTTAAATAATATTATGGATGTATGGAAAGTGGAAGGTTACTCTAATAGTTTATATATAACTGGACTGTGATTGTACGTTATTAATGTAAAACTGATAAGAGATTCCGGGCCCGTGAATATAGAATTAACACATCAAAGAGGATTCTGAGGGCTTTTTGGGTCTCCATTTGCATTTCAAAAAGAGTTCCTATGGCTAGGGGAATATGGTCATCCCTTAGCTCCTTTGCTCCTTTATATTGCCTTCAGATTTTTTTTTACTTCTCAGAGATTTTTTAGTTGACGTCATTTAAATTACGGCGTTTGTACAAACGTTACAAAGAGAGGGTGTATTTTTATAGTAAGATTTGTAGTCACTGTATCTAGGTATCATAAAGGTAATTTTTAAGTGCCCATGTCAAAAACAGCACGATTATAGCTCCTCTTGGGCTCCCCCTATCTTCTTGTTGTCTGTCTATCTATGTAGGTACTACAGCTGTTTTTACCACATAATTTTTTTCAAGATTGTTACTAAACGACTGTATGATACTGGTGATTTATTTAAAACGGTGTCTTGAGTTTTGACATTAGACTGAAATAAAGTTTAAAGATACTGTTATTATCTTAAATATAGTGCTTTTTTACCATATCTTCTTATCCATACTAATATTATAATTGCGAAAGTAACTGTGTCTCTCTCTGTGTGTTTATAACACAGAGAGAGACACAGTTACTTTCGCAATTGTAAGACACAGTTTTACATTCTAATTTTGATGAATTTTCGTACAGAGATAGATAGGATCTTGGAAAAGAACATAGGATTTGTACAAAATATAGAGGTGTGTAGTAAAAAGGTTTGACAAATAAAGTTTCTAACGAGTTTCATTTTATTATCATTCCTTTTTTACTGTCGTAATTTCTTACAAAATAAAATCTTATCGAAGTATTCAAATATTTAAGTCCATAGACTTTTACGGGCTACCATCTGCCCCTATGAAATGCCTACTTTATTGTGAGTTTAACATTTCTACTGGCCTTTGAAAATGTTTTCGTTTAAATTTCAAGAAAATACACTGTCTGCGTAGAGGGTCGCCGGTCGGTGACACTCGCTTTTCAGCTAAAGGTTTCATTTTAATGAAAATTCTTAGAAAACAGAATTCATTCTCATGTAGGTAGACTAGACTGAATGCAAATAACACTATTTAGAATGCATTGCATTTGGCAAATCAAACCAGCTTTGCGGTTCAGGGGATCTTACATTCGAATCGGCAAACGTATAGAAACAAAATGTATGGAAATGACATTTATGAGCACCTGATTAAGAGCAAACAAGCATACGAGCGTGTGTAGGCGGCGATGACTACTTACCATGATGGTAAATAGTCATTGCCTCCCATAGACACCTGCAACACAAAAGGAGTTGACTGCAGACTGCCTGAGCCGCAGCAACCGAGACGAAACTGGCTCTGTACTTCGTAACTAGTCTGAATCAAATACATTTTTCTTTTCGATTTGTATGGCAATCGCAAATCGTATCTACAATTCTACATCCAAACTTATAAATGCGAAAATAACTCTGTCTGTTTGCTTGTTCTCGAATTTCGGTAAAAAGATATATTAGACTTTGGAGAAAGACATACGCTACCTTTTGCCTCAAAGTCTTTGGGATGCGAGTGAAACCGCGGGCAAAATTTAGTTAAAAGTAAATCTTAAACAAACGAAGCCAATCTTATACAATTATAACGACTATGATTGACGGGGACTACACTAACAAATTGCAAACATTCGTCGATCCCTCCTAACGTACATAAGTTTTCTCCAACCCTGGTATTCTCCGGTATTCCCCGGGGAAGCCCTATTTGTTTCTCATTATTATTCCTTGCTTCCCTTAAGCGGACATCAGGTGGCCGTACAAATACTGCTGTGTGCAAACAATAAGGGTCTGAACTAAAATGTTGTTTCTTTTGAGTGTCTTTATTCTAGAAGAAATTTTATGCCTCGTAATTAACGGAATGGAAAATGTTTTAAAAAGTTATTAAAAAAAAAATACGCGTTCTTCTCATAAAAAACCTACATGATTTGTTTTTGCACTGTTGTGTTTACGTATTTGTAACGACACATACTTTTTTCCAACTATGGCCCGGTTTAATATTTTTAAACAACGACGATTCACCTATAATTATGATAAATCTTTATAATGTCTTTTGGGAAATATAATATTAATGAACTTATTATTGAACTGGACTATTTACTTACGATATTTTTCTTCATTAGCTCTATTTTTCTAAAATTAATGCTCTAATTTTTTTTAACACATATTTAATTTCTAACACACAAGTGAAGATACGCTCAATAAAAATACAGAAGGACAGAAACAGAGGATTTCAATGAAAAGAGCACCGAATAACAATAACCAAATAATAGAAGGAATAACCTTTATAAAGCATTGAATGAGAATTCAATTTCGTTAACAAAGAAAAATGGCCGCCAAAAAAAGCGTCGTAACTTGGAGAATTCGCGTTAAATAAATATTTTCCGGAGTTCTCTAGAGACGAGCCTTCGAGAACTTTTACAACGGCACGCTTATGATGTTTGCGAATCAAAAAAATACCGTAATATACGTTGAGATATTAAGTACTATCGTACTAGAACTTTCAAAATTTCTTCACAAGAATGTTTTTTTTTGCTAGTGGAAAGTCTTCTTTGTTTTACAAAAATTTCTGAAGACTATATTAGCAGTGAGCAACATTTAAAAGTTCCATTGAAAATTTAAGACTTATCGTGTAATGTTTTATCTAAATATTGATCATTTTGAATTATAAAAAAAAAACAAAAAATTTTGTTGATATACGGTAGGACTCGACGGAGAAGGCGAGATGTGTGAAATTGTTCCAAAAAACAGCAACGAGCAGAGACAAGTTGAAGGAGAGTGACCCTTCACTCTCCTTCAACTTTGCCTTGGCCTTTGCTCTGTTTTGCGACACTACAGGGTTATAATAATAACAAGTAATACTCTTGTTATCAACAAAAAAAACTCATTCCTTTCCTAAATATATGATAAAATCTGAATAGAAAAAGACCATTAAACATGAAAAGTATTTGTAACTCAGCCGCGGGGCTCATTCCCATCCAATCTTGCGATCGGCCTACACAATGGTGTGGAAGAAAACAATCTTTAGGCCCGAACAACGCATCCACTCGCATTGTTCTGCCCACCACTCAGAACACAACTCTCCTTCATTGTTTTTTTTATTCAGAACACAAAAAGTATTCGTAATAAAATATTTGTGAAAAAGAAAGTAAAATTGAAGGGAAACGGGAAATTGGTAGAATATTCAGGGAGTTTATTAAATTACTTTCTGTATCTAGGGCGATACGTCGGTGTCGGTATTACTCGAAGCTGTCACCTGCCATTCGCAATAATTGCTTTAAGGCTTTTATTTGTATTACACTATATAAATAAAGACAATTTGCTTATTAAACTTTATCTACCATATGGTAGATAAATCTTTAAAAGGACTTTCGAAATCAGAATAACAATTTGTAACATATACTACGAGCCAGCTACGTAAAGCTTGTAGCGTGCGTAGACTTGCTACGATTTGGCTACGAGTATCACCTTAATACTTTAGTGCAGCATGTATGCTCGAATTTGGTTATCCAAATTATTTGGTCCTGATATCCGGATTGACCAATTTAAACTATTTGGTCCTTTTATGTAAATCAAAGGCACATCGTGTGTTATAATGAGGTCTCGTAAATACTTCGTGAATGTGAACTAGTTAAAATTATGGTTTCGTAAACAGTTTGTGAAAATTAAAATAAGGATGCAATGAGCAATCAATTGTATTGTAGATGGTATTTTGTTTGTTTTGAAGTGTTAGAATCTATGCATACTAAAGTATACATAGCTTTGGCAAAATATAAAGTGTGGAATCCTATTTAACGCATACGTAAATCAAGGTCTTATATGATTTTTATCTTATTGCTATTTTCTGCCATACGGCCACCTTTCTAATCTACTCAGTTCCACACAATCAGAACTGAACTATTCGTCCCAACCCACACCGTACACTCGCTTTGTCAACTGTCAGTACACAGTACACAAGGCGAGTACACAGGCCAGTAGGGTCGGCGACAGTTTGCAGGAAGCGATTAAATGCGGGTACATTGTAAACATCTTCCAGTTTACTGTTTGCATACGACATCGCTTGTTAGATACGAGCAAGCTGAGTTTAGATTGGGAACGATTTGGATTTATTTTAGGAATTGTAAATTATGCGATATATGTATATTTCCGAATAAAGACATCAGATCAGCGTCGCCGTCGCCTCAGCTCAACCCGTTAAGGATTCTTTGTATGAAACCATATCTCCGATGGCATATATCTATTTTATACTATTATAAGTATTAGATACTATTTCTATACTAATTTAATAACATACGCTTGACACGAAGACATTGATATTGAGCGTCCCCTGATACCTAATAGTTAAGAGTCCGGCGGAGCGAATGGTATCCAAATCCGAATAATAACATAATTTGATAGAATATTGTCTGGATTACGATTTATTTCGGAATTACGTTTTTGTGGGCAATTCATACTCCACCGGACCCTTAAGTTCAGGAATAAAAAATCCGCCTTCAAGAGAATACCCTTAGAAGGCATTAATTCACGTTTGTCCGAAATTCGCAAAATATTGAAAAAACATCCGTGACCAATTTACTAATGTAATTTTATTGGAAGTTACCTGATCTGAAGTTAACTAAGAAATATAATTCAACCAGAAAATTCTATTACAGTTCATGCTTCAAACGAGGATACAATCTCCGTCTCCAAGGACCCTAGGTCCTGAAAGCTTGTAATGGAAATCCGAGATTGTTCTTGTAGGTAACTATTTACGCAATTTGTGAAGAGCAATTCTGTTTATTCGGTGTTAATTATTTTTTCATTTCCTTACTGAATTACCTATGATTTTTATACCTATTGAAAAACATAGAAATCCTAGTTTTATCTATGTAGGCATTTAAAAGCTTTTTTAAAAAGTTCTGAGTAGGTATTAGGAAATCTCTTATACACTCTCAATTAATTATTTGAATCGAATTTATATATTTCAACAGAAACACAGGAAATTGTATTCATAATGTCATATGGATTTAAAACAATGTTTTTTTAAACTATAACAAATACTTTAAGAAAAGGCTATAGAAAGATACTTATTTTTAGTTTTGTAAAAATTTACGTTCTTTTTCGGAATTGCTGACGGATTTCATCCAACTTGGTAAGTACTATTTTATAAAAAAAAAGAAAAAAAGCTAGACGTAGCCTTAAACCGTGTCTTGGCGTAGTCCAATAGCTTGTATTTCGGTAATTTTTTTTTAAATTGCATGTTTGCCGATAACGATAATTCAGTCAATAACAAGTAGAATGGAGAAACATGTGATGATCTAAACATCAATGGTGCCAAGATTGGTTCCACGGGACTTAAGAACTGCCACATTTTGAAGGCAAATCTGTCAAAAATCAACAATTCTGAAGTCATTGAATGACGATTTACACATATTGACTTGGGGTCCCGGTCCAATCCTCGTTCTGAAATGATGGAAGAGACTTTTACTGTCAACAATTTTCCAACGATTTTTTTACTAACAAAATCTGCTTGACGTTGACATACGATCTCCACACATAATTTCACTAACAAACCGAACAGCCAAAAACACTTTTCCAGAACTTTCTCTGTACGAAATCGACCGCGTCGAGGGCGTGACATCAAAGGGTTACGTAGAGCCTTTCATATCCTTTGTAACTTAGTCAGATTTGGGCACACAGATACAGTTGAGCTAGCGATAGGGAACGGGACGTTTGACCGGGAAATATTTTGTTTATCTGACTAACGACTTCTCTTTGACGCCTTTTCGTGGTATTAAGGCTTTTGATTCGGCAGAGATTCGATAGCTGAAAGTTTTACGTTCGGTTTAGCTTTGGTTTCGTTTGGTTACGTTTTTTGCGATCGTGACTAAAGCTGCTATGAGTTTTGCAGCTACGATATGTCTGCTATTTGGAATAATAAAAATAACATAACATGCTATCACGCCTGTATTCCCGGAAAGGTTAGGCAGAGGTGTACTAATGTACACCCACAGTTCGCTGGTATGTTTAGATAGGTATTATGCCCCTGAAATAGGGGGCAAGTCTATTGCCATTAACCGGGCACAAATCCCAAACTCCGAGCTGCTACTGAGAATTTCTTAGAAAAACCTAATAACACATTGCTCGACCTGAGAATCGAAACCAGGACTTCTAGCGCAGCAGTCGCGCTTGGGACTAGTTGTATGCAAACAGTATTCCATGTGCAGATAGTACTTTTAAAACCTTTACTTAAATAGGTTTTGGTAATAATACACAAATTAACGGCAATACCTACATATACTAAACTGAAACTACGAACGGAAGGCGATTTGTAAAGCTAGGGTTACCAAAGTGATCATTGGCAGTACAATACATGGAAAAGCTCTTTAGACAAAGGCAACCCTAATCTAAGTGTAGGTAACATTTAGTATTTTTTTTTTAAAACGTTGCCCCACACTAGTATTTTTTCTTGTATCGTTGGTGCGTTTACAAACATATATTCTCACAAACACAAACACCCAGACCCGGAACAACTACCTGCAGATCATACAAATATTTGCTCCGTGTGGGGATCGAACCCACAACACGTTGCGCAGAAGCCGATCGCTCAGCCGCTACGCCAAACGTGTAGTCAAGATTGTTCAGTCAGAACGTTCATGGAATGTACAAAAAATCTCTTACATCAGTTGAACATAAAAACATCATACCTGCACACGCCTGGAAATAAAGTATTAAGCCCATTACCATGATAAAGACTCATTTAGAAAAAGTTACGATTCGTGGCCCGCATTCAAACTGTACGGCACGGAACGGAACAGAAACAGCCGGTGCCGGTAAATCAGACCGGGGCGAAAATATAAAAAAAACTCTTAGCACGAACGTGATTCGTGCTTAAAATCACAGATACTCAAATTATTTTATGAGCAACGTTTAAGATCATACAAGAAAATATATATGAAAGAATCTGTGAGATGGGAGTAAGTGATGATAGAAGTTCTTGAAAGAGTTGAAGAAAAGATAGAAAAAAGCGTAAAGCGCGAACCCTAAGGAAATTGAAATGATAGGACTAATGTAGAGGATATTTTTAATAAGATTCAGATGTAATTAAAATAATTGAACCTGTGTTTTAAACCGCGTTAATAATATGGATTATTGGTTCTCATTAAAAATAATAATCTTACTGGCTTCTGACACTCACGCGAATATTAAACATTGAAATAAAACTAGGTACTTTTTATGGATTTTATTGCGTTGTATTGATTGTTTAATAAAAATCTAAGGAAGCTTTTAGTAATTTTAACAATAAAGACGTGCAATACAGTTTACCCGCGGCCACGGATGCTGAAGTATCCGAAACGTCGGGATTAAAAGAATATCAATATCTACATAAAAATCCGTAAAAAGTAGTTTTATTTCAATAATAATAATATTATTATATACATTTTGGTGGCGTTAAATTCAGGCGACATATAAATGGTCCTTGTGGAAATCTACGGTGGAGACCTTTATTTAATTAACAGTGACCTAGTTTAATTAACAGTAACCTTTGGCTAATATGATTAATGATGATCATTCTTTTTTATTGACATTAGTCCGATTCTAGGCAGCGTGTCAAGGTGAAACATGCACCAGATTTTAAGTTAGACCTCTAGCAATACATCGGTGAAAACTACACTCAATTCCATGCAGTAGTTTTTGCGTGATGCGCGTACAAAAATACAGACAGACAAAAATATTTTTTATTATTTAAGTAATTTCTGGATCGATCCTTTTGTTTGTTTTTATTTAGTTTGTCCTTTACGTTATTCGTGTGTCATTGGCGTTGGCCGAATAAATATTTTTTCTCACTTTCTATTACCACAACTTGACTAAATCACAATTCAATTCGAGCCGAAAACGTAACCTAAATAAACATATAGTTATATACAAATAATCCTTTACAAAGGTTGACATTTACAACGTTTAGCTACAAATTTACAATTTCTAGTCTACATTGTTAGTCGTGTCTAGACGCTGTTTCAGACAGTTTACATTACGGGCTCGTCGCACGATATTATAAACTGAATTTTAATAATGCTTACACCTAGCTCGAGCGACGGCATAAACGGTAATAACAGTATTAGTTACCTACTATAGTTCGCACGCTAAATATTACACTGACCTATTATGAGATAGGCAAGAAATAAGTTACACTTATGCAAAGCCTTTTATTAGCTACGATTACCTACGATTTATTTTGGCACTAGCTTTTGCCAGCGACTTCGTCCGCGTGGAATAGTTACTTTGTTCCCTAGTTCTTCGCCCGCGGTTTCACCTGCGTTGCCCCGTTCCTAAGGGTTGTAGCGTGATGTTTTATAGCTTGAAACCTTTCTCATGAATCACTCATTTTCCCAACATTTCCCTTCACTGCTCTGCTCCTATTGATCGTAGCGTGATGAAAAGTATACTATAACCTGCCCAGGAGTATGAAGAACAATTGTACCAAGTTTCGTTGAAATCCGTCGAGTGGTTTTTGTTTCTATAACGAACATACAGACAGACAGACAGACAGACAAAAATTTTACTGATTGCATTTTTGGCGTCAGTATCGAGCACTAATCACCCGCTGATAGTTATTTTGGAAATATATTTCATGTACAGAATTGACCTCTCTACAGATTTATTATAAGTATAGAAGATTACGTTTGTACGGGTAAGTCGGTCCGTCGGACTCTTAAGAAAAGAATTTGCAATGTTACATAAAAAACGTAAGAAAGTTACGTTGGAAAATTTTCCTGTTTCTTGCAATGACGAAAAACGACTAATTTAACAGATATAACTTGAGTAGGAATCTAAAGAAAAATAATTCCCGTCGTCAAGAACTCTTGCAAAGTAAGTAAATCGTAGGGCGGAGAGTTGGGCCGGTGGGGTGACAAATTATTATTTTTATTGCCCTGATAATATGGGGTACTAGAGGAATAATTAAAATAGCGTTTAAAAAGCGGGCGTTGCTAATTATATTTCTGTTGACTTGTATAAAGTAAATTTTCGGAATTGTACTGGTAATAAGAATAACATGACTGCCTCATTAGTCTAGTGGTCCCAAGCGCGACTGCTACGCTAGAGGTCCTGGGTTCGATCCCCAGGTCGAGCAAAGTGTTATTGAGTTTTTCTATGAAATTCTCAGTAGCAGCTCGGAGTCTGCATTTGTGCCCAATTAATGGCAATAGGCTCGCCCCCTATTACATGGGACCTAAACATACCAGCGAACTGTGGGTGTACATTAGTACGCCTCTTCCTACCCCTTCGGGGAATACAGGCGTGATGGTGTGTTAAGAATAACATAACATACCATCACGTCTGTATTCCTCGAAGAGTTAGGCAGAGGTGTAGTAATGTAGGTACACAGACAGTTCGCCGGTATATTTCAGTTCCATGTAATAGGGGGAGAGCATATTAACCGGGCACAACTCCAAACCCCGAGCTGCTTACTGAACTGCGCGACTGGGTTGATACCCAGTAGCCCAAAACCTACAGCCGACCACTACATTATGTACACTATCTATTATATGTTACTTAGTAGTAGTAGTTAGTGGTACTTAGAAGTAGTTAGTGATAAGACAGAGGGTAATTAGAACAAGTAGGTACGTAGTTTACGCCCCTTTCCTTATTTAGACTATAAGGAAGCTATACAGTACTAGTACTAGCTTCTGCCCGCGACTTTGTCTGCGTGGCCTTTAGAATAGCCTATGTGTTATTCCAGACTATAATCTATCTCTGTGCCAAATTTGATCCAGATCAGCCGTTCTGACGTGAAAGAGTAACAAACATCCCTACATCCATACTCGTTTATAATATTAGTAAGGATTGTCTCCGTGTCTAGGAGCGGACATTATTTATTTATTTAAACTTTTATTTATAAAAAAAATTACCTACATAATGCAGACTTAATGCTTTGTGGCATTTTATGTCAGTCAACCTTTAGCTCAAAGATAAAGACGTTAAACAAAGTATATACCTACATAAAACAACTTTAAGTAAACATTATTTAAATGTGCTATTATATTTTAGTTTCTATCTATCCCTGTAACAAAAGCTATCCCAACTTAAAAATCTGTACGTAAATCTTGGATGAATAAATCAAACATAAACTTTGAACTCAAAACTGCAAGACCAGAGGATACGGTGAGCTCGTTCTGCGTGAATCGGATCGCCAATAAAATTAAGAAAAATGTAAGGTAGCTTATAGTAATTCCAACATTAAGACGTCCAACAACTTAGTCTACCCGTGACCATGAATGCTGTAAAGGATCCGAAGGGTCGGGAATCAAATAATATCAATACAATGCGATAAAATCCGTATAAAGTAATTTTATTTCAATGTCTAATATTCGCGTAAGGATCAGAAACCAGTATAAACTTTGACTTCCAAACTACCGATGCAAATCATAATTTTAACCAACTCTCAAACTGAACTTACTTAACTAAAAATTGAAATATTGTCTCAATACCGTTTTCACCTTGTCTTCACGGTACCCTAATAAAATAAGACGGCTTAAATATCGTGGGGAATTCGTTAGGACAATATTGCGTCGTCCCTTTGTTCGGCAGAATACCTGCAAAGCAAATTACTTTGGTGTGGAACCCGGAACTTTTAAAATATGCCGAACATATTTTATGGTACGTATTAATGGGGGAATCAGGAGGCGCTGAAAAGTCAGATAAATTTTATAAGAGTATTTGTAGACGTTCGTATATTTTTTTTAAAGAAACTTCCGGGCAAGCGCCTACTACGAAAATCAAATATCGAAGTTTCGCATCGAAATGAAACAACGATGCATAAAAATCTTACGATTTTACTAAAGTATTGTCAAATAACATTAGGAAATAGGGGCAACGCAATATTACAAAGCAAAATGTGGCATAACGGATCTATCGTCGTATCTGAAACTCTTTCATGGCAGGAAAACGCACGATCCGTCAGCCAAAATTTCGTTTTTCGGAGTAGGCCCCAAGGAAACGTTGGTAAGAACCTTTTAAGTGATTTCCTTTCGTATTAAGAAAAAGCGATGGAAGGATATAGAAAGACATTTGCTCAACAGATAATATAGGTTAAAAATTTAGGGTGTAGTAGGTACCTATGATCTAATATGTATCATACATTGCCTCTTAAAAATCTATAAATAAAGTGATTGGAGACGAGAGACGTACCCAGTAGTTGAACGGTACTTATATTGATAATGATAAAAACCGAAGACTATATCGGAACACAGACCATGGTAACTCTGTATCAAACCTCAGGTTATTACACAAGTTAGATGCACTAGTAACAACCTAACTTGACCCAGTAAGGTCAGTCGGGACTGCTGACACGCTTCTTGAAGCAAAAGTCATACATATTTGATCAGATATGCAATACTGCAAGCGAATGAATGTATTAGATGAAAATTATCATTTTAGTAAGTACTAACTAACTAATAAGTATTACCTACTTAAATTTTATAATTATATATCTAACATTTGGGGTTAAATATGGACAAAGAAAAATGACAATTGTATTGAAATCCACGTTCCTCCCCTGGGGTTGAACGTGGACAACATTTAGAGGTTCAACATGGCCGCGGGTAGAGATTGTGGGGGTTCAACATGGACTAAACCAGCTCCTGTTAGTTCAACTTAGGATTTAAGTAGTATAAGTAATGTTCCGAATATTATTAATTATATAGTTATGTATACATAGATTCATAAAAGTCCTCGCTGTCGCATTGTGTGACATCTTGTAAGGGACAGTAAATAAATAAATTAACAGTCTTGTGGAAATATTGTGTAAGAAAAATCCAATAGTTTGCATATCATCACGTCTGTATTCCACGAAGGGTAAGACAGAAGTGTACCGATATACGCCCATTAGTTCGCCGCAATTCACTGCGAGATTAATGGCATTAAAAATCAATAATATATTTTTCTGGCTACATACTCCTTCAATCTTTTCTCGATATAATGAACCAATAGAGTAAAAGTAACAACTTAGTTACCATGGATATTCTTCCACTCCGTTACAAATGTAACTACTAGGGTAACTGTTGGCATAGTATACATATTTTAGTTATTTGCTGTGTGTATATTCCTCGGGTTGGGACGGAATAGAGTAAGTACCTGTTCACTGCCTTTCGGATAGTCATCTCGTGAGATGCGGGATAATATCTGACATGCTCGGTGGATGGACCTCTTGGGGTCTGACTGGCTGGCGACTACCCTTACATTGGAGTTTGCCGTATAAAGCACCTTCGTGTGTGTTTCGAATTTTGCGCGTAAGTACCTGTTCCCCAGGACTGCCTCATTAGTCTAGTGGTCCCAAGCGCGACTGCTACGCTAGAGTGTAAAGTGTTATTGAGTTTTTCTATGAAATTCTCAGTAGCAGCTCGGAGTCTGGATTTGTGCCCGGTTAATGGCAATAGGCTCGCCCCCTATTACATGGGACCTAAACATACCAGGCGAACTGTGTGTACTTTAGTACGCCTCTCTCTCTCTCCCCTTCGGGGAGCACAGGCGTGATGGTATGTTATGTTATGCCTGTTCCCCCTCGGTTGCTGTAGTCTGCAGTCCGTAGGGGCTCATATGGGTTTTCTCTCTCTAACCTTTTCTCTATCTGAGAGGAGACCAGTCTCTTAAGTCTCTCAGATATCTTAGATGTTAGGTACTCCCAACAGTGGGATAGAAAATAAGTTGATGATGAGAGTCAAGTTAAGTATAAATTAATTATTTCAAAATTAAAAGATTAAAATGACGCTTGTAACTTACGTATGTTTTTGTTGTACTTTTTAGTTTTTTTAAATTAAGTTTAATGGCAGGGATGTTGAATAGTTTCGTCTTACCTGAAAAAGAAAATAAAAACGTTAAGAATAAAACCTTTTTCAAATAATTAGAATAAAGAAAATAAATAAAATTTAAATTAGCAATACAAGTCTAGTCAAAAGGCCTTTCAATATCTACAGTTTCCCGAATTCTGTGAGGAACGGTATTCTAACTCGTCCCCACAAGGGTAGAGTATAATTGTTCTAACCTTGGAAAAAAATTGTTAGTGTATTTGTGACGCATTGTGGTACGGGGTATGGGCATTCTCCTTTGTATCCAATATTCTGAAATACTTTTCATAAGAAATAAGGTTAGCAAGCAGTTTTTAACTTGGCCAGTAAACCGGTTCTTCGTTCCATTGCATTGCGGATATTGTTTCCAATATCTCGAAATTGGGTGCATCGCAGTGAGTATGCAAGTAGGCCATATAGGGTTACAGAGGCTCCTCTGTAGAGGGTTACTCCGCAGAGGAAAATGGGTGAACATCAGATTTATTCGAAATTCAAATTGATTAATAAAAGATATAAAACATGCTGGCGGTTTCTCTCTATCGGCAAAATTGTTTAAATTGCTTTTTGCGAGTTTCTATTTATTAACATATTTTTATTATTATTTTTAATTTACCTTAGTTAAGTTTACCTAACTTAGGATGTGTAATGATTAAATTACATAGTCAAATACTTTGTTTGGATTTTAAATATTGTAAGTTATTGTTTATTTTTCTGAGTAAAATTGAAAAGTAATTTATTTACAGAAAAATATTTTACTTTATATTTTAAGCTGGCATCAGAGACCTGCAGAGCTTTACACGTATCTAGTGTCACGTGTCCCAAAATGTTGTTTTTAAAATGTTTTCCATAGGTGGCAACCCTAAACTCAGAAAAGAACTCGACCGGAGTGATACCACGGCCTCATAGAAAACCGGCGTCAAACAACGCTTACGTTGTATTTTGCCGAGTGAGTGAGGTTACCGGAGGCCCAACTTTTAAAAAGGGGGCAACGCACTTGTGGCTCTGGTGTTGGGGGTGTCCATGGGCGGCGGTAATTGCTTACCATCAGGCGATCCGTCTGCTCGTTTGCTGCACTATCCCATAAAAAAATATTACTGCGTTCTAAGGAATGTCTTTTGACAGCCCTATTGAATAAAAAATATAAGTTGGTTTAAATGGTTTTAGATATCAAAATTGAGATCACATCTTCCACTTTAAGTAAGTTTAAAAATATAATGGTCCAAAAATTACATTTTCCAAAAGTCGTTCCAGGTATTCGTTACGTCATACACGAAGAAAATGTCTAAAGAGACTTGTATTAAGTTAAAATTGTTGTGAATTTAATGTCAAAGTATGCTGTTGGCCTATTTGCGCAGCATTCTGTTATAGTTGCCAGCAAAAGCTCTTAGACGATGAAAGAATAATCGTCTAGTTTGTTGTTTGCTTTTAAAAGAATCGTTCATCTTTTTCAAAGGAGATTCACCCTTTTAGCACGAGCTGGTTTTGAATATAATAGGATGAATTGAATGTATCGTTTACGGCTTCTTTCCGGAATACACCGCGCAGCGCTTGGTGAATATTACTGTACTACTTGAAAATCGTTTTAGAGATTTATCCATGATTTTGAAAACATTATTGTCATTTACATATAAATTGCTTCTTTTTATAGTATACTTCATACTTGATAACTTGGTGGTGATGTAGAAAAATTAAATTATACTTATTTTAAGTTTCATCGACTCACTTTTTTTATGGGATAGGAGGGCAAACGAGCAGATGGATCGCCTGATGGTAAGCGATTACCGCAGCCCATGGACACCCGCAACACCATAGGAGTCACAAGTGCGTTGCCGACCTTTTAAAAGGGTATTAGGCCTCCGGTAACCTCACTCACTCGGCGAAACACAACGTAAGCGTTATTTAACGCCGGTTTTCTGTGAGGCCGTGATATCACTCCGGTCGAGCCAGCCCATTCGTGCCGAAGCATGGCTCTCCCACGTAAGGACATAGACATTTACATAAAACCGACTCATTTTTACAGATCATCTGAAGTTTAATGTTTTGGTAATTATGACCTTCTCTCAATTATATTAGAGGTCGACTTCCAGTCTAACCAGATACGGTCAAATATCAGTATTTTATTCGAAACTAAGCTGCCATAAGACCTACACAACCCAAACCTCCTTAAACTTAAGAGTCGGACTTAAGAGTCCGGCGGACCGAATTTCTCTTACAAACGTAATACCGAAATAAATCGTAATTAAAACAAAAGTTAATCAAATTCTGTTATTAGGTATTCGGATTCCGATACCGTTAATCTAGGCTCCTACTCTATCATTTCGTTCAAAATACTTCACTGGAAATAAATATAAGTAAATGCAATTTTTGATAACTTTGGAACCAAGTTTGGAACGATTTTCCGGTCTTTTATTTCCAGTGAAGTAGTAGTAGAAAAAATAGTACGGTAGGAACCTAGATAGACGGTATCGAATAATAACATAATTTGATAGAATATTGTCTGGATCACAATTTATTTCGGTATTATGTTTTAATGACTGCCTCATTAGTCTAGTGGTCCCAAGCGCGACTGCTACGCTAGAGGTCCTGGGTTCGATCCCCAGGTCGAGCAAAGTGTTATTGAGTTTTTCTATGAAATTCTCAGTAGCAACTCGGAGTCTGGATTTGTGCCCAGTTAATGGCAATAGGCTCGCCCCCTATTACATGGGACCTAAACATACCAGGCGAACTGTGGGTGTACAGTAGTACGCCTCTGCCTAACCCTTCGGGGAGTACAGGCGTGATGGTATGTATGTATGTATGTTTTAGTGGACAATTCAAGCTCCGCCGGACCCTTAAGGATAAGCTGGTAGATGAAGTTTTATTTGGTTGCAGGTTTTCTCAATTTCTAATTTAACGTCTTTGTAAGTTTTACCTTATATATATTTTATATTAACATGAAACAAGAAATAACAATAGTAATACCGTTTTACAACACTACAATTGGGGCACATTGCAATAAAAATATACAGCCAGTCAGCCACTCAAAAGGAGCTACTTCGTTTTCCCAATTTTTTCGTATAAAAATATCGCGATAACTTGGGTATATTCACGAGCATTGTAGTTTCATGTTTTATTCATAATACGTGAGTTCCGATGTGTAAATCAGGTCTCTGTTTCGTAGTTAATTCGTGTTAGTCCAGGCGTTATGGCGGAAATTGTGAAAATTAAGGACTGTGCGGACGACGTGTGAAACTACTCTGTTTATACATGGGAATATAATATTTGGGATTTGATTTTTGTTTGTAGGTTGTTATCTAGTCATAGTTGTAGGATTTATGTATTGATGACTAGCTTGGCGATGCGTCTATGTCCGTTTCGCTTGGTGTTTAAAGTCTTTTCTGTAATCATTCTTTGGCCTAAAGATACTATTATAATTTTAATAAATTGTGTATACGCTGGGAGGCGTTGGATGCAGCCGGCATATAACTGGTCCTTGTGGAAGTCTGGGGGAGGCCTTTACTCAGCTGTGGACTTCTATTGGCTGATATGATGATGATGAAATAGTGTAGTCGTAAAAAAGTCACAAACACATATAATTAAACACGATTTTGAGTGTTAGTGTACTTAAAGGTTTATGTAAATCTTTTTATTCTGTATCCAAAGCTTTAGGGCTGTCAAACTTAAAGTAAATAATTGTATCTATGTCATTATTTCTTTCGTCCCAAATCTCAGTATATCGATGTACAAAGATTAAACTACAGTTATTAAGTAGTTTCATCAGGCCATCTGTGACGCGATGACAAAACTTTTTCGTAAGTTATATAAATTAATCTTATGCTGCCGAACTTACAGACCGCGTGTCATTTGCTGAAACGGGAACAGAAAAACGGGAAATGCAGAAT
The DNA here is from genome assembly GCA_910591435.1 of Acronicta aceris. Taxonomy (NCBI): domain Eukaryota; kingdom Metazoa; phylum Arthropoda; class Insecta; order Lepidoptera; family Noctuidae; genus Acronicta; species Acronicta aceris. The sequence goes on along the minus strand of OU342758.1, from coordinate 15,837,434 downwards.
AATATAATAAACATAAAGAAAGAAAGAAAGAAAGAAAAAGAGTTTATTGACACAGTCACGGACACTGCATACATAGCATAAAAAAAATTAACTAATTATCTTATAAAATAATGCGACGAGGAAAGAGAAGCATAAATAAATAAATATTGTGTGTCCCACGGCTGTGCCAAATAACATTACATCACTACTGTATAGCCTGAAGGGTTAGGCAGAGGTGTACAAAAATGCATATCCATAGTTCACCGGTATGTTTTTAGGACCCATGTAAGAGGGGGCGAGCCAATTGCCATTAACCGGGCACAAATCCAAACTCCGAGACTACTGAGAATTTCATAGAAATACCCAATAACACTGCTCGACCTGGGTATCGACTCGATGAATCACAATATGATAAAAAATACCGTCAAGTGTGAAGTGTGTATGTACATTAGTACGCCTCTGCCTAACTCTTCGCGGAATACAGCCGTATTGACATGTTTTAATAATCCAAACTCATCATCCTCAGAGTCTGTTCCCAACTATGTTGGGATCGGCTTTCAGTCTCACCAGATGCGGCTGAACATCAATATTCAATTATCTTTTTGTGATTTTTTTTGCATTTTCCATGCTAAGATTATAAAGTTATTTTTTAGTAAAGGAAAAAATTCAGAATGTCAAGGCAAAATTTCAATCATGCGGGTAGGGTTCGCGGTGGCTTAGAGGTCAGAGCGTCTGGTGTATCCAACCAGGAGACGCAGGTTCGAATCCTGCCCGCGATTGAATTTTTTCTAACTTTATAATCTTATTAATATTCAATATTAATAAACCAAACTGTACCCAATATTTAATTACCCAGTTTTTTTTTAATAATATCACCGCTCTAAGCTTGTCCCTTGTGCCACCGAAGGCGGAAAGCGTTAGTACGTAGGTACAAGTCAGCGGCAGCTGTGCGTCGACAGAAACTCTCACCCGTTCTCAACACTTGCACTGCTATTAGTGAATACTGCGACTTTGCTCTTTGTGTGCCTCGAGGGGAATTTTTGGTAGAATTCCGCTTATACGTTAAGAAGTTATTTCAAGCGCTCATTATGTTTATGAGTAGGATTTATCCAGTAACGGATACACAAGAAAATAAAAGTACAATGCCTTATCTTTAAAAGCAAACCACCAAATCTTATTTTTATAGTACTCTGAATTTATTGAAATAGTAAATTCATAGATAAAGATAGGTAACATATTAAAGTTCCTAGTTGAGATAATCTATGGTGACTGGTAATTATTATGAATACACATACAGACTGTATTCATGATAATAAAACTTTCCCAAGAAAGATTTGTTGTAAAAACAACTCAAAATCGGAGCAATATGTGGTTCGACTGTAGCGTTGTGGTTAAATTAAAATTGGAATAAAAAAAAACTATTAAAATAATAGTCTTTGGAAAAGTTGTTTGAAAAAGTAACCTTGTTATAACTACAGTAGACTTTCTCAACTCTGTTGGCAAAGATAAGATATTATTCACATATGTGAATCTGTATAAAACTCTTTATAAACAACAAACAAAAGCAAAGTACCTACTCATACACATCGTTACTAAATCACGAGACAACACTTGACGAAAAATTAGCGTCGCGTCGTTGAAACTTGCTAATATATACAAGTTGTGTACTGAAAATCCAGGCAGCTACGTTTTCCGGAGAGCAACAATTAATTTTGCCGTACGAGAAGCTTCACGGGCGAATTATTCGCAGACACTGACAAAAATAAGTAGCTCTCTACTGAATAACAAATTGGGTGCTAAACGACAGTCACATTTGAAACGGTTTTTTGAAACGGAAAACATGTTACAAACGTTTTTAGAGCTCTTTTGGAAACGGTGACAGATATTAGGTACATAACTTTGACGTTTAAAAAGGTTGTCAATTTGTGTAGGATATTTTTTTATTATTTTGGAACTAAACTAGGCCATCTCTGCTACCATATGACCGAATAAACGATAGATCTATTGGTATCACCACAAGGTGAGTGACGATTTCATAGCTAAAGTAAATTTGCTTTGAGCTCCTTTATTACATATACCTACTCTCACGCCTGTATTCTCAGGTGTTACAAACACACAGTTCGCTGGAATTTTTAAGACCCATATATTAGGCGCGAGGCTATTGCCACTAACTGGACTCACAACCATACTCCGAACTGCTACTGAAAATTACATAAAAAAACCAATAACACTTGCTCGACATCAAGCCCAGGACTTCGTAGCAGACGCGCTTACGACCACTAGAGTAATGAGGCAGTTAGCCCTAGATGACCAATGCGCTTATGTATTAGCGATCCACACAAACTTAGGCATACTCAGCACACCTTGGTTAAATACGTTTGTAAACAGCTTCGAATTATAGGCACATAGTGAATCTAGGATATTATCCTAGATTATTATCTCGGGTATGAAACAACTTCATGCCTTTTCTAGTTGACAAATCAAGCCTGGCTATCTTTAATTTTAATTAATAAAGAAAGGGGTACCCAATAAAATTGCATTAATAAACACATACTTTATAGTGTATTGTATATATATTCTGTTATTCCACTTGGAGTGGTTAATAACTCAGAAATCTTCATGCACTGGGAAAGTGCCGGAATAATTCAACCAGGTCAAAGCACAGCTGTCGTCCACAGCTCTGCAGCAAAGCAAGTAAATCCAACGCAAAACTGTGAGAATGGCATATAGCTGGAAGAAGGAGACAATTGTCACGCTGCTGTTATTTCACGGCTGAAGTCCATCACGACTCAAGATATTTCGGTCTTCGCCTCTTATTGTAAATTTAAAAAATCCTATTGAAAATATTATTGAAGAAACAGGATACCAAATTTCAAATCTATCAGACTTATGGAAGTGCTCACATCCTTCAATCAGAAAAGACGACTGAGCAGTTTTACTTGAATTACAGCTAACAACCCGATTAAATGACCTTTAAAAAAATCAATTAATTAAATTACTATTTAAATTAATAATTATATACTTAAAATAAAATATATCGATCCAGTCAAGCCTAAATACGTGAACTTAATCAGTTAAGACCTTATAACTTTCACAATGAGCTCTCTAAATGAGTTTAATTTATATTCAATAAGAATAATTCAATTTTATTTGTTTGAAATTAGTAATAAATAAACAATAGTTGGAAAATTCTTTAACACATTTTACTGGTAATTGGATTCAATTTATTCAATTATCATTTCAATGTTTCACCATTGAGATATTTATTATATAGGGATTTTAATTTATTGTTGGATCCAGCATACTTTTCTGCTTCTTGGATCCAACAATGCAGATCCGTACCTAAGTAAATTTTCAAATAATGGACCTTGCCTTTGGATACAAGTAGGTATCTAAATAGTTTTTTTTATTATTTCTTGAATGTGTTTGACACCAGTTTTGCCTGCTGGGAAGCATAGTCTAAAATGTAGTTCAAGTAAAATGCTCCTTCAGGCTCTCGCATACCTACATACGATCGCACGTAGTAGTGTTTGGTGCCGGTTTTACATGTAAGGGTATCTAGCCAAGCGTATAACTAGATTCTACTAACAAGCGTATGAATATGAAACGTGGTACTGATTTATACTAGGTAAATAATAGAATTTTCTTAAGTATTTTGGAAAAAATCGTATAAATGCTGGATCCGCAATGAATCCATCTAAAATAATGTTGATCCAGCAAAAAGGCAATAGGCTTTTTGCTGGATCAACATTATTGCTGTTAAATATAACAGCAACTTATTAATATTTATTTCAATCATATATTTCAGTTTATAATTTCAACGTTTTATCACTTTCAATACTTTTAACGCAACAAGACAACTAGTTACATAGATTCTCTATAAAATACAATCCACAAAGACACTTTAGCGACAACTATCGGAGATTTTCTTAAACTTCGTAATACAACGAAAGCCTTGGCATTATTAACCGATAAAGGTTAGGTTGAGCTGGTTGTTCCGCCGGGTAAACCGATTAAATGATAGCCGGGCATCGATCCGGTTACACTCCAATGCCAAGGGGATTGTCAGTTAATGTTTGACGGGTTCATTTATTGACTGCCGGTATGTTTAGGTCCTATTTAACAGGGGGCGAGTCTATTGCCATTAACTGCTCACAAATCCAGACTCCGATCTGATACCTACTGATTATTTTATAGAAAAACCCAATAACACTTTGATTGAACCCAGGACCTCTAGCGTAGTGGACCACTAGATTAATGAGGCAGTCTTACCATTTTGATTTTGATTATTAACCCTTTGACCTGCCATGTCAAAACAGAAAAACCGTGCCCTCGGCGCCAAAATCCGAATTCATCCATAAAAATCTGTTACCCAGTCGCGACCGTGGCGTGCCGGGCACATTTTGGTTTGTCGTTTATATATGACATTTGCAGTCAAAAGGTTAAAAAACTGTACTGAACGTATTTCAGTTTACACATAAACCTCTTTGTTAAAAGCGGCTTCATAAAGGTTGTATCCCACGCTTTGTACACAAGTTAAATTTCGACTTATTTGTTGGTATCACAACTTACTTCGCTGTAAGTTAGTGCACGCCACTTGGTACGCTCTTACATAATCAAGCACCTACCAGTTTACTTGGAAACGCTTCCATTTTGTGGTTGTTCAACTAACAATGTACTCACCGACAACTTTGTCGAGACTGCACTTTGATGTAGAGGTAAATGTGGTCAGTACTACCGTTGTGCTGTGTCGTGGGTTCAGTTCCCACCCGAGATAAAAATGTATACCTACTTTATGCTCGTCGATTGTATGTTTTTAAAGTCCGCCGCGACACAGGGATTGTTACCTAGTGAAAGCGGATTTGTTTTTTCTTAAAACAGAAACTTTGTTGACTTATTCATTTCAGTGTTTTCTACCTACTATTATATTATACAACTGATTTACCTACATCATTAACTCCTTGCAAGGGTTCAAAGATTCTTTCTCCTTCCTTCCTCGCAAGGGTTGAAAATGAGTGTCAAGCATTGGTGGCGTGACAAAATGTTGAACTAACTGATCTCTATGCTACTAGCTATAGAGTATTATAGAGGTCAGTGGCTGAACTAGACCTATTTGGCGCAGCCGCGAGACAGAGACAGGTTACAATCCAATACCAAGGGGATTGTCAGTTAATGTTTGACAGCCGCAAGACACAGACCGCCTATGCTTATTCTTATAAAGATACATAGTATGTACTTGTATCATGGTGTGAACTGCGTAAAGGTGTGCTTAATGAGTACCCTTTCTTTCTGTCTTCCACTTTTTATCTATTACTGGGATTACATTTAGAATGACTAACCTAATCATAAACTTACGCTTGCATTGTCTTGAAATTTGGCATTAGGTAATCCTTACTATTATTATAAACGTGTAAGTTTGTGAGTATGGATGTATGGATGTTTGTTACTCTTTCACACCAGAACGGCTGAACGGATCTGGATAAAATTTGGCACTGAGGTAGATTATAGTCTGGAATAACACATAGGGTACGTTTTTATCCAGGTCGGACCCAATTCTGAAGTACTTCTTCTAGTAACTAATAAATAAACGTCTCTCAATCTCAACCTTTTTTTAGTACAGAAAATTCTCATTGATCCTCTGCCGCCTGAGCAGGCAGGGTATGTCGGACTCGTAGTTACGGACATGGGTTTTGTGACATTCGCCACGACTTTGATGGGCTGTGGTTCAGCGTTCGCTGGACCTCTGAATCTCAGTCTAAAAACATTGATTTGACGACACGTTTGGCATAGCGGCTGAGCGATTGGCTTCTGCGTCACGTGTTGTGGGTTCGATCCCCACACGGAGCAAATATTTGTATGATCTACAGGTAGTTGTTCTGGATCTGGGCGTTTGTGTATGTGTGAATGTGTTTGTAAACGCATCCACGATACAGGAGAAAATCCTAGTGTGGGGCAAGGTTGTTTTTTTAATGAAAAAATAAAAGATTGATACCAATATTGATTCAACATAAACTATTGTTGTTAAATAAACAAGCTGTAACGTATAGAATGTTCAAAGAAACTTTTATATTTACAACAAATAAAAAATAGAGCCAAAAAGAAAAAAGTAAGTAGGTTACATTTAATAAATAAGGGACGTATATTCGCACATAAAAAAGTTAGCCGCGCCATTGCTCTTGAAATACAAAGGTATAAATATACCTTATATTATTGTGTTTGTCCTCATAAAATATTTACTTAGGCCTGCCTTTGCTCAGAGTCTGAAGCGAGCTTTACTTGCTATACCTAGTTTTTTTAGTGTATTAAATAATCATTTTCTAAAGTCATAATTTAAAAATCATAATCATAAATTTTTACGTGGGAGAGCCATGCTTCGGCACGAATGGGCCGGCGCGACCGGAGTGATACCACGGCCTCACAGAAAACCGGCGTTAAACAACGATAACGTTGTGTTTCGCCGAGTGAGTAAGGTTACCGGAGGCCCAATTCCCTTTTAAAAGGTCGGCAACGCGCTCGTGACTCCTCTGGTGTTGCGGGTGTCCATGGGCGGCGGTAATCCCGTCTGCTCGTTTGCCCTCCTATCACATAAAAAAAAATCACCTTAATTTTGTTCGTTGGTAAGCGCATCATTTTCAAATTTTTTTGTTAACATTTATGTAATAGTTCTAATTAAGAATTTATGGAAAGAAAAAATAGAAAAGTAGACGGAAAATTGGAAAATTCTGGTAAAAATGAAAGTGCTTTTTTTGAATGCTTTAAGTCTAAATTCGATAGGACGTCTGTCATTACACCTAATTATAAATAAAGTAAGTTCTTTATAAATGTAAACCCATAAAGACACGATTACAATCAATTACGAATAACATCGTTTTAAAAGGTTAAAAGAGAATGCGGAAAAAGTATAAATAATAATGCAAAAATATAACATAAAGGTAAAAGGAGAATACGTACGCTAAGGATAAAAAAATATAAAATTAATTGTGTGTCTACGCTAATTAGGTACCTGTTTTCCACGCGTAACTTTAATAATGTACTATTATAGGAAAAAATCATCAGATTATTATTATATGAAAGAATTTTTATAATCGATTTGGGTATGATCTGGCAATCGAACCCAGGACCTCTAGCGTAGCAGTCGCGCTTAGGACCACTAGGCTAATGAGGCAGTCGAGTTCGAAACGAAAATGAGATAAAAATAAAACACAATCGCAATAAATAATCTTTTCGCAAAACAAAATAAACTGTGGAAATTATAACCAAACTGATATCCGGCGGAAGTGCAGAAACAACCGGCCTCGTTGCTTCCGCATAATTAAATTTCAGTGTTTCAGCTAACTGAAATTCCATCTCCGCTGAGATTCCGCCAGACGCGGCAGCTATTGTATCGGATTGAAACTAAATAAACCTAAAAATTATAGACTTTATTTAAGACTCGTCTTGCGAAAGATAATGAAGTTAATTAGCTGGATGCTTTTTTAAATTGGAAGTCGAGACGGTGGAGGTTTCGATTGCTTTCGGAATGGTTTTTTTATGGGATAGGAGGGCAAACGAACAGACGGATCGCCTGATGGTAAGCGATTACCGCCGCCCATGGACACCCGCAACACCAAAGGCGTCACAAGTGCGTTGCCGGCCTTTTAAACGGAGATTGGGCCTCCGGTATCCTCACTCACTCGGCGAAACACAACGTAAGCGTTGTTTCACGTGGCCGTGGTATCACTCCGGTCGAGCCGGCCCATTCGTGCCGAAGCATGGCTCTCCCACGTATAACGGTGATGGTAGTTTATTGAAATAAGGCTTATACATACACCGGCTATATATGTATACATATATATAGCCGGTTTTTTATCGAAGAGAAAAATTAAGGCAAGATAATAAAATGGGCGCAAGCTTTAGTCAGACTAACCTGCTTTGAGTCTAACCCAACCGAGTAAGTATGTTCAGTGTTCTTTCGTTTACAAATAAACTTTCGTTCTTAAAAAGAAATTTCTTAATATTATTATGGCGAGATTTGAACCTTTATCAAGTAAATTAATCTTAGTGTTACAGATTAAGTAGGTACTTAAGTGACGAAATTGCCAAAAATAATGGAGAATACTGTCGTGAAACCTGCACGCTGACTTGACACACCTTGGAGTCCAGTACCTACTCATGTATTGAGACAGACAATGGTGTCTAAAGACATAAAGTATAAATTTATATAATTTACGTACATTCGTAAAATGCATTAAAGATACACAAGACAAAAAGCACAAGAACAAATTCACGGTACAGTAATTCTAGCTGAATATTTAAGAATTGCCTTTTAGCTAGCTCGGACTGAATACCTGCAAACTGAGCGTCTATGTAATCCTCTTAGCTTAAGTATTTCACTTGTATATACTGCTTTATGAATGTTAAGAGGAGGAGATGACATTTTATTAATGTTTTACGTAAGTATATAGACATACAAGCTATGGCTCGCGGTTTCCAATGCACTTTTTGAGACAAAAGACAGCCTACGCCTAATCGATCAGTAGACATGCTAAAATTATCAAATTTTGTCAGTTTAGAGGTGAACGTAAAAAATAGACAGACAGAGATTCTTTTGCTTTTATAGTAATATTAGTTTGAATTATGGCACAGCTGCAGTGCGGACTATATAAAAAAACAGTGTGTTAAAAATAGAGATACCGTTTTGTTATAGTATGGAACATCCTTATAGATTGTATGATAACACACCAGTTTTTACATACAAACTTAAATTCGCGCCTTTTTCCAAAGGGGTAGGTAGAAACTACAAACCGTAAATTACCAAGATTCCTGTACCTTCCTTGCCTCTTGCACATTCATACACTTTCCACATTCTTACAATTTACGGATATTTTATCACACGATTTTAAAACGCGTAAGCATTATTATTTATTAGGATGGAATTAATAGAAATTATTTCGTTTCTAAATAAATAGGTACTGTTTCTACACCGTGGAGGTTTCACGTTATAAAATTACTGGTCTACGTTACTGATTGGATAGATTTTGGAACGTTTTTTCGTAGTATAATATTTTTAGGATATCTTGTAATAAAATAATATCATATCTATGTCAAAGATAGGTATATAATGAATGAATGTAAATATAAAAAATACTAGATATAATACTAAATATATAAGGTAAAATACTAAATCTAGGTTTAACATATTATACCTGAGTATTGTATGAAAATAAGTTTGTTTTAAAAAGCTTTTATTACAAAAATACCTTTTCTCTACTTTCGTGACATTCAAAATTTCCAAAAGATTTTTTAAGGTATTTGATAAAAGAAAACAAAGGTAAAAAAGTTTGTAGGACGAGCTCGAAATAAAAAAAAAATATTATTTCAAGCTCGTAAACATCGTGAAGTTCGCAAAGTTATGTTGTTAAAATAAATAATTAGAAATATCAAGAATTTTCATTCTAAAAAGGTAAACTGTTATTTATTACTGATATTAGCTATTCTTCATTGTTTTAGAGAATATTATACTTATTTATGTACCTACATTTTTAGTGCTACTGAGAATTATAGACGAAAACTCAATAACTTTGTTTGCTTTACCTACCAAACAAACCCTCACGTTGAGTAGTCACACCTGACTAACCTAATACTATATGCCCAAATACATCCCTTATTCCAATAGAGGATGAATTTGGGTACATATTATCCGATATAGCTCCAAAAACTAGTATCGTAATTCCAAAATCAGCTCTACATTACATTACTTAGTACATAAATATAAGATCCCATTCAAAGTACGACTATTAACTATTAAAATACAAAGTTTGAAACAGCTGCCGTCTTGTTTATAGCGGGATAAATCAAGGAGCCCATCTATTACAGACATTGGAGACAGTAAAACAGTATAATTTATCACCATCAATGTTACATTTAATGACGGTTCTTGTACAACTAAATGTCGCATACAAATAGTACGATTGGTACTCATCATCCTAAGTTTAGTACGTACATATACTTTATTCTTTTCACTTTTCGTTTTGTAAGTACTAAGATGCTAAACAAGTATATGGGCAGCCTGATGTTAAGCGGCAATCGCAACACCAATGTTATTCGTTGTCATGTCAGTTTTTTTTTCTTCTTGATGGCAATTCTCAGTCTGAATTGTTGTCTCATTTGTCCTGTAATTTTTAACGCTGTAATTTTTTGCCTGTAAGCGTACCCACAAGTATTCTTGTTAACCCCTCGTGCTAAGCTGCGACAACCACATGGTCGCAAGTCCGACGCCCTAGCCATTAGGCTACCGCCGCTTTAAATAAGATAAAAAAACAGTTGTTCCGTACATTTTGATCGTGTAGGTATTACACTATAATATGGTACAGCAATATTTTTTTTTCATATTTCAGGGTCGGTCCCATTGTAAAAGTTGTTCCTATTCATTACTACGTTCGTTTTGCTGCGGGTTAATAACCATTTAAATTTCACGGTGTATAAAAAAAAACATTAGAAATGTTTTCGTTGTTATTTGGTGGTTATTCGTTAAATTAGGTGAAAGTGTAATATTAATGAATATAGTATCCTGTTCCTCACCTTCAACAAGATTCATGCAATCTCGTGCCAAATGTGAAAAAATATTGTCTAACAGTCAACGTCTATTCCACAAATTTGGATCGCTCAGCTCTTTTAACCGAACCGAATTTGGAGCATCTCTTTCTCATATTTCAAATCCATAATATGTAATATGGATAGCTACAGTAATACAATTTTTTCAATAACGATTCTCGCAATTTGATTTCAATATTCGATAAATTGGAACAATAAAAGTGTCTAATATATCCCCATCAATATGCAACTAAGCCGCCAAAGCTGGCGCGAGTGATTTACACAACCGCAGTACAGAGGGCGCCACGAGCTACCGAAGCGCACACGCTAGTGACGTCACAAATCATGCGACACCATTTTGTTAACGTCGCCATTTTGTCACAAATGAGTTTTACATTCATGTGTCGGTTTTATTTATTGGAATAGGATTATACAAACAATATTTTAAGTTTTATAAAATCTGATTTGAAAAACTTGGTTAGAGAAATCATTTCTAATCGGCTGTACATTTTTCAAAAATTTATAGCGGATTAATGTGTATAGCTGCAAAATTCATACCCTAAAGGAGAATAAAGTGGAAATTGGGATTCGGTAAATTCGTTTTCACAACAAAAAAAGGAAATAGATAACGAGGTGAGTTGGCAGCTACGTGAAAGGATTACATGAATAACGACGCAAAGTGGTGGCAATTGTAGCTCACACTTCAAAATATAGGTAACCTTTATACAAAAGGAAGGTAAACAGAAAAAAAATATACGGATAGGTAGGTACTTATCTATATATATCGGCCTAAAATAACATAGACCATTTAATCATCATTAACCCATATACTGACTCTCTAACTGCTGGGACCAGGTTTCAGAAACCAGTGACCTAGTGTGTAGCCTAATGGCTACAGTCCACAATGCTAGCCAACTGCGGGTTGGCATTCCTCACACGACTTTGAGTGAATCTCTCAGGGGTGTAGGTTTCCTCACGATGTTTTCTTTCACCGTTTAAGGGAGTGATAATTAATTATTAATATGCACATTATTAAGTACTTGGTTAATTTTTTTTAGGATTTCGTACTTCAAAATCAAAACGGAACCCTTATTGTCCGTCCGTTCGTCTGTCTATCAAGGCCCTTTATCTCGGGAACGCGTAGAGGTATCTAGTTGAAATTAAAATCATATACTCAGGTCTACAGTCCCTTGCAGCCGTAAAAACAAAAACAAATTTCTAAGTTAACGTAAAAAAAAGATACGGCCGTTTGTCCCACAAAAAACTTATATTTAGACACTCTCAGGGGAATCGAAATTTATAGGGTATTTTCCGTTGACCTAGAACTATGAAATTAGGCAAGTAATACCGTCTTATACTACAAGAATAGGGAAAAATCAGAAAACTACATTTGTAATTAATTATAATACCTACAAATTTGTACGGAACCCTTGGTGGGCGAGCCCGACTCGCACTTGTCCGGTTTTTATTCTTGATACGCTGGACCGCGAGCTGCGATCTGGGATGGAAAATGATGGCGATAATCTAGGATGCCGTCCTTGCCTAGACGAAACCGAGAAAAATATCGTTTTTTTAGACAAACATTCCAACATCTATCACGAAAGGGTCTATCAATATCACCTTCGCGTTCGACAAGCAACCACTTACATTTCGTAAGTTGAAAGTTCAAGCATTGATATCACTAAGTAAAAGCCTTATTTATATTCCGTAAGCAATACCAGTGCGGGAGATTCACATTTGGAAGCACTAAATTGTATATTCAGAAATGTTTCGGTACCCTATTTCTTGTCTCGCGTCAATATCTTGTAAAAACAAATATTAAATACCTTACTACGTACTTCTCGAAAGGTTCGGCAGACGTGTACTTATGTACATCTACAGTTCGCCGGTATGCTTAGGTCCATGTAATAATGCATAGTGGTATATGAACATTGAACAATACACATTTGTATCACAAAGCCTGCACGAGCATGGCTGCAGGGCACGGAGCGCAGCTGACACGGGCATGCTTCGCTTTTTCAACGAACGTGACTTGCTTCTATTTTCAAATCGGCCTCTAGTGTTGATTTTTCTTAAAACAACGTAGAGAGCGCTCTGTCCGACGCAAAGTCTAAATTGAACTATGCTTCTAGTTTAGAATAGAGTTTCGAGAATCCTGAAAGCGGTTAGTTATTTTTTATTATATTTTGCATTAACGCATGCTAAAATATTTCCAAATGAAAGATAAGTTCGGTCTCATGCAAGGTTTGAACCTGAATTTTTACGTGGGAGAAGAGCCATGCTTCGGCACGAATGGGCAAGCTTGACCAGAGGGATACCACGGCCTCACAGAAAATCGGCGTTAAACAACGCTTACGTTGTGTTTCGCCGAGTGAGTGAGGTTACCGGAGGCCCAATCCTCTTTTAAAAGTTTTTTTTACAGTAACTGGGAGTTTTCCTTTCATGAAATCTTTCATGGACCAATAGCTTTTCCAGGCGTTCTCGGAGATGGCGAAATAAGCTTGACTTCTTCAGGAAGGATTGGCCCAAAATAGCCTTGAGTCGTGAGGAGTGGAAAGGGCCATTGCCCTGCAGTGGGACGACCACGGCTGAATAATAATAATAATATTAAAATGATATCTTTGAAAGCTGATTTGTAGTCCAATATTAGTCGTCAGCAACTCATCTGCCTCATTATTCTAATGGTCGTAAATGCGACTGGTATTCTAAAGGTTCTATTCCCAGTTCAAGCAGTGTTATTGGGTTTTTCTTTGAAATTCTCAGTAGCACCTCAGCCTTTGGATTCGTGCTCAGTTACTGGCAATATTATTGCCCCTTAATACATTGGGTCTACGCATATCAGTGTACTTTAGGTGTACATTGGTACACCTCTGCTTAATCCTTTGTGGTATACAGGTGGACTTAATGTTATGTACTTACCTATGTTTCCTTATTAAATTTTGAGATGCTTGTCAGAAAATCTGATCAGTTTGCTAATCTGAAATCATTGTCATATCTGATCAATGCTCTTCTAATACTTAATTAGTATTCAATTCACATTTCCATATGATAATTTATTCAATGCCCGTACGGAACCAGCAATGGGATTTATAGTGTTGATGTAGTTAATATAATAGTGATATAATTGGGACTAATACCGGGAATTAGTGCTGTAATAGTGTTAGGGGATTAACTGCGAGATAATAACCGGGCACTGTTCTGTGTAGGATTTGGTGTTATTTTGATTAACGTTAATGGCTACCTCACCTGCTAGTTCAAGGCCCAAGATCTAGAAGGATCTAGAAGGTACAAGGGAACCTTTCCAAGGACTATTCCGGTATGAGCTGACCTCTAAGTATATGTATAAAGAGTCTACAGGTCGAAATTGTATAGATGCGACAAATTGAAATATATGATTCTATTTGAGACAAAGAAAATAAATTATACATTTCTAGTATTGTAAAGAGAGTTTGGCAACGTCTCTTACGCTTCTATTGCTACTTTTCTCGTGAATAGACAAATAAATGAAAATGTTATTAAGTGCAAAGCGTTAGTTCACGTAGTAACTATCTGCGTAATGGATTGTTTGAGCGCCTCGCGAATATTTTGATATTTGCTTGAAATTATTTATTTGTGTTTTTTTTTGTTCAATACCGACCTGAAGAAAATAGCTTAATTAGCACCATCTAAGGCAAAAAATAAGATGCATTGTAAATCAATAAATAATGGTTACTGAACCACCCATTTTGATTTGTCGCATGTTTCCAAAGTCATCCTATATACAATTCGTGGATACTCATACAACGTGCCATATTTATATATGGCTAGTATCCGTGGATCATATTGTGATCTTTATCAAAATTGCCGCCTAGATCAAGCAAGTTGACTGCCTGCATTAGTCTAGTGGTCCCAAGTGCGACTGCTACACTAGAGGTCCTGGGTTCGATCCCCAGGTCGAGCAGTGTTATTGGGTTTTTCTATGAAATTCTCAGTAGCAGCTCAGAGTCTGGATTTGTGCCCGGTTAATGGCTATAGGCTCGGCCCCTATAACATGGGACTTAAACATACCGGCGAACTGTGGGTGTACATTAAGTACGCCTCTGCCTAACCCTTCGGGGAATACAGGCGTGATGATGGTATCAAGCAAGTTTATTTGAAAAATAAGAAGTTTGAAGTGCCCAGTTAATGGCAATAGAGGTGACCGCGTCTAGGCCAGGTGGATTAACGCCTTGCGGAAGGCCACTGGCAGTTATTGAACTAGAAAGTAGTGAAAATTAAGCTGTTGTTATTCACATGTTGCTAACATTTCGAATATTTTTAATATAGGTACTGAAAAAATAGGTAAGTATCTTTAATAGGTATCCGAATCGGAATACGCGTGTAGATACTCCTCTATATTAATTACTTGTTGCTGTTGCCCGGAGTTTCACGCACGTCTCAAATAGATTAACATACAGTAAGTCCGATTCTAGGCGACGTATCAAGATGAAACATGGACCAGATTCTTCTAGCAATAAGCCGGAGAATTGCAACTGCATTCAAATCCATGTTGTAGTTTTTGCGTGATGCGTGTACAAACATATTGACAGAAAGACAGACAAAAAATCCTAAAAATTGTCATTTTGGCTTCTGTTGCTCTAATAAAGACCCCCCATATTAGTTTTTCTTTAATATTTATAATGTACAGACATCGGCCTGTTACCTTTTATTATAGATATAGATTAGTAAGTACAGCGCTGTCTAGCCGAAGAAATCCACACAAGATACGCTCGATTTGAAAATAGAACGAGACGAGTCTTAAAAAAGAACCTGTCTTTGTCAACCTCTCGCCTCCTTTGTACCCCGTTCAAAACGAATACAAGAATCACAGATCTTATTTGAAAAGGCAGAATCCGTAATGCCAAGGTGTGCCTATAAATCGGGATGCCTGTCCTAGGCAAAGCGGCTCAAAGATATTTGCTGATGCAGTTTTAGATGGTAATTTGCAATAAAACAATATAAAAAAAACACAATTGGAAGCTATAAGCAACGAAAAATATTTTAAAGTTTATTAGAAAAACACAAAAAGTAACTGTTTCCGCCCGGGATCGAACCGGGGGCCTTCTGCGTGTTAGGCAGATGTGATAACCGCTACACCACGGAAACTATACGTAGAGTGTTGAAATTATAAATCATTATATAGATGCCTACGTATGTAGATACCATGATACCATTTAAATTATCATTTTATTACAGTCGGGTACAGGTGCTATATATAATTGTTATTTACCAAATTTTAATCTAGCCCCATAAATTACTGCTTTATAGTTATTGTTTCATTTTTTTAAATCCTGTTTGACGGTGCAATATAGGTATAATTATCGTTTTTAATATAGCGCGAACCCAGGTCCTCTAACGTAGCAGGTTAGAGGACCTGGGTTCGATTCCCATGTCGAACAAAATGTTATTGGGTTTTTCTATGAAATTCTCAATAGTAGCTTGGAGTTGGGATTTGTCCCGGTTAATATAAATAGGCTCGCCCCTTATTACATGCGAACTGTGGCTGTACATTAGTACACTTCTGCTTATCCCTTCGGGGAATACAGGCGTGATGGTATGTATGTTACTATTTATTATCTGCGGTGCTATTCTTTTCTTTACTTGCCACTAATATACAGCTTCATATTTCAGGCTTATTCTTAGAATGTACTAAAAATGTAACTCTAAAACATATTGTTAACATATGTGCGACTTTCCTAGGTTTAATTAAACTTGCTTTTGTTAACTAACTTGTGGGTTGCGGCTTATATTTTAATGTTTAGAGACTATTGTTCCGTTTAATTCTGTGCGCTAACTTCATAACAAGGTTTAGTGAAGGACTTAATATTTGTAGCCAAATACTGTACGTGAAAAACAACAGTGTATGTAGATTAATATCTTAACACCATTATGTTATAAGTATCACACTAAGGCCCGTTTGCACCGACTTCTTAAACATGTCTATATTGTACTAGCGACCCGCCCGCGGTTTCACCCGCGTTGCTCCCTTTCTAAGAGGCATAGCGTGATGTTATATAGCCTATAACCTTCCTCGATATCTAAATACACTATCCAGCACAAAAAAAAATTCAATTCCAACTAGTAGTTCCTGAGATTAGCGCTTATTCAAACAAACTCTGCAGCTTTATAATAGTGGTATCTATAGATTTAAACGCCATCACGCCTGTATTCCCCGAAGGGGTAGGCAGAGGCGTACTTAATGTACACCCACGGTTCGCAGGTATGTCTAGGTCCCATGTTATAGGGGGCGAGCCTATAGCAATTAACCGGGCACAAATCCAGACTCCGAGCTGCTACTGAGAATTTCATAGAAAAACCCAATAACATTTTGCTCGACCTGGGGATCGAACCCAGGACCTCTAGTGTAACAGTTAAACGTAAATTGTCAATGAAAAATGGTATTTAAATACAATTTAAACTTAAGTAGTTGGTGCGGGTGGCCCTAAGTTATTATGTTGGTATGAAAAATCAAAATAAAAAATAGCCGAACCCACATTTTTTGTATTAACATCCATGTAAATAATTTGTAATAGGGGTGCCAAATACCTGTATACAGATAGACCTATCCTACAACTTTTATGTACCTACTTATGTATGTTAGAGAAAAAATAGTTTCTGCCGCCATTGTTGAGAGACCAAAAGTACAAATTAAGTCAACCATGTTTTTTTTTAATATTAGTTTTAAAAAAATATTAGCCTGTATTGTCCCACTCCTGGGCAAAAGCTACCCCCCATTTTCTCGTTGCTGTGCTATCTACTTCTTTACAATTGTCTAGAAAGACATGATATTTTAAAAGTATTTTTTGATTCCCTTAATGTCAATAAGTATCTAAGTCTAGGTGTTAGTCCACTTTTCCGCTGACCATGACACGGACGGTCTGAATTATCTCCAGTAAGAAAACAAAAGAGACGATGTTCGTAGTACAGCTGCACAAAGAGGGACTATCAGACACCTCGAAGGCTTTATTCCAGTTCAATTAATCGTGGCAGCAAATGAAGTTGGTCGCCACCTTCTTCCTAGGTATTTTTAATTAAAGCAAGCCTGGGCGCCCTCTAAGCGCTTTAGGGTTAGGTTTAAGTGAAGAGATGTAGAGGGTTTATACATCAAAAAGTAAAAGAGGGCAATGGACAAGGAGAAAGACTTCACAGACCCAAGAAGATATAAAAAAAAGACGTATTTGTATAGGTAATCGGTATTTTTCTTCTTTAGGTATCTTTCAGTTTCTTTTGTCTTAAATATAATTTTTCTAAGAGGATCTTATATTTTATACAAAAAATATTTTCATTAAGTGTATGAAGTTTTGTATGCTAAATTCTAAATATAAAATAAATCAATACTGTAAAAGTAGAACAATAAAAATAACTTTGAGTTGACAACACCTAGGTACGCAAGTTCTGAATATCGTTTATCGCTATCGCTTCCGCTCCACCACATAAATCGCGTCTCCCATAAGTTAAGGTATTCTTATACCTGCTCTAATGGGATAAAGTTTTATGGGCGGAAAAACTTCTTCAATGGAGCGTTTTAGGATCATATGCAGGTGAACAGGAATGCTGAGAAATGCCTTCGCGTTCAGTGCTTCGAAGTTCGCTCAACTATTTGGATTAAAAATGATTAATTAATACCGTTCAAGTATATTCGGAAGTTGAATGAGCAAAACTTTTTGAAAGGTATTTTGAAGGGGCACGTGCAAAAGTAAGTTATGAGAAACATGTTTTAATATTACTTTGTTCTAGTATTGTGAATTCAGCTACATACAAGTCGAAAACATATCTAAAAATATCAAAAGAACAACACCAAAAAATATATTTTATCACATTTGAACAATCACGCAAAAAGAACAAAATTTTATGAACATTATCCTTAAAATGCCACGGTAAATAAAACTATTTTACCTTGGCATTTTAAGGATATTTTTTTAATAAAACATCTGTCACGCAGAAAAATATGAAAAAGGTTTTAGACCAGCTTGTTTTTATACAAAAATTTTGATCCCAATTTGATTTCTCTCTTTGTCAGTCTGACATGATGACATTAACATAATATACCATCACGCCTGTATTCCCCGAAGGGTTAGGCAGAGGCGTACTTAATATACACCCACAGTTCGCCGGTTACAGTTATATTTCATATGTATGGGAAACCAATAGATTACGATATTTGTTCGTGATCTATCGTTTGTTATCTTCGGTCAAAAAATTTAAACCCCACATTTTCCAACGTCATGAAACTCAAAAAGCACACAAGTGGATCTCTGTGATCTATATTTGTGTATAATTTAGCATCTCAACGAGAGAAAGTATAACCACTGAAAACTGCGGCACGTGCCTAACGAACTGGCTTCACGAGTGATTCAACTTCATAGACTATTCAATATGTTCCGAGCAAGTGTTTGCTTTATCCGCTGCACGATTTAGACACCACAATTTTTTGTGGCAGTTCTGTTTTAATAAAATAATTAACTTTTGCGAAAAAGAAGCCCGACTTTAAGCTTTTTGTGTTGTATCTTCAAAACCGATAGACAAATTTATTCAAGATCATCTAAGAAGTATATTATGTAACGGGTATTTAACGGTTTTACCATGCGTATCGCTGAAATGTGGAATGCGCTTTCCGAGTGGGTCTTCCCCGATAGATATAGTCTGGGTGTCTTTAAATTACGACGGAAATTTAAATTTTACGGCAAACTGGCGGTCAAGCGTAAGATTATAAATAAATAAATAAATTATCACGAATAAAAAAAATATAGTAAAAGAAAATTAAAATCGGATAGCAAAACGTTGGCGAGATGATTTCGATCGTTTTTAGCCAACGTGGTATGAAGAAGCCCAGGATAGATAATCCTGGACTGCGTTAGGGGAAGCCTTTGCCCAGCATTGGGACATAAAAGAGACTACATAAAAAGTCGTTCGTGATTGGCAAAGACATTGGGTAAAACATCAGGCGAACTGGTAGTCAAGCGTAAGCCTATCAGGAATTAAAAATTGCACTTAAATTGAGAAGCTTCTCTTTTTTGAAGATGTTTCAAAAAGGCAAAAGTGAAAAACTATTTTTACAATTATATTACAGAACTTTCTAACAGCTTTTTTCTCTCAAAGCTAATGTTTTACTTCGTAATACAATTTCCTTTCCTTATCTATGTATATCTAGTGTATTGGATATTTCTTACTAATCCATAATCATGCACCAATTAATTGAACTATGATACTCAAGTGAATCACACTACGTCACTTGTTGAATAATAGCCTAACTAATTATTGCATTAGCTGGTATTGGATTGTTGCATACGTAATTATAGCTTCTTATTACGTTAATGGAATCAAAGTTATATTGTGATAATCACTGAATTGGCATCGATCAAATGTGATATGAGAGTCTGAATCTGAAATCTACTTATCGAGCTGACTTTGAAAAATTTGGATCTCAGTTTAGGTACTGTCATCTTTAAATAATCTTGAATCAACATCGAACATTGACAAATGACGGAAGAACACAATATACTCTCATAAAATATGTACAGTTGATAAAGCATACAGGTGTACAGGTAACTAACGATATCTGACAGATTTAACAGATGTACAGAAGTATCACGTAATATATTGTTAATAAAACGCAAATATTGCATACAAAACCTTTTGGAAGATAACTATAGTACCTACTCAAACCAACTGTCTAGGTCTTACAAATATCTAATAGTGCGCTAATGGATCCCACAACTCATGGTGCAGGAGAGAATATAAATCTTATAATCAATGATTTTATTGGTCCATTTATAGTGCTCCAAATATAACACAATCTCTGTCAATACGCAGATGTGTCTGGAAGAAGAACTCTTATGTCGACTATACTACTACTATTCTATCTACAGTGATACATCATACACAGCAGCAGATTGCTGTATACTATACCATAAAAATGATTTCTCCAACGTCAGTCAGCAAGTGAACAACATACATAACAATGACCACATAAAAACAACAGCCCACCGTACAAAAATTCAATACTTCGAAATTGAAAACCAGTCGTGGTCGACAAGGTATTAAACTTTCAATCAATTTGTTCCCGGCGATTGGTGGGGGCTAGCGGTATGGCGTCTAAACCGCTTCGCTTAGCAGAGTTTTTGCGAAATATTCAGTTTAATTAATCCTTTTAAGCCCCCGATATGAAATATTTTGATAACGGATATAGGCATGCATTCGTTGATTTTATCCAATCAGTAGAAAATGGACAGGTAGATCAGGGAAAAAAGCCACAGTAGCAACTGCTCTGAATTAAATTTATTTTCAGAATTCGGAACAGATTCATCTGTAGTCCTACAGGATAATATGTGGCACGTAATAATATCAACAATGTATAACAATTTGACAGTTTCCTGAGATCCTACAATAATCGTTTTAATCACGACCGATATATAATAAGAGAGGTAGGGCATAGTGGAATCGAATAATTCCACTCACAATTTGAGCTGCCCGTCTGGGGAAGTATCTCCACCCTGCAGAAAATCGTAGCCATAAAACATAGCTCCTTGCTATGTTGTGTTCCTAACAGTGAGATCGCCAGAGCTCCGCGAGCGTTGTGTTGGCAGATAGTATGAGCATCACGCTATTGTCTCCTATGCTGCCAGACCAATTATTCTTTCTTGATTTACAGGATCGGCAACGTGCGAGTGACACCCCTGGTGTTGCAAGCTTCATTAGGCTACGGTAAGCGCTTAGCATCAGGCGGGCCGTATGGTTATTTGCCACCTTAGTCGTGAATATCCACAGTTTGACCACCGACCATCGACTGCCAAAATCAAACTGATTCACAGTTTTAATTTGGCAGTTATAAAGTTAGGTTGAGGTAAGGTTATTGCACTTTTTACACGCTGTAATTTTATCAGAATTTTGTATTACCGGAGATCAAAACAATACTTTTTTCTTTCAAAATGACATTAAAAAAGTCTAAACCAACTTTATTTAGCCTGACAATTTAATAGAAGGTCTAAACCACAATGTAAATGGATCCATTTTCTGTTAAAATCTTTGATAAGCCGTTAATCCACTCCCAAGCGGTTTCGCACGTTAACTGCGGGCTATTTACTTTTAACCTATTTTAACTTGGTATTTATGTTTGACTGGTACTTATCAAGTAAATAAAACCTTTTTGTTTCCACACGACAAAGAGTATCAATGTTGCCATTTAAATACAAAACGTTTTATTACAAAATTTTCGAGTTATAGTCATATATTTATAATTCAATATTAAATTTCTTCTATGTGTCTGCCAACCCACACTAGGCCAGCATAATCCCTCTTATTCTGAGAGTAGACCCGTGCCCAGCAGTGGGACATTATAATGGGTTGATTATGTTATGTTATATTGTATTAAATTACCTAGGTACTATAAAAAATGCAAAACTGTTATGCTGTGATTGTGAAAACCACACGTGCCTTACCCTTGCTATATGGTCAGCCTCGGCCGTGAGCTTCTTCATTGCATTCACAACCACTCCGACAGAATATGGCCCAAAGCTGAACCATTACCGTTAAACCTCATTTTTTTTGTGTGTGAAAAATCCTCCTAGATTACCGTAAACCCTGCTAATAAAGTTTATGGCCCTGGAAGCCATTCAGATTCAGATCATCCTGATACCTCTCTCTCTCTGTAGGAAGTGGAAGCCACTGGGTTATTAATGAACCGTTAAAAACGCCAAAAATTTAGAGAAGCGTTGCACCTGCGATAGAAGCGTCCCTATGTTGCATCGTTAGGTTCATTGCATATTCATGACGCGTGTTTTGCACAACAAAATGGCCGCCGTTGTTATCGCACGCGATTTGCTATTCGTTTGCAATAGCGTGGATTTTTTTTGTAAACCAAATTAATGCCATGCGATTTATTTTGGAAGTTCGGAAAGTATTATTCTGTTGTAATTATTGTAGATTAGTCTTTTTCAACGAGGAGATGGTATTTTGTAAATATGAGCGCTTTTTTATGCAGTGGCAATAGTTATTCGTTTATCAGCTTTCTTTTTGAACAGTCCCTATTCATGTTTATTATTGTCAATATAAAATAATCAAGACGAGGTAAAAAAAACGTCCCACACTAGGATTTTATCCTGTATCGTGGGTGCAATTACAAACACATATTCTCACATACACATACGCCCAGACCCGGAACAATTACTTCTAGATCATACAAATATTTGCTGCGTGTGGGGATCAAACCCACAGCATATTGCATAGAAGACGATCGCTCAGCCGCTACGCCAAACGTGTCGTCAAAGGTAAGTATTTTTGCTTCGGTTGATATTCTGTCTTACCAAATTTTAGATACCTTTCCCTACTGGTAGCTAGGGACAGAAAATACTGGGCCATTTTACTCAGTGGACAGAAAAAGAAAAATATACGTTTTTCCTTCATATGTACGAGGTGGCTATGTTTGGACAGTAACATTAATTTTACCCCTACTCATCCTTTCAAATAAACTAAATGTATGTTTTAGACATTCACGTATCTCATTTTTATAGACATGTATATTTATTCGTATTACCTATATCAATGTGAGTAATTACGTCCACGTATGCGTTTTATGCAACTTAGCAATAGAACTGAAATAGGAAATATAGTAATATAGAAGCCTTTGCTTATATTTTCAAATTGGTATATCTCGACCCGATTAATAGTTAATTATCACGCGCTTACGTTGAAGGAAAACATCGTGAGGAAACCTGCATGCCTGAGAGATTTTCTCGACGGCGTGTGATGACGGGTCTCCTGATTTAAGAGGAGACCCGTGCCCAGCAGTGGACAATATAATGGATTGGATATAAATATGTAGATAAAACAATTATCTCCATTAAATTCCTGTATATAGCATATTGTGGAGTCTCCACGGGTTGTCAGTTCTTGTCAAATACTGATAGTCAGCCATATATGGTTGGACCAGAAGCCGGCTCTAATAATTGGGTAAAATCTGATTGTCTAAAAGTCTAAAGATTTTTAATCCTTTAGACCTTTAAATCTTTAGATTTTTAGACCTTTAGGCTGTAAAGGTCTAAAAGGCTTAAGGTCTAAAAGTCTGACTGGGGAAAATGTGATTTTGTGATTTTAAACGATATTTTATTATTTTTTGACGATACTTATAAAAGATTATTAAAAAAAAGCAGTGTTATGTTTAAAGAATATCTGACAAATCATCACGGGTTTTATCTATCAAATAAGACTTTTTTATATTGTTAATAATCTAATAAAAATCGAGGAGAGAATCGAGGAGATATAATACAATTTCGAAACAAGGAAAGGTTTACCAAACATTTTTCACACAACTATTTTCAATAGACGTTAAGAAAACTATATGAGGGTTTAATTAAACTTTGATCGCCATCTTTATTTTCATATTGCCACGTACCTGAAACAAAAGAACATTTCATAAGTAAA
Source organism: Acronicta aceris (assembly GCA_910591435.1). Lineage (NCBI taxonomy): Eukaryota > Metazoa > Arthropoda > Insecta > Lepidoptera > Noctuidae > Acronicta > Acronicta aceris. The sequence goes on along the minus strand of OU342758.1, from coordinate 15,813,446 downwards.
CTATACTTACGTAGTTATGAAGCTTTGTGATATTTTTTTATGCGTAGGAGCACAATTACATCACAATCAAATAATAATTACACAAAATATAATAATTTGCAGCTGATTTTTTTTATATTTTATCAATTTATTACACATTGTTTTCATTTTGACACGCATTTTGCATCGGGAGACGTCAGCTGTCAAGGTCAACTCACAATTTAAGGTTGACCCACATGATTGCGAAAAATCAGAGGCGCGTGCATTGGATTCGAAATCAAGACCCACGACTTAGAAGTCCAATGGTCATGTCACTAGGCTAAGCTAGCAGTTTTTATCATGTAGAAGTAGTTGTTCTAGGTCTGGGTGTTTGTGTATGTGAGAATTTTTGTTTGCAAACGCAACCACGATACAGGAGAAAATCCTAGTGTGGGTCAACGTATTAAAAAATAAGAATTGTCCATGACTACAAAAATTTAAAGAAACGCCCAACACCGCCTTTTAGTGGCGGCGGCCATCTTGGACCGATTTTCATCAAACATAGCTAAGAACACTCCCGACTAATTCACCTTTCAGTTTCAGTCAGTCACACACATACACACACATAGACACGTCAAACTCATAACACCTCGTCTTTTTTCGTCGGGGGTTAAAAACAAAGGTTCAACATTGTTCTTTTGTATTATGGTCACAGCATATCATAGCATTCAGCTGCACAGGACGGAGTAAGTGGCACTACGCGAATTCATTAGCATTCACCAAGACCTGTAAATCTTCTTGGCGGGGCGCTGCTGTCGTCGTCACTTACCGCACTGAGGTTCGGGCCATGAGACTAGCGGATATTACGTGTCATCTCCAACAAGACACGTGAAAAACAAATACTATTAAAATCAAGTTGTATATTGATTTCTGACATTTACGCGAATTTTACACATTGATATAAAACTACATTTTAGGGATTGTGTCGCATAAATGGCCATTAATAATACAAAATTTAATTCTGTAGACACACGAACATTATAATTATTGACTAAGCATTGATAAAAACCATTTGGAATCAATCAGCTTTCATAAAAATTGATACATACTCGTATACTATAATAATAAAATATTTTATTGATACAAAAATGGTTGAATACTTTAGCGAAAATTGAGGGTGATCTTACAGTTCATTAATTCGATCAACCACCGTTAAATACACAAGGTATAATTATTAATACTGTAGCGATTGGTCCGTTTATGAGTTACGATGACACAGATAGTAATATTTAAAAACAGAAAAAGGCTGTAAATTTAAGTTATTAACCCTTAAACAATAGACACACGTCATGTATTCATTCTTACTGAGTTTACAATTTCAGTGAATTTAAACGTTGTCCCACATCATATTGTATAGACAGCTGTTAATAAAACTGAGGGTGATCTTACAGTTCATTAATTCGATCAACCACCGTTAAATACACAAGGTATAATTATTAAGTTAATTGGATGAATAATTTATTTGTTCATTATTATAATAAAAATCTATTTTTTGGTCACACTACATTATCAGTCAAACATTAAACATGATATGTATATTAACGATTTAAAAAAAATGAAAATTTTACCTGAATCAATACACTTAAGTCTATCAATCATCTACCTACAGTCAATTTGTACGAAATTACGTTGATATCATTCAATTTGCGCTAAATTCGCGTCTTATGTGGCCCCATCCAAATTGTTTATATCCTTGGCTGCGAGTTCGCGATCTGCGATCCAAAATTTATGTGCGACGTCAGTCCTTATTTCATCGCCTTAAAACCTAGAATCGTATGTCACATGCACGTCTGCAGCTCTGTTTACTAATATCTGCACTGAATTAGCGCAGAGTTCAGTTGGCGAATTTCTGAGTGGTTATTCGTGAATGTTGCAGTAAGCGGAAAAGCGTGGTAAATCGTGGGGAACGCACCAAATAATGAGGAAAGTTTCAGCCCATTGTTAATGCTTATAAGTGCTCGAAATGTGCAATGTTCGAGCAAAGTGATTAACGAAATTCTGACGATGTTTGAATGTTGCATATTTATGAAGTTTGTTGTTTTACCCGACTCAGGAGTGTGCTGGATTTGTGGAGGATTTGCATGTTGCCGGAAGTGTATATACTACTAATTTTGGCTTATTCTATTCACTTCAAGAGCGTGCTAATTATGAAGATTCAATTAATAATTGAATACTATCCTTTTTTTCACAGTTACCTTAATCCACAGTCCTAGCTGTTTTTCAATAATAAATTAGCAACTAATAGTAAATTAAAGATTTTACTTTAATTGAATATAAAAAAAGGCGCCACTAAAAGGCATTAGCAAGGCCAAAAATTCTGTTTCATCTCGCGAGTTCCGTTTCCGGATAATGACAATAGCCTTAAAAGTGGTTACTGTAGGTGTACAATAGTACACTTCTGACTTCCTCTCGGAGATACAGGTAAAATAGGAAGCTACGAATATAAATTCAGCAACACCCGTAATGACCCCCAAGACCAAGACAAAAGATTTTGCATTTTGTCTATAAACCATCAAGGGTTTATTTAACTATTCAAAAAACCCGCTCATTATATGATATAATTTCCAATTACCATTCTTAAAAGCATTCTGAATTACAAACTACACCCTAATCAGCTTACAACAGCTACAATATCCCGCGAAGACGTCTCCGCAAACTTGTGGGACCTACTAATTACAAGTTGGACCACGCTTCCTTTATCTAATCACGGCCGGTCCTTAATTGAAACTTATTTAATAAAATCACTGCACAGAAGCGCCAACATGGCGGATTTTTCCTACACGTTGCCATTGTAGTCTTTGAATGCTATTTTTATTAATATATTTTTTATAGAGTTCGCCTTCGACTTCATTAAAATATTAACATATTTGTGCCCCGCACATCTTTTTATTACTAGATTACGGAAAAGGAAGGGTAATGAGTTTAACAATCTACGGATTATATTCAGATGATTTTTTTCTTAGTTGGGTTTATTTTTTTGATTTTTCTCTATCATCTTTTAAGTGCATATACATAAGAAAAGCTATTGCTTTCGGGTTCTCCGTGGCTATCAATTATTCAGTTATTGGAATATCATTCATGACAAAAATACCGTCGAAGGAGGCAAGGTAGGTACAGTACATAGACAACAAAGGAAAAGATGAAACGAATGGATATTACTTCTTGGAAAGCTTCATTAGGCTTCGGGTCCCTACTCTCTAAGAATTGAATTAATCATACTTTTCCTCCAGAATATTTGATCAGGTCAGTTTTCTTCCAAGATATTTTTTATATTAATAAATAGCCCCTTTCATACGCTCGCTTACAGGCTCCTTGGAGTATTTTTAAAGTTTGGAATTAGTTAATAATTTGTTCCTATCTTCAATCTCAACTAAAGCTTCAGAAATTATGTTAAGAAAAATCGGATTAAAATACAACCATGTTGGTAATTGGTAGATGTCGGTGGCGAAAACAAAAGTTCAAACCAAATCGAAGGCACCGACATCCGAAACTGTTGTGCACCTAACATTATTTTTATGTTTTTGAAGGCGGTTCTACTTTTTGTTATTTATTTCGAGACAGATGAAAAGCTTTTATAAATTAAAAACATTGCTTATCGGTGGGCAACCAGGCTAAAGCTGAAGCATTAATCATAGCAACAGAAATAAACAATTAATTTCTCTTAAACAAAAAATATTCAAGTACCTACTTACTAAATAAAAATAAATTCTAGGCCCGTCTTCGTTCTTAAAGCGAAAAACGTAAATTAGTGTGGAAAGTTGACATCTGTCACTTTGACTGTCAGATAGGAAATAAGAATTGGGTGGAGGGGGCGAGGTGTCACTTTCATTTCTACTGAGTTTCATTATTGTGCTGTCGTATCGACTCAGGGGGGTGATATTATTTTTGACACTACGCTAGGCTAGCAATATTTTATGCGTATTTGGGTACTTACTGCGGCTGGCTTTCGAAATATGAAAAGTTTGGGAGTAATTGTGACTAAATGGTTGCGCAATATAATATTTAAGACATACATATAACGTACCATAACGCCTGAATCCCGGAAGGATAAGCAGGTCTACTCATGAAAACCAACAATTCGCTGTGTGTTAAGGACCTAGTAAATAGAGCTGCTACTGACAATTTCGTAGTAAACCCCAATAACATTTTGCTCTGCGTAGGAATTGATCCAAGGACGTCACTCTAAGTAAAAAATGTTTATGCGAAAGTCACAAGATATTCAACCTCGACAATTATACTTTGCCTTTTGGCCTTTTCATCCCTAATGAAAACGTATGAATAATAATTCTCAATACCAAGATAAACAAATTAGCCCGTAGAACTTCGGCTTCATACGGTTTACCTCGGAAGGGATATGGCTCAATTATAACAAACTAGTTAATTGCTTCGAGGTACTGTCGGTTTCCCTAAGGCCAAACTTCTCAATATAATTTTAGTTGAGGCCATGCTTTTTCAAATCTTTCAAATCCATTAGTGCCCCAGTCTGCCTTCAATTACTTAACAAAGACAATAGTAATTTCTTGCATTAATTTTCATCGGGGTTAAGTTTTGCCTATGTCCTCTCACTTCACTGATATGAAAATGATGAAGACAGGTATATTTTTAAGCGTTCAGAAATGTATTCATCGATACATCAACATTTTATTGTGCAAAATGCCAAGATTTCATGACATGATTCGTTTTTCAAAATAAGTAAATAATTCAAAAGCGGAGATAAGTGGGTAATATTCACATAGAAACACCAGGCATGCTCATCACGTATCCCACAATAGAAGCGAGGCTAAACGGTTCATTGTAGTTGAAGTTGAGCATTACTTGGCGCCCGAGGCGGGACTCTGTTCAATCTGAACTGAACTGCTCGGAACCGGATTTTACAAGTTATTACCGGTGTATTAAATGCATGCGCATTTATGCTTAACTTATTAGTTTAAAAGACATTTAAAATCTGCAAGTGATTTTGAGGAATAATTTTGATTGTGACGTATTCTTCGATGGCTCCTTGTCAATGTGTTGGCAGGATTCCTTGAATGTCTATTATAAAAATAAATTGAATGTAATATCTCTGATATTTAGTGGGCTGGGTGATTACAAGTTATAAGAGCTCGGTCAGAATCAGGCTGATCTTGATTCTGACCGAGCTAATTCTAGGCAATCTAGTTCCTAAATTCATTAAATTGTATAAATTTTAACCGTAATCCATAAGGCAATGAAATGGCCAAAACTAAACAAAGCTTCGTGCATTCCCAACTGTACTCTAAAACTACACTTTTCCTTGGTCTGGGGAGTTGATAATAATTTTTAATTTATCACAAAGTGGTTTCTCCAACCAATTAGTGTTGTGTCACAGTTAGTGGGGTGGTCCAAGTTTTAATGGCCTCCGAGCCGGCACCGAGATAAGAGCCCCTAGGAAACTCAAGGAGCACTGTTTAATTTAATAAGTTCTGTTTTAAGGGGACACACAGTTAACGTACTTTAATTATGCTATATGTTGCTGGCTGTATATGCAGGAAATTCGGAATAATTTGAAGGTATTGGAGGAAGCTGAGTATTGTTCGAAGTTGTTCGTTCCTAGAGGTGCATTGAGTAAAGGCACTGGTGCATTTCAGTCTATAGATAAACATAATGATGGTCCTTTAGGAATTGGTCTATGGTATTTTGTGATGCCTACAGCAAAATAAGTTTCGGACATCCAGAATGATGAGATGTATGGGTACAATTGTTTGTTGTGGAACTGCATGGACAATGCAACTTACATTGGATTGACACTGGATGTGATAGATCACTTAGAAATAGGAAAACTGTTCATCAATAGAATAAATATACATGCATAAACGAGATGGGTAGATACACACTACTTGAGTATCCAAAGTGACCATACCTGCATTTATGCGAATTTAAAGATGGCCGTTATGCATGCGAAAATTTATTAAACACTAGAAGCTGCTCTAATAAGAAAACATAAACTGGATGGTTATAATAATATGCTGAGTTTTTGTGCCATATATGCTCCATAAAAAACGTAAAAAAATATATTCTAACAAGGCTTTAAATAAACAAAAGTATTGCAAACTCGCATTGATTGCACTCGTGTGACAAACAAATTTTATATTCCCTAAAAATGTAAATGAAGCGTCAAAGTTCGGATGAAAAATCAACGGTGAGGCCGAATTATGAATAAAAATACAGGTACCTAGAGTCACATACTTTAAACACGAAGAAATACGGAAGTATTTCAATACGAAACAGACATTTCAGATACCATCACGCCTGTATTACTCGGAGTGTTACGCAGAAATGTACTGATATACACCCACAGTTCGCCGTTATGTTTAGATATTATGTGCGAGCCTATTGCCATAAACTGGGCACAATTCATCGGCGGTTCCATGTTTTCGTCTCCATCCGACCGACACCATTTATCTAAATTATTTTTACAGATGCACAATAACATTGCTATCAATTGTCAATTTAGAGACTTGTCACTTGTCACTTTGTGATAATGCCTGATGCGTTTCGTTTCACGTGCAGAAAATGTTTTGATGATGTTAAACGTTTTTTTTTTTCTTATCGATGATATTTGCGAAAACTAATTTTTCCTGTATTCTTTCCCTCCATTGAAGACTACCTGACAGTGCACTTCGGTCAACTTTATTTTGTAATATTTTTGTTAATTATTTTATTATCGTACACAACCGGCAGGTGGAATTTATTTTAATTTTAATTTTTACATTTATTTTTATAGTTTAAGTATATTTTAATATTAATTATAAATTATACATTATTATCTATATCACTGTTATGTCAGAGAGCAGTAATGATAGCGAATTTTACTCTTTAAATACCAGTATTGATGACAGCTTTGTGAGCATTCCTACTTTAGCTGATACTTTAACATCACAATTTTCTGATGTCCCTAAAAACTTGAATGTTGTCCACATAAATGCCCAGAGCATTCCGGCCCATTTCCCTGATATGCTGGCAAGTTTTGACTGTAAGAATATCCACGCGATTCTTGTTTCCGAGTCTTGGTTAAAGCCATGCCTCCCCTCGTCGTCCTACACTCTTCCTGGTTTCCAACTTATAAGGAATGATCGCTCGGTTGGCCGTGGTGGCGGTGTGGCCATTTATCTCCGGAGTCATATTTCCTTCACTGTTGTAAGCATGTCCGCACAGCCACCACCGTCCAATGCCGGTGAACATCTCTTTTTAGAAGTTGATTTATGTCATTCTAAAGTCCTTCTTGGAGTATACTATTGTCCTTCTTTACGTATTGATTTCTTTTCCTCCTTTGAAAATTTCCTTGAACACTTGATACCTTCTTACAGTCACTCAATAATTATGGGTGATTTTAACACCTGTCTTCTAAAAAAAGATAACCGTTCTTTGTTGCTTCGTTCCATTGTTGAATCCAATAATATGTCTGTACTTGATCTTGGTGCTACTCATCACTTCCCAGATTCTACCCCCTCACTCCTCGACCTTATACTGGTATCCTCCTATAATCATGTTGCTAAGTATGGACAGAGCCCTGCTGATTTATTCTCATATCATGATTTGATTTTTCTCTCATACAAAATACGTCCACCCAAGGCTAGGTCTAAAGTTCTCATGCTGCGTAATTTTAGTGGCATAAACCTGGATAGCCTTCGCGATGATGTTAGTAACATTGACTGGACCCATCTTGCCACGTCAAATTCAATTGATCAGCAAATGGATTTCCTTACAACAAATGTCATTCAACTGTTTGACCGGCACGCTCCTCTTCGGCCTGTTAAAATTAAACATGTACCAGCACCGTGGCTTACCGATGACATTAAAAGGTTAATGATGAGGAAAGCGGCTGCTAAATTCAAATATAAAAGTCGGCCTAACGATTCCAACAGAGAGCAATATGTAACAGTTCGAAATCGCTGCAATATGGTGTGTAGGAATGCTCAACGCCAACACATCCATAAATCAGTACAAAATAGTGATCCAGCGAAGGTCTGGAAATTTCTCAGGTCACTCGGGGTCGGAAAATCGCGTCACAACAATTTTCCTAAAGATTATGATATTAATTTACTTAATCAGCACTTCTTATCTTCGTCTAATTTGAATAAGACTACAAAAATGAACACTCTAAATTTTCTTTCAAATATTCCGAGTCCCGATTATCCCACTTTTGTCATTAGTCAATTCACTGCTTGTGATGTTAAGAAGAGCATTCTATCAATTACGTCCAATGCTGTTGGATGTGACGGTGTTAGTCGTAGTATGATCATCCCAATTCTTGATGAAATCCTCCCTGTAGTTTGCCACATCCTCAATTTCTCCGTCACTAATGGTGTGTTTCCTAGTGCATGGAAGGATGCCCAAATAATTCCTTTGCCTAAAATACCTAATCCTATAACCTTCTCAGATTATCGTCCCATTTCCATCTTACCGTTCCTTTCGAAAGTTCTTGAAAATCTTGTCCATTGTCAACTTAGTTCTTTCCTTAACAAAAATTGTCTTCTTAATCCTTTTCAATCCGGTTTCCGTCCTGGTCACAGCACTACGACGGCCTTAGTTCATATTACAGATAGCATCAGGCTGGGCATGGAAGCTGGTAATATAACGGTATTAGCATTGCTAGATTTTAGCAATGCTTTTAATACTGTAGATTTTGACATCTTGCTTGGTATGCTCTGTTCTCTTAACATATCTCCAACGGTGATTGACTGGTTTCGTAGTTACCTGTTTGGTCGCCGGCAACGTATTGGATTTGAAGATTTCACATCTTCTTGGTGCAATACTTCTGCCGGTGTACCACAGGGTGGCGTTCTTTCCCCTCTACTTTTTTCGATTTTCATAAATTCAATCTCCGAACGACTCACGTCTTCCTACCATCTTTATGCAGACGATCTTCAGATTTATTGTCAAGCTCCTGTCGAAAACCTCTCTGTAGCCTTCAACACAATTAATATGGATTTGGCTCAAATATTGGACTGGAGCATTAAATTTGGACTTAGAGTGAATCCCGCAAAAACCCAGGTGACTGTCATTGGCAGTTCTAGGATGACCGCTAGGATTAACTGGTCGGTTCTTCCTACAATTTCTTTTGATGGGATTGCCATAAAGCTAAGTGAGAAAGTCAAGAACTTGGGGATTCACATGGACAGGACTATGTCATGGAATGCTCACCTGAAAGAGGTCAGTCGAAAAATGTTTGCTTCGGCATCTTCCTTACGGAGATTACGAAATTTTCTACCAACTGCTACTAAAATTGCGCTTGCACAGTCTCTCCTTCTCCCAATATTAGACTATGCCGATGCCAGCTATCTTGATCTCACTGAAGAGCAATTAGACAGACTTGAGCGGCTTCAAAACTTCTGTATTCGATTTATATTTGGCTTGCGTAAATATGATCATGTCTCCGAATTTCGTACTAAGCTCAACTGGTTGCCTATTCGACTTCGCCGGAATTCTCATATCCTTTCTTTGCTATATAATGTGCTTTTTAATCCGTCTACCCCTTTGTACCTTAAAGAACGTTTTGTTTTCCTTGGTGACACACATTCTAGGCTTCTCAGGTCATTGGAAAATTTGGAACTTAAAATCCCTTCGCATGCCACAAAGTTCACAAATAAATCCTTTTTTGTTCAAGCGGCTCGCTTGTGGAATGCGTTGCCACTTACGGTAAGGCGTGCGCAATCCTTGCCACTTTTTAAAAAGCTTTTAAAGAAGCACTACTTGGGACATTAACAGTGTAATAGTACTTTTTATTATTAAAATTATAAATGTAGTTTTTATTTATGTTGTTTATAAGTATATATATATTTATATTATATATGTGTATGTATGTAGCTATCTGTATAATCTACTTTATTATTGTCTTTTTAATTGTTATATTAGTTTTGTACACTGAACATGAACATATCTACCCGTTATCTTGTCCAGTGTCCAAGTCACTTTGGTTGCCTGGAAGAAATCACTTTAAGTGATAAGGCCGCCCATTGTACATTGTTTGTTAAAGATAAATTTGTATTATTATTTGTATTTCTGGTGTACAATAAAGTGTTAAATAAATAAATAAATAAATAAATTCAAACTTCAAACTATACTGCAGCTGAGAATTTCGTAGAAAAACACAATAACACTTACTCGACCTGGGGATTCCCAGGTCGAGTAACGGCCAGTCGAAATATCAAATCAGTCATTAGATTTGCTTACTAGAGATAGGAATTTGACATAAGGTCCATACAAGTAATGTCAAAATACTATCGCTAGTAAGCAAATCAATCGACAGATTTGTTATTGGGACTAGCCGTAAGTCAAGATCGAAGAAGAGATCGATTGATCTCAGGATCTGTGGCGTAGCATTCGCGCTTACGATTAGACAATGTTAAGTGACTGGGGTGACTGAACCAAGCTATATTTGGCTTGACCGACCCCTACAGGTTACGATTACGACCCCTTACAAAACCAAATTAAAAATTAAAATTATTTCTACTTCATAATTCAGTTGTATACGAGTATCTCCGGCTTGTTCGAACCCCGCTCTACCCACATGTTCAGTTACCTAAGCCTAAATTACATGCTACAACATTATTCACATTATATACAATTCTTTTTACGTGGGAGAGCCATGCTTCGGCACGAATGGGCTGGCTCGACCGGAGTGATACCACGGCCTCACAGAAAACCGGCGTTAAACAACGTTTACGTTGTGTTTCGCCGAGTGAGTGAGGTTACCGGAGGCCCAATCCCCTATTAAAAGGTCGGCAACGCACTCCTACTGACTGCTCCTGTGACTACTATGGTGTTGCGGGTGTCCATGGGCGGCGGTAATCGCTTACCATCAGGCGATCCGTCTGCTCGTTTGCCCTCCTATCTCATAAAAAAAATTTGGTGGACAGTTTTCGAGAAATATCTTGCAGTGAGCGTGAATGATGTGATACGAATACTATAAAAGATATTTTCTATCATCTGAAAATTTATCAAATCTATCGATTTCAACAAAAACCGACCACAAAGCAATTTTTTTATCATCCTGCCTGGAAAAAATATCACACTTATTTTTTTGTGATTTAGGAGACGCAGGTTCGAATCCTGCCCGCGATTGAATTTTTCCTTTACTAAAATAACTTTATATCGCACTTAGGTAATTAAAAAAAATAAAAAAAATATTTACCATGACAAGACCGAGTAAGCGAAGAAATATCAAACGCGATCATATTTTTTTTTACTTTTAGGTCGAATTACAATGGAATTCTATTCTTTTAAAAATCAAACAGGTAGGTGTTACTATCGCAGGCATTGTAGCTAGCCACGCAACTATCGCTTCAACAGACTTCTAGAAATAGCGCCAGAAATTCCTTCTCTTTTTCGCAGACACCAAAAATATTCGTTAAATTTTAAATAAAGAACTAAAATATTCTACCAACAATTTAGCCCGAGCATCGTAATGTTGTGTAATGTGCACAAAAGCATGGAATTGAGCCAATGTAAAGGTCACCACAGGTCAGCGTATGCGGCGGTCGGTTAATGTTGCCAACTTATTTAACTATTCGTTAGCAGTTACCAATTGTTGCCCAAAGCACGCGTGATACCAAGCCAAATGTCACCGAATATTTTTATACAATGTTCTTTTATTACTCATTTATTGGCTGTTACAGAAACGAAAATATTGTACCTACCTACTTATAGGGAAAATATTTTCTTTTTATATGGCTTACAGGTAAACAGACCACTAAATCTATGGGAGATGGGAGCTAAATCCTCTGGGTCCTCCAAAGTCCAAACAGTCGACAGGGTCATCCTGTTAAAGTTGTTCTCTTAAGAGTGCAGGTTTCAGGGACCGGGATTGAAGAAAAGGGATGGAAGAAAAGTTTGATATGCGCAGCATCATCAACACTCTTCATTCACATTACTTCATCATCATCACCGGTGATGATGAAGAGTGCAAGTTACATTAAGAAGTGTTTCTTAAATCCGCCCATGATTTATATAACAGTAATAATGATTTTTACACAGGACATTACTGCATACCTTTTGTATAAAATCATTCTCGATATTAGGTTTCTTGTTTCCCACGATGCTAACAAAAACAAGTACCTACATCACTAATCAATACTACGTTACCATTGGCAAGAAACGAAACTTTCAAATTCTTATATGTTTCGTGTATTAAATTAGAAATACACCCCTATGCGCCTTGCGTCGCAGGAAAACATAAAATCATGTTGCGATGTAAGGAAATCTCAAAAGGCACTGAGGATTGCATTTCCAATTAAATTATGTTGTTCTTGCTGTGATGTGAATGTTGACCTAATTGGATTCTAAGAACTGCTGATGTACGAGTATGTTATGTGTGTTTCTAAGTGTTTAAGTGTAGATTGTTATTAGTTGATATTAGGGGGTTGTTTTGCTCTGCTCGTTTGCCGCCTTTGTCAATACAAAGAAAAATCGACATACGAAAATATTACAAGAGACCCATCTATTTATTTATTTATTATAAACTTTATTCTACACAAAAAAGACATAAAGATATAAATAAATGCAATTATAAACATACAACGGGTAGCCTTATCGCAATCTGAGATTTCTTAACCTTAACCCGTCTATTGTCCACTAAACTTCTATTACAGCTACTACTGGTCTCACTCACACTGAAAAAATGAGTCTTTACATTACACACATAAACCTTCACAGTAAAACATCCATTATTTAGCCAGATATCCAATTTCGGTCCAGAAACATTAGTTACAGAACAAAGGCCTAACTTTAGCGACCCGTCCATTACATTGAGCAATAAAATCAGTCACCGTTTGTCATACTGAGTGCTTATAAAAAGCATATGGAGGAGAGTGCTTCAAAACCGAATAATTTTCACGTTTTCAAAGTTCTAATGGGAAAAGTTCCATGTCAACCGTTGAGTGTTCAATACGTATTGGCGACGGGAACCGCTCAAACTTTTTGTTTACGGCCCAACTTGCTGCTACGTTTTAAACCAACGAAAGAGTGAAAACCTTTGAGTGCTTATGGGTGCTAGGGCGCTTTATTGATATAAATAGAGTGGAGTGCTTAACACGCTTGAGGACCAAATGTCGAAGTTGTTGATGAGTTCCGATTTGGATGGCGGGAGTGTTAGTGTATTGTGGTTGTAAAACATTTGGGAATTTCTTGCCTTTGAGATTTTCTTTAATTAATATTTGAAAGTACTGTACTAGCTGTATGGCCGATGATCTAGATTTCCCCAGTCCCATTGGAATTTCGCAGAACCCGCCTTAGTACCCACACTGCTTTCCATCGTCATAGCAAGCAACGTCAAGCATCAAGCACGTCATGCTTGACGTCATAGCAAGGAACTCCTGCAAAGTGTCATGCTTTTGACCCCACCGTTTTAAGTGTTTTCTGTTGAATATTATTAGAAGTTTATTATGGTTTTATATTGGTACATAAAATACATAGATTTTTTTTATTTGATTATGGATCTCCTTATTACATACTTTTCTGCAACACTTATACGTCTTACATATCCCTTTCTGTTTTGAACTCTAAAGCCATGGCTGCAAAGAAGAAAAGTAAAAAGCAAAGAAATCTTGCTTATTAGCTTGGCTAATTCTTACTGCTGAGTAAAGATCTTTCACATCTTCTACTGATATCTGTCAAGGGCTATCTGTGATCAGGCTATATGACGGATCTCAATTTGATCAAACAGACAAAATAAAAATCATCGCATTATTTTTTATGTACATAATCATTCATTTTATTTATTCATTTTCGTCATTTTAAGTGTGAACATTTATTTTTTGTACTATTTAAACCTGCAAATGCAATTAACCCATTAACTTATCCTTTAATCATCCAAAAACTTTGTTCGTTCAGAAACTCGAAAGCATTTCGAGTTCGAATCATGTTCCAATGCAACCCGCGACTCCTTTCAACGGTTATTGGAGAGTTCGAGAAATCTCATATCGAACGAAAAGTTGCCAGTAATATTATTTTGCGATTAATATATTCTCATTATCTTCAATATATTGTTGGTCTATTTTGATCCCAATGGTTTTTTTTTCGGTAGTATCTTATAGGTATGTTTGTCTTGTGTATTATAATGTATTATAATTATATTTTTTTGTTATATTATTTTCATCGATTAATAGATCGGATAATTAAAAGGTTTACTATTTTTTTATGTATTTACATAAGGCACATCAACAATATAAACACAAATATTGGTTAGTAGCAAAATACAGAGGCAAGGACTTGTGTTTATATCAATTATAGATAGGTATATTAGGATAAAATTTGTATTAAGCTATATTGATACTATGCTGTCATAAATAAATAAGTACCGATATTAATATATTTTCCACAGCGTTTATATCCGTGTTGTGAAAAAGTAAACACTGTTCCTAGAAAAGACGATCAGACCATTCATATTTCATTTTACGACAAACTGACATTAAAAAAAATCTACATAGAGGACTTCAAAATCAATTCGAAAGTTGAACAACGTAGTTTTTTTTTAAAGTGCACAGCTCTCGCAAAAACCCATAACAGTTGTAACGCCGCATATTGAAACGAGGAATTTTACAAGTTAGCGAACAAAATAAAAAAGTTTACACTGACCAATAAAACAATGGAACTGCGGAGCACATGGGTGTACGGAACGGATTGAAAAAAAAAACGAATTTGTAATAAAATAAAATACTGACATAACTCATATCAGCAATGCATCACAATCAAATTTGACATGCGTTGTGGGACATGTCAAAAAAGTTGCCGTACAGTCATATACTGCCATACCTACTTCCCAAGTAGGTATGGCAGTCCTTAATAGCAATACCTAGATTAATATTGATTTCAATGGAACGGAAAATTATATACGGGTATGAAAAAACATTTTTGTATTCTATGAAAATAATATTTCCTGGCGTTTGAATATTAGATTAATGTTGACTGACGCGCAAGTCCGCGCAACGAGTTCCTGTTTTGAATTCGGAATAAAATAACATTGCGTCATTTTGCTCTAAATTTACTTTAGTTTAAAAAATAAATGTTGTTGTCTTCGGTGTGTTTCTTTTTCGTTTCGGGAGATGCGACGCGCAAAGGCACGCCTACAATACATCCCGAGTCAAAAAATAAAAACGCTTTGCCTTAAATATTTTATTATTCCACCATGTTGAAGCTAAAACATGCTTTGTTACTGCATGCATTATGTTATTTGTATAATTTCCCATTTGTTAATCAAATTTTATCAGCGACTGTACACGCGCTGAGCGAGTCGTGATTGTAATTTACATTCACAAAGCAAAGGCAAATTGGATTGTTGGTTCGTCGACGTCCATCTTTCATTGCGAATGGTTCGCTGAGCTGTACAGATTTTGGGCTGATTGAGGCTAAAAAACTAATGAGATTTGAAAAATATCTCACTAGATTAGTGATCTCTACACTGACACAGACACTCTCTCTCTAGAGAGTGTCTGTGTCAGTGTCTAATCTAGGCATAGTCAAAAAGGGACAACAGAAATTTTAAATTAATTTATTTGACCTTCAGTATGGATAATATCAATATGACAACATGACACAGTGATATACAAAACAATAAATTAAATTTGTCATTTCTTTGGATCACATTTTTGTCTATACCTTCTTAACTCAACAATCTCTTCCTAAGTCGTACAGCTCAGCCATCGAATTCAAATATAAAGCCTTGCAGAATACTTGGATCTCACAAGAGTCTTTGATTACTCCCCGTGAGTAAAACGTAGCTTCCTCCTAGCTTTCGACTTCACTTGTCATTTTTTTCTCTCAAAGAAAGAAGCACTTTGAATTTGTAGGACAAGTTGTCAAAGGTGTGCTTTTCGAGTGCAGTTGAATTATATTTTCGGTTTAGGGGGCTTTTTGACCTGGTTCACAGAAAATGTGTGACAACAACTATGTCAAAACTGCACATAATTGGTTGTAAAATTGGTCCGAGTCAGTTCAGTGGGCGTAATACGTAGTATGTGTGACAAAAGATTTTTTGCGTTTATTGAAAAAAAAAAACACCTTTTCAATTAACGCTAGCATAGTTTTCGCATCTCTTGCGTCTGAGGGCCCAATGGCGCCACTTACGTTCGGCTCAATTCAATTCTATTGGCTGAAATCTTTTTGAAATAATCGCTAATGTCATTATAAAATAACGCATTGTGATTGGTTATCGTAGGGAAAGTCGGAGGTGCTGACATCTGTTTTAAGCTCGTGTTGACTACCTATATGCAACAGACACGTCTTTCTGAAGCACCAACAAACAGAAATACATTGTATCTCGAACATCAGTGAAATATCTGCTAAGTTAAAGCACGTTAGTGTCCCCCGGCTCAGTTAAAGTCGGAATTGGTCGTTGGAGAACACTAGACGCTTTTAAGATGCACTAAAGAGTTAGCCAAAGTTCAGTGCCTTAAAACCTTCACGCTACATTTGAAACATTTGAAGAAGTAAGTTGAAATAGTTTTGTTCGTGTTGAGGTGTTAAATAGAATGAATGGGTTTGTATTCTGATGTAGGAATTTATACAAGAATTTGTGTTTTCGCGACGCGGAAGCTGGCAATGACGTCAAATGACAGGTATGTTGAAATCGTTCTGAATAAAAATAGCACTATCGTTCCTTGGTCCTATGACAACTAAATTACATCTTTAGCTTTCGACAAAAAAATCCGACAAAATGCCACAATAAGACCTAATGGTGTAAAGTTAATATACAGTAGCAATATTATATTTTTATACGAGACGATGACGTGATTTTTGCGAAAATTCTTTATAATTTTCTTTTTAAATCATTCTCAAAACTAGGTTAAAAAAAACTAAGGCACGCACAAGTACTATTTAACTGACGTACAGTTCAAACAGAAGTAGGAAATGAGTTTAATCAAGTAATTAACGTCGGGAACGCTTGTGTGCGTTTCATTACAAAACATCAACACGCATATCACTGTGTGCGTAGGCGTTTGCAGTTCCTTTGATCTTTGATTGATTGGTGTGAATGACTGCGCTTGATACCCAAAATATACCAATCGAATAATTTGATTGGACAAGCAAAACAGACCGCAGCACTTTGAGCCATACCACTTACTGTTACGTCGACTTTATAAAATGTATCAGTTGGGTTAAATGTATCTGATTAATTCAGCAAAGCGCGAAAGAGCCCTGAAGCACAGGAATTTCATAATTGTAACTGTAGGTATTTTGATATTTAAAAGTTTAATTATATTATTTTTTGTAAATAGAGCTTATAAAGACATATGACTAGATGGCGCCGGCGTTTCCTAATTGAAAAACTTAAAAAAAGGCCAAAGAATCTAAGTGTCATTCAAGTTCATCTGAACTTGAAAGTCGGGAGTTATATGGGAAACGAACTCAAAGGCCATATTCCAAGACCTATAACATTAAAGAAGCTTATATAATTCTTGTAATGGGGCAAAGGAAGTGACACTATTCCAGATATTGACTTACATTGTGACCTTCACAATTCACATAGTTATTTGATATGAACTGTGAACTTCTTTAATGTTATACGACTTGGAATATGGCCTTTGAGTTCGTTTCCCATATAACTCACTATATCCAGGCCGACGTACAATATCCAGTGTAGGTATAACATTCTTGGCCCGTTAATAGAAAGCCCCAGAGGAGGTCCATCATAAATGGGTATCCTCTCTTGTTATTTTTGAAATCTTAACCACTTCATTCTAGAGTCTAGACAATGGACAGATATAAGGAAAGCAAAAAAAAGCATGAGTTCTCACAAGATTCTTCAATTTTAGCTGAAGTGTGTATGCTTCTTTATAAGCCTAGTGTGTAATGCTCCTTAGTGTAATGCTATCAAATGTCCTCCCTTATATGTATGTAGCTCTACCGAGGTAGTTAGGATTATATTATTATTAAAGATGTAGGTACTCCCTCTATCAACTCGTTTCTGTTCGTATCACACCTCATAGCCATGAATTGTATATTCTGAAATCTAAGTAGCCACTTCATTCTAGGGTCTAGACAATAATGAAAGATATAAAGAAAGCAAAGAAAAGCATGATTTTTTCCCAATATTCTACAGTTTTGGCCATATATTGTTGTATATCCTGAAATTTGAGTAAAACCAGAGCATTCATCCTCAATTTTTTTAAACCACAAATACCAACAAGCAAACACCTCGACACGCCACATCTTTGCTTGTTCGCAACTCGAAATCGAGTTCTGAAGTTTTTGAATGCCCTTTAAATGAGACGGTGGAAGTTGGAAGCACAATTATATCCCGAGGAAATTCATTTGCATAACATAGAGATCGTAATCTGACTGTGTAGGTTGTGTTCGTAACGAGTTGACGTACTGTTTGTGAAACAAACGGTTAACTGATTTGGTAACCTTTAGATACCTTTTTATAGTCTATGTATATAAATAACAATGAATCGCCGAAATGTATGTAGGCGCATAACTTCCGAACGACTGCACCAAATTGGATAATTCTTTTTTTGTTGTTTTCGTTATTGTCAGGATAAGGATTGTAGTATATTTTTGTTTTTAAATCCACCGGAAAATCTGAAAAATTTACCCAAGCGAAGCTTCGCACGGTTGGCTAGTTTTATGATAAAAACGAATTCATCATACTTTTTTAAGAGCAGAAAGACACTAATGTAGTTTTGTCTCCTGGTGGTAGGGTCATCATCATCATCATCATCATATTAGCCTTTTGCCAACCACTGCTGAACGTAGGCCTCCCTCAAAGAGCGCCAAAGCTGACTCAATTTTGTTGCAAAAAGGTTACAACATTATTCATAATAAAAGTTCTATCACTATTATTTAATCTGTGGTTCTACTAACACTGCAATGAAAAACATCCTTTCTCATATACCGCATTAAAAGATAATCCAGTGATATTTAAGTGTATCATACTAGCATTAACGCACACTTTCATCTAATAGCACTTAGCGACAACTTGCGCTCAAAGCGAGCGCTTTTGTTGAGAAAAATATAAATTCACTTAATGACTCCGTAGGAGAATGATTTTCATATTTACCCTCGCAACTTGGTGCTTATTAAGTTTTTATTACACTGCAGTGGAATCTCGCCTTAATAAAGTTTAAACGTGGGAGTTTAAGATTTTTTACTGCTACAAATTAGTGTTACGGCTCAAATGAAGATAGAGAGCTTAATATTGAGCATGGAAATATACTGATTGTAATTGAGTTAAGGTGAAAGGGAACATTAACCTGGGTTCCGTAGCTTTCACAGAGTTCAGTAGCAAGTTATAAAACTGAAAGATATGTAACATCATAACATACTTTCACGCTAGTCTTCCCTGAAGGGTTACGCAGAGGTAAAGTGCATCCACAGTCCGCTGGTGTAATTAGGTCTCATGCAGATAATATGGGACGAACCTATTGCTATTAAGCGAATACAAATCCAAACACCGAGCTGTTGTGAATATCGTACATTTGAATAAACTGTTAATTAACCAACCGTTATAGGCTTAAAATATCTTTATTAAACATGTACACATACAGTTATGTACAAAACAAATAACAATGCTAAAGAAAATTCGGTAACATACAACGAATTCCCGAAAGCATGTCACTGAACAACTAGTGATGGACTTCAAACAAGCCTTACAAAGGTTATCCGATAATCCGACAAAGATCAAAAACATTCCCCTGAGCCTCAACCGGTTCAAAGTTGGAAAAAACAAAGTTTTAATTAAATACAATACGGAAAACGTTCGCATTGATCGGATGATTTCACTGGTACGTGTAATATTTGATAGGATTCTCACATTCTTTGAAAAATCAAATTGAATATATTACCAGATGCCGTCAGTATTAAAAAAGGTTTTGAGCAAATTTTTATAATGCAAGTATTTATGGAAGCCTGTAAACGGTAATAAGATACAAAATCCCTTAAGTGGAATCATTACAGAACGATTTAAAGCTTAACACATACAATAATAAATTAGCACATGGTCAACTTTGCGCGAATTCCCAGCCACAATGGTGCTGGTATTCACAATACAGCTAGGATGTCCCAACCAAATATTTTGAGTGTCCTAAGGTACCTTGTGAGAAAGCGCTTTTCATCGATCTTACAACATACACAAACATGTATGCTTTGATCCATAAGATATTCTGTAGACGACACAGGCATCCTTTATCATACATTAACTACTGATGCATGACGTCAGATGGGACTGGTTTAATGCTGCTCTTACT
This sequence comes from Acronicta aceris, assembly GCA_910591435.1. Lineage (NCBI taxonomy): Eukaryota > Metazoa > Arthropoda > Insecta > Lepidoptera > Noctuidae > Acronicta > Acronicta aceris. The sequence goes on along the minus strand of OU342758.1, from coordinate 15,793,227 downwards.
TCAAAAGGGCATTTCAGACATTGTCTTACATTGGAACTCACATATTTGCTACTAAGTACTATGTCTGGACTTTAAAGAGACCATGATTCTCTGAGTTTGTTTCGGTGTTTCTTCTCAGATATCGTCAGTTAGAAAATGCCGGTGTCGTAGTTAAAAAAAAATACAACATTGACTTACTGGTTTCTGACACTAACGCGAATATTAGACATTGAAATAAAACTACTTTATACAGATTTTATTGCGTTGTATTGACTTGTAAAAGTGTCCTTAAAAAATCAATTTACAGAAATAAATAACATTTTAACTCTCCTTGCTTTCATTTTGCATTGTAATCTATTAGGGGCATTACATCGCTCAAATCCAAAAAACAACTTAGCTTTAAAGAAGTTTTTAGTGTAATCCTTATGTGCGTTTGCCATATAAAAAATATATGTTATACTTAAGGTCAACAAACAAAGTTAGTCATGAATTTTATACCAAAAAAATGGCAATGACGTAATTAACAATTTGTATTGTTTATATTTCGTTATTTCTTTGAATATTTTGAAATAATAAAGAAATACCCGAAACCTCACTAGCACCCCGCGCTGAACTAACAAATACTAGCACAAGGACTAAATCCTCAAGGTCATTGGGCAATTTAATACCCCTAACGGGATATTGCCTTAACGTTATTCAATATCACTTCCATTACTATCATCGGAGAGGTGTCACGCGAGTTCGTGTCATCCCGTGCGTAAACATACATTATGCCATTAGGCCACGCCAGCAAGCGATCCTTACAAGCGCTTAAATAAATGACAGGCATTTACCGTATATCCGAGGCCTTCCAGACCTTGCGACACGACAAAAAAGGGTCCGCGCCCTGAAATACTTTGAGAGGGAAAGTAATAAAAGCTTTGGGTGGGGGTCCACCACCAGAGGCAAAGGAAAGTTTGGGGCAGCTTATAATCAACTTTGTACACGAATGCATGGAATTGGCTGTATCGAATTCTACCCAGAATTTTATGTAGAAATCGATATAAGTCATCCAGAAAAGTAGTACAGTAGCCCACATTATAAAGTTCGAGTTTAAAAAAAAGCAGTGATACTCTAGTGTATTCTAGTTCAAGGCAGGCATCTTTGACTTTCCGCGTGGATCATCATGTGCGTGTTACTAATGATTTATCACTCCCATAAACAGTGAAGGAAAACGTGAGAAACCCTGCACACCTGAGAGACTTTCTTGACGGTGTGTGAGGTCGTAGTAGGCTGGCGTGGTGGAATATAGCCTATAATATAGAATGGAGCCGTGCCTAACAGTGGAACTGTAAATAAGTTGATGATGACTTTAGAATGTATTATTTTCGAAAAGAAAGTCTCCTGAACAGCAAAACTAAATCGAAAAACTTTACACCTTTCGCAAAAAATAGTCCGAAATCCAACGAACATTTAAACGAACTTATCTCACCATCTATCTTAGCTGTAACATTTCTCAACCAATTTCAATAATGGCGGACCCCTGGCTTCTATCGGATTCTGTTGATTAAGACACGTCTGTCTGCGTTAATAATTTCGCTAAAAGAATCCTTTGGTATCCTAACCTATTTTATATACAATGTAGAAAAAGGTTACTGAATATTTTTTGGGAGATCTAGATTTTTCGATTTATGTGGCAGTTAGTTTTTGCCTTAGTTCGTAAATATTCTGAATTGTCTAGCCCAAGGGCTTAGAAGTCTAGAGATAATAAAATGTCTGTTACAGTACCTACTAGACTACCTGCCTAACAGTAGAACTGTAAATAAGTTGATGATGACTTTAGAATGTATTATTTTCGAAAAGAAAGTCTCCTGAACAGCAAAACTAAATCGAAAAACTTTACACCTTTCGCAAAAAATAGTCCGAAATCCAACGAACATTTAAACGAACTTATCTCACCATCCATCTTAGCTGTAACATTTCTCAACCAATTTCAATAATGGCGGACCCCTGGCTTCTATCGGATTCTGTTGATTAAGACACGTCTGTCTGCGTTAATAATTTCGCTAAAAGAATCCTTTGGTATCCTAACCTATTTTATATACAATGTAGAAAAAGGTTACTGAATATTTTTTGGGAGATCTAGATTTTTCGATTTATGTGGCAGTTAGTTTTTGCCTTAGTTCGTAAATATTCTGAATTGTCTAGCCCAAGGGCTTAGAAGTCTAGAGATAATAAAATGTCTGTTACAGTACCTACTAGACAAAGGATCAATTTTGAGAGAATCACAAAGCCCTATTCGCGCAACGATCGTGTTGCGTCTAAAGTTACGGCATTAAATGTACGCAGTGTGAATTGCTATTGACCTCGGTTGAAAGTATCGCAGGAAAAATAAATGCTACTGAAAATATTTTTAAATTTAATTATCTTCACAAACTTGATGGGATCAATCGTATTGTAATAAAAGGCAAAAAGAAAATGTGTCAATTAGTCAACCGTCTATATATACGAATAATTTTGCCAATTAATGAAGTCACACTGTATTTATACGACGAAAAAATAATAATCTTCTATCTAATAATAAAATATTAATATCTATATGATTTCACAATCATTCACTCTATCTGGGCTTAGATGTAATAAACGCTGTAGGTATAATAAAGAAAATTGCTAGTGCTTGCTTAATTTGGAATACAAATTGGTCTCCTTAATCCCTATATTCATTATAATAGGTATTAGGACTCTTGTAGTAGACCAACGGACTGATAAGAAAGGTATTGTGTGTGTAGTGCCGTCTAGTACAATCGAATCATGACCTTCTAGGGTCAATAATACGTACTTATGTGTCTCAGTTACTACACTGAATACATAATTATAATATTTACATATATGAATATCGCTTAATTTACTCGTCCGATATTTAGAATATTACTGTTAGTACATAATAGTAATAATTAAAGTTATGTATCAGTATTATGATGGAAAATCGTATTTGTTCGTATTTTTTTATAATGACCTGACTTACTTAATTATCGTCGTCATCTAAAGGAACGTGAAGCCCAGTCTTTGACGTTTCGTTACTAATTAGACTTGATTAATACTGCTTGATTGTAAACCATACCTGGAACAAAAGATAAAAGTCTATTAGTACAATTTCTGTAGGCAAATTTCGAAAATATATTAATTTTCTAACGTGTAACTGTAAAGAATGATAACTTAATTGAAATTGTTTAAAAAAAAACTAAATTAAGCATTTTGTGGTGCATATTCAGAACCAAAATATAAGATACTCTTGGAAGAAGAATCAAAATCAGCGAAGAAATCGCGTAACACAACTTAAAAAAGGGGACATTCATTTATCCCCAACATCCCTGATCAGCATTAAGTCCAACATAGCACACAACCTCATCGTCCTAAAATCAATCTATGTTTACATATTCAGATCACGTTTTGTTATAAAGCATGAACCTTCGATATGGAAGCAATTAGGAACCGAACGTGAGGTCCAGTAAATTGGATTCCATTACTGCTCTCCCAATACCAACGTGCGGAGATAACGAGGGATGTGGTGTTTTTGCACTACTGACCGTGTTAGTAATTCATGGAGGTCCTTAGAGCTAAATATCATTTGTACCAGTGAAGGCTAATTGGGTAAAACGGTGAGTTTCCGCACGGAGAGTTTCAGGGACTTGCTTACCAAAGCTGCTGCATGTACACAGGGCTTATTAAACATTCTTAAATTCGTAGGTTTCCTTCATCTGTGGACGGGGGAATCATACACTTCATCATCGTCCTCCTGCTAAATTACGAGTAAGTTCGGGTCAGCTGTCAGTCAAACCATATGCGGCTCAATATTAAATCATTCACCTGCAGAGCATATCAGTCTACTGTCTTATTGATGAGGTTGATCTTTCTTTTATTAAGACGTATTGGTCCAAAGTGCATCACTCGTGAATTACGTGACTCATACACTTATAAGAACTGTATGAAGTTCCCTAAGACCCGCAGACATTCATTATGGTGTCTCTTCACCGTTAAAAGATTGACTGCTTCGAAGACTTGATGATTAAGAACGCTTGCCTTTCCGCTTGTGTCGATGATCACTAAAACTATTCTAGCAGAAAGGCAAAAAAGTGATATAAATCATCTGGAACCTTATCCAGTCTCTCTGATTTGCTTTCACCAAAAAACATCAATCCAAAATGCTATCAATAAAATTCATGGTTTGACTGGTCAACATTTTTACGACACACAACTTTCGTCGTTAAATGGTTAAATACTATAGAAAGATCTTTCCAGTTTCGAAGTTCACACGTCGGTTACACTAAAACCAGTCGATCGTAAAAGCATAATAAAGTTTGTATATTCCGTTTGGACTGTCATCGGTCATTTGCGGGTTATGTAGTTAGGATTGCCATTGCTATAAGACGACACATTGGTAAGTAACGAAGGTTTATGTCGCTACTATGGCAGAAGTCATATACGATGGAGAACTGCATTGATTACTATTAGTAGCGGTCGAAAAACGGGGCGGCTTTAAGGGCTTTCGCAGTAGAAAATTCAATCAAATCATTCTGTAGCAATCTTCCAAACAAACAATAACAATAGTTTGTTTGGAGGAATTGTTAAATTATAGCACCATCGTCAATGAAATATAGAAGATGTTGCCTTAAGTAATAGTAAAAACTAACAGCGGTATCCAATGTTAAGATTAGTTATTGCATATGTCACCTACCTATATTTTGGCCGGCTATCTGTTTTGGAGTCTCTGTAATAGGCTCGACTGGTATCTTTTATCAATTCTTTTTCTAAAGAGAAAAGATAAATCTTGCTTCGTTGTTAAAAACATGTATAAATTCACTCGTAACACAATATTTTAAGTGAGTTAAACCCAAAATTAATCGTATAAACGCCACCGGTATTCAAAGTTAATTCGCCAACCATATTACCAAAATTAAATTATTTCACAGATTAACATTAAATACTATAACTGGGTTACTACCGCATTGTTTTACCAGTTCAAACGATTTTTAAAAGAACGTTATTATAAATAAAAAGATCGCCGATACTGTACCTTTTCATACCGTCGGAAGTCCAACAGTTACACTGCAATAATTCGGAGCTCGCAATGTTGTATTCAGAATCAATTTGAGTTCGGCTAAGTGTAGTTCTACGGTAAACCCGACTCGATTCAGCGAAATCGAGCAGCAGAATCGATTACAATACATCGTACCTCCGCGGTCGCCCTGTCCGATACAACCAACCACTCGATTTATTAAGACGCAATTGAAACCGGTTTGTAGTTTTCAGTTCAGATTTTCGGAGTATAATGTTGATTTTTATTGGTACTTTTTATAGTAATTTCGGATTTAGGATACCTATGGATTTTCTTCCGCAATTATAGTATTTTTTTCATTATCACGTCATTAATTAGGTGATAGAAATTAGCTGTTGGTTTCGTCTAGGGTGGTACCACTGCCTTGTCAAATATTTTGCCACGAAGCAATAATGTACATACAATATTGGGTTCCGGAGTGAAGCCCGTAAAATAACTGGGCATATGAGAAAACTGAGGTCTCAAGATGAAAAAGCGCGAGTGATAACACTGGTGTTGCTGGCGTCTATAAGTTACGGTTGTGGCTTACCATTAGGCGACCCGCATGCCTGTTTGTTATTATTAGAAATAAACTATAATACGCCGAATTCTGAAACGTCTCATGACACGACATGCGTGAAGTGGTTGTGGGTTGTAATGCCTATATAATAGACGTATGTATCTTAATCACAATTCCACTAACGACAAAAAAGCTCACTAAGGCATATCTCGTATTAAACAACTTTGAATTCAAAGATCTAACTAAACTTTTGAATAACAACAATAAAGAAAATTGAACAACTAAGTTTCTTATAGACACGAGTACATTTTCATAAAAAAACATACTTCGACAAACGATTTTTAGTTCCAAACCATTGCTGTTCACATCTTATGATTTCTTGGAGCGACTGCGTGTATAAATATATGTTTAAATCAATAAGATATTCTGCTCTTTTTGAATTATCTTCTTTAATTTAAGAGGAGATATTCGTACTGTGCAATTCCAGAGAAATTTCCTCACAAGCACACTCAGGTTGTAGAATCAGCTCCCCACCGAGGTTTTCATGCAGCATAGCTTTCTTCAAAATGGGTGTGAAAAGATGTTTACAGGTTCGATAACGCGTGAGTACCCCTAGTATTGCAAGCGTTCATAGGCTACGGTAATCGCTTACCATCAGACATCGGCCCGATAGCCTGTTTGCTACCTTAGTGGCATAAAAAAAAGCTCGGCTCTTGTCCGTGGAGCAATTGTCCCTGTTCTATATCCACTATCTTTTATTTAACCTCCTGTTAGAAACTGCCTAATAAGCGTAGTGGTCCTAAGCGCAACTGCTACGCTAGAGGTCGTGGGTTCGATTTCCAGGTTCAGCAATGTGTTATTGGGTCTTTCTATGAAATTCTTAGTAGTAGCTCGCAGTTTCAGATTTGTGCCCGATTAATGGCAAAAAGCTCGCCCCCTATTATCCATGGGACCTAAACATACCGGTGACCTGTGGTACCAACATTATTACGCTTCTGTATAAAACCCTGGGGAATAAGGCGTGATGGTATATTATGTTATAAGAGTTGCACAATTCAGGGAGTGTCAGAGGCCTGACAATTTACCCTTAAACTCACATAGAATGCGCGCTACAGTTATTCTAACGTAAATAATTAAAACGCGTAATTGACAACCCTACGTATATATTAACGTATCCAACACCCAAAGGCAATTAAATTCAATCGTCCTTACGCAACATTAACCACAGTTGAATTCGGTACGGTCACTGTACACACCACACTATTTTGACCCTTAACTCTGTATTATAATACCTAAATTAGCGTGTACCAGTTTCGGTAAGGATCATGTAGCTGTGTTCAAAGAATCACCGGTCCGCTACTGGATTATTTATTAGGTTTTGTATCTTGAAACATTCACATTTTTCGTTGCAGGGTTGTAACAAAACTCTGAGTATCATGATCTCGTAGAGTATCGGATTCTCTGACTTTTCATGATTCCTAATTGCCAATCATGTTTACATCATATAAATTTTTAACTACGGTACTTCGATATTCCCCATTATATTCTGCATCTTAATACTAACGAACTACATTATAAAAACAAAATAGTATATCTTAAGAAAAAGAAACTCGTAGCGAAGCAAACTATAATGGATTTGAAAGGAGAAGAGTAGTACTACAGGATTGTTAAGTTAGAAATGACCATTACAAATTTGCTGTCCTCAAAAAAATACTTAAAAGATAGCCAAAAACAGTGTTTTTAGCGCCTTGAGATTGTATATCTTCAAATTCTGACGTGCTAGAGCAATAATTCTGTTGCCGGATTTAAATGAATCGTCAAAAAATCTACCAAAAAATGATTTGTCACACCCATGTGTAACTTTTTTGTTAAATAGTGAATTGATTAAGAGAAAACATGAAACGTTATCGGCTACTTATTTATTTATACTAGCAACCCTAAACCATTGTACTAGCAGATTCCTTGAACGCAAATATATAGGGTTGTAAGGGCAACATTTGTTTTGTGCCACGACAATAACATGGGCTTCTGAGGCACCTAAATCTATTTTATTTGGTAGGGACGGTCTTATTCGAAGGAAATGAATGGAAGGGTGCTTCTAACTGCTAGGTATTATTGTGAATGGCTTCAACTAAATATTGCTGTGTAGAGACTCGAGAGGAGTTGTGTTGCTACATTTTATAAGTAGGTAAACCTAAATATACGCAGAATTTGGTAGGTTAATATTTTTGTATCTAGGGAGTTTTGCCCGTTTCCAATTGTCGTATTTATTTGTTGCACTATGTAATTACGACATTATTAATATCCTAATAGCCCTTCTTAGTGTATAATTAACATAAAGTTTATTTTTATAAATATGTTTTGTGTTATTTTTACGTGTTTCTGGAGAGATTTTGCTTCCCCCAATTTTTAACGAGATTTAAGAATAATCAGTTGCAAACGTTTAAAGACATTGATATGTTAATCATTTTATGATACAGTAAATTCTATTAAAAAGAGGTAAAGAGAGCTGTCTCTTAAAAATAAATTAGATATAGATTAACCCTTCAATGCATATCAGAAAATTCGACGCATTGTGCAGGACCAAACGCGTCGTTTTTCTGACGGTACGAAATCAATAATGGCTCTAATTACCTCATTTCTCTAATCATAACATTACTTACACCATTTCTTAATCGATGTATTGCTTGAGGGATGAATGGCGTAATAGAGAAGAGGCTTATATTACACAGTGGGTTGATAAAATTGCGACTGAAGATGATATAAACATTATACTTTAGACTAATTTATATATGTAATACTTTCTTACACTCAATCATATTTACATACCTCACTCATGCCATACATACACACATATTTCACAGCACACACACGAACACACACACACACACACACACACACACACACACGCACGAACACCCACACGCACTCAAACACATATACCTCTTAATAAATACTCTCAATAACAGGTTAATTTAATTTTAGATGTAATTTTGTTTTTCTTTTTCTTTTCTTTTTTTTAAATCTTTGTCTAAAACATCTCTATTTCATTATTTCTTGCTTTGGTATGAAAGAGCGGAGTCTCCTAACACAGGCATTACTTGCTTAAAGGGAGGCTCCAATCACGAATGTTTGTAAAACCATTTCTTAAAGAAATAAATTATTTTGTATTTGTATATGTACTTGTTTCAACCGTATCGTGGCTTGTCGGTTTCGCGTGGGAAATTCATTTGTATTCAATTGTGATCAAAGGGTTCGGTGTAGGTCGTGTCATTATTATTCAACGCTTGCCAATGTGTAGATAACACTTATCTCTGATTACACTTCACTGTTACATTCTTGATTCGTTCGTATCGTATTCATATTCATGAGGATCTTCTTATATTCCTTGTAAGAATAGTTTTGATTACGTTTAGATTTATTTAGAGAAACTGAGGAAAACAGAGAAAAAGTAAGTAAGATGAAGCCTAGTCATATGATTCTTCGTAGTCATGTTTATTTACCCCTTAAGAGTCCGGCGGACCGAAAATCAGTCATGTTTAATTACCCCTTAAGAGTCCGGTGCACCGAATTTATCTTACAAACGTCATACTAATGCTCCAGCCGGCAAAGCTGTGATAGCCCTAAAAAGACACTTAAAGTGAAAGTTATGTGATATCCTTGATTCGGGCATTGCATTCCACGAAGTTCCACGTAATTTTATTATCAGTCCTGAAGATCCGAGCGGAGAGGATTTTATCTAAATGGCTTCCACTTCGATAAGTACCTGTAATCTGCGATTTTGTAATAAAATGGAGTCGGTTGACGTGTGATGTAATGTTTAAGGTGTAATGGTTTAAGAATTCATGGGGTAATTATGCTTAGTAAAAAGGTTTTTGCGCGTAGCGAATCGTTTGACTCAAGAATCTTAAATGCTCGACCCAATCAATCACTCTGCAAGCAAATCATAGATTAAAAATATTAAGTTATTTTCCAGCGGTGTGTCTACGATACAGAATCAGTTGACAATATATCAACTGGTAACATTAGTAAAAAAAAACTCAATACTTAAAGATATAAATTAACACACATGTAAATAAGGTATAAATTCGTCATTCTCAAAGTGACGAATGTCGGATGTCAGTAACGTGTGATGATTGATGAGATGATACATTATTACGAGTACCTAGGTATATGTCCTTCGACTATTTGTTAGTTTAATGCTGAACAATATTGTCTAACCTATTTACTGGTTATTTTTTATTGTATTTTGCATTAACGCATAAAACATTTCTAAAGATAGAATTATACTCCTGGTAATCTGTTATACAGGGAAACCTGGTACGGATACCAGTCCTTCACAATGGAAATACGTACTATCTTAACCACTGTTCTATAGTATCTCTAACTTAAGTACCTACCTACCTTTGTGAATGAGAAATAAACCTTTTTATTATTATTATGTATATTATAATTTCACTCAATCCATGCTAAAAAGACGATCGCCTACCACTTAACCCAACAATAAGCATTCAACATTAAGCTTCAATTATAATAAGCATTCATACAAAAGTGTCCAACTTGTGGTGAACTTGGACAATAAGCTTTAGAAAGGAACCGCTCAAATAGTTTTTTCTTCAGTGTGTCCCACAGCTTAATCGAACTTAAATTGACGGGGCGGGGCAGAGTGAATTGATTTCGATCAGACTACGCGTAAAGATGAGTGCATTAGAGGGAAATAAATGGCGTTAAAATTACAGGGAGATCGTAGGTGGCGCGGGTTTTTTTTTACCTAAAGGTAAGAATTTTGGAGAGGTAGTAATGAATTGATAGAATTGATTTACTGTGTGAGAAGTATTAGTAAAAATAGTTGCAATTTAATGTGAAAAAATGTGTTATTGCCTCGAGTTCAATGACCTAGGGCCATTTTAGACTTTCCCCTTAATTTTTTTTGGAACTAGTTTGTTTTAGTTTTGGTGTTTCTTTTCTGAGATTTTAGTCGGGAGATGTGTGAAAATCCTCATGTTTATTTTTTTATTTTATGGAGCTTACCAGCAATGTGGGTCGCACATTACTTCTATTCTTGTTAACCCCTCGTGCTAAGCTAAATACTTGTGTTACCCACTAGTAACACAAGCATTTAACTTTTCACGTCGGTAATGGGTGGGGGTTTCGAACCAGCAACCACATGATCGTAAGTATGACGTCCTAGCCACTACCGCCACTTCAAATTTTCTTCGTCGATCGATTTCCTCCGTGTCTCGGAAGGGAAGGCATCGCACTTATCATTGTTCCTTAGTAACATCCCTATTAGACCTGCTATTAAGCACATACTAATATTGCCTATCATTGAATAAAATATACGCAATATGGCAGTCTACACACGTTTTTACAGCGCGGCAAGTTAATTGGTCTCACCTCCCCGCAGCGCCATCTACCGTTGCCGTTGCTACGGTCATTTGCGCGTGTGTAGAATGCCTAATACTAGTGGTGCCGACAACTTTAGGCGTGAAAGCGGCTCGTCCCTTCTCGCTTATTTTAGGGTTAATTTTTGGAATCTATATAATAGAGCTCGTTATTCTTACAGAATTGAACATTCACCAAGTATAGGCAACTAACCCTTCAAGAACTTAATTACAGTTCAAAATCTATTGTCTTTTTCTTAAAGGCTTTGCTGGAGTAAGAGATTGATTGAATTTCATTAAAATCTCACGTGGGAGAGCCATGCTTCGGCACGAATGGGCCGGCTCGACCGGAGTGATACCATGGCCTCACAGAAAACCGGCGTCAAATAACGCTTACGTTGTGTTTCGCCGAGTGAGTGAGGTTACCGGAGGCCCAATCCCCTTTTAAAAGGTCGGCAACGCACTCGTGACTCCTCTGGCGTTGCGGGTGTCCATGGGCGGCGGTAATAGCTTACCATCAGGTGATCCGTCGGCTCGTTTGCCCTCCTATACATAAAAAAAAATAGATGCTTTCGAAAAAATATTGAAAAACTAGTTATTGAAAACGTTAGTAATTGTTCAGATAGTCTCACCCAATTCAAAGTAGGTTCAACCTGCTCTTCAGCCTGTTCACTGGGAACACCAACGAACTGTAGGTGGACATAGGAACACTTTTACCTCACCCTTATGTGATACGAGTCTGTGTTATACTTATACATATAGTACTGCTTACTAAGCAACTGGAACAACCAATGATTTCGGAACTTTCCTTTTAAGCTAACATGAAATCCATAGGCGTACCTGAATGTATTTGAATATGTTTTGTTTTCCAAAACAAAGCTAATTTCAAATACATTCAGGTTCAAAATCGCATACTACGACCCCCCTAATCCCTTACAACCTGCATTTTACCAGGTTACCAGTTGATTCTTCAATACGTTCAATTTTGCTGGCAAGAGCAGCTCTTACATCCAGAGCAATTACCAAAGCGATTCGAGCCCCCGCACACAGAGTATTTGGTCGTACAGACTCAATCTGTCAGAAACCTTAATTTGTTGGAGTTGGCTTGTATCGCCACCTTGTGGTTGTGTAGGTTTTGATTTGAAATACCTACCTACTTGCATCTCGGAGGTAGGTGTACCAACATTTATGGTACTAAAGGAATCTTCTTTTTAATTTTCCGCCACTTTTGGCGTAGCGGCTGAGCAATCGGCTTTTTTACAGAGAAAAATAGAATATTTGGTCTTTCAAAACGTTTCGTATATTGAAAGTTATGAAAGCGTTTAACGAAGTTACCATGGATCGTGAACACTATTATGGTCGGACAGAACAGTCCATCGTCCATGAATATTCATTAATAGTAGATTTTGTGCTCCAAAAATAATTTTGCTGTCAGCCAATAAAAAGGCAGAGCTGTTGGCTTCGATAAGCTCAGGTTGCAGTAATTGGTGCCACTGTTATATCAATAAAGTATTGAAAAAGAGCAATATAGTGGCTATATAGCTTTTAGAATTGTCTATTGTATAATGACTCTCTGTTACCCGCAGACGCCCGCAGTTTCATCCCAATTCTGTTGGTTTACTTTCGCATTTATAATATTGGTAATTTGGCTAGTAACATTATTCATTATTCTAGCCCTTTCCCACTAATATTGGTTTTGAATTCCAACTATGTAGTTACGTGAAAAACCTATAATTTAATATATATTTTTAGTCAAACAGAGACTACGTTGACTTGATCAATATAAATGGTCTCTATAATATCTGCTATCTCCTTTTATCTCTGAGCTCTGTCAAGATCGGATAAATAACTTCGGGAGTAGGCACAGAATAAAATCTTCTAAATCCGGATAAAGATTTGAAATTGAGAATTCCAGGGTTCTTTGAAAAAAAAAAATCTTTGGACTAAGAACTTTACACTAAGAAGACTCCTTTGCAACCGCTAGACCAATGAGGCATCTAATAGGGTTAACTTAAAAATAAAACAAAATCTTGAATTCAAATAGAATCAATTCAAAAGATCTTCCATTTATCATCATTAGGAAAGTCCTAGATTTGAACTCACACCATCGTGGACAGCAGGTTAACGTTATAACCACTAGAGAAATAATGCTTATTTTATGTGAACACAAATAAAATAAATATATATTCTATTCATATCAAATGTAGGAAATATTCCGCAATATTATGTTCTGAAGTGAAGGATATGAAAATCTGATATATCTCATGTTTGAACAAGCATTGCCGATAAATGAATGTGAAATTAGACGACTGAATATTTTCCACGAATCCTACATACGATATTTGATAAATTTATTACAGAATATGTGAAATAAATAACGTTAAGTATATTTAAAGGATTACCTTTTGAAGGGCTTAAATCTTAAGCGGGGTGGTGTGGTCCTAGATGATACAACACAGAATCTACCTATCTATCTCTAATATAATATATTGTAACTGTAATCCCCGAAAGATTTGACAGTGGTGTACTAATCTACACCAGTTTGAATATTTAGGTCCCATGTAATAATGTGTGTAAAATAAAAGGCAAGCCTATTGCTATTAATCGCGTACTAATTCAAACCCCGAACTGCTACTAGAACTAGAATTTTATAGAAAAACTCCTTAACACTGTTCGACCAGGAATCAGGTCTAGCGGACCTCTAGCGTCCCAGAACTCTAGCGTAGCAGCATCCCTTTGTACCATAATCTTGACTTTGGTCCAATTTACGTGATAGCTAGACAGAATAAAGTAAATATTTATGAACATAAGACCGACCTTAGAATGTAAGCGGAGGTTGTTAACGTAAATAGGCAATAGAATTAATGTAGGTAACATCTAAAACATTGAGCTTGGCTTCAGGCCTTGTAATACCTGTCGGGGTCGTGTTGAATATGATCACGACGCGACGCTAATGGGGGACATAAGAAGGGAAGTGTTTTTTTTTATCGGTATAATTCCGACAGGCTTTGCGAAATATATCACCAAGTCCCTTTAAAAAACACAAAACTTGTGAACTTTTTAAAACGTATCATCACGCCTGTGTGATGATACGAAGTGTTAGGTTCACTGCACTTGGTCGGCGGGCGGCCTACCCTACTGTTTGTTTACGATATTCCCTTATGTAAATTGTGTGCTTTCAATAAATTTTACTTGGGAGAGCCATGCTTCGGCACGAATGGGCCGGCTCGACCGGAGTGATACCACGGCTTCATAGAAAACCGGCGTTAAACAACGCTTACGTTGTGTTTCGTCAAGTGAGTGAGGTTACCAGACGCCCAATCCCCTTTTAAAAGGTCGGCAACGCACTTGTGACTGGTCTGGTGTTGCGGGTGTCCATGGGCGGCGGTAATCGCTTACCATCAGGCGATCCGTCTGCTAGTTTGCCCTCCTATCCCATTAAAAAAAAATCCCCGGTTGGGGACGAGTTAGAATACTGTCCCTCACTGCCTTTCAGACAGGCATCCCGTAAGAAAATATCTGACTTCCTCGGACCACCCTTACGTCGGAGTCTGTCGTAAAGCACCTTGGTGTGTGTTTCGACTTTTGTGCGTAAGAGCCAGTTCCACTTGGTTGCAGTGGCAGTCTGTAGTCCGTAGGGGCTCTTAAGGGTCAGCAACTCCTCTAGTGTTGCAGGTGTCCATGGGCGACGATGACTACTTACCACCAGGTGGCTCGTTAGTTTGTTTACCGACTCAATTCCATACAAAAATAGTGTTCTTCCTTTTCTTAATTCGGGCTTTTACAGTATCATACCTATATGTATAAATATATGTGTTACCAGCTCATATATCATGCTAAGTGCTTAAAGTGAGTTGTGTCAGCTTTGCGCTGAGAACCATCAATCAGACGAACACTGTTAATAGCGATAATAATGTGTAGCAATTATAGATTATTATTTATTAGTTGTGGCTGTGATTCCACCCGCATCAGTTTAACTTTTCACACCATACATTTTAAACATACTATTACGCTTGTATTTCTCGAAGAGTTAGGTAGAGATGTGCTATGTAAATACCCCACAGTTCGCCGTTATGTTTAGATCCCTTGTAATAGGAGGCGAACTTATTAACCGGGCACAAATCTAAACTCTGATAATTTCATAGACAAACCCAATAACACTTGGCTTGACTTAAGCGTTCAACCTGGGACCTCTAGCTTTACTGACTGATCTGACGATATCGGACTAACGAGGTACTTTTTGAAGATATAAATTTTAGTATAAGAAAATATAATATTTCCTTAACCGTTTAAGCGAGTGATAATTATATAACTATTCTTAAGCTTATGATTTCAAAAAGTCTGAGGTTTTTGATTCGAACTCGAGACTTTTGACTTAGCTGTTCATCATCAGCCTGTATTCGTCCACTGCTGGACGTAGGCTCCTAGTGAACGCCACAGAGCCCGATCTTCGGCTTTCCTCATCCAGTCGCTGCCAGCTGCCTTCCGCAAGTCGTCACTCCATCTGGCCGGCGGGCGCCCTACCCTACGTTTGCCTAGACGCGGTCGCCACTCGAGAATTCGTTTTCTCCAGCGTTTGTCGGTTCTCCAACAGATGTGATGTGAAGAACTTGGATAGTTGAGTCATAAAAACAGGGGTAACAAACTCATTTTGTAATATTACGATGGGTGTGTTTATATGTGGTACGTGATTCTCCATGTGTGATAACCAGACCCCCCTGGGTGTCCTAAAACGCGATATAACAGGGCAACCCCATGTTTCTATGAATTAATCACATAAAAAACATTGTGTTATAACCACCCATCTCTTTCCAGGCTGTGGCAACCGTTAGGGTGAGATTATGTTCGACACGCGAATCATGGGAGGTCATTAGCACTACATACAATAAGGGCTGGGCAGGATGACCTTCAAATATATTAAGCCTGATATAATATGTACCGGTGACGTTGAAAAAAGCATTAAATTCATTTTAAAAAATAGAATATATCTACTTATTTATATGATTTCTATGACTCATTTATAAACTTCCTATGTTTTAGATTTAGACTATGGTTTCCTCTCTGGTTTCTTATAGTCTAGGACAATGTAAAAATCACAAACATACATATCGTTCAAACAGAGAACCACCAATTTTTTGTAAAAAGATTATTAAGAAGCATACAAGCCATGTGATGGTAAACGGTAACCGCAGCCTATAGACACCAGCAACACCAATGCTATCAGTACTCGCATGTTAATAGATTTATAGACATTAAAATTAATTTCTGTAAATTTATAGATTACTACTTAATGTTTTATTCTTTGGTTTGTAATGTTTCATATTTGGCTGTGTCGTGATTACCGAGACGAACGCAGCAGCAGGCTCTGCACCTTAAGAGGTTTCCTCACGATGTTTGTGACCTTCGCTTCCGTTTCCGCTTAAAAATCATAATCAAGCAATAATTAGGTACGCACATTATTTTGAAATTCAGAGGCGCGTTAGATTTCAGTTCAAGACCTATTGCTTCGCAATCTATGGTTATTTATAGCGATGTAATGAAACAAGCTAAGCTATAAATACCAAGACAATGAGTTGAAAAAAATAAAAATGAAATAAATCACTCGCTGGAATCTACTACTAAAGCAAATAAACAAAAAGAACCCAAGTTTTCTGGCAAAAGTGAGAGAATAAAGCCTGCTATAAACCACACCGTCCTTAATTTGGACAAATCAGGTTTAACAAATTATAACTCAGTATTTACCTTCATTACTCGGCAATATTTTCGACGCCGCCTTTCATTTACACTTCAGAATCCACGAGCGGTTTCATAAAAAAAGGTACATCGAAAATCTGCCGTACCGAGACATTATTTGATGAAAAAAAGGTTAAAAAGTTTACCCAATTTGTTCCTTGAGCTCTGAAACTTGGTTTTATTATCTGAGTGCGAGTTTTTATAAACTCTTCTGTGAACGAGCTAGACGCGACAATAAGTTTTAGTTAGGTAAAACAACAAGTTATCTGCCCCTCGACGACTTTAGAATGTATTAAATGAAAGAGTTTGTTTGTATCTTTAGTACCGTGTCGTATTTACGTCAAGGGGGCCATTCATTGTTACTCTAGCTTTTTTAGATTTTACGGTAAAGTGAGTAACAATTGCAGTGGATTTTCCGTACCTATGTATAAATTAATGTCCTTTTAAGTTAGGTGCTTATGTTGGTTAAAAAATCTCTTATACTTCTGACCGATTATTGGATTTACGGGGCAAATGCTAAACATACATAGGATGTATTATGTATAAAATATTAAAATCCCGGAAACTTATTGAAAAAAAAAATGCAAATAAATTATTGAACTGAATAAAAAAAGGTATTATTTTTTTCAGTGTGGCACAATAACAATAAATGACAGGATTTTTAACGAAAGATACAATTACTATACAGAACAAATATTTTTGGCGCAGGCAAATTATGTTTTGCTACTGAATACCACTTTACTCTCCGCACAATGTAGATTCAAAGCCAACACTATTGTTCTCAGAGCTTAGGAAAATGTACAAGAAAATCACGAAAATCCAGCCCTAATTGACACGACCGAAGCTCTTACATAAAAGGCTGATACGATAGTAAAGTTTATGCAAATTCATAAACTTTATGTGAGGTTGGGAGACGTAAATCCGATTATGACGTGGCCCGCCTCCAGATCCTCAGAAATTGGGGCCGCAGACAAACGCCCGAATTAACTTTGTAGACGAGATAGGTTCCTACACGAATATTTTAATTACTTCGTTAATATGCAGATTTATATTTTTCGTACAATCGCATCAATTTGGTTCTGTTGTGATTCGATTTGGCTCCCTCGTGTCGGCCTGGCTGTGAAGATAACAGTCATAAAAGCCAATAGTCAGACTCACAAGATTTTCAAACCAAGAATCTTTGAAGCTTGAAACTAAATGATTTATTTGAATTTTAGTCCACTAAAGAGGAAATGGTCTACGTAAAAATCTATCAAGAAGACTTTTGTTTAACAGAAGACGTTTCCATATTTTATTTGTAAAACATGCCACACTCATTGTGTCAATCTATTTTAAATATAGAAATTGAAGCTTCCTAGTTTTTCTTTTCTCTTAACAAATTAATAAGTCTTCATTATCTTTTTTGTGTTTTTTTTTTGCATTTTCCATGCTAAGATTATTAAGTTATTTTTTAGTAAAGGAAAATCAATCATGCGGGTAGGGTTCGCGGTGGCTTAGAGGTCAGAGCGTCTGGTATATCAAACCAGAAGACGCAGGTTCGAATCCTGCCCGCGATTGAATTTTTTCCTTTACTAAAAAAATAAGTCTTCATTAGTTTATCTGGAGCCCAACTTGAAGGTTTTACAAAGAGAATACATTTTTAAACACGAATAACAGAAACTTCACGGATCCGTTACAGGGGAACTTTGAGATACTTCTTTTAGTGCATGAAATAGAAAGCAGCAACTGAATTATAAAGTTGGTAGCTATTAAGTAAACAAAGTTAGACTGAAGTTGCTCCTAGGTTGTTATTTTTCGCTAACTCTATGCGATTCGGCAAATATGCTTTGGGATTCCAAACGACTGGCATGGCTACTTTTGTAAAATATTCCAAGAGTGTCTTATCACTAAAGGGCTTTATCACTTATTCATTTCAGAATAGATCCCAGACGCTTTGTTACTATGAAGAACATTCAAATAGAATAATCTGAAGTCTCATACGTAGATCATCTCATTGTAGTTACGTCGTTCAGTAATATAATTACTTTAATCTGTCCTAGACATCGCATCATTATAGGGAGTCAAGTACATAAATTTTAGCAGATAATCTTCAAAATATATTCCTAAAACTTTATAACAACATTTGCCAAAGCATATTTAGGTAACTTAAACTATAATACCCATAACTTCAGTGTCTAGCCAACGACACCAATACAGTCAGGCTGGCAAGTTTATCTTAAAACACAATTATTACCGAATCTCATTTTACCAGACTTACTGAAAAGCCACATAAACTCACTTAAACTTTCGCTAAATTCACAAACAATTTTAAGACATCGGAGTGCCATTTATTAAGTTCTCAAAAGCATTTTCGAATCACCTCAATAAGCTCTTCTTAAAGTCGTCCAAACGCTTTTGTTCATCTCCATAAAATTATATAAAATATAGAAGTAAAAGGAGCCACCGAAAAACACTAATCCAGATGTGAAGTAGGAGCTGTTGACTACTGTCATCACCAAAGAGGATCCGAGGAAGAGGCCCATGATCGCTATGTGGAAAAAGAAATACCAATAATGGTACTTCAAGGGCAACGGTTGCTTTCTCTTCATGAAGCTGATGATGAGGATTGAAGTAGCGACGAATAGTTGGACGTACAAGAGTCCAAATACGAACTCCACAATTAAGCCTGTCGTAAACTCCACTTGGACATCAATCTCTCCTGTCACTGTTATGAGTAGCAGGGCTGCGAAGAACACCATTGGAAGGACAGCTGATAGTGCTATCAAAATAATAGTCTTTCGAAGTTTATCACAGTGAGAACATGGTATTTCTTCTGAATCTTCTATTATAATCGTCATTGTACGGATATTTTTTGCTATGCCTGCCAAATCTGGACCAGATATTTTCAATGGATACAATAAAATATTCAAAGTGATAAAAGCAATGTGATGAAACAGACGTTTATTAGTGAAAGATGACGTTCAGAAGAAAAATAGGCCATAAAAAGGAGTACTTGTTATTGCAAAGTTTATAGGCACCATAAATTATTATAATCTTTGGTAGATACCTAAATACTGGAATACTGTTTTTTCGACGGCGAGCTGCGCGCGAAATCCGGATCAACATAGAAAACGTACATAGGTAGGTTCTAATAATCCTGCTATTATGATAGCAATATTTTTATACATATAATATGCATCTTTTTGTGATTTTTTTGTATTTTACATGCTAAGATTATAAACTTCGTTCGTCGTTTAAACGTCACCTTATGACGTAAATTCAGAATGTGAAGGCAAATTTCGATCAAGCGGGTGGGACTCGCGGTGGCTTAGCGGTCAGAACGTCTGGTGTATCCAACCAGGAGACGCAGGTTCGAATCCTGCCCGCGATTGAATTTTTCCTTTACTAAAATAACCATATAATATGTTTTTAATTTATTTGTAATCACATTCTCAGCAACAACTCTTACGATATCAATGTTCGGTTTGCGGGGGC
This sequence comes from Acronicta aceris, assembly GCA_910591435.1. Classification (NCBI taxonomy): domain Eukaryota; kingdom Metazoa; phylum Arthropoda; class Insecta; order Lepidoptera; family Noctuidae; genus Acronicta; species Acronicta aceris. The sequence goes on along the minus strand of OU342758.1, from coordinate 15,773,063 downwards.
GAAAAATTTATCTAACTAGGTCTCATTTCTAAGTACCTATTTACGTTATTTTAAACTTTACTTCCACAAAATAAATCTAGATAGACGTTTTATATCTGTTCTATCCTAAGCAGAGCTCAGTCGCCCTGGAAATAAAATTATTCCTTTGTTTTCTGTTAAAGCTAAAAATCATTTCAAACATCTACATACATCTTTTAGACGAGTCTTCAGATCTACGAGCGATCCATCAGCGTGACAGAACATTTATAACGCTGCATCAGAGTCCATCAATTTTGTTAGCATATGGTACAGACTACGCTACTGTATAATAGGACTACGCTAGGTTTAGGTAAATGTTTAGGTACCTACTTAGAGTTACAACCAACGAATGTCAAAAATTAAACGTTGAATATAATAATTAAAAAAAAAACAACTTTATGAACCATTTTGAATTTACGGTGCCGCCATTACGTATAGTTAGTTGGCGGCAAACTAAAGTAACTTAAATTAAACAAAATTGCGTTACCTTGGGAATAATAAATTGTCAAACTTAATTTTGCTGGCGGTTTCGCTCGCGTGGATGTCAATAATCTAATATTAAATAACCGCTTCACAAAATCTAGCGCCATCAACTTTTTTTTTATATCGTTACTAGTTTTTACCCTTAATGTGCAGTAGACCTACAATTTCCAAGAAAAGCATTTATTTTTTAATTTGGCGGGTCAAGCGACCGTCTATTGTCATAATGTTTCACTCAATGTATCTCTAATCTCAATAGTCTATACAAGTGTAGTAATTAAGCGTTTGCTTGTTAAAAAAATATTTTAAATACTGCAATGTAACAAAAGCTGCTATGAAACACAAGGTTTTTTATTATTTATTTATTGATAATGTTTCTCGAAAAATAAACTAAAAAATATTTTTTTCTATTCAGAACGTATTTAACGCTAAAGTACTATACCAATAAATACCTAAATGTTATCTAAAAGACCCTAATCTCAAACGGTATAAAGATTACCATCCCTTATATTACACCCTCCCCTAATGGACAAAATAAACGGTTATTGGCCGAGAAAAATATTGATCGACAGTTATTTACGAGTTTGTGAAATTTATATAGGGGCTTACAGATTATAACAGTAGCGGTATATCTACCTACGTATAATACTTTACTTTTTTTATCAAATAAAGTTTACTAGCTATGTGGGCCGCACATATCATGTGGTTGCCGGTTCGAAATCTACCCATTACCCCTAGTAGTGCACGTCCGACGCCCTAGCTATTAGGCTAACGCCGCTTTCATAATACAATATTAAAATGAACAAACAAACTTGCATTGTTTCGGTATAATTTAAGCGTGGTTGAACGATAACTCAGTCAGCAAGAAGGTAAGCCTTGAATCACTCATTGATTAATTAGGAAACCTTAAAAACTCAAAAAAAATACAAAATCTTGAAAATTGGCACGTGGAGACAATTTTTACCTTAGATTATGTATATGTATGTAAGCCATTTCGTATTCATTAGCCTTATAATTTCTTTTTACTTATAACTAGCAACCCGCCCCGACTTCGCACGGGTATGTTACAAATTCAACGCGGCGTGGACTTTAATCCATATTAATATCATAAACGTGAAAGTTTGTGAGTATGGATGTATGAATGTTTGTTACTCTTTCACGCCACAACGGCTGAACAGATCTGGATGAAATTTGGCAAACAGATAGATTACAGCCTGGGATAACACATTGGCTATATATATACTTTTTATCCAGGTCGGACCCAATCCTGAAGTCCACGCAGACAAAGTCGCGGGCAGAAGTTAGTAAATAATTATGTAGTGCTGATGAAGAAATAAAAATATATTCAGCATTGTCCTAGAGTCTTCACAAAATAATAGTTAATTTCTAATTACTAATAGCACCAATTTTATTGAAATTCTAATCATGTTTATGAAAATATTTATGATTTCAACCTTAAAGCGAGTTTTATTACTTCGACGTTACAGCTTTCAATATGCGCGCCACAGTAAAATGAAGGGTGAAAGGGGTGATATTGGTGAAAGCAAAGGACGCGACTGCTTTCTCCTTGATGAATAAGATTAGCATCTTGCGTCCGCTCAACTTATTGCTTATACATTTTTGTCAGGCGCTTTGATTTATTTTTCTTTTCTGTTTTGTGGGGTGACAAGTAGAATGGATAGAGTAAGGAATGACTATAGGAGGCAGTTTTTTAGGAGCTGAAAATTTGTACAGTCACGCGTCGTGATTTAGACATCTGGTGTGTAGGAATGAAAAACATATTGTCAGAGTTACCGAGAACGTTTACATATGTTTAGAAGGTCTAGTGTAGCTAAGTGTATGGATAAGAGTAACGGGGAATCCAAAGAAGATTCATGGACTGTGTAACATAACAAGAAAAAAGAAAATACTCGTGCCTAGATGAAGACGAATTGATAACCTTTATTTTACAGTCGGTTAAAAAGCATTTCTGCAAAACCTTGCAAGGGCTAAAGACATTCTGGTACCCGTCTGTCTTGACTGAATACCACCGCACAACCTAAGATAAATGATCGGAGTGCTTGCCCATTGTCCACAGTAAAAGTATACGCTGGCTATGGCCGTGGGATTTTCGACCAGTCCCGCCTAATATTTTTTCCAGTTTCTGACACTTAAGACATTGAATTAAATAAAAATAATACCTCAATGGCAAGCGAGATTACCAAACGTGAGGCCCTGGGTTTGATTCCAGGGTCAAGCAGTACCTATTATTGGGATTTTCTATGACGTTCTCAGTATTGGCTCACGAGTTTAGTCAGCAGGAATTCAGTGTTTAGATTTGTGATCGGTTATGTAGGCTCGCTCCCCTATTACATGGGACCTTAAAACATAACGGTGGACTGTGATTGCATATTAGCACACCTTTGCCTCTCCCTTTAAAAAAATATGTTTCGGATTACTTGCAACATCTATGGTCCATGCCTGGGTAACCATCATTATTACGTGGGAGAGCCATGCTTCGGCACGAATGGGCCCGCTCGACCGGAGTGATACCACGGCCTCACAGAAAACCGGCGTTAAACAACGCTTACGTTGTGTTTCGCCGAGTGAGTGAGGTTACCGGAGGCCCAATCCCCTTTTAAAAGGTCGCCAACGCACTCGTGACTCCTCTGGTGTTGCGGGTGTCCATGGGCGGCGGTAATTGCTTACCATCAGGCGATCCGTCTGCGCGTTTGCCCTCCTATCCCATAAAAAAAAACCATGGATCAGGGAAAGTCTATAAAAAGTAGGGTTATTTAAAAAAAAGATATTGCAAGGTCCGTTCATCTTCAATCCTGAACCCATCGCTTATATTTTTAAAATAATCTTCTTCATGTGAAGCAAACGCGTGTATCGACATCCCGTCACGTCGAGTGTTTAACAAAATAAATGACGTAATAACCCGTGACGTCAGATGCCGCGAGGATCGTATGTGCACCGCTAGCAAGATTGACCTTAAAATATTTTTCTAAAGACGTTAAGATTGATCGAAGTAAAGGAAAAATGGAGTAACTTTTTTACAGAATTTGGATGTTATGTTTTATATAAATATTTTTTGCCTTTTATGCTAAAATAGCGTGTCATGCCACCATAATTAATACCAACCAATTAAATCTTAAAATTATGTATTACATACGTATATAATGTACTTATAGCGTATGTTCCTATTTACTAGGTAAAGAAATAATTTGCATTTGTTGTGGCTCTGCTAGGTAGCATACTCTCTGGCAAAGCTGACTAAGTACACGGGAATGATAAAGCCTACTGTTTTTTAAAAAAGCCACATTCTGCAATTTCTCTAAATCAATTCCTATGTAGAATCCGTAGTAATTCATTCAATTTCGGGATATGCATTATACCTATGTATGATCCATTCTAAGTCATGAATTTACAAGTCCGTACACAGTGGGATAGTATTAGAATTCGTGAAACGAATATTTTGAGAATTGTTTTCACACCAAAAAAAAAACTATTCGCGAAAGTAAATTAAGTATATAAGCAATTCGATAGTCTATTTTTGTCAATTCCAATATTCCTATAGGGTAAAAAACGGATGAAAAGCTCAAGGGACATCTAACGAACGGTCGAGAGCAAACTGGACGCGTTTTCACTCTAGACGATATTTCAGCAAGATAAAAATTTTCGCGGTTTCATCGGAGTGAATTCTAGTAGACTTAGACTTGGTTGAATGTAGTTCCTAATCCCAGAATTCCTTATACTTACCTTCAAATTCCAAGGTGACTTAAAAACTCCTTTCGATGTAGTTAGTTTTAAAGAACATACCTGTAACAATAGATAAGTGCACATTAAAAAAAAACTTTTTAAACTATTAAAAGGCATCACGATTTCTGGTAAGAAATTCTTTCAAAATTCAAGTCGTGCAGTTGTCGTGTCGTCTCGTGTAAATAGGCAAGCCCTGCAGGCTACCGATGGCCTACGGATGCCACTACTCGTCGACAGGGCTATCTCTTATAGATGTTTCACTAGTTACGTTATAACATAAAAAGAACGCGGTTTTTTGTCATATTAGTTAGAAAAAAGTAGGTGAACTAATACAACTATGAAAGAGCTCGGAAAAATACAGTTATCTAATTAAGACCCATTCGCGTTTGAAATGTTGTATCCGCATAGCATATACGAGTAATCACAATTCACAAAGGCTTGAATTGACTAACATAGTGTCCCGTGATGAATGTACATCCCTAACAGAGAATAGACGCATACGTCACAGGTAGTGCTGCTAGTCGTCGGGACAGATAGCAATTACCCCGCGATGCCGGGACTTTAGGTCACGTCCGCGAAATACAGAACGCACTCCGCACTTTCTAGGTAATTTGCCACTCGATCGATCGATTTGATGTCTAATCGTCGATTTTCCGTCAGTAAAATTAAGTTCCAGTGAGGTAAGTTAGTAAATGTATATGTAAATGGATGATTTTAGTATAGAAAATCTATTATATATTTATAATTTTCAAATTAATATACCATGTAGAAAGTTGCAATTTTTCCAAAACAGCTTTTTCAAAATCTGCTTTCTTAACTTTGCTATAGGTAGCTAAACTAAATCCATACAATATTTTAGAAAGCTACGATGAAATTATCTCTAAAATTTCTTGCCATTTTCATAAAATACGAGATCATATTAAGTATGTAAGTAAATAAAATCCACGTTGCTAGCTAAAATGCACTGCAACGTAGAAAAGAAAAAGTTTCATGTTTTAAAAAAATAAACACACATACACCCCTATTTCAACGCGCAGCTGTAATGAATTCACTTTAAATTACAGAATATATTTCGTACAGAATATATTCAAAAGTAAATCCCTAACGGGACTATCGTAGCGCAGCACTATTCGTTGCGCTTAATTATTTAAGTGTAGGTAATCCCCGATACAGGAAACTCTGCTGTCACGCGTAAGCCAAGGATTAGCTACAAATGAATGATGGCGAACTGTACCTACCTGTACTCATCTATTCCGTCAAAAGATCCATAATTTATTATCTACATAGTACAAAAAAAAACAATACATTATTTTATCGATGTGAAACTTGCGGCCTCTTAAAGGAATAGGGAAATTGGAGTAAGTTTTTAAACAACAAGATTTTTTGAGATGATAGAATTCCGGTACAGAGTTCCACCTAACTGGTGATACCAGCACCACTATCATATATTGTGCCGAGCAATAATGTGCCAACACTATTGAGTACCCAATTTAAGAATATCCATTAAGTAAAGATACTCGAAGGGTGTCTGCTTGATTACGTTACTGAAGCTTAATTACGTTTTATCTTCACTACAGCAAAAAAATATTATGTCAACACGATATTTTTATCAGAGTTTTTTAAATAAAAAGGTTGGATATTCTTTTTATTCAGAGATAAAAACGAATCGAGCTTATCTTTATTATAATATTTTTATTCATATATGACTACAGGCTATACATGACCTTATATCCAAATTGTACATTTTAATAAAATATATTTTTATACAACCCTATTGGTAGAATCTGTGAACTGAATTAAAAGTAAATATATTAATAATACAATTACTTGCGTTTTAAATTTTTTATAAAAATAAATCAGACTTCAAGCTTTTACAAAGTTCTCCGTTTCCATGTTATTTGCATTAGCTAGAGACACTATTGTCTGTGCTATTGTACGCCTGTCTTCCATTGGGGTTGGCTTGACAGGGACTATAAGATTCCAACTGCTACGAACTCTTTCGCTTGACCTACTCTTTCTCATACTCACTGCAAGGACTCCGAGCATAGCTCTCCTCTACGACTTCAAACTGGTAAAACAGTCTCGGCGTGAGTGTCCACGTTTTGGTTCCAGGTCAAAACTGGTTTAAACACCGCGAATATATCAGAGTCAGATATGAAACAAAACTAGTATCCAATAGAAACCAAAGAAAAGTTCAATTTAATTCCTAAGTTTTGAAACTGCAACCCTTTATATTTTTAAAATGGAATTTACCGTTAGGTGGAAACCTGCGGAACGTGCCGACGAGACCGTTTGACTGAACGTGACCCTACATACCCTGACCACCTGGATTCAATAGAATATAGATGATCAATAAACTGTTGTTTTATATTGTTTTCTTTACAATGAATTGAATTGAAAGAAAAATAATTGTTTGTATTCGATTAGATTTCGAGGTGATAGAATTGAGATTCTAAGATTGTTTTGGTTCTTATTGCCAAATATTCTGCAGCTAAACAATGATGTGCTAGTACTATTGTGTTTCAGTTGGAAAAGCAGCCAGTATAATTACTGGACAATTGTTGCTTAACAACTGAGGTCACAAGATCACACTTGTCGGGATTATTCTGTTAACTATCCACTAGCTTTTTTCTCATATCATATCTGCCTCAAGCCTAAAAATAACTGGAACTCCTAAAAAAAACGCCTAAGAATGCAGGAACCAAAATGCTAACCATGTACACTTTTCAACCCGAAATTTGATGCCTCCAAGAGTACTATAAATCGTAGAGTGTTCAAATCCTCCCCAACCTTGTCTTTAAGTGTCGTCATCAGGAACTTTACTCGTTACTCATTCTCTGAGTTTATTTGTTTCAACCGTGTAGTCGAGTTCTTTTCCGTTGCCATTAAAAGTTTTGATTCATTTAAGTGTTACACTTTACGGAATTCCTCGATCTGAGTTATCTTCGTCCAATTAAAGGGTTTTGATGTAGTTACACTTTGTTTTTGGAGAACGTGGCAGGAAACTTGTTGGTAGAGTTGATTTTGTTGCTTCTGTAGTTTTTATAAAGTCAATAATGATTCCATAACCCTCCATAAGTACAGCCACTTTCCGGCCTCGTCTTACATGATTCATGTAATAGAAAAATATAATCTATCTATCTATGGGTATAATAAAAATCAACCCGCATATATGAAAGATTATTATAACACTTGAGAATAGCTGCATCGATTTGGCTGTTTTTTGCTAACCTTTTTTGGTATAAAAATGAAGCAGATCTTTAGCTACTGATTATCCTAAAATGAAAACATGAATCCTGAAATTCCTAGGGTTCGACAATCTTTACCAATCAAACTAAATAACTAAGTAGGTACGTGAGTACCGTGTGTGTTTTGTTCTGAAATTTGATTGGAAACTATATGCTACGTACGAGTATATGCAAAAACTAACAACACACCTGTTTTGTAGGTCAATAAAAACAAAGGTGACTTTAGAATAAAATAAACTTAAACAGTCTACATTTAAAAGCAAACAAAATGTACCTTAATGGAGGCCTATTTATCGAAACAATTACACTAATTACAAGGTTCAGGATAAATTTAGGACTTAATTTGAGTATAAATAAACGTTGTTAAGTAACAAGCGGTGACGCCCACGCGTCACGGGTCGATGACGCGTTTTACGACCTCCCTAATGATCTTATACGTTATCCTTATAATCATTTCAATTAGTTTACAGGGTTGGCTGTAGCAGAAAATAAAATATAAGCTTCATAACAATAACACGGTTGTATTCTCCGAAGGATTACACAAAGGTGTAATAAAGTCAGCACTACTTGTCATTTACTTAGATTTTTCAATAACAATAATGATTGTACAGTATCTAAACAGCACATCAAGTAACCATCAACTGTCAAATTTCCCCAATGTATAATAAACTCTATTATTTGGACATTAAATTGCAAATGGATTGAAGAAATTTGACAGTTTTGAATAAAATTTTTGTAAGTTTGCAATGCAGTTAATAATGCTGATAGAAATGTCACAACCCTATTCAAAGCTAATGGAACCTCAAAACAAAGAATCCTAAGTACACTTCTTAACGACTGTACTGAGGGTTGCCCTCAATAGACGGAATGTCACCAGCAATTGTAGCGCAGTGTTATCAACTAGTACTTTTTTTAAGTGCTCGCATATGTTGAGTGATAAATTAGAAGTCGGTGTGGAGTGGAAACAATGGCAGAAAATGTAAGTATCATCGTGATGTATTTTAAGGTCTGGGGGGTTAATTCTTAAGGGCCTGGCGGAGTCTAAATTTCTCACACAAACGGAAAACCAAAATAAATCCTAATTCAAACAATTTAATCTAATTGTATTATTATTCGGATTTCCTTCTCTATTTCGTCCAAAATATTTGTTCTTTCCACGTAATCTCTCTAATCTCCTGTCTTATTCTAATTATGGGCGAAATGTCTTCAAGTTGCTGGTGTATCCAGCAACAGCAACAGACCTACATCATTTTAGTGAAGTTTACAAGTTCATCAAAATAATACTTGTATTTATAAAAAATAGGACATATCAGCACTCCTGTTTTCCCCGAAAAGTTAGGCAGAGGTGTACTAAATATACACCCACAGTTCGCCCGGCTTGTTTAGATCCCATGTGCTAGAGGGCGATTTCCATTAAACGAGATGTGCTACTTACAGTTTCATAGAAAAACCTAGTCCCTAATAGTCCTCGACCTGGGACTAAACTTGAAAAGAAAACGGGACCGAAGGCTTTACCTATTCTCCGAAGCAAACCGGATGGATCTCGATGATCACCCATCCACAGACTAACCGTAGAAGACCTTCCAATATCCCAGCAAAGAATTACCTTCCTGCGGGATTAACATGTAACAGAATTACTACGCCGCGGGTTTTATGATAATAACATAGTCCTATCAGATCCTGAAGGTGTTTTAATATGCAATTAATTAGTGGCTTCATGTTCAACGTGGGAAATTATTTACTGTTGTGATTTTGCTACTGAAAAGAACAATGATAGGGTAATTTTTAACCCACGCAAAAAGAAGGGTGTTATAAGATTAACATATGTATGGGTGTCTGTGGCCTCGTAAATGTTAAACGAATGGACCGATTTTGATTCGTTTTTTTAACGATAACTTGATCGACAGTGTTTTGACAGTGTGGTGACTTGATTAACAAAGCGTTCCTGAGAAACAGCACCTTGGAGACGGACATCAAAAATTTAATTCCGGTTCATAATTTTAAGTAGGTATTAGCTATTATAACATTTATTTACAACCGTCATTATATAACCATATAAACACGATACGATAATCTCGCCGTAAACATACAATAATCTCACTTATGCTAATAAACGAATAGAGATGGATAGATCAAAGATAAATGTATACACACCAAATGATAGTCAGTGATAAAGACTAGATTATAAATGGATGTTGAATTCAAGAATTATCAGTTCTGTCAAATCGGTCTACCATAGTTTGGACACTATCCTTGAATGCGATCACTCAGAAAACCACGAACTATTCTATCAAATTCAGTTTTTATCAGCAACTCTCTTCAGAGGCACGTATTATTTTGACATAACGTATCGTCAACTTAGGCAAATTTTGAATAAAGAAATTGCGCTAGTTCCATAATATTATTTGGAATAAATGTTATTCATATATTCATTGTATGTGACAAGCAAGACTGTATGTTGCCCTAAATTAAAGTAAAGATAAAATGAATTCTATGAATTTTCAATGAATTTTTTTTTACGTTAACGTTACGTTACGTCGAAATAATTCGACAGTCGAAATAAATCGTTCAAGGCGCGTTGCTCTCGACTTTGGTCGCAACCGGTCACTTTTGGACTTTGGACTAATGAACTTAAGAATTTAAGTGTTACAAATATGTTTATAAGATTATTCCTAGGTTGTGCTTTGTGTGTGTTGGCATCTTCAGATGATGCAGTGCAGGCTGAATTTTCAGTGTATCAAACTGTAAGTAGTGGTTCATAAAATATAGTTTTTTTTTCAGTACCTAATGTTGATAATAGGGATCATACAAAGCTTATAAAATTATGACTATTACAGTTAAATAATCTGATTGTTTTTTGTCCCCAATGAGCGGGATATATGTATTGAAGTGAGTGAAACAGCAGGCAACGACCAAGCTTTCCGGTCCGCGCATGCGCTCCACCATTGTCTGTAGTGAAGGTAATATGTAACAACAACATGCATGCAATACCAAGCACATTGCAATCAACAACGCAATCCCATCACTTGCACCTCTACACCTCTCGGGTGAGCCAAGCGACTACACAATTCGACTGTTGAAGAGCGAATGCCCGATTGCTAACCTTATTCAATAAATCTGACATTAGTCAATAGAGTTACTAAAATAACATAGCTTCCGGTGGCAATGTTAATATAACAACTATTTTATTCACGCAATTGTTAATTATTATCATTATTAATAACATCCTTATTAATATTAAAGAACGTCGTTACAATTTAGAGTATAATTTCTTCTATTTACAGGCTGACAAAATTATAGCAGACGGTTTCCCATCTGAAACCCACCATGTCACCACATCCGATGGCTACATCCTGGAGATGCATAGGATCCCCTACGGAAGATCAGCTCAAAATGTGGATCAAGATAGAACTATCGTATTTCTCATGCATGGGATTACGAGTGCCTCCAATTCCTTCGTTGCAATTGGCCCAGAATACAGTGTAGGTAGGTAAATATTTGGTTTCAAATAAACATAACAAGAAATCATTTTCTTAGATTAATAATAATTATATACATACATACACTCACGCCGTTTTCCGATAAGGGTATGGAAACACTGAAACTACAGATCGCTTCTTGCTTAGATTCTTGCATAATTATTTTGCTTAGTCCACATTCATACATGTTTTCATACACGAGCTGATTGCGAGTGATACGCATCTAACCTTATTGAAGGACATCGCCTGGTGTCCTCACTCGGCGGGTCTACTGATATATCTACGCTTTATAAGTCCCCTTCGTTATTCGCCTTTCATCCATTATCCCGACATGCCCAAACCGTCTCAATATAGTCTTCTCAATTCGTGTCTCTCAAGTCATCTTTTTAGCCGCAACTCTTATAACACTATTTCTCAATCTATTACTTCGCAGAATAATAATTATGATTGCATATCACACATAATATTTATACCACTACTGCCATTCATCGGACATAATTTTATACTCTAGGATGGTACTACAAAAGGTCTAGTTTAACAGACCTGGGAATAAACCCAACTGCTAGAATGCCCACTCTGCAAAATGATTAGGTATATCAAAGGAATTGAACCGTGTTCTTGCAGCTTATAATCTAGCTGATGCCGGTTTTGACGTGTGGATGGGCAACGCCAGGGGCACTAAGAGCTCCAGGTATCACGTATCTTTAGACCCAGATGATGAAGAACAGAAGTTCCAATTCTTCGACTTCAGCTTTGAAGAGATAGGAATGTTGGACCTGCCAGCGATGATAGACTACATTCTGGCATATACTGGGAAAGATAAGCTGCATTACATCGGACACTCCCAGGTATTTATTTATTTAATTACATGGAAAACCTACAGCTAAACAAACGAATGTAATTATACAATAGAAGCAGTAAGCCAATTACAGGTTTTCACTTATAGTTATTGAGTGGATTAAATAATGTGTGCACTCGAGACAAAACAGTCACAATCATGTGTTAGAATGTATCTATAATTATATGTAAATAAATTTGCTATTAGGTTAGTGCAATAATATACTACAACATCTGTTAATTAAAAAAGTCTAGGCTTAAACACCTCTTTGCTGCTGTAACTCCTACTGTATATGGATCTAAGTCATGCTTTTTGCAAATCTTGTTAAACTGTTTACTTGCTTTCAAATGAATTTAGACGGTAGTTTGTTGACTCCTTGGGAATGTTGATAGGAGGATTAAATCTAATACACTTATTTGGCACATTGATTTATATAATGCTCGTAAGATCATACTTAACCTTTTAAGATGACAAACAAGCATACGGGCGAACAGGCCATCCGTAAGTAGCAACCGCAGGACGCCAGTATCGCCAGTAGTATATAACTCGTTCGTTGTTCATTCTTTAGACCTCAGTTTGATAATCACATATATGCCCAGTAAAGTCTTTCTTTCTTTCTTTCATATTATTGCTTAGCGGCAAAAGATCTAGCAATTCAGTGGTATTTCCCAAGCTCTAAGCAACATAGTACGACCACCTCTTAAATGTTTTAATGTAACTAAAAGTAGATTAGTAAAAACTTGTTTGGTTACATTGTTGAGTCATCCTCATCACACAGTTCAGTAATTGTCAACCAATTTACTTAATTTTCTAGCTTGAATTGCCCACAAAAACGTAATACCGAAATAAATCTTAATCCAAACAATATTCTATTAAATTATGTCATTATTCGGATTTGGATACCGTTAAACTAGGTTTTTACGGTACTATTTCGTCTACTACTACATCCTTGGAAATAAAAGACCGAAAAACCGTTCCAAACTTGGTAAAGTTATTAAAAATTGCATTCGCTTACATTTATTTCCAGTGATGTATTTTGGCCAAAAGGGTAACGTAGGAACCTAGATTAACGGTATCGGAATCCGATTAATAACTGAATTTGATTAAATTGTGTTTGAATTACGATTAATTTTTATTTTGTAAGAGTAATTCGGTCCGCCGGACTCTTAAGAACTTCCTAATTAGCCTAGTGGTCCTAAGAGCGACTGCTACGCTAGAGGTCCTTGAGATTTTCTATGAAATTCTCACTAGGAGCTTGGATTTTCGATCTGTGTCCGGCTAATGGCAATAGGCTCGCCCCCGGGACGAATGGTGAACTATAGGTCTACATAACTATTCGGGAAATACAGGCGTGATGGTATGTTGAACCATAGTTTATTCTATTTATTTCTCAGGGTGGCACAGTCTTCTTGGTCTTCGCTTCTATGTTACCAGAATACAACCAGAAGATTACATCAGCACATCTCCTAGCAGGTGTTGGATATCAGGAGTATTTCCCTGGGGAGGAGTTAGCACAATTGGCAGGGCTGACTGATTTTATTTATGTAAGTTTATCTTCTTTTATAGATATCCACAGGCTGCAACTGATGTCTTGTATAAGGAAGTTCTCTGTTTTATTTTCTCAATATGTTACGGTAGAATTTTAATGTAACCAATTCAACCTAGAACCATCTAGTTATATACGTAAGCCATGCCTTTTTCTTACCGGTCAGAACGATCTGATCAGCGACGTCGGCCGGTGGTTACCGGGCGTTCTTAGCGGTTCGCGTCAAGAGGAGTGTGACGCGTGATACATTTTATATTGCATTTTTGCATTCCGGTGACATTCTATTCTGATCTCTTCTAGGTAGAAAAGAAAAGAAACGGTAGGTGTGTTATATAAATCTGGTTATATAAATATACGCGTTTATGCGGTTGAATATCAGTATTATATTTGAATCTATAATTATAATCTATAGGTATATTAGTTTTTAAAAGGGACTATGTTTTTGACAGGTAATAGCCTTAGATAGCGGCATAGTGGAGCTGTACCCACCGAACTCCACGGAGATGGTGCCTGGCGATATCCTGCCTTTCCCGCACAAGACTACAACATCTGACAGCTGCGCTGGAGACTTGAACAAGAGACACATGTGTCAACTGTTCGGCATCCGACATATTTTGGTAAGCACTGATAACCCACGTTGCTGTTCCTTTTAATAAGGCGAATCTTCATATGTAAATCAATAATAAAAATAATAAGCACAAGAGCAGGGTTATTAAGTTTTTCTATGAAATTCTCAGTAGGTATCAGCTCGGACCTTGACTGTTTTTTTTTTAAATAAAACATGGAAAATTCACTAATTTGCTCGGAAAATTGTGAAAGTGAAATTCAGGATGTAAATTTTGATTGCCTCGTTAGTCTAGTGGTTCCAAGCGCGACTGCTACGCTAGGGGTCCTGGTTTCGATCTCCAGGTCGAGCAAATTGTTATTAGGTTTATCTATGAAATTTTCAGCAGCAGCTTAGAGTCTGAATTCGTGCAGGGTTAATGGCAATTCCCCTATTACATGGGACCTAAAATATACCGGGGAAATGTGGGTGTACATTAATCCACCTCTGCCTAACCATTCAGGGAATACAGGCGTGATTTTAGTCTAAACTGAAAAATTATAGCCCACGAGCTTAAAATATGGCACGTATATTACATAAAATGTATTTATTAGTTACGAAAGGATTTTAGAAGATTGAGCTACGGGATTGGAAAATACGAGATGTGCGCGAGTAATACCGCAGGGCGCAACTAGTTTTCAATAAAACAATAAAGATTGGTGAAACAGCACGTGGAATTACCTATTTGATTGTTTAAATCATATGGGGTAAAGTTTAATCACCAATTTTATGATGTTGTGTATTACTTATATTGTATATATATATATATATATATATATTTATCTTATCTAATACCGGAATCATTACAGCAAGTAATTTTGCTTCAGTATCATTTACAAATATTATTATGGAAATAAAATGTTATCTTCATAAGGTAGTAAATTTTTATTTTATGTACACCGCCAATTAAGTGCAAAAAGTATACTTGAATACATAAGAATAAGAAATTAAGCTGTTTCCTCAATAGAACTATATAAATGACTAGCGACCCGCTCGCGGTTTCACCCGCGCTGCACCGTTCCTAAGAGGCGCAGCGTGATGTTATATAGCCTATGTTACTGAGTGATAATGTAGCTTTCTAACGGCAAAAGAATTTTTGAAATCGGTCCAGTACTTTTTGAGCCAATTCGTTACAAACATACTTACATACAAATCTTTCCTCGTTATAATATTATTATAGATGTCTAGATTTATCACAAAAGAAATTTTGGATTGGTTCTTTACTAGGTTAATTTACAGGCGATATTATCTTTTTGTGATTTTTTTTTTGCATTTTCCATGCTAATATTATAAAGTTATTTTAGTAAAGGAAAAATTCAATCGCGGGCAGGATTCGAACCTGCGTGTCCTGGTTGGATACACCAGACGCTTTGACCTCTAAGCTACCGCGAACCCCACCCGCCTGATTGAAATTTTGCCTTCACATTCTGATTTTACGTCATTAGGTGACGTTAATGTTACCTACATAAATGTTTAAATAATCAATTTCAGCAATAATATTTATTACACTTAAACATATTTACCTGCATATCCGGTCTACATATTTTAAATTATAATTGTAAAGTAACAGGTTGAAAGCCTCAAAATTACTTTTCAGTCCACATCAAAACAATCGAAAACAAAACTGATTGAAGAAATATTAAAGCATACATAATTATGTAAGACTGTAATTGTACCTACATAAAATTATAGAAAATCAATTTAATTATTTATGTTCACACTTTTGCGCATAACTATACATGCCTTTGTTTTTTGGCTGATTCAGTGGTGACCATTATGAGTATGTGTAATAATTATTGTGACTAATAATATTTTGTAATGAAGATAAAACGATAGCAAAAGACGAAAGTTATAATAGCTTATTTTAATAGGATCATCCAGTTCCTATATTATTTCTTTATTAGGTAACTGAAGAACCCCCAAAAATCTTCATGACATGCCACTCATAAATAAATTCAAATTCATATTTTTATGATCACTGGACTTTCTCAGAGTCCAAAATCTTCTTTCGCTGTGGCGTTGCTTCGCAGAAAAAAACAGTAAAGCAAATATAACTCCATCAGCACACTCATCAAATCTAAGACATTCCCAATTGTATAAAAAACTAAATATCTTTCTTTCAGAGAGATGGCTCCGCAACAGATCAGCCTGGTGCAGCCTTGAAACAATTAGCACATTACGGTCAAAATATTAGAGACAAGCTATTCCGCCGGTTTCACTACGGTTCCTCAGTGAATCCTAGTCTCTATGGGACTGTTGAACCACCGCTATACGACTTGAGTCTTATCACTACTTTCGTGACCATGCACTATACGCTCAATGATACGTTGTTAGATGAAAGGGATGTGCTCGCCATGGTAGCTGACATGCCAAGAGCAATAGCGCGACAGGTCGCAAGACCCTCATTCTCGCATGAAGACTTTGTGGTCGCTTTGGATGCTAAAGAGTTAGTCACTGATTACGTTATTGAAGCTATTACGAATGAGTGGTAAGTACCTTGCCCGATATTGCTCGATAATTTTAATGACATTGAAATAAAACTACGATTTAAATTATGGATTGTATCTCATAAAATTGATAGATATTGATAATTATAATACTTATATCAATATAGTATCCATAAAAATAGGACTCGTGGCTGTCCATCGATTTCTATGACTACCCTGGTGCGGTCAGTCTATAGATGGGTAACCATTCTTAACATGAAATTTTTCATTCCAGGCAAGAAGACCACTACACAGTGAATGATCAAGTTATCGTAGTGGATGCTCCAAGTACAGATCCTCCAGTCGACTCCGTGGATGACCCTACAGACTCTGTTGATGACCCTACAGACTCCATAGATAATCCAATAGACACCGTGGATGCCCCATCTCCAGACGCATCCACAAC
Organism: Acronicta aceris; assembly: GCA_910591435.1. NCBI lineage: Eukaryota > Metazoa > Arthropoda > Insecta > Lepidoptera > Noctuidae > Acronicta > Acronicta aceris. The sequence continues at coordinate 15,756,217 of OU342758.1, read as the reverse complement.
TGATTCAGCTACCACGTGGAATGCAGTCATCAATATCTACTTGTTAATACTTGGTCAATATATGATTTTCAAATAGAATTAGAAATAAAAATTGCGTATTTGTTAGTTTTGTATAGGAAAAGGGTAAAGAAAAATTAAAATAAATGAAGAAATAGTTACGTTTTGCAACTTACAGTTTAACTCAATATAAAAACCCTGAAATTCTAGTGAACACTTTCATCTAAAGTCTTTTTTAATTCGGTTTTATATAATGTAAGAACTGTAATGTTATATAATATACCAGCTTCTGCCGCGACTTTGTCTGCGTGGACTTCAGAATTGGATTCGACTGGGACAAAAAGTAGCCTATGTGTTATTCCAGACTCAGATTTCAGATCTATCTCTTTGCCAAATTTGATCCAGATCCGTTCAGCCGTTCTGGCGTGAAAAAGTAATAAACATCCATACATCTATACATCCATAGTCACAAACTTTCACGTTTACAATATTACGTGGTGGTATTTGTATAATCCAAATTAAAATAATTATTTTTATTTCTTTGTTAATTCGGCAAACGAAAAGATGTACCATCTGATGGTAAGTACTCATCGTTGCTCATAGACAGCTGCAACACCAGAGCAGTCGCTAATGCGTTGCCGAGTCGATTAAGTTCAACACAAAATTGAACTCATATTACGTAACATGTATCTCTTCTCTACCATGTAAAAAGCGAACATTTTGTGCGAATTTAAAAAAAATGCCCAGTAATATTTCAGATCCGCGATACCAAGTAATGGTGTAGCGAAGATGGTATAAGGAAATTAGTCTCCGCTCTGTATAGTAATAAGAAGTAAGGGGGTAGCCTAAAGGCAATTTAAGAGTGGAACGGGAGAAACATATTGTAAATACTGGTTACCGAAGTATATATATAGCATATACGGGATGTGTTTGATGGGTTCCAGTGAGGGAAAACTGGGAGATTGAATATGTTCGATTAAATCAAGGGCACAGTACTGGTAGACGCAAATCTCAATTCAAATCTCGATTACGTAAGCATAGATTCTGTACTTCCATTTTTTGAGCTAAAGCAGTAATTTCTGTCTGTGAGTTGATGTTAGTATTATTATATTTTTATATTGAAAACTTATTATATTTTTGACAATTCTCTGATTTATTTATGGAGGCTTTCATATAATGTAAAAAAAAGAATCTGCAGTCACTGGACAGAAGACTTAATTTTCTTTTTACTTTCCGCGAGAGATGTCTTATTAACCCTGACGCAGAAAAGAGGGGTGTTATAAGTTTAATATGTGTATCTGTGTGTTTAACAGCGGCATCGTAGCTCCCAAACGAATGGACCGATTTAGATGCCGTTTTTCTTCTTTGAAAGGTGATTAAGAAAGAAAGAACATAAACAGTTTTTGTTTTTGCTTCCACATATTATTTTATATTTTATAACAAGTAATAGAACTTTTCTTGTTATAAGCTAATTAGTTTGTAACAAGAACAGTACAAGTCTGTGTCCTTCAACTCAAACACGTACCTACCCATCCAATATTTCACCAATAAAGCATCAGTTAAATAACTGAAATAGTAGACCTTTGGCAACCCACCAAAAAATTCAACCCTTACGTTATAAACGGGCTAATGACAGCCATATTGAAGAACGGTATTTTACGGTCAGTGTTAGGTATCAAAGAGGACACGAGAATAAATCACTGAGGTCCGTTTGACGGACCCCTGTCAGCTGAAATTAATGATGGCACACCACGGAACCGCTTTCAAGCATTTGTCAGTATTTTTGCGCTGAAATTGTAATTTGTTTTGATGGATGCGCAAAAGGTTGTGGCGTAGCGTTACGTAGAGAGATGAACAAATCTGTATATGTATGGGCACGTACTTTTTTTAATATTGGCGACAAATGATCAAGCAGTTCATGTCGTAAGTTATCAACGTTGCCGATTAATATTTGTAACACTAGAGGCGTCGTCGATGCGTTGCCAAGATGCCCGCAGCAGGGCAGCTTGTGCGCACTAGAAGGGTTTCTTCTGTATCCGTACAAGAGGTACCGGGACTGTACGGGAAAGGTAATTTTGATTATGATGGTGATCCCGGAGAGCGCGTTCGGCACATGACTTCAAGGACTACGAAAATTTTTGTAATTTGCTGGTCGCCTAGATAAATTACAGAGAGGAAATCAATTAAATTTATTTTAGAGGCCCAACTTGAATAAAAATTATCCTTAGTGTTAGTCCAGGGTAGAAACTAGTGTGTAAACTTCGTCGAACATACAAACCTTCACATTTATTGTTACTAAATAGTGACCAGATTGAAAACTTCGCAGGCAATTTTTGCACTAAATTTAAATTGCTCACATGATTTAAGTAGGCGTTTAATCCCCCGTAAAAATCCAAAGAAACCATAAAATAACCGTCACCTTACATTAGTGTCAGTTATAAAACACATTATTTACCTACCACATACAGTATCAGGTCAAGATCGCTGTTGCCCACGCAATCATTTATTATTAGCTTTATTTCTTTATAAATCTTCTCTCTTTCTTTCTCTTTTAATGCATCTCACAACAGTATTAGTTAATAGTTGATTGCACTGTGCATTTACCAATCAAGTAACTAATTACAGACACAAATCACAATCGATTGTTTTTTTGCGCTTTGCTGAATTAATTAAAATATTGATAACATTATACAGACATTCGAACAAGTTAGTCATAACTCTTGCTCATGAAGTCATCAGATTACCATCAATTCTAGCTTCCGCCTTCATCAAAGAATATAATCTCAATTCAATTGTTATTCAGTAGGTATTTGAGCAAATGCAACCCTTTGCAAGAACAGATAGATTACAAAGCAAAAAGATTCAGTTTTTATTTTAAAACAAAAAAAAAATCGACCTCAAAGTGAATGTTCACGAATAGCATTAATATTTTTGTATTCAGAATATCATTACCTTATTAACTAGCGAACTTATATGTGACTACCTTCAAGAATAATTTCCCAATAAATCAGAAAAAGCATAAACAACAAAATATGAACCTCCTTCTTTTTCGAAGTTTTTTATTTTATTTAGTAATACACCAGTGTCCCTCAGATTCCACAACAAACAGCTACCGTAAATTAATGGCGGTCATAAACCTCGTTATATGGGTCGCAACGTGTTATCGGGTCATGATCACAGCTGTGGACACTAGTACATATATCCACACTATCCAGCTTAAATTAGCATGTGTTTTGTTCGAGGATAAAATGTTGTTGTTGATAAGGGATTATTTGTTGTTTATTATAGATGTTAGATAGGTAGATTTATTGTAGTTACGTCTAGTTTTATACAGTGTAACTGACACCCGAAAAATGATAATTCAAACGAGAATATGAAGAGCCTTCCGAAACAAAAAAATCTTCTTTATTACAAACAAACACGCTTATATGGAAAAAGTAATGCAGACTATTGCAGACTCAGAATTAATACAGGTAAGTTCTATTTTTAAAATTAAATTAAATGTACTTATAACTTTTTTATATCTGCTAATTGATATATCCATTACTACGAGTATCTTAGACCATAAATAACATTAAAATATATTTTAGGAACGTGTCAGTCATCATCGTCATTATCAGGGTGTATTCGATGTCTGATGATTATAAACGCACAAAGTCCGATCTTCATTTCTTCTCATCCAGTCGTTGCCAGCTGTGTTCCGCCAACAGTCTCCACTCTGTCTGCTCCGTCTCATGCCAAGACGGGGTCTCCATTCAAGAACTCGTTTGGGGCAACGTTTGTCGATTCTCCGAGACGTGACCACTGTGACTAGTGCAATGACACTGTCGGTTACTTTGGTTCTCCGACGAAGAACTTCGATGCGGATTCTATCCTTAAGACAGACTCCGAGCATAGCTCTGTCCATAGCTCGTGATGACATGGAACGTGACAAGTTTCGTTTAAACTCTTGGCTAAAGTAGATGTCTAATCCTCTGGTTATGATGGTATAAAATCGTTTGATACCAACCACTCACTTAAACGACGATAAAACTTTGATGCTCGAAGGAGGAGACGATCTAACATCGCAGAAATTTTATGGCTTGAAGAAAATTTCATTTTAAGGTGAAGAAAGCTTTGGAAGTTTTTTAGGTATTTAATAACGTAATGGTATAATATTTGATGCCTATAGGTAACTATCGTTGCGAAAAACGAAAGTAATTTTAGTAAGTAAGTTTAATTGTATTTTTTTTTTAGAAGCGGCGGTATCCTAATGGCTACGGCGTCGGACTTACGATCATGTGGTTGCCGGTTCGAACCCCACCCATTGCACTACCGACGTGAACCCACTCGTAACACAAGCATTTTAGCTTAGCACGAGAGGTTAACAAGCATACTAGTTTTTAAAAAAAGGGGGTATTCCAAGGGCCTGAACCTTAATTCGTTATGAATATCATTTATAGTACACATAAGTAGGTATACGTATGTGTACTTAATAATAACAAAACGAAATTAAACGATGGACAACTCTTGCAATGTAATTTTAAAATCGACAATAGAGTTCTCACTAGCCAAAACCAAGCCAAGCAAAACAAGCCTTGACACTACAATATGTACCCTATGTCTCTGCAATGCAATAATTATATGGTAAAACCTAGAGTGACATACCTCTTCCTTGAAAAATATTCTAAGATGTCGCACTGTGAAGGATCCACCTTAATGTATCGCATTCACGGGCTAGCGCGCCCCACGTTTCTCAAAGGACAATATTATGTCAATTCTCGCCTTTTCAAAGCCATATATCTCCTTCAGAGAACTAAAGCAGCTTCGTTCAAATGGAAATACCATTCACGTAACCAATAAACACCTTACCGGCATGAAATAGAGCTTATATTCGCATATCTGCGGTATAAACAAATCAGCATGAAATATCAAGGTGAAGAAATGAGAAGTCTCAACAAGAATAGATCCATTCATTCGTTTTGAAGGGAAATCTAAATAAAAATAAAAAATATTTTTCTTTCAATGCTGGCGATTTTTCACTTTAATACCCGAGGTATTCAATCACTTTCAATTTATACAATAAACTTTTGTTGATGACTTTGTGAAGAATGGTGGGTTGCGTAATTTTCATATTTTACGAAAGCTAAAGATTGTTGAGAAGGCATCGTGAAAAGCTTCATCAGAAATAAGTATAGTAGCACCTCGTAAAATACTCATTAGCCTAGTGATCCTGAGCGCGACTGTTACGCTAGAGGTCTTAGGTTCGATTTCCAGTCGGGTTTTTCTATGAAATTGCCGGTAGCACCTCGGAGTTTGGGATGGCAATAGGCTCGCCCCCTATTACGTGGGACCTAAACATACCGGCGAACTGTGGGTGTACATTAGTACACCTTTGCCAAACCCTTCGGGCAATACAGGCGCGATGGTGTCTATGTTATGTTATTATTAAGAATGAATGAAAAATATTGAAATATGATAACACATATGATAACGACTACTTACTTTATGCCATCTTACTGTTACGAAGCTCAGAACTGTGTAGATTACACATTTATTTATTACGTACCTGTAATAGAAAAAAAAAAATTATGAGCAAACACACTTAGAAAATTTACCAAACACAAAACAAAAAAATGCAATAGTCACAGAAAGCAGAAATAGAGGTTACTCGCGGCAAAGTAAATAGTATTGGTCTGAGCGGTTGGACACACGAGTGCTTTTAGTGCCGAGTCCGAGATGACAGGAATACCCGGACTCGGGAGTCGGACGGTCAAATTCTCCACGGTTTCGAGTATAATAGTAGATACAGAAACGCTATTTTATCTTAAAATGACTTTTTTTATAGACCCCTCCCGCACAAGAGAACAACTTCTGATGATTTATTCTAAGACATCACGAATGAAGTAATTTTGAAATAACATTTTTACCATCATGCCTGTTTTCCCCGAAAGGTTAGTACGCCACTAATGACACCTACAATTCGCCGGTATGTATGGTTCCATGCTAGTAGCGAGCCTATTGCCATTAACCGGGCACAAAACGAGCTGATACTGAAAATTTCATATCCAATAAAAAATTGCTCAACCTCGCGTAGCAGTCGGGCTACGGACCACTAAACTAATGAGGCAGTTGCTGAAATATCTAAATAATACGCACACATACCTACAACAAAAGCCACTAAGAAACAGTGGTACACAGAATGAAAGCACTCGAGGTAAAGCAAACAGTATTGTTCCGAGGGAGTGGACACCGGAGTGCCTTCAGTGCCGCCGGTGTCTGAGACGCCTAGAGTCGGGAGGACGCCGCCGGTCAAACGCAGCACACCCCTCCCCCCGCTCTCCAGACACTTTGCTGGCGTCGAATATACAAAATAACAAATGCATGTTTACTATATTTGCGGATTCTTTATACCAGAACAATGTGTTGGATTTGGTCTTTCACTCGCAAATAATAAAATTATAGATTCAATAGAAATTATATTGTTACTTTCTACTACTGCCCGGGACAGGAGGGACAAATTATTTATTTTTATCGGAAAAGGAAAACGACTTCAATTATTTTTAGTGTTGTTTCTTCAGAATCAATAGTCAGATGCAAATTAAAATATGGGACTATTTCTGAAGAATATTCATCAGATGAAGAAGAAAAAGTGGAAGCAATCGTGTGACGTATAGACAAAATATACAGTCTAAGTGCCAACCTCCTTTTTACGTGGAAGAGCCATGCTTCGGCATGAAGCGAGTGAGGTTACCGGAGGCCCAATCCCCTTTTAAAAGGCCAGCAACGCACTTGTGACTCCTATGGTGTTGCGGGTGTCCATGGGCGGCGGTAATCGCTTACCATAAGGCGATTCGTCTGCTCATTTGCCCTCCTATTCCATAAAAAAAAACCTCCTCCTTTTTTGAAGTCCGTTAGAATTCCTCTATTCCGACTGTATTTTTTTACCGACAGCATTCTACGCTCTTATATTTCCAAGCATACAGGAAAAATTTAAAAATAGTAATCTCACTGGATTATTTTAATTCTCTGTCAGTACCTCGTCCCTTTTGCGAGGCGTTGTTTTTTAGTTGTGCAACTTTTTCATCCGGTTTTATGTACACAATGTTATAATATTTTGTCTACTATTATTTGCATTTTAAAATTAGTTTCTTTGTTGCATCAGCGTTCAATACAGAAAATCTCAAAAAAAACTTAGCAAAGTCAGAACTATAGATAGTCGAGGTGGAAACATACATAACCTTCTTTTATAAAAATGTAATGGATAATGAAAATAATTTCCTATAGCGCTTTGTCTATACCTAGCCCTCGGCGATAACGTAGCTATTCTATAAATGAAAGAATTGTTGGGATCTGATCACCAGTTCCGGAGATTACCACTACATGCTACATAATTAAGCTCAATGAAAATGAGTGACAATCAACAGCCATCAACGTATATCAATTCTAATTTCAAAAGCAACCGCACTGCACAAAATTCAAATAAGTCCAGGCATTAGCAGTAAAAGAGGTATTAAAGCCAAGTCCTCGCAGTAAGGCAAACGGTATTGTTCCAAGTGGTTAGACAAACGAGTGTGGCACGGTTGAGCACGGTAGATCCCGCCGGATGCCTCGAGGATGGACGGTGACCGCATCTGTGATTGCATTCGCAACGCTCCGCCGGACAGCTTGAGCATCAAACGTAATGACCGGAATGGGAGCTCTCTTTTATCCATTTATTTATGAGGTTGCGTTTTGTTTTTCTAGTTTAGCTTATTACAATAATTTATGTAAAATATGTATTCTGCAGGGATTTTTGTTGAAAGGATTAAAGAGTTCAGCAAAAATATTTTAACTATTATGATTATCCAGCTTAAACTGCACAATGATTATCTTGTGGTTAAAAGATGAACAGTCAGCAGGATAAAAGCTAGGTTGTCTACCTAATAGTACCTACCAAAAATCCGCCAGACGATCATTTATAAAAGTAACTGATGGAAGATCTCTGGCCCATTTATCATTGTGAGTATGGAGTTTTATAATAGAGAAAACTTAAATTTTAAGCCAGACGTATCGCTATTATCTTCCACATATTCATAACGCACAAATATATATAATATAAAGTACTACGATAAATAACTGTGGGTTGAAAGTTAGCTGAACTTGCAACGTCATCAATGCCAACTTCCTGAAATATGTAATTGAAAAACCATCTACGATCGCGTTTATGACCTGTAAAGTTATTTGGTGTGCACAGTGTATTATCCGAACCGCTAACATAATAAATATCCAATATAAAACAAGCCCGATCCCTCAAAATGTAACTCCTAAAGTTGCGGACTTCCAGAGAATTGCAACTCAAACAAAATTTTCTTAGCCGAGGTGCAAATATTGGGAGGATCGCCGTATCCGCGGCAACGTCATAATAGAGCTTTAAAGAGTGTCAACAGAAGCTACCACCCCAATATACCAAGATCCCCGATGCCTTACAGGACTTCGGGACGCCACAAACAACCCACGGGTCTAGTAGTCTGGCATGTTAAAATGTTAGTAGCTATCTTGGGCATTAAACGGATAAACAGCCGCTGTTGAGGTACCCAGCCCTAATGAAGGAAATGCTTTCGAGTCGTTTAATAAGTAATTTTTGTTGTGATAATTTCTATATAAAGTATTTTCATTATTATATTTCCTTAATTAACTTAACATTCTCATGTTGTGTAAGTCCTCGTATTATTTGGAAGGTGGACCTCACTCTCACACCTCACTCCCTTAAGTATCTCTTCTCAGTACACGTCTGCCAAAATCTTCGGGGAATACATACAGTGTTGATAGTATGTTCCGTAAAAGCTATTTGGATCTAAGCTCGCTTCTCTAAACGTGTGCTGAACTGACACCAGTCTGTAGTTGTGCATTACCTAACTGAATCACAAAACTTTAATTCTATCGTCTTTATACAAGGCGATAGGGATACACAAGTTTAATTTTAGATTTGCTTTTAAGGCACTGAAACTTGTAAGTCCACTTAGCGAGGTTTCGTGAACGTCCTGAAGTTTCCGTATACGAAAGACAGCTTGCATGTCTAAATTTTGTCGTTTGTATGCCTTCATTTGGCCCGATTGGTCCGTGAATAGGTAAATATTATTCCTAAAGACCATGGTTTTAGGTTTTAGGGTGGTTTTGGGTTGAAAACCCCCAGAATGCCTTATACGCACCTAACTGTTTTGTCTGTTTTTTCGGATCGTAATTATTTTAAAATAAAGTTGTTAAAACTTCAGAGTTCAGAGCCCGACTTGAGATCATTTTTTACGTTACGTTGTTACGTGTAATTGTAAGGTAATGAATAGATACAAACAGTTCAAAACGCTCTAGTTTTAAAAATAGTTATAAAAGCTTTTCTGTGTTACGTCACACTATAGCAAATCAAATATGATGATAAAATATAAAAGTATAAACAATGGACATTTCAACAACTGTCGCTCTCCGCGCTCCGTAGCGCGTTATGTTACGTGTTGCAGGATACATTGCATCAGTCCGGTGCTTCCGCTTTGTTGCACGGTAACTTGATTTATTATATCACTGACACTCTCCTCTAATTGCATTTAAACGTTGTTGGAAAATAGATAAAGCAGAAGTGTGCCTGGCAAGTTAATGGTCCTGTGTTTTTTTAGCTCGACTAGGTTTATATGTATGACACTTATCTTGGAACTTCATTAAAATATGTTTCTGCTGTTAACAGAATAGTAATAGTAAGACTAATATTAAAGATTAAATAATAAGAACACTCATGGCTGTTTTATATACATATCAACGAATTAAGCGTAGATTAACTAAAAGTACAGTGACTATCATGTTATAATCATGCATAGTCGTAACACTTGTAGCGTGTTCTGTAGCATGTTACATGGTACATTGAAGTCAATATTACGCTTCTAAAATTGTTTACACATTACTTAAATTGCATATTATATTAAATATTGTTAGGGAATAATCACCGTAATAAAACTGCATGTAAAAAGTTTGAATCGTGCTGTTTCTGCAGCTATAATAAAACCTGGATTTATTTACATTTACTAAATAAAATCAACTGTATCTATGTTTTTCAACCAATTGATAAACAAAACAAATAAAAACATATATTTAATTTCATATGAAACGTCGAAACGCAGCGACGCATTTGCTTATTTTAAGCCCCAATTCGTATTTTATTAGCGTTTGTTTATTGAAATAAAACTTCAAAAGTCCAGTTACTTCAGGAAAATAGTAAAATATATAAATAAATAATATAGTGGGTTATTGTAAATCCAAATATTAAAAATGCGAAAGTAACGCTATCTATCTATTTGTTAAGTTTTCACGCCGAAACTTCTGAACCGAATTTATTGAATTTTGTTATAGGGATAGTTTGGACATTTCTTTAGGATGCGTGCTAGTGATTCATAAAATGGATAAGTAAATACAATTTTCCAGAAAAACAACAATGTTATTTATTAATTATGCACTCTTAAAAAAACAAGTTGAAAATTAAAATCGCAGTTGCCGTGACACCAGGCCCAGTTTGGCCTGACACGTCGAGCGGGAAGGATGTATTCACACGTGAGTCCATTCTCACACTTCCGCTGTGTCAGCTCGCGATCTGATTTAATATTGTTGCAGCTTCCAACTGAAATGCAAGGTGTAACTTGCTGGCTTAATTTCATTCGGGAAATGCGAAACTTTTTGCAGTAATTTTGTTAAAATGGCGAATTGTTTTTGGCGTATAAAATGGAATTTCAAGTTAATTTACACATCGTTAACATCTGATTTGTAATACGGTTTGCTGCCATTCAGATAAGCATCTCGTAAGAGCCGAGAAAATATCTGACTTGCCTGATCTTTTGGGGTCTTACTGGCTGACGACCAACCTTACGTCGGAGTCTGTCGTAAACCACCTTGGTGTGTGTTTCGACTTTTGCGCGTAAGAGCCAGTTCCCCTCATTTGCAGCGGCTCTGGCAGTGTGCAGTCCGTTGGGGCTGTTAAAGCTCGGCAACGCATCAGTAACTCCTCTGGTGTTGCAGGTGTCCATGGGCGGCGATGACTACTTACCATCAGGTGGCTCGTCTACTGGTCTGCTCATTTGCCGACCTAATCAATAAAAAAGCGGTCCGTATGCTTATTAGTCACCTTTTAACAATAAAAAAAACAACAACAACTAAGAAGTATATTATAAATGAAGTCGTATTCCAGGTATCCTGCACTAAAAGCCTATAAATCTGGTCTGAAATGCAATCTACGAAAGGTAAAATGTTGACGTTCCACCGTTCAATTTTATTTCAAGTTGCTTCCAGCCTCTTTAGTAGATAATTTTTTTTTTCTTTATTTGGGTTTATGTCGCCGATATGATTTTGAGAATATCGTATGTTACTTTAAAAGCGGAAGGTGATTATAATAATCAGATTAATATTAGAAAGAAAGAAGAAAATAAAGAAAAATGGTTTATTTCGTCAACCGAGGACACACAGAGACAGTTGAAAAATAAACACAAAAAAGTATACTAAAATTACGTTTCACATTGGCAGCACTGTTATAACGTCACACAAGGCTATGAAGCTAATTGGATGAATGGCATGGGAAAGCATAGAGGACGAATAAATATTAATTTTTATACTAGATTTCAAACTTCATACAAGGCCAAAAAGGTTGCGTTTATTTATTTATACTAGTAGAAGGCAGATCATCATTAAAAACACTAACATTGGTTAGTAGCAAAATACAGAGGCAAGGACTAAGCAAGGTGTTTATATCAAATCAAATCAAATCGTTTATTTGTGATACATGGGTTACATAAAGGTGTTCATTATAATATAATTATATATTTAATTATGTTCATACCATGATCAGCCACCAGGGCACACAAATTATTAATTATTATATTGCAAAAATGATTGTAAAATTTTAATTCCATTGAAGATTAAATATGAATTTCATTATTACCGTATATATTAATTATAGATATGCACAACATTTAGGATAAAATTAGTATAAAAGCATAGTAGGTGTTATATTAGATATATATTAACTGTTGTTAATGTCAAATAATAATAACGTGATTATAATACGATTCACATTATACGAAATTAAGAAATTAACTATGGGTACGGTTGTCATTTTGAGATGTTGTCATTATCCAAATTTGAAGATTTCTAAGAAGTTGTCTTTAGGAAAAGTGGACATTTTGCGTCCGGTTGTGTGTAAATGACACAACATCATCATCAGCTTTCTTTTGTCCACTGCTGGACAAAAGAAAGCTGATGATGATGATAACGTACACCTCTTCTAGTTCCACCATAAACAAAACTGAGATTTAAATTTTATTAGATGGTTTTCCGTGCTGGACGCTTACGAGCAGATCTCTATCAGCAAGAAATGTTTCAACAATCCGTGATTCCGTTACGGATAAAAAATAATCTAAACTGCAGTAGTTTTAGCTATGTTTGATGTCATACGTTCAGTCATGAATAAATAAAAATTGTCGTGCCATACGCTAATCCAGGATCGAAATAAAAAACATAACCTTTTTCAGGAAGTTGCAGACGTAGAACTTCCTGGGAATTCACTAGTGAATAATAGTTTACCTGGCTGGGCAGCACACTTTTTTACCATGTGTTTGAATCTGCCATTGTATTGTTTTTATAGCCTAAACTTGAAAAATATAAAATATTAAAAATAACCTTTTAAAATATAAGAAGTAAATGCCTACTCATTTTGCACTTTTGCCGTAATACAAATTTATACAAATTTTGATGTGTGAATAATAAATATCAGTTTTAAGGTAGGTAAGACCTATTGGAGTATGTATATTTGAGTTGGTACCACCGCATTTTTTTTAATAGATAATGTTGCCCCACTCTAGGATTTTCTCCTGTATCGTGGGTGCGTTTACAAACACAAATTCTCACAAACACAAACAACCAGACCCGGAACAACAACCTGCAGATCATACAAATATTTGCTCCGTGTGGGAATCGAACCCACAACACGTTGCGCAGAAACGATCGCTCAGCCGCTACGCCAAACATGTCGTCAAACAAGCATTCCAAACATTCTTCCGATGTAAAGCAATAATGTCCCAACATTATTGTGTTCTTCTTTGTATCTGTTTGTCAGTAGAGTAGAGTACCTACCAACATCAGTACCTACACCTCTGCCTAACCATTCCGGGATAAAAGTACGTTGTTATGTTCTCTTTTGTAATTCTGGCGTTGCGCTAAATACTTATAACACAAAAATTCAACACTTCCGACATCGATTGTACTCATTTCCCTTTATTCGGCTCACGTTCGAAGAGTACAGTTAAGGTCAACTACTCCCTCAGGATTCGGTTCCTGACTAACGAACTCCACGCTTAGTGTAAAGCTTGTGCTACACTTGAAGAGTGAACGCGCAACAGTAGCCCAAGTCCTCATTTAGGAACGTGGTCTCAAAATACGTATTTTTTTTGTAATATTTACTAGACTACTGTTTTCTAGGATGACATACTATTACGTCTTAATGGACATCATCATATAATAAGGGGTCCACATGCATCTACCGGGCACAAATCAAATCTCTGGTTACTACGTGAAACGTGCCACAGTTGGACACCTACCTGCTATATTACCATATGTCAGAGGAGTCACAGACAAGATTGGCTATATCTTGAAGCGAGCTTCAATCAAAACATATTTCAAGCCGCTGAAGAAGATTAGTCAGTTCCTCCTGTCAAGTGCAACATACCTCTGCAAGATGCAGGTGTATACAAGCTAGATTGTGATTGCGGTCTCTCTTACAAAGCCCAAACTAAAAGAAGCATAGGGATCCGCGTAAAAGAACACATAGCTGATGTCAAACACCGCCGTTTCAAGAAGTCAGCAGTTTGTGAACATACTCTAGACAAGACCCAGCACTACATCAGATTTCATAAACCACAAGTCCTCGCAAAAGAAAACCGATTCCTTCCTAGGATGATCCGTGAGGCTATTGAAATTAAAAAACATCCAGATTTCAATAGAGAAGATGGCTGGGTCTTACCACCTGCTTGGAACCCCATTATAGATTCCATAAAATCAAAATCCAAGCCCAAAACTGCAAGACCGAAGGATACAGTGAGCTCGTTCTGCGTGAATCGGATCGCCAATAATTAACAAAAATGTAAGGTAGCTGTTAGTAATTGTAACATTAAGACGTCCAACAACTTAGTCTACCCGTGACCATGGATGCTGTAAAGGATCCGAAACGTCGGGAATCAAATAATATCAATACAACGCGATAAAATCCGTAAAAAGTAGTTTTATTTCAATGTCTAATATTCGCGTAAGTGTCAGAAACCAGTATTTCCAAGCATTTTCTTATTTATTTACATTTTAAACCTTCTCTGGACTTCCACAAATAATCCAAGACCAAAATTAGCCAAATCGGTCCAGCCGTTCTTGAGTTTTAGCGAGACTAACGAACAGCAATTAATTTTTATATATATAGATGGACGACCTGATGTGAAACATTACCTACCTAGTATTATGAAACAAAAATAAAAAGAAGTTAATATTACCATCGATTTCCCTTCATCTTTATCTATTTTCATTCTCCATCGTACAGGTTCTGGGAGCATTTTTAGGTCTCGTAAGTCTGGTCATAAAATATTCCTGAACTTTCCAGCCAAAAGTAGCCAAAGATAAAATATATACATATCTAATACATTGTCGTTAGACAAAACTCTCTAAAGGTTTCGAATGTGTGAATGTTTAAAAATAACACTTATAAAAACCTTTTGACATAAATGTCGTCTGAAACATGTATTAAACGCTATTTCTATATTTATGACACGAGTTGTCGTCTTTCCTTCAAATATATTCGCGAAGCTGTCGCTGAATATGTACCACAAGCTTAATATTGAGTAAGAACCGATCGCGTGATGTGCGTATATATTGCCGGTTAATTTGGGGTGCTTTGATGGGAGCAATAATTTTGGGGTGAGAGATGGGAGGGCCTACGGAGTGCAGCGATGTGAGATGTTGAAATTTATGCCTTTGTGGGATATTATGTTATTTCGTATAGTTATGTACAGTCAACAGCACATAAAGTTACCACAAATTGTCAAGTTTCCCCAATGGATAATAAACTCTATTATTGGAGTTTGACAGTTTTGTATACCATGACGTGCTGTTGACTGTACCTACTTTATGCAATTAATGCTAACACAACCTACTTATAACGCTTATTAAAAAAAGTTAATATGCACCGGAACGCATATTTTCGGCTGTACGGCTAAAAAATAATAATTTTAAAACGTTTATTAACATAGTTATCAAAATATAGATGTTTTATAAATCCTGAATATTGTACCTGCTGAACTTCTTATCATATTGTACTCGAACCATCATAATTATTATGTCGCAATTGCGCACTGGCCACTGCAGTGTAAGCTTTAAATATAACTAATCGCGATTTTACCTCCATCAACAACATAATTGAATACGTCGGTCCTATCAGTTAATCACAAAATCAACTCAAAACATTAAACCGCATAATCTTCATAACCCAACAGCAATTAATAACCATTAATAACAGGCTTATCGGTTCAAACCAGACTATTCGGTGTTCTATCGGTATTTGTATGCGTCGATACAAAACACTCGCAACCGCAGTCGCGTCGAACGCCTCGTAATCGGAATCGGTACTCAGTTCACTCGATTATCGATTTGCCGAATGAATGTCGCTTTAATTGATCTCGTTAAGTGCGCTTTAATTCCAATGATGGGGTTCTCGAATTAATCGATTATAAATGAGATACCGCCAATGAGTGGACACATTTTATTTTATGATGTATTTTTATTTTGGAATACTCATTTTCATATATATTTAATAGTGAGCAGGCACCAGGCTAGATGGCAAACAGGCAAATGTCAAACTGCGTGTTTAGAAATTATCGGAGAGATAAGGCCATAAACCTGATGATGATTGACTGAAAGCGTCCAATGTAGGTACTGAACCGAAAGACACAGATTCGATGTTAGGGGATTAGGAAGTTCTCTGTATTTTAATTATGACGAATATAAAGTACTTATATTATTAAAACACCTGTCTAACATATAGTAAACATTTAAATCCCTATAAATAAACCCAGCATAAAAATATTACTCTATTTCAAAAGAATACCATTTTTAAAAGGTCACAATGGAAGCAAAAAGGTGCTAAAAGCAAGTTATCGCACTCCTATAGTGTGCGAACTTTTCGGCGTATCAATACATTCGATCCGACAGGGTTGCCAGATCTTAAATTATTATTTCCCGAATTATATAGCTTTAAAATTAATATAATATTAAAATCTGTCTAGTATGTTTTTCTTATGAAAAAAAATATTTTCTATTTAATTTTAGTATTAAGTATCTTTTTTGCTGTGTAAAGCATTGTCATGTTGTTTTTTATTTTGTTCAGATAAGCCTTTTATCAAAAATCTAACAGTGAGTGCCTGCTAATATTACGATAGTTAAAAAAATATAACTTCATCGATATCAACGTTCGATAACAAACTCAGTTCCAAAAGTAAAAATTCCTACAAATCGACGTCAAAAGTCCTGGGTCCGTATTATGACGTGTTAACGCCATAATTTTTACGTAGTGAGAAAGAGACGCCGCTCTACATATAAAATAGCCTCATCTCTTTCTTACAACCTAAAAATGATGGCATTAACACGTCATAATACGGCCCCTGAAATTAAAACACAAACGCCATAATATCAACACCGACGCTACGCAATATCTCGGAACACTTTACGTGACACGAATCCAGATGTGAACCGTAAATAGTTTATGAAACCGATATATATAGTAAATTGGTTTCGTTTGCCAGCGAGCTAAGATCAAAAAGTACGTATATTCGTCAAGTATTTACTTATTCGTGGGCGGTGAAAGACATGGGAATTAGACTTGAATTGGAAAGGAAAGGTTCCTATTATAATTCGTATAAAAACTTGTGAAATACTAAGTTTTACATGACAAAATCTTTCAGACAGAAAAAGATCAAACATTTTGATTTTCAAACTAGCTGACCCGGCAGACTTCGTACTTTCATATTTATTCACCATTTAAACCTTCTCTGGACCTCCACAAATAATTCAATACCAAAATTAGCCAAATCGGTCCAGCCATTCTCGAGTTTTACCGAGACTAACGAACAGCAATTTTTTATATATATAGAAGATAATAAGGATGTCATTTTAATATTTTCCTTTATTTTTCTAATTTCTGTACGTAATAATCATAATCTTTCTTATTTTTCGCTTATTTTGATTAACCCTGTGGTTATAGTTTACAATTGCAAATTATCTAAAATGCGCTAAAACCTCATGCCTGCAGACTATAGTTTCCTCATAAAACATATCACTTTATTAGAAGGTCCAAAAATGGTTGAATAATAGACTACAGCACATATTTACTGCCAAGTACCTATCTAAAAGGTCAGCTGCAAAAATCCACACTATTCGTCACGAAATCGGATGTTTTATTACGAATAATCTTTTTACGCTCATCCGACCCGAAAATGATAAATATGGGTTGATCCATTTTATATACGATGCTTTAGCCAATCGTAACTATTTACATTTATTTAAAGGGTTCGTGGCTAGGTAACTACTACGTTGAATAATCGATCTGCTAGGTTAAGCTACGCTTGCCTCGTTCAGCCTATGGATGGGTGACCATTCTTAATATATACACAATCGAAGCCTTGGACAGAACTTACAGCCATTGGTCCCGGGTATCATACAAACACCTGAGACAATCTGAGACAACTGGGTTGCGAGGTTGAAAGTCTGACGGTAGTCGCTTCGTGTAAAGAACAGATATTTAGGTGAATTTGATTTGGAAGGCGAACCCAACATAGTTGAGAAGAGGCTAGGAGGATGATCTATTTACATCTATTTGTGATGTTCGAACCTTTATACGAGTAGATGGGTAAATAAGTTTGAAACACTATCGGAGTGTTTCCTGCCAAACGCTTGTGGTTTGTTTGTTTGGCGAGTTCGATTGAAGTTTCACCAAAGCGGCAATCAGGCTAACTTTAATTTCCGCGGCAATTTGGGAATGAAGGAAAAAGAAAGCAGAATCAAGCAACAAAACCGTCCAGCATTTCCATAGAAAGTAAATCAAAGTATGGCGCTCTACCACTGCTGGAGTCAAGGAGGAATGACAACTCGCTCCTCTAACCCCAAGAAAAAGTGGTGAGGCGGAACATCCGTGTGGTTTTAGTCGGTAGGACATCCACTCTGGGTGGACTCCGATACGTCCCGTCGCCATCCCCAGACGGCGATGATTATTTCCACACGTAAAATGCGTAAGTGGCCAAAACACAGACGCCCTGAATACCCAGAGTAGCGGGTATGTTAATTATCTAAAACATTCACTGGCGGGAATAGGAATATAATATATTGGTTTAAACAAGGATCCAACATACACCTCAAATGTTAGACTCGTACAAACTGAAACTTCGAGAAAGAGCTTCAATAAAAGCATTCGATAAAGGATATAATATTTTGACGGATTTATCCAACAAAAATATTCGTGTCAATTTTTGGATTTGGATATCGTTAATCTAGGTTCCCACGATACAATTTCGTCTACTACTACTTAACTGGAAATAAAAGACTAAAAAACCGTTCCAAACTTGGTAAAGTTATCAAAAATTGCATTTGCTTGCATTTATGCAGTATTGCAGTAAAGTATTATGCAGTACCTATTGCAGTTAACAATTATATTGCAGTGAAGTATTTTGGACGAAATGGTAGAGTAGGAACCTAGATTAACGGCATCGGGATCCGAATAATAACAGAATTTGATTAAATTGTGTTTAAATTACGATTTATTTCGGTATTACGTTTGTAAAAGAAATTCGGTCGACTCTTAAAAGTAAATGCTTTAAACGCGTAGTCGCATTAATAGTCGTATTGTATTTCTAAGGCATTTAGTCATTGACCTAACTCTCCAGGAATTCAGTATGATGGTATGTCCTATATTTCAGTTTTGTCGAGTGAAATTTAAATTGGGTAAGCGAGCCGAAACGCGAGCGATCTTACAGATAAAGATAAAGACGTAGGAGTATGCATAATATTCTTAAACACACCACGTTCTGCAAAATATTACTTATCAAACCAGCCATGAGTAAAAGCGATCCGACAACATACGATACGATAACACAATTTATTTGCTTTTACATAACATTCTACTACTATCGCGCCTGTATTCACTAAAGGGTTAGGCAGAGATGTAGGTACTAATGTAAGTAACGTACAGTTCTTCGGTATGGTTAGTCCTCATGTAATAGGGCGCAAGCGTATTGCCACAAATCCAAACTCCGAGCGGCTACTGAGAATTTCAAAGAAAAACCCATTAACTCTTTGCTCAACCTGGGAATCAAACCTTGGACCTCTAGCTTAGCAGTCGCGCTTAGGACCAGAAACAGACTATTAAGGCAGTTTTCTTTTAATTCCCTCATACATCTTAACTAAAAAAGTATAAATCTAAAACACTGTTATGCGAATGGGCGGAACAAGTTTATAGAATGAATTCGGAAAGGTAGGCTAAGATTGGCAGTAGGTGTTTTTTTAATACCTACACAGAAAATCCTTATAGATCCTTTTTAATTCACGGATGAGTTTTTTAAACTTAAGAGTCCGACGGACCGAATTTCTCTTACAAACATAATACCGAAATAAATCGTAATTCAAACTCAATATAAACAAATTCTGTTATTATTCGGATTCCGATACCGTTAATCTAGGTTCCTACTTTACCATTTCGTCCAAAATACTTCACTGGAAATAAATGTAAGCGAATGCAATTTTTGATAACTTTACCAAGTTTGGAACGATTTTTCGGTCTTTTATTTCCAGTGAAGTAGTAGTAAACGAAATAGTATTGGAGAAACCTAGATTAACGGTATCCTAATCCGAATAATAACATAATTTAATCAAATATTGTCTGGATTACAATTTATTTCGGTGTTACGTTGTTGTGGGCAATTCAAGCTCCGCCGGACTCTTAAATTATAAAATTTTAATAGAATTCAGGTTTTCCTTATAATTAATAACTAATCGAATAATAATTAACTAATCACGCTATCTAGTGTATTCGTATGCTACATTATTAACGAATAGGCCTCGTGCAAAGTTTAACCATGTTAGTAGGTACAATTCATGCAAATAAATAAATTTTGTTTCATTGTTTGCCTTTTGGGAAGGCGGCAGGATATGTAGTCTCGTACAGATAAAAATGCTGTAGACATCCCATGCCTTACGGAAATAGGACTCAATATGACATTTCTTACAATTCCGACAGACGCAGTCGATGCCTGAGGAGACTTCCAGGCTGATGAAACTGGCTAGACGATTTGGATGCTTTTATGCATGGCTGGCCGGAGAAAGACACACATAAAAAGTGTGGAGATGAATTGTGTCTGACAATGGCACAAGGCTTAAATTCGCTTCAAAACTAAAACCATCTAGTACCTAATATAATGGTCAGTGATGCTAGAACAGTCCATTTGTTCAGGACTAGCTTCATCTGATTTGACTGTAAATCCACACCATAGTGGAGAAATTGATAGCTAACCTTATCTAGCTTACTTATCCTTATAAGTACAGTATTTTTCCTTAAAATATATGTGTCAGTGATGCGCTGGCACTTATTCTGCTATATTGAAGTACTTAATAAAAATCTGAATGACGCTCCGAAGCGGATTATACCAAGAGTTATTAAGGTACGTGAAATATACTCTGGACATTATCTATCATTATATGGTACATTTTGAGAGTATAGCATCGCGCCTCTATTCCGTGACCGGTTAGGCAGAGTAATTTCTACCCAGTTCGTCGGTATGTTTTAGGCCCGATGTAACAGGTACCTAGGTACAGGTAACAGGCCTGGTAGACTCACCCGTCTACCTGAATCCGAACTCCGAGCTGAGCAAACCGAGCTTGCATCCATTAGAAATATAAGGCAGTCAAGAACAAAACAGTATCATCTCCGCAGTTAAAATGGTATCAACCTATTTAACAGTGAACAAAACTTTTAAATTACACAAAGTGGTAACCATAAATTATGATAAACGCTGTACAAAACGATCATTAATCTGTATTATCGCGGTTGAACACAATTAAACGTAGGGCGACAATCTAGCGCTTGTTTCATCGGATTTTTCCGCGTTCATTAGTTTTTTATGTCACTAAACCGAGTGATTTATTGTGGTCACATGATTGATTAATATTGTCGTAATGGATTTTGTGAATTAATTTTTGAAAATAGGTTTCTATTGTTTTACTTTTGTGGCTTTGATTACAGATTTGTGGTTTTGGTACAGCAATTTTGTAATGTGAAGCACAATATGATTTACATTCAGTAAAAAATTGTTAAGGATTTTCTAGGACTTTCAAATACTAATGTTACTGGAGAAATTGCTTAATGTCAGTATTTTAGCCCCCTAGAAAAACATAATTCCTACTAACAAATACAGAGGTTTAGATTTATTAATAGATCAGAAATCTAAACTTTGAGCCGTTACTGGAAATATAGATAGCTATACCTAATTGTCACTGCTCGACACAGGATTTTACGCATAGGGTTGCCAGAATTCCGGCTAAGTCCAATTTTTATACTAGTCCGGCCTGTCCGGATTTTCTTAGGCTTTTTGTTAAGGCGCTGTGACTAGTCAAAATGGGCATCTTAAAACAGTTTTTTAGCAAAAAGTATACATTTTAACACAGCAATAAAAATATATGTTAATCTTGAACATATTTACGAGGGAACCTTTGTTTTCAAAACACGTTTTCGTTATATTTTCTCGATAAAAAAAAATCATAAAATAACCATTAAAATTAAATTTCTAGCAGTTGTAACTGTATTATTTATTAACAAATCTTGATCAAATTTATAACAGTGACGTAATATATAAAAATAAAGGGAACTGTTGTTTTTATTTTTTGATTGAAATACTATATTTTTAATAATTAATAAATATCATGATAAATAACTCGCACGAGTCGAACGAAACATCGCGGCATCATGGCGTCTTTTTTCTTCTCTTTCATTTCTACGGTAAGCGACAGTGAGCGCTGAGGCGCGCTGCCTGATGGACCTATGTCACTTTGTTCCGCCCGCCGCTCAGAAATAATTTTATATCTGGTCGTTTTGAAAACTATTTATTTTATTACAATAATAATAATAATAATAATAATCTGGCAACACTAGCCACGTCAACATCAAATTTTAACATCAACCTTTTATAAAAACCAAACATAAATATTTACAAGCCTATTACCAAATAAACACAATACCGTTATAAACAATAGTAAAATCAGTGAATTCAATAAATTATTTCGACTCCAAACTGGCCAAATTTTGAACAATGCATTAAACCAATAGAATAAAAATGACAACTTCAAAACAGATGTCATATGCATTAAATAATTTTATTTTGTATGAGAAGATTTGAATGTTGACAAGAGCACGAGCCCGATATATTGAACACCACACACGCCTAACAACTCCGGACTCGTCGCCAAGCTCCGCCTTGCAGCAGCCGCAACATGGAAGAACATCACCGAATGCTGCTGCAACAGCGTCGAGCTCCAGCGACGAGTACTACTCTCCGCCGACGTCGCCACCACCTGTACGCCGGCGGGGAGGTCGCCGGCCACCGGACCGCTTGGGACCACGAGGCCCACTGGCCTCTGGAGGGATCCCCGCTTCCGGTGGAAGTGTGCAGCGCATGAGATGGACACGATCGTTGAATGAAAATGTCATGCGCGCATACTATGGGGCTACAGAGGGGGGAACTAACCTGACTGCGTACCGTGGTCGGATGCTCTCTCTGTTTCAGGCGCTTGAACCAACCATTGACGTATCGACCCAGCGATTGTCGGATCAAGTACGGGTTATCCAACGTAACCATATGTTGGATGATTCCGTGCTTGATCAGTTACGCTCGGAAGTGCAAAGTAGCCGTGCCATTGCTCACCCATCGCAATCTGTGGCACCATCAGCGACGCTGCCACAAACAAATCTTGCAGAAGTAGGGAGTGATGACAGGGTTACAAATGTAAGTACCCAGTACAATGAGAAGCTGAGGAGCGCTTTGGAGGGTGCGTTTCGGGAATATCGCTCTTCACCACCTGAACTTAGACCGCGTTTACCTCGTTTGCCCATGAATAACAAGAATTTAGCGCTTGTGTGTGCTCTGGATTCACTGTTGTCAGATTATTTTGACAGCAGTGAAGATCTTGCCGATACCCATTCGATCCTGTACTGTGCGGCTGTTGCTGCGTGTCGTGTAGCTCATGTGAAGTTTCCAGAATCTGATAGAGCTACACGACCGAAGCCTATGATACCGGCTTGGCAGTCCAGGATTGAGCAGCGTATCGGCGAGGCCAGAGCGCTCATTGGCAAGCTAATCTGCTTTAGGGAGGGTAATACCCGCCCAAGAGTGATGCGCTTTGTGAGGCGGGCATTCTCGGGGACTAATATTGATCCCCGAGATTATGCATCCTGTGTCACCGAGCGCATAGACTTCCTGAAGCAGAAGGTTTATGCATGGGCAAACCGTATTCGCAGGTATAAACGTCGCGCGGAGCGGTATTCCCTAAATCGCACGTTCCAAGGTGACCAAAGGTGGGTGTACAGAACTTGGGATCGTCCCGATAACGGTGTGAGTGACGTGTGCAGGCCGAATGATGACGCCATGAATTCGTTCTGGCGCAACATTTGGTCGGTACCCGTTAATCATACCGAAGATGATTGGATATGTGACGTTGAGCGGGCGTGTGAGTCTCTACCAGCCATGGATGAAATTAATATTAGCCCCCAAGACGTGGCCTGTGCAGTCCATTCTGTGCCGAACTGGAAAGCCCCGGGGCCGGATGGACTGCACAATTTTTGGATAAAATGGCTACGTAGCTCTCACGCTCGCTTGGCGTCTCAATTCCAGTCATCATTAGAAAGTGGGACGCTACCCCAGTTTTTAACCACTGGAATCACCCATCTGCTCCATAAATCTGGTGATACTGCGGACCCTAAAAATTATAGGCCCATAACTTGTTTGCCGACGGTTTATAAACTTCTTACATCCATTTTGAGAGCAAAAATTTGTTATCATATTGATGAAAGTTCAATTATGTCTGCGTCTCAGAATGGATGTAGGAACGGGTCTCGCGGTACTAAGGAGTTGCTTCTCATAGATATGACCATCAGCCAACAGGTTCGCCGACTCCGAAAGAATCTGTCGACATGCTGGATAGATTACAAGAAGGCCTATGACTCTGTGCCACATACATGGCTCATGAGGGTGCTAGAGCTATATAAGGTAGATGTTTCTCTACGCACCTTCCTGCGGTCGTGTATGGGGCAGTGGAGGACAGTGCTTCATTATCCAGGATGTCGACAAATTCAAAGAATCAGTGAACCAATTAGGATTGAGCGTGGTATATTCCAGGGTGACAGCTTGAGTCCTTTGTGGTTCTGCTTAGCCTTGAATCCTCTCAGTACATTACTAGAGGAATCAAGGCTAGGATACCGATTGAGGCGGGGAGGTCAAGTGATATCCCATCTACTTTACATGGATGACCTAAAGCTCTTTGCTTCATCTGATTTACATCTGATGGAGTTACTAAAAATAACGGAAAACTTTAGTAACTCCATCAGAATGGAATTCGGTGTGGAGAAATGTGCAGTCATGCATGTAAAACGAGGTGGGATTGTGGAATCTGTGGGAATTCAACTCTCAGATTCCACTCAACTTAGATCTCTTGCCGCAACGGAGACTTACAAATACTTGGGTATGGCGGAGGCTCTAGGCATCAACGTGGCTGACATGAAACAATCGTTGCAAGTGCGCTTCTTTGGGCGCCTGACCAAAGTTTTAAAAAGTCTTCTGTCAGGCGGAAACAAGGTGCGTGCTTTCAATGGTTGGGTCATGCCAGTCTTGATGTACTCCTTCGGCGTACTCAAGTGGACTCAGACTGAACTTGAAACCCTGGATAGGAAGGTCCGTACACTGCTGACGGCATATCGAATGCATCATCCACGCTCCTCGGTAATGAGACTATACATCCCGCGGAAATGTGGGGGTCGAGGATTTTTAAATGCCAAAAACCTTCACAACCGCGAGGTGTGTAGTCTCAGAGAACATTTCTTAAAAACTGAAATGGGGATGCACCGAGATGTGGTTGCAGTGGACAATGGACTTACCCCTCTCTCCATGGCTAAAGAGAACTGGCGCAAACCTGTAGTACTTAGTACGAACGATCGTAGGAATGTGTGGCAAGGCAAAGAGCTACACGGACGCTATTACAGGGCTCTTCATGAACCTGGTGTAGACACCTTAGCGTCCGTTTCCTGGTTACGCTTCGGAGATCTGTTTGGAGAAACTGAAGGGTTTGTTTGTGCAATTATGGACGAAGTTATGATGACGAACAACTACCGGAAATTTATCGTGAAGGATGGTACGGTTGACATATGTCGGGCATGCCACCGGCCGGGAGAGTCTATCCGACATATTATCTCTGGGTGTTCGCGTCTAGCTAACGGCGAATACTTGCACAGACATAACCTGGTAGCCAGGATTATCCATCAGCAACTTGCCTTGAAATACAATCTTGTGGAATCGGAGGTACCGTACTACAAGTATGTGCCCGACCCAGTTCTTGAAAATGGTCATGCTACATTGTATTGGGACCGGTCTATCATCACTGACAGGACTATTATTGCCAATAAGCCTGATATTGTGGTGATAGATCGATTAGAGCGTCGTGCAATGATTGTTGACATCACCGTCCCGCATGACGAGAACCTCTTCAAAGCCGAAAAAGAAAAAGAAATAAAGTATCTTGATTTGGCACACGAGGTTGTCGACATGTGGGGGGTGGATGCGGCGATCATAGTACCAATCGTTGTGTCTGCCAATGGTTTAATAGCTAAGAGCCTCGACCGACACCTTAAGAGGCTCTCATTAGGTGGTTGGATCAAGGGTTTGATACAGAAAGTAGTACTTCTGGACACGGCCCGCATTGTTAGGAGGTTTCTCTCTCTGGGACCCTGACCATCGGTGGCTTGGACCCTGCTCCCGATGCCGATGGGCTACTATTTTTTATATTTTTAAATGTTTTTCTTATTTTTATAAAAATATTTAAAAATATATACAAATAAGTTAAAATAATAAATAAATGGAATAATAATATATATATATCTGATAGAGCTACACGACCGAAGCCTATGATACCGGCTTGGCAGTCCAGGATTGAGCAGCGTATCGGCGAGGCCAGAGCGCTCATTGGCAAGCTAATCTGCTTTAGGGAGGGCAATACCCGCCCAAGAGTGATGCGCTTTGTGAGGCGGGCATTCTCGGGGACTAATATTGATCCCCGAGATTATGCATCCTGTGTCACCGAGCGCATAGACTTCCTGAAGCAGAAGGTTTATGCATGGGCAAACCGTATTCGCAGGTATAAACGTCGCGCGGAGCGGTATTCCCTAAATCGCGCGTTCCAAGGTGACCAAAGATGGGTGTACAGAACATGGGATCGTCCCGATAACGGTGTGAGTGACGTGTGCAGGCCGAATGATGACGCCATGAGTTTGTTCTGGCGCAACATTTGGTCGGTACCCGTTAATCATACCGAAGATGATTGGATATGTGACGTTGAGCGGGCGTGTGAGTCTCTACCAGCCATGGAAGAAATTAATATTAGCCCTCAAGACGTGGCCTGTGCAGTCCATTCTGTGCCGAACTGGAAAGCCCCGGGGCCGGATGGACTGCACAATTTTTGGATAAAATGGCTACGTAGCTCTCACGCTCGCTTGGCGTCTCAATTCCAGTCATCATTAGAAAGTGGGACGCTACCCCAGTTTTTAACCACTGGAATCACCCATCTGCTCCATAAATCTGGTGATACTGCGGACCCTAAAAATTATAGGCCCATAACTTGTTTGCCGACGGTTTATAAACTTCTTACATCCATTTTGAGAGCAAAAATTTGTTATCATATTGATGAAAGTTCAATTATGTCTGCGTCTCAGAATGGATGTAGGAACGGGTCTCGCGGTACTAAGGAGTTGCTTCTCATAGATATGACCATCAGCCAACAGGTTCGCCGACTCCGAAAGAATCTGTCGACATGCTGGATAGATTACAAGAAGGCCTATGACTCTGTGCCACATACATGGCTCATGAGGGTGCTAGAGCTATATAAGGTAGATGTTTCTCTACGCACCTTCCTGCGGTCGTGTATGGGGCAGTGGAGAACAGTGCTTCATTATCCAGGATGTCGACAAATTCAAAGAATCAGTGAACCAATTAGGATTGAGCGTGGTATATTCCAGGGTGACAGCTTGAGTCCTTTGTGGTTCTGCTTAGCCTTGAATCCTCTCAGTACATTACTAGAGGAATCAAGGCTAGGATACCGATTGAGGCGGGGAGGTCAAGTGATATCCCATCTACTTTACATGGATGACCTAAAGCTCTTTGCTTCATCTGATTTGCATCTGATGGAGTTACTAAAAATAACGGAAAACTTTAGTAACTCCATCAGAATGGAATTCGGTGTGGAGAAATGTGCAGTCATGCATGTAAAACGAGGTGGGATTGTGGAATCTGTGGGAATTCAACTCTCGGATTCCACTCAACTTAGATCTCTTGCCTCAACGGAGACTTACAAATACTTGGGTATGGCGGAGGCTCTAGGCATCAACGTGGCTGACATGAAACAATCGTTGCAAGTGCGCTTCTTTGGGCGCCTGACCAAAGTTTTAAAAAGTCTTCTGTCAGGCGGAAACAAGGTGCGTGCTTTCAATGGTTGGGTCATGCCAGTCTTGATGTACTCCTTCGGCGTACTCAAGTGGACTCAGACTGAACTTGAAACCCTGGATAGGAAGGTCCGTACACTGCTTACGGCATATCGAATGCATCATCCACGCTCCTCGGTAATGAGACTATACATCCCGCGGAAATGTGGGGGTCGAGGATTTTTAAATGCCAAAAACCTTCACAACCGCGAGGTGTGTAGTCTCAGAGAGCATTTCTTAAAAACTGAAATGGGGATGCACCGAGATGTGGTTGCAGTGGACAATGGACTTACCCCTCTCTCCATGGCTAAAGAGAACTGGCGCAAACCTGTAGTACTTAGTACGAACGATCGTAGGAATGTGTGGCAAGGCAAAGAGCTACACGGACGCTATTACAGGGCTCTTCATGAACCTGGTGTAGACACCTTAGCGTCCGTTTCCTGGTTACGCTTCGGAGATCTGTTTGGAGAAACTGAAGGGTTTGTTTGTGCAATTATAGACGAAGTTATGATGACGAACAACTACCGGAAATTTATCGTGAAGGATGGTACGGTTGACATATGTCGGGCATGCCACCGGCCGGGAGAGTCTATCCGACATATTATCTCTGGGTGTTCGCGTCTAGCTAACGGCGAATACTTGCACAGACATAACCTGGTAGCCAGGATTATCCATCAGCAACTTGCCTTGAAATACAATCTTGTGGAATCGGAGGTACCGTACTACAAGTATGTGCCCGACCCAGTTCTTGAAAATGGTCATGCTACATTGTATTGGGACCGGTCTATCATCACTGACAGGACTATTATTGCCAATAAGCCTGATATTGTGGTGATAGATCGATTAGAGCGTCGTGCAATGATTGTTGACATCACCGTCCCGCATGACGAGAACCTCTTCAAAGCCGAAAAAGAAAAAGAAATAAAGTATCTTGATTTGGCACACGAGGTTGTCGACATGTGGGGGGTCGATGCGGCGATCATAGTACCAATCGTTGTGTCTGCTAATGGTTTAATAGCTAAGAGCCTCGACCGACACCTTAAGAGGCTCTCATTAGGTGGTTGGATCAAGGGTTTGATACAGAAAGCAGTACTTCTGGACACGGCCCGCATTGTTAGGAGGTTTCTCTCTCTGGGACCCTGACCATCGGCAGCTTGGACCCTGCTCCCGATGCCGATGGGCTACTATTTTTTATATTTTTAAATGTTTTTCTTATTTTTATAAAAATATTTAAAAATATATACAAATAAGTTAAAATAATAAATAAATGGAATAATAATATTCATTTTTATTCGATGAAACAAAAACTCATGATAGAAATTGTAAAGTAAGTACATACAAATAGATTATCTATAGATTCGTAAATTCGATGTGTGAATCTATAACTCGATTGGTCTAGCGGTATCGTGTATTGAACAGATATGCACTGGTCTAGGGTTCAAACCCCGCAATAATTTTTCACTTTTTGTTGATTTTCTTATTTGTAGCATATAATTGCTTTTTTTATTATTATTATTATTTACTTTTGGTATCTTCTTGTTTGAAATAAATTTTCAATAATTATTATTTAACTTTCTATTAATTCTCTTTTTTTATAAGCTTTTACTGTTTTTTTTTAATTTTCCTGAATCGTTTTGTTTGCATTCTATAGTAAAAAGAATCGTCTGGCGATCTATCCGTCAGTAGATGAACCATCGGAGAAAACTTTTCACGAGTATGCTTATATATGGTGTTACAAAATATTGTAGGTAGTAACCAGTAATGCGAAAGGAGATCATTGTGAGTTGAATGAGGAATATCAACAATGTGCATCAGAATGTACATTGTTGATATTACTCAATTTCTAAATGGCAATTATATTATGACAAATGAAAATTTGTCACTGTCATATTTATATTAGAAAATTTGTCATTTTTACAATTTACCATTTTGATACTCGTATGCCAATTAAATTAATTAAATTTATATTACGGCCATTTTGAGAACTCGTCATATTGCACCGAAACCCAGTGCTAAGTGATACATACATACCTACTAAAGTTTATAATATTCAAATTATTTGCAGTCTTACAAAAGAGTGTAGAAATACGAAAAGGGGTCATTACAGTCATCACTCATCATTATGAACAACTTTTACTGTGGTGCCAATCAACAAACTATGGTCATTTAGTCTTTTTTCTTTAAAAAAAAGAGGTCATTTAGTCGCGGGTGAATGAGCTTTTTCGGCAGATTATTTTTCGCGATTTTAGGGTTGGAGTTATAGTGAAAGTTGTTCATAATGACATTATTATGAACAACTTCGACGACGAAATGACAATAGTTTAGACCATAGCACAATGACGAATTTGTAAAGTGGCCACAATATAAATCGATAAAGTAGCAAATTTTCTAAATGCTAAATGCATAATAGGGGCATTGTGGATATTCATCATTTTCTCAAAAAATCACATGATTTATTTTTATTTATTATTTATTTATTTAACTAGAACGGTCATAGACCAATTACACTAATTAAATAGAATTGTAATTACTTGATTAACTAAACAAATTTCAGAACTACTACATTATGAGCTTCATTTGGCTTTTCATTCATAGAACGATGGGTGTAATATACTAAATAATTCCAATAATCTAAAACATATCACAGATTCGCACCAAATTGAAATCGATCATAGATCCCTCTCGCACAACTTCAAGGATACCGTCAATAGCCTCACCCATCCATCCTCAAACAAATCAATATCTGGGCACGAGTTCAGGAGATCGTTGAGTGCAGAGAGTGTGCGCGGTATTGGGGACTTTGCTCGGGTTAGAGTACGGCAAGTTGGCACTGCAAGCAGTTTATGTTTCCTGCCTCTTAGATAGTTATTAGGGGTAAAGAGTTGACACAGTTCATTAAACAAATCAGGTGAATCAATTTTTCCACGTAGGATTTTGCACACCGTGACAATTTGGTCACGGTTCCTTCTGGTTTCTAGGGAATTGTAATCGAGACAACCCAGGAGAAACTTGGTGGGGTAAAGATATGGGTAGTATCCATAGACCCTCTTGTAAAGATATCTAAGGTATGCCTTCTGTACTTTTTCGAGTATTAAAATATATTTTTTCTCATGGGGACTCCAGATAGACCCACTGGTTTCCAACTTACTACGTACCAGCGCATTATAAATGATTCGAATGACACTGGTATTTTGGAAGTCACGTGCGTTTCTGAGGACATAACCTAGTCTAATATAGGACTCCTTGGCAACCGCGACCATGTGATCATGGAATGTTAACCCCCGGTCGAATGTAACACCCAAGTCCTTCATGGTCGACGATTTAGGTATAGTTTCGTTATTTAACTTATAATCGAAAACAACTGGGTGCCGCGCTCGGCTAAAGGTTTAGCATTACACTTAGTGGGGTTGAATTCAAGTTTGTTATCAACGATCCATTTATACACCGCCTCGATGTCGCGCTGGAGTGCCAAGCAGTCCTCCTCGTTTTTAATTGCTGCGTACAGCTTTTGGGTCATCTGCATATAGTAAGCATCGTGCGTGGCTGACTACTGTAGGAATGTCATTGATTATAATAATGAATAGTAGAGGCCCAAGAATGGAATCCTGACTTACCCCGGAACGCGTGTGATAGGGTCTAGATTTAAAGATACCCAATTTGACAAATTGCTGACGGTCTCGTAGATAGTCCGTGATCAGATTGAGAAGTCCAGGGGCAAAACCTATAGCACAGAGTTTCGCCAGCAAAATGTCATTATTGACCCTATCAAACGCCTTCCGGAAATCGAAGTAGAGGACGTCAACTTGGAGCCTGTGATCTAGCTGGGTGGAAATGAAGTCAACAAGAGTTATGAGGTTAGTGTTCACAGATCTCTTGGACCTAAAGCCGTGCTGCTCGTTACACAAGTAGGCGCTAATTTGATCGTTGATATGCTTATGCAAAATGCTCTCGAAGACCTTCGCAGGAGATGAGAGAATCGCGATGGGTCAGTATTCTTCGATATCAGTTTTTTTCGAGGATTTAGGTATAGGCGTGACTCTTGAAATTTTCCATTGTGAGGGGTAATTGCCAGTGCTTATAGCTAGATTAAGAATATGACAGAGAGGTTCCGAAATATACTCTTTTGACATTTTGAGGAAACCAGGGGGGATGTAGTCTGGACCTATAGAGCTATTTGCTTTTAACTTTTTTTTATATAAACAATCATGTAAGTATGTCAAAATTTAAAAACTTATTTGCTTCAATTTTACATTCTGAACACGAAAACCCTGGGAAAATCACTTTCAACCTTTGTAACTCCAGGAGCCAAACCAAAATCAAATTATGTGTAGCAAGTATCGACAGATGGGCGAAGGTCGTCAATCAATCATGGGAGCTGACGATTCCGAAGAGTTATCCTCCAAAGAGATCCCGTGACAACCACCTATCTGTCTGTCCACGCAGTCATATATCCATTGTATTTATACACATCGCGTAATTACTGTGTATTTAGAATTACTTTGTTGTTTTTTGTTTATAACAAAACAAAAAATGAAGAAATTTTTATTTCAGAGAAATCAATGACGATGTGCTATTCGTTGAACCGTCGACAGAATTTCAAGACAATAATACATACTCACCAGTTCATAGTCGAGGAGTCGTTGACATAATGCATTTTATCAGCAGTTGCAAACTATATGTAGCCATAGTTCTTTATTCGATTGTAACTTCTCACAGCTGTCACTCATAGCAGAATAAAGGATTGGCTTGATCTCCGGATTCAATTTTAGATGCAATATGTGCAAAGACGATTTTATTGTGACAAGCAAAGATTTAGCAAGTACACATAATGTCAACGCTAACGTGGCTGCTGTTACAGGAATTACTTCTGCTGGTATTGGTTATTTGCAATTCGAAGAAATTACAGCATGTATGGACGTACCCAAATTCATCATCAGCAAAAAATCCATGAAAACAGCAGCTATGCGTTCTTAAAACCTGCTACTGCTGCCACAGGATTCGTCAGATATTGATTCCCATTTTTCATAAATGATGTCTTGATCAAATCAAATCAAATCGTTTATCTGGGATCTTGAGCATATGTGGTTTTCGTAAATATGGGTATGTCGATACATGCTGTAATTTCTTAAAATTGCGAATAACCAATACCGGCAGAAGTAATTCCTGTAACGGTGGCCACGTTAGCGTCGTCATTGTGTGTACTTGCTAAATCTTCGCTTGTCACAATAAATATTATCGTCATAATTGTTGTCTTTGCACATACCTATTTTATTTTATATTAATTTGTAAATTATAAACTTTAGTAGGTATGTATGTATAACATACCACTGTGCTTAGGCACAAAATGACGAATTCTCAAAATGATCACAATATAAATTGAATAAATTGAAATTTGCATTCGAATCTCAAAATGGTCAATTCAAAAAAAATACAAATTACTATACAGTAATTTTGAGTAATTCCTCATTCAACTCGCAATGATCTCGTTTCTTTACTAGTTACTAGTTCATCGTATGGTTTAGACGCAGAATGCCAAATTCTCAAAAAGGCATAGTTTTTTTGGCATGTATGGTTTTGCGAAAAGGTTAGACGTAGGTTAGACGAGAAAAAATATTTTTTAGCGATTTTAGGGCAGGCGCCATAGTAAAGATGTTCATAGTGGTGAGTACAATGACCTCCTTTGGTATAACTACAGTCTTTTGTAACATCCTGTATCTGTATTATTTTTCTTCAGAATAAACCATCAAGTTTGGTGACTGTTTTTTATACTACTCTGAAGAAAAATATATACGGGAATAAAAATGTCTGTTTATATTAATTTTTCGCAATTTTGACAATGGCCGTTTTGAGAATAGGCCATTTCTAGAATTGACCATTCTACGCCCAAGTCATTTTATTTATGAATTATTTATTATTCGTCTGATGAATCTGTTAAGTTTCTCTATATTCTTTTTTTTTAAATAACAATTATTAATTAATTATTTAAAAAATAAGAAAACAAGTGTGTACATTTAAAAAAAAAAACTCATAGTATCTATGGAGATTCGAACTCGTGGAAGCGCTATTTCAAGCCGGACAGCGGCGCGCTAAGCCAAACGTGCACTTAACCAATGTTGCGAAATTATGTTTCTGTATTTAAAAAACGTCGCGCATGGTTGACATTCGCCCGGTGCGCCCCGCAGTAGGCGGGACTACGCGTGTCCCACTTCATCTGCTTCATCCCCTCAAATACCTAAAAGTTGACTATGCACAGCGCCTTAACCCCGCCCCGCCAAAAGACGCAAAACGAATGCGCGCGACCGACTCATGAAAATAAAATATCAACATTTTTTTTCTTTTACATTCCGGTGTGTCGGCCTTTCAGGCCAAAATGACCGGCTAAATAGAATCTGTGTCCGGTGTTTCTATTTTTGGGCCTGGCAACCCTACTTACGAAGCAAGCGATTATGACTTGATGCTGTAAATATCTAATATTAGCACCTATCTATACATACTATCTATAATCCAAATTTTGGCGTTCAATCATGTTTAACAACGTTAAAATATACGAGTAGCTTATCATATCAATGTTTTAGGCGGGAATTAAACACACGAGCATTCCTATAGCAAATCAATAATGATGATAATACATAAACCTACATATTGTACCATGTACTGTCCCCACATTGTGGTCACTGCGCACGTCACAGTAACGACTGCGGTCGCGCATCTCTTAATGGATAACGCTTCATCGAACTACCCACAACCTGCCATCAGCATTAAATACCTGGAACAAATAAGTGTTCGTTAATTAAAACAATTATTGCAGCCTACAATTTCGTGGCACAGCCTACAATTTTCCGGAATATAAAGTTGAGAATTTTTATTTAACGTGAAATTTTATTTTAAGTAATAATTAATTTGTAAAATTACACATTGACAGGATAATAAAACTACTTTTTACGGATTTTATCGCGTTGTATTGATATTATTTGATTCCCGACGTTTCGGATCCTTTACAGCATCCATGGTCACGGGTAGACTAAGTTGTTGAACGTCTTAATGTTACAATTACTAACAGCTACCTTACATTTTTGTTAATTATTGGCGATCCGATTCACGCAGAACGAGCTCACCGTATCCTTCGGTCTTGCAGTTTTGGACTTGGATTT
This sequence comes from Acronicta aceris, assembly GCA_910591435.1. Taxonomy (NCBI): domain Eukaryota; kingdom Metazoa; phylum Arthropoda; class Insecta; order Lepidoptera; family Noctuidae; genus Acronicta; species Acronicta aceris. The sequence goes on along the minus strand of OU342758.1, from coordinate 15,721,270 downwards.
TGATTTTATGGAATCTATAATGGGGTTCCAAGCAGGTGGTAAGACCCAGCCATCTTCTCTATTGAAATTTGGATGTTTTTTAATTTCAATAGCCTCACGGATCATCCTGGGAAGGAATCGGTTTTCTTTTGCGAGGACTTGTGGTTTATCAAATCTGATGTAGTGCTGGGCCTTGTCTAGAGTATGTTCACAAACTGCTGACTTCTTGAAACGGCGGTGTTTGACATCAGCGATGTGTTCTTTTACGCGGGTCCCTATACTTCTTTTAGTTTGGCCTATGTAAGAGAGACCGCAATCACAATCTAGCTTGTATACACCTGCATCTTGCAGAGGTATGTGGCACTTGACAGGTGGTAGGAACTGACTAATCTTCTTCAGCGGCTTGAAGTATGTTTTGATTGAAGCTCGCTTCAAGATATAGCCAATCTTGTCTGTGACTCCTCTAACATATGGTAATATAGCAGGTAGGCGTTCAACTGTGGCACGTTTCACGCAGTTTCTGTGACGAGGGCGCGGTATTCGGAGCTTGTTGTCATGTAGTACTTGTTTGACATGTTGAGGCTCTGCAGCCAGATGTTGCTCATCACAGATCCCACGCGCTCTCTGAAACAATGATTTACCGACGGTAGATAACTGTGTCCAGTATCTCCCATTGTTGCTGATATCTTCATGGAGGATTTCGAGGAGACTGCCCTGCAATCTGCACCTGTAACACCAAAGTTCTACAAGCTATTGTGAGGCTATTGAAATTAAAAAACATCCAAATTTAAAATAGAGAAGATGGCTGGGTCTTACCACCTGCTTGGAACCCCATTATAGATTCCATAAAATCAAAATCCAAGTCCAAAACTGCAAGACCGAAGGATACGGTGAGCTCGTTCTGCGTGAATCGGATCGCCAATAATTAACAAAAATGTAAGGTAGCTGTTAGTAATTGTAACATTAAGACGTCCAACAACTTAGTCTACCCGTGACCATGGATGCTGTAAAGGATCCGAAACGTCGGGAATCAAATAATATCAATACAACGCGATAAAATCCGTAAAAAGTAGTTTTATTTCAATGTCTAATATTCGCGTAAGTGTCAGAAACCAGTAGGATAATAAATTTAAGGAATAAGATAAATTAACGTTATTAATATGCTTACATAAAAATGTTGGCGTGGAGTTCGCGTAAATGCGTCATAACATTAAGTATTTCCCTAGTATTATGGGTTGATACTTTGGTAGCGAGGCTATAGGTATAGCTGTCCAGGGACCACCGCACCAGGCGAGGTTTGGTATATGTAATCACTAGTCTTGTCTCATCCTGACTATAGTGGAATGCAGTTATGTACGGTTTTAAGTCGGTACAAGTCCGACATTAAACGCTGACTCCTCTGACTACGTACGATTCATGAAGATATTCTACAAAAAAATAATTATAGTATTATCCGTTGCCCCCAGTTTCACTCGTATCACAAAGAACTTTTTGACACAATAGTACTCTAAGTCCCTCTCCAATATCTAATCTATGTTTATATCAAAATTCGTCAAAATTTGTTGAGCTGTTTAAGCGTGACCACATAACTAATGGGCTTCATACCCGTGTGGACCCCGGGCTTCAGAATAGGCCACCCCTTCTCCTCCTATGGGTGTCGTAAAAGGCGACTAAAGGATACTAGCCGGGATATAGGTATTAACATCTTCCCATCCATTTTGGCTCCGGCAACCGATACATGGCGGTATAACCATGAATCATGGAATGGAATGCTCCCAAATGCCATACCTGATAGTAGGCAGCAGTACTATCAGAGAAAGCATTCCAGGAACTGCGGTCACCAACCCGCCTGCCAAGCGTGGTGACTATGGCAAATCCCCCCCAATGAATAGCATCCCAGATTTACGGCCCCCAGTTCCCGGTAGCTGCACTATTCCTGGCCATGGTACCGGCCACGGTAACGGTGCGGTGGGGGGTGCTAAGAATCCCCGGGCGACGGCAGGGTACCAACATCGTAACCTCAACCTGGCGACGTTTAATGGACGCTCTCTGCGGCTGAACGAGCGCCTCGTTGAATTGGAAGTAGAGCTAAGTCGTATCAACTGGCACATCGTGGGTCTGTCGGAGATCCGGAGACAGGGTGAGGAAACGATAACCCTCGATAGTGGCCACTTACTCTACTTCCGAGAGGGACACCAACCATCCCAAGGTGGCGTCGGATTTATGGTCCACAAGTCACTCAAGGGCAACATTGTGGAACTAGGCAGTGTGTCGGCAAGGGTGGCATACCTTGTACTTAAAATAACAGAAAGGTACTCCTTGAAGATTATACAAGTGTATGCCCCAACCTCCGCATACCCTGACGACGAAGTCGAGGCTATGTACGAAGACATAGTGAAAGCAATGTCTCGTACCAAAACATTCTACACTGTTGTTATGGGTGACTTCAATGGGAGTACAAGAAAGCGGCGAGTCGAGAGTAGGTCCATTCGGCTATGGGCGCAGAAATCACAGGGGGCAAATGCTGGTAAACTTTCTCGAGGCTCAGGGGCTTTTTCTGATGAACTCTTTCTTCCAGAAGAAGCCTCAAAGGAAGTGGACCTGGCGAAGCCCCGATAACGTGACTAAGAACGAGATCGACTTCGTTATGTCTAACAAGCGTCAGATATTCAGAGATGTCTCTGTGATCAATAGGGTTAATACCGGAAGTGATCACCGCCTAGTAAGAGGCACTCTGGATATTAAGGTTAAAATCGAACGAGCGCGTTTAACGAAGTCGACTCTTAGACCAACGCTGCCCCAGGTCGAAGCCGTTTGCGAAAGCTTCCAGTTGGAACTGCAGAACCGATTCGCCGCGCTGGAAACCACAGAGGACATAAATGATGCCACCGATGGACTGGTACGTGTCATCCGCGAGGTGGGCTATAAAAACTTTCGACCTAAGAGACATGGACGTAAGTCGGTACTCTCCAGCGAGACTCTGGAATTGATGAGGAAACGACGAGAACTTACGAATGCCACACCGCTGGAGCGCCAGGTAGTTAATAGGGAGGTCAAAAAGCTGATAAGACGCGACAATCGGCGCGCGAATACCCAAGTGATTGAGCAAGCCATAGCGCGAAACAAGGGCTCAAAAGTATTCGCCAAGCAGCATACCTCCCGTTGTCACCTGACGCAACTACGTACGTCACAGGGCACTACCGTCACCTCGAAGCCAGAGATACTCGCTGAAATCGAAAAGTTCTACGGAGACTTATACTCTCAAAAAACATGCCCACCTCAGGCCCACAGCGCGGATGATCCACGGGCCAGACTTACACGCCACCTCACAGAAGAGCTTCCCGACATTAACATGGGTGAGATTAGAATAGCTCTCGGACAGCTTCATAACAACAGAACTCCGGGGGATGACGGGATAACCACGGAGCTGATCAAGGCAGGAGGAACCCCTGTCTTGACAGAGCTTGTTAAGCTCTTCAATTCCGTCATCCACACTGGCATGACACCGGAGGCATGGAGCAGGAGCGTAGTGGTATTATTTTTCAAAAAGGGCGATAATACGCTTCTTAAAAATTACCGCCCCATATCACTCCTGAGCCATGTTTACAAGTTGTTTTCGAGAGTTATCTCGAATCGTCTTGCCCAAAAGTTCGATGACTTCCAGCCACCGGAGCAGGCCGGGTTTCGGAAAGGCTACAGCACCGTGGACCACATACACACCCTCAGGCAAATCATCCAAAAGACCGAGGAATATAATCAGCCACTCTGCCTAGCGTATGTGGACTACGAGAAAGCCTTCGATACCATCGAGACCTGGGCTGTGCTGGAATCAATGCAGAGATGCCTTGTCGACTGCCGATACGTCGAGGTTCTGAGATGTCTGTATAAGGCCGCAACGATGACCGTCCAAGTACAGGGTCAGAGTACAAAACCAATCCAACTGCGTCGAGGGGTAAGACAGGGAGACGTCATCTCTCCGAAACTGTTTACGAACGCGTTGGAGGACGTTTTCAAGATGCTTAACTGGAAAGGACGAGGCATAAATATTAACGGTCAGTACATCTCACACCTTCGATTTGCGGATGACATTGTCATCATGGCAGAATCTCTGCAGGAGCTGGAGGCGATGTTGAACAGCCTTGGCGATTCTTCAAGGCGGGTGGGTCTTGGGATGAACTTGGATAAAACCAAAGTCATGTACAATGACAATGTCACCCCAGGACCCGTTTACGTAAATGGCGCTGCCCTCGAGGTTGTGCAAGAATACATATATCTTGGCCAAACCATACAACTGGGGCGGCACAACTTCGAGAAGGAGGCGACCAGAAGGATTCGCTTGGGCTGGGCGGTATTCGGGAAGCTGCGTGATATCTTTGAATCGTCGATCCCTCAATCCCTAAAGACCAGGGTCTATAACCAGTGCGTCCTACCCGTGATGACTTACGGAGCCGAAACGTGGACACTAACCTTGGGACTGGTCCACAAATTCAAGGTTGCACAGCGTGCAATGGAAAGAGCAATGCTTGGAGTTTCTTTGGTGGATAGAATTCGCAACGAAGTCATTCGCTAAAGAACTAAAGTCACCGACATTGCTCGAAGAATAAGCACGCTGAAGTGGAAGTGGGCCGGCCACGTCTGCAGACGGACAGACGACCGATGGAGCCGACAAGTGTTAGAGTGGAGACCGCGTTTGGGCAAGCGTAGTGTGGGACGCCCTGCGACGCGATGGACCGACGATTTGAAGAAGGTGGCTGGCAGCGGATGGATGCGAGCTGCTCAAGACCGGGATGGTTGGCGCTCCTTGGGGGAGGCCTACGTTCAGCAGAGGACGGCAATAGGCTGATTTGATTGATTGATTGACATAACAAATAGACAAAGTTACTTTCGTATTGATAATATTAGGTAAGTACTATGCATTTGTTTTTACTAAAAAGTAAATGATGAGTATATATTAAAAACACCTATATTGTATGCTTTTTTGTACAACGTCGGAATAAGTCCGAATAAATACTCCTTTCACGCCTTTAAAAATTAGGTGAGTGCACACTGTTAGCAAAAAGAACACGCGAACAGTGTCCAATACATTTGGAACAAAGTGAGCGGAGTGGGGCGTGCCCCGTCAAACGCACGAGCCCATTATGCCCCCGCCCTTAATAATAGGAAGGCGCAAGTTACGAGAAACTAGTAAAGTAAACATATTTTTTTCTCCAAATATCACTAGCCACTTTTGACGTATCACAATATGAGTCACGGACTATAAGCACAGGAAAATCGAATCGTAGATAGATACAAATGGAAAATTCTGGTGAACGTTAGAGGTGTTTTTCATACAAAATATTTCACAGATCGCTTAATGATCTCCTGTGGGACTAATATGCATGCCGCGAAATAATTTCGTCGTCACATTATCTCGTCTCCAGCTATTGTTTGAGCAGGAGTTACGCGACGACAAAATTAATTCGTGGCGCGCGTGGTGTACAGATATGGGCTGCCATTCACGTTATATTTAACGCTGCTGGTTATAATTTACGCCGCGGACGAAGTAATGCTGTACTAATGACTGTGTGTTGGGATTTTTCCCCCATTCATAAATATGCATTAACGATACCTTTCCATGTAAGTATAATTTAAATTTCAGGTCATACGACATTGCGATAGGATTTATGATAATCACAAATAACCCGGCTGATATTAAATAAAGATTCAACAGTAATCAATTTACCGTGATAAAGCATTATTAAAGGTAACTGCTATAAAGCTTTTTGTCTCATTAGTCTAGTGGTTCCAAGCGCGACTGCTACGCTAGAGGTCCTGAGTTCGAACCCCAGGTTCCGCAAAGTGTTATGGAGTTTTTCTATGAAATTCTCAGTAGCAGCTCTGATTGTATGTGAAATGCAATAAGCTCGCCTCCAATAACAAGAGACTTAAACATATCGGCGAACAGTGATTGTATATAAGTACGCCTCTGCCTAACCCTTCGCATACAACAATAGAACTATAATGTAATAATCTTCGATCGACAATCGCAAAACAAACATACTTCTGTTACGCCACTACACACCACAAGCTGAAGCCTAACAAATGGTTGGCAGCAAGGTTACACAGAAGCCTATTAGAGCGACGAGTTCATTTGCCAAGTTGTTACTCAATATATTTGTACACACAACTATTTGGAAGTTCGTGAACTCAAGTTCTAGATTGATGGGTGTACTGGTTGTTTACAATCTGTGGTTAGTAGGTTTACACGCCAAACTAAGGCGCAGATGGCGCCACTGCTGAATAAGAACTGCTAACTTTTTTTAATATCTAAAGAAAAAAGCACACTACTTGTACTTTACAGTAATGAAAAATATCTATAAAAAAATTTATATTTTTGAAGTGATCTTTGTCAAACGTATGGTACGAGTAGTGTGTGCGGACTTTCACCCCCCTTTTCACCCCCCTTTTCTTATCGGATGCCTACGTCATACAAAGAACACACCTTCCAAGTATCAGGTCTCTACGGTCAGTGGTTTAGGTTGTGCGTTGATCCGTCAGTTAGTCATTCAGGACAAAGCATTTTATATGTATAGAATACTATAATATTGTTACGCCGAGTAACTAGGACGACGGAGATGGGTCACGGAGATTCTGGATTAGTCGATGAAGCAGGTAGAAAAAAAACAAGAGGAATATGCTAGAATGCGGCACCCGCAACAAAAAGAAAAACAAACAAAACACGTTAGCGTGAGACCGGGCTCAAGGTCAAGGATTAACAATGGCGATTGTAAACATCTATTGTTCGCAAGTTGAATAAAGGACGTAAACATCTATTGTCTCAAAAATGTGGGCGGGTCGCATTATTGAGATTTATCGAGATTCTTCGAATCCAGAATCTTCGTGGCTCATATAAATAATGGTCGACGGCGTCGGCAAGGGCAGTTCACTTTTGGACACATCGCAGTGAAGATCGAAGTGAACTACCAAGTGATTATCAGTGCGACATTAAGTGTAACAAGTGCTAGTATAGTGACAGTTCGTGTGATTTCTGTGTGTGTTTGTGCAGTGAATAAAGTGACTGTTTATTTCGGTGAAATTAGTGGTTTTTAATTTATCCCGAACCCCAGCTCGTAACAATATCAAAAACGAATACAAATTACAATACTTGTTTAAATAATTATCTGACTCTTCCTTATTTTTATTACGACGGAATAACAGCCAAGTTCCCTGATACCTAAAAATATCAGATACCTAAATTTAAATATCAATAAAAAATATTCATAGATAGAACCACTACAATCGAAACCACTCAAAAAACGAGTATACAAAGAAGATTACGTTGAATAGGTAAACACAATAAAGTAAAATTAGTAAACATTGTTACTGCGGACGTAAACAGGTCAAACGTGCTGTACAGGCGTTTAAGGGTATTACATTTATTGACCATATCATTTGATAGCCTCCCCGAGCTTCGGAATTAAAATGTCCAATAATCCAATTAAGTTTTAAATAAAATACTGGGCTAAAGTTAAGTGTAATTTTAATACTGATGAAGCTATTTAATTAATTATAACATAACATACCATCACGCCTGTATTCCCCGGACGGTTAGGCAGAGGCGTACTAATATACACCCACAATTCGCCGGTATGTTTAGGTCCCATGTAATAGAGGGCGAGCCTATTGCCATTAATCGGGCACAAATTCCAAATTCCGAGTTGCAACTGAGAATTTCATAGAAAAACCCAATAACACTTTGCTCGACCTGGGAATCGAATCCATGACCTCAAGCGTAGCAGTCACGCTCAGGACCACTAGGCTAATGAGACAGTTTAATTAAGTATATTGATTGTGGTATCAGTTTTACGTGCATTAAGGAAACACCTTTTATTATTCCGTCTGACGTCATGACTATGTGACGTATATACATTGTAGAAAAAAGGTTTTTAGTAAATGGACGCTTTCAGTTGCTACGAAAGTGCTACGCGTATCAGTCGTAGCGCTACTGCTACGACAATTGCTACGAAACGGTAGCCTTTAAAATATACTACGCTTACTGGATTACTGGATTACCGCTATACTTAACTGGATTTTATTGAAGCTGAAGGAATTTTTGTATAAAATGGTCATCAAAAAGGCAAGGACAGCTTGCGCAATGCCTGTATAAAAGATATGGCATGACATGACTTGAACCTGCAACAATAACTGCCCTATAACACTAAAATTAAGGTTCACAGTTGCGCACGCGCTTGTTTTCAAATTAATGAAAATTAAGCTATAATTATATTATCTACAAGTTAATAAATTACTAGGTACATATACTAAATGGAGGCCTCTGAGGCCTTCAACATTTAAATGAAGGTGATCTTTTGTTTAAATTCGAAAAAGTATTTTATCTATTTATAATGTAGAGTTCAATTTGCAATATGACAGCATTGTCACAGCTCTTCATAACTCTGTCGTTTAGCATTATTATCACCGCTCATAAATCTAAATGATCGCATAGGGACCAACTGAATTTAGCACTGTTTAGCGAATGCGAGGTGTATTTTAATTTTATAAATGAAGTAACAACTCTAGGGCACTATATATTATAAATTCGACTAAACAAAAGGGACGTGACTTAATATTTTTAATTGCCAGCAATACAAATTGACTGCACATTTGGTGTAGCGGTCACCGCTACCGCTGCGCTAGCGTGTCCCATGTTCGAATACGACTCGAGACAAATAATTGTGTTCCACAAATATTATTTATTTATTTATTTATTTATTTATTAGTAAAGGTACACCAACAGCTTCTGTATACAACATTTAAAATTAAAAACAATTGGTAATGGACTTATACAGTTGCCAATAACAGGCGAACCAACATTCCCAAAATACAAGTGATTAACGTAAGCTTAAAAAATAAAATATGTTTCGAGTCTGGAAGTACTTTGTGTACGTACCTGTATATCACCGTAAAATTGTAAATACTGTTAGATTATAATCTATCTCGCGAGATTTCGCTAGATTGTAAACTGTCAAAAAAAACCGTAACATACTATTTAGAATTTAAAGCGGCGGTAGCCTAATGGCTAGGGCGTCGGACTTGAGATCATGTGGTTGCCGGTTCGAAACCCACCCATTGCACTACCGACTTGAACCCACTCGTAAAACAAGCATTTAGCTTAGCACGAGGGGTTAACAAGAATACTAGTTAGATTTTGACCCACATTGCTATTACCTAATCTTTTTAACAAAAAAAAAATTAACGCATTATTTTTCGGAAGATTATAATCTATCGAAAATATTGGTTAGGTTAGGATAGAATTGTGACCACACGCCAGAACCGAAGTAATGCGTTAATTTGTGAGCAGTATATTACGGTTCGCAATCTTTCAACATTTAACAATATTTAAAAAAAAAACAGTGATAGCGTAGTGGTATGACCGTTGGACTGCCAAGTCAAAGGTCTCAAGTTCGAACCCAAAGCACGCACCTCTGACTTTTCGAAGTCATGTGCGTATTAAATAGTTAATTATCACGCGCTTAAAACGGTGAAGGAAAACATCGTGAGGAAACCTGCATGCCTGAGAGATTTTCTCGATGGCGTGTGAAGTCTGCCAACCCGCACTAGGCCAGCGTGGTGGACTATAGCCTAATCCCACTCATTCTGAGAGGAGACCCGTGCCCAGCCAACCCATTATACTGTCCCACTACAGTATAATGGGTTGATTATGTTATGTTATGTAAAAAAAACTTGTTTGCTTGATTGGCGGAGGAACTGAGCATTCGACTTGTGCACAATATTTCGTTGGTTCGATTCTAACCGATACGAGGATTTTTTCGTATATCATAAATCAGTGTATTTCCAAAGATATATCACATACACTAACCCCCACGGCCGAAACCACTATCTGGAGGATTAAAATTAGGCCAATTTTTATGGGAATTCAGTTCATGCAGGAACCCGTAATCTGTAACGCAATAGCCGATTGCTCATAGAAGCGTCAAAGTTGATTCCTAACGAACCCTATTATGTTATGTATGTTTAATAGTCGAAAATTGTACGTGCGATAATTACTTTCATTCTGAATTAAAAAACACTTCTAACAAAGGAAGCCGTCTCTCAAAGCTTGACGCATTTCATCCCTTAAACAGAGTGTTGTCACTGGAGGGCAGGCTCCCCCTGTACGTCTGTCTGGATTTAGCCCCGGGGTACTGTTTGCAGCCCCACCTTTATTGTTTTACGACGAGGTTCTGTGTGTGTAAACCATGCTTTCAGTGCAGTAATACTTCCTTCTGCTTGTTGTTACTTGTTTTTGTTTATTAACCTAGCCTAGTATTTGAGAAAGGAGGTGCAGTAGTTTTTTTTATTCGTGATAGGCTTACGCTTGACCGCCAGTTCGCCTGATATTAAGCGAAGGGTTAGGCAGAGGCGTACTAAAGTACATTCACAGTTCGCCGGTATGTTTAGGTCCGATGTAATAGAGGGCGAGACTATTGCCATTAACCGGACACAAATCCAGACTCCGAGCTGCTACTGAGAATTTCATAGAAACACCCAATAACACCATGCTCGACCTGGGGATCAAACACAGGACTTTTAGCGTAGCGCTTGAGACCACTAGACCAATGAGGCAGTCTAATAACATAAAGATAATTTAACAAACATCTTTAAAAACACAAAATAGCGTTATAATTTGACAAAAGTTCAAAATCAACGGTCGAATTATACAAATATGTAATTTAAACAGGTACCTATCGTAAGTACCAGGAACGTATAAATAGTGAAAAGCCTCCTTCACATTACTGTTAACTCTGAGCCGCATTCAAGCACAACAATTTAAGATTAACGAATGTCGGCAGCCTCCTTGTTGACAAACTACCCGCAAGTTCGCAAACAATCACGCGAATGCCGAGTGATTGTGTTTCTAACTCATTAGGAAGCTTTGGATGTAGGCACAACCCTCGAAGGATGGAGGACGATCATTACCCGACTACAAAGAGTTATATATCTTGTTTAGGGTTAGACAACTGGGAGTTGAGTGTTTTTGGTGGTGACCTTGACCTTGAACTGTGGTTGGATATTATGTTTAAATATATTTTCTCATTAGTTATCCTGTTATTCTGAAAACTGTTTTATTAGAGAATAAATACAGTCACAGAATGTTAATATAACAATTCAATTATATTAGGTTTTTTTTGTATTAACATAGTTCAATCCAATAGTTATGTAAGCGACTAGATCATAAACATAATAATCAAGCGAATGTCGAGTGATTTGTGTTTCTAACTCATTAGGAAGCTTTGACTGTAAGCACAACTCTCGAAGGATGAATGAGGATCATTACCCGACTACAGAGAGTTATGTAGTTGAGTGTTGGGCATTTCAGAAAATGACAATGACCGTGACGGGAGAACGTGTAACAATTTTTTACCATTTTGTAACAATTAATAATTATTATTACCTTAATATTAAAAGCAAACCGATATCAAAGGGTATATGAGGAAGGGAAAAACGTTACGAGACTTTTCAAAATTTGAAATTAATATCTTACGTCACTACTCAGTTACTCCAATAAAAGTAAGAGTCGTCTTTATTTCTTTGACAACAAATTAAACAGAGTTAAGGAAACAAAAAGTAAAGAAGACAGAAGAGAAACAAAAGAAATTGAAAAACAATGTTTTTAATTTTAATTACACAAACAACCTTTTATATTAAGGATCCATTACACTTACTCCTAACGAGATCAATGGCGCAAAAAATCATTCACATTCCAAGTGATTACATTTCTAACTCATTAAAAAGCTTGTCTGGCATGTCTCTTCAATAAAAAAGGTGGAACTCCTACGACCTTTTTGTAGCATAAGTCAAGCGTTAAGAGTTGATGTTGATGACCTTGAACTTGAATTGTGGCCTTGAATTTTAATTTGGCGATGAGCCTCATGAACATAAGGGTGTTAAGTAGGGTTAGTTTTTGTGCTAGTATTTGTTAGTCACACGCATTGCGGGCGTGCTTCACGCGGGGTGGTAGTGAGGTTTCGGGTATTTCTTTATTATTTCAAAATATTCAAAGAAATAAGAAAATAAAAACAATACAAATTACGACATTACAATTTTATTGGTATACAATTCATAACTAACTATTAAGCTGTTAAAGAGAAAAAATACAAATTAGGTTAAAAAAGGCCTTTTTACTTCAAATATTATCCAAAATTGATATTTATAAAATATTTAAACAATACATTTTTTTGTGTTGACCTTAAGTATAACATATATTTTTTATATGGCAAACGCACATAACGATTCCACTAGAAACTTCTTTAAAGCTAGGGTGTTTTTTGGATTTGAGCGATGTAATGCCCTTAATAATTCGTTGTATAATTATTTTCTTTATGATTCTGATTACTTTCATTGATAACATAACAATAATTACATAATGAATTGAGAAAAAAATCGATACACATGAATATTTAATGGATTTGATTTTCAGATAAAGAGCTGCAGATAAAAATAATTAAACATAATATGACAAATAAACGTAACTTTTCTCCATCGAAGATACGTTAAATTAATTGTAGGTAATTTTCTTTCTGTGGTTTTCCCGGTGTTTATGAAATATTGTTCTGGCTTGTTTGACATTTCGAATTAACAGCAAAGAGACCTATAAAAACTACCTATATAATGTCATTACTGTAAAGTGATTCCTGTCTACGTGGACTTCAGAACTCAGTCCGACCTGGATAGAAAGTAGCCTTTGTGTTGTTCCAGACCAAAGATCTCTGTGCCAAATTCTATCCACATCTGTTCAGCCGTTCTAGCGTGTAAGAGTTACAAACATCTATACATCCTCACAAACTTTCACATTTATAATATTAGTACGATATTGCCTTTCAGTACATGTTTGTACCAATGGTCATTAGGTCACACATGACCCGTCTTCATAATAATGATTAGAAAGATCTACAAAACGACTCTTCTGGCGCCTAGCTTCGTCTGACCTTCGTAACCTTAAGAGAAAATCTGTATTTAAAGCCAAAACAAAACACCAAGATTTGATTACTGTAATTCTAACCAACACTTCGTTGCTTATTATTTTCATCACAATGTATTTTAACCCCCAACGAAAAAGACGGGTGTTACAAGTTTGTAGTGTGTATCTGTGTGTCTGTGTATTTGCATCGTAGCGCCCAAATGAATGGACCGATCAGTTTTTGTAGTTATTCAGTTCAGTAGTTATTATTTTAAAAAATCTTGCAAGCCGTTTGAAGATTATCAGCTCTGGTTTCTGGTTCGTGAAAGTTCGTCTGATCGATTTGAAATTTGGCATCCTATTACTTCACTGATATAACAAGAATATAGTAACCATGTCGTGATGCTTCGGGGTTGTTTTAAAGGTTTATTCCTTATTTAATTTATATTAATAAATTGTGCTCAACAACTCTTAGTAATGCCAAAAGTCATGATATTTTTTTGTTTTTACATGCTCGAATAAATATTTTTCATAACTTCCTCTGTGCCGTTTATTTATAAGTGAATTATAGGCTATTGAATTCTAAATTCCAATATTTTGACAAAAATATATACGAAGCATTGCTAATAAAACTATCTCTCTGCTTTAGTGGTCGCGCGACTGCTACGTTAGAGGTCGCGGGTTTGATTCTCAGGTCAAGCAGTGTTATTGGGTTTAGGAAATTTTCAGTAACAGTTCGGAGTCTGGATTTGTGCCCGGTTAATGGCAATAGGCTCGCCGCCTATTACATGGGACCACCTCTGCCAAACCCTTCGGAATATACAGGCATGATGGTGTGTATGTAAGTATTGCTAATGTACTTAAAATATAGCCAGGCGATGGAAGCCACGAGATAAAGCTTAGTGTAGGTAATAAAATCTGGTCACGTATGCAGCTTTGTGTTTGTTTCAGACTCCGTGATAGCAAATGTCACGGATGATAACATTGATATCAAAATATCAAGGCAGGCATTAAAATTAAGCAGGGTTGCCAGACGTCGGATATGGTCCCCGTACAAGGGTTGCCAAATACAGTAAAAATATCATAAAATCCATAAATTGCACAATGTATTTACTTCTAGCTGGTATGCTTTAGATATATTCTTTGAGCTTGGGGCTGTTAAATGAAACAAATTATTACCGTGATTTTAATAAGTTTAAGAAGAAAGAAAAAATAAAGAGTAAAAGTAGAAAATGAGGTAAGAATCCGATGTATTAGTGCAACAAGGACAACAACAAAGAAATACATCAAGCGGGAATTTCCCGACCAAAGACTAAAGATGTGATAAAGAATATAGTAGAGATGTGCTGGGTCGATCGTTTTAATCGTATACGACAACGTATTAACTATTTATAATATTTTGATTTTGATATATCGTGCAGTCAGTCAATATTTTAAAATGTCGTAAAAAAAGTTACGATATTTTTATTTCTCTCGCATCTCGTAGAGAGACCGCTAAATCTCGTAACGGTACGAGATACACCGTCACCCAGCAGTTGTTTTTTTTTTCAGGCAAGTGAAATCACGGGAAGCATTTGTATAAAGTTTAAGTCTGTCTCAGTTATCTTTACATCGCCGACATTTCCTTGTCGCTCGATCTTATGACCCGCTGATACACAAGAATACTGGGAATTGGATACAGATAGTCGTAATTAGGTATTTAATGACAAGTTTCATTGAGATTCAGATTGCTAACGCTGACATCAATCGAAAAAAAAATTGAATCATTCTTCATTTACTGTTTTTTGAAACACTTACGCAAATCATCCTCCGAGCCTTTTCCCTACTATAATGGGGTCGGCTTCCAGTCTAACGAGATGCGGCTGGATAACAATATTTTACGCGAAGCGACTGCCATCAGACCTCCGAAACGCAATTGCTGGGCAGGACCGATATCCGGAGGGTAGACTTTTTTGGTCAGGCTTATTTGGGTTTCTGACTACCAGTAACAATTGTCATAGATGTTTGTATGACAACCGGCACCAACGGCTTTACGTGCTCTCCGAGGCACGGAGGGGTCTCGATGTGTTAAGAATGGTTACCCATCCACAGACTGACTGCAGCGAGCGCGGTTTAACCTTGCAGATCAGTTCATCGGCTACATAGCCACGAACGGAACTTCATCATAATTTAATTATATAGGTAGTATCTATATGTTTATTGGGATGAATGGAAGAAAAGAACATGATGCGCCGACCCCAAATAAATTGGGACAAGGGCAGGAAGATGATGAAATCCTTCATGAAACAGAAGTGAGACAGCTAAAATTGTTCTTCTGATTTTTTGATCTAGCTTCAATATCATTAAAATATATGATTGGTCATAGTCTATCTGCCTCAATAGTCTTGAGGTCCTGAAGAAGTGAAATAAGAAAGGAACATCACAAACGAAAACCCAGAAACAAAGGTATCTAAGCATAGGAAGAAGCAAACATGAATGTTTAACCAGCCGTCCATAGCTACTTAGTATAAATAACTCGAAGTCGCGAAGCAACTGGTTTACTTGCCTTAGAATCCCTTTGAGAGCCAAAGTGTATTTAATCTGTTCAAAACATGTACAGACGGGCGTAGATATAGTCGTCTAGAATTTATTCTAGACGACTATATCTACGACTATGTCTATCTATGTATATCTACGACTATGTCTATCTATGTATATCTTCGACTATGTCTATCTATGTATATCTACGACTATGTCTCTAAAAGATGACCCAAACCTCTGCAAATCCTTACTAATATTATAAACGTGAAAGTTTGTGAGTATGGATGTATGGATGCTTGTTACTCATTCACGCCAGAGCAGTTGAACGGATCCGGATGAAATTTGGTACAGAGATAGATTATAGTCTGGAATACACATAGGCTATGTTTTATCCTGGTTGGAGCTAATACTGAAGTTCACGCAGACAAAGTCGCGGGCAGAAGCTACTCTAGATATGAATTGTAGATATAAATTTTAGAAAGAAAAAAAATGACATATGCGATTCGGCCTCGCCCACCAAGGGTTCCGTACAAATTTGTAGGTAAATACTATAATTAATTACAAATGTATAGTTTTAAGCTTTTATCCTATACTTGTAGTATAAGACGGTATTTATTACTTGCCAAATTTCATATTACTAGGTCAACGGAAATTGCCCTATAAATTTTGATTCCCTTGAGAGTGTCGAAATATACGTTTTTTGCGGCATGAAGGGCCGTATATTTTTTTTTACAGACGGACGGACGGAAGGACAACGAAGTGATCCTATAAGGGTTCCGTTTTTTCCTTCTGATGTACAGAACCCTAAAAATCGATCTTAGATTTGAACATTTTGAAAAACCGTTTCAATGCCTTATTTAAATTAATTAATCTTTGACGTAATCTTACCTACTAATATTACGAAATTGTATCTGGCTAATATCTTCACATAAGAAAAAAATTATGTAAGTATATAGGAGTCTTTGTAAGAGCAATAGAAGAAAAAAGATCTTTACAATTGTTGTAACGCCTCACGCAAATATTGCTACACGAAATTAAATGCGGTTTTCACAGTTGCATTGATAGAGATCTAACATGAAATCTGGTTAAAACCTTTTGGGTTGAGAGTCAAACCGCAAGCAACAGCTAGTTTTTAAATAACGGTATTCATTTACATGTCTTACGAATTCAAGATATGATGATGCTTCTACAAGAGTGGTCTGAATTTATATTATCAAGTGAATGTTTGTAAATATTCATTTGGTATTTACATGACGTGCGTTTCGTAAACAAGTCAATATTGATTCGAGAACATTCGTCAGTAATTCTCAAAGGGTGGTATTAATTTGATTAATTCGAAGACAATGTAATGTTCATCCCCTGTTGTTGTTTATCCTGGTTATATCAATACTAATGTTAGACATACAAATTCTGAGAATTTGTAACATTGTCTTGTTTGAGTTTGTAATATCCATTGTCAATGTTTTCAAGAATAATTAATGGAGAAACTGTACTATATCTTTTGAGTTTGTTTACCCAATCAATGAATGATCTCATTAATAGCATAACAAAGCCTTCTAGGTGGTCTATGTTACAATTAACTACACAGACATGTCATTTCATATCTCATATTTATCCATACGAAGGAAAGGGACAACATTACTCATTCAAAAGTAAACAATTGTCCATTTATCAGTTGTTATTTTGCACGAAGTATTACAATCTTTGACCTCAATATCCTCCAAATATTCCACTTGCATCTACGAGTACAAAACACCAAATGTTCCAGCAAAAATACGTAACAATTGTCACAGAAGATATTTTTGACGATGACGAGCGTGTATAATGAACTCTCAATAAATCACAGGTATATGAAAATATTATATTTTTATAATTTAAACCAACTGTCAGTCAAGTAAAATAAAACAAAACCTCTGTAGGTATAGGTACCTAGACCTACGTACGTCAGAGAACAGTCTGCGCTCTACGAAAACAAAACGTTGGAACGCAAGTGTAATCGTCTACCGTCTAACTGTGCGCTAGAGATTTAGCGACATGTCAGCACAAATTACAAGTCGTGCAACTAACATTATACCAGCTAAAATAAGCACTAAAGTAGCTCCAAGATACAGTGCCGAGCGTGAAATTGCATTTAAGTCTAGTATTCTTTGTTTAAACTCGGTGTAACACAACGATATAACAGTGAAATCTACTTAAGACCACGATAAAATGTAGAAAAATAAAATTTGAAGCGAAGACTTTATTAGTGAACGCACGAGGTAGGTACACTAATAAAGTCTTTATGACGTAATGACCACAGAAAGTGGTCCGTACTAGAAGAAAGTTATATAATGGCACAATAAACTGTTTGGGATACTTACACATTTTATTGACATAATACATAGGTACTGAAAAAAAAGTGTGAGGCCTTAAAACTTTTCCTAACCAAGAATCTTCATTAACCAATAGGTGCGTGCCTATGTATGGAAACAGCGCATGAATGAGACTGACAGCTGTCAGATGCAGAGACACAATTCCATATGTCAAATGTAAATACAAATTAAAATTAGAAAATTCCTTATGTCATATTACAGATGGAAGCGTTCCTGAATTTTCTGTTGATGCTTGCTTTGATTTTTCATGTTCTCCCATCTAATTAATCTTACATATAGATCGATTTATGATAAGACTGTTGGAAATGTTTTTTGGTTATGGTCCAAGCATAAAGATTTGTGTTCTGCATGAACGAGACAAGAAACCCAAATGCAAGCTTACAAATATCAAATACCAGTCAAAATTTTCAATAAACGCCAGTACCAACACTATCAACTACCGGGAAACGACAGAATTGCTTCGGGAATTCCTCAATGGAACTGCATATAGCTTGGAAGCACTGAATCACAATAAACCTGGGGTAGTTATGGCACCCTGGGGCGAGATCAACACATTCGCCGTTTGTAACTCCGAACAAATTGGAATATTCTCATTCCGTACAGAACAAATTTGTGCAATTACGGTTTTGGACGTCAATTCGTTTTTAAAGGCTTTCCGGGTTTTTCTTAGAATTTTCAGCCTTACATTGAACCAAAAAATACAGCCATTCACAGTGAACATTTGGGAGGGATCAATAAGGTTTATAATCCAAAATCAGAACTACGCGTGCTATAGACCACGTCCTCTGCTTAATGCTGTCAACTAGATTTTAGACACCTTAAAAAAATAATAGATTTCCCATAATTCTTCCACTAAGATAATATTTTCTTTTCTCTTGAGAGTTAGTGATGACCATTTCTATTACTCGCATGGATCCAAAATCACATAAAAGTTCCTTTGTACAACAACTTTGTTCCTTTTTAGAAAAAAAACGATGAGTATATTATTTACTATTAGTAGATTATAGTAAGACAGATACTTTATAAGTTCCGTTTTGTATCAGTAATTAAATTCAGAGTACTCAGCATTCATTTATTTCTTGCTTAATGAAACACTTTGTTCAATGCGCATTATGCGTCGGAATTCAGTTCATTCTGCAAATACAAAAGGTTAATACATTATTAACATTTTGTATTTGTGTATAATAAAGGATACTTATATATTATATAAGTGTTATTATTTTTAAAACATAGACTAAAAATATACCTACAAAATTCTCCAATTTTACAACATTTCGCTTTTAATTGTAAAGCACCTAATTACCTATTCCTATTTCTAACTAAGTAACTATGCTTAGGACCAGTTTAGCCACCTGTTTATAAGTTCCGATAGAAAGGTCATGATATAATATTTGCCTCAATTAATTTTCATTTAAAATTCTTCTCTTGGTGTCTTTACCGTTTATTTTCAATCAGCTCAAAGTTTGTCCAACGAACTGCAACATTTCTGACAGCCAATTCATTATTCCCCACATATCTTTTTAAATAAAATACGTTATATACTCGTATTTGTTACTGAATCTGTCATATCATAATCTTTTCTATGTTGCAACATACTGTGCTATATTTTCCGGTTCGTATATCAATCAGTGCCCGTCCAACAGCTGACGACTTTTTGAACGAGATTCGATGTGACGCGACTCTCTGGCTGCCAATATCCTTGGCCGTAAAATTTGGGAGTTCAAAATGCATTTTGTGAGCAATAAAGGTGGAGCACAGATTTACGATACTTGTTCTGAGTACTGATAGAGCGTTAGGACTAGGAGATAAGTTATCAATATCAGTGATGCTTGGTATATTAAATCTTTAATACATCTGCTACTGAACATGACACTGAAAGACGTGTGGTGATGGTACCAGAGTCATTATTAACTAATAGACTATACGTCTTAGAATATTGTAGTATGACTGCTTAGGCTTAGATGATCAGACGGCAATCTCTTTGATAGATAAATTTTGATTGATTTATATCTTACCCCTATATAAACTTTTGCGAAAGTACAAGTAGGTACGAGAAACTCCATAAATTGTTACCAAATTCTCAATTCGGCAGGATAATAAATTGAAGCGTTCAAAACCGTGATTTAGGAGGCAGAGTCCCTAAAGGCCAGATTATCATCACGATTTGGGCCCCAAGAGAACTGAACCGTAAACATTTTAGTCCCTTCCGGGCCATAATAAATGACTGCGCCAATACGGTCAAACTACCAAAACTCCTACTTACCCCTTAAGGAATATATATGGCAACCCCAACTAAAACTATTATTCTCAGTGTTACTAACTACAAATATTGAATCTTATCGATATTGGTTTTCTTGGCCAAGTTGTAGCGGCAGCATGAAAATTCATTTCAGATGTCTTTGGAAAGTTTATATCAGTTTCATATCTACTACAGCTGGGATTATTGTTGGAACTGTGTTTGTACGCCATACTGTGGAAAGAGGTAATAATCGACTTTGCTTTTATCGAATTTCGGTTATTATTTGTTAAATAAATAGAAAAAAAAACGTAAAAAAACTCCATCGACACTCTTTTAAAATAACTTCTATGGTACATTCTGTCAATATTGTGGAACATTGAAGGTGAATCCGAGTTAAACCAAAGTGCAAATTATTAAAAGGTTCCCAGAATTAGAGTACTCAATGTCATAAAAAAACACTATGCGCCCTTTTTGTATCTTTTTTGCATTTTCCGTTCTAAGATTAACAAGGTAATTTTTATTGACGTCACCTTAAAGACGTAATTTAAGAATGTGAAGGCAAATTTCGAACAGAAGACGCGACTTCGAATACTGCCTGCAGTCGAATTTTTTCCTACTAAAAATAAATACTATGCGGTCAAATACACATCATCAAAATCTATAAGGTATCTACCACTCACTGACCTCACGATTGCCCTCGCGCACCTGACACTTACGATTGTCATTGTCAAAGGTGTTAGTATGGACAGGATGTGTTCTTTACGTGTTCCGAGGCACGGAATGGTCTCTATCCACGATCTAGACCAGACTGACCGCTATTGATTGAACAGCGTACCTAGTTATAACTTAGCCACAAGTCACACTTTATTAATCGACTTCAAAAAAGGAGGAGGTTCTCATTTCGACTGTATTTTTTTTATGCCTGTTACCTCAGAACTGGGTAAACTGATTTTGATGATTCTTTTTTTATTTGAAAGCTGGTGCTTCTCGTGAGGTCCCATTTCAATTTGGTCCAGTTCTGACAATGGCATCCATAAGAAAACCATTCCAAAGTCTTAATTTTTTTATGTATGTTCACCGATATTTTTGCCAGCTGGTTACCGATTTCAAAAATTGATATTTTATATAAAAGAGTATACTACCAAGGTGGTCCCATACAAATTTGGTGAATATCCTACCGACGAAAGAACTAGGTACGCAAAATTATAATTGTCACTCAAAATTATGAAATATAATAACTTTAAGCAACTAGCAGTTGCTTTACGAAATGCATTTCCACCTATACTTCAAAATTTTTAGACGACAAATTGATTACTTTGTGTGTGTTTTATTAACATATGTACACTTAGGGACAATGCTTCTCAGCAAGAAAAAAAAACATTACTTATTAATGATCCCTTGATCTGTAAAGACTACACATTTTATTTTAAGGCTTTATTTGATCAGAGTACACACGAAAGGGGAGCAAATGCGGGAATTTATGTTATTGACATTTGCTTTTGATATTTTCCGCGTAAACAGTACCTACTCTTGTCTTCAAAAATATACAGGCGTAATTATTACACAAGTATTAAAAATAGGGATATGCATAGTGTTAATACTAGCTAGTACCCGCGGTTTAACTCACAGAGAACTTTTTAAGACAAAAGGTAAGTCCAAGTCCTTCTCCAAGGTCATATATATCTTTTCAATATGTACCTATTAGTAACAGCTAGAACCGTGTGCCGAATTACCGATACGCTCAGCTGTTTGTGTTTTTTAAAACAAATCTTTCTTTGGGAAAGTTGTTTATCATCATGAGTACAATCACGGGCACTCTGTATAATGCAAGTTTGTGCAATGCAGAATGCCTTGCGATGGCCCCAGTTTTCACGATAACTGAACTTTCACGATCCATGCGCTTCCTCAATATATCCACAACCTTAGATAAGTAGAGATCGCCAGCTCGTGGCACAGAAGCGTAACAATGAAGCATTCATTACCATAAGTTGCCTGTGACAACTTGGTCGAGATTAGCCACTGGTCGCCGGGTGGATTGGCGAGCGCATTGAGATGGTAATACTCCTCAAAACTGCTTAGATTCCTAATACTTAATCCTTGACAGGATCCTGTACTTACGATAGTACGTAGCGTTTGCCATGGGCAGTCAATAGAGCTTGATAACCAGTCTATCTTCTGGATATACGAGTATATATATGTGGCCATAGAATATGTAAGTAAGCGATTGTTCTCAAGTAAGTGACATAATTATGTTTTTAATGAGAATAAAGTTTCTTTAAACCTAATAAAGCACGGCAGTCGTGTAAAATACACGCATCTGGATAGAATGGAATCCATCCCCAAGATAGTATGTAAGTTTAGGAGGATGAACTATGCGTATCCTGAATTTGAACTCGGTGGCTCGGACCTCCATGCAACGTAGCCGGGTTAGGTTTCAGGTTACAACCAAATGCCTTAGCCACCCATGCTTCACAAAATATAGTTGTTACTTATATTATTTCTGGTACAGAGATTGAAGATAATTTCTGGCTACAGCCTTGATCAAACTCGCAGCGATTCTAGGTTGAAAGCTATCATGCTTGAGGAGTATCCACCGACCAGGCGGGTTTTGCCTGACGGGCCACGGCCCGATGGTTGGTTGATGTTGGGCTTCTGTATTATTCAAATTGCATTGCAAATGTTACTTGTGCGATTCAGGATTTGTTCGTCGTATTTTGTAAGTAGCGCGGTAGATGTCACTACATACTCTACAGCTCTGATTACGTCATGTTGTCGCAAGCACACGCAGTAGGGGTTCAACTGTCGGAACAAATGACTGCAGCATGGCTAGGCAATGGACCGGCAAACTATATAATGCTTTGTACACGATACTTAAGCCAAAACCATTACTGCAAATGAATTTTAAAATGCTAATGCACTGTGTGTTGACACTTCAGGTGCTAATATATATAGTAGAGATTAGGTGCAATTACAATGAGAAGGTTTGGAAATGACTTTTAACTTCAGACGCTGTATGATACTTGTAAAGCGTTGGGCGTACAACCGTGTGTACGTAGTTACACACACGACGCCACGGCAAGCTTAACAGTTTGCGCTTTGAATGACCTGTATTCTGACATAATAGGGACTATTTTTAGTGCAACTGTATCACTTGGAGCGTTGTCACGGACTAGAAATAATGGTGTAGATTGGACTAGGCAAGCGCGCTCCATCGTAGATCGCAGTATCGCTTAACATCAGGCGAACTGGCGGTCAAGCGTAAGCTTATCACAATACATATAAAAAAAAGATCTGGCGCTCGCTGTGTTAAAAATAAGCAATGTAGGTATACAACAATAATATATCAAGGTAATTTAAGTCTTTCTCCAAGATCCAAACAATCTTAATTCTAAAATTCATGATAATCGATTCGTAACAGACAGATCAGACGAAATTACTTCCGTATTTATTATATTAGTATAGCTTTATTGCAACTCAAATTTAATCCATGATATTACTTCACACCATTTAA
This sequence comes from Acronicta aceris, assembly GCA_910591435.1. Lineage (NCBI taxonomy): Eukaryota > Metazoa > Arthropoda > Insecta > Lepidoptera > Noctuidae > Acronicta > Acronicta aceris. Next base: position 15,697,709 of record OU342758.1, on the reverse strand, counting down.
TGTGTTATTACACTAGTAAGACAATCTTTGAAAATACTGAGACAAATTTACAAAATGAAAGGAATTTATGAAGATTTTTTTTTTATGAAGGCGAATGTCAGCGGCAGCCTCGGAAGAGGTCGCCCTAGAGGCCTAGAAGGACGTAGGTACGCCCATCTTATTGGCGAAATAAATACTTTAAAAAGGTCAGGTGCGTAGTACTCGCAACCGGCGCGTAATATGAGAAGATGTATGAATGAGTGCGAAGCAAAAGAAGTATGCAAGAATCGTAGCAAGTGGTGGTCTATAGTTTCTGCCTACCCCGGTGGGAGAAAGGCGTGCGAGTATGTATGTAATAAGTCTTTCACAGACAAATTTCACCCCAAATACGTACAAATATCCATTCTTTTCAACCAAATTCCTTTACATTTAACACTTGGATTTACAAGGAATCCACCGAACTCTAGTCTTATATATTATTTACTAAGTAAAGGTTACCCTTCAACACTGAGATGCCCTTTTGTTTAACTTTCCAAGATACACTTGTAGCGGCCGTATCCTAAATCAATCCATCTGACGTGGTGGGAATTGCTTTTTTACGACCAACCTCTGTAACGAGGAACCGCGCGAAAATCGGGATATCGAGAAAATATACTGTGTAGTGCTCTTTTCCTTTGACATTATTATTTATATATAACTAACTTTTGCCCGCGTCCTTCCCTGCGTGGACTTCAGAATTGGGTACAACCCTAGTGATATGATTATTCGACTGCCGATTCGAGTCTTAGGTCCTGCATGTGTGTCCACCAACCCTCATTAGACTAGCGTGTTGAACTATAGACAATACCGTGCGCAGCAGTGGGGCATTAGAGGTTGACAATGATTTATTATTGTAAACAAAATAAAATAAAAATACCTACTACACGTAAAAATAACAAAGTGTGTATTATTTATGTTAATTAAATACTTAATGAAAGCCCTAAGCAAGCACGTTTACATTTACATATCACGTCGTCTGAAGCCGAAGGGTAGAGTTAAGCGCCGCTATGTTAATCAGTAGCCACAACTTCACCCAGACATAAAGATCAACTAGTGTACTGGGAAACCGGTGTACTGAGAAATCGTAAATATTGGAACTTTTGAATTAGCCTTATTTATACAACAAAGTTTTTTTTATTATTTAAGTCTGCAAAGGAGACACTTGATGGTAGGTAGTCATTGCTGCTATCTATCTGAATGGCATTGAGGAACTGCACTGCACTCTAACCCGTCCCCACACGGGGTGTAAAAATGAGATTGTTTTATTGTAATGGGATGACAAACAGGCATACGGACGCTAGCAACATCAGTAACTTCACAACGCATTGTCATCTTGAGACCTCTGTTAATGAGTCCTTTATGCCCAGTAATTTCACTGGCTACATTGCTCTTCAAACCGGAACCCAATAAGGTTAGCACATCATTGCTTAGCAGCAGGATATTTGGAAATGCGGTGATATAGACGTACTCCAAACCATTACGCTAAATGTGCCCTTAATTTTACTTTATACATACCAGACCGCTAGATGAAAGTATGTACCTCTTAAAATTAAATGAGGCATTGTATCGACGTATTGATGATCGAGAGGAATCGGGTTCGTCGATGTATTTACCTGAAACAAAAAACAATACCTATTTAAATTCATTATTCTATTCTACTATTTCCAAACACTCATTATTATTATAATGATGTTACTTAATACCCAAACCATTTCTCTGCAAACACACGGTTTTGCTACTGAAATGAATTCATCTTTTGTTCCATTCTGTTTGATTCACGGAACCTATTATCAGTAATTAGTAATTACAGATGCTCTGGCCTACTTAATTTTATTTTTCACAGGTCTTTACGATTTTATACAGCAGTTGAAATATAAATAAAGTATTCCAACACTGAAAATCAAAGGACTACTAAAACCTATTATTTAACCAATTATTTTGACCTTTGAAAGAATAGAAAATAAAATGATTTATGTTGCTAAACCTTTAGACCGCTATAGTCATGTATAGACGGCAAATCAAAATGTGTCCAGCACGCCACGGTCGCGACTAGGTGACAGATTTCTAAAGAATTCACAGCTTGGCGCCGAGGGCACGCTTTTTCTGTATTGACGTAGCGGTCAAAGTTAAATTCTCAGTTTATATCTATTAAGACAAAAAGCTCGCCAATGTTTTAAGGGTACGGGGCATCCAAAATCCAGGGTCAATTTTCGTTGACAATCGGTTTATAAACAACACATTTATGCGTGAAAATTCTTACAAAGTTTGTGAGCATGGATGGATGTATGGATGTTTGTTACTCTTTCACGCAAGAACGGCTGAACGGATCTGGATAAAATTTGGCAGAAGCTAGTAGATCATAATATATTTAGTACTAGCTTCTGCCCGCGACTTTGTGTGCGCGGACTTCAGGATTGCGTCCAATCTGGATAAAAAGCTTATGTGTATTCCAGGGTATAATCCATCTGTGTGCCAAATTTCATCTAAATCCGTTCAGCCGTTCTGGCGTGAAAGATTAACAAAACACAATCTTTCACGTTTATAATATTAGTGAGGATAATAATATTTTTTTTTGAAGTCGCCTAAAAACGAAAGTCGCTGAGAAAAGAAAGCAGACTTTTAATGATTTTAATATTAAGACTATTTTATTGTCAGTTGCCACCACTCGATACTCCTGTTCACCCCGGCGAACAAATAACTACATAATAACGTAAACAAGTCAACCCCCGATTGATTTATGCGCCTGCTCCACCATAAAATGGCGTCGCCAATGTTCTCCCGCGTAAAGAGCAACTCGTAAAATAGATAAAACACATATGTGCTGTGGTTTCGTCCTCGAACAAGGTTGGCCGAATGGTTCTCTAATTTTTTCTTCGCCAATAAAATTTTATGGCTTTAATTAACGGAGTTAAATCTTTTTTAGGATTCTCTGCGGTAATGCTGGAATTTCAGAAAAGAATTTTTGATTTTTTATTTTCGACTCGCACATAAAGGTAAGTAGGTACATTGCTTAACAATAATTATAAGTAAATACAGCGACCTGCGCGAAGCCAAAAAAGGTCCCTGTCTCAGCATAATCGCTGGTTTTCAGACAGGGCCATCGGATATAGTGATGCCCGTAATTTCGGCCCGTAACTTCTCTTGCGTGGATGTGATCACAATGAAACAACTGCTTTCTCACTTCCTAATATTAATATAGATTATAATGTAGTAATTTATCAATGATTTTCTGGAGATTATAGTTAAATAAGTGTTTCATGACATGTAAAAGTATCTCTAAAGATCTACTTGCAGAATAAATAATTTCATTTCATTTCGTTTTTGTGCCAAAATTTCGATACTAATAAGGACAATATTCACGAATGCGACCCTAATTGTCGTTAGACAGAGTTTTATATTATAACTAGTGGACCCAGCAGACGTTGTCCTGCCCTGAAAATAACCCAAAACTCGATTGCAGCGCCACCTACCGGGTCCAATTGTGAATCTAAACCATTCCCAGATCCCCTTGAACACACACAAAAAATTTCATCAAAATCGGTCCAGTCGTTTGAGAGAAGTTCAGTCACATACACACTCACAGAAGAATTATATATATAAAGATGTACTACTACAAGGAACCACTTGCGGATAATTGCGGATATTTTTTTAATGTAAGCCCTCTAGTGGTTTATTTAATTCTAATCAATTTCTGTTTTACTATTTTATACTTTGCATGGCCTCTCTGTTTATAATAATGTATCATAAGCTGTGGTTGCCTTCGACTAATGAGCACAAAGCTTGTAACACTGTGTTTGTATAATGTCTAATGTGCGTCATTTAATGGCACCCCATAAGTAAATAAATAAATAATTTCAGACACGCAGTTATTTCGATCGAATAGCAAACTCACACACATTTTTTGATCTCTTAACAATACTAATATTATACATAGAAATCTGCTTTATGTTGATGTGACCACAATTGATAAGAGTAATGTTCCAATATCCAAGTCAGACAATGTATTTGACTGATTTTTATAATGTTCGACGGCTTGAATTTATACCCAATTTACGGCAATATGCTTGGCTCCTAAAACATAAGCATTATTATCATTCTCCACCCCTTATCTCAATTTTATTGGAATCAGCGCAGTATTTATGTTCTTCTTCCATATATCAGCTCACATCTCTCTATCGTCGTCTTTCTACTTCGAAATCCTTACCCTCTCTATTGTAACTTCACACATTCCTTGTAGGTATCCTTTTCATCTCAGCAATTTCCTTTCATGCATCCCTTTTGAAGCCGAACATTCTGACCCAAACAAGACTGGATTCGTTACTGAAATACAAAATAAAATTAAACTCGAGATCCAACCGCGTTCGGGACCGAGTGGCGTATTATACCACCTAATAACGCATGCAGTATCGGGCCGGTGTCGGCTACAAATGGGTCGCCGCCATCTTTTCCCATGGCTCAATGCCAAGGACCACTAAGGGATTTTGCCGGTAAAATGGGCATCGTCCACCTGAATACAAAATATGTTTAAAATTCTGCTTATTCTGTAATTTGTTACAATCGCTGAAATAAATATGTATAAGGTGTGTTAGTAGTGGATTTTATTTTTATTTCTACGTTTAAACACATTTTTTACACACGTACCTACATTCACGCCGTCTTCTTATATAATATGACCTTTCCGATGGACCTCACCAATGAGGTATGTCTTCCTAGGGCGTTCCCGGGGCCTCCACTGACATTCGTTTTATAAATCCCTTTTTTTAGTTGCCTCTCATCTGTTCTCTCGACATGTCCAAACCATCTCAGCATACTCTCAGTTCGTGTCATAACATACCATCATGCCTGTATTCCCCGAAGGGTTAGGCAGAGGCGTACTAATGTACATCCACAGTTCGCCGGTATGTTTAGGTCCCATGTAATAAGGGGTGAGCCTATTGCCATTAACCGGGCACAAATCCAGACTCCGAGCTGCTACTGAGAATTTCATAGAAAAACCCAATAACACTTTGCTCGACCTGGGGATCGAACCCAGGACCTCTAGAGTAGCAGTCGCGCTTGGGACCACTAGACTAATGAGGCAGTCAGGCAGTTCGTGTCACTAATTTATATTTCTGTAAACGGTACCATATCGGTAACGGTCGGTACTATGAATCAAGATAAGGCTTTAAAACAAATCAAGGAATCCTACAGAACGTATCCTAGATATAATATATAAATACTATATAACGTGTACTCATACACAATCTCAGTTCTCTTATAAAAACAAAAATGGTAACTCAACCCAACATAAATACGAGAAAATATATGAACTGTGTCATAGTAGTAGAGGAGACTTGATGCATCGATGCACCTGCCAAAGACACTGTTTATATTTTGTGACGTCATACGCGACGATATTTGCATTTCATTTCGCCGGGGTACGTTTAAATAACGAATACAGCTACGATCTAGGAAATTTGTTGCTATTTTTCTTGAAGTTTTTTTCTTGCCGGCGAAGAGAACATTTCTACACTTTTGTACACAGCTGTACCGAGTATTGGTCTACCTTAGTATGTAATGTTTCTGTTAACTTGTGTTTTTAAACGCACCCACGCATAAAATCCTACGTTGGCCCAACTATTGCATAGATTTACTTTAAGTTTATTATAATTCTTCTACTTTTTTAAGAGCTATCCTTTTCTCCGTGTAATATATGTATAGTAATATAGCAGGATATAAAGAATACCGTTCTATTGGCCGTACCGTTCTACAGGCTGTGGAAAAGCATAGGTAAAAAATAACCTCAGTTAAACTTGCAAAAGATCGCGCACACAAGCCATTTCGAGCTTAATAACTTTTAAATAAACCACAAAACCAATTAATCCGCCAACCGCAATCATCCGATAGATCGAACGGTTTCAGCAAATTCCCATCCAACTTTATTCATATAAACAAAACTATGGCCCGGAACTCCGATCCACATTTCCATAGTGCATTAACTTAGAATATTTCAAACAGAAGACAAACATTGGTGTGCACATAAAACTTATTCAGTGGTTCAGCTTAACGGATATAACTTATGTATGGAGTTGAACGATAGTATGATGTGTGCATCGGGCTAGAAATGGTACCATTGTAACACTAAACGTGCAGAAGTATTAAAGGCGATGTCTTCATCAACATCCTTTCCCAAATGCTTCCCATGCTTCGGCATGAATGGGCAGGCTCGACCGGAGTGATACCACGGCACAGAAAACCGGCGTGAAACAACGTACGTTGTGTTTCGCCGAATGAGTGAGGATAATGGAGGCCCAAACCTCTTTTAAAGGCCGGCAACGCACTTGTGACTCCTCTGGTGTCGCGGGTGTCCATGGGCGGCGGTAAACGCTTACCAACAGGCGATCCGTCTAGAAGACCCTCCTCTTGTAACCTCTGTCACATCTACTGGTGTGTGCTTTGGGTACCCGTGTTCGGGTAAAACACGTGCACGAGGGACGATTTCTATGCGGCCACACCTAACGCCATTGAGGTGACCTCATATTACTCCAAAAATGTTTGATCATTGACACGATAAGAAGAAGAAGAACACTGTAAAGTGGGCTCACTGGAAATATTTTGCTTGTGACAATAGTCGCTGTTTACTCAAGAAGCGATACAGAATGTCTTTGTAAAGTGGATTGTGAGGATTGGTAATAAGGCACAGGTTTTGATATTAACTTGCTAGTTCATGTATCTATGGATGAATGAATTGTATATTCCGTGAATATACAAAAAGTAGTTATACATCACTACATAGTATAAAACAAAGTCGCTGTCGCTGTCTGTCGGTCCCTATGTATGCTTAAATCTTTAAAACTACGCAACGGATTTTGAAGCGGTTTTTTTTAATAGATAGAGTGATTCAAGAGGAAAGTTTTAAGCTATTTAACATTACGCTACGGCTCTTAGGAATGTGCAACGCGAGTGAAACTTCGGGCGGGCCGCTAGTTTATTATAAATACAGTCCTTAAACCAAATTCAGTAATTAACGCCGTACAAAAATTATTTTATACAATTATCATAAATATCTAAGTATTATAATTATGATGTATTAAATTTTTCGAAAACCTCGAAAATTAACGTGTATGACTAATGTAAGTACAGTTACAATTACAATTTCGTCGTTTTCGTCGTTCGTACAATATTTCGTCTGTCAAGAATCAAGAGAAAAACACAAAAATATTAGGCAAAGGCTTGTAAAATAATACGTTTATGTAACAGAAAGACATTTGTCTGTTTTCTCACGGTGGTAAATTAATCAGGAATAGGGTGGAGTGATATCAAGGGTGAAATTACATATATGGAGGAAAAACAGTGTTCCAAGCTATGTAACAAAATCTATTAAATGTTGTTTTAGGGTTTCCGAAATGGAGATTATTTTTATTATTATAATATAATGTACGTTTAATTACCTTATTAGCCCAGTGGTCCTAAGCGCAACTGATAGGCAAGAGGTTCTGGATTCGAATCCCAGGTCGAGGCTCGCCCCCTATTACATGGGACCTACACGTCACACGAAATGTGGGTGTACTTCCTACACCTCACGTTTTAGAGAAGCGTTTTATTGTAATCGATAATTAATTAGGTTTACACAAACATACAACAATCTCCCATAAAAACGAATAACTTGGGGGCATTTCAAATATATTACAATTTTTATACTATTAGAACTTTTCAGATTGGCGGCCTCTTTACTGCAAGACAAAGAACTGTACCTAATCTTTACAATTCGGGGCCGGTCATCGAAAGCCAGAGAAGATCTCGTAAATAATTACATTAATATGACCTCTTAAGTGTGTGTGAGTGTGTTGTAACTTATATGCGTATTCACACAAATGACAATCATTCAACATCACAAGGAAAATCACATATTATTTTCTAGTAATATAGTTTATCCGCAAACACATCCCACAGTTTTAAGTCCGTTCTTTGTATTTTAATTCGTATTCAAAGCACAATAAAAATCGTAAAGAAAGCAACGTGAACGCGACTTAAATAAACGACGAACGTAAACGTAACCCATAGCTAAGAACGCAAACCATAAAGATTTTTGTGTAGGGTTGTTACAGACATTATTTATATTACTAAAGTAGTAGGTAGCCTCGTTAATACAGTGCGCCCGACAATGCAGTTCATTCGTAAGGAAACCTGTAGGTACATTTATTAGGATTCCGTAAAATTATAAATCATTATCATCATATCAGTATATAACCGTACCTATTCTAAGTCTATTGGGGAGGCCTTTCTTCAGGAGGCATTTTTAACCTTAGAGTGATATAGGACTGGAATTGGTAGGTGTACTTGCAGTTATAAACATCCTAATCCTAACTAATATTATAAATGCGAAAGTGAGTTTGTTTGTTTGTTACACTTTCACACTTAAACCACTAAATCGATTATAAAAATTCTTTCACTCATAGAAGGCTACATTATCAGTGAGCAAAATAGGCTGTATTTTTATTTTTTCTTAATTATAAATCTCTACGAAAATTACAATGTAACCCAAGGTATCAAAAATTTACCAATAAAACTCATTAATTTAACTTGTAAGTAAATTTTAAGTACCAAAAGTTAATCTATTTCAAGTTATTCAACTCATATCACAACACATTTATCGAAGTGCCACTTTCAAAATTCGCCAACCCTAACACGTTGTAAACATCTTTACGGCAGCCATACAAAAGACGAAGCTTAAATAAAATATATAAAAAAACTCGTATTTTCATAAAAAATGCGGGTAACACAGAGTAACGAAGGATCAGGTGTTACGGACCGAGATGCATGATTAATGCCCGGGTTATATTCGGTATATGCGCGCTTTTAACACGTACGCTCCAGAATATATTAATTAATCTTATCTGCAAGTTTGATAGAAACCTCTGTGGCATCTGTATTTACGTTGCTCTGTGCTCATGGTTTATTAATATAGCTAGTGTTGTTACAAATAAATTTTAAATTTAGTAACCGAAATTCGTCTAAGAATAGCACATGTGTGTATCGAGTGCAGTGGGTATGGATGCACTCTATATAACCGTTCTTTTTGTTGTTTAGTTTAAACTAAAACTTAAGCAAAACTGGAGAATAAATTTCCATCACTTTACAGTCTTGCACACATAATTAGTTTGTTAGTGTACATACAGAACATAACAATTATTATTTTTGACAAACACGTCAGTTTCTGTGAGCTGTCATTTTATGTTCGTGAGACTCCCAGGGACTTCAAACTTAGCTGTCGCGCTTATGATCATTACACTAACGAGGCACATACTCGTTTATGTAAAATACAAACATCTTCTATAAAATAAAATTGAATGTTTGTTTGTTTGTCCTCTATGCAATGCTAAATCATTCATCCTATTGCGATGAAACTTTGATGACTCGTTGTGAGAGAAGTGAGAAGGATTATGACGAAAAAAAATCAAGAGGCATTGCAACGCATGCTAATTAATAGGTGCATGATTATAAACATCATTCACTTCCAAATTGAACCTGAGCTGGTTTGTGCATATTTAATATTGACAATAACATGTAAGTATTCCAAACACATTACATGTCTGGCTGCCAACAAATCCTAAGAAGTGGGATCCAATAATCCGACAGCGAATAGGAGGAAGACATTTTCACAGTTAACAGCCAAACCTTTTCCTTTGGGTTTATTTATAGATCAAGGCACATATAAAGGGTAACCATGAAGTACGAGAGTTCGTAAATCAAAAATCAAAAATCGCTTAGGTATAGTATGTCATGACTTAAAAAAATATTAAATAATATTGTTGCCCGCGGCTACACTTGTGTTCCAAAAGGATTTATTTACTATAACTACATAAGCTTTTAAGCGGCGTATCAAGATGAAATAAGGACCAGATTTTAAGTTAGACCTCCACAATACAATACAATTACTTTGAAAACTGCATGCAATCTCGTTGTTGCGTAATGCGCGTACAACCATACAGACAGACAGAAAGACAGATAGGGAGTTTACAGGGCTCAAAATCGATCTAGCTAGGGCTCATTTCCGGAAAATTCGTTTTTGACAGATATAAGACAAAAGATCGGTCGCGTCGGCCAGGTATTAGAAAATAATACAACGTAAAAAGCCTCTTTTTATGAACCATATTATGCCATAAATCATAAACATTATTACCGCAGGACTCTCCCGCGGACGTGTTAAAAATGGCGGCACCTACTTTCCTGTATGCAAACAATTTTGTTTTCACGAAGATTGGGCGCGGAATAATTTTTCTTGTTTTCATTTCTTCATATTGTTTATAGTTTTGGTTTTAGTTGAATATAATAACAGTTTTCCAAACACAAATAGGTACCTATAGAGCTTGTTAATCCTATACGTAAATACCAATGATTTTAAGGGCGTAGTTCTCAAATTACTTAGTATAGTTCTCAAATAACTAGGCATAGTTCTCAAGAATTCTCAAATTACTAGGCGGAGTTCTTAAATTAGGTAGATAGTTACTAGTGTTAGCTCTCAGATATAGAAAAGTGTGCACCCCTAAACTTAATAGAAATAACGAGAAATGCTTTAAGCTTTAACTAGATACATACATAACTATAACAATCTATCAAAGTAGCTCCGCAATCTATTAATGGACGTTGAAGTAGCAACACCATGACAGTATTACTAAAATTGAAAATCTCTGATAGCCTCCGGTGTCCTACCGGTAACTTTGATGCTGTAAAGGCAATTAGTGCCAATCTATTGAGCACCAGAGGTGTTAATCCGGGTTTATGATACGGAGGACTTATTAAAATTAACACTGCAACTGTAGGTAAGTATATACCTAGTATGCCTATTGCCTATATAGACTAATATTTAGTGTAGTGTAGTGTAGTAAAACTGTATTTTAATTGTTTATTCTCGACTTAATATTTATTTTGTATTTTATAAGGCAAATTTGCCCAGAAGATTGAGTTTCCAAAGTTCAGGACATCCATTCTGTAGTTTTATAGAAGTCGGCTTCCAGTCTAGTCAGATGCAGGTGAATATCAGTACTCCAAAATCCAATTTCTGGGCAATAGCGATATCCTATGGATGAACTGGTTACTTACCAGGCTTTTCAAGTTTCTAACACCTATCTATCACTAACGATTGACATAGGAGATCGTACCTACATAAGTATTTTTGAAATGTAATCTTTTTCGATACCGATTGCAACTACCAGGAAATCATCACGTCTAAAGAGTAACGAAAAGAAAAATATTGTCCAGGAAACGAACACCAAAGAGGACCGTATGTAAATTCTCAAAGAAAACTCTCTATTTGTAAGTCAAGACTGGTTATAAAGATATTTACTATTCAGCGAATTGAAAGATCTACCTTTTTACGGGCTACTTAATTTCAACTCACCTAAAGTAACTTTGCAAATACTTTTTGTGGTTATCGGTATTCGAGAAAGTCGCTAAAGACGACTCAATTTTGAAAGCATTATAGTATCAAAGGCTATAGTCCACCACGCTGGCCTAGTGCGGGTTGGCATACTTCACACGCCATCGAGAAAATCTCCCTCTCATTCTGAGAGGAGACCCGTACCCAGCAGTGGGACAGTATAATGGGTTGATTATGTTATAGTATCAAAATGTTTCCTTAGATTCTTATGAAAAGATAAGGCTTTTATGCAGAAAACCGTGAAACCTTCAATAACTTCTAGATAATAAAGATGTTCAAGGGTACTGTAGTTTGCATCGTGTTTAGTGCTGACTATATCATCATCCTATTTACTGTCCTATTGCTGGCACGGGACTTCTTTTGGAAAGAGAGGGGTTAGGCTATAGTCCACCACGCCGGCTTAAAGCGGGTCGGCAAACTTCACACGCCGTGGATTAAATCTCATACAGGATCTCTGCAGGTTAGCTAACGATATTTTCTTACACTGTTTAAGCAACCACGATTCAGAATCTTATTCCCCTTGCTTTTTTACTATCGGACGACCACAAGCACGAAAAAGCCACATCCATTCATGGTGGACCCAAAAACCCGAACGAAACACTTTTAGACCACTTTTCTCATGCGTACCACTGAAATGTGGAATGTGCTTCCCGAGAGAGTCTTCCTCGATAGATATAATCTGGGTGTCCTTAAATCACGAATGAATCAGTTTCTTCTATGCAAGCGCGCTCCATTGTAGATCGCAGTGTCGCTTAACATCAGGCGAACAGGCGGTCAAGCGTAATCTTATCATAAATTAAAAAAAAAAAATTACTGTTTCGCGGACTATACATTAATTTCATAATTGGCAGAGACTAAGAATGAATGTGTGAGAAATACAAACATTTTTAGATATTGGCGCCTTTCGGTGCGGGATCCGTAAACAACCACTTACTTAGAGTGCTTCTTTACAAAAACTGAGCCCATATCAATTCAGAAGGTGACGTTTAAGACATTGTTATGTTTTTTTTTAAAATCAGATATCAAATTGGCTGTGGCACCAGTAGTATCACTAGCGTTGTCATCTTGAGACCTCAGTTGTTAAGTCTCATTTGCCATATAAATTGACTGGCTACATTGCCTCTTGACCGGTACACAATACTGTAGCATATTCTTGTTTAGCGATAGAATATATGGCAATGCGGTAGTACCAACCAACACAGACGAACTAAAGAGAGTTATTACCCAAAACCGGACAAGTGCGAGTCGGAGTCGACCACCGAGGGTTCCGTACAAATTTGTAAGCACCTACATACACGTACTATAATTAATTACAAATGTATAGTTTTCCCAACAGGTACTTGCAGTATAAGACAGTATTACCTACTTGCCTTGCATAGTTCTAGGTCAACGGAAAATACCTTATAAATTTTAATTCCATTAAAAGTGTCGAAATATACGATTTTTGCGGTATAAACGGCTGTATCTTTTTCTTACGATAACTTAGAAGTTTGATTTTTCAAAGCTTCAAGGGACAGTAGACCTGTGAAAGTGATCCTATAAGGGCTTAGTTTTTTTTCCTTTGTAGGCACCTACGGAACTCTAAAAATAATGATACACTTAATATACATGTAAACAGCAGCGATGTTATCGTACAAGTTGACTTTGACATAAGGGTAGATAGCGCATTTAGGCCAGATACGCACGGGCGGAGGTTATCAATCACCCGCCGGTGGCATGCCAGGGTCGTAGGAACAGTGTGTAACTCGCCTTATTAGGTTTTAAAGGATGTAGGCATAAAAAAAACCTTTATTTGCATAAATAAGATGCAGAAAGGCGTCGAGACTTTAATTGCAGTGTCTAAACTCGAATTGGGCGCCCTCTATGTAAGTAAGAAAAAATACAAATAATTCGTAAATAAAATATTTTGCGTCATCATATCTTTAACTCCTACATACTATCACGCTCGCATTTCCCGAATGGTTAGGCAGAGCTGAACTAATGTACGTACAGCTACAGTTCCATATGTAGGTGATAGGAAGCTGTATTAAGTAGGTACCATTAACCTCCAAAATGAAACTCCAAGTTGTTTTTGAATTTCATAGAAAACACCAATAACACTGCTTGACCTTGGAATGAAGTCCAAGACCACTAGCGTAGCAGTCGCGCTTACAGCTATTGAACTAATTTGGCAGTTTATTGTCGAAATATATGGTAATTTAATTGTTGTATTGTACTATAGACATTGTATTATAGATATTAGCGATAAGACCGTCATTGTACCCTTCGTTTTATAAGGTTTTTTATTTTGTTACTTTTATGGTGTACAATAAAGATTATTCTATTCTATAGTATTTTTTTATATGATACTAGCTGACCCGGCAGACTTTGTACTTTCATATTTATTCACCTTTTAAACCTTCTCTGGACTTCCACAAATAATTCAAGACCAAAATTACCCAAATCGGTCCAGCCGTTCTCGAGTTTTAGCGAGTTTTAACGAACAGCAATTATTTTATATATATATATATATATATATATATATATATATATATGAGTCTTGAACCCTGAATTAAATAAAAAAATATATTTTCCTCACTTCATAGATATATATGATAGAGGAAAGATATGAGTATTCTTGTTGAAGATAAGGAAGAATGGATCGGATATTCGCCTCATTTGTCTTTAGTGTAACATCGTTGTGAATACAGTGAACACATTCTAACTCGACAAAGAAAAGTGTTTGGAAAATATATTTTTCTTTTAATATTATTCAAGCTTTTTCAGATATTGTATTTTGTAGATATTGAAGGAACAATATACTCGTACTTATAAGTAGTCTTATTTATCAAACCATTTACTTACTGTCCCAATGCTGGACACACGGCTCCTCATTGACCTTATATAACATACCATCATCATGCAAGGGATTTTTTGTCTCCCAAGGAGAAAACCGAGAGTGAGTTTTTTTTCATGAGATAGGGGGAAACGATTAGACGGATCGCCTGATGGTAAGCGATTACCGCCACCTATGGACACCCGCAACACCAGAGGAGTCACAAGTGCGTTGCCGGCCTTTTAAAAGGGAGTACGCTCTTTGTTTATTGCGATTTCATAAGGCAAAGTCGTACTAATGTAAACCCACAGTTCGCCAGTAGGTATGTTTAGGTCCCATGTAATAAGGGGCCAGCCTAAAAGCCATTCATTGGGCACAAATTGCAAATTCCGAGCTGCTACTGCGAATTTCACAGAATAACCCAATAACATTTTGCTCGATCTTGGAATCGAACCCAGGACCTCTAGCGCAGCAGTCGCGCTCAGGATTACCTAGGCTAGTGACGCATTGGCAATGAGGTATTGTTACTACATACTTGTAATGTTGTTTTGTGTTGTAACACTTGTAACTCAGAATAAACTTTGATCCTTTCTTATTTAGTTCTGGTGAGGCGATATTGATTATTTGCATAAATATTTATTCTGGACCTTTGATAACTAATGTACAATTTATTCTAATCGATTCTAATTAATTATTGCTGTCTATGCTTACAATCCATTTAATAAATAAAATAATAGGGTTATTCATGATATTGATAACCAACAGTTTGGACTATAAATACAGTTTCTCTGTGGTCGAAATAACCTAATTTCTGGGAAATACCGTTATACTGACCATATTTGACTGCCTCATTAGTCAAGTGGTCCCAAACGCGACTGCTACACTAGAGGGCCTGGGTTCGATCCCCAGGTCGAGCAGTGTTATTGGGTTTTTCTATAAAATTCTCAGAAGCAGCTCGGAGTCTGGATTTGTGCCCGGTTAATGGCTATAGGCTCGCCCCGTATAACATGGGACGTAAACATACCGGCGAACTGTGGGTGTACATTAAATACGCCTCTGCCTAACCCTTCGGGGAATACAGGCGTGATAATGGTATGTTATATCGATATACAAAGGATAAAGTGGTTGTCAGGCTTTCGGATCACTAATGATTGATCATAGGTGTTAAACACTGGGGCCGGCGAAGACCTCTGAGGTATAGAGGGGTGTCGATGTGCTAAGAATGTTCACCATCCAAAGACTGGTCGCGGCAAGAGCAGTTTTACTATCCAGATCGATCGATCAACGCAGAAAATTAGTCACAAACCGCTCTAAAAAGTAGTAACAGTAGTAACAAGAAAATTTGTTCTAAACTGTTTCAGTCTTTATTTAAACTTATTATGCTAAACATCAAGTATGAACATTTAGTAATTTATATTCTGCAACATGCAAAGGACATCTGACCTATATCCGAAGCAAGCTGTTCCATTATAACAATAGATTGTATTTACATAATATTAAACCAAAACATATGAGACAGAGAACGTTGGCCATCATCCAATTGGGAATTAGACACGTGTGTATAAAAAAGTGTATAGTATGTATCGATAACCATAACCAATACCTACTGATGCTTCCTTTAACGTCACTACCCCGTATTTCTTTGAGGATTACGGTACATATTATTACATTGAGGTAATATGTACGAGGAATTACGCCACAAATAAAGTGACAGTAACAGTACTATTTACAACTCGTGTTGTAACGCCAGAATGACGCTCAATGATGATTACAGCTTCGTTTCAAAGACACCAACAAATCAAACTTGTAGTCGCAATAACCAATGATGACAGGTTTTTATCCTATTCAAAAAATACAACTAGAATTACTTTTAAAAAAATCAAAGAAAAAATAGCAATAGTTTGAAAGTAGCTGTCAAGAGCACACTTCAGTGACCAAAGATTAGTATCTATAGGATAAACATGTTGTTTTCCACACTTTAAGAAGTTAGGATTGGGTACTTTAATACCTCAATGTCGGAATAAAGGAAAAAGGTATTTTCTGTGAGTCCATGCCATTTTTCGTCGTTCTATTGTTTTTGGAGAGTTGACTGAACGTTAGCGAAAGTTGGCGTCATAAGTGCCAGGATGAATTGACTGCTAACTGGTAGAGAAGTGTTTTGTATTCACGAATTGGGTTTGAAACTATGTAAATGTGTGAAACATTTGTGACTAACCCATAATTATTTAGTTTAAAATAAAGATTTGCTGTGTTTCAACCTCATTGGTTTAGGGCAGTACTTGGCTTTGCCAGTTGTCTCCGATTATATTTAGAGTCAACATGGTCTGTTTATAACGGATATCTACTTTATTAAAATGTATACAAACTCACATTATATATAAAATGAGTTTTCAATATAGTAGGAATACAGAAACAGAAATAATATATTCCCATCTACATGGTTCCATTACTTATTGTATTGAAATAATGTTTGTCTTCAATGTACAGTTCGCTAACAACCATTAGTATTATTACAAGAGTCGTATGCATACTAAAACGAGGTACTCTTACCTCTGAGAATACTAGAGTAGCTAATTTTATATGCACCGTAGAATTCCAATGTGTGTTGAATCAAAGGCTTTATAATTTGCCATTCTCTTCAATATTCCTAAATTTTAAAATATTTCAACAAAAAATATATAACGCAGACGTAAACGTATACCTAGAGAAATAATCTTTTTTTGAAGGTTTAATTTTATTCAGACTGCCTCATTAGTCTAGTGGTCCCAAGCGCGACTGCTACGCTAGAGGTCCTGGGTTCGATCCCCAGGTCGAGCAAAGTGTTATTGAGTTTTTCTATGAAATTCTCAGTAGCAGCTCGGAGTATGGATTTGTGCCCGGTTAATGGCTATAGGCTCGCTCCCTATAACATGGGACCTAAACATACCGGCAAACTGTGGGTGTACATAAAGTACACCTCTGCCTAACCCTTCGGGGAATACAGGCGTGATGGTATGTTATGTTATGTTAATTTTATTCAAAGTCAAAATCTTTTTTTCAATACAAGGTGCTACATTATCGGGTAATTAAATTTGTACATTAAGCAGAATTACTAGGTGTATTTGGCATGGTCCCCACACTAAGCCATGCCTGTATCATGGGGGCCCTACGATGCCGTAACATACAACACAGTCACGCCTCTAGGACTTAATATGAATACATTATAGTGTAGGTAAGTATATTAGTATAAAAATTAAAAAATAAAACGGACAAATGCAATTCTTATTAACTAAGCAAACGTTTTTAAAGTTATAAATATATGTATCAAATATAATATTATTAATGTAATGTAGCAATAAAAAATAAATTATATAATTATTAAGTGTATATGTTACTGTAAAATCCCGAACTACGGCAAATTCTAAGATTTACCAACTCTGACTGGTAAAAGTTCAAATAAACAAGTTAGGTTGCTTATTACTTTTTAAAAAAAAATATAACCACCTAACCTAACCATGGTGGAACATTTCGAACTTTTACCAGTCAGAGTTGGTAAATCTTAGAATTTTCCGTAGTTCCGGCTTTTACAGTAACATATATATTATATTTTAGACATCTTCTAAAACGCCCTTCACTGTCTCCAAGAGTGAGATCCAAAAATTAATTAAATGTTTCAATATGGCTTCCAGTAGTGCTACATTTACTACAGCTCATGTTTCGAACGCGTCCATCAACGTACGCATTTCCATATAGGCATCAAATGTATCAACGCAATGACTTTTAAATGCAAATAAAGTAACAGTGAACGCATTAAGGTGCAAACTGTAATAGGATGCAGCTCATTAAACAGATTTCTGAATTCAATAAATTTTCCTATTCATGGATTCAAACGGTGCATCGCTCGTTACTGGGAACCAGTATTCTGTAACTCAGTAAGGAAAAAACGTGGGCGAAAATCTATGGATATTGTAGAGGATAGATCGTCTAAGAAGGCATTGCCTGGTTTAATACCAGGAAAAGACGTAGGGATTAAATTGTCCAATCAAGATTCTGAGAAGAATTAAATTTAGACACGTAAGTACATTTTTTCCGTCACCTTAAGACGTAAATTCAGAACGTGACGGCAAATTTCGATCGGCGAGTGGGACTCGCGGTGGTTTAGAGGTCAGAGCGTCTGGTGTATCTAACGAGAAGACGCAGGTTCGAATCCAGCTCGATCGAATCTAACCTTCACTAAAATAACTGTAACCTTTTACTTTTGCAATACCCAAACAGGGTCATGTACTCATTAGTATAGCTATATGTGTACATTATGCAATAAATAAATAATACAGGGACTGCCTAATGATGAGAATTAAGATCCTAACACAATTCGTGTTGGGTTTTGTTGACTTTTATAACATGCGATTTTTCCAGCGACTCATATGGAGAGGAAACATTTTGTTTTATTAGCCATCCACCCAAAACAGTCACTTGCCTACGAGGAAAAGATACGTGAGTAAAAAATAACAATGATTTCTTAAAAATGGATCTTAAGAACAGTTCTGTAACAAGAAAATACAAAAGACGAAACCGCAAAAGTTTTGCCTCACGAAATGAGCGGAACAGTAAGAATTATGAGGACAGTACGGCCGACTTCTGGCTAATTAGGAGCGACGAAGCCTGAAAACTTATCATTTTAAGATATTAATAACGTTTAATTAAGAAACAGACTTCACGGGAGATGAGTTTTAATATAAAACGGGACACTGCAATTTTCTACGGCAGATGTTGCGTTTGAACTTGCTGGAATGAATAATAATTAAATTCTGACATTATACTGCCTCATTAGCGTAGCGGTCTTGAGCGCGACTGCTACGCTAGAAATCCTGGGTTCAATTCAAAGTGTTATTGGGTTTTTCTATGAAATTCTTAGTAGCAGCTCGGAGTTTGGTATTTAGCAATAGTCTCGCCCCCTACTACTAGTTCATGGGACCTAAATATACCGGCGAACTGTGGGACGTGGGTGGACATTCGTAAGCCTTCAGCTAAACCTTCGATGTCATACACCTTGGGTATACCATAACAATTATGAACTAAAGACGGTAACGGTTATTAAAAAATAGGCTCATTCTAATATTAGGTACTATAGCTATTCTTGTTCTGGAAACTTATTTTAACATTGACAAACAATCTAGCGAGACCGCTGTTTTTTTTTTCATCTTGCTTTTAAAAGATGTCTGCAAACCCCCGTAATTTTAAAGCAAATTATGGAGGACATTCTCAAAATTCGTGCCATTCCCCCAACAACAACAGAAAAATCTAATTTCACTCCCCAAAGATCCCTATTAAGTTCGTATACGGAAGCTGTCAAATTAACGTGGACCAAATTGCATTAACTTAAAGTGAAATGTGAGAAACGAGAGTGTGGTGAGAAGTAAAATTAGCTATGAAAAATATAACGATTTTAATATTATTTAATATAATGAAACCAAAATAAAATATCGACTATTAACGTATTCAAATCAGCTGTTAAATTAAACGGCTGTATCTTTTTTTACGTTAACTTAGAAGTTTGATTTTCACAGCTTCCAACCTGGAACCAGGAGTATATGGTTTTAATTTCAACTCGATACGGAGGTACGGAAGAACGCGTTGGGACGCGTTCCCGGGATAAAGGGTCTTGACAGACGGACGGACGGACAACAAAGTGATCCTATAAGGGTTCCGTTTTTTCCTTTTGAGATACGGAACCCTAAAAAAACATGAAATGATAATTATTTTTATAATCGGCTAAAACACAATGTTCAACAGCCAAAAAACGTAAAAGCAAAGAGAATCTTGAACCGAAAAAACGATGCATGAAAATTTTAAACAGTAACATAGCAACGCAGTCTGTAGATTTATTCGCCTTATGAATATTAACGATCGTCTGTATCGAGGGCGCTCACAAATCTACCACTTTGGTACTACGTCTGCAAGTGACTACAGACTTGTCATAATGAACTCTCAGACATACTTAGTTGTTTCTGCAGAATAAATTAAAATAAATATCACTTGAACTTCTTGTACAAAGCTGGGGAATAGTGCTAGTTGATTCAACAAAACGGAATAAGAAGACTAACTAGACATTTTGAAATAAAACCACATTACGTATCTATACCTAATACATACATACATATTTTCACGCCTTTCTCCCATTGGGGGAGGAGCAGACACTATAGATTTCCACTTGCTACGATCCTGACACACCACTTTCGCTTCATCTACGGTCATTAATCTCCTCATGCATGATCATGGTTTAGGGTACTGGAGACAGTCTTGAACAGTAACTCAGACAGAAACACAAGTCAAGTAGGTAACAAAAAGTTATCAAAATCACGCCGCGATCGTACTATTGTCTCGTCTCATCGTTGGCAAAAAATCGTGTCAAAAGTAAAGGTCAGGGTCAGTTCGACTTGCATCTACGCATTTATTAGATAATGGCAAACAACGTCACGAATATTGTTTTTAAATCATGTAACATATCAACCTACTGCTAAATCTGTTATTATCATACCATCCAATTAATTTGAACCTAAATATACAAGTGAGCCTCATTAGTCTAGTGGTCCCAAGCGCGACTGCTACGCTAGAGGTCCAGGGTTCGATCCCCAGGTCGAGCAAAGTGTTATTGGGTTTTTCTATGAAATTCTCAGTAGCAGCTCGGAGTCTGGATTTATGCCCGGTTAATGGCAATAGGCTCGCCCCCTATTACATGGGACCTAAACATATCGGCGAACTGTGGGTGTACATTTGTACGCCTCTGCCTAACCCTTCGGGGAATACAGGCGTGATGGTATGTTATGTATATACCAGTGAACTGTGTGAAATAGAGGTGTGCATATTACACCACCATCTCCTGTGACGAAACCTGACGAAAGCTCCAATAGAGTCATGCCTATATCTGCGCTTTCGGAATGCTTTGGTTAGAAAGATATGGCGGGAGACAAAATGAAAGGCCGTGCAACGACCGTACGACGACTGAGAAGAAGAAGAAGAGAAGATCTACCTTCGGGGACGTGATGGTATGTTATTATGTTAACAAATTTGGAAGTGAGCCAACGCAAGACTTGAAAAAAGTCCAAAAACGCGAAAATCAGATCTATCGTCGTAACCGAAACATCTTCGCGGTAAGTAAACGTACCTACCTACGATCCATCAGGCGAAACATCGTTTTACGGAAAAGGCCCCCTGACGCGAGAACTTTTAGCTCAGCAGTTGCGCCTATTTGAACAATGTCGTAGTATTGCATATGCGTGGGAAAGAAAAATAGCCATCGATACTAGGAACTTGATAGCTACTCCAGTGACCATGAACTGCTACCCACTATTCATCGTTAAAAACAACTCGAGTAATCTACTAGAAAGGCAAATAAGCATAATAATACTTGTGACGTATGTGTGTCATATTTATGTCAACGTGGGAAACATTTATACTCATAACTAGCTTTTTGCTTGCGACTTCGTCCGCGTGGAATAGTTACTTTGTTCCATATGAACTTTCATCCCCTATTTTATCCCCTTGGGGGTAGAATTTATCAAAATCCTTTCTTAGCGGATGCCTACGTCATAACATCTACCTGCATGCCAAATTTCAGCCCGATCCCTCCAGTGGTTTGGGCTGTGCGTTGATAGATCACTATGTCAGTCAGTCACCTTTGAGTTTTATATATATAGAGATAGTGGGAAACTGTCTTAGGACTGTTAGAGACAATTTATGTATATTTGCCCTCAAAACCTGACAGTTAGATTCCCCAGAAATTGTGTATCAAAGATTTGATGACCGTCGCTGTGTGAAATATTTTGACACACAGACAGTCTCCCAAAAAGTTCACTTCTCCTCCGAGCAATTGTGAAGAAAACATAAAAGTTTATTTATATTATTATTTGGTAGCTAAAAGGATCATATCCGCCAATAAAAGACATCCACAAGGACCGGTTACCGCCTGCATTCAACAACTCCGAGCGACCTCTACCACTTTCACCAGGCCGTCCGTCCATCTCGTTGGAGATCGTCCTACACTGCGTTTTCCGGTGCTAAAAGGATATTGACTCAAATTTAAACAGCTTTGGCTTTTCATAATAAGCAGCAATACTCAGTATTTGCTAATATTAATATTTAATAAACAACAAAATACTTGAAAATTTAGACATTTAAATTTCAGTTTAACCCAGTTATTTTAAAACAACCACGCCAACAATTTTCTCATGATGTGTACTTCCTAATACCAACCTATTTGTTATTAATTCATTCCTCGAATTTCGAGTAACAGGCGCTGAGGGAATTCAAAACAGTATTTTCTCAGAATTCAACAGGAATTCTTTATTAATGTGAACAGCAATGGAAGAAAAATAATTATTTTGTATATCTCACTAAATAATTATCACTCTCACTCAGATTAAGGGAGACGCTGATGTACAAACAATCAATTTAAAGGACTATCTATACTTAAGAAACAATCAAATAAGAATAATTACTTTTAGAATTAAGCACAGAAAAAATTTAAAAAATCTATGACATCACCAGCAAATATTCCTTACCGAATACAAATCACACACTAGTACGATGGTGTCCAGGTGTACTGGTTAGTGTCGTGGTCACAAATTTCGCCGTACTAACGCTTGCACTCGTCACAGACATACATACGCATGTATGAGCTTAACTCATCACCCTACCTTTTTTGTAGTCGGGTAAAATAAAAATAATTCGTGCTACGATGTAAATAGATGTTAATGAAAAGGATATCTTTACCTTAACCTAAATATACGCTTAACTGTGGGTGCACATTAGTACGGCTCTGCCTAACCCTTCGGGGAAAATAAGCCTGATGGTATGTTGTTACCTTTACACAATACAACTTATGATAGAAAATAAGGATCGCGTAATCTTAGGCTAATAAAAAAAAGAAAAATCTACAATCTCTTTAAAATGTCGGATGGCAACAATAAAATGTCGTCTAGTTTCAATAAATTCTACACAAAATGTGTCGAAATAAAACCAAAAAGACAGTGGTATTTTCATTGTAAACACTTAACTTATGTGAATTAGAATAAAGTGGCAACTTCGCATTGACCCAAACAATAAATTTGGTATGTCTTGGTATTCGGTTGAATTCGGAAGCCGTCGAGTACGTTGGGGCCAGCATTTGGACTATTTTGGACTCGCTACGATTTTTAGAAATAGAAAGCAAACAATGCACTAACAAAACTCAATGGTAATAACCTGAGTTGCCTGTGTTGTATCCGAAATAATGAAGATCAACAAACAAATGTGAAGGGACTTTCGAAGGATATATTTTGTCAGCCATTTTGGAAAAACAGGATTCCATAATTAGCTACGATTTAAGCAGTATCGAGAAGAAGACAAGTTACATTAATATCAAATGAACTGGCAGTGTAAGGCTATCAAAAAAAATTCAATTCATAAACAACAGTCATTATGCTTCATATTCCTTATGTAGGTAGATTGTATTGTTTCCAATCTTATAAGAATATAAAAAATATCTCAAAGAAATCTACTTCTCTTCAAGGGCTTACAAAAACTCAAAGGAAGAATAAGTCCACGGATTGCAAATCTACTGGATTGAAAACGCAAGAGTAGGTTGATTTCAATGGCCACATCAATTTATAATTACGATAAAAATCGCGTAAAAAGAAGGTTTTAATTCGTAACAATGGCTGAAATTAAAAATAATTAAATGTCTACGCAATAAAAATAAAAACACTTCAAATTTGGAACGTCGTTTCCCGCTCATCTTGGAATCTCAAGAACAACTCGCTAGAGAGACCAAACCAAACCAATATGATACTCAAGCTTCTTTGCGTCTCGTAATATTCATCAAACATGCATGGTTTCTGCACAAATATATCGCATTATACCAGCATGAGGCGACCCGAACACCTATGAATAAATGAGAGCCCTTAAATTCAAGTTAACGCGTCCCACCTTACGGGATTATACGAGGAATGTAATATTCCGTGTAATGTAATGCAAAGAGCCTTTTGTCTTCACTATTACCGAGTCATGGTAAACGAGCTATATTTCTTCATCTAGTAAGTAATATTATTTATTATGTATCGCATTAGTCTAGTGAACGCAAGCGCGTCTCAGTAGGTCTTTTTGGTTTTAATTCCTAGGTTGGATAGTGTTTATCAGAACAGAATCATCTAGAATTGAGATTTGTTCTCAACTCCAGGTTTTCGGGGTACTATTGAATATTTGGAATATATTGCAATGATTTTCGGAATGGTGTGTGAAATTCTCCAACTTGCAGTAGGCCTAATGGTGGACCAGGCTCAGAGAAATTATGATCATATCTGACAACGGGAAAGTAATAGCAATTTTGCCCCCTATTACATAGAACTTAAAGATTAACTATTTGACTAACTATAATATAATATGTAGTCTTGTATTCAGGAATAGTCCGTCAGTAACACATGTCAGTTCGCTTCCCAAGCAAGGCTTACATTCAACTTGACACATTTTAAAAATAAGAATCAGGCCATGTTAAGAATAGGTCAGGTGTGACTGAGGGTGTGACAAAGCAACTAACTAAGGGGCATCGTAATAGTGACGTCAGAACTGACTTCAGGGTTATCAAACGTACTTCAGGATTATCAAACGTACATTCGCTAATTTTCAAGATTTGTATTAAAAAATAATTTATTTTAGCAGTTATACCGATATAAGTTTTATTCGTCAAAAGTCTATGTTTCTCAAAAATAGATTATCTTAACAACAAAAATATTTCGTCTGTACTTCCTTATGGAGTAAGCAGAGATGCTGCCTTTTGCTTCATTTCTTCCATTCCATTACTTTTGTAAAGATTTTTTGTGAACCGCTGTGGTGAAAACGAGAAATGGAGAACAAATCCAAACTATTGCTAAGGATTTAACAAAACTGCTCTTTTCTGAAGTGCGGGAAATCCTCAAAGATCGTCTGCCACCTGGGGATGTGGCAAGGTATATCGGACTTGTACCGACTAAGAACTACTCTTCTTCGTTTCACTCTTCACTAATCTTTCCTTGTTTTATAGTCACGTCCAGGGACATCCCTCCCGCTGCCCAACTAGAGAAACAAATCTAAAGCGTCACTCACACTCCACAACCGCGCTTACGTTTATTTAAAACCTTTAAAGTCGTTATGTTGACAGGCTCATGAATCGACGTAAAATCACGAGATTTCCAGCTATTAGATACATTTTAATGTAGCCTCGCTTGGCTTTCTATTAATTTCTAAGTATCATAAATGATGACTGCGGAACACACATGGAAATTACTAATAAAAGATAAAGTGAGGTGGCAACATCGATTAAATTATCAGCGACTAAATCATTCGATTGAAGTTATCAATCAATTATATAATAACGGTGGGTACAAATAATCGATTAAAAAGTTGAGTTAAATCGATTCTGCTGACAGTTGCAACGTTATCGATTATACGGTAGTCACTCAATCGTAATGACGCTTCGTGTTGCACGAAATAGTAATGCCCACGATCGAGTGGGTATTATTATGTATTCCTCACATATTAACAGCTCTTACGGGAGTAAAAGTGATTTAACGATAGCTTCAGTACGTTAGGGTACGGATCATGTCTCGACTAGATAGGATGGAAGTGAAAAGGAACTTCAATAACATTCATTTGGATACGACTCACTACTTACTTCGACCAAAGCTGTTTTTTTAACAGAGAAGTTAAGGTGATTCTAAATTCATTTTTTTTATAAGATTTGCAATTTCTGTATGCCATCGGCATTGTCATGTGGAGGTTCAGTCAGGAGACCTTTGTTCAGTAGTGAACCTCTTTTGACTGATGTGATGTTCATTCTATGTACTATCAATTCAGTCCATTTCTTTGTATGCCATCTTAAAATCAATTATATTACGTAGTTTGAACCGAAACAAAATATTTAAATATGTGTTCGTACAGCGTAGCAATTAAGTACCACTTTATAGTTATTTTTTCTACACAATTCTATTTCATTCTAGGTTATTCACACCAATATTGACTGACAATACGTTTGGCGTAGCGGCTGAGCGATCGGCTTCTGCATCACGTGTTGTGGGTTCGATCCCCACACGGAGCAAATATTTGTATGATCTACAGGTAGTTGTTCCGGGTCTGGGACAAACGCCCATGTATGTGAGAAATTGTGTTTGTAAACGCACCCACGATACAGGAGAAAATCCTAGTGTGGGGCAACGTTATTATTAAAAAAAAAATGCTTTTGTCTGTCTACCATCAAAGATACCCATATATCTCAAGTTCTGGCAAGTTCCATCAATTTTGATGGAACTTGCCAGAATACAATACTAAAGAAAATAATACATTACTGTTAGATATTTTTCAGTTAAACTAGATTTCAATTAAACCTAAAGTACTTTATGTATATGTTACGGTAAGAGTGAATAATTGAAGATTATTAATAATTATCTATTATTATTAATAATCGGTTAGGTTAGGTTATTATTAATAATTTTGTAAAAATATTAATAATTTTCAATTAATCAGATTTACCGTAACATATATACTACTCTAACTATATATACTTCAAGTACACAACCATTATAACTGGTATATTATGATTGTAAAGTTTTTATTTTCCATTGTGACAGACAGTTCTTCATAATTAATAGATTTTGCAGTTGTCTACTTGAAGTATATATAGTTAGAGTAGTATATACATAAAGTACTCTGGGTTTAATTGAAATCAGAAGAAGACCAGAAGCACGAAAAAGCATATAAGCGTATTACTATCGTAAAAAGGGAAAAGGGGAATAAGATTGTGATGATCTGACGCACACTCGCCGAAATGTATCCGATAAAAAATCATAATTTTCTGTATACACTACTGATTTTACAACTCTTCTCTCTAGTTTGTAGATCGTATCGTGTTAGTTTGTTATTAATTAAATACAATGAAACAACGAATGATGACGCATAGATGGCATCAGCAGTGTATCCGATCCGTATGCACGCATGCTGACTAACCCAGGGTATTCAACAAATGACCTTGTAATAATAATTATCACGTTCATCAACGGCTGGTAAGTGTTTTCTCTTACTGTAACCAAGAGTTTAGTAAGTAATAGTCGCTATCGAATCTGTTAATCGTGGTCTGTTAGTCAATATTTCATATGGTAAGGTTCTTTAGGCTTGATTTCCTCCTACGCTGATATCGGTCGAGCGTACCGTCATTGGCGTATGTAACAGAAAACCTGCGGCAGATGTCAGCGTTGCTTTGCGGTGTCTTATAGAATATTGCGTTATCTATGCGCTCGACCGACGTCAGCGACCGATGTCAGCGTAGGAGGAAATCAGGCCTTAGGTGGCCGCTAAAAGGGCTATCCAAGAGTTCATGTAAACTGGCTTGATACATTTTCTTATTCCGACGAGATCAGCTAGCTACATACAGTTGGAATAGGACGAGTTCAGTATGAAGTTTGCTCGGAATATCTCCTTCACTTACGGCCTTCCCCCCACACATATTCACACTGCCTATCGGAGAGGATGATAAAAATACCGAGCTTCTTACGTTCTTTATGGAAAAAGTTCTTAAAAAAAATTCCCAACAATGTAGCAGTTTTTCCAGTTTGATCTGATCAATTGAATAGTGTCAGGCTACTTATGTAGTTTTACTTAAGATATTGGCGTCAAGGGGTTCCGGTTGCCGCTTACCATCAGGCGGTCCATATCCTTGTTTGTTATCTTAGTAAATATTTTATCGTTATTAGGATTGAACTTCAGGAACGCGTATGAAACTTTTATCTCTTGTTGGAGAAGGCTGAGACAGTATATCAAATACTCAATAAATTTCGAAATAACGGTTATAAGTTTTTCTGTCATAAACTACAAAAAATAGAGAGACCCTTCAAACAATCACTATGGCATTTGAAATATCGCAGAACCACGAAAGGATAGGTACCTAAGTTTTAGTTATATATATTAAAATTTATATGCCTATGGGTACAATGTAGCAAACTAGTTTAAAAATTTAATATCTAATGTAAAATGTACCTACATTGACAAATAAATATTTCTATTTCTATTTCCTACAGACCTAAGTAGATACTAATTCGCATTATTTAAAAAAACGTAATCGAAACAGTAACTCGATGTAAACTGCATTATTATTGCACCGCGCATCGTGACAAGATAGACTCGTACAGACCTTGACATTTCAACAAAATAATAAAAAGAACGACTCTTACAAATGAGGATATAAATAAACGTGCAGAAAGAAATGAGGACCTTCAAGGTCAATCAGATAAAATAGAACAATAAGACGATGAAACATAGTTCTGAGGACGGAGAACGCACAATTTCACGAAATAATTTAAAGCAAATATTTCCTAGCTAGAACACTAACGTGACAGCCCTGCTCTCACGTCACGCTAAGGTTGTCAACAAAAATCCGCACTAAAATATCTTTTACCTAATTAAATTCATTTGCAAACATAAGGGTCCGGCGGAGCTTGAATTGCCCACAAAACCGTAATACTGAAATAAATCGTAATCCAGACAATATTCTATCAAATTATGTTATTATTCGGATTTGGATACCGTTAATCTAGGTTCCTACGGCACTATTTCGTCTATTACTACTTCAATGGAAATAAAAGACCGTAAAATCGTTCCAAACTTGTAAAGTTATCAAAAATTGCATTCACTTATATCTATTTCCAATGAAGTATTTTGGAGGAAATCTTAAAGTAGGAACCTAGATTAACGGTATCGGAATCCGAATAATAACAGAATTCGATTAAATTGTGTTTTAATTACGATTTATTTCGGTATTACGTTTGTAAGAAAAATTCGGACCTCCGGAGTCTTAAACCTATAATTTTCAGAGAGATAAAGAGCTGTTATTGCGCAAGGTAAGCGCTGGGTGAAAGATTCAAGTACTTTACTTACAGCACTAGTCTATTCCAGCATTGACATTGGATATGTTCAGAATGGCTGGATAAGGGGCGATCCCGTCATCTATCAATTAAAACCTCGTGCATCGGTCAACCTTTCATGAAATACAACCGCTGAAATACGAGACATGAATATCATGATGTGCCAACCATATGTCCGCTCCAGGGCTGACACCACAAAGAACAAAAGCAAATTTTATGCGACACAAAGCGGCGTTAGTGAATGTTTAATGTGTTATGAGCATGCGTCTGGTGGATGTTATTAGTAAATCATGTATGGCAATGTGTCATAAAGGAGAATAATTAGGTTTCATTGTCTCTATTATGGCAGTCAAGCATTTTTCATGTAAATAATGTTTTACGAGCCACTTTTGATAAGAAATACGATATCGCATGAACGAATTGGCGTTTACAAATTGCGAAAAACCAATTAATATAAATAAATTGTTTTGCGGGCAGCCAGTAACCTGTCAAGCAATAAATGTATTTTTTATTAAAACAAGGAATATAAATGATGAATTGATTAGTATCCAGCAATAGACTTGGTTTTATTGCTCTTTAAATGCTATATGAATTTCCTAGGCACTTGACCGGCACCGCCTCAAAAACAATGGATTCGAATTGGTTTTGGGGATTGGAATTCGGGGCTGAGTACAATAAATACTATTTTTTAAATGTATCATTACACTACACTAAGTAGATACAACAGGAGTATACCTTCGTTAATGACAATAAGTTGTCAATTGGTTGTGCCTTTAAAGATCATTGGATCAGAGGATATAATAATTTATATCCTCTTCTGGCGGCACTGGGAAGATTTAGGCCCCTATACGACCCCTAGGGCGGTGCTTTTTTGCCTACTCGGAAATCCGGGCCAGCTTGAAATGGAAATTGTAAACAAAAATAATGCATTCTATTTTTTTCTTATTACTACCTAATACTTATGGCACGAGTCTTGCATGTCCCGAAAACCCCTTCACTCTTCAAACTGAAAGCGAACTAATGACAAACATTATTCCGGGCCAATATCCTAATTAAAGCATCAAAACTGAGGAAAGTAATGCGCATCATATAAATTCGTTTAAAAAACGTAGCGAATGATGATCTGATGACGTTAATTTAATCAAGATGATCACTGTTGTATCGCATGCGTTTGAGTTTAGCGAACTTCACTTTCCATTGTCATTTGTAATTGCACGTGGCTGTCAGGAATGCTATTGTTACTTTAAAGTAATTTGCTAATTATTGAAAGTGTTGCTTGGACATAGGACTATATTATCTATTTTATCATTGGGAGTAGTACCTACCTTCATTAATTTATTATATCCTAAATCCTACAAAAAACACTAACGGATAGAAAATATTGGTTTATCAGCTAATTTAAACATTTAGTTCATAAAACACGACACGACACGTTTGGCGTAGCGGCTGAGCGATCGACTTCTGAGCAACGTGTTGTGGGTTCGATCCCCACACGGAGCAAATATTTGTATGATCTACAGGTAGTTGTTCCAGGTCTGGGTGTTTGTATTTGTGAGAATTTGTGTTTGTAAACGCACCCACGATACAGGAGAAAATCCTAGTTTGGGGCAACGTTTTTTTTTTAAATAAAAATTAATAAATGAATCATCGAACAGTACGTGACAGGAGGCTCCTCTCAGTGTGTGGCTAGCTTACCGCGCTGTTCTAGTATGGGTCGACATACCTACATACGGTTACACAACATCGTCGAGAAAAAATCTCTGGCATGTAGATTCCTCACATGATTTCGAAAAGTCGAGTAATTTGCGTTATTAAATTTAATAGTCTCATTTTACATCGCAATCCATCTCATGATATTTTGAGTGACAGATCAAAACGCCGACAACAGTTCCAATATTGCCTCATTGACAATCAGCACTTCGATTCATGTCAGAACACGAGAATCATTATCACCTATTTGATATAATCAATTGGAACACCTGAAATGACCTGCAGAATTCTATGGTCAGCTCCATAAGTTAAAGCAGAGGCTTTGGTCACTGCTGGGGCCGCTGAAGAGTGTCAGATCGTCCTTATAACTCCAGCACAAACTGGTGAAGCGAAACGGTTTTAGTCGGAAGGTCATTTAGTATGGGTGGAATTCGATACGACCTGTCTTTCGTCGCAGACGACGGAAGTCCATGAAGAATTCCATACAACGTAATAAAAATACTAACAGTTTTGTTCAGTGAAAGACATCAATACAATAAAAAAAGATACCACAATGGATTATTCGCAATCTACATACTGGTGGTTCCGAAAAAAACCTTCAGTAGTTTTTGCTGATCTGCAAAAATCTGAGCGATGTTTTAATTAATGGAAAAGTCTGCAATGAAATGTTTATTTTAATTAAGAAAATCTTTATTAACAGTAATGTATTGCGTAAATTGAATTGATTAAACACTTGTGCGCTTAAACCGTAACAAATTGATGGCTAGGATAATCGTAGTCAGCCGATTATCGTAATTATTAGCTACCTGCGTCTGCGTGCTAAACCTAGTCATTTACATTCGAATAAAAAATTGATAATCGTTATAAAGTATCGCATTACTCATGTTTGAAAAAAAATATGATTGTTCTAGATTGCAATCATCAACGAAAAATATAAAACTTAACATCACGCCTATATTCCTCGAAGAATTAAGCAGAGGCGTATTAATGTACACCACAATTGGCCGGTATGTTTTAGGTCCCATGCAATGGGGGCGAGCCTATTGCCATTAACCGAGCACAAATCCCAAACTCCGAGCTGCTACTGAAAATTGCATATAAAAACCCAATAACACTGCTTTACCTGTGAAAGTCGCGCTCAGGAACTCTAGGTTAATGAGTTAGTTAATTTTATTTTTATGGATGAAGTCGGCAAACGAGCTGACAAGTCACCAATTTCATGTATTTTTAATCGACTTTAATAAAATCTTTTTCAAATCAACTGTATTTTCATAATTATTTTATCCATAATTGTTATCTAAAATAATTTTTCAAACCTCAAACCACTTCACGATACAAAAATTAAAGATGGCTGCCGATATTTTATAGGTGTCACGACTCACGATGCGATGCGATATTCGATATTCGATATTTTGAATGTACCGACCGCCGATATTGCATTCCGCGGATGTCGAGGCGAACGGCCGCAAATTATTGAAACCTGGTTGACGACCCCTCACATTGCAGGCATTCCGTTGTACTTAGCTAATCCTAGGTAACTACAGATAGCTCAGTTTGCGGCAACCATGTCTCAAGAATACGTATTCTACTATGTGTACTGTTGTGCAGTTAAAATGATGACCCCAAAAATAAGTAACATAACACGCCTGTTTTCCCCAAGAGTTATATGCAGCGATTTACTAATGTAAATCCTTAGTTCGCTGATATGTTTAGGTTCCAATTATTTACAAAATATGTTACTACAGTAAACAGTGACACTTGCTTTGCTCTTTACATAATAACAAAGATGTTCAAGCTATGTAGGATAGGTAGTATTGAATGTCTTTGCATACCAATCTTCGGCAGTTCATCGGACCGCAAAATATTCAGAATTCCTAGAACCACTAGCATTGAAGGCACTGGATCTGCTGCTACGGAGAATACTGACGACCGTTATAACACGACAATATTCCATCAATGCTGCTCATTTGCATGTATGGTGTTGCTAATCACTGTTCTTTTTGGTGACTGGAACTGTGAACCAGTCCTGCGGGAAATGCTGGCTGACTGTAAGGTATGAGATATAAAAAAAGAAATGTTTATCTTTAGTGTAGTAATCGTAAGCGCGGCTGGTACGCTCGATTACCAGATTAAAGTATTCCCAGTAGCAGATGGGAGTTTAGATTTTGTGCCCAGGTAATGGCAAAAGGCTCACCCTCAATAACATCGCACCAAAACATACTGGCCTAAACAAGCCGAGGACAGGGTGAAATGGGACATACTAGGGGAGGCCTATATCCAGCAGTGGACTGATACATGCTGACGATGATGATGATGATGATGAAACAGCGGTGAATTGTAGGTGTGCATTAGTACTTACACTTCTGTCTAAGCTTTCGGGGAATATATCCAAGATGGTAGATATGATGTTTATAATATTGTGTGATTTTTTGCAACCCAATATTCAGTATAATAAGATACAAAATTGTTTGCATCGTATATTGCCTGAGTAGTCGCAATTCTGAATATATTACTAAGGTAATCAATATTCCGAAGGAGCTTCCTTTCAATATATCTTTAAATTCAATTGACGTTTATTTCAATTTCATTGCTTATATTAAATAGACATTAAAGTTTGGTCTTGGTACTTTGTAGTTTATAATATAATATACAAAATATACCATGTAACATAATTACTAGTAAGATAATAACGTCCCATTAAAGCTGGGCTACATTTTTTGATTATATCGTTTTGTGGATCTTTGTTCGAGGTCTAATTAGAGTAATTTCATTTTTTTTAAACGTTGCCCCACACTAGAATGTTCTCCTGAATCGTGGGTGCGTTTACAAACACAAATTCTCACATACACAAACAACAGACCAGGATAAACTACCTGTAGATCATACAAATATATGCTCCCCGTGGGGATCGTACCCACAATACGTGGCGCTGAAGCTGATCGCTCAGCCGCTACACCAAGCGTGTCGCCAAAATACTAATTAATTTATAATACCTATTTAATCAACATAGCTCCATGTGATAGCTATTCCTTATCTAGTATACTTCCACATCCGCTACTTAATTATTTGAAAAAAACTTGGGGACGTCATCGATAAAAGTGAAACCGTATATTTCCGTTCTTTATCCTTCTAGAGCTAATTATGGCAAACCAATGGTACCTACGCGACAATATAATTTGGGAATTAAATATTCTGTAGAATACAGAGCCGCCGTACGCGCCGTGTTTGTTTTGATAAGTCAAACAACTCCATAGTACTCCATACAACAATGAGGACGTTATTTTAGTAAAGGAAAAATTCTATCGCGGGCAGGATTCGAACCTGCGTC
This sequence comes from Acronicta aceris, assembly GCA_910591435.1. Classification (NCBI taxonomy): domain Eukaryota; kingdom Metazoa; phylum Arthropoda; class Insecta; order Lepidoptera; family Noctuidae; genus Acronicta; species Acronicta aceris. The sequence goes on along the minus strand of OU342758.1, from coordinate 15,663,516 downwards.
TCCTGGTTAGATACACCAGACGCTCTGACCGCTAAGCCACTGCGAGTCCCACCCGCTTGATCGAAATTTGCCTTCACATTCGAATTTACGTTATAAGGTGACGTTGAGGACGGTTCACCATATCCCTACTAATATCTATTATAAACGTGAAAGTTTGTCAGTATGTATGGATGTTTGTTACTCTTTCAGCCAGAACACCTGGACGGATCTGGATGAAATTTAGCACAGATATAGATTACAGTCTGAAATAACACATAGGCTTTTTTTATCCAGGTCGGACCCAATTCTGAAATCCACGCAGACCAAGTTGCGGGCTGAAGCTAGTCTAGTATAAAAATCTCAGGACGAATTCTTCATGGGACAGGGTTTGTAAACTCTAGATTTATACCGCGTGGCATTTCGTGAGTGGAGCAATTGACCCAATAAATTTGCTCCTCCACGCGGCTTGCTCGAGGCGACTTGTCAAAACGCCAATACACCAAAGAGTTTTCGTTTACAGAAAATTAAAGGAACTCGTGGAAGCTCGGCTTGATCAAATTGAACGCTTTTGAAAATCAGCCGGCCTTTTATGAGTGAGAGAATTTATTATTGATATAGTTTTGATGCTTATATATATTGATTGAGTTTGACTTAAGTTTTCAAGCACAGGCCACACCGTGAGCTAAGCGAACTAGCTAACTAAACTTAAAAACAAAGTTTACTTAGCTTATTTTAGCTCACGTTACTGCAGCGGCCTTATTGATGATTTAACATACCTGCAACAAAGAAATATTCATTAGTACTTAAATAATTTGAAAAATTGAGTAGGTATTTTTATCAAAATTTACTTATTACTTATTAAAAGCAGTGATAGCATAGTGGTATGACCGTTGGACTGCCTAGTCAAAGGTCTCGAGTTTGAACCGAATGCACGTAACTCTGACTTTTCGAAGTCATGTGCGTATTAATAGTTAATTATCACGCGCTTAAACGGTGAAGGGAAACATCGTGAGGAAACCTGCATGCCTGACAGATTTTCTCGACGGCGTGTGAAGTCTGCCAACCCGCAGTAGGCCAGCGTGGTGGAATAGGCCCCGTGCCCAGCAGTGGGACAATATATGAGTTGATGATGATGGTGATAATGATGATGACTTATTAGCCAATAATTTTACAATTTGATTTTGTGTAAGATGTTGTTTTGGTCGTTTGAATACTGTGTTGTTGTTATGTTTATGTATGACGGTATATAGGTACGTAACATGCGCTTCACCACGGCTGATAAATGATAACTCTTGTGTAACCTAGAGAAAGGTGAAACTTAAAGTAGTAGATGTCCAAAATTGTGTATGATATGTATGTTTTTTTTTTTTAATTTACCCAATACTAATGTTTTTTTTTATTACCACAACAAACACAATTAATATAAAATCCTTTGTTTCTTTTGTCATGGCTACTAACATACATCAGGCTATCTCGCACAGCCATCACTCACTAAGGATACCACGTAAAAAGGTAAAACTCGTCCATTGTAAACGAGAACCGACCCTGTACACCCAATTAGCCGGCTCACCCTGAGCGAAAGAGATGGAACGATCTTGACACCAGATCAGACAGGGACAGCTAATTAAAAACAACACAGTCCGTGATCGATGGAAGCATTAAATGCTACTGTCAGTCTCTTTACAATAAACAACGTTCAAGGTGGACGATTTCGCCTCTTGCATACAAAATACGACGAATAGCATAATATTTTTTCCCTGAACTTCTTTTAAATTATTTATTATTTTTCTGCCATTGAGAGTGAATACGATAACTATTGTAATTTAGTATGCTATTGGTAAAATGTGGAAATATACACAAATTCAAAAGTAGGTTAGGTAGGTTAAGTAGTTAACCTATTAATGTGTTTTTTTTTAAATGGTCAAAAAAAATTAATACACCAAACCAAAAATATGTTACATAAGTCTAATTTATAAGTCTAAGCGAATGACAGCTGTAGTATGGAATCCGAAATTGACGATGTCATCGTTTATTACTTATATATAAGTGTGTGTATGTATGTCAAACGCATGGCACTGTGTGCGGACTTTCATACAAATTCCACCCCCTTTTCACCACTTTAGTGGTTGAATTTCCAAAAATCCTTTCTTAGCGCTCGTCTACAGTGCAAAAGGAACCAGCATGCAAACTTTCAAGGATCTAGATCCTGTAGTTATGGCTGTGCAAGATTATTAAACATTTATGCCTTTTCACTTATTATTTCACGGTTATTTTCCTTTACGAAATGATCGGAACATTGAACAGCAGTCGCGCTTAATGAGCCGGCAACACACACAACTTACCTTCTAATGAATACATTTTCATACATTATCACAAAGAAATAAGAGCAATTGTTACATTTTCTACGAGGCACAGTTCAGTAGAAAGAACAATCATCACGAATGCAAAACATTCACGACCCTAATAAAATTGTATTTACACCTGTTTTAGCCCCGACGCAAAAAAGAGGGGTGTTATAAGTTTAACGTGTGTATGTGTGTCTGTCTGGCATCGTAACTCCCAAACGAATGGACCGATTTTAATTCCGGATCTTTAGTTTGAAAGGTGACTTGATCGAAAGTGTTCTTAGATTTAGTTTAAGAAAATCTGGCTAGCCGTTTGAAGCTTATAAGCTCTTTTCTAGTTCATGAAGCGATGTCAACAACTTCCACTAGTGTGATCGAGTTAAAACTTGGTATCCTGTTACATCAATGGTATTGCAAAAACATGGTAACCATAACTTGATGCTGCGGGGATTCATTTAATTGAAGTTTTTTTTATATTAAAATTTGACACTACAGGAACCACTTGCGGTTAACTTCTGCCGCGTACGGTTATTTTGACAAAACTATATTTTTCATAAGTAATATTTTTTTTTATTTAGTGGCAGTCTATAGTTTCTGCTTACCCCTGTGGGAGAAAGGCGTGAGTGTATGTATGTATGTATATTTTTAATAACTGCCTCCCTATTCTAGCGGTACTAAGTGTTGACTGCTTCGCTAGAAACTTGTTTTCTATTGCCAGGTCGAGCAAAGTATTATTGAGTTATTCTATGTAAAAGTTCGAAGTTTGGATTAGCAAAAGGCTCGCCCCAATATTACATGGGACCTACACACACCGGCGAACTGTGGGTTATGTACATCAGTACACCTCTGCCTAACCCTTCGGGGAATACATGCGTGATGGTATGATAAAATTTCACTCAAGTATAATAGTTAATTCATAGTAAGAAGTTGTAAATGCAAGTCGTAAAGTAAGCGAATAAGCAATAATTTATGGTCGTGCGCAGTATTAGACAATTATTGAGGAAATAAAGCAAGCGTGGTTGCTTCACGTCACGAAATTAGCCGACAATTGCTATTCGATACTTCCGGACTTCGTTTGAAGCTCAACACGACACGAACCATGGGGAGCTAAAATGGCAACTTTTGGTGAATCACAATACGGTTCAAAGTCAAAGTCAAAACTAGTTGCACGGTCCCAAAAAGTGGGTCTTATGGAGAAGAGAGAGCCCATAGATACTTTTTTTTAAAAAACATGACTACAATAATTGCTTTGAAACTTTGTTTTAAATAGTTGCTGAGATTAATGTGATGTGTAAGATTAATTCATCAATAGCTTCTGCCCGCGACTTTATCTGCGTGGGCAATTTGGTGCTAGTCTCGGATTCAAGAGTACGAAACTTGACGAAACGGCACAATTCCAATGTCGATGTATCGCAATTGAGTTCAAGAGTAAGCCCCTTGACCTGCCCAGATAGACAGCACCCGTTCACGAGCATGACGTGTGTATCGGCATGGTTCGACTCAACTATAGTGTAGGGAATAAAACACTTTGATTCACACACGACTTGACCATTTTTAGCATAACACTATAAGCTGACCTCTCATCGTACCAGAAGCCTATACAATGCTAGGTCATCTTATACTGGAATATAACACGTTGGGTAACCATGTTGTAATTCACTAAAGAGGCCATTTTAGCTCCACAGGTTTAGCCGTTTTGACACCAGTTCAGAACTTAAAAAGGTAGTTTTTGATGTGACATAATTAATGTATACGATACTAATATTAGACGAAGGATAGGGCGGAGAGTAACCATTCAACTAAGACGTTCGGCTGCTGTGCAGAGCACCGATAACTTTTGGCTAACGTGACACATGGCGTCGTTTATCGCCATACATTGAATGCATCGCATTCACTGGAGCTGCGAGCACTGACACTGAATTAAGTGCGCATTAGGCAAGCATATAATATAATGTCTAGGTATACAAACTATAATAAAATAAAAGAGGGAAGCAAGACATTTGCCAAGCAATGGAAAGAAATGGGCTGTGAAAAATAATAATTGTAAAATTTATATATCAATTCCCTTCAGAGGACGCCCTTTCGGAGATTTTTGATTCTAGCTGGAGACACCAGTGGCCTAGCTTAAAGACGCCAAGAAATCTGTCATCTCGATAAAGAGATCCAGGCCTCAATAGAGGAAATTAACCAAATTCAGCAGGAATTAATTGCTTCGTAATTTCATCATGGCTAGTTGGTCCCAATTATGTTAGAATCATTTAATGTACTTAATAAATGAGAGGCAATACCTAAGGGTTACCTGATGTTAAGCGGCAACCGCAGCCTACAGACCCTACAGTGCCTATAGAAGCCAACAATAGTGTAACCATATAACTGTATACATATTTATATTTATATATATTTTATACGGGGAAGATTATGGAACCCTTTAAATCTATATGTAAAGGATGGAATGTTGTCTAGTTACTTAGTTACTCGTAACTAAGTAACCAAACTTCGGTCCATCCTTACAGTAGTACATCGATACTTTGGGTTCAGATTTCGTCCGTACTTCAAATCTTGACGTTTTTGACCACAAAAATACAATAGAATATGCGCCGATAAAATAAGGGTGCCCCGCATCGACATAGCGCGTTCTTATCGATTTTCATTTCAAACAATCGTTATTCGAAACGAAGTAATTTGTAAAACGATACTATACTGTTGCTTTTCCTAATTCAATTAGATTCAACCGTTTTGTTTTTGTATTTTGTCAGATTGTTTTTCTTTCGTTACGTGTTTGGCGAAAAATGGGTGGAACCGTTGCGTTCAATGGTGTCACTTATATTCAGTAATTTTTGTTTTCAATTCTATCAAAGCTTTGATTTGAATTATGTATTTTGATCACAATCTGAGTTGTAGAAGACGTAGTACTAGAGTTCAACAAGACGTTATGTTAAGGAAACGCGATAGTACCTACTTAATAGTAATATGGACATTGGACAATGCTTCCTTCGCGAGTTGATCCGAATAGGTGGCGTGTATCTAAATCTTTTTTGTTATTTTGAAAACATCGCGATTAGCGGATGGCCCAATCCTAAATACATGTTTTTTATCAACTAGCTGGCAGATAGAACGAATACTTAATGATTAACTTGAGTTTATGCAAAAATCCTATGGAAAAATCTTCCCGGAATTTTCTGATTTTCCAGTCAATTATTCATTACTTATCTAAAAAACTTATTCGGACTTTTACGAATATTTAAAAAAGAAAATTAGGTAAATTGAACCAGCTGTTCTCAAGTTATGCGTATACCTCTGAACTATTAGCTACATTTCAATTTATCTAAATATGAAAATTTATTTCCTACGTCATACTTACTGGGACATTAGATGAAACACGTTTATGTAATTTATGACGTCACCACAAGATTGACGTCCGCCTATCCTATTGAACCACTTTTGCGCTGTTCCAAATCACATAGCTATTGATGATACACTGATTCGATCGTGTGTTGACGAGTTGTAAGCCATTATTGAACTTGAAGCCGATTATTTTAATTAATTACAGAGAAGTATGTACTTAATTTTTTTACTCTATATAGTTCGATTCCTGCCGAAAGGATTGACCCTTATTATCAGAAAACAAAGATGTGTGGAAAAGGCTTTTGCCCTGCAGTGGGACTAGACAGATAAATTTGTAGATCTCGTTGCTAAGCAATAACTACATTAATCCATCAACTTGTAAGGTTAAACTGCTTTTGCCGAATCAGTCTGGAAGTCTATGGATGGATCTCTTGACACATCAAAATCCCTCCGTGCCAAAAGTCATCCCGTCATCCCGATCCCGTTGTACTTCGAACACATTGCCAAACAATAATGATCGACGTCACTATCTTGGAGCGCAGACATTGTCAACTCATTTGAATAAGCATTGAGTCAACTAAAGTTCCCAGAACCAACTCCAGGTGAATTAATTACCTGAGCTTCCCATCTACGTCACATTCTGGGAAGGAGAAACATCAAACTATCAATTTCCAGTGTAAGCTTTACGTACAATGACAGCAGTCAGCATATACGGAAATGTATAGCTTGGTATCAGTCAGTTTGGTCAGGATATGATGGAATACTAAGAAATGTTCATTCAGTAACAAGAAACTTCTGTTCCAGTGAAACAACGTAATTTTCCAGAAAAATGACAGGTTAATGCACCCAATGCAATAATTTATTTATTTATTGTGGTATAAGAATTTGATTACAAGAATGAAAGGAAGGAATTGGATTAAAAATAAGGAGAATCAAGGTTTCTTGTGTAAAAATGCAAAATATAGTGATAGTCTAGTGATGCGACCAGTCTAATGGTCCTAAGGCTAAGTCAAAAGTCTCGAGTTCGAATACAACGCACGCACCTGACGTTTCGAATTTGTGGGATGGTGCCGCCCAGGTGTCCACCTAATTGTGGTGTGCCCATCTAATCGATAAAAAAAATCTGTGAAGGAACCGGCGGCATGTGAAGTCTACCAACCCGCACTAGGCCAGTGTGGTGGACTATAACCTAAGCCCTATCATTCTCAAAGGAGACCCGTACCCAGACGTGGGACAATATAATGGGGTTCATAATGAAGCTTTCTCTCCAAGCTTCCAACTCCAATCCAAGTTGCATCGTAACAAGAATTGCTCAAACCATTTACCTAAAGGTGCATTTTCATTTCGAGGAATTTCAGTACTTAGTTATTTCGTATTTCACGTCTTCGCAGCTCTTACGTTTTACCAGTATAACCTACACAATTCCAGGTATTTAACTTAACACTAGCTGTTGCCTGCGAAATCAGTTGCATTTCAAAAGGATTTACTTACTATAGCTTGCCTTCTAGGCGGGGTATCAATATGAAACATGCACCAGATTTTATGCTAGAGCTCCAGCAATACAACAGTGAAAACCACATTCATTTGTAGTATTTGCGCGATGCGCATACAAATAACAGACAGACAAAAAGAATCTAAAGATAATTATTTTGGTTTCTATGAAAATCCCTTCAAAATATTTTTTATTTAGGAGGAATTTTTGGGCTGGCAGCATAGGACAGCACAATAGTGTGATGCTTCAGTCTTTCACCAGGTCTCCCTGACCACCGCGCCAACATCCCGCGCCCATGCATGACAGCGCAGCGATGGTAACAAAACACTACCAGTCCCCCCACTGCCAAAACAACGCTTCCTCGCGGTGCTCTGGCGACCTTGCTCACCGTTAGGAACACAACATAGTACGAAGCTATGTTACTTGGCTACGATTTTCTGCAAGATGGAGGTACTTCCCCAGTCGGGCAGCTTCAATTTAGAGTGATCCATTCGATTTCACTATGCCCTACCTCTCTTAAAACAGTTACAATTTTATTATATTTGTATGATACTTTATCGGCTATATTCCCTGAAAAAACGCTTTGGACACTACTGAAACTACACGTACAAATACAACCACATAAGCAATGCTACGCTACTCCGTGAACTTTCAAACTGTCTAGAACATCTTTTCCCAACTTGGATATCAATCCTGGATCTCAATCACGATTCTGTGTAAATAAGCCCTTGCTTCGCGTACGCGTGACGTAATACGTGAATATCCAGTTCCGTAAATAGGTCTGCCCGCAAACCACAACACCGAATGGTTGTGGGCTCATGTCACACCTGGTAGGCGGATTGATGGCTGCAGTCTGATATTATTTAAAGCGCAGGTGGGCAATTTACGGCCTATCGTCCTTATGTAATCTCTCTCCGGGGAACAATCGGGGTCGTGTCGGTTCATAATGAGTGTGCCAAAAACTCATAAAGCGTTTCGGTATATTTTTTATTACTTTGCCTATTTTAGATGTCTTTCTGCACTGTATTTGATACTAAGAGTTTCTATGTTTGGAGTTAGAGATGGTCTCTCTGGGTTTATTTTGGCATTTCTTCTGAGAAGTTTGTTAGGAAACACCGTGTTATGCGTTATCGAGCGCAAAAAAAATAAGATTGACGAGTGTCTTTCTTTCAAGATTTATTTACACGAATAAATGTATCATTATGACGACACGTTAGGCGTAGCGGCTGAGCGATCGGCTTCTACGCCACGTGTTGTGGGTTCGATCCTCACACGGAGCAAATATTTGTATGACCTACAAGTATTTGCTCCGGGTCTGGGCGTTTGTGTATGTGAGAATTTGTGTTTATAAAAGCACCCGCAATACAGGAGAAAATCTTAGTGTGGGGCAACGTTTTATAAAAAAAAAATATATCAATCATTCTTTTCGTCTTTTACAATCGAACATATGGCAATAAACTCTTGACATCTAGGTTTCTACCACGTTAGGACTGAGAGGAAGTAAAAGACATGAAACCTTTGTTCAATAACATTTCTTATCGTAGTTGCAACAACGATGGGAAGCTGGCATATTTTTGTGTGGAACTATGTACACATGAATACTATGTGCCGACTAAAACTACTGATAGAGAGATGGCTCCAGTAGAACGTAGCGTAGTGCCTTGTCGCATTTGGCGAACCCCTAGGGAAACGACGTAGATACCCTACCCTTGCAGTTCATAAATAGAGTTCGAGTCTCAATACCAAAAGGGGAGGATTTACATAATTCTTCTTCCTTCTAAAAACATTTTAAGCTAATAATAATAGGTAAAGGAATTGAATGTGTTACATATTGTTTTGACAAGACGTATATGGAACGGTTATAACATAACATTCATCGTATCACTCCACTTTGTCCTTTTTCCAATGTGATGATGAAAAACTTGTCAGTTGAAGGAAATAGTTGACAGGGGTGTGACCCCGACTTAACCTGTCAATCATGTTTCCTTAAAGCTTTGTGTGCGATTCAATCTAATCTGTAAACATAGAGAATAATAATAGATACCTATCATGTTTTTCTAGGTGTTTTCTTAGCTGTTTGTAATCATGTCTTGCTACGCTTACAATGAGTGCCACGAAATAATTTCGTCGTTGCAAGTCATTATCCCGCTCAAGGGTGCTAGGTAATGGCGAGCTCACAGGCAACTCTTCATTTCATTGATTAACGCAATTCATTATTGTTTGTTGGACTATGAACTGGTTTCTTAACCAGACAAAAAGTTGCAGAAGCAATATTTATCTACTTTTTTGAAACCGCAGCGAAGGTCGGACGAACAAATACACAGACAATTTGATCCTTATAAAGAACTTAAAAAACATACAATGAAAATTGAGTTCAACTTTGGAACGCCCTTGTCCAAAAAGAATAAAAAACACCGAGATAAAACAGGGAAAATCATACTAGAAACAACAATAAATAGCACAAAAACCAACAAAAACCGATGCGGGCAAATTCATTCATGGCGAAAAGGTCATGATAAAAAGTTTTTTCATTCCCGCATGCGGCTACAAACGTAACAACAAAAAAAAAAGTAAAGCACTACAAAATTCGATCTCCCACGCGACATTATCTAACCTTTTACTGGATAAACTGTAGAAATCGCTATTGGAATGCGAACCGCAAAGGAAACAGTCGGTAACGGAAAAGATAATTAATACTGCGCGCACTCTGTGGAGACACATCCAGAAAACAGCTTTTATGGACAGTCTTTGTTGCTTTTTTAATATCGAGAAGAGCCTCTCCTACGCTTTCTTTGTTCTTCAATTTCGTTACGGACGATTTCTTTTCTATATATTTCTGTAACATTTGTTTTCGCTCATGAATAATGGATTTCGTTATAGTAGTGATAATTAGATCAGCTTTGTAGTTAATTAATTATGATAAAAGGAGGTAACACAGTGTGAATTAATAATTAAGATAGTAGCTATTTATAATGGTCGGTCATTAGTGATGACAAATCGAGACAAGATTAATGAGTAATACAGATGATACGGCTTATAATGAACGTATTAAAGTAGAATTCGGTCTTCAACATTTTTCCCTAATATCGAATTATACATTATGACCTTTTCTTCAACTTATTTGTATTTTTCTTCAGATATCTTGTTAAAAATATAGAACTCTAGACATAAATTATCAGAAGGAAAATTAAACACACCTCGTACAATAACGCATTAATTCTTACGTCACCATCCCAAACCATTTAATTGAACAATAAAACAACACAACGCCATAAAAACAAGAAAAAACGCTAATAAAATCGACGCGTAACCATTAAACAGTTTTAACGATACATTCCATGGAACGTAGCTAGAAACTAGTGTCGGGCTAGATCGATATGAATCTCATCAATTTGGTAACAATACGCGTGACCTTGGCATTAGGGCAGCGCCTTACAATAAAATATCGTTATCGACATTGTTTTCTACTAAATTCAATTAATTAACTCCAGTGTACCTACTCGTATCTACTTTTGACATGTAGGTAGGTAAGTTTTCCTTAACAGTGATTCGTCGTAATATAATCCAAAGCTTGATAAAACTTTCGTATATTCATAATTCATTTTGTTATCCTTCATTATATAATTAAATTCTTTAATTTATAGATCTTATGTGAAGGGAAATCGGTGGTTTTCCGCAACACTAAAACCTGGAGTTTCAATGACCAACGAGACGATACGTGTGTTTAAAAAAAGACAACCAGTTTTTTCTGCGCAAATAAATACTCATTCATCATCTTTGGCCGTGTAGGTACTTAAAATTAGCAGCGACCACGGCATAACAAACTTTCGTTTCGTGTAAGCAAATAAAGTGAACGCTACTATCAATAATGTAATACCTCCTGACCTTGACACTGAAGCCGCGCCTCATGACATACAAAGGTTATTATGAAATCGATATTTACAAAGTGAACACAATTCATTAAATGCCAGCCAAACTCAGAAACAATGTTTGTTTCCCGGGGCCGCCAAAATGAAGGCCTTTACTAATATTGGAAATTAACTCCAACGTTATTCTAAAGTAGAAACAGAGGTAGCTTCGTAGAAGCAGCTATCAATATTCAGCGAAAGCTTCAAAAAAATAAAACATTTCCCAACACTACAACTAATACTGGCGTATGTAAATTGTTTTAAAACACCAAATATCAAATGCACTTGCATAAATAGTCAAAATTAAATAAATGCATACTTTTTTCTTTTCACCTATCGGGTCTTCAAACTATATAATAATAACTGGTACCCCATCCCAATCTCTTTATGAAATGAATCCCTTTTAAATTAGTACCTTTCAAATCTTGCCAACAGGAACATCAGTATTTTGAATACATTTTGTATCATGATTTTATAAAATTGCCTGTACAAATCTTTCTATATACGTAATTATTTTCCCGATATCCAATCATTACCCGACTACGAAAACGGGAAAGATAATGAGTTTAACTGTCTAAATATGTATGGATGTTCGATCCTAGATTAAAATCTACTGATCAGTTTTTGACAAATGAAGTGTTGATTGATTCGTCTTTACAATAAGATGGTTATGAGCTATACATTTTTGAAAAAATGAAACAATATGGCCGACGAAACATTAAGTACTTAAATTTTAATAAATGAAAAAAAAAAAATGAATAAAAAAAAAACAAAAACCTCATCAACTAAGTAACAATTCCGTAACCTTAGCAGTAGTGCCGCACCTAGTAATTTAAACAAGGTTGACAAATTAGGGACAGTCGATGTTATGTATTAGAATAACAGATCTGGACTCTGGACTTTGTCATTGTTTTACACGGGGTGGATTATGGGTCATTATATACAAGAAACTATAGAAATCCATGGAGTATTCCGCTGGAGGATTACATCAGATCATTGTCATTGTCAGTTTTGATGATTATCGTGAATATGTCTATCGAAGGAAAATTTACATACTTTTTTACCTTAAACAAAACAAGGTACCTACTGTACGAAATGATGATTCGATTGGCAAGGAGGCAATCAGAAATAAAATGATGACTATCATAATAAAATGCAAATAAGATAACAAAATCGGAGATGACATTAGCGTAACTACTTTGGGCGACGAATTAAGACTCTACAGCAATGAAATTTCAGCTAATCATTGGAGTGACCAACAGCTCGCTATAAACCAACTACAAGAAAGTACATTACATGTATCAGAAATTCAATTTGCAGGTCTAAACGAATACGTTATCTGTTATAACATAGAAGCTAAATTATATGTATCTATAGCTAGTATCCAATGATGTAAGTTCTTTTTTTCTAATAACTCGTCTCCCAACAGTAAACAGACTGGAACTACCAGTCTGTTTTGAAATATTTAATACTTACTAAACTATTAAATATGTGTTATATCTGAGCATGCCCTCAGACACAACTTTAACACACAGCGCACCATCGTTCGATTTCCGCTTATTAGGATTATGCAACACGGCTTCATTGATTGATAAAAACTGATCGCCGACCTGCCAGGGCGCCTTTTGTCACCTAACATCGGGACGTTAGGACATCTTAAAATTAAGCCTTAATTACTAAGTTCAATATTGTAATCTTGAATAAATCCTTTATTATATTTAATTGGTTTTTTTTGGACTCCACCGCTGCCCATCTCGTAATTTATGTGTAAACAGACTTGTTTACATTTTTTGTTTGAAAAACTTATTGTACGCTAAGGAGAGATCAACAATTTGACACTAAAAATTTGCAAGTTGCAAGTAGAAAGAACAGTATCTAATCTCCAATTCAGTAGGCTATCAAATAGTTTGATTTCACTGTTAACTTTGAGTAATTAACAACATATTGTATCTGTTGAGACTTGAGAAGCAATAGAGAAAGTGTAAACTGCACCTAAACACAACAAACAATCAAACCATACACCCATATAACTTAATATTACACTTTGGCAACAAGCCCGAAACATTAAATCACATGAATACGATGGTTCCTCAAATCGATTGATTAGATTAAGTACCCAATGTATGTCCACTGGCAATTTCAATAAATCGATTCCGTTCCGAATCTAGTCACGTCCAAGTGACAAGCTCGAGGTGGGAATGGGGATGAGTTAGGGCGGGGGGGGGGGGGAATGCGGAATATTCCGTTTCGTGCTTGTAATCAGAATAATGTATGTACCCGTTGGTATAATCTTACCACTTGAGTTATACGTTGGATGAATATAGGACACCATTTTGAGTAATACTCAAAGGGGAAAGCGGTTACAGAATGTAAAGGTGTCGGTCCCATGAATGAATGAATAAATAAATTTTCTTTTTGAATTAGTTGTCGTCATGGTAGGTATCGATATTAAAGCAAATCGAAGTCCCATTTATTCGGCTTGCTTTATTAAGTATAAAAACTTAAGTGTCGTCAAAAAAATTCACTCCTAAAATTTATTTTGATAAAAACTCCAAATAAATTTGAAGTACTTAGATTGTATCAAGCAAAATATTTGTAACAAGACGAACACTAAATATTATGTTTGAAAGGTGCAAAATCACTCTAGAAATTCGAATAGTCATTTAGTGAATTTTATAAATAATTTCTTATTTATTTAAAGGCATAGCCAATAAATTAAGTAGCATTAAGTGCAAATATAACAAATATTTTTTTTTACAGCCATTCAGATTTGCATCTGTATGAAAAACAGACGAAAATGTGCGTTCTCCACTTCGCATCTACTTGGCGCAGAGCCCAGAGCGTGACCAGAAGAATCCAGGACTTCCAATCCTATTTCAATACCTTAAAGGTTATTTTCAGTTCACAAAAATATCACTGCTAGCATGCCTTAGTGGCAGTGGCTTCTCATGGCAGTTTTTTTTAGCATTTCCCGACCAGTCCTTATCGAGAGTGGTGTATTTCTAGAAATTTCATAGCTTTTTGTTCCTTTGTTAAATATTTTCTTTTTAAATTCTTTCATTGCTTCCTCATAAAAAGGCCTTCCTGTTTTTGGCTACATAGTTGTGGCTAAAATCTTTAGTAAGCTATGAAAACTGTATTATTATAAACTGTTCAGATTTTAGCTAGACTTCTACACCGAAAAAAGTTTATCTTTAACTTTATAGTTACTGCAATGTCGATTATTAAATGAGTTCATTTCTTACTAAACCTATTTACAAAACAATGGAAGAAATTTTACGTTGTAACGTGACCGAACCTCACTGAAACATAGGTAAACCTACAATATTTCGTACACCAAACTAATTTCATCCATCAGAGCAGGGTTTATTAAAATAATAAGCGAAATAACGTCAAGACCTGTTATATTGCTGAAAGGTAGCTCATTCAACTCATTTAATTCCCTACGAAACTCCAATTTCTATCCTTTGACGCAATTTATTACGTCATTATCATCAGCCTTTGTCTGCTTATTGTTCAACGTAAGCCTCCCACCGTGCAATTACTCTAAAGCCTCGAAATCTTTAGAAATTGTCCTTAAAATACCTATAAAGGCGTCTTCTTAATCTCGAGTCTGTAAGATGCAATTAAACGAAGAATGAATTGCAAGTAATCAAATGATCCTTGCCTTGAGCATTAGATGTTATCGGAGCAACATCGATCCCCTCCGGCCTATTCAGATTCTATGATATGACACCTAGTGTTGATTGGCCACTTTTTTCAGATTCATGGACTTTATTATTCCAATTGCCATAAATCCAGACTCCCTTATTCGAAATTTTGTCGTTTCATGAACACAAACCGTTGCTTATTAAAATGTTAATGAAAGATGTCTTAGAAACGGAATATTTAATACCATTCGGTAAATATTAGAAAAGTTTGCTTTCTCATGATTTAGTACTAAATTATTCAATTTATAATTTTCGTCACGCGCTTCATTTAAGTTTTCGTCTTACTTATCCCACACAATTTATATTCAAAGCCCTGTTTGCCTGAACTATGGAAATAAAAACCATGTTTAAGAAATTAAGACACATTTAATTTTAACACTGAACTTTAAAAAATAAATTTACTTTCAGCCTGCAACCTCAATATGATGTTTGTAGTCATTTACTTTGATCTAGCCAAAGGATATCTAATACAGAATCAAAAGTTAAGGTTATCAGTGGATTATATTCTAATGTTCTTCAAGAAGATGAATTTATATAATAAAATAAATCTCTTCGTGGTGCTGAGATCTTGTAATTTCAAAACAAGGTTTACAGAGCAATATATAAAAAATGCTTCAGTCCTCCATCTTTTTGGAATTAAAAATACCATAGAGACATAGAGCTCTATGTCCACGCCGCTCCGTCGTCATGCCGACCAACGAGCTTCCTTCGCTGGAGCTCCCATATCCAGGAGTATTTAAAATATGACAGCGCATACAGTTCTAATTGTTGAGAAAAGCTTAAAAGTCGGTTAAATATCGATTAGGCAAATAAGGCAATATATTTTAGCCTAACCAATGAAATTAAATCCGATTCATTAGAGATCAAAGGAAATTCTTAAATCGACAAAAAATTAGCAGACTTCTCAGGTAAGCTTAGCTTATTAAAATCGAACCGTTCCGCTTGAACAGTCTGCCGGTCTCGGAGAACTTTGTGAAAAGTATTAAAATTCTTAATTAAATTAACGTCAACCTTTATTATAGAAGAGAGTATCAAAAGAATTGGAATAAGCACGAGGTGAATAAATGTCCGGATAGACTGTAATTTTACTCTGCTTGTATTTCGCGCTAGCGAGTAAATTATTTTAACATAATCATACCATGACGCCTGTATTCCCCGAAGGGTTAGGCAAAGGCGTGCTAATGTACACCCACAGTTCGCCGGTATGTTTAGGTCCCATGTAATAGGGGGCGAGCCTATTGCCATTAACCGGGCACAAATCCGAACTCCGAGCTGCTACTGATAATTTCATAGAAAAACCCAATAACACTGCTCGACCTGGGGATCGAACCCAAGACCTCTAGCGTAGCAGTCGTGTTTGGGACCACTAGACTAATGAGGCAGTAAATTATTTTAATTTTGTTTAGAACTAATATCTTGATGATTTATCAATTTTGCGAAAATATATTGTATTGTTGTCTGTAGATCCATCTGCCATTAAAAAAAAGCTCCCATAATTGTTGTAATAATTTAAACTGCTAAGAAGTTAATATGCAGTCCGATGCTATTTAAAATCTCTTATTATTCTAATGTAATATTTTTTTTATAACCATTAACTGTGCCTACTGTATATCCATCACTACGAAACTCCTTGTAGCGTTATCTATTTTTAATTCTTCAACGTCATAAACATCTCATAATTCAATATTTACCCCAATATATAGCTAATCGATACCGCTAGTGGAGTATCCTCAATAACATATGACGGCCCCGCTGTCCGAGCCAGATAAAATTGGCTGAACATTCGTCAATCGCTGTCATGTACCACTGCCATCCTTGACAGTTCCAATACTATATCAGGATTTTTCCCATTTCATGCTCTTTTTAGTACAGATTAATTTTAGCTTTAGTATTTAGTTTAGTTTTATATATTATTTTAATAATGCAGATTTTGCAACGTTATAATTCATATTATTTCTAGGGTTGATTAGACAAACGAAGATCAATTTTGTCGCTCAGCTAAACCACATTTAACAAACAATAGCTAATAATATCCTATAGAATAAAATAATTAACCAAGTAAAGACAGTCACTACAATTATATAATTCTGAGCACGTCAGATTATACCTAACATCCTCAAAGATGCAATCAAACGCATCACAGGATGTGCGTGCGATGAATTCTTAAAGCGTGGACTTTATAATGAGTAATTTGAGTCAGTTATTGACTGATTACCTTCTTATTTTAAAACATTTATTAGATAATGGACAACAAAAATGGGTATTATCATCTGAAGCACCATCTCGCGCTGAAATCGATTCAGTAGCCGATTTTGAACAAACTACTTTCAGGATGTGCGTTAATTATGTTACACGATGTATATATATCCTTAGTACTAATATTATAAACGTGAAAGTTTGTGAGTATGGATGTTTGTTACTCTTTTACGCCAGAACGGCTGAACGGATATGGATGAAATTTGGCACAGAGATAGTCTGGATTAACACATGGGCTACTTTTTATCCAGGTCGGACCTAATTCTGATGTCCATGCAGACAAAGTCGCGGGCAAAACCTAGTATTTATTATTTTTACACAAAGATAATACCTCGGCAGTCTTTTATCTAAATATTGGAATGGAAAAAAACAGACCATTATTTTAATATTAAAATAACAATGAGTTTCAGATTCTCAGAAGTCACGGCGGTAACCAGTGTTACTATTATTTCGTTCTAAAGCTAAAGCTTTTTCTGAATATACACGAGGCATATTTCGTAGAAATTCTAATTGTACACATTGTTATTAGCATGTGTAATTAACATATTATGTTCGGTAATGATGCCTCGGAGACCCAAATCGCTCTCGGTTTACTTGGGGAACACAAATCAGTAACTTTTTTATTGTTAAAATACCTACCTATTTCACTTTACAAACACATGAAGTTTGTATAATAGAAAAACAATAGTAATTATGCTATAGAAGTGCGGTTCCTAATGAGAGGACCTTGAAACCAGCCGGTAGGAAAAATCAACCGGGTTCCTTAGTTCAAGGTTTTTTTCTGTATGCAATCTATTTTGAATTGCAGTAGGTATATCTTATAACAATTATCACTTAACACCTAAAATTAAAGTATAATATCGCTTAACACCTGAAGTTCCTGCAGTCATCTATTATTCCTTACACGTTAACAAAAATCCCGAGCAATTTCACTCAAGTGATAATTTTAGCTCTCCGATACTGCACTTAGGCACAATTTAGCTTCAATACAGGCTCGCTTACCTATAAGCCGAGGTCTTACCGGTAACAATGGCGGAGTGACTAACGTGAACCATTACGCTTTCATTGTGAGGTATCGCTTACCCGTCCTATCGGCGCTCTGGAAATCACGATATTTTCACACCACTTACCACGGGTTCGGGAACTACATTCGTAGCAGGCTTGAAATGTGTTTTTGCAACTTTTGAGAAAAGGGGTCAACAGTGATTTTATTGATTACTAGATGTGTTTTCAGACCAAAGGTAGACTGTCTACTTTCAAGATGCAATTTATCTCCTTGCCAATAGTATAAGTGTTATGTAAGAATTCGTAAAGAATCAATTCCTGCACTTAATGACTTTTTTGATGAATATTTCTCAAAATATGCTCTTGATCGAAGAATCTAGATTGATAAATACCTCCAAATGAGGAGAATAGGATATTGACCGACTTACAAATCAGTTACGTACTTAGTACCATCGAATGCTACAACAATATTTATTAATGTCTCTCACACTTTTTTGCTCTCAGCGTGACGGTGCGTGTGTACGTATGGTGATATAACTCACACTATATTACTAGTGTGAGTTATATCACCATACGTACACACGCACCGTCTCTAACACGAGACGATATGAATATTGCATGAAGAAGTCGCATTACTTATGTTTCTATAATAATTATCTACTTTTAATTTAAATCAACTTAAATACCTTATCGGATATTAACACCCTAAGTAGTTTGGAATTAGGGTTTCCATTAAGAGTGTGCTTTTCCTCATAGACAATGAGTTATTAGTTCCACCGCAGTTTTCATCATGGAAAATGCCAACATATTAAGAATGCCACTTATTACGCAAAACTGTTTTAAAAAAAATTAACTTTTGAGAAGGAAAGGGGAATTTTGATGCTACTCCGTAGTTTCTTTAATTCTCTGATATAGTATTCGACATAAATCTGCCGTTAGTTATTAGCTAAACTATTATATTAAAATATCTAAAGTTACTACGGTTAATACTACAAATTCGTTTATTTGTACATTTCGTTCAAATATGAAACAATTTAGTTTATTCGTCAATATCATTTCATCTCCAATAAGCTTTATGTTTTTGTTTACTGTTGAAGTGACAAATTCCCACATTACACAAAATAGGAAAAAAATGGAGTGATCTTCCTTCGAGTTACTAACTCGTAGTAAGGACGCAGACGACAAAATTGCCGCCATTTTTCTTTTTAATTACAGCACTGAGGACTATTTTGATAGAATCAGGCCTTTGCCAATTATCGCGTCTTTCGGTAAATGTCGCTTGTTTAGCGTTGGGACACGACTGGTAATATTTTACTACAGTTTGATATTTAAGTGATGATATTTTGTCTTATCTGTTAGTATGATATACTCTATAATATCACATCCATGACAATCGTTGGTGGAAGCACATATTAAATATAGCCGTCATCAGAAGCCCGAAAAGTCAGACGACCAGATTATTTTTTAGGAAATTGGTATTACCCAGAAATTACATTGCGAAGGTCGAAGGTCCGATAGCAGTCTAAATATCGATTTTCAGCCTCATCTGCTAGGACTTCAACTAGGAAGCCTAGGAATAGGGTAGCCCTTGGAAGTTGATGATGTTCTCAAAGAGGCATATAGGTTTCCTAAAAGAATTGGCTTACATTTTGGCAAGAGTTAGAGAGAGGCATTGAGACGAACCTGAAATTTAGCCGGCAGGAGACTATAGGTAAACTTCCTTTACCGGCCGCCAGATGTCATCTACAGGGACAATGTCATGAAAAAAGCTTTCTTTACTGTTTTCAACCGTATGAGCGTCTACCACCATGTGCGTCTACAACGTTATATTAACAGCACTTCATGCGCAAACGCAATATAGCCATGTATCTTTGTAAATTCATATAAGCTATTTAATTCTTGACACAGTTGATTCATTACAGTAACAATGTTGTTTTTAAATAATTAGTTACATGACGCGTTGAGTTTACATTTCAGCACGGGACCCGCATGTTTGTTTTTTCTTTTCTACAAAAGAAACTACTTCCTCGTTTCCGATCAAGAACTGAATAATCGTTTTTCATACCACTAATACGTGGTGAAATTAATGTTTTAAGTATAGAAAAGTGTAATTGTCGCGTGATTTAATCATACTCAGGGTAATATTTTTTTTATTGGTGAAGTCGACAAACGAGCACACGAGTTATTTGATGGTAAGAAGACATCGTCCATCTCCCATGGAGACCTTCAACGCCAAAGGAGTTGCTGATGCGCTGCTGAGCCTTAAGAGAGGTTCTTACTGATTTTAGACGCCCAGAGCCGCAGCACTTTTTAGTAGAAACTTGATATATACGTATTGTGCGTGTAATTATGTTGACACCGAACCGACGTACTAATTAATTGAAAAAAAAAGAAACAAATGCACTCTACGTCCGACCATTGAGTGATAACAACAAATCAGTTAGAACCAAAGTTTTATTTAATGTATGGATTTATGGACATCAGATCGCGTGTCTAATCATACCGCGATTTTAGCTAAAAAAGTAATCAGAAATCGTGACAAACGGCGCGCAGGCATGTCAAGAAACGTATACTTAGTTCCAAAACACTGAAAAAAAGTATTAAAAATTCCGGAAAGCAAGGCGAAAGTGAATTTCGTGATACACCTCAATGATCGCCACTTGGTTTTGTTATTGATATATGATTGGAATCTGACATTATTCAGTGTTTAAACAGTCAATTTATTTTTCGGTATTGTGCGTAAAAATAATTTCAGTATTGCTCAAGTGAAGTATCTTTGATCCCGTAATATTCAGTTCAGGGTATAAACTCTTTTATTTCAAGTTTTGGCGTTAAGATTTATTTTTAATCGCAGCAATAAGCTATGGAGTACTAAGCATATTTTTATCGTAAGATGCAATCTGGATTTCCACTTAGGAAAGGATAAATAACCACTGAAGGCAGGCACCTCTAATTTTTCGAAATAATATGCTTATTAACAATTTTGTTAATACGTGAATTGTTAATACGGTGAAATAACATTGTTAATTCACCTTCAAATCGCATTTAAAGCTGTAGCCGTAGTGAATAGCCCTGTATCATTTTCCAAGTAACCTCTTTGAAGTTTCTCTGGTAAAGTTGAGGTTCAATTTAAGTTACTTTCATGTTTTTGCTGATTATTTTCCTATAGAAGGTGGAGTACGGTCACCATGATTCGATATTATACTGTAGGAGTTTCTTGATGCTGGTAGTCTGTGTACTGAATTTGACCTTCAAAATCAACGCTTGAAACTCATATATATTACCATTTACGGTTAATAGATGCCCTCAATCATGAGCTGATCATACAGCGAGGTGGCGAGTTGACCTAACGTTGTTTTTTATATAGGGGCAAACGAGCAGACGGATCGCCTGATGGTAAGCGATTACCGCCGCCCATGAACACCCGCAACACCAGAGGAGTCACAAGTGCGTCGCCGGCCTTTTAAAAGGGGATTGGGCCTCCGGTAATCTCGCTCACTCGGCGAAACACAACGTAAGCGTTGTTTAACACCGGTTATCTGTGAGGCCGTGGTATCACTCCAGTCGAGCCGGCCCATTCGTGCCGAAGCATGGCTCTGCCACGTAAAAATTGTATTATGGTATGCAGCGTTCCGTTCAGGGAAGCTAAAAAGCTACATTGAAATATCCCTTTAAACATTTTCATCAATATTTCCTGTCCACAAAAATGTATAACGCGTGGCCACCCTTACCAAGTCTCGCCACAAACTTCCTTGGCCACTGATACACTCCTTATTGAAGTATTATCGGCACAAAAACTTAGACAACATTTTAATTAGTCCCTAACTTAATTAAAATAAGGCTCCAAGTATCTAATAAATCTTCAATTTTAGTTACAAAACTGTAGTTTTTCACAAAATTGGCATAAAATTACAAAATAATACTAAGTAGTTAATATATATATTAATAAATTAATAAATTAATTTAGCTAAAGGAACAGTACCTTTTTTTTTTTTAAACTTACTAGCAATGTGTGTCGCACATTACTAGTATTCTTGTTAACCCCTCGTGTTAAGCTAAATGCTTGTTACGAGTGGGTTCACGTCGGTAGTGCAATGGGTGGGGTTTGAACCGGCAACCACATTATCGCAAGTCCGACGCCCTAGCCATTAGGCTACCGCCGCTCAAAGTTCACCGGTATGTTTAGGTCCCACGTAATACGGGGCGAGCCTATCGCTATTAACTGGGCACAAATTCCAAACTCCGAACAGCTACTGAGAATTTCATAGAAAAACCCAATAATACTATGCTCGACCTGGAAATCGAACCCAGGACCTCTAGCATAGCAGTCGCGCTTAGTACCAATAGGCTAATGAGCAGTCATTATTGTATTATATTTACTTTTTATATATGTCAGGCTATGTCAGGCAACATGCCAAAAGAAAAGTCGATACGACAAACGTGACAGGTGCATGAAAACACTTTAAAACAAAAGCTATTTTGCACACGTAGGTACGTTAATCGAGAGTTCTCGTGAAACAATTAAAGCTCGATTTTGAAAGCCTTTTGTGCCTTGCCAAGCTTTTGTTTGTATTTATATTTAGATTTCTGAATTTAAAATATATATATCGGAGAATTGGCAGGGGTTATTACTACCCGTCTCGTAATCATAAGTGATAGCACGATCGAGTAAAAAATTATATGAATGACCAAATAGTTTATAAGCAGTTTTGTAGCTGGCATATTTGTCGCCTAGTTGACATGCATTTGGTTCTAAATTTAAATTTGTAATCTCGAAAAA
Source organism: Acronicta aceris (assembly GCA_910591435.1). Classification (NCBI taxonomy): domain Eukaryota; kingdom Metazoa; phylum Arthropoda; class Insecta; order Lepidoptera; family Noctuidae; genus Acronicta; species Acronicta aceris. Next base: position 15,640,696 of record OU342758.1, on the reverse strand, counting down.
CAAATGAAGAGCTGCAGTTGTTAATTTTATTAGGAAACCTGAACAATACAGAAACTGTAAATTAGAGCTTTGATTATTGATTTTTTCGTATGATCTACGGATTGAAAACGTTTCTCAATTATTTTTGTTAATGTTTAAACCGTTTCTGGGTTGAAATTATGGATACTTCTACTTCTTTACTTCTACTTCTGAACCTGAAGTAGCGGCTCAAGCTGTGGCTCATCTTCAGTCTGGTTTAAGCCAGAGAAACGTGAGTACACAACTCCACATAAGCCGATTCGCTGGTCAAAAGTGTAACACAGGTTCCTAGAGACTGGACTTTGATAATTCATATATTTATTTAAAGTTATGGACGATACAAACTCATTATGCTAGGTGGCTCGATTTAGGAGTCCGGAAGTGTATTTTATAAAAAGTGTCATTTAATAAAAGAACACGTTTCAAATATTTAAAATTCGAGCTGCGATATTGTTTCTTTTTCTGACTGACTTTTTCTGTCAATTTTATAATGCTTTAAATGACAAGCAACAATTCCCGACAATATACTTCAATCTTACAAATCACCAAAATAGGTAAAGAATTGTATCGTATATCAAATATCAAAGCCTACTTTGTATTTCATAATAGGTACATGAACACGTACTTCAATAGAGAGGTCTTTTAATCGATTACACCCGATACCCGTAACCCTATTGTGGCGTTCCTCCGGGGCTTACGAAAGAAAAGTGCTTAATCTGCACTTTGTCGCCCTCCATTGTGAAGAAGGCACTCACTTGGCTATATATGAGAACGATAGGGTTGCCGCATTTTAAACAGTGAATATTCAAAATTACACTGTTAATTAATTTCACCCTACTTATCTACTTCACTAATTGGTTAAAACCTTAATAAATGTTAATGGAACCCATAAAGAAACGAACAAACAAACAACCTCTCACCCTAAATGCATATACCTTCTTCGTTCCGTCGTGGGTAAAAAGGGGGGTCAATCATTTTTTTTTTCTTTTGGAACGTACGTCTGTGAAATTCCCATTAGGTTCACAAAAACTTTAATTATAAATACAGACAAACACGATAACGGTAATCAAACCAAAATTAACCAAAAAGTTTTATTTTCATTTGCAGAAAAAATATCTAATCGCTCTAGACAAATTACGCTTTCAGTCTTTGACACAAATTAAGTAATTTGCATTGCCTTAATTTTTAGAATTGTCTTAATTTGACACAAATTAAGACAATGCCAGGTGGCAGCCCTAATGGACAGTATTCCGCTATCTATGTGGGTAATGGAAATGGAGTGTTTATCACCTGTGTACTTACAAATGTGTATTAAGATATAAGGCGCATTGTGTGTGCGTAAACAGTATTGCCATGATTAACATTTGGAAAAAACTGGGTTGCCTGCTAAGTGTAGCACAAAAGCATCTTTTGTAATTAATATGTCTCATACGTTTTTGCGTTGGCAAACGAGCAGACGAGCCATCTGATGGTAAGTAGTCATCACCATCCCGGACACCTGCGACACCGGAAGAGTTGCCAAGCCTTAAGAGCACAGGTATGGACTACAAATTGTTGAAACCGTAGCAACCGAAGACGAACTGGCTGTCACGCATAAAACTCGAAACACACACCCAAGATATTTTAAGACAGGGTGGTCGCCAGCCAGTCAAAACCCCTTGAGGTCTGACCAAGCAAATCAGATATTATTTTCTCGCTTCTTACGAGATGCCTATCTGAATGGCAGTGAGGAATTATGTTCTAACCCGTCCGACCATCCCTACGGTTACGGATAAAAACCCCAGTTTAAACTAAGTTTTAAGTATACAAGGAAGTTTTAATTGAACTTAAGCTTACATTAGTACTTTTGCTTCTGTGCTTAAATTAGATTATTGTTTACCGCAAGCCACAAAACGTTTCTTTCTACACGAGATTTATAGCTCTACTTTTGGGTTTATTTTATTATGTTGAGCTCCCTATAATATGGTCGAGCTACACAATGTCTGATGCATGCGTGCCGTCGGATGGGACTGGTCTACTCAAAGCCGCTATGGATCTTTCTTCAAAAGGCCATTTCAGACTCTGCCCTGCATTGTATCACTCACATATTCTTATACTATTATGTCTGGACTTCAAAAGAGACCATGATTATCTGAGTTTGTTTCGGTGTTTCTTCTCAGAGGTCGTCAGCTAAGAAATGCCGACACCATCTAGTACTTAAAAAAAAGACATGTAAAAGTATCCTTGAGAGATCTGCGAGTATTTACAGAAATAAATATCATTTCATTTCATTTCATTATGGGGGCGAAGCCTAACGCAATTGAAGTCTGTGAGAACTCTCAGACTAGAACAGCCTACGACTTATTTCAAATATTTAAAAAATAAGTATTGTTTATTCATAAATTCATAATAATATAGGTCAACTATAAAATGTGTTAAGAAAACCCTGTCCGACCCGTGAAGGTAATTATTTAAACTTTACAAGTAAAAAAATACCCCGAATAAAATTTTATATAACGAGATAACTTAAATGGTGATACAGTGGCAGTGAAATCGTCACTGGATACAAACAAAATAAGGCATACCACATTTTAAAAATTTGCTAGTTTTTGGGGAAATTGCGGCAATTTAGGCACGACAATCGTGAATTTTAAACTTAATTAATATGTTTACTTTCATGAATATTTAATGTTTCTTATATTATTTGGTGACGTGATTGGGATACCTATGCTATGCCTATATCGACCTTTCAGATTTGACAGAGGTTATTTTAACATAGTGTATTCTAATGCCACCTATTTGCATAGGTTTCTTTCTATACTACCCTCACATGTAAGACCAGTTCTGTCGTGTCTATATGAGGGCTAGAGCACGAAAGAGTACTTACTTGAATTGTGTGCTTTATCTTAGACCCTGATTATGCTTTCCATCAAGCTAGACAAGGGTCAAACGTAAACCATTATCTTACTATCATTTCCAAACACGGGTACATACCTGAAAACAAAAAGAAAACATTTATTAGCTATGTAAATGACTATCCATATAAATAAAAATCATCTACATACTTCAGAATGCTCGATTGACTTGGCTGTTTTTTTTTGGTGTGTTAGTAATTATCACGACAAGATTTGTATTAAATAGTTTTTTCTATGACCTAAGTAATATCATTTATAATATATCCCTGTCTACAACAAAAAAGTAGCACAGTTTAATCACATTATCATCACCGATCTCGTTAAATACCTAATTCAAAAAACTTAACTTTTAAAATTTCCCCAATGGATAATAAACTCTATTTGGAGATCAATTAAAAATCGATTGACGAAATTTGACAGTTCTGATACCATGATGTGCTGCTGACCGTATAGTACAAAACACTTCAAGTTATATGATTTTTTAATTTAAGCCGACCACGCATTGAATAGGCATTCCGTACTAGAAGAGGTCAGCTTATACTGGAAGTGTATAGCTTGATGTGACGCCGTGCGTAGTTTGCTTATAAAATGTAGACATGTGTATATTCTTACGAGATTGTCAAAAATGAAATTAAAGCAGGTAACACCGGGGAACACAGCTAGTAAAGCTACATTAACGACAATTAAAACATTGATGTAATTTGGAAACACGTGTTACTGTCACAAAACCCACCATTAAACCATTTGAATCAACATTATTACTAAATCGATTTTATTCTAATGTAGGTCATAAAAGCTGTTCTATTCTCGAACGGGTCAATAAAAACTGCTATAATAATATTTGTGTCGCCCACACGTTATTTTTTGCTTGAATAATGGATGTCCGACGTACGAAATAAAGATAGAATCGATCAATTTAATTATTGCTTATAAAATCAAGGCCAGGAAGAACTATAAAAATTTGCACAGTAATTGCTCTTATTTAAATGAGAATGAGAAAAAATCATTTTATAGTGTTGATTTTATGTGTATGTACTGCGAACGTGGTTGGTCTGAAGAGTTAGGGTTCACAGCTAAAGGGTCTGTACACAAAACTACGATGCGACGTCGCGTCGTAAAAATTTACGAGATTAATCGTTAAATTTCGAGGTAGATTTTTACGATGCAACGTCGCATCGCAGTTTTGTGTACAAGCCCAAACGGCTATTAGTTAGAATAATATAAACGGCAGGATCTGCTAAAAGAACACACGCACTCGCACTTCCTTAAGTCTGAGGAGAGACTGCCTGTCTGTGTGTGTTCTACCGTTTGTACAATGGGCAGTGTTCTGAGGAATTATTTGAAATGATGCCAACAGCTACTTTCTATCACCGCACATACCTTAGAAAAACTCTGGTCTCATACTGTGCGATTCCAGAGGAATTACCTCCCACGCACACTCAGGCTGTGGAATCAGCTCTCCACCGAGGTTTTCCCAAATGATTACAGCATAGCGTTCTTCAAAAAGGATGTGTAAAGATTTTTAAAGGGTTGGCAACGCGCGACTGATAATACCTCTGGCGTTGCAAGCATGCATAGGCTACGGTAACCGCTTACGATCAGGCGGGCCGTATGCTTGTTTGCCACCGTAGTGGTATAAAAAAAAACTTTGCTCTGCCAGGGAATCCAACCCAGTCCAGGATGTCGTATTCTTAACTCTTCGATTGAATTTCGATGTTTCCATGTAATCATCAATCATGTGTTTACTCGTAGTTACTAGTATGCTGTTTGACGTCCACTGGTCTAAAGCCGCGTTTACATTATGCAGTAGTAATCGCACGCAAGCCATAGTTCACACGTCGCTTACGTAATGAAAGCCTTTATCTCATTTAGTTTGCATGCAAGTTGCTAAATATAAAATAGTCGCGTAATATAGCGTGTATACAACGTCTATGTGATTTTCCCTAAAGACATTTTTCATTAAATACTATTTTTTAACCTCCGACGCAAAAACATGTATTATAAGTGTAACGTTTGTACGAATATCTGTCTCTTATGTATCTATATGTGGCATTATCATTGCTGAAACAAATGGACCTGCTTTAATTATTTTTTTGTTTGAAAGGTGACTTGATCGTTAGTGTTCTTAGCTACGATTTTAGAAAATCTGATCAGCCGTTTGAAGATTATGAGCCCTTTTCTGGTTCATGAAGAGATGTGAGCAACTTCCACGGGTTTGATTGATTTGAAATTTGCAAGAACATCACGATCATTTCTTAATTTTGTGGGGTTCTTTAAATTTTAAATTTTATGTTACTAATAACTGCTTCACATGATTAGTAGTTATAAACGCAACTGGTACGTAGAGGTCCTGGGATCGATTTTCAGGTCGAGGAAAGCGTAATTAAGATTTTCTAATAAAATTCTCAGGGCTGATTATTACTCGGATAATGACAATAGACTCACGTCCTTTTATAAGACCTAATCATACCAGAAAACTGTGTGTGTACATTATTAGACCTCTGCCTAACCTTTTAGAGAATACAGACGTAATGATATGTTATAATATTTTCCGCGACTCAGCTAGCATGGAACTGTATCTTATTGCAACAGCGTGTAGGATAAAAACTGATACTATGCTATGTGTTAATCTGTCACACGAATTACACGCACGCATGCGCCAAAGAAAGATAACAACTTGTTAGCTTTTTGTCGAGTGAGTGATAAACTTTCGTAATAGTCAGTCGGGTTGATGAACATTTCAAAATACACGGACAATTTAATTAAGTAAAATTACCGAATTCAGATAATTGTACGTTGCAAGTGTAAAACTAAAATAGGCACACTTTCTGTGCCTATTGTCTCATTCTTAATTTCAAGAAAAGTGGCACTTACAAAAAGATTGTTTAAAATATCAAGAATAATATAAATATTGTGTCATTATCAAGATATATTTCAGAACCAACCTATTTCCATTACGTTGATCATTCAACCAATTCAAGTATACCTATCTTTTAAATAAACGTAGTCTGGCTGATCAGATTACATATTGATCTTTTTTATACACCCACGTCAAGCCATAAACCACACAATTCTTAATAAAATCAAGTCATTAGGCGATAAGATTTCCATAAATATATGATGAAGGAAATATAAATTGGATCAGCGAGATACAGTCCACCCACTAGTCGTAACTCGTAACTCTTATGCTGTGGGAAATTGAGAATTACCTTATTAGTTTCTAGGCTAGGCCGGTTACCTGTATCATCCGTCATTCTAAAAAAATCTAGAATGTTAGTCGTAAATTCAATCCCTAAAACAGTAACATGCACTGTCGTCAATCGTCATTCTAAAAATCTATAATGTTTGTAAATAATATAGGTAAGTAGGTATAATATTTGTTTATTTAAATAAATATTTTAAAGACAACATACAAGTCAATGTTTTACGTTTTTAAAAGTTTTACTAAAATTATGTCTAACAGTTCCAACAGTTCATTGACAGACACCGAAGTTATTCTACAACCGTGAATCTCCATGAAAATGTAGACACGGAAACATTAAAAACACGCTAAGATAATCCTATTAGGTGTTCGATATATAATTTATCGCATAGACTTCCCTATCCCATATTTAACCCCCGAAACAAAAATAGAGGTTATAATTTGATGTCTGTATAAAAAAAACTTTCGTCTGTCTGTAGCACCTTATTATTTCTAAAACTGATTTACCTAATTGGGTTTTTTTCGAGTATTTCAAGTTTTTTTGACTTTGTAAATAGCTGTCATACAATCGTCAGTAGTGCTCAGCAGGGGAAATCCATTGGGGAAATTTGACAGTTTGTGGTGTCTTGATGTGCTGTTGTCTGTAGGTACTTAGGAAAATACTACTTTAAACGTTATTAGAGGTTCAGATAATAATTCGTCACGTCACGCCATCAAGCTAAGGCTATTGCCACACATTTAATTTCTTTCATTCTCATAAAATAAGTCATACTTAAACTGTAAAGCATGATAAGCCCAGAGGTCGTAAACCCGTCATAAAAAAGTAATTGGTCCGACATCTTTCTATTACGGTGGCACTTATATTTAATTGCTCGTCTTTTCATTTTAAATATCTTTATTTTGCGTTTTCACCAATCGGTGAGTTCTTTTCCGCCTAGAAACCGAGTGAATCTGCGGGTTAGTAATCATAGCTATGTTGACTACAAAAGATATTTGATACTAGTCAAAATATCGTAGTTTTAACAGGTTATAAATTTTGACCGTAACGTAATTTTGAATTTCATTGAATCATAAACATATAAATTATAATGAAATTTGAACGCAATACTAATAACTTTTTCAATTCAAGCTTACTTAAATGCAGAGTTCTGGTATTTTTATAAATAAAAATAAATAAGGTATAATAAAGTAACCGGTGTAACAAGGAAGATTAAAAAAGAACAAGAAGTATTGGGCCTGAAGAGATAGCAAATGACCTTGAGCTCCTTTCGGCCAGTTCCATTTGGCAAACGATATACCATACACCCCGTAGATATATACATAGAAACTACTCGTAAAAGGAATACTTTAAAGAAACGTTGCCGTTGTTTATAATAATAATCGTACCAAAGTCATGCTATTCCAAATACAAACTATATAAAATATCGTAGTATTTGAGAATAGGACCTCGAATGCACTGATAACACTCACGGAACCAATTCGACGCACACTGGCTAAGTCTTTTTTGGGTTTTTAAATTTAATGTCATCCGTCAAAAGCTTCAATGAAACTTATTAGACAGAATATAATATAGTAATAAAAAATCAATAATACCCGCACTCAGAACTTGCACCTTGACCGGATTTTTAACAGCAATAAGTAATTTCTGAATTATTATGATGTGATTGTTGTCTTTTAAAGGACCTTCTAGGGACCATATATATAGTATACTTATAGATAGGGTCAGCCATACCAACTTTTGTCTACGTAATTAGCCTCGGTTACAATGCTTATCTTGGATCTCAGTCGACCTTGTGGCTTATTTGGAATTCCGACGCATCTGTTAGCGAACACGTGAGATATAATATCATTATTTATTTCGCATGGCTCATAACGGAGTGGACGCAGTGAATAAATTTCACAGGCTTCGACATATTAAGTAAGTAAATTAATTTAAAAAAAAAAATTTTTTTTCAAACCGTTGCCCCACACTAGTATTTTCTCCTGTATCGTGGGACAAACACAAATTCTCACATAGGTACACAGACGCCCAGACCCGGAACAACTACTTGTAGATCATACAAATATTTGCTCCGTGGGATCGAACCCACAACACATGGCACAGAAGCCGACCGCTCAACCGCTACGCCAATCGTGTCGTCGCTTTTGATTTTTTCACTAATGTAATTAAGTTAAATTATGTAAGAAACCGACTTAAAATGTGAGTGGAGAAAAAGATGAAATTATATAGGGAAGAACGTTCTTAAATACTCTTTTTACGGATTTTAAACCAACGTTTCAGCCTCTTTAAAGCTTCCATGGTCACGAGGAGACTCTGTAAAAGTTCCGAAACGAAATAATAATTCAATAATATCAATATTAAATGTTATTTTCCATATTGAAACCTCTCAAGAAAACCGCTAGTGTTGTTGGCGCCTATAAGCTGCGTTTGCCACTTACCATCCGGTGGCCATTTGTCTCCTTATCACAGAAAGAAAAAAGCAGCCAGTATGGTATTTAGTAGATTTTATCTACAGACAATACCGCTTAATTAAAGAATAAAGTAACTATCCTCATTAGTATTACATTATCTACGTCGTGCATGCCTTTCTCGGTTACCTATTAAGAACTGTGTGTAAGCGACATGAGGAAAAGAGGAAATAAATCTGACGGGGTGTTGTGCCGATTTGGCCACGTTTTTTTTATTTATTACTTTTCTATCTCGAAAGGGTCGCGGTTAAATAATACTTACGTAACTAAGCTCTTAATTAAGCCTCATTAGTCTAGTGTTCCTAAGCGCGACTGCTAAGCTAGAGGTCTTGGGTTCGATTCCCAGGTCGAGCGAGGTGTTATTGGGTATCTTCATTTAATTCTCAGTAGCAGCTTGGAGTTTGGATTTGTACCGGGTTAATGGCAATAGGCTCGCCCCCTACCGGACCTAAAGCTGCCTTTTGGGGCAGGGTTATCCAAGATCAGACGACTACAAACTCATACTCCCAGGCCTCATTATAAAGCTCATGGAAGAACTGTTTGAAGAACTGGGTGAGGATGAGGAACAGGTATCTAGGGGAAGCACAAAAAATCCCATTAGCTCTTAGGCACTAGGCCCCGGCCCCATATAAGATAAGATGGGACCTCAACATACCGGCGAACTGTGGGTGTAACTACATTAGTAGTACACCTCTACCTAACCCGGGAAATACAGGCATGATAGTATGTTATGTATGTAATGTGATTTTCTTTCTTTCAAGATACGACGGCTAATGGAGTGAAAATATTCTTACACAGAGCAATCTCCTATAGTAAATTTATTCTGTTTCTAGAAGCGACATAATCGTTGGTAAACGTCCTCTCATTCCTTGAGAATTCCTGGCTTTCGGAATATAGCTGGGGGGAACTCGATTGGGACTGGTTTGGTTCTAGCGATACATTTAGACCTACTACATCTATTTATTCATTTTATTACCAAGCGAACAGTTGATACAACTGCATATATAAAGCCTGCTGATCCTTACCTACTTCTTTATTTGCAATATTTTGAATATATGTCATGACTATTCTTTAACTGGACGATATTTCCACAAAATGAAATAATTTGTACTAATATTTAAATACAGAATATTCAGCTAAGGTAAGCTCATCGACCACCTCTACCCCTCAGAGGGAATCAGATATTTGATAACTTGGAACTCTATATATATTTCATTAATACTATTTCAAATTCCTTTAATAACGAGATATTAAGCACTCATTACTAAGTAACTCGCTCAAAACTGTATTCAATATAAATAAACATATCATACGAACTGTAATTATACAACTATTGAATAAATAGGAAACACACCCGTTTACATACAATACGCTAACTAAATAAAGCCGTTGATTAATTATTTAAACAATAGTATAATTACAATACCGGCTTACATAGTAATAAATAATGTGGTTTGCTCTATGCTGCGGCTTTATAGTTTATCTGATTAGCTGATCGGTTAACGTGATGTCCATGCGCGTTGCACATAAATAAACCTCATTGAAATAATAGAAGAGGTCCTTCAAAAACTTCTGGTGCATACTCGCAACCGACGATGGTGTATAGAGGTGGATGAAGCAAACGGAACCGAGTGTGTTACATATTGAGGTTTGTACCGTGGAAAACAGACGTGAGTGGAGCACCCATATCCCTGGCGATTTCAGATCAATGGAGTTGTGTTTTTTGTTACCATAAGACATCGTTGCAGCTAAATGTTATAATAGGTTCGGAAGGAAGTGTTTGCCCACCAATTGGACGAAATCGGCTACAAAAAAAATTGTTTCGCCCCCTATTACCTACATTTTTACCTAACCATATAATAAGGGGCACGTAACTGGTGACCTCTGCCTAACACTTCAGGGAACGATACTTTGTATAAAAGGTACAGAATCTGTTTCCTTGAAACAACCTCTATCAACTTTCAAGAGAGTTGAACACAAACGTATCATATGGGCCGTTTATAACCCTCACCTGCTAACGCACAATACCGCTACACAATTCCTTAGTAACAAAAAGTCTACTATGCACATAAATATTCCACACATGTAACAATTGATCAGCGACAATAACAACAGCTAATAACTGTGCAAAACATCTACGACTTAGCATAAACACTTACATTCAATGTTCACTGCACACTGTATTAAATCATCATTAGTATTGCGGTATATATAGTACCTACTATTGTACTAGAAATAACGTTAATAAGATTTGTACGCTAGAATACTACCATTCGTTTTATTAGACAGTTGATCCCATTAAGATAAGTCATAACGAAAGCCAAGAAAATGTACGGGATTGACATATGACGCATCGCTCTACAGAATATCTTTAAGGGCAAGATGCAGAGCATTTTTCAGAAAAAGTCCTACTCTAAGTTGCAACTTGGTTCTCGTCTACTTTACTTCATAAGTCATTCAGCCTTCATTATTGGTTCTTGCAGACTATAGGTACTAATTAGTAGTGACTATTTGTACTGTTATAATATGGATACGTTGTCCGATGTTCAAAACTCACTTAGTGACATGTGGCGCTTACTCCACAACTCACAGTGCAAAATCTCGCCTCGTTCTTCTATATTTCCCAGCGGAGTAGTAGCTATCGCATAGTGCCGTGTCGTTATTGTCACGCAGACCATACTCCAAATAAGTGCTAACGCCATGTATGAGTGATGTGATGACAAATTAAGTCTATTATAGATAGTGTTGGTGCATTACTATTTTATTTAGCAGAACAATTGTTCACTTACATGAATTCAAAATGCATCCTATATTGAGAACTAGACAAAGTGTACAAGCATTAGCTAATGTGATGACCACGGCGTTGCTGAATCGGTCTATCGTGATAAAGAGCATTTCCACATAATTTCGTTGAGAATTCTAATTACAGCAGCATTCAGTTTTATCAACACAGTTTTGTTAAACAACGTTAAAATCCATAGATAATTTATATACTCCCCTTTGCTACGCCATCATATCTGGTCTTGTGCGATTTAAGTTTAGCTGTCTAGTCCGCTCTTTATTTGGGAGCATTATCTAGTAAGATGATGATAAAATAAATATTCGAAACAATGTCATGCAATGTACTAACTACATTAATTATTTTGTACTAATTTCAACAATAATTACAATATCTATACTTTCATTTAAGGAAATCTTTACTTAGTAATTTGCCACATGATTGCCTACTTCAATTAAGGAAATCCAATCATACGTCGATGACTAGCCACAAATTATAGACAGCGTTTCTCCTCGATAAAATATTCTAATGTTTATTTATTATTGTTCGCCGCACTGGCAACATATCCGCAAGTAGTTTTTTTAAGAATTCGGCCGTATTTTCGAATAATTTATGACTCGAAAAAGTGCTCGTAACTTTTTTGGGGTTAAGGAACTCGCGGCGATGTCAACTACTCAAGTACTTAAAAGTGTTGTGATCAGTGCCAATGAATTTCGTTTGGCTACGAGATTCTTTAAAAACGTATTATAAACATTAATAAATCTGTTTAAAACCAATCTTTTGTTATCAACTAATATGTTTATTTTGTGTTTAGAGGAAATTTTGTGGATTTTGCAAGACGTTTTACCGTATTTACAATACTTTTTCAATTGAACAAACATCAATAATCGTGTTCCTTATCATTAAATTAAGCTTCTTCAGTCGACTCATTTATAATGAAACCTATATTTTTTTAAATAATAAAATTTAACATATTTTCAAAATTATTTTTCTTGCCAAGTTTATTTTCTCCTTCTCAGCAACGAAATTCTGTATTCAATTCGAAATTCGGACGTTAAACGCACTTGACGCTGCATACAATAATGCTATGTGCTTTCTGTTCTGCATAATGGTCTCAAGTACCAACAGTGCGCCATAACCGTTGCCCCACATCCGAGGCACCTAATAATGATGTCACCTAATCTATATTGCACGCCATTGTACCACATTACAGACGCCTGCTGCTATGGTATGAAATTATCTAGCTTTTTTATAATTTGATAAATGATAGATAACAATTTAAAAATTAAGATAATAATGTTACTTCATACGAAAATGGTCGAAATAGACTAAAATCATCGATTAGACTTTTCTTTGGTTCGTTAGAATCAACTGCTACTGCCTTATGATTTCCGGCTGGACCCTGTCACGCAATTACTGAACAATATCTTAAGATCAGACGTGCGGTCTGCACGGAACGGAACCGGTTGAAGTCAACTACCGTCATATCTATGACTATAGAAATCGATATTGAAGAATTTTCATCTAAGAGAATAGCATCTCTAGGATAATTAGTGGGAAATCGAGTGGAAAATTCTTGGAAGATATAATTTTAATGACTATAATTATTTTATGTGCTTATGTTCATTCGCGCATATTTTTACACTGTAGTGAGTGGCCAACCAAAGCCCATCCATCACTTTGTTCGTCATTACATGTCATTATGTGGGTGCGGTTTGTACCTGCTAGCTGATCAGTGGCAAAAACATTGTAAACTCGTTATAGTGCTGTATTTTACATGCATTTTACAACTAATTTTGGAATTTCGAAATTTAGGTCACTAAATTGAAATAATTATATCTAAATTATAATAAAAAAAAATAGCAAACTTGTATAATGGATGCCAACACTTTAGCTATTACAACAGGACCATTTAATTGGACCCAACCCGAAACCGCTACCACGAACTACATACTTACTTCATTGAAAAATCAATTAATTCAATATTGAAAGCTGCTCTCTGTCACAATAAATTCATCGCGTGCGAAGGTAAAAATCAATAACGAAACAATTGCCAGTAATTAAGGCACAAAGGCGTTCGGTTGACACTAAATTTCCATTAATATCAGCGGAGCGAGGTGACGTTGACAAATTACTGTGCAACGCAGCTCTGTGCACCGCGCAGGCAAAACACGCGGTCATTACTGCACATACACAGATTTCGAAGGGTTAAGCGTAGTTTGAACGAGCGTGGACTTGGCTAATTATTTTGTGATATTAGCCACAGGATTCAATAGTAACTGGAGTGTTAAATTGCCAATTACAATTATTAGGTATATCCATTAGTAATGTACCCAGTTTGTTTACCTAATTAAGTGTGTTAACATTGTTTACCGGTACTTAAGTGTATTAGGTTTTCTAATTCAAATTTTAAAATTAATTCTTTAGCTGTTCTTAATCTTACTGTGATTGTTGAAGAATATTGATCAAATTGTAAGATGTATTACTAGAATAGTATTTTATTACGAGTTCGAAGGATATAATTACTCAGTTTGATTAATAACATCCTAATTTATTTTATTAGAGCCAATTACTATACTAAATTAATTAGCGATTAGAAATATAATTATTCAACACCTGTTTTTCAGTTAATGGTTCTTAAATTTGTCGAAAGATTCATCAATGATAGAGCAAACAATCATTATAAGTACGTATGATTTTGATTTTTAACAAAAAACTCTACATGTATGTTTAGTAGTAGTTTGAGCTGTGGGCACGGGTGTTGTTGAGCGATGGGTTCGATGCCCGCAGTATACTATCCCTATGGAAAACATCATACTAAGGAAACCTGCATGCCTGAGAGTTTTTCTCGAGGGCATATGAAGTTTGCCAACCGCACTAGGCAAGCATAGTGGACTATAATTTACCTCCTCTCTGACAGGAGACTCATGCCCAGAAATGGTATATTAATTGAGTTGATATTATCACTATGTACTTAACAAGATAGATATATTACCTACTATATTGTACACGCGGCTACACACCAAGTTGTAGCAGTACATACGAGTATATTATCCGTACAAGCTGACCTAAGTATGTGTAATCGTGCGTACCTATATAATCCAGATTTCGTCAGCGCAAACGTGATTAAAATCTCTCTATTGAAAGAAACAATGTTTATTTAATGTTCACGATGACACAAAAACGGATAAAAAGCAAAAAAATAAATTAACCCAGATTAAAAACGACGACACGTTTGGCGTAGCGGCTGAGCGATCGGCTTCTGCGTCACGTGTTGTGGGTTCGATCCCCACACGGAGCAAATATTTGTATGATCTACAGGTAGTTGTTCCGGGTCTGGGCGTTTGTGTATGTGAGAATTTGTGTTTGTAAACGCACCCACGGTACAGGAGAAAATCCTAGTGTGGGGCAACGTTTTTTTAAAAAAATAAAAAATAAAAATAAAAAAATTAAAATTACACTGACATTGATAGTAGGTACAAGCAGTAAATCACAACATTGGTCGTATAACAATTAAATTCCACCATAATTACTTATAATGTTTGCAAAATTTTGATAACCTTAATTAACGTTACGCGTTAGATGCAATTAAAATCTCCGCAACGCGTAGTTGGTCGGAATTACGCTCGTCACTGGCGTAATTACGCGCGGTTACACGTTTACGGCGTAATTTACGCGCGATAGCGTTCGCTGGATGATTGGCTTTATTAGGCACTTACTTATTTTCGGGACAATTTTCACCGAAAGCGGGTACAGTAAAGTACGGTTCGATGTCGAACGCTGACTGACCGACAACGCAAAGTGTATATATACACAGGGAATGAAAATGTCCATGAATACATCTCCAAGAAAACCCTGTCGATCTGTAAAGTAATTATTAGGTATCGAGATCTAAGGAGAAGAGAAATGGCAATACAGTGGCAATCGTCACCAGGTGCCAAACGCACTGAGGATGATGATGGTATTTTCACAAATTGATATAATTTAGGTTGTTTATTTTCATGAATGCTAAGGTACTTTCAGGGTGTACTGGAAACATTTTTACGTATGATAAATATTATTTACCTAACATAAATCCGCTAAAAAGTGTCACAAAGATTTCGCATGATAGAACTAATACCATTAATGTTCCACTAACAATGTATGACCGCGCCCCCAAATTAAGCCGTCAAAAACAAGTGACAAATTATAGCAATCCTAGAATATAACATAACAACGAAATGCTAGAACTCCAATTAAATATCGATTGTACCTATATAGAGAAACATTGTTCGTGTGACGTACGCGGGGAGCGGGCCAAGTCGGACACGATATAAAAAGATCTATTGACAATTTGAGGGTTAATAAACTCGCGACTATTTTGTGCTAGTGGTTGAATTTTTTGATCAAATGGTTTTGCCCAATTATATTTCGCATGCGCAAAGGCGCAGTTATCCATATTAATATTATAAATGCGAAATTACCTTAGTTTTTCTGTTCATCTGTTACCTTTTCACGCCTAAACTGCTACATGATTAGCCAAGGAGATGAGGCTACACTGTCTCAAAAAAAATCCCTCTCTTCCATCTCAGTCCTTTTAGGACGCAAGCGAAACTGCGGGCAATATTTAGCATAAAATATATTTTAAGTAATGATTTTAACATAAGTAAGTAATATACGTAAGTAATGACTCCAGGAGTTACTCCCGCCGATCGCGTTTCGTTCGATCATATCAATATCAATGTTATCTCGGTTCACTTTCTTTCGTTAACCTTTGTTTTGAGAGACAACCTCAGTTAGGGAGGGAAGTGAACGTTTTGTATGTAGGTAGTACTAGTATTAGTTGTTCTATGGTTACGAATGCCAGTAGGTAAGCTGCAATGAGCGACGCTGCGAACCTTGAAATCGAATAAAGAACGTAATTGGATCGCATCGGATTTGGTCTCCGACAGCGACAGGTTAATCGCCAGTCGACGCCTTCAGCTTAGCGGTTACCGCGCTGAGTTTGTGACTTTCTATACTTACACATATAAATAAAGTACCTGCAGTCAGTTATCTGTTTCAGATTCAGAGCTGGGGGGCTCGAGTCTGCTATTTTATTATCTCAATATTGTCTTTTAATTAAGTACTTACTTACTTAATTCATACTGTGTTAGAATTATTGACAAAATATATTCATTATCAACTGTCATCCACAGTTTCACTCGCATTTCAAAAGAATTTACTTTAACTTGCCTTCTAGGCGGCGAATCAACATGATACATGCTCCAGATTTTAAGTAAGACATCCAGCAATAAGTAGAACTGTAAAAAACGTAAGTATCCGATTTCGTGCAGCAGTTTTTGCGTGTTTCGCGTACAAACATACTTACAAGAAAAATATTTAAAATATAGTCACATTACATATTAAAATCAATTATACATAGGAAAAAATAAAATAAAATGACATATTCCTACATTAAATTCCATTATCCAATACAATTCAATTTTTGAAGGGGGTCACACACCGCACAGCCAGTATGTATTGTTACTTTACTGCCTGTGCCCAATGTGCAACCTACAACAGCCAGTAATATAGGCACAATCAAGCCTTTCCGCGAGCACCGCCAGCATGCTGTTGGAACTCCCCCTCACTCGCTGTACTAGCGACGTCCCTCTCTTTCGTATTACAGTGTAGAAACCGAAGTTATTTAATATTGATACGCCCCTGTAGTTTGTTATATTTAGTTTAATATGGTATGGTAATGATTGCTTCATGTCAGCCTCTTTGATTCCTAACGCCTCCGACATACCCAAATATTTGTAGGTTTCAGTTGAAGAGAGGGATTTAAGATGTATGGAGTCCGAAAGATGAGTTTCCTCGGACTCCATAATCGCGCGTAATTATTTTGTCCCGCGAATATTTTTATTTTGCGATATCTTCTAAGATATTTGTTTAAACTATAAAAAGTTAAGGGCACAAATATTCTATATTTAATTTCCGTTTTAATAAACACATTTATTTAGATACAGATTAATAGATACATATGGGTTAAATAAGCTTCGCAAAAATGTATTCCTTTTTAATCTAAAATTTTAATAGTAAAAGCAGTTATTGTGAGTTATCCGTCGGAGATAGGCATATGCTATCGACTTTTTTATATTAATTTATAATATTAGGGCAATTTGTACACATCTCATTCTTGATACTGAATGACCTATACTCCATTTGGTTAGGTACTTAACTAAAGGTAAACAATAAAAATGGCGGCATTCAGGGCTGTTCAACCTTTTATTACAATAATATGAATTGGGAGTGAAATGAATATAGGTACCTTTAATTGACTTTATAAGTTTTAATCTGAATCAGATGAAAACAATCACCAACATTTATAATAAAACGATCACAGGTGTCACCTAGTACATGACTCAGGATCACTTTTTTAACAATTAAAATGAATAACAACACAACTAACAATCAATAAAAACAACGAACAAACAAAACAATAACTAATTAACACAATTTATGGCAAAAGAAACACAAAAACGAACGAAAGTAAAGTAAACAAACTATCACAAATGGCGTCTGGTTACCCGACTAAGTGTAATATGGGTTAAATATTTTGCTGCGGTTCCTCGCAGTACAACTTCTCAATTTTATCGAGTTATCAAAAGTCTAATACGTAGAATAATGTTTTGAATACCTGTCTTTTTAGGTTCTTTTTAGTAGACACATTGCAATACGTTATGACATAATTATATTTTTTAATTTAATTAATTGTTCACAAGCTTAAGAATTAATAATAATCATTTAATATTAAACAAAGTAGTTAAATATGCTAGTATATAAAAGTAAAATGTGGTTTTATATTATTAAAAAATATTTTGGTTACGTTTTATTTCGAAAGGAAAAATGGCCCTATAAAAGAACCTTTTTATGATTTGTTTACCTTTAGTTAAGTACCTAACCAAATGGAGTATAGTTAAATTTTTAGGGGTCACTATACTATCACTTTCTGATGTAACTGCAACTGGAACGTTTTGTAATCTACAAAAAAATACATTCAGATTTGGAAGATCTTTTTTCAGCACTAAATGTACCTCTCAGGTCTAATAAAAAATAGCAAAGCCTGCACGGTGATTTATATATAAGGTCAACTAAAATAGGTAGGTAGCAAAACTCCGCAGACATGATGGGTATCGATATTTAAATACACCAAAATAATAATTTTGATTTTTTGGGGGTCCGTTACCGCTGGTGTTATATTTTTTGTTTTATCGTGTTTAGTTATCGATATTCATTACGTCTGTGAAGTTTACACAAAGAAAACAGAATTTCAAAAAGACACGCACGTGGTTGTCTTTTTGATCATGTTTAGACCCATCACGACTGCAGAGTTTCGCTAGCTAATTTATTTTGACCCTGTACAATGGGCAAGAAACAATAGACAAAGTTACGAGTATTTTCCTATAGGTCCAGTTCTAAGAGAGTCATAGGTCTATGGAAATTTGATAGTTTATCACTGGATTTATTTGTGACTTTTTTTCCAAAAGTAAAGGGGATCCTTTTTGTCGCTATCCCCGCTAAATAATAAATTATTATACGTATAATAATATGATTGTAACATCACAATCTTACTTGTGAATTACTATTATTACTGTTAATAGTATTTATACTTACTATATTATTATTAGTAAGTGTATTTATTGTATATAAGATGTCTAAACTGTTAAAGTATTATAGGTAAGTTGCCACACTATCGCATTAGGTTTAAGACCTGTAAAGATAGGTATAATGGTAAATAATAAATAAATCAAAAATCCGAGGCTACACCTGTTTCTAAACTGTTCGCCAAACGTCTGTTTTTACTGTAGAGAAAATTAAATAATTCAAGGAAATTATTAAAATTAATAATTATTATTCTAAAAACTTAAAATAAAATAATAAAAGATCAAAAACCTAAATTACACTAGTTGCCAGCAGATTACAAACTCGAAACTTGTTACTCCGAATCCTTTGCATTTACCACTAGACCAATCGAACACTGCCGATGTAGCCGAATTTGCGCTATCAGTTGTAGAAAATAACGTAAGTTTCATTTTAGTTATTTAGTTAGAATTTCATTTCTGTTCGTGTATCTGTTTTGTCACATTCTATATCCATGAGATGTTTTTGTTTGTTAGTATAAAAGCGCTTTTTGTCTGGCCTCCGGCATTTTTGTTTGTTTCTCATTTTTCACGGCAACTATTTTCACTACTTGGAACTTTATTTATATTTACAACTAAGAACTCTAAATAATTATAATTACAGCTTAGAACTATATTTATCGTACAACTATATCCTTTTAATTAAATTGGGAAGAGAATAAAATATGTAGGTATGTTTATGTTTGAAATTGTCATACAGCAAAATACGTAATTGCGGATAGCGCGCGGAGTAAAGCGACATACGTCCGTCTAGCAGGGCGCCTATGCGCTCACTGTCGGATTGCATAGAAAAGAAAGAGAAGTGGAATATGCAAAGCTCGCAACTTATTACAAAACCATAAAACAATTAATTACTTTAAAATTTGTTAAGTATTCCAAAATATAAAACAACTAAGTTCTGTATTTAAATGTGATATGTTATTGTACTTAATTTTACCAATGTGCATCGATTAGTAATACAGATTTTTTTGTTGGAAGGTCGTTTTAAGAGGCTAGTTTACCATTTTTTTGTATCGAGAAAACTTTTCAAAAACATGTTTTGAATACAACTATGTTTTCCGGAATATGTTCAAGATTAACATATATTTTTTTCGCTATCACAAACTGTATGGGTTTGGCTAAAAAATTGTTTGAGATATGCCTATTTGGGTGTTGTCAGCGCCTTAATCTACTATGGTAAGATCCATAAAAACAGTATAAATGTTGTTACCAGAATCTATATCTAATAAAACCCGTAGGTATTTCAAATCAAACCAAAGGGGTTGAGTTCGAACCCAAGGCACGCACCTCTGACTTTTCGAAGTGAAGGAAATCATTGTGAGGAAACCTGCATGCCTGAGAGATTTTCTCGATAGCGTGTGAAGTCTGCCAACCCGCACTAGGGCAGCATGGTGGACTGCCTAATCCCTCTCATTCTGAGAAGAGGCCCGTGCCCAGCAGTGGGACAGTATAATGGGTTGATTATGTTATGTTGTTATGACATATTTCACCACGGAGTTAACGTGAGATTTTTGATAGCAATCTTATCAACAGAAAATGTAGAGTCATTCTGTTTTCATCTTGCGACTTTAAAAAAAAAAGTTTACTAACAATGTGGGTCGCACATTACTAGTATTCTTGTTAACCCCTCGTGATAAGCTAAATATGCTTGTGTTACGAGTGGGTTTTGCGTCGGTAGTACAATGGGTGGGTTTCAAACCGCAACCACATGATCGCAAGTCCGACGCCCTAACCATTAGGCTACCGGCGCTTCAACTTCTAACTAAATGTGGCTTAAAATAAAATCGGTTCAATATATTTAAGATACTGGACTAGCACAGGTAAAAAAAGATAACAAATTCAAGATATTAAGGATCCGGCGGAGCTTGAATTGCCCATTAAAACGTAATACCGAAATAATTCGTATAATCCAGACAATATTCTATCAAATTATGTTATTATTCGGATTTGGATACCATTAATCTAGGTTCCTACGGTACTATTTCGTCTACTAAGTACTACTTCACTGGAAATAAAAAACCGTTACCGTACCGTAAAAAATCGTGCCAAACTTGGTAAAGATCCTAATAATTGCATTCGCTTACATTTATTTCCAGTGAAGTATTTTGGACGAAATGGTAGAGTAGGAACCTAGATTAACGGTATCAGAATCGGAATAATAACAGAATTTGATGAAATTGTGTTTGAATTACGATTTATTTCGGTATTACGTTTGTAAGAGAAATTCGGTCCGCCGGACTATTAAATAAGGTAAAGTAATTAGCTATCATACTGGTTTCTCTATTATGACGGTAAAAAAATCTAAACCCATTCCGATCGATCCCCATCCGCTCATCTATCTCACATTATCCTTTTCTCACCATTAAATAAAGTCAAAACTTCGTTATCGAAATGTCGATTTTGGGAACGGATCCCATCTTACACGGTACGGATATTAGGTGTAAGGAAGGGTTTATGTAATCAGTTTTACGGCGAGCAATCTTACTGGGTGGCGGGATCGATCGAAAACTGTGGACTGCAATATTAATCAACCCTCCGCTCACCCGATCGGGTTTATATCTACCTTAAACTTGGGTATCGGAGAATCATTATAAGGTCATTTTAATATTTGGAAAAGCGGCTCAAAATCTAAAAGCATTTGCCATTGTTTTTAAAGGGTTACTTACGTGTTGTTTCCTTTTATCGTGCAAGAAAAATCACTTAATAGTTATCTACAGAACCCAGTGTTGAATTATCGGTAAACGAGGGTTACTTTGAGTCCTGGGATGACTTTGATCAAAACCTACGTTTATAAACAAATGGAAATTACGTGAAAAGGAAAGCAATTTGGTAGATTAGGTACCTATGTGTCAATTTAATAAAAGTGCTGGCGTTTTATAGGCAGTTTTAAGTGATCAAACTCAAATAAGTAATACAAATGACAGTGTTAATTTTAATATTAAAAGATTTGTGTTTCTTTAGTTGTTATATAATTATATTTGGGGCGACTTTCAAATTACGTAACAGAGCATAGGGGTATCAAAGTAATCCCAAAAACGAGTATAGCTTTTTTCGCCCGAATTTATTTATTTTCTGAAAATCTTTAATCAATTATTGGTTTTCATTACTAAAATCAAGGTAACTAAAAAAATCGATAATACCTAAATATTTTGTTATTGATTTTATTCCTTGCTAATTAAAAATACCATTGTTAAAAATTTATCAAAATAACCCCGGGTTACCTAATGTTTTAATAAGACGTGTATCAACATGATCACTCCTTTTTTTGAAGCACACATCAAAACAATCTATTGAGGTAGAAAGTTACTGAAGTACCAATACCACTTAAACAATGTAAGATAATGAATTACTCCTTTAATGCTTTGATAAACTTGTTATTGAAATGGCAACGTTGTGAATGGATATTTAAGATACATTTTAAAGAAGCAAAAGAAAGGTACGTTGAAACAATTATTGATGTGATTTCGTATACATCTATTGCCGAACTACTGCCTAATTTTAATGGTGGTGAAACTAATATTATGGTTGGTTTAAATTGAATGATTTCGGTAAATCCATCACTTTTTTTATTATATTTTTCTGTATTTATATTGAATTAAAAATTAAGTTTATCGATAATACCTAGAATAAAATACTGACTGTCCCGCAAGCAACAATGAACCGTGGAAGCCAATAATTTTATTCCACAATTTGAAATTAGAATCACTTCATAATCAAAATGGCTGCTATTTCATAAAATAATAAAGAACAACAGAAAACCCAACGAATTATTCCCTACAGTTTTTACAATATTCATTGAATTATATATTAATATTGAAAATATAAATTCGCACGTCTACGTGTTACTGCAGCAATTAACGCGTAGTTTCCGCTGGGTCGTCCATAAACAACTTGGCGCTTTCATCTCAACGAGGAAGTGGTCTTAAATAGAATTATGTTATCGTCACCTCTTTACTATTCAAAGTGACGAGCTATGAATACTTATCGAAGAAAATGTTATTCTAATAAATGTATTTATATTTACATTTTAGACAACAAACCAGTTTTTAATTATCTACATTGTATTTCTCGTGTATACTCTATAAACTCGAAGGTCGAATACACATTCGACCTTCTTATTTAAATTTGTAAGGATAGAAGGTACAAACTGTAAAAAAATATGTAACATTTCTAACAAGACCATAAGGTAAGGAGAATTAAAATTGACATTGAATTTCCTAATGACTAGGAAATCCAATTATGGATAAACCAGGTATTTAAGTATGGATACTTAATTGTTAGTCCTTTATTTACCGTTCTCATAGTAGGACGGTATATTGATTGGTTGCACCTATTATATATGATATGATATTGCTGATTTTTCTATTATATCCTTACTAATATTATAAACGTGAAGGTTTGTGAGTATCGACGTATAGATGTATGGGTGTTTGTTACTCTTTCACGCCAGAATGGCTGAACGGATCTGGTTGAGATTTGGCACAGAGATAGATTATAGTCTGGAATAACACATCTGCCCTATCTATATATGTGTTATTCTTTTTTACTTTTTATCCAGGTCGGACCCAAATCTGAAGTCCAAGCAGACAAAGTCGCGGGCAGAAGCTAGTGTGTATATCATAAAACTAAAGAAAAAAGCATTATTGTTTGAATAACGACAATATTATATATATATAAAATATTATCGCACTCTCGCATACTCTCGCATGTGCCCTTTGATGACTACAGTATTTTTTTTATGCAGACGGATCGCCTGATGGTAAGTGATTACCGCCGCCCATGGACACCCGCAACACCATAGGAGTCACAAGTGCGTTGCCGACCCTAAAAGGAGATTGGGCCTCCGGTAACCTCACTCACTCGGCGAAACACAACGTAAGCGTTGTTTAACGCAGGTTTTCTGTGAGGCCATGGTATCACTCCGGTCGAGCCGGAGCCGGAGCCATTCGTGCTGAAGCATGGCTCTCCCACGTATCCATTCCTGTGAGTAAACGTACGCGAGCATTGGCTGCAAGTCAGGACATAGTGGACATAGTTATAAAAGATGGCTGCTATAAAAACATCGATAACAACTGCTGTATCAAAGGAACAAGTATCTCTTGAGACTAATGAATAATTAATCGATAATCATAAAACAATTAACTATTGTTAGATCATGACATTGATAATGAATTCTCGCAGTCGAGTCACGAGAACTAATAAATTGTTTGTAGTCAGGAAGGGAGACACGTAAATAAATCTAATTGTCAGCAATATGTAGATACCTAATATTGAATCTTCATTAACATGGATCTTGCGAGGTACTACTATACCTATGAACACGGAGGATGTGTGAACAGAGTGCTAAACATCTTCACACAGTGCAAGCCATTATTCCATCCGAGCCGTAAAATCATGGCAGTTCACAGTTCACGTGTGGTAGCTCCAGCCAAAGACTAAAAATGTAGCTGACGATGAATCATAACATAATAATATTTACATTAAAAAATGCTAAGTATCTGGTAAAATTTCTACTGTGATTTGATTCCAAAGGAAAAGTTCCCTTTTTCAGCCCACTGATTTCACATTTCCATGGAATTTAATAAATGATGACTCTGGACTATTTTTACTAAATTTCTACGGCCTACGATATACTAGATTTGCGAATCATTTTGAAACTTCCAACTGCCTATAGGGATAAAGATCTTTATTTTAGACTAAAAGACTGATCCTTAACACAGAGAGAAATAGAAGAAAAGTGGGGATACCTTTGCCCTGCATTTAGACACTACGCGTGTTAATAAAAAAACAAACGATTTTGTGGCAACATTTAAGCACTAATAATGATCATGGTAATTGACGGCAACGAACGAATTGCAATTGGCGATAAATGACTGTTCGGCTGCACGCGAATTATCCTTCCATGTCTTACTAATCTTTGCAAGCGAGAGCCATGCCTCGTTTGATGATTGATTACAGCGGATGCGATAGACGACGGACTGGGTTTAGGCAGGGCTATGCTAGACGGATTACCCATCAATTTCCTCGAGTAATCTGGAAAATTAGCTCTATAATAACACAACTGTTATAAAATATTTTTTTGTAAGCATGTAATTTAATAATTAACGAGGAATATAAAACAGAAGTGTAACTAATACTCGTTTAATAGTAGGTCCACATAAAAGGAAATTTCATAACACTGGTCGGCCCGGGAATCGAACACAGGACCTGACGCCTAGCAGTGACTAGTGACCACTAGTGCATGAGGCAGTTTTTTAAGCGTGGCACAATATCGATTTAGTATAGTGGCAATAAAATATTTTTAAACAACGAGTTTAATTTGGTATGGCGCCAATCAGATCGCGTCACACGGGTTGTCTATTATCTGTGCCACATAGTTTATGACCACGCCCTCAATTAATTTGACATTTACGACATCTTGTATTGGTCTTACGACACGGGTTCTTTTTTTAAATATGTTAGGTAGTGGACGGTTGAACGCAGTTGAACACAAGAACAAGGTTCTTGTTAGATGTTTGTAACAGATTTTGTTTTCAGTTTTCATTGTATCGAAGCAATGATAGTTTAGTTTCATATTTATAAGCATAGGATACTTGTTTTATTAGGCGAGACTATTACCATTCATGACCTAAAGGTCTAAGTTACCAGGTCATAAAATCCCTTAAAAAAAAAACTATTACCATTCCCGGGCACAAATCTAAACTCCGAGCTAGTACTGGTACTGCGCCTCCTGCTACTGCTACTTTCATTGAAAAACCTAAACACTGGATTCATCAAGCATAGCAGTCGCTCTTAAAATCACTCGGCTTCTGAGGAAGTTTTAGATAATCAATTCATTCCATTCATCACTCACCTCAACGGCGATTAAAGCCTAGTTCCCCTAATTCTAA
The DNA here is from genome assembly GCA_910591435.1 of Acronicta aceris. Lineage (NCBI taxonomy): Eukaryota > Metazoa > Arthropoda > Insecta > Lepidoptera > Noctuidae > Acronicta > Acronicta aceris. The sequence goes on along the minus strand of OU342758.1, from coordinate 15,614,780 downwards.
GAGGAATTTCCGTCAGACTTGAGTTAGAAGTCTAGAAAACTGGACAGAAGTTCTGATCACTCTTTTGCTGGTATTACAAACCGGATCTACATAGCTCTCCGAAGCACAGGATCCCGATGAGGTTGAGTATGGGTACAGTACGCGCGACATAAATTGGCCGGACTGAAGTTAGCTGTTTGTCAGTTTTTGGTTGCGCAGTACACAATTTTTAACGTAGACACTCCACTGCGCATTAAAACGGCGAACTTCACTCCGGCCAACCTATGCCGCGCGTACTGTACCCATACAAAGAGAAACCGCAGCAAGTGAAGTTAAGAAGTTAAACCTAACAGATCAATCATTATTAATTAGCTATGACAGTAATCTATACGCACCAATCAACTTCATTAAAACTCTCATAGCAATAACAGTTTCCACAGAGCATAGTGATTATCAGACGTCACACTACCAAATGTTTAGTAGCTTCACAATAGCATGGGAAGCTCATTACTGGGCCCAGTCGCATGCATAATGAATGATGTCGATAAAACTGCTGCGTCCTATCGATTCCTGATATTGGAGAGCAAACACCACGTGTATGTTTTTCTATGGTCTATGCAAATTTGGCGTAATGGGAAAACTTAGGTGACCGGAGTTCGAGACCAGATTAACAAAAAATAAAATATACGCTTTTTTTGGTGAAAGGGTTTTAAGATAAATTGTACTTTAGATATTAAAACCATGTACTCTCGCTGCGCTGAGTTTGTGTATGAAACTACTGGTACCGATTTTCATACGGTTTTAGCAATAGTACGGGGGATTGTCTAGGAAGGTTAAAGGTTTGGTCAGCTTTTACTTGCTGTGGCAATCTCTAATTCCTTTTGTATATTGAATAAATCTTATACATCAAACTGCAGAATTCTCAGCAACTAGTTGGAACAAAGTTGTAAAACATAATATTGTAAACAAGTTTTTTATTTTTTTTAAAGAGTGTCTATGGAGTTTCTTGCCGGCTCTTCTCCATACGACCCACTTTTTGGAACCGTGCAAATAGTTTTGACCTTTCAAAAGTACCTATTTAGTGGTCTAATTGAAATAAAACATTTTGACTTTGACTTTGACAAAGGTTATAATTTATGAAAATATCCTTGCGAGGCCCCCTGGCCTCACAAGTTTGAAAAAATCTAAGTAAAGCATACCATTTTCTATGTTAATAATTGCACTTAGGTTAGCACTTTTAAAAGGTATTAAATTTTGTGAAAGATAAATACGACCGTCGCGCTACAGAATGAACGCTTTTAGCAAAGAGCATTGAGAACTAATATCCATCTGCTGATATTTGATGTAAGGCTTAATGCCAATTCGCCAAGATCTCGGCCCTCGCTGAGGCGACGATCCAACAAGATCCGAGATAAGTAGAGCAAAAACTGAGATTATTCTTGCACCAGTAGCTGGGGCACTGGAGACTGCAGTCGATTTCATAGTTTTACAATTAGGTTGAAAATGCAGTAGATTACTGTTGTTATTTGCGAGCTCTGCTTTTCGCAGACAAATCGTGCTCTCTTAAACAACGCTGCGAATTGGCTGGTTCTCATGTTGATAACCTTCGTAGTGTCGAGATGTTAACAGAGATCTATAATAGTAATTCTGGTACGATAGAGTGGTATTTTAATACTACAACGCTATAAAGATACTCGGCTCCTAATAATCGCAACTCTCAATATGGAGTATTACTCTTTCGGCACCAATTTTTTGAGCACCTAAGCTTTTTATTGAGCACCAAGCTAATATATAACAAAAACATTTCTACTTACAAATAGTTTGTAAGTAGAAAAGCTTAGATGCTTAAAAATTGGTGCCGAAAGAGGAATACTTCCTCAATATACTTCTTATTCGATTACATAATGTACCATAACGCTTGCATTCCCGGAGACTTCGGCAGATGTGTACTGCTGTATGCAGAGTCATCGATTTTAGTTCGCCGGTATGTTTTAGGTCCGATGAAAAAGGGAAAAATCCAAATAAGTAACTGCTACTGAGAATGCAATTTAATATTAAAAATACGGTAGTACTTAACTGTGATAGATTTTCATGCTTAAATCACTGAACCAAATTTGATGAATTTTGGTATACATAGATTGGACCTTGGAGAAGGACAGGCTACCCTTTGTCTGAAAATGTCTTTCGGGATGTGAGTGAAATCGCAGGCAACAGCTACTGATTATCTGATGTCTCACTTTTGCGAATAACCTAGATCAATTCTATTCAAGATTTGAAATTACCTACATTATTTACTGACCAGTACGCGTGTTTGTGACAGAATCAAAGTTGATAGTATCACAATGGCTAAGTCCTACATTTAATAAGTTCATAAAAAGTAAATAAATAAGTTCTTAAAAATTCAACGCTTAACTTAAGAGAATATAAATTTATAAAGTTGTGTGTTAGTAAAAAATCATTCTGTTAGTTGGAGACAAGAAGTCCTTGTGTGAAAAATTGAGCTAGACAAGACGGATGCGGCCAGTTAAGACCCGTATTACATTGTAGGATGCCGCGTGTACGAGTATGAGGGACTGTGCACACCACTACTTAATATCTGCGACTTCGACTAGTTTAAAAAACCGACAACGTGCCAGTCGGACTCGCACACAAGGGTTCGGTATCATTCATTATCTATAAAAATGGCAAAAAAATCATGTCTGTTGTATGGGAGCCATTTGGGTACGGAACCCTAAAAAGAAACATTGACAAGTTGTAAGTAATCTTTCTAATCTAGGAAATACGAATTGGAACAAAAATTTATGGAAATGATACTGGTTTCTGACACTTAAGCGAATATTACATCCATGGTCATGGGTAGACCGAAGTTGTTAGACGTCTTACTGTTGCAATTACTAACAGTTACCTTACATTTTTGTTAATGTCCTAAGTACAACGGCTACGCTGGAGGTCTTAGGTTTGATTCCAGAAATTGTAAGTAGCAGCTCGGAGTTGAGTGTGCCCGGTTAATGGCAATAGGCTCGTACTCAATTCCATGTGTCCTAAACCTATTGCCTAACCGTACAGGGAATACAAGCGTGCCATGTCACGCTTGTATTCCCTGTACGGTTAGGCACATTGCGAGCGTGTATTAAAAAAAACAATAAGTGCCAACCAGCTGGCTTATAATTGTGAGTTTACCAGTAAGAGGTTTCAGGAATCATTTCTATAAAAAGTATTTCTCCAAGTCAGAAAATAATATCTTGGCAACACAGCCAAGCGTCACAAACTAGGAACACCAATGCGCTCGAGTCCTAACTAAATAGTTGGGAGCAATTTGCATTTTGATACAATTGGTTCTGCCCGCGTTGTAAGTTCGCAGTGTCAACTGTTTAGATGGAACGTTCCGTGATTGTATTCTAGTCAATTCTAGGTCATTAGAATTCATGTCAGTCATCAATGACTTGGAGTTATGGTAAATAATTCTTGTTGTAACATTTCCATTGTAGATCGAAATTATGTGTAGCTTATTAAGTAGATGCATCTCGTCTGTCTTAACAAACAGCCTTAATTTTGTTAAAAAAAAAAACATGTCTGTGTATAATGTAAACTATACCTCATACCTATTAATTATCTGGGTATTTTTCAATTAGGTCAAAAATAAAACTTAACACCTTGCACCGCAGGTATGTGCAAATCTGAATAACGTAGGTACAGTAACAGCACAATCATGGTATCCAAAACTGTCAGTACTTCAATCGATTTTCAATTTAATCTACAAATAATAGAGTTTATTATCCATTGGGGAAATTTGACAGTTTTTGGTAACTTGATGTTGCTGTTGAGTGTACCTAAGTACTTTTAATAACGGTTTAAACCTTTACTGACCGTCACTGAGTCTTTAGAAATAGGACGGTAGACTAGATTGTAATAATGTGTTACAGGACTGAAGAACGCGCTGAAATAATAAACGTTGAAATACCTGTGTTTGTCTGAAAATAGCCGTTCCGAAGGGCCACTAAGTGTTTTTATGGAAAAATATCTGAATCAGTAGGACAATAATCCTAAATGCGAAATTTTTGATGGATGGTGTGGACTTGTCTACTTTTTAAAATTGTAGGTATCTATACTATCCTTAACGACTTCTATAGATTTTAAAATGTCAGGGATAACTTGGTTTTTCTTTTAAGTCATGGAGGGAATGGGTCACCTACCATTATTTACTTATTCAACAACTACCTGCATAATAATTCTGATGTAGTAGTACGACACTTCAAATTGGCTAAAGAAAGTTAACTTCAAATTCAGATACTTAATTTTAATAATTTAAATTTTGCGGATAATTATTAAAATTATCTTATTTTGTGAATATTTTGCGTTTATAAATAAAGGAAAAAAAGTTACCTCATTAAAATCACAGCTTAGTTACTCAACTGAGTAACCTTGAAATAAGACATTACTACTTCGTGTTAGGTAACTAAGTAGGTAAGTAAGGTACCATATACAACACACTGATTTTTAATTAAATTCTATCTACAGTTCTCTCGGCGAAATTGTCTGCTTCCTAATTGAGTTAACAAACATACGTGTAGGACTTTTTAAATTCATACCAATAAAAGCACTTTTACATTTCAAATTTAAACCATTGCCTTTCATGCAGAATAGAAAATGTCCACGTTATTAAACTATCTAATACGATCCCAGTATACGCCAAACTTGGAAAAAATATTTTTTTTTGTAAACAGCTTAGCCAGAAGCTGAACAGTCAGTATTTACTGATATCAATAAGTATTTAATACTTAACTATGTTATTAAAATAACGTAACTATGGAATTACGTTAGCATAATATTATGTCTGTTAGGTTACTGAAAGAAATGAAAGAGTTTCTTAAATATTAATAAAGGATGTTTTTTTCTACAAAGATACTTTTATAGTAGGTACACCTATATTGTTTTTAGATTTTTAACACTACATTGGAACATCAATGGAATCAGAGACAAAGAGGCCGTACCGCAACGTTTCTGATGCGATCATTTTAGTTTTTTCATTATGATTTTTATATAGAACTTGGAAGAGATGGCGCTATGAAATCTGTAGAGCAACGTTCTTATTAACTTCTAAAAAAAATCTTATTAAAAATATATATATATAGGAGTCCACAAGCCTAAGGAATTTTGTCAGGTATTTCAAAATTTGTATCTGGGAACCCCGGGGTACGTATATAATTGGATCGCGGAGAAGGACATAGGCTACTTTTATCTGAAAAAGTCCTTTGAGAAGCGAGTGAAGCCGCGGCCAAAAGCTTGTATCATTATTTGATTATACATTCCACTAAGGTACAGGCACAGTATTCACACATCTTTTGAAAACGTCACGTAGGGCCGGCCTTATAGGTAGAGGAAAGTGCTAATCAATTTCAACCTTAATCACCTAGCTAAGGATTCATTTTAAATATTGACTATGACGTACACACTGTTCCAAGTTTAATTACCGTTTACTCGTATTAGTTCGCGCCTTGATTGCGTAATTCAGACTCCTACTGTAATATTATGGTTCCGATTGCAAAACAAAGTTGTTCGTAACAAAGAAGTGTCTACATTTAGACTAATACATTATTGGTCCAATAGTTGCAATATGTATAGTTGCAAGCGAGGCTATTGAATATAAATCATGGTTTCAATTTTTTTTTTTAATAAAAAAAACCGCCAAAATTGACACATTTGGTAAATTAAGTAGTATAAAGATGAATTATGCAAGTTTGGTTTTAGTACAGTTGTGAATATTTTGAACCCCCGCGCTAAAAGAAGGGTGTTATAAGTCTGTTGGATCGTAGCGCCTGATCGGGTGATCCGATTTTATAATGTTTTTGTTTGAAAGGTGTGTTAATCGAAAGCGTTCTTAGCATGTAGGCAAGAAAATCTGTTCAGCGGTCCCCCGACAGAACAACGCTTGGATTAGAATATTCTACTATATTACTTAAACGTACACAAAGGGACAATATTTAAATTTTTTAGCTAGGTTAATGTAAATTATTTCGTGACACGCATAAATCACCTAGCAGCTCCCCTAGATTTTTTTTGCGATTTATATACTATACATAAAAACTTAATATTTAATAATATTACCTAATTCGCATACCTACTTACTTAATGTAAAAAAAAACAGAAATTGTACAAAAATAAAACAAAAATTGACACAGGTGTTACTCGCCGCCACAAAAAATAACATGTTATTCAAATCAGAAGCGGAGTTGCATAATTATTAAGTATGCCAATAATGTTTATTCTTACTGTTATTTAATAATATACTCGTATTGCTTGTTTTTAACTCTATACATCACAAAAATTTGCAAAATTTAGGTCGCAGAGGTCTGATGACAATCGTTTCGTATAAAATATTAATCTGGTATTCAACCGCATCTGATCTCGTCCTCAGTATGTTGGAAGAAAGCTAGGATAATGATGATTACTCGTCACGATAAAATATATATATTACAGATTTCAGAAATATTTTCATACATTTACTCAATGATATTAATTAGCTATAATTAAAAAGTATTATTTATCATTGCATTTAGTTATAAAAACCTCGTGTTTGACATCAATACTAATGTTATAAATGAGAAAGTAAGTCTGTCTGCCTATTTGTCACGCCTGAACCAATCTTGATGGATTTGGTATAATTGATTAGAAAGGTCATTTTTGTTTCAAAAAGTATCTCTAGTTGCCTATAAATCCCTCTTTCGCAAACGCTTAACATTCAAATTTCGTAGAATAACTTTACACTAGGTAACAGGACTTTAAAATATTATTATTATGTATTATGAAATCATGAATGAATCGAGTCATCTGCTCTTCGAGACGAGACGACAGATGCGTGGCAGATGTGTTGACGAAAAGATTCATAATTTGTATGATTTATTGTGAAGACGATCTTCCAGTTTGTTACTTTATCCATTGTTTGTTACTTATTCCAGTTTTGTTATAGAATGTAATTAGAGTGGGTGCGAGCAATGTCACAAAATGTCAAAAACAGCTGTTATTTGTTATTGTTTTTAATACAAATTTAAAATGATTATGGTAACAAAATGGACAATCTCGTAATTTATATCGCGCACAGATGGTTTGGGTCGTAAATTTGGGTAAAGTGAATTAGTGTACATTGTAATTGTTCTCATTTGCCAAATGATAGTACAAATTATTTGTCTAGCAGTTATGAAATTCAACATCTGTTTAAATAATGAGTTTGGTCACACGCATTTTTGTTACGAAATGAAATGCGTTTGTTTGTATGCTAAACACTGTATAGAATTCCGTCTGTCATCTGTTTTCATTGTGTCTATTCTCAGGAACAAAGGAGGCTATAGGTATTGTTATGATTCATCCTTTTACGATAACTTTTTAACGCCGTATACGTCACATACATGTTACAAAATTCTCAACTAATTAGTGAAGTAGCGATATTAGTCATGTTTATTTTCTTTTGACGATAATGTACGTATTTTAGCTGTCTATGTAAAAGCGGGCACACCGTTTACCGAGCGCGTAAATCCAAAAATCTCTGTTTGATTTGGAAATTGAGTCTTGGACTTCACGCTCGGCAGCTAGGCTTGATATGTGTGGCGACCTAAAGGACTAAGTAGAAATGTTATGTTAGGTAAGTACAGTTCAGTCAATCGACACGAAAAAAGAAGCTTAGCTCGGATAGTTTGGAGCATATTTTAGAAGCATAGTGTCGTAAAAAAATCATTATAAACTATCTTTTTGCGATTTTTTTTGCATTTTCCATGCTAATTATAAACTAGTAAACTCTGTAGAAATATCAGAAAATCCTATTTTGGTAATAAAACAACAATTACCTGTAGCTACTAATGGTCTCTTTCACCAACTCCGTAAGTTCCCGATAAATTACTTGGTAGTTAATTCCATACAAATAATGTTCCATTTTTGTATTCATTGGCGAAGTAGTGCCTACTCAGACATAAAGAAGGCCCTTACTCTTATTTACCCTCAAACATTAGGTACAAGTACAAGCAACAACAAAAAAAGATCAACCAAAAAGAAATTCATACACCAACCGTTAATACCAAACTAGGAAGAGAGGTGAATAGGTAAGAATGTACTTAAACTTCAATTTGTCATTTCCTTTTTGTTACAAATATCTGAAAACAGTGCATCAACAGTTCGCTTCGGCGCAAATAGATGTCCCTTGGCTAATAATAGACTACCTCATCTCTTCCAAGGGTCATTGAGTGTGGCGACAACTAATCGGTAGGTAAGTAAGTTGCTGTGGCAACAGACGTCGACCGGCGTATTTTTATTTCCATGTTTGGTGCGACATACGTGGATAGACGCGAAAATTAAAAAACTTTAGAAAATGTAATGTAAGTATTAATTAATTACATTTTCTAAAGTTTTTTAATTCTATTGCAAACTAATATCTAAAGGTATGTACTTATATGTAAGTAATATGTAAAATGGATACCAAATTATGTGAAAAAACAATTCGGCTGCGGCAAGAAATTTAAATGTCACCGGTCGACGCGTGCGTCCGCGCAATAAAATTTTTCTATTCAATTTTTTTTTTTTTTTTTTTTCAATTACTTTATTTTTAACTTTTAATAACGCAATAAGTGAGTATAAAAGGCAGAAGAGAAAACCTTTCGAAATCTATCCTAGTATTCCAAATATCCATACTAATATTACAAACGTGAAAGTTTGTATGTATGGATGTTTGTTACACTTTCACGCCAAAACGGCTGAACGGATCTGGATAACATTTGGCACAGAGATAGATTATAGTCTGGACTAATACGTAGGCTACTTTTTATCCAGGTCGGACGCAATTCTGAAGTCCACGCAGACAAAGTCGCGGGCAGAAGCTAGTATACTATATACTAGGATATATTTCGAAATGTAGGATCTATTTAGTATAGTGTTATCCTGTCCTGATTTTTGAGTGAGAATACCTAACCGAGTCACCAAAAGCTAGGCGTATTATTTTTTTCCTATTCCAGGAATTTTTTTTTTCCTATTTCCCGTCAAATGGCTTAAGTGTCCTTTCTAAAAATAGCAGTATGATGGCAGCAGTAAGTGGGTTAAAGCTAGAAATGTGTCGTGTACAATGAAAATGTATATTGGACAGTCAAGACCGTATTGGGGACTGCAGAACAGTAAGAAACTATTTGCAGTACATTGCCTTTTACTCAATTAAGAAAAAACAAGCCCAGAGCTACATTACAAGGAAAACTTTGAGTGGCTACCCAAACATTAAATTTATTACTCGCCTAATATCTTTCCCCGGTTCAAACAACATTTCTTTCGCCGGCAGCACCTATTTTCCATCAGCAGTTCAAATATTTGTACGGCGTCTACAAGGGCCATTTTAACTTTGAACCAATTACAGCCAGAGCTATAGTTTAGCTACTTTAATTGGGAAAATGATCAAAAGTCCTCGTAATGTTGAAATATCGTCTGGGTCACTGTGCAAGCAACTTAGAGATGTTATTCTTTGAAATAAGGTTTACTAGCTACTGCCCGCGACATTGTCTGTGTGGACTTAAGGATTGGGTCCATTTACTTATTACTTCTTATTACTACATGATACTCCATTTACTTATTAGCATTAGATATATAACGACGAAATACCGATTGTTCAACTAACTGCATTTTAAAGAGTAAATTGATTTTATGCAAGTAAATAATTTACATTCCTTTGTACCTATTTATTTTGAAATAGCGTAACTTATTTGACGCTTATATTGAAATAATTATGGTTTTATACACTTATTAGTATGTAAAACAAATTAACTGGAATAATAAATCAACAAACAGTAACATAAAAAATTTAATATAAACAAAATAAGAGCAAATGCAGGCATGACCCAAAAACGCCATATGTTTATTGATTAATTACATTAAAAGCCCGTATCACTACTTACACACGATCGTGAACTCGTGACGTACTGTATACACAGTGTGCACTAGTCTGAAAGTAATTGAAAATAAATTTGGCAACATTTTTAGGGTTCTGCACCTCAAAAGAAAAAAACGGAACCCTTATTGGATCACTGTTGTCCGACCGTCTGTCTGTCAAGACCCTTTACCTCGGGAGCGCGTTGAGGTATCGAGTTAAAATTAAAACCATGTAAGTAGCTATATACTCCGGTCTGTCCCTTGAAGCTATAAAAAAAATATCGTATACATTAGTACACCTTTGCCAAACCCTTCGGGCAATACAGGCGTGCACAACATCTACATATATTAATATTATAAAGAGGTAAAGTGATTTATAAAATTGTATTTTACATTAGTAAAGAATATTCTATCTATCTATCTAACGTTTATGAAGTTGTAGGGGTAATCTCTGGATCTACTGAACCGATTTCGAAAAATCTTTTTGTGTTGGATAGTCCATTTATCGAGGAAGGTTATATAATATCACGCTACGCCTCTTAGAAACGGAGCAGCGCGGGTGAAACCGCGAGCGGGTCGCTAGTGTATAATATTCTGATTAGCAGTCCCCACACTTGGTCAACAACAATATGATTGCTTACACTCCTAAGGAAACCGCTAGCTCCTCATCTTCCATAGGTACAGACTTCCTTAGCTTTTCATGACAAACAAGCTAAAGGAGAGAGTATATTTTAATTGCCGCGAAAGTGAATCTACACGTGCTACTCATAAAGTTAGATACCTATATAATTAAATTGTTTTATAATTAGACGTGCGCCATCTTTGATAACACGTGGGAGCTCTTGCTGCGGTATATCTGATCAAGGTAAGTAGTATGAGTAGGTACTAAGCCTTGTATGAATCACCTCACTATATCCCAACACATGAATGAGGTTTGACGTAAAATATCGTTTGCTTATCTTGGTATTGCGTTAAGAAGTCTTTGCCCGTCTTTTGCGATAAGAAAGTAAGTTTTAGACTTAAGGGTCTGGAGCTTGAATTGCCCACAAAAACATAATACCCAAATAAATCGTAATTCAAACACAGTTTAATCAAATTCTGTTATTATTCGGATTCCGATAGCGTTAATCTAGGTTCCTACTCTACCATTTCGTCCAAAATACTTCACTGGAAATAATTGTAAGCGAATGTAATTTTTGATAACTTTACCAAGTTTGGAACGACTTTCCGGTCTTTTATTTTCAGTGAAGTAGTAGTAGACGAAATAGGAACGTAAGAACCTAGATTAACAGTATCTAAATCCGAATAATAACATAATTTGATAGAATATAGATTATTATTTACGATTTATTTCGGTATTACGTTTTTGTGGGCAATTCACGGTCCGCCGGACCCTTAGCTATCGTTATCTTTTGCATCATTTAATTATTTTTTTACTACATAATCTACCATCTCTCGAGAACTAAAACTATTTGACAAATAACTTTTTACAGTAATGTCCAAAGTAGTCTAGGAGCAACCAATTTATTTTACGAACAGTCATCTATTTTACGTTCGCAGGGACCGCTTCAAACAATGTCTGGTCAAAAGTGGTAACAAAAACCCGTAGCAACAATGGGGTGGGTCGGCCAGCCTATTTCAGCGCGTCTCGCCCTGCCATGACCGCTGTGGTAGGTAGCTGTCAGCGTGCGTTACGAAGGAGCTTAACATTCTTTTTATTTTTATTTATTTGGTATTCGAATTCACTTGACGTTAAAGCCGTTGAAACGATTAAGTATGTGGGAGTTTCAATATGTACTTATGAATATTATCAACAATTGGCGCTTATGTATTGCCAGTTGTTGGGTATCCATTTTGTTACCATCAGATTTGATAAGAGGCATAATTTAAGTTTACATTAGGCAAGATTTTGAATCAGATTATCATGAGAATTTATTGAAATAGGTATTGTTGAATTGATTTCTTTTCGTAACCAACAATGGATAATCATCGGACGCAAATGAAATAATCCGCAGTGTTCTGCCATTTATTTAGGTAGCTAGGTATACTTACATTAATTAAGTAGGTACTAAGTTTTTTAACCCTTCGACCGCCACGACAAAACAGAAAAAGCTTGCCCTCGGCGGCGCCAAGCTCAGAATTTCCTTAGAAATCTGTCACCCAGTCGTGACCGCGGCGTTTTCTGGGTACATTTTAGTTTGTCGTCTATCATGAATAAAATAAAAGAAATACCTACTTATATATCTAAACAAAACTTCAATGCGTTCATTAATGGTTGCCGCTGTAAGACAAAAATGTGGCCGTATATCTTAATGTAAACTGTTCGTAGGCACGTTAGTCATAATGTTTGAGCGTCATTTAAAATGCATTTAACTGTGTTTGTGAACATACTGCTTTGTAGCCGCTATTACCTATATTATATGAATTATTGAGCAGTAGCTATTGTTTAGATTATATTTGTATTTTGTTACAGCATTTAGTTACAGCAGCAGGTTTACTATTATTCAATACCTACTTAATTTCTTTACAAAACTTCACAACAATCTTTGATTAAGTCGGTACTTTATAAAAATACGGAACCCTAAAATAGCGCCTTCGGCAGACAGTGATTGAATACAGGGGCAATGACAATAAAACCCACATACGCAAAACAATTCCAGCGCCAATTTAAATTTCAATAAGTCAAATAGTAGCGACACCAGTACCTACGACCTACCATGCCAGTACCGTCGGGCTGCAAGTCGCAAAGAGTACATAAATGGACCGTGCACTGTCTTTTATTTCTATTGACGGAGCCCCCTTTTTGTCTCGTTCGCAGCAGTCGAGCACGCTCTGACAAATTCTATTATTGCTCTGTTACTTGTTGGAAATTATAACTTAGGTGACGTATGGGCCATGTGTACACAATGGCTGATACTGGGTTAATAATTATTGTTGGATTAATAGCTTTGTATTAACTTCATGTCGTCAGTGTTTTGTGTACCTAGTTAGTCGATTTGTGATCATATTTATTGAATGTTGGTGCTATTTACGATGTAGAAACTATTCAAGGTCCATTGTTAATAAGTTCAAGTCAGGTATACAGGTAAAGGTCTTAAATCTTTGATTTGTACATGACACCTTACAGGCGCAGTAAAGATCCGAGCTCTTAGGCTAAGCGAATGGGCCGGCTCGACCGGAGTGATACCACGGCCTCACAGGAAACCGGCGTTAAAGAACGCTTACGTTGTCTTTCGCCGAGTGACTGAGGTTACCGGAGGCCCAATCCCCTTTAAAAGTTCGGCAACGCACTTGTGACTCCTATGGTGTTGCGGGTGTCCATAGGCGGCGGTAATCGCTTACCATCAGGCAATCCGTGCATCAGAAAACTTGATAGTAGAATTATCTCAGGGTCGCGTGAATGCTGGCTTTTTTCATATGCGTAGTCGCACCATCTCGCTTTTATGTGCGGGCTTAACTTCTCGACAACTTCCCGAACAAGCAGTGGATTCCATAGATAGCCACGCTTATCCACGTTGGAGAGGACGCAGACGATATTCTGAAGCTTCACAGCAAAGGTATTAAGCTCGCTCGCTGCGCCTGTAAGCCGGGGAAGTTTCTTCAAATCGTCCATCACGCGGTCTATGAGTATTTCTGGTGCAAGAAGCGGACCGCGCTATGAAATATGCATTCGCGACCGCGCACGCTACACCCGTCTCAAAAAAAGAAATGAAAGCCGCTCCCCTGCAATCGAACGTGAAGAAGAAGCCAAGCCGAGAGGTCGTCTACGCGACCACAGAGGAAAAGAAGCAAGAGTGTTTGTGTTGCCGTGATGACCACGAAGTCCCCAAGTGCCCGAAGTTTCTGAAAATGAACGTGAACGAGAGATGGGATTGGGCTCGCACTGCAAAAGTATGCTTCAAGTGTGTCGCGAGACGACATCGTCGGGAATATTGTCGAGCGAAGAGATGCGGGGTTGGAAGTTGCACCCGCTCTCACCATGCACTTCGCCTCAAGCTCTCGCTCTGGAAACAACTCAAGAAAGGAAATAACTGAAGAAAGGAGAATAAACTCGTATTACTTGGAAGACCGGGTATTTTATTTTCAAGATTAGTCACATTATATACAGTCCACCCACGACAGTTGCATAGGAGGAAATATTTTTTTATACCAACAAGTAGGTACTTAGTAGGGGTAAATGTAAATCACCGCAACCAGACACACGCAACTATCGGAACAGGAACAGATTTTTTACTTGAAGGTTCACATAATGTCTCACAAAAATTTATTAAAGTATAAACATTGTATGTTTAATAAAAAAATGTGTAAGTAATAGGGTCCTCAAAAATACCGAGTGATTGCACAATGACATGGTCAGGGGTAAAGATGAGAATACTATTGTAGGTGATTAAGCTCTCCAACTTTATTGGACGCCAAAATCAAAACAATAGATTTAGGAACTTGTTAGGTACTATATATTTTAAGTTGTATGTCAATCAATTTACGACAGGCTGACATAATAATTAAGTATAAAGTTTCGAATTCGCCCGATATTATTGTACGAGTATTCTAGGAAATTTTAGAATCGATCGTCTTTAGTTAGTGGATGTTAACTACCTAGTTCTATTCTATCAATTCTATGGTCTAAGTAGTGTCTGCGTTTAAGTTGTGTCTGCTTGCCTTTGAAAAAATTATACATATAAGTAAGTACTACCATGTTTGCATGAAATCCAGTAACGTTTCAGTTTTAAAAGATATGATTTCATATGATATATGCGCAACATGTTTGTACACCTGCAAAAGATAAGCAATATTTACATTGATAAAACATGAAATTTGAGTGTCTATCCCGTTTAGCGAACTGAATTCCATTAGATAATAAACTAAACATAGATTTGACGAACAGTTACCGTCAGATTATAATATTCAAACTGTTCTTTATCTGACAACGAAGAATAGAAAATTGAAAAGTTGTTTCAGAATGAACACCAGAGATGTGAATTATTTGAAATTTATATATATTTGAAATACAAAATACGTATTTTTATTTTGTATTTTACTTGTATACTTTCTTCGAAAACTAGTATTTTAGTTGAAAAAATACTAAGAATATGCGTATTTTGTATTTTAAAAATCTCTAAAATACAAAATACTTTTTGACACTTTTTACCGTAAAATTAATCATACCGTGCGCACGATAATTAAAAAAAAGTGTTGTTATCACTGGTTAATTTGATGCTGACAGTACCTATTTTTTTTTATATCGGTGACGTTTAAGTTTAAGGCAATGTTTCACTCTAAAATACTGTGATGCAATGCAAATACAGCATGCGCGAGCCAGGGGGGTTAATGTCGCCCCTCGGTGACAATGGTGGGACAAAGGTCCCAGGTTCGTCACCCTCGGTCAGGCTTGCGGAAAGGATACAAACGATATTTACTAATAGTGCGTTCCTAATCATCGTAAGCTTTTGTTTTGGTGACTACGGCCATGTATTTTAAAATTTAGATTAGGCCTAAAATGTCATATAGATATAAAATTAAAATCGTTTTTTTCTCCACAAACATTCATAATACTTACTTAAAGCGGGTGCCGGGACTTATTCTGTGGTTGTAGTGAACGTGGGCGGAACGATAGACGGACGGAAAAGTAATGTTTTTGCTGCCCCGTGTTGTAGAGAGTACAGGGGCCATATTATAACGTGTTAACGCCATTATTTTTACGTTGTAAGAAAGAGATGAGGCTATTTAATATGTAGAGCGGCATCTCTTTCTCACAACGTAAAAATGATGGCGTTAACACGTTATAATACGGCCCCAGTAGTAAGTAATGTAACTATCAAAGTCATGAGTTCAAAGGAGACACTGAAGGCTTCCAAACTTCCAACATAGATCCCAGAACTGGTATGACCATGACTGTCCTCAGGCCTTAACATCGCCAGAAGCCGTTCTGCTGTCCATTCATGACAAATGCTCAAGATTCAATTTTACGACGTGGTACAACGCAACCATTGAGTTGATCTGGTTACCCACCCAGAACAGGAGTGGCTACAACCCTGTTACCACCGCGTTGTCAATGAAGCTTAACAACTGAAGCCTCAAGATGACAACGCAAGCGAAATACCACTAGCATTGCTGGCGTTGTCACTTACCATCAGTCAATCAGTTCGCTTCTCATCTTAAGTTGTCCTAAAAAAAGAACAATAATTTTTATACGACCGATATTGTTGATAAAAGATGTCATCAGTCAATACCTAAATCTGATTTCACTAGTCTCGGGACACAGGACGCCTATATAGGTACATTGATACGGCTTTGGTAGCGATTAGAGTCCTTACGAGTCGTTAGTTTTATTATGTTGGCGTTTCTTTCCGGTCCATCGGTATTTTATGTGTCGATAGTGCCAACTATGCGGCGGCTATTTTCATAATACCCACACAATTTAAGTATTAATATTTGGTAGAAGTCTCGTGGTCAGTTTTGTTGCCTTAGGACATGTTTGAAGTGTAGATAAGTTGAAACTTAATTTTAAATTAATTTATACACTTTTAATAAACACATTTGTATTAAGGCGATTCGCTCTAATAGGCTAGACTGGGCTTTAGCAAACTTGTCACCGCATAGGTATAACATATTCGGAAAATAACCTTTTCACAAGTAGGTATTTAAATGCAGAATGCAGTTCAAGTTGCGCTTTGGCATTTAGCATTTGTAGGTACTTTTGGTGGTTTAGGACATCATGTAGGTATCACCTAGATACACTAGGAAAAATTTTACTTTCTGTAAAATATAACAAGTGACAAAAATGTTCGCGACACTGACCTTTCTTAATTCGCAGTTTGCTTCCAAGATGGTCATTGCACGATCATCATTAGAGATTTATTTTTTGAAAGTCTATCAGCCTAGGATTTTTAAATATAAAGGATGGAAATTGTAAATAAATAGCAGTCATGAAGACCTTCCAATATTCCGAGCTCAGTCTTGTTAGGTGTCTTCTACACTACGTTTGCCGCGTCGCGGTCTCCACTCGAGAACACGTCTTCCCCGGTGGCAAAGCCGGAATAAGAGTTTTGGAGGCCCTGGGGCAACAAAGGACTGGAGGCCCACTGGTCCCTAATTTTTTTCCAAATAAAATGATAAATTTTTTCAGAGGAGTTGATGATTTCGCTGAAATCATAGTAAATTACTTTTTTTGTCCTATCATAAGTTATTAATTTACTAGTTTTTACTCGACGGAATTCGAAAGTTTTTTTTTCGAAGTCTCTATGTGGGGGCCCAGGGGCTGTAGCCCCGGATACCCCCTAAATTCGGCCCTGCCGTTTAGGGGTTGTTGGTTCTTCGACAGGTACGGCTAGCCCACTGCCACTTCAGCTACTTATGAATTTAATTATCTACTTAGGTATTTATGTAAACATCAAATATAAATTTCCAATCCCTTAGGTTATATGACATTCTGATCGTGGTGAATGTCATGAATCCCATGGCCATGACTATAGGGCAAAGCAAGGTATGTACGGTTTTTAGTCGGTACGAGTCCGACATACCCTGCCGCCTCCCAGGGTGGCAGACGATCCATGAGGATTTTCCGTACAAAAAAAAAAAAGGTTATATGACATTCAATCAATAGTGCCATACTATTTTATAATCTCATGTCTTTGGTTAAATAAAATGAAGAGACAAGAGTGTGAGTTTATTCCTTGGTTGTTGATAAAACTGCAGCAAGTTTCTTGTGGAAGGTTGCCAAATTTGCACTGTTTTGACTTTTGATCGTTCTTCCGATGCCACTGTTGCCAGATAAGAAAATCTACTGCGTGACTACTAGTCACCGAGTGACTTTCCCGACGGTGTGTGAAGTCTGCCAACCCGGAGTAGGCCAGCGTGGTAAACTATAGCCTAAACTCTTCTCATTCTGAGAGGAAACCCGTGCGCAGCAGTGGACCAGTCAAATGGGTTCATGATATGATTATGAATTAAGAAAAAAAGGTAAGTACTTAATTAAAACATCGAACGATCCTCCTAGAATCGATGACTTGTTGACAGTGAAATGTAAAAAGTACCTTAAAGTTAGTAACCTACCCTATAGGTTTAGGTATATTGGCAGCTCCACCATGCTTACCTTTAGATTTTATTTATTCAGGAACCTATAATTTCATGATTAAATTCGATAGGGAAATATTTTATTGTGAAAATTGTTGGAAAGCTTTTTACCTTTCCCTCCCTCTAGACCAGTTCCTTTTTTGACCACGGACAACTTTGATTTAGTACTTATGTTAGCAGTGACCACGAGGTAATAAACATCTGTTTTTTTTCTGAAGTAGCTATGAACCTACTACCTAGGTAAAAGTTCTAACCAACAGGTAGGTACCTACATACTTCTTACACATAAATAGGTGGGTAGGTCTAGGTAGGTACCTACCTATTTACCTTTAATAAAATCCTTCTTTGCAGATGATGTAAATGAGTTCGTTAGCAAATAGATAGGCACTAACAAATAATACAAGGCTTGGTTCACGGCAAGCTGTCTAAGCGCCCGTGCCCAAATATAAGTAGGTAAGTACGTTCTACCTACGTTCTGGCCAGCTGTAGCTATGTAGGTGTGCACTGTGCAGTGTCTCAGCTTTCTCCCAAAATGTGGGCGACACCGCGCTTCCATTCATGATCCGTCTGTGTTTACACCACGCACACTATCCAACGATAGTTGCTGATACGGAAACAAAAATAACGCGACACAAATCGATGGGAACGAACGCGATAACGATTGTTTACCTGCGATTATTTCACATTCAAGGTAACCCAAGCTATGTATCTCAGCCGACGTTAACGTTTACATGATAATTCACCTAACGGAGTCACAAGTTAAATCTCGTATTGAATCTGTTGTTGACTCGTGTTGACATTGAAAACAGTTACGCAAGTCGATGCAACTTTTGTAGGAATAAAACTCAGTGTTATTACGTTTCCAAGGCTAAACTCACGTTC
This sequence comes from Acronicta aceris, assembly GCA_910591435.1. Lineage (NCBI taxonomy): Eukaryota > Metazoa > Arthropoda > Insecta > Lepidoptera > Noctuidae > Acronicta > Acronicta aceris. The sequence continues at coordinate 15,595,952 of OU342758.1, read as the reverse complement.
CCTGTCTTCAAACATAACAAAAAGCCGGGCGAGTGCCGCATTTAAGACGGTCCCCCTTACCTCTGTCGCTCGAACGTATCCTGCGAGGACTACACAAGACAGCCATAGGTATATCCTCAAATGCATCACAACAATGTGAACCGGATCGGTCGCACCAGCAGTATGACACAATCACACAATAATAACACCACAAAACAATTTGCTGTTATGTTATTCCACTAACACCATACACACGGGATGAAACAGCGCGCAAAACGACATGCGGCGTCAGTTTGCGATTGTAGTAAACTGAGTGGCGCTTGGAACTCGGTTCAGTGCGCTGAGGGCGCGCGCCCCGCACGCGGCGAGTTTGCAGCCAACTTCGTTCATGTGGGCCGACTTCGGTCGTCACCCGATGGTCGATGGAGCTATATTTTGTGTCACGCACTCCTATTTATTACGTTGGAGAATAATGGCCTACTCGTCGCGCTCACAAAAACAGGCCCCTAAATTCTCCTTCCGTTCGATCAACGCAACGACGCTACGCATTTCCTTGGCGCATTCCCACAATAAAGGAACTTGTTCTAAATTTGGTCATGGGCAAGACAAGACAGAAATATTATTTGCTAGGGCAATGACCGTCTCTGTGTAACATTGAACATCAAGATAGGTATTTCGAAACAAACAATTCGTGCGATAGCTATCTTACTCTAAATTTGTGTCCAATTGATACAATTTATTTCTAGATATAGTAGCCTGCCTACCTATCTGCAAGTCCCTCTATTTATTACTATTTCTTTATGTAGAGTCCCCTGTAAGTGTAGCTGGGTTTCAGTTATACCTGAACGCCATCGATGTGTCGGACATCGGTCTCGGTCTCGGATGTGTCTGCTGCTGCACTCTTTGGTCTGCTGTAAGTAAAAGTGCAACAACAACCAAACCATGAGCTGATTCTGAAGCAGCGTCATCTGTTGAAATTAATGAGAACCATAAGCAGTAAATTTTAGAACAAAGAATAATTACAACACAGAACAAAGAAAAATAATAGAAACAATATTAAATAAAATACTATTATTTATGTCAATATTATCGGGATACTATTTTTCAAATGTAAACAACTGAGCTATTTACCGACCTACCAAAATTTGACAAATTACCGAGACACATTGAACCAAGTAACAGCATGTTCCAAGAGATGGCGCTATCGGACAGGACTCGATGGCACGACGACACTCCAAAGGATAACCTCACATTATTCTAAGGCTAACTTATTCAAGTTATAAAATCGTTATGCTTTCAACGATTAATGTAATGTTTTACTAGTCCCCACTGTAGGGATTACATAGCAACCATATATAGACTTACCCCATTTTTAGCAACTATACCTACGCAAAGCAAAGAAGTTGTACCTATTTAGTGTAGATACGTACAACGACCCTAAGCTTGCTTTGCAGGAATTGGGTGAATATTTGAAAAACAGAACGTCATTATCTTCAGCCCAAAGTTAAGAATGTAGATGTTTAAAATTACAATTCTGATGATGAAAACATAAACTACACTACAGCCGTCAAGCAATAAGAATAAAAACCATCTGAACTATGAAAAAGAGAAATAGGTACTAGGATGAGATGATTTGTTAGATAATGTTCGAATATTCACCCAATTCCTACATTGATTCGTTCATACAGATAATGTTTATATAGCTATGTAATCAAACACAGTTGTATGCCATCAGAATATGTTATTGCAGTTCAACCTTCTACAAGTAATAACTAAAAAAAATAAAAGCAAAAAAGTTGACATTCTTTGAAACATAATTGAAACAAATTTGTTATATACAGTTTTGTGACTGTTCGAGAATCATTCACATTATGAATCTTTCGTATCCAGTGAAGCCATTTTTTCTTTTTGACGGCGGATTGCGTCCTCGTGACGTTTTATTTGTTCCTGATGGAAGGAAATTTCTTTGTCCAAGTGCGACTTCAGGTTGGACAGCTGTTCCTTTTGCTGAAAATAAAACAGGTAATGTTAATTTATGAATTTCATTTATATTTAGGTACCTGCCTACCTACTCATATTAGTAATGTAATTTGCAGACATTATTACACGGTAGAATGCGTGACTTAGACTCAATACCTAAGTGTTTTTAGCATATATTATAAAGTTGGTATAGAATTTATTCTGTAATTCTATTAATCTAGCAATAGCGTTTTCAAAATTATATTGTCAGTAGCAGCTAGTATTTCGGATGTGTGCCCTGTTAATAATGGCGATAGACGCGCCCCCTATGACATGGTTCCAAAATCATAATAACTCTGGATAAAGTATATTAGTACACATCTGCCTGAACCTTCAGGGAATTACAGATATGTAATGTTATATTATATTACTTATTAAAGTAAGTTTACAATTTTCTGCCAATAGAGAAGTTGGCCTGTCTAACACTAAATTAGCCTTCAATAAACTTGAAATGATTTCATTATTATGGATACTTGGGTAAAAATATTAAATGCTAGCGACTCGTTTGCAGCTTTGTAAATTTTCCAGACTTTTTCAGTAGATTAAAAAAAACTACAATCCTTGTCCTGACAATAACAAAAAACTTAAAAAGAATTATCCAATTTGGTACAGTTCTTAGGAAGTTATGCATGTACCTACATACATTTCAGTGTTTAATTATTTACTTAAACTATAGATTATCAATGGTTTGGTTTAAAATTAATAAAATTGAGAAGAACTAGCATGATGAAGAGAAATTTAAGCTATAGTCGAAAATCACAGCCTGGATTTCATTCCCAGTTGTACAATAAATATTAGTTATAAACACAACCTTTTTATAGAAGTACTCGTCTTCTCTGGCAGCCTCCATTTTGCCAAAAGCACCGCCAGCCTCTCGGATGGCACCGCCGCCGCCGCCGCCCTTGCCAGCTCCTGAACCAGGCTCACCGCTGTACATTCTGAAATCAATAATATGATGATGAGGTCAATGCATAATTAATGTTTGCCCTACATTTGGACTGATCAAACTTGTATGTTAGCTAACATTTTATCTGAGGCAAGTCTTTTGTTGATTCCGAGTTAGTTGGACGTTGGAATTGATATGGAGTTTCTTGCTGGTAATTCTTATTATAGCAAACAACTTATTTGAAAACATGCACCTAGACTTAAGTGACTGCATGAAAATAAAGCCTTTGATGTCTGAGTTCTCTTCCACATTCTATGTCTTAACATGACATCATCAAGATCTAGTAATTAATCTGGCAACTGACAACTGCATTGAGTATCACAACTATATTTAAATGTTACACATTGTTCTAAGACAATAATTTAATGATGAAATTGTAGTGCAATAACTTGCTCACAATAAGCAGTAGAATAATAATTTCTGCATATTTATCATTGACTAAGTACCTATATCTTGCACAATTGGAGAGCTTTGTTACCAGAAATGCAACATAATTGTGTAGGTACCTATGTTAAGGTAACTTAGGTAATTAGGTAGTACATGAGAAATAAGCGGTGCCTACAGTGTCTTTCCCATAGAAATGTATTTTTGAATCAACACATATGATGCTAGTTTTACCTCAAAAATCCTATAACATCAAGAATATTTCAATGTTAAGTATTTAAAAAAATCATTGTTTCATCTTCTTTAAGCCTACTTTAATATATTGAATGTTGTATATGTTGATCACAAGACTTTCAATAAAAGATGATTTTCAATAAAAGACCCAAGTTTCAAATGAGATGAGGGAAGCTATGCACTTCCAAAGGTGAAGGAAATTTACCAAGCACTGAGAAATAACAAGATTAGGCTGACTATGCAGCCTTAATTCATCAATTCCCATATTGCAAAATCTTTAAATCATAATAGTATGATGATAGCTAGGTACCTAGTAGCCATCAGTGGCGATCCGAGGGGGGGGGGGGCACAAAATCACACACATTTAATTAACAAACCTCTATTACTTAGTCATGAGTACCTACTCTCTGACTATGACTCCCGTACCATACCTGGTATATTGTGATAGCTGCTGTTTGACTGTAGCCTCATATGTAGGTAGGTACTAATTAGACAGTCTAGATAGTACTAAACACTAAAAAGCATGACACAGCAGATAATTTTTTTCATATTATTACTGTTTTTAGTGATTAAGTTGTTGAAGTGCCATAATAAAAATTAATTAGTAAATATGTAAAAAATATAACAGCTAACTCAATATTCTACTAATATTACAAACATTAAAGTTTGTGAGGATGTATGGAGATTTGATCATAGTCTGGAATAGCACATAGGCTACTTTTTATCCAGGTCCTATCCAATTCTCAAGTCCACGCAGACAAAGTCGCAGGTAGAAGCTAGTTGTATTATAATTTTAATTAATGTGTCAGATTCTTAAAAGAAATACCTAACACAAAAGAATTGTCAATAAGTGAAAAAATACTGAAACAATGGATTACATTCAATTGTTATAGTCATGACCAGTTATTGAATTTAATTTTATTATTACAAGTGCATGAAGTACATGACAAATCAACTAAATACCTTCCAAGTAGATATTACACACCATAAATTATTAAAGGATTTTCAAAAGATCCAAGTAATTTTAATTGTATATTGGATAAACTTAGATGTCAAAAGTTTTGACATTCAAGTGCAACCAATGTCATCACATCACACACAATTTCAATTTTTTCTAATAAAGCACTGTACAGTGAGCAATGTGATTGGTGAAATATTCTCTTACCTCGTAGATAAAGAAAAGTCAATTAAATAAGGGCTTGCACTACAGTTTGAGGCAGACAAGAGAATCGTAAACACTGCGTAGAAAGACCTCCGATTGACGATTTATAGATATTGTGATGTGATAATGCCCTTTATGTGTGTGTCACCGACTATAAATAGAAATAAAATTGCAGATACATTTATGTGCGAGACATATCAACTTTTCTGCATACCATCAGTTGGGTATGGAGTTGATAAATCTTAAGTAAATAATAGAAAATGTGCTAAAACTGAAAATAATAGGTAACTTTTTGTGGGTTGCGTAACGTAAATGCCGGTAGTAAAAACCTCACCTTATGCTAACAATAGCTCGCGACAGAGTAGTTCTTGCCCTGGGAATGAAGTTCATGATTGAATTTATTAGAAAAATTAGTTACTTGTATCAAATGCTTCAAAATACTATGGTTCTATGATCTTACGAAATACGCAATGCAAAATTGCAAATATCAAACATGACAGTTTTCGTTTTCTAACCAAAGATTTATTTATATTTTTTTGTGCGCGACCAACTGGCTTTTTAGTTCAGAAATATGTACCTACTTAATTACTAGATTAGAAATTAAAAACTGGTAGGTATGTACTTGATTTGGCACATGGTTTATTATGATTGGAAGTACTTACCTAATTTTATTGATATAACAAATTGTAAAATACATAAAATTTAGTAGTTTTAATTTAATAAAATTTTCGTCAGGGGATTTAAAAGGTAGGTTTAAAAGAAAATTTAGGATAATACATCATAAGTTCAACCCGTTATTTATTGTAATGACTAAAATTATTTTAGAAAACTATACGTAAGAAAAAAAAAATGAAAACATACGGTTTAGTATTATCCTGGATCTTCACTCCAAAAAGGTACTTCAACTTTTGGTCTGCTATAACTTTAGCCATTTCTGCAGCTGAACTCATTGCTCTGTTGTAATGAATATTTTAATGAATAATGAAATAGGTATGTTGGAAACGAGGAGGAAATGAAATCTACTTGTAAATAATGTGTAAATGTACCGTAAAAAACAATAAGGCAAAATAATTGATAGTGATGAAGATGATATTCTCAATTAATGTCTAAAGTGATATTTTTTATCCAATTATTTAACTGTTCCATGATCAGACACAGGCTTCCTCTTTGAAGTCGAGAGCTGGAGAATCCCGGGTATGAACATACATACCACCTTTTACGTAATAAGTAGGTACCTACTTAAATAATTGGGAGCGATATCGCGATAGTCCAATTAACTAAGTAAACTATACTAGTTTACTGCAATTAACTTACGACTTATCAGAAATTAATATGAAAAATATAAAAAAGTGAGTAATAATTTATCAACGAGAACAGTGACTTACCTTACACCAAATATTGCGCCGGCCAATATCAGTTTTGAATTAGAATTAGAAGAGACCATTATTTATATGTGTAAATAAAATAATAAAAAATATAAGTGATCACAAAATAAAACAAACACAAATTAGATTTTTACCAAATGACATGACGTGTGTATTGTTGCGCATTAAAGTAAAAAGCATAGAACAATGTGCCAGTATTTTCTGTCGAGAAAAAGTTTGATTACTATCGATGAAATTATTGAGCCAACCTTCATCATTGAAGTAAAGATAATCTCGCAAGTCCACGATTTAAAAAGCGCATATTTTACTTACTAAACGGTCGAAATAATTGTGCGCGTCTGAAGTTCGCCGTTCTGACGGGCCGCACGGGTAAAATCACATACCTAAATGTTCTTGAGTACAAAAATACGGAATCAGTTAAGACGGTAATCATGAATGCGAAACTCTAGACCATACCAGAGCAGCTGGAGAACAAAACGATCCTAGAGTTCCTTTTGTGGTACGGAACTCTAAAAAAGGAAGAAAGGGAAGTAACGACATTTGGTTAACTTAGTTAATTACCTCATTTCGTGTTCATTTCATGGAGATTCTCATCCATAATTATAATTGGTTGATTTCCATCTCTTCATAAATCACACTGTTATACTTAGTTAACATATTGTAGACCAGATTGCCCTATGCCTCATACGAATTTTAGAACAATTTTATTCACTGTTTATTGGTGGTTCAAGCCCTATGAGCCAAAGTGACACTATTTAACATTCCTATACACCAAGTATCTTTATAGTATATTTTTTTAGTTTGTGTTATATTCAGATTTATAGGATAATTAATTTAACTTTTGACTTCGTTTTCACTTGAACTTATAAATTTATGCTACTGTTGTTCACTTTAATCATTGTGCACGTAACATTTTCAATTAGAATATGAACTTTAGATACCTTCTCTTGAAGGTCATTTGATGCATGGAAATAGAACAGGTATAGATACCAAAGTCTAATACCCTGGCTTTTAATCCTAACGGTGACAGACACGTGTTGGACATAGAACGTAGATTGGTTGATAATCTGTCTACGACATAGAACCACCATTAATTTTAATGTGCTAGAGCGTTCACTTTTACAATGATAACGTTAGGTACCTACAGGTTGCGCCAGGATTTTAGTTTTGTATATACTCTTTGGTTTAGTAGCAAAAAATAAATATTATTATAGTAAAAGTATTGCTGCTAATGTTAACAACTAAGCAAAAATAATCCTACTCATAATCTCTTGAATTCAATAAAATTCAATTCTTATGTACCATAGACAAATGCGAAATGAGGCGGGAATATTTAAATAAGTAGCATTTAATATTCACCTATCTCATGATCTCACATTGTTACCTACTACATGACATGCTCGGTATTATATTTTTTCTTGAGTAATCTAATATTATTATCTAGTTATTTAAATAAATTATTGAACATACGCCATCTCGTGCTTCTTCACCCACAAAACATGTTTCAATTTCTGTTCTGCAATAATTTTATTAAGTTCAGCAGTCTCCCTCATTGCTCTGATAACTTGACGTTCTTCCTTTAGTGTTTCCATCTTCATTTGCTTTTCTGCTGCAGTATACCTAATGAAAAACAAAAAAAAACATTTATAAAAAATTTAAAACATTATTTATATAAAATTAAAAACATTAATTAGTTAAATAATCGAAATAAGCAGGTAACATATTTTCCTTGTTAAATGACAAACTCATTATCAAGGAAATTAGTAAGTTAGTAAGTGTTTATATTTTTAATTATTAGTAGTGTTACCTGGTTAATGTAATTTTAATCCACATTTTATTAAACTACCTATTTACAACAATATTAAAAAGAATAAAAGAAATACCTATTACATACTCACTTAAAATATTCTTGCAATTCCCTGTGGAAGGGATTAATAATCTTACAAGTATCTTCCTTATCATATGGTTTATCAGTCATAGCTGATACAGTTCTCATATTGCTGTTATTTTTATTTGGACTGACTTCTTCAGGTCCATCATACTCATTAGCTTCAGAAACCTGCTCAGAAACTGATGATTCAGAAGACTCTAATTGGCTTGTACTATTTGTTTTATCTTGTGGAACATCAGTATCCATAGAGCTATTATTAATGCCACTGCAACTTGGTTGGTTAATTTCCCTAAAATTAAAAATATTAATAAAAAAATACATACTGTCAGAATTTTACTATATTTGAAACAAAGCAGGAATATTTTTACAGGATGTTTATTAAATAATATTATAAATGTCTTATGGAGTGCAATGACAGTGTACCTACTAAAGTCTCCATGAATGTAATTAAAAAGGTACATAAATAGGTAATTGGGTCTAGGTTGATACAATCTACTAAGTAGGTAAGGTAATTTATATAATTATAACAAAGGATTAAAAACTTACTCATCAATACACTCGGCTTTTATCTCAATATTAGCTGTGATTGTAGATTCATTCAAATTATCATTTTCACCTTTTAGAACACCATCTTTCACTAATTCAAGGATATTGCACACCTCTAGAGACAAACGAGAATAATTTTGCAGTTGTGGTCCAATCAACGCTATTTCTTCGCGAGCAATGCGTTTCATATTTTGCCACTGCGTCTTTACTTTCTTTATAGAGCTACCGGTAAACTTACAACCAAATTTTGCAGATAACTCTCGCAATATTTCATTCCATGCGATATCTTTTTCTTCGTAATGATTCGGACCATTGTTGCTTTTAGTTACGACCACTTCTTTGCGTTGCTTAATTAACTCCAGTAGGTACTGCTTTTCTTCAAGTGACCAGTTAGGGGTCCTTAGTCGTCGGTTGTTATTTAACTTAATAATCTTGCCCATCTTCTGCGATGCGTCTCTAGGAACGTGGTTGATCTTTTGCAACGATTTGTTGCAAACGATGCACTCGACGTCCAATATTATAGGTTTCCACATTTAAAAAACAAACGAACAACGAAAAACGAGTGAAGACTTTGACAAGCTATAGACAGCGCCACTAATTGTGTACTGTTTAAAAACCTATTTCTAAATGAAGTTCGTAATGGACTATTTTTTGAATCATAGAATCAGTGTGAAATAAATGAACTAAAAATATTTTCAATGCGGCAATGAGTTCGGGCTATATAGTTTTTATTTTCAGTAGGCGCGGAGGGAGCGGATGCCGGATTTATGTATGTAACAGCCGTAGCAGACACACACACAACGCGCGAAACTTAAATGGTTTGCTGTCTTTTTTTATGATTTGAATGTTTACTGAATTAAAATGTATGAAATTAATGTAATTCGTCCGTAAATATTTGCAATAAACTTTAAGTTTGAACAAATAGGTGCGTAATAAATATAGGTACCTATTTGGATACTGTTTGGTTAATATTTTGTTAACGTCAAACTGATTGATGTTTTAATTAGAGTTATTTTGCATCTTTTAATTTAAATTATGGTGAATATAAACCGTGTACAGTATCTTTTGTGCGATAATTTTCCTGCTGCGAGATGGTTTAGATTGACACACCAAATATTTTTAAATATTTAACTTAAGTATCTAGTTTATTTGAGAAGATTATTTGCATATGTACCTATAAGATTAAGTACCTACAAAATTATTTGTTTAAAAATCGTATCTAAATATCGGTAAATTTAAGTTATCCCAATATACATTAAAGTACCTTAGTGCGTAGCTAGATAAAATAAAGGATATAATAATATGGCTGTCACCATAAGGTGAGCTGAAATCTTGCATTGAAGACGAGACCCTAAACGCGTAGTTCAATATTAGTGTTTCTTTCTATAAAGGTACCTATTATAACTAAATCCTAATACTCTCGAAGTTACTTCTCTTCTTCAGTAGGATTATGTGTGGAGATTTTTCAGTAAAAAGTACCTGGAAGTTTCGTTATTCACTTTCTAGGTTTAACGTTTATAAAAAAAATGGGTTTCCTACAAAATTCCCAGTAGCAGCTCGGACATTGGATTTCTGCCGGGTTAATGGCAAAAGGGTCGCCCCCAGTTACATGGGACCTAAACATACCATACCGGCGACCTGTGGGCTGTGGGTGTGCTTACCTCTGTCTCTCTCTTAGGGAAGAACAGGTATGATGATAGGTTGGTTATGTTATGTAAAAAACTAGAGGAATAACAGTGGCTATCATGGAACGATCTATGACCTATCAAATTTCGAAGCACTGGTTATTGTTATTTTAGGAACCGAAGCTAACGAGAGCCCCCAAAAGGTACCAACGTACCTGTCACTAAACCTATGTTTTCTCTATTTAGCTTTATAAATATTAAATAACTCCATCAGGATGCGCGAATGAATTCACAAGATTGTATTAGGTAGGTACTACCAGACAAGATTTAGATTTTGTTACTCGTTCAGTATCTGGCTACTAGATGGCGGTAGTAGTGTAGTAGTATCTTGAGTAGTAATTAATAAGGAAAATATTTGGTGTAACAGTTTCGTGGTTAATGGTTTAATGATATGTGGTGTCGTTTATTCTTATCGGGGCGTCATATCACAGTATGTGATAGTTGTATTAATTACAGTGATTACACATGATAAAAGTAACTGTGATTCACAATTCCTCACCGCTAATGAGGTTCCTTAGTTTCACTTCACTTCGTTCCTTAAATTATTTCCAAGAAGTGCAAACTGCCACAAACGGGAGACCTTACTAGGTACTCTTAGTTATCATGACCGAATGTATTTTCAGATGCTGTAATTCGATGCCAACTTTATATTTCTTGAGTTACGGTGAAATACCTATGTAGGTATTGTAAGTAAATAATTAAAGTAAAAAAACTGGTTAAATGTAAATCGAGCTTGGACAATATGACGTCTTGTCTATTTTCTTCACAGTTTTATAAAAAAAAATACCAACCCTATGTAGGTACCTACGTACCTATTCATTCAGTATGTAAGTTGGAGTCTAGTATGTATGTCGCGAAGGGATAAAACCTTGCTCCTGTAACCCCAGCAAAGGTGGTGAGGCGAAAAACCCGTGTGGTTTTAGTCGTTGGAGTCACCCACTCTGGGTGGAGTACGACACGCCCCGTTGACTTCTCGGGCGGCGAAGTCCATGTGGATTTCCACACGCAAAATTTCCTATCTACTGCTACTACTACTAGGTAGGTATCACATCAACGAAATTAAATTGTATATACCTATAGTAATAGTAATAATAAAAATAATAATTATTTATTTTCAGGGATCTATGGCCAACCTTACAAACCAACATACCTATATAAAATATATACAAAATAGTGTTAGTAGAAAGGGCTTAAGACTATGTTATTAGCAGTTTTACTTTGCACTTATTGTCTTTGTACAAGCGCCACAGGACAGCCCTGTGGCGCTTGTCCGCGGAAGCGACGGGACACCATATCCTGCGGCCACAAGTCCTCTTCCATGACAAGGTATGGTCTGGAGGGACCGCCAACAGCGATATTACTTTTTTCTTGGAGCTGCTGGGAACAATATCTCAAAGTATCGAGAGAATGTTTTGGAGCGGTAGGGAATAAATTGGTAAAAGTGCTTGGTAATGAATGTGTGGAAAAATAAATTTTAAAGAACAATAGATTTGAAGCGCACGGGAATAAGCCATGCCTACCTACATAGTTTCTAGTGTAGGTAATTATTTGAGTTTTTTTATCAATCTCTAGATAAAGTTAATGTTAAAACAAATAAATAGGTATTTACGTTTATGCCGACCGTATACATGCGTGTGACCGCATTATGTAGAAATTAGCTTCTGCCCCCGACTTTGATTGCGTGGACTTCAAAATTGGGTCCGCCCTGGATAAAAAGTGTCCTACCTGTGTGTTATTCCAGACTATAATCTATCTCTGTGCCAGATTTCATCCACATCCGTTCAACGGTTCTGACGTGAAAGAGTAACAAACATCCATACTCACAAACTTTCACGTTTTTAATATTAGTACGGATGATACTTATGTCAAAACACTCAATGTTTTTTGTTCTACTCGTACTTACTTAATTTCCTTGCTAGGAGTAAAAAGTGAAACCGGGAAGAAAATTGATTTTTATTTTTAACCGACTTCAAACAAAAAAGGAGGCGTGTCTATGATCGTCTGTTTGTATTTTTTATATACTTACTTATTTAATATGTTCACCGATATCTTCGTTAGTTTTGGACTGATTTAAAAAATCCTTTTTATTTAAGAAAGAGTATACACCCAAGGTGGTCCCATTCGAATTTGGTAAAGATCTGATCGAAAAATTTGGAACAAAATGACAGTAACAGGTAGGGTAAAACCGCCTTCAAAAATATAAAACATAATATTTTCTGCAAAACAGTTTCGGAATTCGGTGGCCGACGATCCGACCAAATCAAAGGCACCGACTTTCGAAACTTTACAGATAACATACTTTTTATGATATATATTACTTTTCTGAAAAGTTATTTTTACAATATTTAAAACATCTGTCAACCGAGCACTCTTAATATACTTACTACTCACGACAGCCGTCTTTTGCCTCATAAAACTTGGATGTTGCATAATCGTAACGTTATGAACTCCCCTTTTATAGAAATAGGACAACATAATTTCACAAGAAAATGCATTAGGTGTATAAAAAGTAATTAGTTCATTACTGTATTAATAATTTTAATAGAAGTTTTGGAAACCCTAAGCTCTTTCTAGTTAATTAAGGCAGTCGGCCGTAGGGGCTCCGCAGCGAAACACGTTTGCCTATCGCGTTTTTAAACCACCCAAAGTGCATCGTTGTTTTTTTAAATTAATTCACCAACTACAAAGGATTTTCATCAGTTTAGTGTAGTTGGTACATGGCTTTATAGGCAGTGAATTGATTGCTATTGGTTAACCTGTAGTTTCGCAAGTAAATATTGTGAAACATTTAACTTTCTTGAGTTTCCTACCGGTAAGTTTAGCAATAAGGTTTCATTTTAGTTAAACAATGTAGTTTTTATTAACCAACTTATGACACACAGTATGACACTACACACCTATTATCAGTCGAAGTAGGTAGGTAATTATAATAAACAATAAAAATAGAAATAAGTTTAATATCGTAACTAATTTAAAATTGAACTAAGTAGGTGGTTCTTCAATATTTTTCTTTTGATAACTAACTTTTTATATAACCCAATTAATTATGTATAAAAAGATGAGAAAGATAAAGATAAAGTTTATTCATAAAAATCACTGGGCATGAAATTTTTCAGTCGAATAGCCTGTTCCGCTGACCTTGAATCGCCCTGAGGTACCTACTAATACCTATATAATTTTTCAAAAAAATGTGGTAAATTCTGAAAGTACCTAGGTAGGTATTTATATTGTGTACCCTGTATTTTGTATATACCTACATATAGTCACGCCATTTTCCTACAGGGGTGGGCAGAGAGAACAACACGCTACTCCAGCTTAATGTTTTAAGTTATTTTAGATCTCTGATCACCTCGGAGTGCAATGACCAAGAATTTAATTATAATCTAATATTTTATTATAATTCATAATTAATTTAGCATTATTCCAAAAACTTGTTTTGCTTTAAAAATATTATATTTTATTATTGTTTAATTTGCATGCTGAACTTAGAAAGGCGAAGTAGGATGAACTAGGTATGTAATTCTTAGACACATACCTATTATACAGATATCTTTCACCTTTTTGTACGTATCTACTTTGTAATGCAATAATTGTCAATTTTATAGTCTTATTTTGTACACTGGGATGGATCAATGTGTAAAGGTGTAAACTCTGTACATTTTTCTATTCGATTGTCTATTCTATTTTTACATAATGTGCCGACTTTATGTAAAACATCTGGCACCGTAAAAAGTACTAGTTGATAAAATTCAATTTTGCATGACATCGTTAATGTTTTTTTAATCCGTAAAATGTAGTTTTTGCTATAATAGTCGCACCACTGCATTGCAAAGGACTCACTATGTGTCCGGATAAATATATTTCATCTAGCTTAAAATAGATTGGTTCCTGACACTTACTTATTTACTTTTTACGGATTTTATCAGTCAGGAATTAAATAATATCAATCTTATAACGCAATAAAATACGTAAAAAGTAGTTTTATTTCAATAGTCTAAAATATGTTCAAAGATTGTATACCAATCTGATGAACAATTCACCATCGCTTAACATCAGGCAAACTAGCGGTCAAGCGTAAGCCTATCATGAATAAAAAAACCACGTGTAAATCCACAGAGGTTACATGGAGTCCATCTTGTGTGTGTTCCGTGTACGCCCCCCTCTCCTCTCACGTCATCATGACCATGAGAACTAGAACCCGTCCAAAAATGTTGTGCAATCGTACCATCAGCGTGCCTACGAAAATGTCGATAATGTTTCCGACTAAATGAGATATTAATTGAAACATAAATTTAATCCTAGGTATGAGTTAATTACTTGTCTTATCAGAAAGAAATTATTCCATTGGCAAGAGAAATTTTCGACAAATATATCACTTTCTGCCTGCCTCGTTCGCGCGACTGCTTGGCTAGAGATCCTGGGTTCGATGCCCAGGTCGAGCAAAGTGTTATTGTGTTTTTCTATGCAATTGCCAGTAGCAGCTCGGAGTCTGGATTTGTATCCGGTTAATGGCATACCATCACGCCGGTATTCCCCGAAGGGTTGGCAGAGGCCTACTAATGTACATCCACAGTTCTAGCGTAGCAGTCGCACTCAAGACAACCAGGCTAATAAGGCAGTTCCAAAATTGCTCTTTATTTTTTTGCAGTTTCTAATATATATTTTTTAAATTAAACGTTGCCCCACTTGTTTAGAAATACAAATTCTTACATACACAAACGCCCAGACCCGGAACAACTACCTGTTGATCATACAAATATTTTCTCCGTGTGGGGATCGAACCCACAACACGTGGCGGAGAAGCCCATGAATCAGCCGCTACGCCAAACGTGTCGTCAATATCATTTCATATAATCGTTGAATATTTTTTTTTATGTGATAGGAGGGCAAACGAGCAGACGGATCACCTGATGGTAAGCGATTACCGCCGCCCATGGACACCCGCAACACCAGAGGCGTCACAAGTGCGTTGCCGACCTTTTAAAAGAGGATTGGGCCTCCGGTAACCTCACTCACTCGGCGAAACACAACGTAAGTGTTGTTTAACGCCGGTTTTCTGTGAAGCCGTGGTATCACTCCGCTCGAGCCGGCCCATTCGTGCCGAAGCATGGCTCTCCCACGTGAAATCCAGTAATACTTACATAGTCATACATAACACACGCCTTTTTAGACCTAGTCCTGGTCACCAGTAGTAGGTACATCTTTTGCTTTGTTCACGCTCGTACATTTTTCCCAAAACCCCCAATCCCAATTAGTTATAAATACGCACCTGACGTTTTTAACACTTCAAAATAAAAAAGGAGGTTAACAATAAATTCGACCCGTACTATGTAATTGAACATTTATTTATTTTTTTATTTTTTTAATTATGTAGATACCTTGAGATTTTTTGAGGAATAAGTTTTCGAAAGTCATCGGTTTAATGGTTGACGGAAACCATATCATTGGTCCGATGAAAATGAGGTCGCGGTTTATCTGACTCTCATGGCTTAATGATGGAAAACTGGTTGTTATATGGTTTTGGTATGCAATGCCAACGACCCACAAAAAATAAGTACTTAGGTACTAATTTATGTTTTAATTTATTTTTTACGTATGTACATCTGCAATTGCTTTCGCCCTCAGGTACATCTTCTATCTTCTATACTTATAATAAATCTGTAGAGAGGTCAATTCTGTACATTAAATATATTTCCAAAATAACTATCAGCGGGTGATTAGTGATCGATACTGACGCCAAAAATGCAATCAGTAAAATTTTTGTCTGTCTGTCTGTCTGTCTGTCTGTCTGTATGTTCGTTATAGAAACAAAAACCACTCGACGGATTTCAACGAAACTTGGTACAATTGTTCTTCATACTCCTGGGTAGGTTATAGTATACTTTTCATCACGCTACGATCAATAGGAGCGGAGCACAATTAAAAAATGTTGTAAAAACGGGAAAATTATTTGATTATTTTGTTCTGGGAAGTGACATGGGTCGTTGATAAAGCGGGCGTAGCCGCTGGCGGAAGCTAGTACCGAAATAAAGAAGTTAAATGAAGAAACTGTTGTAGATTACTCCAATAGAACAACAATATATACCTACATCCTATAATTATGTATACCTTCGATACAGTTTCTGTATCAATTGTATACGCCGGTTGATATAGTATCAGATACATTACATGTTAAAGAGAGAGTAGCCCTAATGTGAATGGATTCACGTTTGAAAATTGAACGGGTTCTAAATGTAAAGTGATTCCAGAAGGGGAATTTTAAAAACCTGACAATTGCGAGGTAGACTCGCCCGTCGAGGCTTCCGTACAAAATCTTGCTACTGTTATTTTTTATGGGATAGAGGGGCAAACGAACTGACAGATCGCCTGATGGTAAGCGATTACCGCCGCCCATGGACACCCGCAACACCAGAGGAGGCACAAGCGCGTTGCCGGCCTTTTAAAGGTGATTGGGGCTCCGGTAATCTCACTCACTCGGCGAAACACGCGTTGTTTCACGCCGGATTTCTGTGAGGCCGTGGTATCACTCGGATTGAGCCGGCCCATTCGTGCCGAAGCATGGCTCTCCCACGTAAAGTCCACTTGCACCAATATCATTATCATTACCGAAGCTCATAGCTATGAAAACACCAGACCGTAGAAATCTGAGGCATAAATGGTATTATTTTGTTGCGTTGACTTGGAAGCTTAATTTTTGTTACATCAAGAATTTTTGTGACAACGAAGTGATCTTTTATGGATTCTTTTTGCTTTTGAAGTACAAAGCCTTAAAAAATATCATAATAATTTCAGTCCAGTTTTAGTGTCATTAATGTCACAAATGTCACCTTTGGGTCAATTTGGGATGTCACTTGATCTCAATTTAATCTTATTTATTCGCGTTTGACTTTTTTTATTTAATATTATAGGTACATATTATGTATTTATATATAATATTTACAAAACTGAGACTAGATTGGAATTATATTTGAATATTTTATATTTTCATAGTATTACACCCAATGACATTATATAGTTTTATACGTTTTATACCTCGTTTTAACTATATAATGTCATTGGTTTTATATCTTTGATTACACCGTAATAAAAATATCGCTCGGCCCAATGACATTAAGTATACCAATGAGCCTTTTTATCCTGAACTTTTAAGAGTCCGGCGGACCGAATTTCTCTTACAAACGTGATACCTACATATATAGTAAGGTTGTTGTCTAGAGTATAATAGTGTTTTTACAGAATGTCTCTCAGTTCAGTGTGCCTCTTGGCATAGGCCTTCTCTAACGTCATCCATTGCTTTCTAACCCTAGCTCTCCTCTCCTCCGCTCTCCTCCAGTTGGGTCCGGCTGTTAGTTTAATCTCATCCTCCCATCTTCTCCGTTGTCTTCCTCTATTCCTTTTGCCATCTCTAGGGTACCTACCATTCAGTAACTATCCTGCTCCATTTGTATAATATGGCCTGTCTGTCTCCAATAACACATCTGTTACTGTAGTTTTTGATCATATGAAGGTGTTAGGTGTTGTGTGTATAGTTAATCGTATTTATTTCTTAATTTATACTTCTATGCCCAAAAATAGTACATAAGGCGGACTTAATTATATAATTAGCTGGACTAAAAAAGTTGTTAACCACAAGGCCGTCTATGTCACTACATCAAACCAAAGATTATTTTATTCCCTGTCAACATTGACGCGTTGTTTTACTTGTGGTAACGTAACACCGCCATCGGCGGTTAAGTTACCACGCGTGGAAAGCGGCCCCGATCTCCCCAACATTGGAATTATGGGTTCACTTCCTGAATGTTTATGCAGTATGTTTTTAGATAGGTTAGTTTATGTGTTATAGATATAGTTACAAATGAGCAAAGATGTTTTTGGATTATGTCCTTGTAATATTTTGGTATTGGATATAGAACTCCATGAAGTTTCTATTACTATGCCGTTCTAGATTTTCCTGTTAAATAACATCTACGTATCTAATTACGATGAACTTGATGGGGTTTCTTACCACGCAGTGTGAGCAAGGTGTCAATCACCCATGTGCTCTTTTTGAATGGGGTGAATAGGACCACTAACTAAAACTATTATATTTCGAATGTTTTTTGTATAGACCGGTAAAGATAGGTTTAGTAACGCCTAAAAAGCCCCTTGAAGTGATCGTATTCCACGACTAGGATTCCGTTCATGATCAGCCACTGGTTTGCCGAGGTACTTAATAATTATAAATGCGGTCGATCGTAAGAAACTGGAGGTGAGAGACGATTCAACTAACAAACTTGCATGCTAGGGAACGGGAACTGACAAAAAAAATACAATGATAAAGTATGTAGGCTTTATCTTTGAAATATGCAAAAAATGTAGCAATTACTTCTGTTTTTTCTAAAGCTGTTCCGTTCCACAAAATAATATGATACCTACGAAAATCTGCTAAGTAGTTAATTAGATTTAGTTTATGATATTGCGTAACGTATTATTACTAAAGAGAGAAATCACAGTTTTACGATTTCAGACAGACAGGTAGACAAAAATTCTAAACATATTTTTCTGGCTTCTATACTTCTTATATAAAGAATAGATCCTAATCGTCTAATCTCGACGTTTGGTATTCGATCTACTAGATGAAGTCATAGCATGGTCTTCTTCTATTTACCGTGTCAATGGTCGAACAATTTCCCCATTAATATGGGGCCACGTGACGTCAATGTCATTAGGCGTGGTTGCATGGAGATCGTCCCTCGTGCAGGTGTTCGGGCACAAAGGACGCATCAGTAGCTGTGACAGAGATTGCTGTGGGTCGCCGCAGTCACATTAAGCAAGATTAGGATCTCTGAACATCATATGCATATATTAGTTCTGCATCTGCCTATCTGGGTACGAAGTCGATTAAGTGTCTTCTACACTGGCCACTGTAAGACGTGTCCAGGTGGTAACTTCACCTGTGAAGCAACAGGTGGAACGCCACCGGCGTCCAATCCAGTCTTCGTCTCTTTGCTACAAGATACTGATTTCTGAGACTTACGCGAATTAGACATTGAAATAAAACTATTTTACGGATTTTTAACCGACTTCAAAAAGAAAGAAAAAGGGGTTTTCAATACGACGGTATGTTTTTTTTGTATGTTTGTTACGCAATTATTTGGGCAATTATGAACCGATTTTAATTCAGTATTCTTTTTTTATCGGTAGGTAATATCTCAGAGGTGGTCCCTTAAATTTTATGTCAAGATCATCACAAAATTTAGAACAAAATGACAATAAGACGTAACGACCGAATAAATGATAAAATGATAACGTCGCCTAGTTATATGTAAAATTTAACTCCTACTAAAATGAAATGAAATAACTTTTAAGAAAAAGTAAAACCGCCTTCAAAAATATAATTAAATATAATGTTATGTGCGAAACAGTTTCGGAAGTCGGTGGCGAAATAAAAAGATCCGATCAAATGAAAGGCACCGACTTCCGAATCTGTTTCACGCATAACATTATTTTTTATTATATTTTTGAAGACGGTTTTACTTTTTCTTAAAAGTTATTTTATCGCGTTATATTTATATCAAATTCCGACGTATCGGACCCTTGACAGTGCCTATAGTCACGGACAGACTCCCGTTTTTTTTTATGGGTTAGGAGGGCAACCGAGCCGACGGATCGCCTGATGGTAAGCGATTACCGCCGCCCATGGACACCCGGAACACCAGAGGAATCACAAGGGCGTTGCCGACCTTTTAAAAGTGGATTGGGCCTCCGGTAACCTCACCGCCGGTTTTCTGTGTGCCCGTGGTATCACTCCGGTCGAGCCGGCCCATTCGTGCCGAAGCATGGCTCTCCCATGTAAAAGTGCCCGTTTGTTTTATTTCTATATATGGTAAGAAATAATTTGTGATGGCACTTTCGCAAAATCGACGACACATTTCATTCACACTGTTTATCGACATAATAACTTAATTATACAAACCGATCGAGCAGTGATCATAATAAACCCGTAGACGGTCTACGGTCGCAGTGATACTATTAATCGCAAAACAAACTATAAAAATAAACTGAACTAAACGAAAACTTGATTATGTAATGGCCTTCATAGTGATATCTTTGTATCTACATACAGAATCTGAATCACAGACTAAACGAGGACAATAACCCTAGACAGTTAAATTGTCTAGCTGAATATATTGGTTGTGGTTTGCAAGGTCGGAGGAATAAAAGATTTTTAACCAAATGCTAGTGTTTTTTTTTAATTATAGGCTTTCGCTTGACCGCCAATTCGCCTGATGTTAAGCGCCATGGTGTAAAGGAACATAATGAAATTAGATTTTCTCGACAGCGTGTGAGGTCTGCCAACCTGTACTCAAGGCTACGTTGTGGACTATAGCCTAACCCTTTTCATTCTGAGAAGTGCCCCTCAATGGGACATACTATTGTTATTCTTTCACGTCGAAATCGCTGAACCAAGTTTGATGAATTTTGGTACAGAGATAGATTGGAGCTTAAAGAAGTACGTAAGCAACCATTGGGAAAATTTGACAGTTTGTGGTAACTTTATGAGTTGTTGACTGTACATGTTTCTGAAAATACCCATGCATTAATTAGTCATACTTAATCTTAATTATTCATATTTATGAGTAAGTAATAGTTTAGTAATTACAAAATAGTTGTTTTGTTTTCCCCGTGCGGGTACGGGTTATAATACTGTTCCTTACTGCCATTCAGATAGGCATCCCGTAAGAAGCGTGAAATTAAGTGACTTGCTCGCTGGTAGGACCTCAAACGTTCTAACTGACTGGCGACGACCCCTATGTCGGAGTCTGTCGTAAAGCACCTTGGTGTGTGTGGCCAGTTCCCCTCGGTTGCTGTGGCTCTGGCAGTCTGCAATCCGTAGGGGCTCTTAAGGGTCGGCACCGCATCAGCAACTACTCTGGTGTTGCAGGTGTCCATGGGCGACCACTAGGTTGCTCGTCAACACGTTTGCCGACTTAATCCATTAAAAAAAATAAGAAGAATACAATTCAAAAAATACACAAAATAAATAATTTTGTCTATGATCATCATACTTATACATACGGAACCTATAAAGCTACATCAAATCAGAGCTCTGAAAAATTATTCATATTGCTCGTTTTTATTTAATTAAGCATTGTAATTATATTTTATTCGAGGATTTACTTATGTAAATAACACCATTAAATTTTCATACAAGCAGATACGTAATAAACGAACATTTATATATAATTTTTATAACACGTAATAAAATTCTTTGTTGCTACGGACATTTGTGACTATTACAGTGACGCAACATATTCAATTTGTATCAATTGATATTAGAACCGGACATGGTAATATCCTTTACGGTCAATTTGTGCAAGATTTGGGCGTGAAATATGCCATGGATGGAAGCATTGTAAGTGCTGGTTATAAAATGCTAATATTCGGACACTTTTTCGTAATATTGTTTGCTCGGTGCCACGAGCACTTTTTACCCGACTACAAAAAAGGAAGGGTATCTAAATAATAAGCTTTTGTAATAATATAAGAATGCAAATTCGTTGTCATGCTAAACTACTTTTCAACCGACTTCAAAAAGGAGGAGGATCTCAATTCGAGTGTTGTGTTTGTGTACGTTATGTTCTCAAAAAAAAATATTTTTGCAATCGTACTTAAGCGCTCTCAGACCGAAACAATAAGTAATTTTCGAGTCGACACTTACCATTATAATAACATAGAAATAAGAAAGAAAATGTTTTATAAGAAATATTTTTCGGGACCTACCTACTTCGTATTACAAGACGAAATTATCACAGGTCGAAACAGCGAACTTGTCATGTTTCGAATTCTTTTCCAAATCTTACATATCCTTAAACCTTTTGAAATGCCACGGTGCTCCAATTTATTTGAAAGTACTTATGTAAGTTTCTGCAAGACTGTTGAAACAGCCCCTTGTATTTAATTAAAAATTACACACATGAAAAAAACTAAGGAAAAGGATGCTTTCAATTAAAAATTAAACAATATCTTCTTAGGATTAAAATGGATTATGTTCATCTAGTTTCATAGTTGTTTTTTTTTCTACAGTGCCAATGACGTAACACCAAAATGAAGGATATGAATCTAAAGTTGCCCACGCGCAATATACTCACCGGCACAGTTGTCAACTGGGAAGATGACGAGTTGGGATTTGGCGATGGTCCTGGCAATCTGACCCTGTCCTGGAAAGATCTATCAGTGTATAGAAAGAAGAAAATACAGACCAGTATATGGAGATCCCCTGTCTATGAAGAGATAAGGGTTTTACATGGAGGTATGTATTCTGATACCTATTTATTATGGATACCATGAAGAAAAAAGAACTTTATTTTGTATGGATTATATATATATTATTTAATTCCCGACGTTTCGGATCCTTTACAGCATCTATGGTCACGGGTTTCGGTGGTCACGGGGTCAATTCTGATTCATGCAGAATGAGCTCACCGTGTCATGAGGTCGTGTATTTTAGGGTTTGGATTATATATATAATATAATCTACAATGGGGTTTCAAGCAGATGGTGGTATCTTCTCTATTGATATTTCTCGATTGAAACTAGAATTAAACTGAGAAGAAACGAAATGTCTGAATATCTATAAATTTGTCACACAATGTCAGAAACACATGATCGAAATTTGACATAAGTTCCACAGAAGTAATGTCAATTACTTACGATTTACAGTAGCTAAACAGAGCTAAACCGTTAAGAGATAGGTTATTAATTCCGGCCGTCAGTCACAGCATGTAATTTATTGATTTTAGTGATTGAAGTGTAATTTCATTTACTACCGCTGTGTTAATTAGGCTTTTAAAATACACAAAACCGGTAAATAAATTATTGTTTATGAACATTATCGTTTTAAAATAGCTGAAACGAGAGCACACTTTGTTACTATGATTAATACATAACCACCTGGTTATGTATTAAATACAGTAACATTATAAAAAGAATATACTTACCTACTTAATAAAAAATAAGTATGTAGGTATAATGTAGGTTTTTATTTTTTTATAAACGTTTTTTCAAAATCATTACAAGAGTAGGTAGACATAATTTTTACAGTAGTAATTATTAGGAGAAACTTCTTAAAGCCTAAACAAAAAACTGTGTTAACCTTAAATTAGCGATTCAGGAAAAAATACATAGGTACCAACTTAAAATATAAGAAGAATTCATAAACTGGATTAATTAACTCATATCTTACTCGTACGAGTAAATGTTCATGCATAATTATCATGCGTTATATTATTCAGTAGTTAAGAATATAATGCATGATAACTATGTATGTAGGTACATGAAGGCGATATAAAAGAACATTATAGGTAGGTACTTACCTACTACTTACCGGATTTTGGGCTAGTGTGCTTTTTTAGGTAGTCGTACCGAGACGAGACCTAGAAGCTAATTCTACAAAACATCGTGAAGATTTGAGGCCAGGCTGTAACAAAGGTTGTAGTCACTTACGGGTCACGGCCACCCAAAAACCGGATAAGTACGAATCGGATATATTGCATTCCTATATCGGATCAAAGGCACCGACTTCGGAAATTGTTTCGCACATAATATTATTTTTCATGTTTTTAAGTTTTTGAGGCGGTTTTACTTTTTCTTAAAAGCTATTTTATTTCAATATTTTGAGTGGCGAGTAGAATTTTACCTAGACGACGTTATCATTACCTCAGTCGCTACGAATCATCAAAATCGATTCATAATAATTGGCGTAATAATCGCGTAAAAAACATACAGTCGAAATGCAGTCTCCTCCGTTTTTGAAGTCGGTTAAAAATGAGTGAATTGTTGACAACTAATACTTACATAATACGATTAAAGCCTCGTTTCTATAGGTTTTAAATTGCGTATTGATTTTTCATGAAGGTTTTCTTTTCAGTAAATGGCATCGTGTCTTCTGGCAACTTAGTCGCTCTAATGGGCTCAAGGTGAGATTTCTTTTAAATATTTCGTCTAGATTATGTTTCTGTTTTAGATTATTTCGTGTAGGGGTATTTTCCATCGCCAGATAACTTTATCGGAGGAATAAATTCGAATTTTTGACAGTTTTTCTATACAAAATCTGTCAAACGTCAATTTTATTCCTCAGTTAAAAGTTATCTGGCGATGGAAAAATCGGCACTAGTTGTTAGTTGCATTCTCTACTGAATGTACTGGGGGGTTAACTTAATATGGCAATTTTTGATTAATCTCGGTTCACGGACTCATTGTTGACTACAGCACGTTTCCAGAATATTTGCAGATTGCCAGTGTAAGCTTATCTCATAATAAGAAAAACTTATACAATGCAGCTTATAGGTATTCTTATATGTCCGATTTATTTGATGCTGACAGTCAGGAGAATTCTCAAAACATAAATCTAATTTATTAACTGATCCACAAATTCTAAAATATCTTTTCCCTCAGTGGTGCTGGTAAGACCACATTGTTAGCCGCCATTAGTCGTCGTGACAAGAGCGCGATGACTGGCTACCTCATGCTGAACGGCAGGCTAGCTGGTGCTGAACTCATCTCCAGGATATCTGGCTTCGTGCCGCAGGAAGACTTGGCCATTGAGGACTTGACAGTATCTGAACATATGGAGTTTATGGTAAGATTTTCGGAGATTTTAATCCGCGTAATTTTTTAGCAGAACATTACAATTTTGGCACGTGTAGCGTGCTTGCAACAATTATAATAAATTAAAGACATTAACCTCAGTATTTGAATATCGGTATACGAGTATACCACGAGCGAGGAATATTGTGTGAACATGTACTCATATTAATTACTCATAATCGTCTATGTAGTTTA
Source organism: Acronicta aceris (assembly GCA_910591435.1). Classification (NCBI taxonomy): domain Eukaryota; kingdom Metazoa; phylum Arthropoda; class Insecta; order Lepidoptera; family Noctuidae; genus Acronicta; species Acronicta aceris. Next base: position 15,570,898 of record OU342758.1, on the reverse strand, counting down.
GATAACATTAACCTAAACTCAGTTTTTGACATGCTCTTTAACTTTGTTTTAATTGGTTTTTGTACAACTGCTCCAGCCAAATTATGATGATTGTTATCTGTGAGAACATTTAATTGGCCTGATATTGTGTAATTAGTTTCTATTAAATTAATTATTGTCCTTTATCTTCCAAAGAAATAAAGAATTACTTACGATTATTAACCTTTTAGTTCTATTTGACAATATAATTTTCATTCTTAGGCCCGAATGATGATGGACAAGCGAGCAACAAAGGCAGTAAGAGCAAGGAGAGTTCAGCTCCTTCTTAGTGAATTAGGCGTCAATAATTGTAAAAAGACTAAGCTAAAGGCTCTGTCCGGAGGGGAGAGGAAGAGAGTTGCGTTAGCAGTACAGGTAAGGATGATTATTATTTAAGGACCAAAGCATTATTAGACTATATTAATCGTATTGCAGGGCGAAGTGTCTCTCAAAAAATTCCACGGAACCCGTTCTTCGCCTGTCCACTGGCCGGCAGTGATAGAATGGTCACTTGAATATATATAGCAGGGCTAAAAAGACCGATTGATGAATCAAAATATGGTTCACTGAACGAACTCTAAATATGAATAAAATTGATTCCAAAGGAATTGCTTAATGTCTCCTACAGAACAATAATTCCTCTTCTAATATATTAAGTAATTTGTGCCAAAATCATGTCTTCAATTAATGGATATGCCTCCTTTTTTAATGTTTAATATCACTGATTAGCCTTGTTTTAAAATTCCTAAATAACAGATTTAGTGTACAAAAAATGTCATTTCCTGAGCTGCTTTTTAGACTATCATACAAGGCCATGCTGTATCTGAACGGATGTAGTTTCAATAATATTAATTAATTGACAGTAAAAGTCAAGCTGAAGACAGTAAAAAAATAACGTACGTTGAAGACCGCTTCAGACAACACCTAAGAAGATATTCTCTTTCACAGTTACTTAACGACCCACCGATCCTATTTTGTGACGAGCCGACGACAGGCCTGGACAGTTGGGCAGCTGCCGCCGTAGTATCTCGCCTCAGGAGCCTAGCCATAGGAGGAAAACTGGTTGTATGTTCAGTGCACCAACCGGCTTCTGGAGTCTTTGAACTTTTCCACGAGGTTGTGTTGCTAGCTAATGGAAGAACAGCGTTTCATGGAACCATCGAGCAAGCTGACCAGTTTTTTGCATCGTAAGTACAGTTTTGTACTTCACAACTTTTTTATACTTCATCCAAAATATCAACTTCTAGACATTTACTTTTTTCTTTAAAAAAAGCTTACTAACAATAATGTGGGTCGCACATTACTAGTATTCTTGTTAACCCCTCGTGCTATGCTAAAAGCTTGTGTTACGAGTGGGTTCGCGTCGGTAGTGCAATGGTTGGGGTTTGAACCGGCATCCACACGTACGCAAGTCCGACGCCCTAGCCTACCGCCGCTTCAAAGAAAAAATGTTCTTCAAATATTACTCAATACTCAATTCGTTTATTGCACTCCACAATGTTAACAGGTGTTAAAAAATAAATATAAAAGTATCAATCATGGACCCTGTCGGGCACGGCAATGTAGGAGAGAGGAGGAAGGCTTATGTTTTGTCGTGTATAATATAGTATCTACATATTTGGTAGTTACCATTTCTTTATTTGTTTAGTTTTACTAGATCATATCCCCTAGATTTCTAGGAAAAAATAACTGAATTCAAAGCATATGGTCCTATAGACGAGCAGTTTACGGTTGATAAACAGAATAAATGATTTATGTATTATGTTTAAAAAATGCAAGTATTATCGTATCGGCCTTTCCAGAAAATAAGTTGTACCTGTACCTTTATCTTCATGAAAATGTTCAGTTTACAACCGATCGGTGATCTGGCAATCAAGATGATTGCAGCAATTTTAAAACTTTGACCAAGGAAACTTAATTATAATACACCATATTATTTTTTTTACCTTGAATAGCATAATATTGAATCGTATTAAGGTTGCCCTTTAACAACACCTGTTTGTTTCGAAACCAATTGACTTTAGACTTCTTTGATTTTTACATTTGTTTTAGTCATGCGACTTTATTTATTACAATCTGGTTTCTTAAGGTAGATGTTCCTGCTCGTTATTCTATAGTTTGAACTTGAAATTATTCCACTGAAATGTAATTTTACCTTCTAAAATTATTTAAAAATGATTTCTCCCTCCCGACCGCAGTTCCTTTCGCGTGTGGTTCTAGTGTTATATGTAGCTTTTAGAAGTCGACAATGATCTTAAATTAATAAGATTGACAACTTTCTCCATTATAAATGTGAAAAGCACATTTCAGATTATCCTAAAAAATCTTAAAAGTAACTAATTACCTATATTAAATTTGCTAATGCACAAGTCTTTAAACTTATTAAATGGTAAAGCCTCTACTGATGAAATTGTGTATCCCTAGCAACATAATTATTATTCCCATATTCTTTGTAAACATGACATTTCTGAGTCCCTGCAACGGCAGAATTTAGTTTAAGATTGTTTACTTTCTTAGAAAATGCGATTACGAAAGATTTATCCGCTACAAAATGTGGAGTAGACTGCTCATTTGATGTTGCGGTTACTAATCTATAGTCAAGATTAGATTGTTTTTAATGTAGCAGCAGCAGATTTATTTCAAGATATGAACAAGTCTGTTAGAGTGGGGTGAGTTATCACGAATCCCATGTTCCTCCGACAATTGTTTTTATTTTAAAAACGGATATACACTAGGATTTTCTCCTGTATCGTAGGTGCGTTTAGAAACACAAATTCTCACAAACACAAACGCCCAGACCCGGAACAATTACCTGTAGATCATACAAATATTTACTCCGTGTGGGGATCGAACCCACAACACGTGGCGCAGAAGCCGATCGCTCAACCGCTATGCCAATCGTGTCGTCGGATTGGGCAAGGAAAGGCCAGACGGCAGCATGGCTTGACGATTCAAACCAAATAAATTTTTAAGTCTTATTAATTACCTAAGCTTTAATAGGTGTATATCTTCTATCTATACTTATAATAAATCTGTAGAGAGGTCAATTCTGTACATCAAATATATTTCCAAAATAACTAGCAGCGGGTGATTAGTGATCGATACTGACGCCAAAAATGCAATCAGTAAAATTTTTGTCTGTCTGTCTGTCTGTCTGTCTGTCTGTCTGTATGTTCGTTATAGAAACAAAAACCACTCGACGGATTTCAACGAAACTTGGTACAATTGTTCTTCATACTCCTGGGCAGGTTATAGTATACTTCATCATCACGCTACGATCAATAGGAGCAGAGCAGTGAAGGGAAATGTTGGGAAAACAGGAGAACTTACTCCATTTTTTAAGCTTCCGTCGCGTGTGCAGCCTTAATGGTTAAAGCTACACAGAAATCATGTATGACGGAAATGTTCTCCTTAAAATTATATAAAAAATATTCCACGACAGCAAATGTCTATCTTTTATGGTTGACTCACAATAACACGTGTAACTCCCGATAGCTTAGCAGTTCGGAGCTTTCTGATTATATTTGTCTACTCTTACGTTAGGTGACTGACTGACTGACATAGTGATCTATCAACGCACAGCCCAAATCACCGGTTATAGTATACTTTTCATCACGCTACGATCAATAGGAGCAGAGCAGTGAAGGGAAATGTTGGGAAAATGAGTGATTCATGAGAAAGGTTTCAAGCCATAAAACATCACGCTACAACCCTTAGGAACGGCGCAACGCAGGTGAAACCGCGGGCGAAGAACTAGGGAACAAAGTAACTATTCCACGCGGACGAAGTCGCTGGCAAAAGCTAGTTATAAATAAAAATATTATTTTGTAGTCCATAATTTATTCGCCAAATAATACAAAACGTCTGCATAACGTTTTTTGTATGAGTCAATCAGATAACCTATAAATAAACATGTTGAAGGCTAAATAATAAAATTATTTTAAAAAATAATGATCCAGAAATATTTGATAAATTTAAAAGTAATATAAATTATAGACTTATTTAAAAGAATTGTGGACATAATAAACGAGATTGAGATTCTTGGCATGCATAATATCTACTGAAATAAAACTACTTTTTACGGATTTTATCGCGTTATATTATTATTATCTGATTCCCGACGTTTCGGATCCTTTACAGCATCTATGGTCACGAGTAGTCTGAGGTGTTGGTCGTGTTAATGTTAAAGTTACTAACAGCTACCTTTTTTGGTAATTATTTGAGATCTGATTCACGCAGATAATATCCGTAAAAAGTAGTTTTATTTCAATGTTTAGATAATATTCGCGTAAGTGTCAGAAACCAGTCCATTACATCTATATTAATATCTTGTATTAGTACCTACCTACCTAAGTAATCTACTTCATAGTAGAAGCGTAAGCAAATCTTGATCTGCCATGCTCCACTTCAGCCACACTTCATCAGGCCTTTCGGTCTTATGTTATGACCTTCTCTTACCATTTTTGGATATCGTTAAGGCATAATATGTAATTAAACACTGTCAATCAATTTTTTATCAATCCACCAATTTGTTACTTAATATACGTATCTATATACAAGATTTTTTGGACTATACCTCTTCATCCAATTCCTTTACAAATTACAATAATTTTCTGATAACTTTTACTATTTTCGTTAAGTTCTTCATATTTTTCCTTAAAATCAAGCGATCCTTGATATTAAAATAATTTTATTTCAGAAGCTGTTGTGTCTTACATTAGCTGATGATTAGCTTCGAAATTCAAAGATGAATATATATAATATACATATATATATATACATAATATACGGTATGAATATATATATATATATACATAATATACGGTAATCAACCGATATGAAACTAGTGATTATAGAAATAATAAAACACTTATCAATAGAGGAAGCCTTATAAATTCTGTGTTCTGTTCTGATTTGACCTATAGATATAAAGCTTAATTGATACCATAATAAATAGCCACGTAATAGCAATAAAGATAAAGGTAGTTCTAAAAATAGTTCTTCTGTCCTTGTATGCAAGCTTTTTTCACACAGTCACATTGAACAACCTATCAATTCAATAAACATTTCCAGCAATTGCAAATTTTAAACAAAATACAATGAAAATTACCCCTAGTCAGGATAGTAAAACAATTTCGGTTTATATTTCCAAAGAATTGATAGACGTAAGGTTAGATGCTAATAATTTCATATCTATCACGACCTTAGCAGATTACTACGCAAACATTTTTCATGTGCTGTTTGAATTCACGTTCCGGTAGGTACTAGATAGGGCAGCAACCAATCATACCAATGATACCTCCTACTTTAGGGCTGACTTCTACACTACTATAACCATGCCAAAACCAACAGCCTCAACTTCAAATGCCCGATCGGTTTCAACGCAGCGGAGTACTACATATCTCTGTTGGGTATTGAGCTTGACAAGGAGATGGAGAGTCGGGACCGAATCAGGCGCATCTGTGACGAGTACTCACGATCGGATATAGCCGCCGAGATTGACAGCAAAGTCGATGTTAAAGACGAAACTGAGTACTTTAACGGCGAGACGGATGGAAAGGTAGGAGTCTTTTTAGGAAATGCTAAAAACGACTTGTGTCTCTCAAAATTTGATATATGATAAGGGGCATTTTAGAATGACAATCAGGCGGTGATGTTAATGCATGGGAATTCGTTGGAAGACCAAAATTATGCATATGTATAGATAAAAAAATGTGTTTACTTCAATCTTTTTCATCTCGTTATGAGCTCATGATTGTCGATCCTATAGGTATTTTATTGGATTTTTTATGTATTCTATCTGTGTGGAATCTTCCAAGGGCACAAGATCAATGAGATCAATATCGTCTTTGCAAAAATTTGAGATCGATACAGTGATAAAGCAAAAAAAATCTCATTTTATATTTATTTTATCTAACGAAATATGTTAATTCTGAGTTATCTAAAAATAGCTGCCTGTTTATCTTGTATGTAAATATTAATAATTGCTCTGAAAGCTATCAGAGACCTGTTAACGATTTGAACTTTACTTATCTCAATTTTATTCTTTTATCTTATCGATAATACAATTTTATTTATTTACGAGCATATCTGCTTATAGATGTCATTAATAATGTGTCCTATGTTAAATTTGCAAATATAATTTAGTGATACATGATATTATATTGCTCACTTACACAAGATTTGGGATATTCTCTAAAATTCCCACACCAAAAATAAAATATCACGTGGCAAATAAGACGATTTAAATCTTGAATTTTAATTTGCAATATTTTAAAATGTTTATCTTGTTTCGTTCATAAATATTGATGACTTGATTTATTTGTATTTTGTGTTTCAGGATCAATATTACGAACGTTATCTTACTCTGTAAGTATTACATTGGTACTGAATTTGTCTTTTTCACAAACTCCTACCATTAATTTCAAATTCCCTCCTAGGGTGATTAATATACCTAGTTAGTACCTTCAAGTTTTCTCCATCAATTTGTTGATGTAGAACAGAAATAGAATACTATTTTTAAAATTATCTTTAGAGTCAGTGAGTTTTTCGGTAAGGTTGCACTTTAATTTTCTTACTTTTTGTCGCAAGCTATCGGTCATGTTTCATCATTTGAGGACTGTTATAATTAACTGTATCTTGTATTGCAGAGTCAAAGTGAATTACTTCGTACAATTTTATTGGTTGATGTGGAGAAACATTCAAGCACTCAAGCATAACTACAGCATATGGGTCGCCGAATTTCTTTTACTTATGGTGAGTTTTGTTATAAGAATTTTGTAGTTATTGTAATATTTTTTTATTCTGTAGTTACAATCATGTAAATGTCTTTTGATATAATGCCAACATTTTGTTCGGATATGGGCAAAGAAATTAATTATTCATTTTTGTGTTTCAATTATTTCCTACTCTGTAATTATTTATCTATAGTTAAATAAAGATCCCAGAATACTCTTCTCAATTGTCTCGATAAAGGCTCTTTTTTATCGTGATCATTTGTATTTTAAATGTTTTTTAATTTATCGTATGTTTTAATTTTATCTGTCACATAGCTATATTCAATCTTCAAATCAGTTATTCTAATTCACGTCTCGTCTTTACCTCTATAGTTCGTCGGGTTGATAATCTCAGTGCCTTACCATGGTCATTTTGAGGAGTTGGACCAGCGCGACATACAAAATGTCGAGGGTTTACTGTACCTCACTGTAGCAGAGACAATATTCCTCTTCATATACGCCGTGTTCATCACATTCCCTGGTGAAGTCCCCATACTACTGCGAGAGACAGCCAGTGGACTCTACTCACCACTGCCGTACTATTTGTCCAAGATGATATTCTGGGTGAGTTTGGGATTATTTTCTACTACTGTAGTTTCACTCGCGTACCAAAGGATCTTTTGAGACAAAAGGTATCCTATCCTTCCTTAGCATGAAATCTACATCCTTGCCAAATTTTATCGAAATCTGTTCAGCGGTTTAGGCGTGAAAACAGGTAACAGACAATGACAAAATTACTTTTGGATTTTTAATATTAGTATAGATTAATGAATTATAGGATCGATTGTCGTGGCAGCTCCTATAGGTAAATTAATAATGTTTTATCATGTATAAATAAGATCGATTATTACAGGTAATTTTCCGGTCTACCCTGGTCAGTCAGTCTCAATATGGAAATGCTATTAGGCTATTTTTTTATTACACGAAATTCTTTTGTTACGACACGAGGGAATGGAGTTTCAGTCCTTTATATAAATAATATATATGTATATAAGGGAAAGAAAGTGTATATTCATGTGAAACATTCTTAAGATTGATATGCAAAGAATTTATATTAAAGTTGATTATCGTTTATCGCTCGAACCTAAAATTACTAGAATCAAGCTTCTAAAGCTACTCGCATTCAACAATGATAAAACACAAGCATACATCGTCAATGAGATTAACACACATTACAAAACTTCTAATCTTCAATATTATACAATTGCTTCATTGAGAACTAATTTAGAACACTCATATAAAGAGAACTTATTCAACATACAGAGGTCATTAACGATAATTTGATGTAAATAAGCATAATTAAGGAGAAACTTTTATTTCTTTAACGAGGCCCTTAAATTGTGTCACTGATGACCGAGCCCGATAAAACCAGTTTTACGATTAACATAATCAATTTTTAGTTGAAAGTCCGGATATGTTATTATGGGAACCATCTTTAGCTTTTTGAGTACAGAGGCGTCTCTCCTTGTCTTTTTATGATAGACACCATTAATTTTATTGTCCTATCTTGACGTAGGTCAACTCTAGAAGCTTAAAAGCATCTATTCACGACGCGACCGAAACGGTAAAATATTTATGATGCCATAGTAGATGGGTGGCAGACAGCCGTTGTTTTATTTAGTATCAACGAATATCTATGTAGCGTAAAGACAAAAAAATAATATTCTGTTATGCTTTTAATTTGTTCCTTGGGTAAAGGACGAACAAATAAATCAGTGTTTATGACACCTAACAGTGACAAATGCAATAAAACCGATTCTAATGATAAATTTGCATTTTAAATTCGATATCTAACGGGTTAAATGAACCGTTTTTGCTATAGAATTTGCTAAGGGTTACCTATGGTTTAATGTAGTAGTTACCCTGAGGACCATATATTTATATTAAACTCAGCCACATCTGGTTAACCCTTCAAGTACTTAAGTAAAGCCCGTAAGGACCCCCAGTCTTTTGCTTTGCTGAATAAATTAGAATTGGAAATCGTAATAGCACGAAAAAGCGACATCAATTCATGGTGGACATCCCAAAAACCCGAACGAAACGCTTTAGGTCCACTTTTATCATGCGTACCGCTGAAATGTGGAATGCGCTTCCTCAGAGCGCCTTTCCCGATAGATATAATCTGGGTGTCTTTAAATCACTAGTGATCGATGACTTCTAAGTAAGCGCGCTACATCGTAGATCGCATTGTCCCTTAACATTAGGCGAACTGGCGGTCAAGCGTAAACCTATGACGAATGAAAAAAATAGATAATACAGGGCATTTTAAACTGAGGTACCATACACTGTGTGTCAAAGGTATTTGTGGAGTGCTGGATTTTATTGACTTTTACTACACGTTCCTTGTCGTACTACTCGTCCTATTACCCACTGTCAAGTTGAATTTATAGTCATATTTTACGAAAACGTTAAAACTTATGATATTTATCCTTTTCTTTCAGATACCCCGAGCAGTGATAGAGCCAACTCTCTTCTCTACTCTGGTTTTCTTGATAGCGGGTCTCCGCGGCGGGTTTATGGGCTGGCTAGGTTTCAACCTCGTCTGTATACTATGCGCTAACTACGCAAACGCTTACGGTAAGTACAGTCCATACAAAAACTATAAAAACTTTAATTTAAAATGCGCATTTAATGCTTCATCCATATCGAGTCTTTTGTAGTTTACCTTGTCTTCCTTTTCTTAATGAAATCAAGTTAGTTCCGAAGTTAATCAACTTACTGATATTTAAATTTAATTCTCGAAATATTAATAGGTACTTAGACAAACTCACTATACGTTCAAAATTTTAAATTATTTTCAAAAATGTATTCGTATCATGACCAAAATTCCAAATTCTAAATTATGCGGTTCCAGATCACTGGAATAAAACAAATTATGTATAATTGGCATTGCAATTCCATTTTCAAAATTCCAGGCTCGTTCCTATCATCGACATTCAACTCTATGGAAACCGCTGCCCTCGTGTCTGTACCGTTCGACTTGATTGGCACTATGTTTTCCGGCCTCTACCTCAATTTACGCAGTGTTTCACCTTACTTATCATGGCTTAGATACGTATCAGGATTCTACTACGGTGTAGAAACAATCTCGATACTTCAATGGGATTCTATTGAAGAAATTGAATGTGTAGAAATCGATGGGATGCCGTGTATAAGAACAGGGCCCGACGTATTAACGAGATTTGGGTTCTCAGAAGAACATTTTTGGCGTAATTGTGTCTGTTTGTTTTCTATGTACTGTATAGCTCATTTGATCGCTTTCTTTATGGTATTAAAGAGGAGTAGGGGCACACCTGTATATTAGAAATTAGTTTAAATGTACATAGTTTTTAACAATGGAAACAGTGCTACTTGAAATCCTGTCCATACCTTAAAGGAAAACAGGTTTACCTTATAAAATAGAAAAGTAAGTACGATGAATAAATAATTGCGGCCTTGAGGGCTTCAAAATTCGAATATAGTCAAAAACCTTTTTGGTAGGTATTTTTTTATTGTTAACATGTAATTCATTACCTAATGCTTTTTTTATGAATTGGCAATAATTATTTCTTGTCAATTGGCTCAATAAACTTTACGTGGTTACATGTTTGTTTATTTGCTTATCCTTTCTTTACCCCTCCTTTCTGCACAATTAATACCTCGAGTATCTTACTAATGGACAGTATAGAAAATGATTTGTTCTCCAACCAATAGAGCAGTTGACTGGCTTTTATAGGTAAATAGGTACATATTACTCACGCCTTTCCCCAACAGGGGCAGACAGAAACTATAGATCGCCACTTTCTACGATTCTTGCATACCTACTAATTTTTTTCTTTGAAAGAAAGGCGCGAGTGTGGGTATGTAGTATGTAAATATAATTAATTCGTATTCCGAAAAATAATTTAAATCTGCTAATTAAGTTCTAAGGGGGATGCTTTGTCCCTTTCCCGCAAAACTAGTGTTAGTATAGAATTGTATGGCGCAGTGAGTTCACAACGTACAGAAAAGTGACGTGTGACGTCACTTTTCTGTACGTTGTGAACTTACTTACTTACTACTTACTATACTTACTATAAAATACTTACTTACTATATAATACTACTTACTACACTACAAAATAAAATTAAATTACTTATCATTGAACCAATTGCCATTTTGTTTTTGTTGAGTCCGTCAGTCCTATTTATGGTAAACATTGCAATAAGGCCATAAAATAATAAATAAAGGTTTATTGCAGAAACTTGTACAACTTTTATACAGTGAATCTTACATAGGGACCTCCTTTTAAGTAAAAGATATACTTGTGCTAGGACGCCCCGCCCTTCAATGACAAATTATAAAATGGTAAAAGTGATGTACAATAAGAAAATATTTTTTTTTAAGTAAAATCTAAAATTAAACAAAACAGAACTTCTAAGTAAAAATCCAAGAATGGTGTGTGTGTGTGTGTGTGTGTGTGTGTGTGTGTGTGTGTGTGTGTGTGTGTGTGTGTGTGTGTGTGTGCGTGCGTGTGTGTGTGTGTATGTGTTAGTCAGTCAAATGTGTGTGCATAAGTTTTCATAAAATAAGGCCATAAAAATAGTCAATTAATGAGTCAACTAGCCTATTATGCTAGCCTAGCCTGAAGCTGCATGGTGAACATTAACGGTAAGTTATATATATAAATTACTTTTATTACAATAACAGAAAGTCTTAAGGACCATTTCAACTTATTTTCCTAAGTGTATCAACTCGCCCCCTGGAATATTACATACCCCAAATCGCCCCCGATTGTTAGTAAGTTAAAAGTACCCTCAGCACACAAGTTTTTAAATATTTCAATAAATATTTTTTCTTCAAATTTTAATAGTGTCTTCTTAGGATTTACTGGTGAAGATTGAAATACAACTGCACATGGTGCAGGCTAAAACAATCTATACAAAATCTTTCGTGGAATATAAACACTTTTGACCGAGCGTAGTGGCTGAGCGATTGACTTCAAAGGTTGTGGGTTCGACCCCCGCATGGAACAAATAGTTGCTTCCGGGTCTAGGTGTATGTGTATGTGAAATTTTGTGTTTGTAAATGACCACCTACGATATAACAGAACATCTTAGATTGGGGTAAAGTTTAAAAAAATAAGAAAACAGTTAAAAACTGTTATCAATTGGCCATAATTTCAACTCGTAAGTAAAATACTCCCTGAGTTGTGGAGTTAAACGTACGTATACTTATGTGCACAGTAAGCAGTTATGCAACTGACTGTTCGCACATGGCTGTTAGCCCAATCCTACAGCGTAACTGAATCTTTTATAAGAGTAGTTTCATAATACGCATTAATACACACACGCACGAACACACACACACGCACGCATGCGCCCGCGCGCACACACACACACACACACACTCAAATTAGCAAACATTTTTTTTTAGTACCTTTTATTATAATCGAATAATTTCGGTCATGCATGCATGTTATTCTATATCGTAATAATAATAATCTACCGGTACTGTTCTGTAATGCGCGTTTTTTATATGGTAAAATCACTCAAGGACTCCACGAGACAGGCTTGACCTAGTGTGGAGTTCAAAAGCAAAATATTATTCCTTGTGTCGTTTATGTACTTTTGTAAACCAAAGTAATGATAATTAGCTTAAGGAAATGTAAAACACTTTTTGGCAAAATAAATTATTATTATAAAAAAAATGATTATTATTAACTGCCAGTCCCAAGTAGAGATAGGATTTTGACATAAGGTTCATACAAGTCATGTCAAAATCCTATCTCTAGTAAGCAAATCTCCTAACTGATTTGATATTAGGACTGGCCAGAAGTATGTAGTCGGGTTTATAAAGCAATTGTAGATCGAATAATAAAAAAAATGTCAATTTTGTTAGTTGAATTGGCCTCCAGTTTCTGATAGGCTTGAAATGAAATGAAATGTTTTATTTACACGAAACATGGTAAATAACGGTGGTCGGAAAGTTACAGTCTTGCCTGTTCTGTCAGACATAATCACATAACATAACATAACATACCATCACGCCTGTATTCCCCGAAGAGTTAGGCAGAGGCGTACTTAATGTACACCCACAGTACGCCCCCTAGGGCGAGCCTATAGATAGCCATTAACCGGGCACAAATCCAGACTCCGAGCTGCTACTGAGAATTTCATAGAAAAACCCAATAACACTTTGCTCGACCTAGGGATCGAACCCAGGGACGTCTAGAGTAGCAGTCGCGCTTGGGACCACTAGACTAATGAGGCGGTCAAATCTTAATTACACAAATTATATAATTTAATGTCATGTTTTGTTACAAAGGTACTTAAAATCATAATACAACTACGATATTCGTTATTGTCGGCTTCGACATTCTTGTCTTTCTAAAGACCTTCCTCAATCAATAGACTATCGAAAACAAAAAGAATATTTCAATTCGAACCAGTAGTTCCTGAGATTAGCGCGCTTAACTAACCAAACAAACAAACTCTTCAGCTTTATATTATTAGTATAGAACGTAACTGGCTGGCCAATGATGTTCGTAAGGAGATACCTAACTTAAAATCTAGATTCTTGTTGCTACGCTGCTTAGAAATCAAGTTATGGTACTTAAATCTTTTTGGACCGCAGATGAAACGGTAGAGCATAGGTTTATTTATAAAATTGCATTTGCAAGCCTTGAATTTTTTGTAATGAATACATAACATACATAATCAACTCATTATACTGTCCTGTTTACTGCTGGACACGGGTCAACTCTCACAATGAGAGGGATTAGGCTATAGTCCACCACGCTAGCCTAATGCGGGTTGGCAGACTTCACACGCTGTCGAGAAAATCTCTCAGGCGTGCAGGTTTCCTCACGAGTTTTCCTTCACCATTTAAGCGCGTGATAATTAACTATTTAATACGCACATGACTTCGAAAAGTCAGAGGTTCGAACTCGAGACCTTTGACTTGGCAATCCAACGGTCATACCACTAGGCTATCACTGCTTGTAATGAATAATTTGTTGTAATCCTTATTATTAATGATAACAACGATCGTTCACACACAAAAAGTAAACATTTTTTACTAATGCAGTCACTTCAATGTAATTCGATAAGTTGATTTGATTAGCAACATGACTGTAAAATTATATAATTAACATAAGTCACCATAAATTAAATAATAATCTTTCGTAAGAAATATGTAATTACTTGATTAACTTTTTAATTATGTACATCCTTAATTTGGTGTAGGTTCCTAATTAATGGACTTAAGTAAAAATATGTGTAATATCTATAACTTTTTCTATTTTTACAAATAGCACACATTTGTATATGGCACAGGAAAATAATTATAAGCACCTATTTTATTTAATAACATACCATCACGCCTGTATTCCCCGAAGGGTTAGGCAGAGGCGTACTTAATGTACACCCACAGTTCACCGGTATGTTTAGGTCCCATGTTATAGGGGGCGAGCCTATAGCTATTCACCGGGCACAAATTCAGACTCCGAGCTGCTACTGAGAATTTCATAGAAAAACCCAATAACACTTTGCTCGACCTGGGGATCGAACCCAAGACCTCTAGTGTAGCAGTCGCGCTTGGGACCACTAGACTGAGAATGAGGCAGTCAATAATATTATTTAGTTTATTTTATATTTATTGTGAAATATGATTCTGATTCGTTCAAAATATAATTCCACTCTATTCTCAATAAATGTCGAACCTTACCTTATACATTTTTAAGGATTGTCATACTGAACTTCAAATTTTATAATATCTAATTTGAAAATGTTCATAATCGCGATGTACGGAACTTCGAATATTGACTGTCATACTTGAACTTCGAATTTTTTATAACAGTCAATTCGAAATTCCGTACATCGCGATTATGAACAATAAGAATAAAGTACATCGATATTTTGAACTTCGAAGTTCTGTCTGATATTTTTAAGTACCAGAATTACGACAGTATATAATCTGAAAGAGATTATAAATTACTGTCAATATTTCGTAAACGGGACTCGAATATTCGGGGTCCAGCCCAGAAGACTAGCAAATGCATTAATTTTCATAAAAAATCTACTGACGCTGGAACTTTTTAACTTTTTAACACATACTGCTAACATAAATACTTACCTTCTTTATTTGACTACTAAAAAAGGAAACATGATCTACGTAATCATTCAGTGGATCATATCTTTAAGAATTATTAGAAAACTTTAAGAATTTATTGATTAGATTGTAATCTTTATTGACTGTTTACAATATTTGGAAAGTTTACAATTTATCTAGACGATAACATATACAATACAATTTGTAAATGGATTACGAAACTTAATTTTAAAATTCCAGGCTCATTCCTATCAGCGACGTTTGACAAAATGGAGACGGCTGCTTTAATTTCGGTACCACACGACCTAATAGGCCTTATGTTCTCCGGAATCTACCTGAACCTAGCCACAGCGCCGACCTACTTCTCCTGGCTTCGGTACATCTCTGGCTTTTACTACGGCACCGAGTGCATATCCACACTGCAATGGAATTTCGTTGATACCATTAATTGCGCGGACGCAGAAGGTCTGCCGTGCATCAGAACCGGCGCTGGAGTTTTAACCAGGTTTGGATATGATGAGAGGAACTTTTGGAGGAATTGTGGCTGCTTGCTGGTGTTGTATTGTGTAGGGAACGTCGTGGCATATGCTATGGTTGTCAAGAGAAGTCGGGGGACGCCTGTGTATTAAATATTAAAATATAAAATAATAAGAATTAGTTACAATAACATAAAATTCTTAAATATAACTTCGTGTAAAGTATATATTTTATAAACATGTATGTAGTACCCAGATGTTCGTTGTAGATTTAATAAATATATTTTACAGGATTAAAGTAATTTATTGATTTATTAAAAATTTCTTCAATTATGGGCTTTGTTCGTGCTGTCATAATATAGTTGCGATAAAAATATAAAAAGTTTGATACAATATGGCATTTGTTAATAATTATTTATCGCAGCTGCGTGGGAGCCTTTAAACAAAGAAGAGTTCAACGCTCACATCGTTGCGTAACATTACGACAACCTTTTTTATGCCAGCAACACAAACAATTATTTTTTTTATTTTAAGTGGTCGTAACACGAAGGTTTGTTATAAGTGGCCATAGATAATAGATGTAATCTTATCATATTTAACATTTTATTGTATCGAATATCAACAATACCATTAATAAGCTATGGCTTGACGGATTATACAGTTAAATGAATCTCTAACTGTATAATCCGTTATATTAAAGCAGTATAGTATAATAAAAACATTAATCATAAATAAGTGTTGCCACCCAAGTGTTGAAATGATTTGTTATGGTATGGTAGCCCATTATAATCATTTAACACCAATAAAAAATATTATATAAAATGACAATTTGGAAAAGCCGCCACGGATAATGAAAAATTTATTTAAATTAATGAAAGGGATAAGAATACTTTAAGATTTAATGTTAGATTCAGTATTATAGTACCATAGTAGGTACCTACCGATATAGTATCTATTTATCTATGTATGTATGTAACTATGTTGTTGCATTTTCCAAGTCAAATGTCCATCCAACTCCATCGTAATTTCCTACCTACTCATTTGCAAACAACAGGTCCCAGAACTTAAGTTTGCTCCGTGACATGATTACCCGTTGCTGTTACATCGAGTTATGACAGAAAGCCTTTTATATTCAAATTCATTTTATTATCTATTTTTATAGCGTGTGGGAAGCTTACGACCCAACACTATGTAGATAAAGAAATAAAAAATAAAACCTACATAGTTAAGCGGAACCGGACAGTGATTCACGTTTAAAGTTAGAAAAAACGGTGAAGCTATTTTTAGACCAAATTATGATAGTTACCTACAACATAATTTGGTATTGTGAAGTGGATACTTCACAACAGTGCAAAATACCTGCAAATAATTAGATACCTAATGTTGACTGAAAATAAGCTGTAATTTATAAATTTTAATTAATTAGGTAGGTATAGCAATGTACAGTGGCGACCAAAAGTCCATCGACAATCTCACAACGCAATAGCTTGACGTTTAGTTTGACTTACGACTTCTATTCATTGTCGTTAACAAGTGACACGCACTGGCTGTATCGAGCTCACTCGTACTGTTCATAGCAATGTAATCCTTAGCGTGCTTAAAGACCTTTGGGCGTTTACTGTAATGATTTGTTCATTTGTACACATGTAATACTGGGTAAATAGGATAACATATATCATTATATATATATATATATATCCTTTGAATTTTGTTCAGATAAATTAAAAGCAAGTGTTGTAAATGATTATGTAATCTGTCCAGTTTTTTTTAATATTTTTCAGTATTCGCCAAACTGATCATGAAACTTCCAGCATGACATGACTTTAAAGCTTAGTAATAATAGGTGGGGGAAACAGTTTCTTCGCATTTAATATAAAAACTCAAGACATTTTTTTTTTTCAAAGTTAATTTACATTTAATTATAATATATATGTACCATTTTGCTCAACGACATTTTGCCATCATGCATCATGCATGCATGGGATCATGTCAATACCCTTGTGGGTAGTGACATGATCCCATTGTTGTAGAAATTTTGGGACGTCTGATCAAAAAAACGTGACAAGTAGTTTTGGCAGTCCTCTCTTGATGTTAACCTGACACTGCCTAAAGAATTCTGAAGAGATCGAAACAGGTGGAAATCTGAAGATGCAAGGTCAGGGCTATATGGCGGATGCATTAACACCTCCCAGCCAAACTCTCTTAATTTCTCACTCTCTGAGTGGCTAAAGATGTGTGTGGTCTAGCGTTATCGTAATGATACACACCCACCAAAGAACCACACCCTTTCTATTGATCAATTCCGGCCGCTTTCTCCGAATTTCTTGCTTTAATCTCATCAGTTGATGGCAGTAAAGAGCCGAATCGATGGTTCTGCCTGGCGGTAATAGCTCATAATGAAAAATGCCCTTCCAATCCCACCATACACACAGAATCACCTTATTGCGAGTTAACCCGGGTTTTGCCACAGTCTGTGAAGCCTGACCGACCTTTGACCACGACCTTTTTCGCACGTTCTTGTCGTACGTGATCCACTTTTCATCACCAGTTATCAATCTCTTTAAAAACGGTTCAGTTTAATTACGTCTCAATAAAGAATCGCAAATGAGTACACGGTTCATTAGGTTTCTTTCAGTGAGCTCGTGTGGCACCTAAATATCGAGCTTTTTGGAAACCCAGCTTTTTCAATGCATCAAAACTGTTTTGTGGTCAATCTCCAGTTCTTCAGCTACGTCGTAACTACTGAGATGCCGATCTTGCTCCACTTTTTCAAAAATTGCGTCAATTTTATCTATAACAGGGCGAGCAGAGCGAGGTGCATCTTTAACATCAAAATTCC
Organism: Acronicta aceris; assembly: GCA_910591435.1. Lineage (NCBI taxonomy): Eukaryota > Metazoa > Arthropoda > Insecta > Lepidoptera > Noctuidae > Acronicta > Acronicta aceris. The sequence goes on along the minus strand of OU342758.1, from coordinate 15,552,719 downwards.
TGGATTGAAAACGCTTAAACCAACTTTGTGCTACTCTTGCTGACACTGCATTAGGTCCATAAACGTTACAAATTTTTTTCGCGACTTGCGTTGCATTTTTCCCCTTTTTGTAATAAAACTTTAAAATGTATCGAATTTTTTCATTAGATTCACTCATTTTGACAGAAAGAAAAACAAATGAAAAATAGCGGGAAACAAATTTTTACGAAATTGTTTCTTTTTTTTAAATGTAACTTTTTTAATGTTATCAAAATCAGCCAGATAAAAATAGTACAGCCAAAGATTTTTTATTAAAAGTATTTACATACTAAATGCGAAAAGACTTATTCCCCAACCTTATCTACATAATGCTTCTAGAGCTCAAAAATGCTGGATACTTACCTCTGTAGATAATATTTGAATACATAAATAATTAATTGCAAACGGGCTTCCTAATACCAGACTACCTACTTATGTTTAAAAATAGGAATTAATTATCTAGCAAACAAGTAGTAAACAAGGCAAGTGTGAATACGAAATAGACTACACGTGGCCATATTACTTCGATCATCTAAAGGTTTTTTATACCTAATGTAATTGTAAAACTCTTGTGTGAGTTCCTTTTTGTATAATATAATTGACAGACGAAATACATGATGTTTCAAAGTACATCATTTAAAGCCCGAAATCAAGCAACGAATGCAATAAAACAAATAAGATAATTATTATAAAACTTTTTAATCGGAAATAAAACCTTGTTCTAATAAGCATAGCCTTTCTTTTCCTCCCTCTTTAGTCCGTAGTACCCTAGAAGACACCAGAATATTGTAATGAACAGGAAACCACTCGAGTCTTGAAGGATGAAGTCGCTGACGTAACCATTTTCTAGCAACACTGCTGCACCGTCCTTGGCGCATGTTAAAGTCTCGTTTGATGGACAATCTGAAATAAATATTCTCTATTATATTCAACTGCAACAGTGTACAGACTGTGGAGGCTGAGTGAGGAGACTGAATGTTTTTGTTTTTAATTTTTTAGAACCCAACTTTGCTTGACCCTTCAAATGACTGTAGACTGAAATTACCCTGGAATGAACTGGACCTCTTTCGTATTTCACGACGCCAAATCAATACTTATGCCAATCCTCTTGGAGTATCCTGTACAGTAAAATCACGGCTTCTAGGATAACCCTAAATGAATTATAGCAGTTGTATAATTTAATTTACGGCCCCTAAAAAACGTAGTGATAAAGCAATTTTCACCAAACAGACGAATGTTGAATTAAGAGTCCGGCGGACCGACTTTTCCCAAAATAAATCGTAATTCTAACACAACTTAATTAAATTGTGTTATTATTCGGATCCAGATAATGTTAATCTAGGTTCCTACAATGTCGTCCAAAATACTTCATTGGAAATAAATGTAAGCGAATGTAATTTTTGATAACTTTGCCAAGTTTGGAACTATTTTCGGGTCGTTTATTTCCAGTGAAGTAGTAGTAGTAGACGAAATGGTACGGTAGGACCCTAGACTAATGGTATCCGAATCCGAATAATAACACAATTTGATAAAATATTGTTTGGATTACGAATTATTTTGGTATTTATTACGTTTTTGTGGGCAATTCAAGCTCCGCTGGACCCTTAAGGCACTTTAATAGTTCAAATAAAATGTTGCTCCACACTAGGATTTTCTCCTGTATCGTGGGTGCGTTTACAAGCACAAATTCTCACATCTCACACACAGACAAACGCCAAGACCCGGAACAACTACTTGTAGATCATACAAATATTTGCTCCGTGTGGGGATCGACCCCACAACACGTGACGCAGAAGCCGATCGCTCAGCCGCTACGCCAAACGTCGTCAAAGCGCGTCTCTATTACATTATATCATTGCTATATCTCCCGTCATTAATCTTAGAAGTTTCTCAGAAACGCTTCAATGGAATTTGTATGAATTCCATTTTAAATATATTCTAAGTATAAGATTTTTATGATGACCGTGACTTATTCATTTGAACTGTAACTTATTGAAAGAAAAATAATTCAATCTGAACTCTGAGACTCGCATATATAAAACAGTAAAAATGCGTCCATGAACACGGACAGTCAACTCATGACCGTGGGCGCTTGTAAAGAATCCGATTATTTCATTATGTCTAATATTTGCGTAGTTTCAGTATTGTAAGAAAGATAAGAAGTCAAATCAGTTTTTTGCAGGAATCTGAATACTTAATTACAAAAATCCGAAACATATAAGACACAATTTACCTCAACCAGAAGACGTTAAGTTTACTTACCTATATAATCAATTTGTCTCCAATAAATATTGCTGATCGCGTCCATTGTGTAGTAGAAATGCGATATGTATTTGACAGGGTATATCCAAGCCGGCATGGAAGATAACCGCAGGAATGCACCCGACATTAGGAACAGAGGTAGGTCTACGCAGGGCATCACATCGCCCATTATGCCCGTGGAGGTGAACAGCGCCGCCATGCCAAGTCCTGGGAGTTACAATATATATGTATATAAGTGGATATACCCATAGTGTTTTTAGGTCCATATGATCCCAACAAAAATATATTCATGTAAAATGAGGCTCGCACTGTCAAAAAGTTATCAGGTCTCAGGTAGAGCCAAGCTTATTACTCTACAAGACTTAACTTTACAAACTCTACAGCTTAGTCAAAATATATGGATAATTTTTTCTTTCTTTTTTGGGGTGTATTTCTTGCAAATGAGAGGTGTTTTTTATAGCCATTATAGTAGCTGTGTGTAAAATACTGCATATAATATACGTCCGTCATCATCTGGCTAGACTGGAACTCGACCCCAATATAGTTAGAAAGGCTAAGAGGATAATGACGTATCTAATAATTAGGAGACGCATCTTCTAGCAGCTACTGGGAGAAACACAAGAAGTCAATATAAATTTGATGAACATTAGTAGGTCCTTTGTCTTATTTTTTTTTTTGCAGCAACGAGTCGCTGAACTCAGAGCAATCTTCAAAACAGCTTGACTTCTTTATTATCCAGAGTTACCCGAGAAGGTAGTACCTACAAGTTCTATGCTTTAATCTTAATCACAATATTATGATTATAACTTTTGATGCTATGAAGTTTTAAAAATTTGGTTGTGTTCAGTGAATTTTATAGCTGACTATACCTAAATCAATAAAATGATGTCGTTGAATATCTAGATACCTACCTAAACATTTTATTTACGGTGATGTGAATATGTTTTGAAAGCACAAACAGGATCTAAGGTGGAACAGAGAAGTCTAAGCAAATACCTACTCTTGGACTCGATCTTATATAACATCTCAAATGGCCGCCATTATTACGGCGTATCACAAACCATAAACCATGTTTTTTGATATTTTAATTGATAAAAAAGCTTTGGTCGTTAAACGTCACGTAAAATTGAGGCAGGCCAACAGGTTTGGTGGCTATGGTAAACACGTGGGTGATAAAAAAGAGTTGGCAGTTTCCATGTGAAGAATGATGTATTCCACTTGCTCATTTCCATCTCAACAGATTGATCGCAACAACATCGCAACAATGCTCGGTTGAAAGAGCCAATTAAGGAAATTGGGTCGTTAGCTATTGCAGAGTTGTTGAGACTGTGCTCTATTATGGGCGCTAAACGCCCTGTGTAATGAATGAGGTTTAGGTACCTATTATTATTTTATAAGTAGTTTACCAACGTGGGTTAACCGCCCATAAACTGAGAAGACATCCGTGGCCTTCAGTGAGACATTAAGTGGGTATACAATCATCAAATTTGAAGTTTTGAGGATGGAGGTATGTGCATTAGAACCTTATCAATCTATCTTCTTCTTCTTTTTTCGACTGGGGAATATGCTAGCCAACAGCGTACCTACTCGTCAACTACTCAAGAGCAGAGTTCTCTCAGCGTATATTTAAATGGGCACGAAATGGGCGGTCGACATGACTTCTGTCTTGCCCATGTTCTTTTTAAGACGCATCTGTTTGCAAACTCTGTTGAAATGACTGAGCATTGTGCTGAACTGTTGCAATGATTCTACCATGACTACGATGTTTATGACATATAAATGAAACAACATAAAATGTTGTGTATGGGCCCCGGCTTGCTTTTTTTTGTGGGATAGGGGGACAAACGATCAGACGGATTGCCTGATGGCAAGCGATTACCGCCGCCCATGGACACCTGCAACACCAGAGGAGACACAAGTGCGTTGCCCGCTTTTTAAAATATTGGATTGGGCCTTCGGTAACCTCACTCACTCGACGAAACACAACTTTTCTTACTACAAATAACCCTAAAATCTAAAAGATCATAGGAAGCAAAATTAAAAAATGGTTGATTGCTCATATTTACTATTTCGCTGAAGTCATAGTTTCATTTTCAGCTAGACTTACCATAGGCAACCGCAGGGATAGCACTCAAAATCAAAGTGCAAGTGAACTCCGTCGCCGTCAGGATATGGTTCGGTAGATCAACCGCCAAGGTCGCGATCATCACCAGCATTATCGGCCAGACAATGCATCGCGGTATCTAAAGAGAGACATATAGATTTATATTTCTTTCTTTTTCTTTAACTGTCTCAATATCGTAGTTCTAAGCGCGACTACGCTAGAGGTTTTGGGTTTTACTACGAGGAATGTTGGTCAGATGTGAGGGGTATGTTCTTTATTTTTTATTGCTTGATGGTGGGTACAACAGGGTCTATGATGGAGTATATATCAAGTAAAATATACTTTCGGGCTCTGGCTGATACGGTTCAATACAGTAAATTAGTTTGGTGCTGATATTACATTTGAAAATGGTATTTAGCTAGGTGGGTCATTAAATCCAATCAATTTACTTTACGACTGGCATTTACCTTGTGGTTATCAGGTTTTGTGAGTAAAATAGCTAACCCACACCTCTTTGTAATTCAGAAAATAAAAATAATGTCAAAATAAAAGTAGTTATGAAAAAAGAATCTAATAAAAAGTTACAACACCGCCGAAATAAATCTCTGACTGTGAATACCACAGAATAGGTAGCATTTACAATTTTAACGTGGTCAACGAGCTCATAACGTAGATAGGCGATCATAACACTCCCAAAATTTATTGGCACAAGCAAAACGCACTTACAAAACTCAAAAACCTGGACACGAAGTAAGCTGAACATTTATAGATTCCAGCTTCTCTCTTAAATAGTGAGATCTCATACTGGAAAGCGTAGAGGGCACTGTACGAGACCCCGAAGGCGACTTCACTGGTGAGGAGCCACAAGAACCCACGGATGTCCTGTACTCCACGCTGAGTGGTCCCCGAGGCACCGACGTATGCTACTGTCAGGACCATAGATGTCACAACCTGGTAAATGAAAGAGTCCTCTTTATGGCAACCTGGTAAGATATACAGGTATATTGAAGAAGACATACATCATATAGCATAATTCTCACTTAATTAGAAAAAAAAAATTATACAGAACTCAAACATTTCTAAACATTATTAAATAATGATGTTTTAAATAAAAGACTAGGTATGTATGGAGTTTCTTGCCAGCTCCATAATATCCATTAATTGGAACCGTGCAACTAGTTTTTGACATTTTAAAAGTACCTGTAATAATGGTCTAATTAAAATATAACATTTGACTTTGATAAAACAATATCAACTATCATATTTTTACCCAACTGCGCCAGAAGGATTGGAAAATTTGGCCAAGACCTTTGCATGTCAAGTTGAGTTTTTATTTTTATTTTATCACCAATCAAAAAACAAAACTGGTTTTCTGAAATATCTGTCTGTGATTTCAAATTGCTATGTTAAATGTGATATCCAACCATTACCTACAAAAGTTTTAATATTTTTCTGTCTGTATGTTCAAAACGGTTCAATATATTTCAATAGAAATTTGAGGGATTAAAACAGATGTTCTATTTCGATATCTTAGAAGGTTTAGAAGATTACGATCATTTTGAGTAAATCTAGTCTAGTTACTTAAGTAACTAGTACTTAGTACTAGTAATCTAGTTACTTACAACAGTGATAAACAATTGTATCAGGTGGTCCTTAAAATTCCTCTTCAATGTCAGAGACAGCCTCCATAACAGCAGATATACTTGTATAATCCAATATCGTTGAAACCTGAAAGTGGAACATTAATTAGACAAAACAAATCCGCACGTGTTGTTTTGTGATTGAAAGAGAGAGGGATGCTGCTCTACCCAACGAATAGTGCCATCCCATTCTCACAACGTAAACATAATCGTAATAACACGTCATGGTACAGTCTCAGTAGTCAACGCTAACGCTGTCATAATTAAGTACTGTACGAGTACCGAGTACAATGTCTGAATTACTACCATAACGCACAATTCTTCTTTCTTGTCGATTGCCTGAACCTAACTTTACACTTTTAGATATTTCTTGACCAGTAAGGTAATTTTGGCACTGAAATAATGTCCTAAGTATAATAATTCCAATCTAATCTCAAGGTTGATCAACATTCGGTGATATTTTGGCGGTTTTAAAGTTGTCATTTCATTACAATGTGTTAAGTTGTTCACGTTAGACCATGAATTCCAATTTAGAAGACTAACTTTCGACATTTATGATTCTTTGAGACTGGATTGGAATTATTATTTCGAACGGTTTTTGGTTTCCCTTTTGGTTGCGACACATGTTCCATTATCCGGGGATGAAATTCAGGAAATATCCATTCGGGATCTGGCTTTCACATCTACACGGAGAGAACACAATGAAAATGATTGACGCAAGCGAAGTTAGAGATTTTAAAGGGTTACAGAGCGGACATTAAAAACGTATCCGTAAAACAATTTCGATCCCGATTTGATTTGAATTGATTTTTCTTATTGTCAGGCTGACTCATATTACTTATGACACTTCGACGGAGCAATTTATACCATCACGCCTATATTCCCCGAAGCGGCAGAGGTGAACTAATGTACACTCACAGTTCGCTGGTATGTTTTAGGTGCCATGTAATAGAGGCGAACTTATGATTTTTTTTTTTATTTATCAGCATCTGAAAACAAGTAGTACCTAAACGTGATATCTCGTCTATCGTTCGTAATTTTGAAATATATTCGATAACATCCTGCGAAGTTATGTTGACATTTACAACACGCGTTTTTTCACAGACAGCGTACGGAGTAGAAGTTTTAATGTATTCTTAGACAAGCAGGCAAAAAAATAATCAGAAAACACTTGCTAAGAATAACATCACACTGTCTAAGCATTAAAAAATATAATTACCTTTACAATGGTACAAATATATGTATTTATATTGTTGATGATAATGGTACCTCAGGAGGTAATTATGCAAATTTTTATGCAGTATTTAATTAAATGTGTCAAACTTAATAATTTATTAGATATATTTTAGATATCTCACGTCATTTAGAATAATGAGTACCTAATTAATTCTTTGACATTAACATATCTATGTACTTACCTATATATAAAGGCAAAGAACGAAAACTAGCAATATATAACGGTCCAATAGGTTGAAAGATTGTATATTTGTGGCAACCTTCCACAGGCCACAACTTATGGAGGCCAGAAGACTAAAAGAAAGAAAGAAATATAGAATTGGGACAGTACTGAGAAATTCGCATATATAATACAAAGCGGAATACATACTTAATTTAAAACATGGATATTTTTTCTCGACAAAAATACACTTCGCTTGAAGAATGACACATTTATGTCTCCCAGCACTACCAAATAGGTATCCAGGGTCAGCTTAATGTCAAGCACATTAAGTTACAATATATGATTGTAACTTTATTGATAGGTCTGTTGTACTGTATTACTGCCTCATTAGTCTAGTGGTCCCAAGCGCGACTGCTACGCTAGAGTTCCTGGGTTCGATCTCCAGGTCAAGCAAAGTGTTATTGGGTTTTTCTATGAAATTCTCAGTAGCAGCTCGGAGTCTGGATTTGTGCCCAGTTAATGGCATTAACTCGTCCCCTATTACATGGGACCTAAACAAACCAGCGAACTGTGTGTGTACATTAGTACACCTCTGCCTAACCCTTCGGGGAATACAGGCGTGATGGTATGTTATGTTATGTTACGATTATTTGACGTGATACAAATGGTGAAGGTTAGTCACGTGTATTGACTTGGATAACGTAGAAAACAATAATAGCAAAGGATTTAAAAACTAGACAGCATCGTCTTCTCTGTTGCCCAGCGTACCAAATCATGACTATGATATAAATATTAATATAATTCCTCTTTCAGGTTTTTTCCGTGGCCATCAAAACTTATACCTGCTTATAATACACTAATTAATTTAATAAGCTTTTTAAGTAGCTATATAATTTATTTCTGTCTCTTATTTTATGACACGTAATAAAAATATATTGGTAAAAACTCCCTGTGTTAAGACGGGGTAGAATACAGTTCGTCACTGTCATAATAATATATACTAACACTAGCCGTGCTCTCGGATCGCGTTGCAATGTCTCTTTTTTGGTCATAATCCTTCCCAGACGCGCACATATCTAAAAATTCATCAAGTTTCATCGCTATCGGAAAAATATGCCAAGGAAAAAAATACAATGAAACATTAATTTTTATATTAATTTACTTTTTTATACCCGAGGCGTACTTATGTACATACATACACTCACAGTTCGTCGGTATGTTTAGGTGCCATGTAATAGGGGGCGAGCCTATTGCCATTAACCGAGCATAAATCGAGACTCCGAGCTGCTACTGAGAATTTTATTGCTTAGCGTAGGAGTCGCGCTTGGGACTAATAGAATAATGACTTTTTTATTAAATTGATTGGTAACTACTGGGCGATAGATTCCAGACAGGATTCAAGCATCCATGTTGTTATTTAGTCTTTGGCCAACTAAGCTATGGAGATCGAGACGCGACATTGAATTCAGGATTTATTGATGACCCAACTCTTGTTTTATAAAAAGTATTTTTTACGGTACGGGTAAGTTACGTCTACTCTGCCATTTCTGTCTCCTTCTACCTAACATTAATAGCGCTATAAAATTATTAAAATAAAAACATAGGTACTCACAAACTACTATGGCAGTATACCGAATCAGGTCGAGTCAGACAAGTTGCTAAACATTCATGGCCCTCCAACCGGTTTTGGGAAATTTCCACTAGCTTCTCAATATTACCATGGGAATTAGACACCTCTCGTATGTAGAATTCCGCCGGATTGTAGTTTAGTGGGCATCGCAGTCCTATACTGGGGGAAAAAAAATATGAAAGATTTAAACATAACATTTTATAATTTTACATATTTTAGTTACAGACAATTTATGAAAGATTTAAGAAGAGTAACATATCTTTTCGTGGCTAGTAATACGATTACTGGCTTGCAGCAGCGGTTGCACATATTATAAAAATAGGTGCAGTTATGTAGGTATGTACATAAATCGTACCCCTAGTTGAATATAGGCATAAGTGATTTTACTTTGAATCATCGATTTTATCATATTTAAGAAGTACGTTTAAAGATACATATGCTGAATTTCTTTCATATTTTTCTTGCTAAATTTGACGAATTTTAATACAAGAAATTAAAATGTATCTTTACACTTACACTTACTTTACATTTCGTATATAGGCATAAGTGATTATGTCTATATTCCACTAGGGATGATGGAGCGAGCAATTCAGGACCCTTAATTGGTCCGGCAGACCCTGAATTGCTCACAAAAACGTCATACCATCACTCCTGTATTTCCCGGAAGGTAAGGCAGAGGCGTAATTAATATATACCCACAGTTCACCTGATATGTTAAGGTCCCATGTTATAGGGGGCGAGCTTATAGCCATTAACCGGCACAAATCCAGACTCCGAGCTGCTACTGAGAATTTCATAGAAAACTCAATAACACTTTGCTTGACCTGGGGATCGAACCCAGGACATCTAACGTAGCAGTCGCACTTGAGACCACTAGACTAATTAGGCACAAAAACGTAATACCAAAATAAATCGTAATCCAAACAATATTTTATCAAATTGTGTTATTATTCGGATTCGGATACCGTTAATCTAGGTCCTACTCTACCATTTTGTCTAGTACTGCCCCACTGGAAATAAACTACCGAAAAATCGTTCCAAACTTGGTAAAGTTATTAAAAATTGCATTTACTTACAATTATTTCCTAGTAGGAACCTAGAATAACAGTATAATAACACAATTTAATTACATTGTGTTTGAATTACTATATATTTTGGTATAACGTTTGCATGGGAAATTCGGTTCGCTGGACTCTTAATGTATTTACACACTTTTGACCTCTTTTACTATTTTTTATTATTTCTTCAAGTTTATTCCAAGGCGAAATATAAGTATACGAGTTAGAAATATCTTAATGAAACCAAATCCTGTTTGATTAACATATTTCTAACTAGTTAGCTACCAAAATATAAACTTATCGTAAACGTACGGTTTATTTAACTAAGACACGTTTTGTCACACATTAAAATACCGATGTAATAATAATAACATTCCGGTTATTCAGATTTCTAGGTTAAGTCAGATGTATTTATTTTTATTTTGTATTTATAAATAGATTTCGTTACAAACTGATTTGCCGTGCTAATAATATAATGCATGACAGCTGTAGTGGTTTAAAATACAAGTTCTAAAATTAATATATACATCTAAATTATCTTGTAACATGCATAGAACACAAAAACATAGATATGTAATATCTAAATTATATCAAATTATACTGGATGACTTTGAAAACATGCGACTTTGGAACTTCGAAATGAGAGATTCAGTAGCCACTACTAATTCATTTTAAAATGTAATTTGAATGATCTAAATTGTAAAAAAAAAAATCTTACTTTTTATCTTAGATGATGCAAACTAAGCTATTGTCTTCAGGTAGGCATGAATTATCGGTATTTAATTTTAAAAAAGAACACCCGTGATAGCTGCCATTCCCATTTCTGTTGTGAATTTCAATTAAAAAGTATTATAGAAATGCTATGATGTTGGAGCCGCCGGCGAATTTACTTGTAGGTAAGTGACTATTAATCGGGGGTTTCGAAAATGTTATTTATTCTTTTTACCCACGACGGAACGGAGACTGAATATACGTTCAGGGTGAGAGGGTGTTAGTTTAGTTTTTCAAAGTTTTTAATGTTGAGTTTTATTTTAAAATTTTTAGAGAATTCCTTTGAAAACTCCACGCATTTATGTAAGTTACTTCTGAATAGCAAAATGACTATATGTTTATAACAGATATTTTTAGAAATTACTTAGTTTCTAAAATAAACTGTGCGCACTGTATCTATACCATGAAGGTTTTACATAATAAAATGTGTTTAGTACTCAGATTCTATTTTATAAAGAAGAAGAAAATAATATTGTCACAATTGACGACACGTTTGGCGTAGCGGCTGAGTGATCGGCTTCTGCGCCACGTGTTGTGGGTTCGATCCTCACACGAAGCAAATATTTGTATGATCTACAGGTCGTTGAACCGGGTCTGGGTGTTTGTGTGTGTGAGAATTTGTGTTTGTAAACGCATCCACGATACAGGAAAAATCCTAGTGTGGGGCAATGTTTTTTTAAAACAAAAATTGGCAACTAATCAATGAATGACAGCTGTAGTAATGAAATAATTTATCATTGAGGTAATAAAAACAACGTATTAGTCTCTAGAGAAAAGGCTGTACCCCAATTAAAATTTAGTTTTTACTCAGCCAAGACCCACCAAATAAGTCCTGTGACGTCACATTTATGTTAGAATAACTGCACTAATACGAATATAGTTATTATACCTATTTATATTCCTTGTCAGTATAGTGTTTTTGGATTTATCAGGTTTTTTACGTATTTTATCTTGTTTAGTACCTGTGAGTATATTTTAAATCTGAATAGTTGACTTTTTATATATTTTAAGTGGTGCTAATCTAGTACAGAATTACTTATGTAGGAAATTTACTCCAATGGTTACTTTTTTCAAAATGGCTAAATTCTTCGTTACCAACAAGTTATCAATATAATATGTTTAAGGTTAAAATTGTAATATGATATTTTTGCTGTAAATGTTTATTGTAGGTACCTATCATCTACGAACACTCGCTGATGAATTACGAACCCTTTGCAGGAAACCGCGTCTTAATCGGTCAAACTGTTATGGAGATAAGTGGTAACATTCGTTTGATGGCACAAACAAACAAACACCCTCTCACCCTAAACGCATATATACATTCTCCGTTCCGTCGCGGCAAAAAAATTGACTTTACAAAACTACTTATTACTCAGTAGTTGACTAGTCTAGTCTAGAACGCTAATATTTGCATAAATTGCATTTAACATATAGTATTTTAAAACACTGCTGAGCCCTACGTCAGTTGGGAAAAACAAGATCATTGCGAGTGACACCACGGTTCTGGCATTAACATTTTATTATGTTCTCGTTAGACAAGAAACTATTTGATGAGTAGTAGAGGTACCGGAACATTATTAGATTATAATCTATTTGATAGCTTTGGCCTTTACCAACTAGTGGGCCATTTCTATGGACATTTAGACAACCTTCTATATATGGTTTGTATATTTAAGAACTTTTGTAAGACAAATTCTGTTATGTTAATCTGATTAGAAGTCAGATCGGGAAATACAGGCGTACCTAATGGAATGAATTAATTTAAAAAAATAAAATTGTTTATGAGGTAAATGGTCGCACCAGGCTATTTTAAAACAATCATAAACCAAGTTTGTAATACCTGAAGCAACGAGGTGAACATTATTTTCATTTCACCCTAGATTATTAATTATTATTATTCGTAAAAAAATCCTTTTAAAATGCACACTATTGTGACGACCCGCAAGTCTATCGTGAATCCGGCCTTACAATCAAGAAAAACAAAAGCTACTCATACCTGTCAAACACATCTTTACACTGATCCTGGGACCCGTGGAAAAGTAGTCTCCCCTCAGCCATCAGCAGAATAGAGCTGAACTCCTTGAACAGGTCACATGACGGCTGATGGACGGAGCAAATGACGACCCTGCCGGCTGATGCGAGCTTCTTTAGCATCCCTATGACTAGCAGGGCATTGTAGCTATCCAGTCCAGTTGTGGGCTCGTCGCAGATCAGAATCTGAGGGTCTGATAGGAGCTGGAAAATATGATGTTTTAATTTTTATTGGAAGATAAGGTAAACATGATATAGTATACATATTACTGAAGTTTAAAATGCACGTTTTTCGTGCATTTTAATCTATTTTTCGATTTGTAACTTATGGTTAATATGCGATACCGATTTTGTCCGGGATGTTCCCCGAAATATTTAAATGTCATAAACATAACATAACATCACGCCTGTATTCCCCGAAGGGTTAGACAGAGGCTTATTAATGTACACCCACAGTTCGCCGGTATGTTTAGGTCCCATGTAATAGGGGGCGAGCCTATTACCATTGGCTGGCACAAATCCAGACTCCGAACTGCTACTGAGAATTTCATAGAAAAACCCAATAACACTTTGTTCGACCTGGGAATCGAACCCAGGACCTCTAGCGTAGCAGTCGCGCTTGGGACCACTAGACTAATGAGGCAATCATAAAATATTTAAATGTCTATGGTCGATATAAAGTACCTAGTACTAACTTTTTTCTAATATAACCTTACCGTGGTAGCTAGTGACAGCAACCGCCTCTCGCCTCCCGACAAGCCATAAATAGGGGTATCAGTGTGTGATTTCAACTTGAACTCTTCAATCAAACTGTTTAGTGTTGCCCTATTCCGCAGATCCTTGCAACTGCCCAGTTTCATTTCTGTCTGAAACATGAATGGTATAAATAAAGACGATATATTATAAATTTTCCAAAGAAAATATAGGGGCAGTGTATTGTGTAACATTTAATAAACCTAATACTTGCCTATCTAAGACGTTATAGTTTTTTTTATATACAATTTATAGAAATAAAATAATATCACTGGACTAATAAAAAATTCGGGTGTCGTATAATTTGATAGTAGGTTAATAGGCTATCGTTTCTCAACCTTTTTATGTCAAGACTTCTGGAATGAATCGTTACGACCCTCACTGCCATAAGTTTAATTTGACTTATATACTCACCTTATATAACAGAATACACTGGGTTGAGAAACAATGGTATAAGCGATATTGTAAAAGTATGTAGGTAAGTGTTACTTACAACGTTTTATTATTCGGAATCAGACCGTCAGCCTGAGTAACTCAATCATGCTACAAATTATAGAAAACTAGCGACCCGCCCGCGGTTTCACCCGCGTTGCCCCATTCCTAAGAGTCGTAGCGTAATGTTAAATAGCTTAAAACCTTCCTCTTGAATCACTCTATCTATTTAAAAAAACCGCTTCAAAATCCGTTGCGTAGTTTTAAAGATTCAAGCATACATAGGGACGAACAGACAGCGACAGCGACTTTGTTTTATACTATGTAAAGATATCTACGCGGACTAATTTTCACTAGTGACCCACAATCTACCCCAAACCTGACATTCCAGGAAGCTCGCGAGGGTCTATAAAGGCAAACTAACCATGAACACCAAATGTTCCATGACGCTCAGCCCATCCATGAACACCTCGTGTTGCGGGACGATCTCCACGGCTCCCTGGCACTCCTTAACATTTCTGTTCCACAAGGTCACTGACCCTTCGGAGGGAAGAGTACATTTTCCAGCCAGAGATACTAGAAATGTCGTTTTTCCGGCGCCGCTGAAGAAATTAAGTTTTGTTAGGTGTCGTGTGAAAAGATTCCAGAAAATCACGTGACGTGTATATTGGTGATGAATACGCATTAGTGATGGGTCTGTTATTTAAAATTAAAGTATATACTTTGTTTGCTTTTAATAAAAAAATTGAAAAAGTTAAAGGTTATTTAGTCCTTTTTTTGTAGTCATCTTATATTAGATTACTTGCTTGTTATCTTTGATGTGAATAGGCATATCAATGAGAATCTTGCTGACATTAATTGGCTCCTAAATTGATTATACTCGGTGTCATTGCGGTTCAAAGACTTATAATATTTAAATGTCGTTGTTGATGTATCAATTTTATGAATAGATATTTTATGATATGAGTAAATAAATTTACTATTTTAAGTTTGTGTAAAAGGAAACTAAACTTAAGCTTGGAATTACAGATCCTGAAAATCTAAATAATATCACATAATACAGAAAAAAATAATCAATACTCCATAATAAATTAAAAAAATTATGTACATGTGCAAAAGTTCGAAATTTTAATAGATATTTTGTAATTACCTGGGTCCAATGATAGCAGCAAATTCACTACGTCTTATACATCCTGAAACTTTAAAACATTTTGTCAATTAACAACGCATAGTTTTTTTGTGACCTCGATTTCCTTACTAATATTATAAATGTGAATTTTTGTGAGTATGTGTGGAAGTATGGATGTTTGTTACTCTTTCACGCCTGAACGGCTGAAGGGATCTGGATGAAATTTGGCACAGAGATAGATTATAGTCTGGAATAACACATAGGTTACTTTTTATCCAGGTCGGACCCAATTCTGAAGTCCACGCAGACAAATTCGCGGGGAGAAGCTAGTATTTATATATTTTTACCGCTTCACTCTTTCTTTCTTCAATTACAAAAAAATATCTAGGTAAGATCATAAAATAATTATTCAGCGTCTTACCATTATTAAGGATTATAGTTTTATTCTTGACAGGCTTCCGTCTCCACCAGGACTTCTCCTCAGGCGTCCAGACCTTGAGACCTTTAATTCTGATGACTACATCGTTTTCTACCTGATCTTCTAAATTATCATACTGCAAATAACGTACCTAGTATAAAAAAATACTTGTCACTAGCTTAATATATGATAGATACTTATAGTACCTATAGACAGAAATACATATTTTGTCAGTTAATTATGTCCAAATTCAACAGGAAAAAAATAAAATAAAGTGTTTTATAAAAACATTTTATTTTATTATATTCTCACTTTCACGAACATCATATGAGTACTATACGCAAAATGCTTAGAATCAGAACTTTGTTTATTTGTCAAACATAAAAGGTCTTTTTTAAATTATAAAGTACATACATCCTAGGTAACTGCCACGATTTAAAAAAAAAATATTTTTTGAGAATTTTTTGAGATCTTTTCCTTTAATGAAAACTAAAAAAGTATGTGTCTGAACATGTTTAGGTAAAGAAATTTTTGCGATCGTCGGAATTTGGGAAATTCGAACAACTTTATTAATAACTAGCGGCCTGGTACGTGCTTCGCTACGTATAAAGTGAAATTTTAATAATAAAAAAAATTAATTGGAACATCAAATTCATCATTTGTTACAAAAAATGTGATAAATGAAGAACCGCTCAACCGATTTTGTGCCATTTTCACATAAACCATCTACTAAATAGTCTGAACAAAGCCTAAACATATGGTTTGGATAGGTGAGCCCGTTCTTGAGTTATAAAATTACAACGAAAAGTGGCATTGATTTTTATATATATTGATTGATGATTGATGATTAATGTTTAAAAATCTTTTTGGGTACTTATATAAGATACTTTAAAAAATACTCCCTCTACATAAATAAACACTTGGCACAATATAGAGTTACACTTCAAAATCACTTTTTAAATAATAAAACATTAACATACCGAGCCTAACTCCATTTCAATTGCGGAATTACACAAAAACCACTTCTTTCACCAGTAAAAATCGTCAACTAAGTACATAATTAAGGTATACCTTACAAAATACAAAAAACAATTAACGAGGACTCAAATGAAATGAGACAGAACACTACAGTACACACAGAAATCATTATTCAAACAGATAAACTTGATAAAAATATGACATATGAGTTTATTTGTGAAGACACTGTATGCAGCGTGCCCTCTAATAAAGACTTTCATAACATGCAATATATGTAAGTATATATGTTTAATTATATAAAGTCGTAGAGAGATGCAATTACCTAAGTGGTACCAACAAATCTAGATTGTATTCTTGCAAGAAGACAAAATGTATTACCTACTTATGTCATTTTGTTTACTAAATCTTGTTACATATTTGACGAGGAGACTTTAGTGTTTTAATTGTAATTATTACAATAAAAAACCAGTACTTTCAATGGCCGTCGGTTTTCCATCCGATTGAATATTGGATTTTATCATAATGCGTTCATCTCAAGAAGGATACAAAGAAAGTAAAAACGAAGAATTGTGATATAATAATATGATTCATAAAAAAATTTAACTAATAAATTAATATATTTTGCAAATATATTGATTTGAGGAATTGTTAAATCTGGCCTGTGTGCTAAAATAGCTTTGAGATACATTGATAGAATTTCATCTGAATCAATTCATATTAAGGACGCGTAGAATTTCCTTCACATGAATAATATTATGATTAATCAAAAGTGGTGATTTTAGTCCCCTGATCTATATAGTGTTTCTTATATTTTTTAAATATACTAAAAGTAAATCTGCTACGCTGTGTCAGTGCGGTGGCGGGGGATTTGAAATACAATAATAAATTATAAAGTTATTTTAGTAAAGGAAAAATTCAATCGCGGCGAGGATTCGAACCTGCGTCTCCTGGTTGAATACACTAGACGCTCTGACCTCTAAGCCAACGCGAACCCCACCCGCCTGATTGAAATTTTGCCTTCACATTCTGAATTTATGTCATAAGGTGACGTTAATAATAAATTAGTAAAAAAAAGAGATTCGATTCCCAAATCGAGCAAAGTGTTATTGGGTTTTTCTTTGAAATTCTCAATAGCAGCTCGGAGTTCCGGATACGTGCTCGGTTAATGGCAATAGGCTCCGGGCTTGCCCTATATTTAATGGGACCTAAACATACCGCCGAACTGTGGGTTGACATTAGTACACCTCTGCCTAACTATTCGGGGAATACAGGCGTGATGGTATGTTATGTTACCAATAAATTAAAGTTTACTCTAAAGGTGTAGGCAATACACAAGACCGTTTTTATATTTTGTCTTTTTCTCATAGGTAGGTTGCCAGCTTAAGTTGTCATGAATAATTCATTTTTGAAGACAGACGTGACACTTTGTTAATTTGGGCGACATATTTAAGATTGACCAATGCCTTAAATAAATATAAAGAAAAAACTTTAATTAAGAGTTCATTCACCTGTTCTATGACTGCCTCATTAGTCTAGTGGTCCCAAGCACGACTGCTACACTAGAGGTCCTGGGTTCGATCCCCAAGTCGAGTAAAGTGTTATTGGGTTTTTCTATGAAATTCTCAGTAGCAGCTCGGAGTCCGGATTTGTGCCCGGTTAATGGCTATAGGCTCACCCCCTATAACATGGGACCTAAACATACCGCGAACTGTGGGTGTACATTAAGTACGCCTCTGCCTAACCCTTCGGGGAATACAGGCGTGATGGTATGTCACCTGTTCTATATAGTTAAAAAAGTGCATGTTGGACTGCGCATAGTGTAAAGGTGCCCCTCACAGGCATAATAAGTAATACTTAGTTGTAGAACTATATTATTTTAAATTATATACCTACACTCACGCCTTTTCCTATAGGGGAACGCAGAAACAACAGGTCGCCACTTGCCACAATTCTGCATACTTCTTTTGTTTCATCCACATTCATACATCTTGTCATACACACGCGCCTGTTGCGGGTACTGCGCACCTGACCTTTTTGCAGGATCTCACCAATGAGGTCGGTGTGTCTTTCTAGGGCGATCTCTCCCGGTGGCTCCACTAATATTCGCTTTATCCCTTTCGTTAATCGCCTTCCATCCATTCTCTTGACATGTCAAAATCATCTGGGTGATGGTTACAATCATACAATCATAATATCTTTAAAAATAGGTAGATTAAAAAAATTGGGTATTGTACCTGAACATATTTCATAATATACCATCACGTCCCCTAAGGGTTTAACCCTTTAAATATCTTTGGCCTAAACCCAACAATTACTCATCTGACTGATGAAATTAAAATCTTCAACCTTCAAACGATGCGCGACGTGGTAATTACAACGTAACCATTAGTGTTACTTAATCTATTCGTGTTTCGTCAACATTAGATGACGGCTTCGGACGTTGAACTGTGTTTAAAAGTAACCTTCATTTTAAACGAGAAGAATAACCTAATTTGTAATGCAGCACGAGCTTTAGAGACCTTGGAATCTATAATAAAATAAATTTTATCAAAGATTGACGCTACAGTTCATAAGTACTGCCTGATTAGCTTTCTTACTTTGTCGTGATTATAATTTACTTACGAACCTAATGATCTATTGCATTGCGAAGATCATGCAAACTGGAACCGAATCCATCCAAGCTTTAAGATTTATATTTAAGTTTATTTTTTTTTGTAAATCGTAAATAAACTAAGTATATTCCTTTGTATTTATCGTTAAATAATGTAGCTTATAATACGCAAACATAACGACAAAAAACTAACGCATTGTAATTGCAAAAATTGAATTTGGGTGACAAAAAATATAGCTAGCTAGCATAATATGAAAAACTTAAAACTATACTATATGTAATATGTACCTACTGCCTACCTAAGAGATATATAAAAATATATGAAATTGTTTTATTTTTTATTGTATACGTCGGCAAACGAGCGGACGAGCCACCTGGTGGTAAGTAGTCATCGTCGCCCATGGACACCTGTAACACCAGAGCTCCTAACACCAGAGGAGGTTGCTGATATGTTACCGACCCATGAGTCGAACGGAGCCCCTACGGACTGCAGACTGCCAGAGTCGCCGCAACTGAGGGGAGTTGGCTCCTACGCGCCAAAGTCGAAACACACACCGAGGTGTTTTACGAGAAAATCTGACGTAAGGGTGGCCGCCAACCAGTCAGACCCTAAGAAGTCCTACCACCGAGCTATTCAACTTATTCAAATGAAAACAATTGAATTTTATTATTTGAGGGTATTTGCGAAATGTTTGGACTAGTACCTAAATATTTCTGTCGAAGCAGTTTACTTTAGTCTACCCTTCGACGACGTCAAATCTCCTGTGTGACTAGATTTTTTAAGTTAATTTTTTATCATACTGATTATAAAGGTGATAATTATTTTTTTAGTTTTATACCTAAAATAAGTATTACTTTTGTACTCGTCGTTCGTAACAAATAAAACCTGATTGTTGCTTGATTGTGTATACATATATGTATATGTGTGAACGTGTGTACTAGTGTGCGGTCATAAAAATATCTATCAGTAACGTTCGTAGCAAATCCTCGTCCCTTCTAAAGTTGGATTCTAAAATCCTGCAACACCTTCCTGGATGCACCTGACCCTCTTAAAGGTAAGCAATAGTGCCCCGTGATCGCTCTTAATGACTGAATGAATAATATACATAAAAATGTATATTATTAATACATTTTTATGTATATTATAGTTCCTGCTAAATTAATTATAAGTAATTTAGCAGGAACCATAATTAGCTAAATGGATTACTAGAATGCGTTGACTAAATTCAGTAGTTGCACAAGTCAAAAAGTCGCGAATGATTGCCGAAGCTGGATGCGACAAGCCAAGAACAGGGTGAAATGGCGCACATTAGGGGAGGCCTACATCCGGCAGTGGACTGATATAGACTGATGATCATGATGATGATGATGAGATGACACATCTTACATACTATCACTCCTACATCCCCTGAAGGATTAAGCAGAGGCTTACCCAATGTACAACCAAAGTTCGCTGGTATGTGCTAATACTGAATTTAGTCAAAGAATTTTTTTTTATACCACTAAGGTGGCAAACAAGCATATGGCCCGCCTGATGGTAAGTGGTTATCGTAGCCTATGGACGCTTGCAACACCAGGGGTATCACTCGCGTGTTGCCGACCCTGTAAATTAAGGAGGAATAGTTGGGATGGCATAGGAGACATGCTGCCGTACATGACAGCGGCGGTAACAAAACACCGGTCCCCCACACTGCCAACACAATACTTCCTCGGGAAATTCTGGCGACCTTGCTCACCGTTAGGAACACAACATAGAACAGAGCTATGTTATTCGGCTACGATTTTCTACAAGGTGGAGGTACTTCCCCAGTCGAGTAGATCCAAGTGTAAGTAGTTATTCGATTCCACTATGCCCTACCTCTCCTAAGAGTCCGGCGGACCGAATTTCTTTTACAAACGTAATACCGAAATAAATCGTATTTCAAACACAATTTAGGGTCCTACTTTACCATTTAGTCCAAAATACTTCACTGGAAATAAATGTAAGCGAAAGCAATTTTTGATAACTTTACCAAGTTTTGGACGATTTTACAATGTTTTATGTCCAGTGAAGTAGTAGGAGAGGAAATAGTACCGTAGGAACCTAGATTACCAGTATCTAAATACGAATAATAACATAATTTGATAGAATATTGTCTGGATTACGATTTATTTTGGTATTACGTTTTTGTGGGCAATTCAAGCTCCGCCGGACCCTTAAATTATTATTAAATAGAAAAGAAACTAAGCTCGAAGGTAAATCAGAGATAAACATTATTAATTAATCAAAGAATTTACGTTGACACTAAAAATAACCGAAATCCGTGAGTCATGGATTGTGCAATAAAATGTAACCTAATCATTGGAAATATCTATTTATTAGTAGGCATTTTTTAACTAACCAGTTATACTAGTTAGCCAGTCACGTTCTTTTGAATATTAATTGTCTAATTACCTACATAAAACTAAAATATCGTTTGCTGACTATAATCAGTTCATTACAAATATTCGATTTGTGTTAATGATGCTTGCCTCATTAGTTTAGTGGTCCCAAGCGCGACTGTTACGCTAGATGTCCTGAGTTCAATCCCCAGGTCGAGCAGTGTTATTGGGTTTTTCTATGAAATTCTCAATAGCATTTCGGAGTCTGGATTTGTGCCCGGTTAATGGCAATAGGCTCGCCCACTAATACATGGGACCCAAACATACCGGCGAACTGTGGGTGTACATTAGTACACCTCTTCAACCCTTCGGGGAATACAGACGTTATGGTATGAGTTATTGATCGAATTGGATAAGTAACGAAGTGAAATTAAACGGATCAGCTAGTATAAATATTTCAAATAGGTATCGATAATTCCAGATTTATATATGTACAGTATTCTTACTTAATTATAACCGTATACAGTTAGGATACTGTTCCTCACTGCCTTTCAGATAGGTAAGAGGCGTGAAAATATCTGACTTGTTCGGTGGTAGGACCGCTTGGGGTCTGATTGGCTGGCGACCACCCTTACGTCGGAGTCTATCGTAAGGCACCTTGGTGTGAGTTTCGACTTTTGCAAGTAACAGCCAGTTCCCCTCGGTTGCAGCGGCTCTAGCAGTCTGTAGTCTGTAGGGGCTCTTATGATAAATGATAATGATGATAAATGATATTTCTTTCTGTCTACAGATCTTGATCCGGCGGAGCTTGAAATGCTCACAAAAGCGTAATACCGAAATAAATCGTAATCCAGACAATATTCTATTAAACTATGTTATTATTTGGATTTGGATACCGTTAATCTAGGTTCCTACCGTGCTATTTCGTCTACTACTACTTCACTGGAAATAAAAGAGCGGAAAATCTTTCCAAACTTCTTAAAGTTATCAAAAATTGCATTCGCTTATATTTATTTAAAGTGAAGTATTTTGGATGAAATGGCAGCGTAGGAACCCAGATTACCGGTATCGGAATCCGAATAACAACAGAATTTGATTAAATTGTGTTTAAATTACGATTTATTTCGGTATCATGTTTGTAAGAGAAATTCGGTCCGCCGGACTCTTAAGATACCTGCTATTGCAAGTCAATGTTTACATTTTTCTAACTAGACTCAAGGGTCGGCAATCACTGGCGACGATGACTACTTACCACCAGGTGGCCCATCAGCTCGTTTGGCGACTTAAACCAATCGTCGAGCTCATAAAATAAAAATACTTACCATCACGCCTGTTTACCGGAAGGATTAGGCAGATGTGTACGGATGTAAAATGACAGATTACCGGTATGTTTTAGGTCCCATATAACGGTGGACGAGTCTATTGCCATTAACCGGGCAGAAACTTAATCTCCCAGTAGCTACTTACCGAAAATATCATAGCAAAACCATATAACACTGCTCAACCTGGGAATCGAACTCAGGACTTCTAGAGCTGCGCTTGTGATCATTAGACAAATGAGGCATTTACTTTTAACATATCATACCCACACGCCTGTATTCCCCGAAGTACTAATGTACACCCACAGTTAGCCGGTATGTTTAGGTCCCATGTACTGGGAGGCCCTAAATTTTAACATATCAAATATCAATCATTTTAATTTGACATACATCGATATTATAATTTATTATTGACAAGTACCCACGTACCTAATAGACAAGATCACACTTCATTTGTCAAATTAGTCAATCGACCATTTGAACGCCCACATACCTTTATCGTAACGGTATAAAAAAAAGTTGCCGTAGGCCAGGAATATCAATAAGTATCTACTGCTTTTTATGATGACAACTTTTCTTATCTTAATAAAGCTTCTATTTAAATATGGTTTCCTACATTTATCTTATTATTCCTTGATAAGAAGTTTCATCAAATGCATTCGGACCGGTTTTATTAGATACGGAACTTTGGTTCGTAACTGGTTAGAACCTCGAGTTAGAGTAACGTAACTTAGAATGTTTGTTTTGTTAAATTTGCTTTTACCCGACTGCGCCAGAAGGAGGGTTATGTTTTTTTATTATTATTTCGAAACGTTGTAGTTAATATTCTAGTAGATATAATGTATAGAAGATCCTAACACAAATAATATTGGAATCATTCTAATTAGTAAGCAAATTTTATTGTGATAACCATTACTGTTTAAATCAATGGGTTTAACATATTAAAATCTTCTTCAGTGTCAATTATGATATTACACTATGATACCTTTACAATTATGATACCTTTAGACATCAAAACCATATTAAACTTTTTACAATTTGACAATATTAGGTACTTACTTAGAACATTAGGTAACCTTCCCACAAACATTTATCAGTTACCTATATAATATTTTTAAGGCTAAACTTTGTAACACAATAAAAAATACATTTTTATGTAGGTGTTATACGTAGGTTGCTCCAAAAATTTTCCAAAACAAAAGTATTTAATAACATTTATCAAAATATATGCCATTAAGATAACACACTTTTGCATATCAACAAACTAATTACTCAGTAAATATTTCTTCCCATTTATCTTTTGTAACAGAAGCACAAGCCCTAATTATCCTAAGTTCTTGAAAAATTTCCTCAGTTGTGAATTTTTGCCCTTTCAACTGACTCTTCATAATATGGAAGAGTCCAAAATCACAAGGCGCAAGGTCCGGGCTGTAGGGAACGTGTTCCAATAGTGTTAGTCCCGACTGGCTCAGAAACTCTTGAGTTAGCGTGCTGGAGCGATGTGCCGGAGCATTGTCATGATGGAAGAGCCTAGTGCTCTGACGAGATGTCGATCGTAATTCTTTTAGCTTCTTTATAACTTGCGGCGTATACTTTCTTGTGTACCATGCAGAGGTGACAGTCTTCTGTGAATCCAAGACTACCCTTTCTATAAAACCTCTTTAAGCAAAGAAAAAACTGTATTGCAAGAATTATGGAGCCGCCTACGTATTTTGTATCACGATCATAACATAACATTATTTCCCGAACGGTATGGCAGATGTGTAGGTACTTACTTATAATATAGATAGATATATATACACCCACAATTCGCCGGTATGTCAAGATTTCATGTGGGCGAACCATTGGCATTCACTGGGCAAGAATCCAAAATCCGAGCTTCTACTGAGAATTTCATAGAAAACCCAAAAAAACATTACCAATGTGGTAGGTATGTATCCAACCCTGGACTAGTCAAGTCGACTCGATGAAATCGACTCGGTTCGATACACACGTTTCTTGACACATTGCAATGTTTCTTTTAAATTGATTACATTGTATCACTTAAAGAATGAGGAAAGACTGTTTCCAAATTTTTACAAAAAATAAATAAACCCACTGCCTCATTAGTCTATTGGTCCGCTAGAGGTCCTGGGTTCGATTTCCAGATCGAGCAGTATTTGAGTTATTGTTTTTTATGAAGTTCTCAGTAGCAGATCGGAGTTTGGATTCGTGCTCGGTTGATGGCTGTACGCTGGTCCCCTATTACATGGGATCTAAACATACCGGCGAACTTTACAATAGTACACCTTTGCCTAACCCTTCAGGAAATACAGGTGTGATGGTATGTAAAATCAAAATAAACTTGTATGATTTTATTTAATTAAGCTGATACAAAATTATGATAACATAGTAAGTTGTAGGTACTGTACTAACATTTTTGGGAAAACATTGAGATGGTTAAACTCAGCTTTTATTTCCACGCGCGTGGCGCCTGGTGTGGGCCGTAAAATTAATATTAGAAAGAGTTACCGTGTATTGTGTTCATTCTGAACCAACCCTTGTATCACTGAGATGTACTTTTATTTCCATAGTTGTTCAGATCATTTTGAGCAGTCTGTACGTCCAAGCATGTCTAATGCTGTCTGGAGATATTATTTAAATTGTCGCGTAACAAAAGGATACGAATTTAAGTTAGTAATCAAACAAGATTTCCATCACTAAACATTTTATTTTACAGTAACAACTCTCACACTCATACAATAAGTAGATAATACTTATCAATTATCGTGTAACTATCTCCCTATCTCTATATTATTAATTTCATAATATTTATGACTTCAGCCTAATGGCACAAGACGTGACTCCATACAGTTTTCTCCAGAGTCTAACCTAAACAAAATTATAATATTCTCATAAATTCGGTCATAGGCACTTTGATCAATCTTATTTTATATTGTAGACAAGGCGGCCTATTAATATTATAGTTCTACGTTACAGTATACAGAAGTAGTTTGTAAAAAAGCTTGTAAGGAAGACATCCTTGCAGGATTGAACAGAAAAATAAAAATCAATTTCTTATCTTATTATACCAAAAAAAAAACAGATTTCACGGCAACAGAGCGGCAACGTTAATCAAATGAGGAATTATCAGATTAAAAAATTAAAAAAATAGAATTTGTATGCTTAAAAAGTTTCCAAAATCGAATTTTCATTATAATCAATCAGTTTTCAATTACAAATTACCTACGTCAATCAAACGAAAAGTGCATTTTAAAATTAGAGAGTTTTAAATTTAGAACGAAACGTGTCTTAGGGCTTGCGTTTGTGTGACACGTTGTGATTGGTCCATTTCACGGAACGTGGTCAGTGATTGGTCAGCATGAGCAGGATTTGGTGGATCCATCCCGACTGTTCTCGCCGTTGGCAATCTTGTGGTCGAGCCCGAATTTTTCACCATCTCTGTTGTCATTGCTCTGCAGTAATTTGTCATTTAAGAGTATCTGAAATGTAGAAAATATAATAAGTAAATTTTAGAAGATCTGTTAGGAGGGGTGTTAGGATTAAAAGGGCCTTGGCCTTGAGTGATACCTAATATACATTCAGGCACACCCATCCTTGCGATCGCCTTACTAACTTTTTACTGCATGAACCAGTACCTAATAGTGTAAGCAATTCATGCAAAAACGTTAGAAGAAATGATTAAAGATCTCAAAATTCATAACCCTACAAAATTACATTTAAAAAAACTGTAGGTACGTATCTGATCTAGGCGACTGAGCAACTGAACCGAACTTTTAGCTAGATTTTGTGGGCAAGTCAAGTTTGCTACAATATGCGTGAAAACACGCATAATTTTACTAGAAATTAGACTTTTTTGTAACCGTAAACGGTCCATATTGAAAATTTCATCGAAATCGTTATTTTCCAGAACACAATTAAACACAAATATTGATCATAAATAGCATATTACCTATATGATTATCCAATCAAATCAAACTAAATGTTTACGGATTTATCTGATATACCTACCTACTGATATTAATTTTAAGCGCATACAAAAATCGATTGTGACTTCAGTGACATGAGATCTTTGTAACTTTGTACATTGATACAAATATGAAAGCATAATTATGATTCTATAAGAACAGTAATTTCGGTCAAAGGTAAAGCAACCTCCAACCATCTTAGCAAAATTAGGTGATTGTAGGATTAATTATTATTTAATATCATAATGATCAATTGGTCTTTGGGACTTGAACGGGTTTAAAAGACAATTTAAATCTAATGTTGGTACGCTTAAGTATCTTATTTTGGCCAAAGAAATTACTAGCATTAGAACTAACTTAAACGAGATTCTTGGCCATTTACACATCCACGCATTTCTCCCCCAACGATACAAGCTTTATACTCTGACAAGCTTCCAATGCTAGACAAATCTTAAATCTAAAAAAGACTTCAACCCTGGCATCTCAACTAGCATTGGTTCAGCCAAAGCGTAAACTGGAGAACCTTTAAATGATTACAACCAATCATGTTTATTCAAGGTTGTCGGAACTCGACTAAAGTTGCGTAATATTAAAATTTAAAGACGGTATGCATATTAAATTAACGAGTATACTTCATCCTTTAGATACGTAAAAAAGTTAGCCACCCACACCTACCAGCTTTGCTGGTTTTGATAAAAATATTGCATAACATTGAAAAATAAACCACGTAAATTTTGTTTCCCGCCAACAGACTATAAAAGGCTAGACACTAATTTCATAATAATGACTGAACACGAATGTTTATCAAGTTTTTAAGTAGCTTTAAATTTAAGTAAGTAATGATATCCATATGTATGAACTACTGGCTTCTGCCCGCGACTTCGTCCGCATGAACTTCAGAATTGGATCCTACCGGGATAAAAAGTAGCATATGTC
This sequence comes from Acronicta aceris, assembly GCA_910591435.1. NCBI lineage: Eukaryota > Metazoa > Arthropoda > Insecta > Lepidoptera > Noctuidae > Acronicta > Acronicta aceris. Next base: position 15,524,901 of record OU342758.1, on the reverse strand, counting down.
CTATTCCAGACTATAATCTATCTCTGTACCAAATTTTATCCAGATCCGTTCATCATTGAAAGAGTAACAAACATCCATACATCAATTCTCACAAATTTTCACGTTTTTATTATTAGTAGGATGAAGCAACGGTAACGTTACCTATCGTACGTGACAAAAGCAGGTGTGTATAATAACACACCGACATTAAAATTATCGTAGCAACAATTTAAACAAGGAATGACGGATCGAAGGACTGTCAAATTAGCCTAGTGGTCCTGAAGTCGACTGCTACGTTAGGGGTCCTGGGTTCGATTCCCAGATTACTATTCCAAAGTGTTATTGAGTTTTTCTATGAAATTCTCAGTAGCAGCTCGGAGTTTGGAATTTGTGCCCGGTTAATGGCAATACGTTCACCCCCTATTACATGGGACTTTAAAACATACCGGCGAACTGTGGGTGTTCATTAGTACGCCTCTGCCTAACCCTTCGGGGAAGACAGGCGTGATGGTATGACGGACCGAAAGATTTAACTAGACACTGAATTGCTATTTTTTATAAATTAAATTTAAATCAAAGTAATCAATCTAAGTAGTCAAAAATGGTCCTACAATTTGTCACTGTAGGTGCCTAAGTACAGTCAACAGCACATCAAGTTATCTATCTGTAAAATTTCTCCAGTGGATAATAAACTCTATTATTAGGAGATTAAATTGAAAATCGATTGAAAAACTTTGACAGTTTTGAATACCATGTTATGCAGGCTGTTGACCGTACAGACGTCGTAAAAAACAAACAGACATGATCAACATTAATGTTCCCGCCTTCAACCATGGCCATAAAAAACGAGCGTGTTCGACTAGATCGGATTGCTCAACATTACAAAAATCTGACCAGTTCTTTAGAATTAATTTTATTAAAGCCTCCAAAACTTTCCATGAGATTAAAACATGTTCGTAAATATGTAGGCTGTAGACGCTTTTGAAGGTTAATAAAATTGTTGTACCTAGATTTCAGAGGATAGTTTTAATGGCGGGGTATTCTTTGCGTTTATTTTAGGGGTTTTACATTGCTCAAATCCAAAAAACACCCTAGCTTTAAAGAAGTTTCTAGTGGAATCCTTATGTGCGTTTGCCATATAAAAAATATATGTTATACTTAAGGTCTTCACAAACAAATTATATTGTTTAATTTTTTTTAGATTTAACCCCAATTTTGGATAATAATTGAAGTAAATAGACCTTTTTAAATCTAATTTGTATTTTTTCTCTTTAACGGCTTAATAGTCATGAATTTTATACCAAAAAAAATTGCAATGACGTAATTAACAATTTGTATTGTATTTATTTTCTTATTTCTTTGAATATTTTGAAATAATAAAGAGATACCCGAAACCTCACTAGCACCCCACGTGAAGCAATGCCTGTGACTAACAAGTACTAGCACAAAGACTAAATCCTCAAGGTCATTGGGCAATGTAATAAATACCCTTAAGAGAAAGCGATCACAATTTAGCAGTTCATCTTTATTGTTAGAAGATAACTTCAGTAATGAATGATTAAGTACCTAATTCATATTTTTGATGACAAATGATTAAATTCAAATTCTGAATTCAGAATGACTTAGATATATATTGGAAGCCCTTTGAGACATTTGAGACGAAGCTTCACTGGAGCAAAACAATATAACAACAAAGAACCCTTGCTTCAGTGTATACTTTTTTCGTCATTACGCAACTGACATTGTGGTACTAAGCCGTTGACATTTCCCTTTCTCTTTCCACTATAACTTGAAAATAATGTTCTATGGCATCATATTGCACAATCTTTAAAAACCGGAATCTTGAACATAGAAACTTTTTAAGGTATGCGACAGCGGATAAATTTAAATTAATTATCAAAAACTACTCGAAATAGCAAGTTACAAAACGAGGTTGCTACCTTGAATCAATGGAATAATAATGGTATTTATTTAACATTAATTAGTGTAGGCATCGAAACGCCATCACTTATAATCCCATTAGTTTGTCACTTGATTGGATATAAGAGTAATTTTGTGATCTTTGGAACTATTATGCTTGATATTTGTGTGCCTAATTGAAACTATCTTGGGAAATATAAGGCTATTATGCTCCTAGGTTAAATGTAGTAGTTAATATAAACTGTGTTTAAAGCATAACTTACCAAAACTATTTTATGTAAATTTCCCGTTTAAGAAGTTATTTATAATCATCATTTTTATATGTCGGTTAAGGCCTTTTTCTAACAATTTTGAAGTTAATATTTAAATTAATGACCGCTTCTGAGAACTAAAAGCTAGGTGTTCCTCAGGGAACTATCTTAGGATTCGAAAAATAAACATAATTTTTAAACGTGTTGGAAACATCCCTTACCTTATTAACTAGTGACCTGGCCGCCTCCTCAATGTTGATGTTTTCTTTGGCCGACGTCTCGAACCAACCCGCGAAGCCTTTCTCACGGCAATACTCCTCCATTTTGGCTTGAGAGTTTACGATACCCTCCTTTTGTTGATCGCACTGGAGAAAGATATAAAAATTTATGCATGGAATGAAATATTGGAAGCTTCTAGCTTAGACATAGAATTGTGTAGACGTGAAGAATAAAAACTAAGAATATGGTTTTAGATTCAGCTCATCGTACCAATTAAGTAATACATAATTAATCCTATATTGTGCTGTGTATTATGTGATAGATTATGATTTTGAAATCAATCAAGTCTTAATTTGTTGCTAAAATGTTACCACTTTAGCTTAAGCTGCAGTTATATAATAATACGAATGATATCTTTATATTATAATACGAAGGGACGCCTCTCTGACAAAATATTCTAACAAATTTAAAATCAGACAATGAACTATAACTATAATTATGGATCCAATATCAGTTTTGTAAATAAAAAAGGTCAGGTGCGTAGTAATTGCAACCTGCGCGAGTGAATCTCTTATGACATGATAGATAGCAAGGGGATTCAGTAGTTTTATGGGAAATGGTGTGTGTGTGTATCTATAAAATTAGGACACAATTAACAATTACCTTATTAGCCAGCAATATACAGGGTATAGGCGATCCGTCGGGCAGCTGAACCTTAGCGTCCAGGTCGTTCTTCCACTTGACGACGGCATCGAAGGTGGCTACCCTCGACACATCGAACACGATGAAGGCACCAACCGCCTCCTTGTAGTACACCCGGGTCATGTTGCCGAACCGCTCTTGACCTTAACAATTAAAAAATAAAGATTTATCATCCTCCAAACCGTTTCCCATGTATGTTGAGGACGGCTTCTAGTCAAACCAGAGGCTAACCCAATCAGGAATATCAGGAACCCATTTTCTGGGCAATACAGATATCCTAAGGAAGGACTGGTTGTCAGTTTTTTGGCTTCTGACAACCATCATCGACTGTCATAGATATTTGAATGACAACTGAGACCGATATCTTTGTATGCTTTCCGAGGTACAGAGAAGTTAAGATGTGTTAAAAATGGTCATCCATCCATAGACTGGCCGCGCCAACTGCAGCTTATCAGTGTAACTTACTTAGATTAGTTAGTCAGGAACCCCTCTAACAGCAGCCGTTATATGGCACGTATTAGGGTAATAATATAAATAAACAATGGGTGTCTTACGCCTAAGATTCACTTACTGAAGATAAAATATACGCCCAAGTACCTAATTGGCTGGGTAAGCTTCTAAGAAAGAGAACCGAGGAATATAAGCCTACCTTAGTCTTATTCTTAATAGGGAACTATAAACAGCAAACACATAAATAACAATCCCATAATTAAAAGACACAGTGCAAACACAAAGTTGAAAGCAGCAGAGTCCTCATCCATTATCTTCAGTCAACGTTCAACTCATTGATCTGAACTATTTTAATAATGCGGGTTCAATGTGGTAATTATTAAAAAACAAAATCATGAATTACTGCACCCATTGCAGATAACAAGGCGCTGTCAAAGCACAGAATATTACGTGAAAGTGTCATTAACTTCTTTTTCTCTTTTCCTTGTGGCAATTTCGTCGATGACACTGACCTCCATAATATTATACTCTATTCTATAGTACCTACACTATAATAGACATCATAATAATCGACATAAGTGATCGATGGGGATGGAGACTATTTTGATTTTGCCATTATCAACTTTTCAAAACAAACATTAAAAACTGACAGTAACCTCAAATATTTGTCCTGTAACTGGATTACATAATTTTACTTAACATTTTCTTAAATAGTTTGCCTACTCAGCATAGAATAAAAGCGGCCATTATGATTGTAGATAAAAATAGTAAAAAATAATATCCCAAATCAATTTCTATTATTTCATTGAAATTGTTAGATTTATTTTTATATTTATATTTTTCAAAAGTATCATTTACAAAGCCAACGCTTTGGTATTGGGCCCAACCTTCCTCCTTATAACAAACAAGGTCCAACAGATAAAGGACGGAAATAACTAGATGACGAGGGCACACCGCACAAAACCATTCTCAATGAGTAGATAGGCAGTCATGAACGATCTCTAAACGGTTCCTAAACGTTCTATGCTTATACAATCGTTCAGGAACCATTTATTACTTCAGAAGATGGTTAACTTGCGTAATAGTCACGATGTCCCTACTGTTCGGTACACATTGTACCTACTACGTGAGTATCGTAGTATCAGAAATGAGTTTACTAAATATACAGGGTTATTTTTCAATAGCGGATCAAATTTACAGAGGCTTATCAGAATCGATAATATTTTCGATCTCTAATTTTTTTACATGATTTTATTCCTGTCCGCCTCTAAGTTACAGAACGAGTGGAAACAGTTACAACTACACAATTTAGTTCAATAACCTAGATATTGAACTAAATTGTAACACATAAGTTTGGCAACGCAGGCACAAATCTGCAATGTTTATGAAATCAGATTTTTCGGACATTTTCAAATGAATGTTTTTTACAATATTTTAACGGGTTTCAGCTTAATATCTTAATTTTAAAATTTGGCCGGCCTTTAATATTTAACCCTGTATAATAATAAAAGTGAAATACCACTTACCTACTGATAAACTAATTTAATAATTAAACAAGTAAGTGTTTATTTGAGTAAAGTAATTACATACCCACGATTTGTATTTTTTATAAGGCTCTCAGAACCAGGAGTTAGGAGAAGTTCAAGTTAAAAGGTTTCTTAAATATCTAAGCTTTTACAAGCACATAGGAAGAGTACACGAACGCAGCAAGAGACTCCATGGACCAAAAAGAAAAACTGTTACATAAAAATGATGACTATCCTCGTACAGAACAGATATTGAAAATATTTTAAAGAGTCTAAAAAAAGGGTAAAAATATGCCCTATATATATACCCTTGGACCTATATACCATTAACAATACTGACTTTTTCATAAACAGCAAAACGAAACCAATAAAGGAAATATGCTAATATCAATCAGTCTAGTCGAAACAATGATATATTATGATAATGAATATCATTAAGTCGAAATAAAACTTGCAATAGGTACTATCGGCCAACGCCATATCTAGCCACCGTAAGGGCTATATTTGCTTGCAGCTTCGGCTGCTATACCAGTGCTTAGCTTCGCTTATCAACCAATAGCATCATCCTTTTTATGAAGTCAAAATCATATCTCTAATCATATAAACAAAAAAACAATTGAAATTAACCTACTTTTTATCCCGTCATATTTATATTATTTAATTCCTAAAAGCTAACACCACGGTGTGCACGGGATTTTGTTTTCAAAATGGCTAGATATGGAGTTGGCTGATAGTACATGTAATGTATTTACCTATTGTAAGTACATACATATAATGCATGTACTTACAATAATATTGACTCTTACCTGCAATATCCCATAGCTGCAAACGTATGATTGTATTCGCGTCCCAATTGAGTACTTTCAGCGCGAAGTCCACGCCGATAGTCGCTCTGTAGTGTTGGCTGAAGAACTGGTGCACATATCGCTTGATGATGGAAGTCTTGCCCGTGCCGAGCTCGCCGATTACCAAGATTTTGTACAAGTGCTCCCTACGCTCAGCGCTGGCAGATGCGTGTGACTGAAAGAGAAAAGAGATGGAGATAGTGAGATTTTTGTTGGACATTGTACTTCGCTTAGGAAAAATATTACGAATAAGGTTATTCAACATTTTTGTTTTTTGGTATTTTAAAAGTTGTAGAACCAAAGTATTGTATCGGGGGTATCCAAAAGAGGTCTTATTTGATTCGATTAGATAACTTTTTCGAATATAAAATGACCATAACGAATGGCGAGCTCTTCATATAAATAAAAAATCAATTTTGGAAAATCATTCATCTGAAGCTATATTCCCTTAATTTTCACGCCTAAAGCTATGAATTTATTTTGACGGTTTTTGGGTGTAGAGATAAATTGGAACTTGGAGAAGATCACAGGCTAGCTTTTGTCTCAAAAACTACTTTGGGATGAGAGTGAAACCACGCGCAACAGTTAGTATTAATATTTGTTACTAAATACATTCACAAGTATGTAACTATTTGAGAGGGTTTAATGAACAGTGTGTGTACTGCTAGTTACAGTTACAGTTGTTATTAAGAAGCATTAATTATTTCAATTGGTCTTCAATCAACTATACTAATAAAAACTCAGTTCAGATAATTGATATGTCGAAATCTATTTTATGTTTTGATGAATTTCCGTCGATGTCCGAGTAATATTCCTAAATATTTTTCTGAACTATTCGTTGCTCATGAAACGTTTTATATTTAGGAGCCGGATCAAATTGATTCGTTTTCCTAAATGCCTTAGTAAATAGATATAATTTAAAACAAAAGACAAATATATCTATACCTACATATAATAAAATTCTACCAGGCCGATGTCTGTACATTATAGATATCAAATAAAAACCAATATGGGGAGGATACTTTATAGAGTCTATTAGAGCAACAGAAGCCAAAACAACAATTTTTAGAATTATTATCCTTCTGTCTGTCTGTCTGTATGTTTTAACGTGCATCACGCAAAATCTACTGCATGGGATTGAATGCAGTTTTCACCGGTATTGCTGGAAGTTTAACTTAAAATCTGGTGCATGTTTTTACCTTGATACGATGCCTAGAATCGGACTTATAGTATGTTAATCTTTTTGGGACGTGAGTGAAATTGCGGGCAACAGCAACTTGTTTTAAATAAAATAACCAGTTGAATCTCTTACTTAGGCTCTATTCGAATCATTTTATTGAGATGATTTAAAATAAAAACTAAAAGTATTTTTGGTCGCATTGTCTGCGGGCTAAACTATTTTTTTAAACTTTCAAACAGCAATCAGTGAGAAAACTACATGGGACAGTGTAGGTACCTTCACGCTTAACATATTGTTATGATAATTTATACCACAAAATGATAAATACTGAAACGTTTATCACAACTACATATTATAATAACCAATACAACTTTTACGAATAAGAAAATTGGATAAATATAATGACCACCAGTAAATTGGTCACCAAAATGCTTACCAAAATGGATAAATGGTCACCAAAAATTAGGTTTAGGTTAGAACTTATTTTGGTGATCATTTACTATTTTTGGCAATATAAAGTAATTTTTTGCCATAACATTTTACTAGATCTGGTGGTTAGTTAAACATAAGCCATAAGAAAACTAGGTATACATACTACCTACCTACTGAAATCAACAGAATTCCTTGAATTTTATCTGAAGACTAATGTTTACTTCAATAAATAAGATGTATTGTATAATGACGTCACAACACGATAGGTATTCCTGTACTCGTTTCTCTTGATAAAGAAGAAACATCGAGACTCGACAATTGATGTCAATTGAGAATTAATAACATGGTTACTGATCGATCCAAATAAGAATATTGGTCCTAGGTATTTGTAAAAACATGACATTGTTTAAGTAAGAAATAACGATAATTATTTAAATTCTTAGCAATTTACAGTTTGTTACAATAGAAACTAAGCAAAACCTATAAATAAACACAGAAACGAATACTAAACAAATAATGATTTATGAGCTTATTTTCATTTATAAAATAGCAACCCGCCTACTTCGCATGGGTATTTTTATAAAATAACGCTTCTAAATAATCCCTCTTTCTACTTGTGAAAACGGTATAAAAATCGATATAATTTCTGAGATTGACCCGAACAAACACAAAGTGATTACAGCTTTACTTTTTGTCAACCTTTGTTTTTTTTTGTTCGCTAGTGGCATTGTAACTATCAGATGGAGAACAGATTTCACTTTGCTTTACGTAAAAAAGGTTTTATTGCGATGACTTTTAGGTATATTTGGTGGATACTACACTATTAGTACCTACCTATTTAAGTACATGTATTATTATTAAATTTCCATTTCAAATCACCGTTTATGGTGATCTATCGCGTCATGTGAAAAGCAAAACCTGAAAAGGTATTGACTTAATTTGCGTGGTATCTACTTTCTTTAAATCATCTGTATTCGAGGCAACATTAGTAATTTAGTTTTTTTATGTAGAATGATTGCTACAATTCTACATATCCAATTAGGTATGTTGACATGTCTAGGCTCACTATTGCGTGAAACAATTATATTATCTATGTCTAAGGCAAACACGTCGATATCTTATAAGATAAGAAATACAGTCTACCGAACGGTTACCGGGAATAACTGCGTAAATATTACCTATATTACCTATATTACCTTTCAATTTATTGCAACATTATCTTATTTATTATCTTACATTAAAAAGTGAAATTTGCTAATTAATATGTACCGCGATTGTTAATATTCATCGTATTCCACACTTATTGATGAATTTAAACAACTTTTTTTAAGTATTGTGTAACAAAAAAAGAGGTCATTATTAGGTTTTTTTCTAATGACAACTGTAGATTAAGTCGTTTTATTTAATGTTTTAATTTTGTTAACTAGCGTGAATAAAATGTAATTAATGATTGAAGACTTCTACGTAAGTATAATGATGGTTGGATGACTCAATGCAAGATAATTACCTACCTACTTTAATTAAATAGGTATGTACGTGAATATATATAATATTTATTTACCGACATAAAAAAGAAGGAGGTTCTCAATTCAACTATATTTTTTGTGTGACCGTAAACTTTTTTTTTCTGATAGGTAGAATATATTTCCAATATGATCCAACTGTCAACATGAACTGACCATCGGTCAGTTATTATCAAATATGGGATCAGGTCTGAGTCAGAACATACCCTAACATGATATTTATTTAATTGTTATATTGTTTAATCGATCAAATCTAATTACTGTCTAACTTAATTCTTACCCGGTATTTTTAAAATATACCCGGTAAAAATGGGTATTTTACCCTTTCTTTCCCATTTTACCTACCCATTTTTTAACCACCCGCCCACCGTTAGTTCTGACACAAAACGTTTTAAGTCGGTTTTGTTTTTCTAAAAAGTTAATTATTTAATAATCCCTATCAGTCTGTCTGTATTTGTCAAAATATAGCTTAGGTTATGTCCTATACATTCTCTCTTATGTTATGTATGTAAGTCATAAGTACCCTAAAGGTTTGACGACCTGTTTCAACCAATTATACGAATGTGTCAGTCATATAATTAATGTACAATCAACAAAATAAAAACCTTAAATTACTTTTGTTTACGTTCATAATATTAAGGGTGAAAATACGCCTCCCAATATTCCCACTTATAGTGGGTTTTTCACCAACTCGACACAAGAGACCGTGACACGTGTGTCCAGTAGATGAAACTCAATATTAGGAGGTAAGTATTTATTTTAATCGTGTCATATTTGTCGATGAGAACTAATTAAAAATATGTAGTATGCACTGACCTCTTTAATACTCTATAGGTACACTAGTATGACGTACAAATCTACATTATTGAAAACAAAATAATGTTAACAATAGGTACCTACATATCCTGGAAAATAATCGCGAATTAATTTGTTTTTCAGTTACAATTTATTCATTTATGCATTACATGTTCGTTACAACACAGTTTTATTACATTTATTTCAATACCTGTTTTTAGTATGGTACGGTAAGATAAGGATTAATTTAATCCTCCCAGCAACTTCATAATCCCTTCCGCATTTGTCACAAACTAACGATGATAAGTAACAAATGAGGCAAAAAAAAAAATTTAAATCTGTTTCGCCTTCCTGAACCTACGTATAAAAATATAGTACTTACTACATACATAAATTGTATTACGGCATTTCGATAGCCAGACGTAATCCAAATTTGCGCCAATGTTTAACTGTCACCACATATTGACAACCGTTTCAAACACTAACACTTCTATTTACACAAAACATGCAACTTTAAATTATTTATAGCTAGTTAGATAAAATAAAACTTACACCGCTAGCCTTCTGTTTCGGAGACATTTTCATTCAGAATTACTTGAACAAGTCGTCAAGAAACACAGAAGTAAGTCCAAAAAAGTAAATCACACGAACGATACAGAATATTCTCGATTTTGTTATATTTATACCACATCTCACTTTGTAAACTTCAACTATCTTCACTCACCCTCCATTTAATAAATATATACTTTAAAATATTTTCTGTAAATTTATTTAAATCAAAATTACAAGTATATTTTGTTTAAATAAAAATAATAAGCTTGATGAAGCGCGCCTTAAATTTGAATTTGGAACGGAGAATAGACAATTTAATTATTTTAGTTAGTTCACGAACCGAATCGTTCAGCTTTCGAATACAAACTATTAAGTCGGTCCGATGACCAGCTATTTATGAAGTCGCGTCGAGTGGAAAGATAGCGCTTATCGGACACTTGATAACGACTGTATTTGTCATTTGCACTCCTTGGCCAATAACCGATCCTATATTTGTGTCGAGTGGATAAATAAGACACTTTTTTTTCTTTCCTGTTTTTTTCCCTTGACCTCCTTGAATAACATTATAAATTCATAAATATTTCTTCCAATTAAAATTATTTTTAAATATTTTTTTTAAGTGGCCATGACAAATTTCCCCAATTTCGAAATGTTTCTCAATCTTTTTTAATGAGCCAAGAATCTATTTTTAGTTAATTAATCAATCTAGATCAGCTAAAATCTTTCTGTGACCGATTTTCAACTGGCTGGAAAATGGCGTAACTTATGTTCTTATGCAATTAGGTATCTCTAGATATTATATTATTTATTTGATTAGACGCTACATCTGTAATAAAAGATAAAACTACATAAAAACTTTCAGATTGCGTAGCGCAGTAAAAGTCTATTTTATTTGTTTTGTTGTAGGTTTTAACGAATTAACTTTTGTTGCCATCCTGGTTATCCATATTGTAAGAGATAAAACCTAAAAGAGTAAAAACAATTACTATGAGTAACAAACATGCTATTGATATCCAGCAGATCTTTGTATTAGGTAGGTGTATGATATGATTTTTTTTTAAATCCGCATTTTTATAAAGTACTTAAATTTATAAATCCATTTCTTATTGTTCAAAGCGCAATATTTTGATTATATATTTCCCTTGTTAGCTAACTCCTTCTATCGTATCAACATGAGTAGCTATTCATAAATAGAATAGATGGTAGAATTGCATGATATTGATTGAGATTATTGATTGATGACAGCAAAGATAATGTCCTGTCACACTGTCAATCCAAAGGTCTCCAGACCGAATTCGAGACCTCTGACTTTTCGAAATCATATGCAAAAAAATAATTAAGTAAGTGAGGAAACCATGCATGACTGAGAAATATATTACATTTGATTAACTTAGCCCTCCATTCTACGAGGAGATCTGTACTCATCGGGACACTGAATGAGTTGATAGTGATGATAGAATTAGATGATTTACAGCGAGGCTGACTGCCCTCTGTTATGGTCGTGCCAAATGTTATAGGTACCTAATTCCTATGACTGTAAAGCCAGTAAAGTTAAGGTTTTAGTCAGTACGAGTCTGACATACCCTGCCACCTCTCCAAGAGGTAGCTGATCCATGAAGATTTTCCGCATTCCAACTAACTGTCCTGGGTGCGCTGGACGATTATTAGTATACAATACATTTAGTCAACGCAGTACTTTCATGCAACATCGATCTTCTACAGATGTTGCAACATACTATGATGTTAACTCAGTATACTACCATTTATTGTGTTGAACCTACATTAAGTTGATGTATTTTTGGTAAATAAAACATTTATTTATTTAACCGTCGCTTAGTACTTATTTTTCTGGATAGCGCAAACGTTGAATAGAAAATCCTCAATGTGCAACATGCAAGGCTGTTTTCTATTCATATTTCTAGAGTATTCCATTCACTAAATAGTCAACAAATCCGATACTGGTGCATTCACATATTGTCAGCGAATGGACATTGCACAACCGTTGGAACCGCGACTTGGCCGCGGTAAGACTAGCTCAGGTATCATGTTACGTGCACGCATCAGCGGCGACCTCCGACCGACTGGCACTGGCATGCCACAATAAATGGCATATCAATAAATAAACGCATGACAGTTTGTCGGGCATGTATTAAGGGCATAGTGAATCTAGAGTTACTTTCAAAGAGGTTGAGTGACTTCCGAATCGTAATCTTAGTGGTATTGTTTTTAATTTATCTATACTTAATGGTCCGGCGGATCGTGAATTGCTCACAAAAACGTAATACCGAAATAAATCGTAATCCTGACAATAATCTATCAAATTATGTTATTATTCGGGTTTGGATACCTTTAATCTAGGTTCTTACGGTACTATTTCGTCTACTACTACTTCACTGGAAATAAAAGACTCACTAAAAGAAATCTTTCCAAAATTGCATTCGCTTACATTTAATTCCAGTGAAGTATTTTGGACGAAATAGCATCGTAGGAACCTAGATTAACGGTATCGGAATCCGAATAATAACAGAATTTGTTTAAATTGTGTTTAAATTAGGATTTATTTCGGAATTACGTTTGTAAGAGAAAATCGGTCCGCCGGACTCTTAAATGTTTCTATACGTACTTTTTTAGTTTGTATTTGTAACCGTAATTCTTTAGACACGACATTTCTGCATTTGTACTGCATATGCATTATGTATCCTAGTCCAGGAAGCAGGGCTCCTTTGAATTTGGTGACTAATAAATAAAATATAAATAAAATACAGAAAATTAATATACCTAAACATTCCGGCGAACTGCGGGTGTACATTAGTACGCCTCTGCCTTTTTAACCTTTCAGGGAATACAGGCGAGGCGTGATGGTATGTTATGTTATATCCTTTTAGTAAAATTTTAACGCAGTTTCTTTCAGTTAAAGATTTTTTAAATGTGTTGATAGCGGTGAAAACAGACATTTATGTTCATACCTTCCTACATATTAGTTATTATTTTTTAAGTTTTTTTTTCACGTATAACTGTGTTATTTTGATTTATAAAATGATTTCGACGAATATAAATATTTTCATTAGACTGAGTATTGATGCTTTTGCGAGTTTTTGTCTTGTACAACCATCTCTGAAAATATACACCATCCCTTGATAGAAGCCTGTTTTCACGTATTAAAAAAAGTTAATCCTGAATTAATCTACTTTGTAAACATATTGCATCAATCTTTTGATCACCATCTATTTTTAATGAAAAGAGGTGAACTATCAACATCAACGCCAAGAAGCCACACCACCACACTAATTTATAATACTATAATTTTTCCAACCCATTAACTTGGATACCTACCTATATTTTCATGCAGGTACCTAATTTATAAGGTTTCATAATGGCCCACTTACATAAGTTCCATTGCTCTCACATTATGGCAGCATAAAAAGTAAAAAAGTTCGAAATTTAAATATTTAAGAAAAATGTAAATGAGTGAGCGGTGAGCGTAACAAATTTATTTCATTGGCATCGCAAACCTACATCTTATTTTTATTAAAATAAGTGCTTTTGAATTAATAAAAGTATGAAGTAATCTAAAATAATATATAAAAGTAGATACCTAGGTATATCATCATATCCATTATATCATTTAACTTCTATACAAGACGGAAAATGTACATAATATTACTTAGAGCTTAGTATTTGGATATATAGTCTAAAGTAATATTGACCCTAAAGTGACAAAAACTTTTTTTATTGTTTATTTTTTTTTAGCAGTTTTTAAGTTTGAAACTGGCACGATTTTCTTATTTTAGCCATCAGTTAATAGACAAGCAAGTTGCAAGCTAGACAAGTTTACGTCACAATCCAGAGAAAGAAATCATTCAACATATAAACTACTCCGAAAACAAACCCGCGGGGGTCACTGATTGTATGAGTGGGTTTCTAGGAAATCTGGGGTCACAACGTGGTCTTTAAACAAAATTATTTTATCTATAGTATTTTCTTAATTTTTTTAGCTAAATGCGCAATTGAAGGGATATTCTTTTTTGGGCTTTTTTATTTGTTAGTCTGACCACAAGCAAACACAAAGTGTAATAACAGCCTAAGTTTTTATTTTTATGTTAAAAGGAAATAACCTGTTTGGCCAACAACATACATGACTGGACAACTGTGAGTATAACTGTAAGCCCATAGGACTAAAGGAGTTCTGGTTTGTTATTCCATAGAAATACGAAATACCTTTAATTAATCCAAATACGATCTAATCAGGAACTTTAAACTTTAATTTGCTTTTTCAAAACTGCATTAAAATTGTGCTAAATTCAATTAAATTATAGTTACTAATAATAGAAATAAATTACACAGATTCATAGAAGATAATTGTTTACATATAAAAAATTTAATAGTCCCATTGATGGGGATGATTACCTAAGTATCTAATATGGTAATGTTTTATAATCTAGTTAATTTATTATATTACACTTTTTAACCAAATTTCAGGCAATTGCCACATCATTTCTTTTAGAATTTCATTGATTGAGGTACACGATTGTAAAATAGTTTTTGTTAGAATTTCAACGAAAATCATTACCAGTCCTTTCTTGACAAGGGAAAGTCAGAACAAAGCATAGACACTTAGTTACAATAAAAGAAGTCAAGAGTCATTTCACAAGGCTTAAAAATTGGCAAGAATTTAAACGAGGCATCAACAACGAGGCGAGATACAGTGGCAAAGGCTATCATTTCATATTTAGAATTCGTTGCAGATTCCAAACAATACATATCATTTGCCTACCTAGATAATTAATTGACGTAGATTAGTGAAGGTAATTATTTCCGTCAGGAATGAATTTATAAAATTTATTTAAGCTTGAATAGGAAAGCTCGTGTTTCGGGTCCCCTTGAATAGTGTTAAACTATAAAATAAATAAAATACTTTGAAGTATCTGTTTGTTATGTCAAAATAACAGCTTTTTTATCTGTGTATTTGTTCCAGATAATCTCCGAAACGGCTGGACCGATTTTGACGGGATTTTCACTGGCAGATAGCTGCTATTATAAGGAGTCATGTAAACATAATTATTTTGTTAAATTCCATGCAGATGAAGTCGCAGGTAAGAGCCAATAATTAATATATTTGGTGTATTTTAGTGCAAAACAAAAACTAATACTAGGGAAATACTAACTACTCCTTTTCTTCAATGTACTATTTTTTTTTATTCTATTGACGTGTGACTGTTTCAATTTCAACAAGTTTTAGATTGGACATAATGTACCTTTGTAAATACAATAGGTACATTATGTTAAAAAAAACCTGTACGATCTAAAAGGGGAATTAAGCCAATGCCAATTACCAAATAATATAAAAACATTAAATATTCATAAAAGTTAATGCACAATTGTCATGGTCAAAATAAGCGCAGTTTCCCTAAAATCTAGCAAATTATCTTTTTGTGATTTTTTTGCATTTTCCATGCTAAGATTATTAAGTTATTTAATAGTAAAGGAAAAAATTCAATCGCGGTGGCTTAGAGGTCAGAGCGTCTGGTATATTAAACCAGAAGACGCAGGTTCGAATCCTGCCCGCGATTGAATTTTTTCCTTTACTATTAAATAACTTAATAATCTAGCAAATTTTTAAAATATGAATCTCTATGATTACGCTTAGTAGGTTTGGGAACTAGTGGCGATTGTCACTGTATTGCCATATAAGTTTGCTCATTTTATAAAATTTTATTCAGGGTATTTTTTTACTTGTAATCTGAATAGAATTAAATCTATTCATACCTTCACGACAAGGACGGGGTTTTCTTAAGATATTGTACATATATTAAGAAATTCACAAACGAATACTATGTTTTTAAATGATACGATATAATTATGCGCAAGCCTCGAATCGTAACCAACAGGAAATATCTAATAAGTAGTTTTATGTATAGCTAATGTTATTCCATGGTTAAACATTTTTATTTTATGCTATTCTACATATTATTGTAAAAAATATGTAGTTCTGATACAAAAGTATCTGATAACATCATTACCGTTTGAAAATTTTACCATTAACATTAAAATATGTTTGAGTTAATGTTATATTAAATCAGTTTAAATCTACCGGTATCACTAACAGTATTTTTATTCCGTTAAACTTGTTCTGTGTCGTACCAATGGTCTTAGGAATTTGACATTTATAAGCTTGTTAAAATATTTGAAAGCGTAAGTATCAATTTACTATTATCCACATAATAAACATTACTAAATCATACATTCAGCTCAGCAAACAAAAAAATATAGTTTCTGAGGTTTAGTCCACGTTGAACCCCTAAATTACGTCCACGTTCAACCCCAGGGGATGAAAGTGGATTTCAATACATTGGTCATATTTTCTGTGTCCATATTCAACCCCAAATGTTAGTTATAATAATAAAATTTAAGTAATACTGAGAACAAAAGTGTATTTATTTTCTTTACAATTAAGCTTTTAAAGTTGTTTAAAAGAAATGATTTTTTATGGTTTTTTTTATTATTTTATGGTTGTTTAACTATGATGATGAAGGCGATTTACTTGACACAGCGTATAGTTACCGGCACATAAGATGGCCACAGATTTTTTGGTGAGGGAAGTTCGCGTACGCACAGACATTTCATACATTTCATACATTGTTATTGCCCCCGCTACAAAAATCTTTGGCCAAGTTACGTGCAGGCAATTATAAGAGACTGTGCGTGTGAAAGGTTTAAAAATTTTTTTTGGTAAGTAAATAGAATCATCCTCTATAGTTTTTAAAAATTGAACCAGATTAGAGGATTTACCTAACGTTCTATTTAACATGGCGTGCCAACCTTTTAACTTGTTTGTTGTGCGATACCTTTCAGCATAACAACACCATTTATCTTTCATTTGATTGTTTTCATTCATTTGAATTCAGTTGAATTCACTCAAAGTGACTAAGTATATCTTTATGAGAATAAAACCTAAACCTAGTTTGAAAGGTGACTTGATCCAGTGTTTTTAGCTATGATTTAAGAAAATCTGGCCAGCCGTTTGAAGATTATCAGCTCTTTTCTAGTTCATGAACCGAGCTGGACTTCCACAGGTCTGATCGATTTGAGACTTGGTATCCGGTTTCTTCAGATACATATTGATACATATTGCAAGAACATGGTAACCACGACTGGCAAAGCCAAAAGGAAGGGTTGTTTTACGTATTTTTATTCTATTATTTTTTTCTTGACAACCCATTATTTGCAATTTAATAATATGTTGTTTCCCACGGTTTTCACTCCCGCCCCAAAGGACTTTTTGAGAGAAAGGGTAGCATATGTCCACCCTCACGATACAATCTATTTCCTTGCCAATTTCTATCAAAATCTTTTAATCGATTTAGGCGCGACATGGTAACAAATAATCAGGTACACAGACAGTTACTACGCATTTATAATATTAACATGGAACGGCTCGTAACCAATAGGGAAAACTATTTAAATATGTTAAATATTCTCAAAATTAATAGTTATAGAATATCAAATATGTAGTTCTGGTATTTATACATTTAACCATAGTGGTTATAGGTAGTATTGTTTAAGTTAATGTGGTATTAATTCAGTGGGTATCACTAACCGTGTTTTTTTTCCGTTAAACTTGTTATGTAAAGTTCCTTGTCTTATAATATTTTAAAACCGTAAAAAAGAACATCAATTTATTTAAAATCAATGAAAACGTGGTTCAACTCGGCAAACAAAACATGAAAAAAAATATTTGAATTAAGTTTTGAATTTGGTAACCGTCGTTTATTTTTTTAACTTGATTTGGCATAAATAATGAAATTATTTTCTACTGCCGGCTCTTCTATAAGATTTTGTAACTCGCATTACCAATTAGCGGTTATTCGGAATACCATCATTGCTATGTTAGCATAGGTCAAGTCGCCAAACATGTACCTATCAATTTTTATTGAAAAGCTAAGTCCAGCCTTGTTAGTACGTAGGTAATTGGTATACCAAATAGCTTGTTGGCAATAAATTGAGTTAAAAACAAAACTAAACTAAATACTAAAAATAGTAACAAAAAAGGTTTATTTAAGTAAGTTGCAATCGTCTATAAAACGAGGTACTGAATTACAAAAGAGTATTTTGTAACCTTAATAGGCAACAGATTTAGTGAAGGGGATTCTGGGAGGTGAAACTGTTTCAAATATAAAATTATTCAATATCATTTTGTCAAATCTCGATTCTTTTGATTTGACATTACTTGTATGGAACTCATATCAAATTACAATTCGTTGGGAAAGCAATCGAGAGATAGCCGTAAGAATAATTTACAAGCAAACTCCAATGGGAATGGCTATAATTTAAAAAAAATGTTTTGCTTGTACGTAACCTAATCCTCTTCTATTTTGTAACTTTACTGTGCCAACAAACTTTATAATTTAAATTAGGAAGGATGAATTCAATCGTGCTCTTTATTCAAAATACTTATTCAATTAAAAATTGAACAAGTATTTTGAATAAAGAGTAACCTAACTCTAAATTGATGAACTGGTTACAGTAAAATTATAATTGATTCCTGTTAGATCGTAACGCATTTAAAAGTTAAGTTTAGTTTTAGGCGCCGGCATTTCTACATAGTTAAAAAATTCAGGCACCATCTTGTTAAAAAAAATACCTTACCTACCAGAGACCATTATTGAGAAATCGAGAAGCAGATCATTAATTTATACCATAGGTAAGTATCTACCTACCTACGAAGTTACAAATTTATGCAAACGCAAGCCTTATTATCATATTCAATCTTGTCATGAAATATTTTATTAGATAAGTTGATAATATTGTTTCCATATCAGAATCGAATTCATCTAAGCTATTATTATATAAATTACGTCAGGTAAGATGCAAATAAGCATAATCGTTATTTAAAATGTCGCTGTTTTTTATCATAAATAGTGCTAACATAAAAAGTACCTAAGTAAAATGTTGACGATATACTTATGTAGTTAGATTATTTTTACACAAAAAGTATACCACTGAATTATTAAACAATGAATTTAGATGAGTTGTGAATAAACTTACCCAAATTATTTATATAATTATCATTAGGTACACATTAAAATATCAAGGCGGAAACGTTGCCTCGCTAAGAACTCGTTTTTGTCTAGTAGTGTTAATTGGTCTAGCAGCATTACTAATAGTTGTGTAATCGCTACAATAAAAACTTTTGTTAGAAATGTTAGGTAATGTACCAATATAAAATACTTCAGGTTTATTTTAAATTCACTGACTACACGTGAACTATTTTTTATCGACTTCTAACTATACTGTGTCGGAGTAGCTACCATTGCAACACAAAGAAAATGCGTGCACTTGTACAAACATGACAACCACATGAAGGATATATTTTGTCAAAGCCAAGCGCTCACGAGCAAGCTAGTCGTACTCACGAAGGGCATCGCGCCGCGTGACGTCCGCTGAAAACTATCGTGAAATGTAACGTACTGGGAACAACACGGCCGTCTCGGCGCTGAATCCGCAGCACTCGCACACTGTTAGATAGGTGTCGTCACCCGTCTCCTCGAAGGTCATGGCGCGCGCGCATTGCACGGAGCACCTTCGGCCACTGAGGCGGGCGGCGGCCGCGCGCACGCCGCTCAACAACACACACTCACCGGTGCGCCGTCGCTCCCAGCGTTGTCTTCGGGCTCGATGAGGTCTCCGTACGCGGGCATCGCGTCCGTGTACCCCTCCTCTTCCGTGTCGTCGTCGTGCGATTGTGTCGGCGAGGGAGGCGCGAGCGCGGAAAGCCTAACGCGAGCGAGCGCCACCGCCTCTTCCAACGACCCCACCTCGGTGCCTCCCCTCTCTCCGTCATCGTGATCCTCTGACAAGCATGCCGACGCCTGCGCTACGAACGCAATACGCCTACGTAGAGCATTCTCTGGGCTCGGATCTTCCACAGGCTTCTCCATTTCCGGTTCACTATTGCGCTTCCAAGCGGCCTTGGTAAACGGGCGCATCGCGACGGGGTGCTCCACCGCGATGGGACTCACCGGCTCGGGGGTGGGTGGCTCCGGTTCAGGGGGTGGCGTTGGAGGGCTTTCTATGGTTGAGTCTGCAGTTCCTGGTTGTGTTTGCGTTGGTGGTTGAGGGGATTCACTGGCTCGTTTTTTCCCAAAGCTGCCCATCTTGCGAATAAAGTTGCTTCCATCTTTTTTCTTCTTGTCAACACCGGGTGAGCTGTCGGTGCTGCGTGACGCGTCGATGGCCGCGTCACGTTGTTTCTTATTACGCTTACGCATCGTGCGTTCGTCGCGCGCGATCTCGCCGTCTGAGGCAACGGATTTGGAGGAGCCTGTGCGCTTAACCAAGCCAATGTGGAAGGGCGAGCCGGGGCGGAACGGTGTTCGCAGCGAGTGTAGAGTGCGGCGGAGGCGCGAGGGCGCACAACTCGCGGGAGTGGGTGAGGGGGGCGGCAGGGGGGGTTCCTCGTCCCGCATGGTGGTGCACGGAGCGCGCTGCGACGACTGCCGCGGGCCAAGCGTCCAGCCTGCCTCCGACTATACGACCTTGGTATCAGGGGTTACCTACGTACTATAGGTATCACTTACAATTTACTTTCGGCTTGCTCCGTGATTGATTAACTTAATTATAGCACTAATTAAAAGGACTGAATATTTACTGGTGTAATAGAGAGCGTATTGACAGCACTTCTTTCTGTGTAACGAGTTGTGGAATGAAATATAGAACTTGAAATAATGACCAAAATATGATAAAATTAGTCATCTCACCCATCTCATATCGGCAGGCCGTGAACTATGTGATGTAGACCTTGCTCCTGTATCTTCAAGCGATATTTAATTTATTTTTTTGTCAAAGCGTCTAAAGGAACGCAAGGCTAAGTGTTTACTAATTTAATATACATAATACGTACGATAAGAGATACTTTAGCACAGACCGTCCATTTTCTGGTTTGTTGTATATTTATAATGTAGTCGAAGGCCAACTCAGTGTCTTTTCTCTAACGATATCTTACATATTAAAAACTAGCTTTTGCCAGCGACTTCGTCCGCGTGGAATAGTTACTTTGTTCCCTAGTTCTTCGCCCGCGGTTTCACCTGCGTTGCCTCGTTCTTAAGGGTTGTAGCGTGATGTTTTATAGCTTGTAACCTTTCTCATGAATCACTAATTTTCCAAACATTTCCCTTCACTGCTCTGCTCCTATTGATCGTAGCGTGATGAAAAGTATACTATAACCTGCCCAGGAGTATGAAGAACAATTGTACCAAGTTTCGTTGAAATCCGTCGAGTGGTTTTTGTTTCTATAACGAACATACAGACAGACAGACAGACAAAAATTTTACTGATTGCATTTTTGGCGTCAGTATCGATCACTAATGACCCGCTGATAGTTATTTTGGAAATATATTTCATGTACAGAATTAACCTCTCTACAGATTTATTATAAGTATAGATGTAGCTAAACATGATATTTTTATCGAGTAAAACATCGTGCTATTAAATTTAAAAATTTTGTGCCTATAAGTATCTCATCCCAAAACTATAGGTACAGTTAACCTTCAAACGGTCAAACCTAAAACATCATGTTATAAGATTACTGCGCTCTTCTACTCGTCATCTTTACTACATCCTCCCAAAACTACATTACACATAAACACTATATACCCAACTTAATATTCACTTATGCTGTGGTGACTGTCTCACGATACCATGATAATTTCAGTTGTAATCTCTTTGGCTTATATAGGGTACTTTGGCGGTAAAGGGGCACAATAGGTAGTGCTTAAAATACGTAGACAATTGGAGCGAGCTTTTTATTTAAATGTAGGATTGTCTCCTGTTTCGTGGGTGCTTTTACAAACACAAATTCTCACATACTTAAAGGCCCAGGCCCAGAACAACGAAATTTGTTCCATGCGGGGATTAAACCCACAACCCGTGGCGCAGAAGCCAACCGCTCAACCGCTACGCCAAACGTGTCGTATGTCGGTTTATTTCTTATTTGATTTAATTTATGTAGTATATAAGACGGACTATTGAGGAGTAATTATTATTGGGTTAAATAAATTAGTAGTAGATAGTAGATAGTAAATTCTCTGTAGGAGTTCGGAGTTTGGATTTGTGTCCGGTGAATGACAATAGATTCGCACACTTATAACCTGGGACCTAAACATATCTACAACCGTGTACATTAGTACACTTCTGGTTAACCTTTTTTTTGTACCACTAAGGTGGCAAACAGGCATACGGCCCGCCTGATGGTAAGCGGAACACCAGGGGTATCACTCGCGCGTTGCCGACCCTGTAAATCAAGGAGGAATAGTTGGGCTGGCAGCACAGGAGACAATGCGTGATGCTTATCCTATCTGCCAACACAATGCTTCCTCGTGGAAGCGGACCTTTCGACCTTTTGATGGTAAGGACGTAGCATTTGTACCAAGTCTCTGGACTCCCATCAGTTATTTGCAAGTTCCTTTAAACGTAAGGGGTCTCGAAAATATAAAAAATATCAATAGTTCGTTCCGATCGTCACGTATTTGGTATTATTACGTATCGTTCGTCGATATCAAAGGTAACAATGTTGTGGGGTTTCCCTTCCGTTTACACAAGGAGTCCGTACAAATGCCTTAGTCGTCTCGCGCACGGTTCATCAACTCGTGGGGGTCATGAAGACCGACCAGTCAGTGGAATTTTTGGGGATTAAGTGCCGTCAAGTACATAATCTAATGCCCAATTAAAGAATTTTAGCTCGTAGTGTATGAAATCAGAGACGGATGTTACGATAGAAATTAGCCTTCATTTAGCGTTGCGGGGATGCAATATTCAATAAAAATTGTTGTCTGTAATTATTTGATTAGTTATGTGTATGGATAATTCTTAATATACTATTACATCTGTATCCTGCAATTTGTCGGTATGTGTAGGTCCCATGTAGGTTTGCCAACTCTTTGTCGGTCAAAATTAGTTCTAAAATTATTACTAACTAGCGGCCTGTCCCGGCTTCGCACGGGTGGACATTATTGAACTTTTAGTCGGGATCCCTAATTTTTTCTAGTAATAAATGTAGCATTCTAATTGTGAAAGAATTTTTGAAATAAGTCCCGCAGTTTTTGAGATTATTCGTTACAAATACACAAAAAATCAAATCTTTCCTCATTATAGTATATAGATAATAAATATTTTAAATTTGAAATTTCCGGAGGCCAGATTCCCCCGTACTACCTACCTACATTGCGACGCGACGCGGCGGCGAGGTAACGCGATGCGACGGCCAGACCGAATGACTGCCGCGCGCGTAATTATTTTGTTGCGCGGATATTTTTATTTTGCGATATATGTTTAAGGGCATTACATCGCTCAAATTCAAAAAACACCCTAGCTTTAAAGAAGTTTCTAGTGGAATCCTTATGTGCGTTTGCCATATAAAAAATATATGTCACACATAAAGTCATCATAAACAAATTGTATTGTTTAAATTTTTTATAAATTTGCCCCAATTTTGGATAATAATTGAAGTAAATAGGCCTTTTTTAACCCAATTTGTATTTTTTCTCTTTAACGGCTTAATAGTTAGTCATGGATTTTATACCAAAAAAATTGTAATGAAGTAATTAACAATTTGTATTGCTTTTATTTTCTTATTTTGTTGAATACATATTTTGAAATCATAAAAAACTTCACTATTTGCCACAAATCCAAACTCCGACTTGAGATGCGAATTTCTCGTAGCACGGCGTAGGCGTTTGGCTACGCCGAAATTTGCTACTTACTATGTGTCTGTTGATCAGTTTAAATTCAAACATTTATTTATTCAATTTCCAAGTTTATGAAATATTAAGAATTTAACTGCACACTTTCAAATAGATTTGTAAATATAAAATATTACTAAGGTAGAAATTACTTGCTTCAGAACAGATGGCGTAGCAACAGTACTGGTTTATTTAGTAACTAGCTTTTTGCCCGCGACTTCGTCCGCGTGGAATAGTTACTTTATTCCATATGAACTTTCATCCCCTATTTTATCCCCTTGGGGGTAGAATTTATCAAAATCCTTTCTTTGCGGATGCCTACGTCTTAACATCTATCTGCATGCCAAATTTCAGCCCGATCCCTCCAGTGGTTTGGGCTGTGCGTTGATAGATCACTATGTCAGTCAGTCACCTTTGAGTTTTATATATATAGAGATGGTGGCAAACAAGCTACCATTCATGTTCCTGTATGGTTCTGTACTACTCAGAATAATTATTCTTAAAAAAAAAACACTTTTTGGCTTTTGGTTTTCTTTAAAGCTTCCTAACAATGTGGGTCGCATATTACTACTATTCTTGTTAAACCCTCGTGCTATGCTAAATGCTTATGTTAGGAGTGTTCACGTCGGTAGTGCAATAATGGGTGGGTTTCGAATTGACAACCACATGATCACAAGTCCAACGCCCTAGACATTAGGCTACCGCCGCTTATTTATACTTAATTTTACACGTGTTTCTGTGGTTACTGTTTGTAGCCAGACTGCGTTCATAGCATCATGTTATGATATTGACGTATATATTTTTAAAAACTGCGTCGTTGTTCACAGTACTTACCTACTTTTGTAGTTTCCAGTATCACTACGTTAATGATCGGAATGTGTGAAACGATTTTATTAGTTGTAGTTTTTTATATAATTAATGAGATACAGAACACGCAAGTGTCAAGAGATCAACGTAAACATTATCGGAATTACGGTTTCGTAATTTTCTATGGCGCCTAAATTAGGTACAATGACAGGATAGCTGAGATAACAATAGATAAGAGACATACAGAGTCCAACGAAATTAAATATACGGCTCCTCGTCGGCGGTGGACGATCCTGGATATGAGGGATTTTGAAATTAAATAAGTTAAATACCTACTAGCTAAGATAGCCTAGTGATATGGCCATTTGACTGCCAAGTCAAAGGTCTCGAGTTGGAATACAAGCACGCACCTCTGACTTTTCGAAGTCATGTGCGTATTAATAGTGATTTATCACGCGCTTAAATGGTGAAGGAAAACATCGTGAGAAAAACTGCATGCCTGAGAGAGAAGCCTGCCAACCCCTAATCCCGTATCCATCACTGGGACAGTATAACGGGTTGGTTATGTATGTATGTTGCATGCAGTTTCGAGTACCGAGAAGAATTACTTAGATTTACTTAGTGACACGTAGGTGGTTAAGGCCTGGCTGAATGAGATAATTTGCTAGGGTTATATTGGAATCGTTTAGGCATGAGCCAAGATGTCGAAATACTCAATTAAAGAACGTATTCACTACAGGAAGTGTCAATGATCGCCGTAACTATGTTCAATGTGGCGTAACCGTAGAAATGTCATGATAAATGGGACTTTTATATAGGCGTGAATGAACATTATATTCTGAAGTGCAATATAGGTAGGTACCAGTGAAGGTTAAAGTGTGATCTAGAAAAGAGCTCCAATATTATCCGTAGATTGAATGACAAATGGGTACCTGCTGTATTGTAGTGTAATATTTTACCTAGGTAAGCTTCTTAGGAGTACGGAGAAGTAAATAGAAAGTTATAAATAGCAGAAACATAACATACTATCACGCCTGTATTCCCCGAAGGGTTAGGCAGAGGTGTACTTAATGTACACCCACAGTTCGCCGGTATGTCTAGGTCCCATGTTATAGGGGGGCCTAGAGCCTATAGCCATTAACCGGGCACAAATCCAGACTCCGAGCGGCTACTGAGAATTTCATAGAAAAACCCAATAACACTTTAACTTTAAATAGCAGAAATTTTAACACAAACAGGTAAATCACAGAGTCAATTTCACAATGCCATAGCATTTTTATTGACAAATGTTTTTTTATGGTTAGGATATTATGGGCTCTCTATTATTTTCCTAACGAAAACATTAATGCCAATATAAACTTCAAAAATATCTGGATAAATAGATTATGTTGGTTTATCTTGGGTGAAATTATAGGTAAGTACTTAATTTCATAATTAACAGTATTAGATTTCTAATTGAATGAATCAATGAGCAATATATAAGAACAATAAATAGATTTTGCATTTTTATTTGACGGGTATTATTATTGTAGTCTTTATAACATTAAAAGATACAGGATATGGAATTTCGTTAGATAATCTATTTTAGTGTCTCATAAACTTAAGTGACAAAATCTAAATCTACTGATAATATTCAGATTTGGACGAACAACCACTTTATCAAAGGTTAGGAGACGTATGGTCGTGGCCTATTTTAAGGCAACATTTGTGTCCTCATAAAACGAAGTGTTTGGGGAAAATCAGAATAAAAAATTGCTCACACACCAAGTTATCTGCAAAAAATGTTTAGTGGGATATCTTTTTGTTGACAAATTAACTGGTAATCTCAAAAAGCTAGCGAAAATTTACATTAAATATTTATCAAGTAGGTATTTCTTTCATTTTACAAATATTAAATCAAAACGTCTCTGGCAGTGGTACTTATCTATCTACCATGTTGGGGAAATATAATAAAAAGCGTTACGCTTTTTACTGGGTAATTTTTAATTAAGTATAATTTCAAAATGTTCACTACTCATGTCAATAATTTTTACCAGGAATCTGAATATTTTTTTTAACACACATTTGACGAAATTGTAAAAAAATTAGGCCTGCTAAGAACTGGTAGATGATTTAGTAGCTTCGACGTTAGATTTTCGTAGTGATCCCCTGTAGGGACCGTTATTTCAATCACATTTTCTTTGGATTGTACTTATTTATATTGTCTAATAAAAAATAAATACGAAACCAGAAATTAACAAGTAAGTATATACTTATTCTGTATTTATTGAAGCCGTAAAGTGTAATCGATTAATCAGTCATTGAACTCTATATATTAGTCATGAAATAACTTACTTTTAACCTTCCACTGAGTTCCACGTCATACGCTTCTTCAGCATACATTATAGTTTACTTAAAATAGTATTTTATCTTAACAGGTTACACTTTCATTATTCTTATAATCGAATTATGAATGTCTTAAAACGGATTTTGTCACATCACTATCACAAGGTAGGTAGTTAATTTTAAAACTATAATTGTTTTTTTTTAACACTGAACGTAAGGAAATATGATTTATTAGGTTGATGAACTTATGCACTTATCTAAGAAGCTGTTATTGGCATTGAAATGGCTTTGTATTTCATATTATGAACAGCGAATATGAGTTGATAATATTTTATAACACTATTTTTATAATTAATAAATAAAATAAAATAATTATAATCTGTAATTATATCCCGTGGATTTGACTCAAACCTCGGAAATCGCAATAGGTACTAATCGCAGTAACACGTGTATTAATCTAACTATCGTACTTTTATCAGCAGTTATCGATAAGGTGTTTGCATATTTTATGTGATACCGACTCATAATTTCGTATACCTATTTAACATTTATTTTAAGTATGAGTAAGCAGTAGGTTGACCTACCAAAAAGGTCTTACAAATGTTGAATTACTTGAATTTATTGCAAAAAAGGGTAGACATAAAAACGCACCTGTGAGAGCCATCTCCCGTTCCGAGTGGTTGACATACTGCCACTGTACTTCGGTTTAGTTTTCGATTCAAGCAATTTTTCTTTTTGCAACAAATGTTCGTGTACTGTATTTTTATTCAGATGCTTTATCATTATACGACTTTATAATATTTTACATTTAAAACATCACTAAATAAAATCAAATTAAATAATTTCCGGCATTTGGAAACGCGCATTCGTAATGCACTAGCATGAAAAACTGCTTGTGACGTAATGACAATCTTTTATCTAGAAAAGAAAATGCCAACTCTATCGATCTTGAACACTGAGAAAAAAGCTAATGTCAAATCATGGCGCGAAAAGCAAACTTTATAAATTAAATCGAGTACGCACAAGTATCTTTATCCATCGAACGCCGCGAAATAAACGTCGTACATCTTTGTCTGCGTCTCACATAAGATAATAGTGCTGAGAATACATTTATATGCCTATTTGCAATATTAATTTTCAGTAAAAGATTGTTTACCGCGGCTAGCAACGCAGGTCAACGTGCAGTTAACAATAACAATGTTGTTTTTAGATTGTTATAAATCACTCATTGATTTAAATCGGGCTGCCTTTTGCTGGGTGGGCTAGTGACGAAATTACTTCATAGTACCTACAGTAGATTTGGGTCTTACTGTACCTACCTAACTTAATATTGCTATTGATACTCATAAATAAAAATAAAGCCAAATAACATAGCTCCGTGCTATGTTGTGTTCCTAACGGTGAGCAAGGTCACCAGAGCTCCGCGAGGAAGCGTTGTGTTGGCAGTTGGTGGGACCCGTGGTAACAAAACACCAACATATCTCCTATGCTGCCAGCCAAACATTTCCTCTTTAATTCACAGGGTCGGCAACGCGCGAGTGATACGAGTACATGGTGTTGCAAGTGTCTATAGGCTACGGTAACCGCTTACCATCAGGCGGGTCATATGCTTGTTTGCCACCTTAGTGGTATAAATCCCCGAAATGTATGTAAGTACCTACACGCATACGACTGCACCGAATTGGATCATTATTTTTTGTTGTGTTCGTTATTGTCAGGACAAGGTTTATATGAAGTAGTTTGTTTAAAATCCAACGGAAAATTCAGGAAAATTCACGCAGGTAAAGCTGCGCGAGGGTCTCTAGTATATTTATTATACACTAGCGGCTCGCCCGCGTTTTCACCCGCGTATTTAATTCCGAGCATTTTCATATTTATTCACCTTTTAAACCTTCTCTGGACTTCCACAAATAATTCAAGACCAAAATTAGCCAAATCGGTCCAGCCGTTCTCGAGTTTTAGCAAGACTAACGAACAGCAATTATTTTTTATATATATAGATATCCTTCTCGACACAAGGCTTGTTTCCTAGTACGGGAACTGTAAAGGAAAGATCGAAGTATCACAGTTCCAAACTGTCCCAGTATATTGCAAAATATTGTATTATAAAATAGGAACATATTTCGTATTTGTCGAAAGAAACTGAAGACCTGGTTTTCCTCGCTAGGAGCGCGCTTGCCTAGAAGAAACCCATTCACTCGTGATTTAGATACCCAGATTATATCTATCGGGGAAGACCCACTCGGGAAGCACATCCCGAATTTTAGCGGTACACACGATGAAGTGTTAAAGTGATGCTGTAGAAACAAATTCGTTAAAAAGCCAAGCAGTTATTGCCTATTGTTAAAGTACCTAGTTGATATTAGGACTAGGTATAAGTGGTGTTTATCGCTTAATCCCACTGAAGTCGCATTACCTAGTTATTTTCCACATTTTCATTAGATACCGACGGTTTTATCTATCCGTTGAGTGGGGTGGAATAACCAATCAATTGACATTATTATTTTAATACGTTAGGAATTTTGGTTATTTCCAAGAAGCGTATTCAGATACTGCAATAGTAACTTCATACCTATATCCAGTAATAAATATATTATATAGATATTATACAAGTTGTAGGTAGGTACCTAATGTATTTGTATTTGTAATGTGTCGATCGAATCGAAATAAAATTACATTTATGAACGCTTGATTCGTCAAATGTTTACGTCATTTTTAAATATAATAATGTCATTGGTCATTTCCATATATAAGTTTCTATTCGTTCGTCGATCGGAACGTTATACAACTTGTCCCCTGGTTCGACCTACCTTGCAGGCACAGCACGACAATTATAGGCAAGGCTTTTACTGTATTCTACAGTTACATGCATAGAAAAAATAATAAAACCTTATTTGTGTGTATCATTGTCTACGTGGTCATGGCTAATTAAAGACAATCTATTATAATAACTTAGTCTTTATATTGTCATTGGAAAAAGGTTTTTATTTCGCCGGTCGTGTTTAATTTTTTTCATAGTAAATACATCACATGGTTTAAATTTTAAACAAGGAATGGAATGGAAATCAATGAAGGATATTTTAAATAAAGTTACACCAAGAATTAAATATAGGTCTATGCATCATTTACTTAGCATAGTAATATGAGGGAACAAGTTGTTCGAAAACATTTAAGAACAGAGAAAATTTTTAACATTTTTTAAGAAGTTACCTACATTTCGCTTACTAGAAAAACGGACTTTTGATCGAATCATTTACACACATTTAAATAGGTATTATTAGCAATACACGATATCGCGAACAAAATCTATAATCGCTCTGTCGAAGTGTTACTGTCCGCCTAATGCTAAGCTAATGCGCGTTTCTTAACGCGTTAAAAATTAATGCGTAATATGTTGCTAATGCCGTATTTAAATACTGGTTATCGCTTCGACGCAGGTGGAGCAGTAGCATAACAAAGAAATTAAATCAAACAGGAGTACCGAAACCTCTTTTAAAAAATCTATTTAAAAAAAAACCGCCTCCACTAGGATTTTCTCCTGTATCGTGGGTGCGTTTTACAAACACAAATTCTCACATATTTGGATCGGATAAATGTAAAATTAGAACAACTTTAGGGTATCGTCACTACGAGTCATTAATTTATAAGTGTATATACTTAGCTACATAATTACAATGAAGTTAATGATTGTGTCTGTCGCCACAAATATGTATCAGTGGTGACCCGAGGAAACCTACTACTGATTGCCGGCGTAACGATAACGTAATGATATCCCAGCTAAAGTTTAGAGGATTTTCACCGAAATAACTTAAATAATAACTGCTTCTTTAGTCTAATGGTCGTGAACGTGGCTCTTGCGTTAGAAGTCCCGGTTTCATTTCCTGGTTCGAGCAGTGTTAGGTATTGAATTTCTTTTTTTCTTGCTCCTTATCACATTGATATCGAGAAACTATGGGACGATGGATACTATAACGTACCCATAGTTTCCCGGTATTAGTACGCCTTATTTTGCGTGTGGAAATCTTCATGGACTTCCGCCGCCCGGGGAAGTCGACGGCACGTGTCGGACTCCACTTAGAGTGGATGACCTACCGACTAAAACCACACGGGTGTTTCCCCTCAACACTTTTTGCTGGGGTTACGGGAGCGAGATTCCTCCATAACCGCAGCAGTGGCAGACCGCCGTTCCGGTCTCCAGCGAGTATTAGTACCTACGCCTTAGGTTACGCCTAACCCTTGCAGCGTCTATACCTACCTAGATACTAATACTTATTATAAGAACGTGCTAATCTCAGAAACAGGAGAATAGTTTGAATTAAAAATGTCTTTTTGTGTTGGATAGTCTATTTATCGAGGAAGGTTATAGGGTACCTATATAACATCCCGCTTGACGTTACGCCTCTTAGGAACGGAGTAACACGGGTGAAAACTTCGGACGGGTTGCTTTAATATAATATTGACAATACCTTCACGAGTCGGACAGGGTTTTCTTAACACATTTTGTACCTACTTACCTATAATAAAAAGCTATTATGTAGAGTTTAACTTTATCATTATAACAATAATCCGTTATTAGATTATTGTACTTACTTAATATTTTTACAATAAGTAATATAGGTAATCCTATATTATAATTATAATATTTTCGATCTACTGCGTAACCATGATATAAGATTTTAATAAGGCCATCTGTTGTCATTTTATCTTTACAGTTATTTAATCAATACTAATTAATACCTATAATAAACGTGAAAGTTTGTGAGTATGGATGTATGTATGGATGTTTGTTACTCTTTTACGCCAGAACGGCTGAGCGATTTGGATGAAATTTGACACACAAATAGATTATAGCCTGGAATAACACATAGGCATACTTTTTATCCAGGTTGAACCCAATTCTGAAGTCCACTCAGACAAAGTCGCGGGCAGAAGCTAGTAACTTATATAAGTACTTCGCCCCCTATTACATGGGATCTAAACATACCGACGAACTGTGGGTGTGTATTAGTAGTACACCTCTACCTCACCCTTCGGGAAATACAGGCGTGATGGTATGTTATACCTATCTAATTGTTACATAATATCATTGTAAGTAGACTGAACAAATAATTGTTTACAATGTTACAGCAATGCGTATTTGAATGATAAACGAACACAATTCCTATTCTACTTTACGGTGTTGATGTTAACGTAGGTCAAGTTATTTGTTTTGTTTGTAATTTAATAATATTACGCTTAGATTTCTCGAAAGATTAGGCTGAGGTGTAACTACTCAGTTCCCTCGGGCACAACACAAGGGACTCGAAGTCAGCGCGCCCTGGGCGAGTCAGACTGGTTGGAATTGAAAAAATATTTTTTGTTGGATAGGTACTATCAGCCAACTCCATATCTAGCCATTTTTAAAACAAAATCCCGTGCACACGGTGGTGTTGGCTTTTAGGAATTAAATAATATAAATATGACAGGATAAAATCCATAAAAAGTAGTTTTATTTCAATATCTTTTTTGTTTATACGATTAGAGATACGATTTCGATTTCATAAAAAGGACGATGCTATTGGTTGATAAGTGTAGGTAAGCACTGGAATAGCAACCGAGGCTGCAAGCAAATATAGCCCTTACGGTGGCTAGATATGGCGTTGGCCGATAGTACCTAGTCCATTTATCGAGATGAAACCGCGGGTGAGTCGTTAGTACTATCATATACTCGTAAGTATCGATACCTATATAAATTCGTAAAAGTTAATACGGTGAATTTATTTTTTCTTCAGACCGGCAAAGATTTTGTATATCTGGTCTGTAGGTATATGTATCGGATCTGTATATATCAGCACCCCCCCCCCCCCCTCTCTTAAAGCCGGCGCTGTAAATAGTCATAACAACATGTTAAACTTTTTTATGTACTTAACCATCTGCCTGTATTCCCCGATGGGTTAGGCAGATGCACTAATATTGGTTGTTACACCCACAGTTGGCCAGTATCCAGTATTGCACTATTGCATAGTAGATAAAATATTATATCCCACATGACGCCTCAAATGTGCCTACTAGGATAGTTTGTAAATCTACTATCCTATACTATATTCATTCGCCGAATTTTACGGCGCCCTGAGCACTAGCCCCGAGTGCCCCTAGTTCTAGCACTAGTTTCATCCAGTTATTATTATTATGTAAGTACCTACCTAGGTCTTTCAAGATCTAGAAACATTGTTTACTCACGCAAATGTGAACTGTTACTGATTACACAACTAAACGTTTACCTAATAACTATGCCGTTTAACGGTTATAAAATTATCTACTACTTAGTTTTTGTCCGCGATTTCACTTACTTGTGCCAGATTTTTTGGGACAACAGATAGCCTAAGTAACAAGATACTTAGGTAGCTTAAGTACCTAAATCAAAAATCTAGTCCCACAAAACAAATTAAAATTTAGCCAAAAGATTATTTTTTTTTTGGCTAAATTTGATAAATGATTTATGAATAAGATAGGTTTTTTGGAACCCCAGCGCTGAGTCGCTGACTGATGTCAGTCATGAGGATTTCCATAAGTAGCGTACCTAAAGGTGAAGGGGAAAGGAGAACCTCAGAATAATCATTATTCTGGGAGAGAGAACCTACCCCTACCCAACATCTAATGATGAATCAGGATCGCGAAGGAAACTTATTTTTTATTAAACAATTATCATGATCTACGTCATGATAAGGTCGTTTTATATCTGTACCACTCATATGAATGACGAGATTATGCTTAGAGTATCTACACTAAAACGTTGTAGATAGGCAAATAGGTAGATAGACACCAACCTATATATGTTTAAATCTTTAAAAATACTGATAGAAACAAGATAACAGACGTATGGACGGTTATCAAAACTGAACCAGTGTTAAATCATTGCCACTTGTATTATAATATAATGTACTACATTGGCTACCTACCTACTGACTGACATGACACATTTACAAAGGTGCGATAACCGCGCCATAAAAACAAAAGAAATTAACTTCAGCGCCATCTATTCTTCCTAACAGTTACTACGAAGCATAGATAAAAATACATTTTCAATTACTCACCATGTCGCCGATTCGGATTTTCCTCGTTGACCGATTTTTGGGGCAGGTCCGTGAATGCTTTTTCGAAAGAGGAACGGGTGTTTCTCGACGTAAACATCTCTCGGATTCCCGCGAGGTGACTGCCGCGATGCGGGCGACCGCAGTGCACATCTTTTGCGCGTAGATAACGTTATGATTATGCTTATGTTTCAAATGACTAGTTTACGGGTTCACTTCGCGTTGATTTTGATTAATATTATCACGGCCTCTGAAACTTTTATCGAGGTAATTTTTTGACTCGTTACTTGGGACTACTTAGGTACATGGTTTAAAACTATAAAATATAAGGTCACGTAGACTAGACTTTTGGTACCTACTTACATATACACTTAATGTATGCTTTAAAAACTTGCATGGCCAATTATAATGTAATCAGACATTTAAAAACATGCATACCTACCTAATTGAATTGAATACATACCACTGCTCATACACAAAGTTACAAAAAAATAACTGATGCACAAGGACTTAAGTTTTTATCAAATGGGTAAGTAATACAGCCACTCGGTCAGAATTAAACGAGAATATACAGGAATCTACTTTATATTTATACAAAACCATTATGACGACCCACTTCAGTATGAAGAAAAGACAGCAGCAAAACACATTCATACATTTTATTGAAATAATATGAATCTTATCTCAATATACATAAGGCTTTCAGTAGAGTAAGGTTATTTCAATTGTCAAAGATAATAGTTAATACTCACAAGTTACAATGCAAGGAGTATTGTAGACACAAGGATTAATTTGGTCGCAAAAATTAGTAGGCTGGTCGTGTTCTGAGCCAATTTTGTTTTATAGAAGCGGGTAGTGGACGAGCGACCATAGAAATGATTAATGAATTTCTTCGAATACAGATACAAATTGGTTGCCTTGGCGGTAAATAAAATTTCGTCTTTCCTATTTATTACTACTCTTTGATTTCGTCCTTATTCCCTTTATGATAAGGATGAATAGTTACCTATGGTACGATTGCTGGAATATTCCTGATTAGTACCTACAACTTGCTCGCTCACGAAGTTTAAAATGTTTATTTTTGACTAGCTTTTGCCAGCGACTTCGTCCGCGTGGAATAGTTACTTTGTTCCCTAGTTCTTCGCCCGCGGTTTCACCTGCATTGCCCCGTTCCTAAGGGTTGTAGGGTGATGTTTTATAGCTTGAAACCTTTCTCATGAATCACTCATTTTCCCAACATTTCCCTTCACTGCTCTGCTCCTATTGATCGTAGCGTGATGAAAAGTATACTATAACCTGTGGTTTGGGCTGTGCGTTGATAGAGCACTATGTCAGTCAGTCAGTCACCTAACGTAAGAGTAGACAAATATAATCAGAAAGCTCCGAACTGCTAAGCTATCGGGAGTTACACGTGTTATTGTGAGTCAACCAAAAAAGATAGACATTTGCTGTCGTGGAATATTTTTTATATAATTTTAAGGAGAACATTTCCGTCATACATGATTTCTGTGTAGCTTTAACCATTAAGGCTGCACACGCGACGGAAGCTTAAAAAATGGAGTAAGTTCTCCTGTTTTCCCAACATTTCCCTTCACTGCTCTGCTCCTATTGATCGTAGCGTGATGAAAAGTATACTATAACCTGCCCAGGAGTATGAAGAACAATTGTACCAAGTTTCGTTGAAATCCGTCGAGTGGTTTTTGTTTCTATAAAGAACATACAGACAGACAGACAGACAGACAGACAGACAGACAGACAGACAGACAAAAATTTTACTGATTGCATTTTTGGCATCAGTATCGATCACTAATCACCCGCTGATAGTTATTTTGGAAATATATTTCATGTACAGAATTGACCTCTCTACAGATTTATTATAAGTATAGATAGAAGATGATGATGGATATGAATGATGCATATGAATCAAGTTCTCAGATATGAATTTCATAATTGTTTATAATAATTAGGGGTAAACACATTGTCATGAATTGCGATGTTATTCAATTCAGTTCCAAATATTTAATTGCAGTACTCTTGTATAAATCCAATTTTATCCGAATTAGGTCCTCATTTATGACGATTAAGTCCTTACGAAAATTAGGACCTCATTTTTTCTCATTAGGTCACTAACTTAGGATATAATTAGGTATAACAATTCAATTTCAGAATAGGATACTATAAAATAACACAACGCAATATTTTTAATTTATTTATTAAAAGAAAACAATCTATTCTAATTACATAGATAAACAACGTGCGATTACAGAGTTGGCAAATGTGATTTGGAAATATCGTTCCCGACATCTGATAAGTAAATATAATTCTTTAAATTATTAAAATACAGTTGAAAATAGTATGCGATTATATTACTTGCCGCTGGCCGTATATTTCCGTGCTATGTTCCATTCTAATTGAATTGCATAAAGATTATTTTGCTTGTCGGAAATTCTCGAGAAGTTCATCTGGTCTACTACCTTAGACAAGCGTTGGCACGCCACAAATCACGCCAACACGTGATCGAACAGACCATTTGCAAACATACCTTTCCATTTTCATAGGTCCCTATAGCTAATTCTAATTGATTTAAAGTAACCATAATGCAAGTCTTGCCGTATAAAATTACAAGTCTTCAATTAATTTTGAACACAAAACATAATTGCAATAAAGTCAACATTGACAACATAAAAAATCTAATAAAATCTAAAACGGAATTCAGTATTTTTTGGACAGCTGTTTTAAGAAATTAGCTAAAATCGTTCTAACATGGTATATTCTTCAAAACAAACCTTGTTTCGTCCTAAGCAATAGGGAAACGATACCTAGTTGTTTTTTTTTACTAATTTTGGTATACAATATTTTGCAAAATATGGTAATATCATTTCTGAGTTTGCATAGCAATCTCATGGCATAGCAACAGTTAACATGATTTGGTATTCACTAAAATAATAAAATATGATAAGTACCTAATATATTGTGATAATATATTGCTTGAGTCTGCATAAACAATATCTATGAATAATGTAACGTATAATGTATTATTCAACTCAAAATTACGCCAATGAAGTCATTGTGTGCAAGGAAAATGTATTAAAATAAAAAGGAACTCGGTGCGGACACAGCCTGTTTTAAAATCGATCTTATATTCTAGAGCAAAACGTTTAAATTAGCTAACAAACTCATAAATATGAACTAATTAAATACTAACACTAACCTATAATTTTAACTTGTTACCGCTTACCACCAAGCAGACCGTATGCTTTTTTATCGCCTTATTACTGATACACTTACTTAATTAAAACATTAGTTATAATAATTACAACGAATGTAATAATTATTAACACATAACACACCATCACACCTGTATTCCCCGAAGGGTTTGGCAGAGGCGTACTTAATGTACACCCACAGTTCGCCGGTATGTTTAGGTCCTTTGTTATAGGGAGTAAGCCTATAGCCATTAACCGGGCACAAATCCAGATTCCGAGCTGCTACTGAGAATTTTATAGAAAACTCAATAACAGTTTGCTCGACCTGGGGATCGAACCCAGGACCTCTGGCGTAGCAGTCCCGCTTAGGACCACTAGACTAATGAGGCAGTCTGTAATAATTATTATCAATATATAATGCCAATTAACTATTGTTGTACTGTTCAAGGAGACTGACATACACAATTTTGTGAAACATCCATCACATCTGTAACTGCATTGTCCAATTCCTATATAATTTTAATTAAATATAACAGCTAAGTAATCATCCTGAGGATTAACTTTGGCGTAGCGGTTGAGCGATCGGCTTCTGCGCCACGTGTTGTGGGTTCGATCCCCACACGGAGCAAATATTTGTATGATCTACAGATAGTTGTTCCGGGTCTGGGCGTTTGTGTATGTGAGAATTTGTGTTTGTAAACGCACCCACGATACAGGAGAAAATCCTAGCGTGGGGCAACGTTTTTTTAAAGAAAAATAAAAACTACTTAGTACCAGTGAAGACACCGATTACCTATTTAAATAGATTATTCTAAAGACGTTCAGGCTCAAATCGATATCGTCAAATTTCTGCTGGCGTCAGATGTATATAATAAAAATATGAGTAGCAATTTTAGTAAAGTCGTTTTTGACAGTGAATTAAATAAATCAATGTGAGTAGTATTCTCAATGTGAGCAGAATAATAATATTCTCAAACAGTGAATTCGTGCTTTAAAATATTCTCAAGTGTCTAAAGTGCAACTTTCCCGGTGATTTAATTGGTTTTAAATACTAAAACCTATGTTATTTAATTTAACTTAATGTTTATAGGTATATAATAGGTATATTATATTACGCGACGTTTACTTAGGACCTGCCCCATCAACACGCGAGTTATTAGCTACAGAAAATTCGTGTTTATCTTTCAATTCAATAAAAGTCGTGCGCACGAATTCACGATACATATTTGAGAAGCAATAATTATGTTACAGCTTAACAAATTAATTTAGAATGTTCTATTTTATATAAGGTAGATAATCGGATGTATTCATAAGAAAGAAAAACCTAGTTATTGGTAATGAATGATTCTAATATTTTAATATCTAAATGCTTAACTATTGTTGTTAAATTATTTCCTTGAAGATACTATATACAATAAGTGATTTATTATTACAGATATCGCGCCATCCTCTAACGCGTGGTGATATAATTTACATGACGTGGCAATAATAGACAAAATCATAGTAAATTATTATTACTTAGTATACTTAGTAATATTAGACGTAGCCGTAATTGATGTAACAATGGTAGCAGAGGTAGTAAAATACAAAAATTTTGTATTTTACCATTCGTTTAGGCTATGAAAATCCTGCCACGTCAAGGCGGATCGTTTCGCTGTGCCCGCGAAATTCAAATTTAGAGTGGTTTTTCGCAGTTTGTAGGTCTATAATAAGTTCTGCATTCATGGTAATGGTAATTGCGACTGCGAATTAACTATAAAAAATTCACAAATTTTATCTAAAACCATTGCTTAATGATCATTATTGGGGCTAAAAGTAGTGTAAAATGTCAATTTTGACCAATTACACAGATTGCGCCAAATTTTTGGCTTGATAGGGATTAATTTATTAGTAAAGGTTTTAGTTCTCAGTTGTGAATGTTGTATAGTTGATGTCCCAATTACAACTACCATGAATCTAGAACTTGTTATAGACCTACAAACTGCGAAAAACCACTCGAAATTTTACTTTCGCGGGCACAGCGAAACGATCCGCCTTAAAACAGAAAAGCGTGCCGTCGGCGTCAAGCTCCGAATTCATCCATTAAAAATCTGTCACCTGGTAGCGCCCGTGGCCGTCAAAAGGTTAAACCCATCTCATCCCTCAGTATGGAGTATTGCGGAAATCTAGTCTACCATGCCGTCGTCAAGTAGTGTATGTGTATTCCAATTTGATAATATTGGGTCATAGTATTTTGCAAATTGATGCAATAATATCTTTTGTGATGTTTTTTGCATTTTCCATGAAAAGCTTAGAGGTCAGAGCATCTGGTATATCAAACCAGAAGACGCAGGTTCGAATCCTGCCCGCGATTGAATTTTTTCCTTTACTATTAAATAAATTGATGCAATAATATTAATCTTCCTTTAAAAACTCGAGAAATAGGTAGTATATTATGATGGTATAAAATTCATTTTCATCTGGTAAATACTGCATTTGTGTATGAAATAGCTGACATGCTCACACTATGTATACATACAAGTACAAACAAAGCAACCTATATACAGAAGAGTATTTAAGAAATAAATATATACAGTTATCGTTTTTTAATTGACAATTAAGCTGTATGGTATCATTATGATCTATATTACATTAGCAATATAAAACACTTAGGGAAAATTACCCAGAGCAATTGCCCATTACATTAAAGCTAAATTAATTAAAACCACAAGCTACAATTCATTACATTGAACAGGAAAAATATTGCTCTGTGTAAATTGTGTTTTACTCGTTAAATAGAAATAAATGTTAAATAGAATTATTTTTGAGGAAGACTCTCAAGAGCCTATAGCAATGATTCAAAGAAAAGCCTAAGCGTAAAGTTTTGCTTCCATATTTAAAAACAGTATTCTGGCAATTGAATGAAAGGAAATATAATTTATTCAGTTTTTTTTTAAACAACGAAGAACATTTTATACAGCGAAGTGAGATTTTGAGGTAGATATGGGACGCTAAAAATAAATGAAATATCAATCAAATACATAGTGCATAAAATGCCGTCAGTACGCTCTTACCGGGTTATCAAAGGGGCTAAAATGCTGCTGATGATGAATCACAAATTCACAATTTATTATTCACAAACACACCTACATAACGTGTACATAACCAGTTAAACTCCTATAGTTTGTTAAACATAGCTTGAAATGCACGACAGATGTCAGAGTGACATTTCTATGTTAGAAAATAAATCGATCAACGTTGAAATCATATTTTAAATAAAATTGGTTTTATTTTGATTTAAAAACATGAAATAAAGCGATACGAATATTAACACATACAATTGTAGGTTTACTACTGTAGTTTTTAGTTAATAAGACGTCAGGAATCGCACGGACTAAAACAAATTATTCGATCCATGATATTTTCATGATCGATTTCAGAATCGGACGATAGATAATACAATGAACATCCCTTCTTGTTAACAAAGACATTGTCTAGCGTACATTTTGATCGTCAAAAAATATAGAACTTCATGCATGTGATCTCGATGACACCTGTCGCGCGTATCAAGCTATGTTTAAAATACTTTAAGTACGAAAATCCTATACAGTGAGAATTCAGCTAAATACTGTTAGTCTCGTTGTGTAGACGTGTGTTTGTGAAAAAGGTTGTAATTGATAAAAAAATGCCATTTTCGCCCCTCAGCTCAGCATTTGTTTCAGTGTTACAACATCCAGTGCTGGTTTCCAGCTGGCAACCCTGACAAGGTATGGAAGCATAAGTTCATACGTAAACCCATCTCTGATCCATAGTTATGCCTTATTTACCCCAATGTACAGTACTGTCGAATTACCTAACTATTAATATTTTTCACAAAAATACTTAAAATACCCCCGAAATAACAACCCGCGTCCGATTTCGATATTTTTGCCTATGAACACTTAAATGATTTGACATGTGCGGCTCTTCGCATCGGCCAACTTCAAACGTTATTATTTCGGGGGTATTGTATCGAGTGATTGTATCCAATTATTTTGACCGAAATGTCACAATAAACTCAACTAAATCATTAAACCGTCTTTCTCTAGGAACGCAGCTTAATTTCGCGAGACCTGTTCAGCATATAGTGCGAGACATTCTCGTATGTCAGGAAAGTGACCATGGTCGCCGGCACGACGCGGATAAGACTCGGCTTGAGTCCCTTGTAGAAGCCACGCAAGCCTTCGTGCCTGAAAACCGCGAAAACGAGATTAGAACACATGTTAACGATGTTGTATGAAATGTATAGAACTTACCTTGACGTTTGCATGAATTTAACGTCACTTTATAGAGATTTGTGTTGAATTTTATAGCAATGGTGATCCGATTGCAATAGAATTGAAATTGGTTCATTAAGAGTAGACAGTATTAGGTTTTAATTTTGTAACTTTAACTTCCAAAACAAAGTTCATTTAATTTAGATTTGAATAAGTTGCAGTATTCATATTTTAAAACTACATAATAATGTAATATAAGT
The DNA here is from genome assembly GCA_910591435.1 of Acronicta aceris. Lineage (NCBI taxonomy): Eukaryota > Metazoa > Arthropoda > Insecta > Lepidoptera > Noctuidae > Acronicta > Acronicta aceris. The sequence continues at coordinate 15,482,888 of OU342758.1, read as the reverse complement.
TAAAATTTTTGAAGACGGTTTTACTTAGGAATTATGTTTTATTTTTAAGTTTGTAGCGGGATTATTAAAGAAGATTCAAACCATTTAGAAAAAAAATAAAACGAAATATAAAAATGTTGATTTAAATAATAAATATGTTAAGTTTGATGAAATAACAAACTCAATGTCAATTTGCTATAATTTATTGATTATACAAATTGAATAGGCGAATTGAAACAATTGGACTTCAAGTGATTATATAAAAATATAATAATAATATTGATTATTATATGCTTGTCTTACAAATTGCTATGTGGCCAGCCACCTTAAAAGACAACTATCGTAACAGATCGGTTACAACGCTAAAGCTACGTTAGGTTATAGGTGATAATATAACAATAAAATTATATTGTTTAATAACATTAATCTGTAATAAAATAATATACTTCGGTTACCTTAAAAGCTCGGATAGTGCTAATGTTGGACTTATAGGTACTTAAACCTAATAATTGGTAGAAGGTCCTAAACTTTCTATAAGTGGATATTGGTATTAAACTGATGATCATTTGGTATAATATTGATTAATTCAATTTCTAAATTATTTAGGATATTTGGGATAAATTAAAAGTAAAATAACAATAAAACAGTAAAGTTCCATCAAAAACTGTGATATTTTTGGGTACTTTAGTGTATCTCTTTTTAATATTTTATTTAAGCCTTTAATTTTTACCGGCAACATCTAAATAAACCACTATTTGAGCTTTCACAGTAACACATACATTAATTATATAAAACCTACATAGGTAATTTTATTTTCCAGGGTATACGTAGTTACAAAAAATAAATAAAATACAATTTATAAACGACGTGTAAATTAAGCAGACATTTTTACGCAAACGTGTTGAAAACTAAAGTCGAATATAAATTGAAAAACAATCACAAATACATAAATATAAAACAATGCACGAACATTTATTTTTCTTAAACAATATTTTTTTATAGAATACTCATAACAGTCAGTTTGTTTGCTTCCAGCCACACTGTCAAGTAAATTTACACTAAATTGACTAAATACATATTAACGCCAAACTTTTTGGACACTCTGAAGTTAGCGACGAAGGCAATTTAACGAGATTGCGCATGTCACATGTATGCAATCTGACGCAAGATACGCCCGTGTATCTAGCGATTAGACTGCTGTTATCCAGGCTGAATATACTCATAATTACAAAAAAAAAATCTACAACGTTCTAGAAAGAACGATAGTCAAGTACTATAGTCAAATTACGCTTCTGCGCACACGCGTCGTCTTCAATATGACCATCAAGTTTGACGCCGTAATAGACTAAAACTAGCCTATCCCTAATCGTGTCTCTAGCGTTGGAACCGTGCATATAAAACAACATCTAATGATTTCAGATTACTTATTTAATCACATTTTATTTGGTGTATGTATTTTTTCATTTCACACTTGTTAATATATATTTTTTTAAATATTATTTGTTAACTGCAGTATTTATTCAAAAGTAGTCTAATTTTTACGTAACAGTTGTCACTATGTGATTTTTGTATGAAATAAATAGAGTATTTAATTACAAAGTCCCTACTTATAGTACATCTTGGATCTATGATTGTGCGTGATTGTACTACACTTTACTATGACGAGAAAAGGGGATAGATGACTGATATTATTGTTTGCCATGTATTTTATATCGGGGGTGAATTATTTTTGACTTACAATAAGGCGGGTTACATTTAATATTTAACATTAAGACAGATTAGCTTCATACTTGCATAATAATTAATGTTTGTGAAAAAAATACTTTAACTATTTTTATTACTTTTTCATTTTTATATTTTTATTATTATAAGCAAGCTGAAACGAAACTATCTTACATAATAAAGAACCTAACGTCGTCTCACCACACATGTAACGTTACTTAGATTTTTTGTCTTTTTTATGTTAAATACTTCGGGAAGCGCGACAGTTTAAGTACATACCCTATTATCACAAAAATCGATAAATTAAAACTATAATTGTGCTACATCTGGCGATAGACCTTATCAAGGTGTTGCCAGCGTTATTAAATTAACGTCAATCACTATCTGATGGGAAAGAGTACGACTACTATTTACAAGAGATTACTAATATTGTTAGATAAATAAATAAATAAATAAAACAAAAAACAAACATATGTCGTGAGACAGATTTCACATTATAAAAAATATTATTATAGTACAGTCAGTAACACAATCTTCATGCATCGTCAAAATTCAGATTTAAATATTTTATACGCCGTAAAATTTTACAACTGTTTTCTACGAGTAGTGTTGATATCAATAGTACCATCGATAATCCGAGCAAAACGTATTATTTTTATCGACTACTAATTTTGGGCTTCCACATCGCTTAAGGCTTTATAGTCGACATTTTAATTTAGTTTTAGTTTGACAAAAAAAATGCTTCGACTCATCGATAATACTATTGAAATTCAGTAAATATACCCTTTGGAAAAAACGTAAAATTTTCACGGTATAATTATATTTTTCAATCTGTTATGTTTTAATTAATTACTCATTCATACACATAGAATCATATTGTGTTACAGACTGTCAAACAGTCAAGCTTTTATTATAAATTCTATACATAGGTTCACAATTTCGCAGAACAATTTCATAGTCACTATATTATTTTGCAATACATATACATATTAATCATTAAAATTACGAAATTCGCTTTGAAGTCGTGCCAACTACTGTCCCTTTAGCGGCAACTATGCCAGAAACTGTTATAGTCATAACTATTAATAAACTTGAATCTACTACTAGAATGCGGGGAAACTAGGATTCCATTTCGAACTGTCAAGTCAAGTTAGTTAAGGTACAAATACAAACAAAAATGCATGATTATACAAATACAGACTATTCTAAACAATAAATTATCCCGCTTATACACTAAACGCTTACCTTAAACACTCCATAGACAAACGAGAGACAAAAAAATACTAAACAAAATCAGCTGTAGAGCGAGTGAACTGTCAAAAATATCAAACAGAAAAAACATTAAAAATAAATAGTTGTGTACGCGATTTCCCATCAGATGACAATTAGACTCAATCGTTATTGGTGAATTTCTCCCATATGAGCATAACTAGGCATATGTTAGGCGTTACATGTAGCAGATACGGCGTTAGGCCCTTGTAGAAGCCTCTGATTCGTTCGTACCTCCATGTCTCGTTGATGCAGTGCCACGCGCCGTCGTAGCTGCGGTGCTGGTCCTGCAGCCGCGCGCGCACCACCTGGTACGGGTACGTCGCTCCCGCCGCTATCAGCTTCGATATGGCTGCGAATGTCAGGTACTCCACTGACGTCTGCAATACAACATAAACGGCATGTTCAATAACCATTAGCTTTGTGACTAGGGTTTGAGATGTCTCGACATTATCAAAATCGTTTTTGGGTTTTCTATGAAATTCACAGTAGCGGTTCGGAGTTTATACATTATACAAAAGTTTTTTTTTTCTGAAAGTTACATCACTGGTAAAACCTATTATGAGCAGGAAAAATGTAATCTGTATTTTTCATTTATAGTCCTATCAGAACTCAGGCAGAGACTGTGCCCAGTTAAGTTGCCCTAGGTTCTTTCTATAATCCGTGATTTCTCAAGTAAATAACACTCCAGAGAAAAATATGTTTTACCCACATATTTACACGAAACATAAACAAAACGACACATATGAAGCCATCCTAATTAATGCAAACATCGACCAAATGAACATAATGATTCACAGCGTCCATAATTATGACTTATTACCATGACTATAGCGTCTGACAACAGTCAGCCAACGTTCACGGAACAATATCATGGCATTACGATGACATTGACCATGAAACCTCGCACTCTTGATCATGACTGTAGCTTATTACTAGTATTTTCCGCTTTGATATCCTAACATTAATAATTTTATGTATTATGATTTTTTTTATGTTATAAAATGACACAAACGATGAAACGTGCGGACTGCGGCGGCCGCAGTCTTTATGTATAGACTCCATAACACCAGTGTTATCACTAGCGCGTTATCATCTTGACATCTCCGTTTAAAATTTTATTAGTCCATTAAAATCTAGATGTGTTGCACACCAAACCGGAACAATACGGTTACGATTTTTCATTAAGGATTGTAAACATTTATCATATGACTAGCTGACCCAGCAGACTTCGTACTGCCTCAATCGATAAATAAAATTTAATTCCGTGCATTTTCATATTTATTCACCTTTTAAACTTTCCCTGGACTTCCACAAATAATTCAAGAAAAAAAATAGCCAAATCGGTCCAGCCGTTCTCGAGTTTTAGCGAGACTAAACAGCAATTAATTTTTATATATATATAAGATAAGATAGGCTCTAATGTGCGCCATTTCACCCTGTCCTCGGCTCGTCGCATCCAGCTTCCGTCAACAACTAAGTAAATTCAATGCAAATGTGTACTCACCAATTTGATGTCAATTGGCAGGTTCCTGTACTGGTTGTACCTGTTCTTCATCTCCTCGTACGTCATGAACTGCAGAGCACCGTGAGATACGCCGAACATGCCGGGAACGAAGCCCTGGAACGTTGCAAATAACTTTTTTTAATTTTTGAGCAAGGTCGTAATTAAAGTAATTCTCTGTAGCAGCTCGGACTTTGTGCCTGGTTAATAGCAGTAGGTCGACTCGCCCTATTACAAGGGGCCTGAACATACCGGCGAACTGAGGGTGTACATCAGTACACCTCTGTGTAACCCTTCGGAGAATACAGGCGTAATGGTAACTAAACTTCTTTTTAACAGTATTCGTATTTTGCCTGCTGGTGATTATTTCAAAATAGGTGTAAGCATTTTATAATATTTTATGCTATGTAAGAACAATTCCTATTTGTATTATCCCCATGGATTTTCATGTTTAATTGTACCTAATGGTTATCGAGTTGTATATGATTTTTAGAGACTGCAAACATGTTTAATATATCCTTTACAAAGTTAACGTATTACTTTCATAAATAATATTATTGCAACAAAACGTATGATGTCCGATACTAGTGAAGTAAATATTTATGTCGCTTTTATCAATGACATCATAGTAACATATCAGATAAGTGATGAGATGTATTTATATTTACATAAGGTTGTCTTTCGTTTGAACTTTTGAGTGCGAGTCAAATTTTCAGTAGAATAATAAGTCCAGAGGACAAACGAATACTAAACAGTATAGTAAATTCTAGTCTAGACGACAAATCAGACACTGGCCTCGCGGTCAAGTGAAAAAAGATGCCAGCATGATTGAGTCACAAGTTTTTTTTTCACCGATTCCAATTTCCAATGACATAAGACTTTTTTTGGATTTTTCCATTGCGAGGTGGTTCTGTCAAAGCCAAGGTTATATAAAAAATACTTAGTAGAATTGGGTGGTTGCCCGATAAAAAATGATACAATGGTTAGTATTTTTCTTGTAGAATAAGAACGTTATTATAACAGGAGAAAATATTTATGAAAAGAGAAGAACTACTTGAGAGTTTAATTCAACAAATGAAGGATATAATGGGAATCAAATTGTGTTTAAGGATCAAAAATAAGATTTATGTATTAAGGCGGATGGTTGACCTGAGCCCGCCAAATTCAAATTTCAAGTGGTTTTTAGCAGTTTGTAGGTCTGTAATAAGTTCTACATTCATGGCAATAGTAATTGCGACATTAACTTTACAAAATTCAAAATGTTTAACTAAAACCATTGCTTAAAAATTATTATTGTAGCTAAAAGTAGTGTAGTGTCAATTTTGACCACTGACACAGTTTTTAGCAAGTTTTTCGCTTGTTGAGGATTTATAAGTAAAGGTTTTAGTTCGCAGTTGTGAATGTTGTATAGTTGTCGCGATTACTACTGCCATGAATCTAGAACATGTTATAGACCTACAAACTCCGAAAAATCACTTGAAATTTCAATTTTGCGGGCTCAGGTGAACGATCCGCCTTAAAACAAAGAAATAGGATAAACAAGTTATAGAGCAGACATTGGGAAAATTTACATGCCAATATTTTGATCTCAAGTTGATTTGTAATCAGGCAGATATGAGTATATGTATGTATACCAGAGACAGAGCTACTTAGAAAGAGCCATTTATTTCCAACTGGAAAAATATTAGATTACGATTTTGTTCGTGATTTCCCGTCTATCGCTAGTAATATTTAAATGCCTTTGAGTGAAAAGAGCTGCGCTTTTAATGAAAATAATAATAATAATTAATATAGTTTTTGTACTGGCTGTTTGGCAATTTTGCAGTTATATTTTTGGAGTTACAATCAGGTAATTTCTTTCTTTTTCTTTATAAATATCTACAATCAGTCGCAAGACTATAAGCAGATTGGTAGAATGAATATGGCGTTTAGGCGAAGAGACCAATGTCTCGTCTGCCTTTTTAGAGAACATCCTTCCTTTTCAGCCTTTTCACCATTGGGGAAGGATTTAAGAGATCATTGGCCAGGGTTTTGGATGGATCGAAAGCCGATCAGCATATTTCCTTATGAATTTTTTTTTTATTCGTGATATCAATTTCACACTGAATGGTTGGAACGCCAAGATATTTGTGGATCTCGAAACAATCAGGTAATGGTAAAAACTTCGAAAGTTCAGCACTTTCAGAACATTTATATTTTTATGTAAATTGTGTTTTAATATACAAGCCTATTCAGGTTCCTTGTATTTCTAGGAAATACGTCAAATGCTTTATCGTATGTCCTTTTAAATCTAGACAACAAAGGTGCTAGGAATGAAGGCTATCGCATTCTATTTTACTACCGTTTGCCTACGATTGGTAACTGGTTTTTGCTTACAGCCTTCCAACGAAAACTTGTCATCTATACTTATAATAAATCTGTAGAGAGGTCAATTCTGTACATGAAATATATTTCCAAAATAACTATCAGCGGGTGATTAGTGATCGATACTGACGCCAAAAATGCAATCAGTAAAATTTTTGTCTGTCTGTCTGTCTGTCTGTCTGTCTGTCTGTCTGTCCGTCTGTCTGTCTGTCTGTCTGTCTGTCTGTCTGTCTGTATGTTCGTTATAGAAACAAAAACCACTCAACGGATTTCAACGAAACTTGGTACAATTGTTCTTCATACTCCTGGGCAGGTTATAGTATACTTTTCATCACGCTACGATCAATAGGTGCAGAGCAGTGAAGGGAAATGTTGGGAAAATGAGTGATTCATGAGAAAGGTTTCAAGCTATAAAACATCACGCTACAACCCTTAGGAACGGGGCAACTAGGGAACAAAGTAACTATTCCACGCGGACGAAGTCGCTGGCAAAAGCTAGTAGTAACTATAGGCTTCCTGAACGGATTAATACAATCGATGGATGACAACGCAATCGATTGCGACAATGGCAATCAATTGATCAATCGAGTGATAACATTGACATGAAATTTTTTGACACCCTGCTTGATACGCGGTTAGGTTATTTTTAGAGGTGAATTTGTGCCTTTGCGTTTTCGCAAAATAACAAGTCAGGGGAGTAATCTGCTTATCAATCTATGCAAGTATCACGAATTTATGTAATTGATGACTTACCATGTTATGATCATGAAAAAGAAACCTAATAAATGATAATAATAACCAGTCAGTGCTCTTAAATGTGTTTCTTGTTTTTTTTTATAATCAAAAGGCTACATAGGTACAATTGTATGTGAATTTTCCATAAAATATGACGGATTATCCTGCAAATTTCTATCCTTCTAACATTACCTCTAAGGAATAAAATGTCCAAAATATTTTCTCATTCAAATGTTATAAATACTTTAGGGCTTGACCACCGCGTTGATAAATCAGTCAGTCAGGACGTGTTACTTGTTAAGAAGATACCACATAGGTAGCAGGTACACAGGTGGTGCAACGACTGGCCGGAGTTTCATCATATTGCACATTAAACTATTCGCAAAATATCGTAAACTAAAATGTTTGTATACAAATTCTCCTGATCGTGTATTTGAAAATCAATTTTGAAACCTATCCCATACACAATGAAACATATTTTACGATGCCCGATGACCGTAGTAGTTAATATAGTGACTATATTACAAAATTATCGCAATCTGAATTCCGTATCTGGAATCTATGAACTCGTGAATAACAGATGACCAGTTTGAACTGGAAAGGTTTGGTATTCAGACCTAATTAGACATAATAATACCAGCAGTCTTCGCACTTGCACAATTTGAATAGATATGGACGACTTCAAACATGTATTCATCTATACTTATAATAAATCTGTAGAGAGGTCAATTCTGTACATGAAATATATTTCCAAAATAACTATCAGCGGGTGATTAGTGATCGATACTGATGCCAAAAATGCAATCAGTAAAATTTTTGTCCGTCTGTCTGTCTGTCTGTATGTTCGTTATAGAAACAAAAACCACTCGACGGATTTCAACGAAACTTGGTACAATTGTTCTTCATACTCCTGGGCAGGTTATAGTATACTTTTCATCACGCTACGATCAATAGGAGCAGAGCAGTGAAGGGAAATGTTGGGAAAATGAGTGATTAATGAGAAAGGTTTCAAGCTATAAAACATCCCGCTACAACCCTTAGGAACGGGGCAACGCAGGTGAAACCGCGGGCGAAGAACTAGGGAACAAAGTAACTATTCCACGCGGACGAAGTCGCTAGTCGCTAGTTTTTAAATAAAACTCGTTTACAACATATGTCACCAATAGTATAATCTGAAGTTCAACCACATAAAAATTGAAATGATTTCTAATACTTCCGGAGAGTGGCGACTAACTAAAGACTAACATAAGACAAAACCCTGCATTGTGATTGATTTCATTAACAACAAGTCCCTGCAAAAGAAAACTGATATTATTAGCTATTAGTACCAGAGTTTCTCAAACTTTTTATAGGGCAGACCCCAAGCGCCACCTTACCATGACCCGCGGTCCCCTAAAAATAAAACAGAATGGCCGTGACATTATATGTTCTGAATAATTGGTATTTTTATTTTGTCCGCTGAAGGTTTGGAGACTTTGCTACACACTACATACATAATTTAAAAAAGTGCTTGAGACCACCAGAGGGACGAGGCATTCCAAATTTAAATTAAGATGTCTATGTCATAACTGGCCATTCTTCTTAATAGGAGCATTATACTGCGTTCAGGGAAAGTAAAACACAAAACGTAAACAATATCCGACCCACTTTACAATTATCGCTTTGTTTCGCGTTACTGATGTCTCCTAACAAAGGATTATTTGAAAAGTAGATAGTTGTTTGTTTACGTTTATTCCTTCGCTTCTCTGAATAACGGTCAGCGTTTAGGCGAAGTGGCGCCGAAGCGACTGATTTTGATAACAATTAAAATTCGTGTTTGCTACTTTGACATACGCACTGGTCGACTCAAAGCGGTGTGAAGCTGTTTCACTATATTTTGAGCTCTATGTCAAAGTAAGTACCTAAGTTGAAATTTAAATGTTAGCGTACTGTTCGCTTCGCCGCCGCTCCACCAGTCTGTGCTGACCCTAAGGTAAAATTAGCTATGCTTAAACACTACTATTAGGTACATAATGAAACCTTTTCAAATTCGTCAATTGCATAAGATCCTGAGTTCGATTCTCAGGTCGAACAGTATTCTTGAGATTTTCCAAAAAAATCCCAGTAGCAATTCGGAGTTTGAATTTGTTGTTAGTATAATACTTTCGCCTTCTATTACATGGGTCCTAAAACATTGGCGAGCTGTCGGTATGCAACTGTGGTAAGCAGTAAATTTCTGCCAAACTATTCGGGGAATACAGGAGTGTTACTATTTGGGAAACTAATTTCAAATAAACCTGCAGGTAAGGTAGAATAAATGACATGTTTATTACGTCCGTCGACCTTGTCACAGCTTTCTACTTGCTATTTTATACGGCCCTCGTGGCCCTGGGTAAACGATACGAGCGTCTAATGTTGACCCACTTCCTCATATATCAAGGTGCGCTGTGCATATACATGACCTTTCTAAACGGAAAATCTTATATTTTCTTGAGGTTTTCTTCCATCTTACGATACTAATTTCAAAATACCGTGTGAATGTGACATAGGTTATCGATTAGATACGTCTCTGAATCTTAGCCTCAACACATCTCATGTGCGACTGCACATTATGAGATGTTTTCTTGATTGGACAAGCATTTTGTCTCGTGTTGACAAGAATTTTGTATTGCTTATTCTTCATACTAATTTAATCCTGTCTGTCTGTCGATCCGATACCAGACATATCTTGGGTAGAACTCCTAGGAAAATATTTATTTTTTTATACAAATACTGGCTTATAAGAAATAGTCCCATAAGACACGAAATTGTCCTATAGTGTGCAGGCGCATTTTTATGCTAAGATTCAGATTGACGGTGTTTACGAAATTGCAGTAGGCTCCCTCGCAAAATGTCTATAGGTCGTAAAAGTGGAAATTTTGCGACAGCGTCCAATACTTTACACCCCCTGTAAATGTAAACCATTTTTGAGATAATAGGTACATACTTTTTATATCGAGATATTTTTTTTCCTATTTGAAGGACAAAAACCTGGCAACATAAAAGCGTTTAGTTTGCCGACTAAACGGCACAAAAAATCAATATGCGAGTTCTAATCTACTAACATGCTGACGTCACACCTTCGTAAGTCCTTGAACCATTCTGATATGCGACAGTTTCAGATAAATTTGAAGTATTGGGTCTCAATGTCGAGAGAAATTGTATAAATATTATATGTACTTAAGTAATTTTTTGATAGCGCGAAATAACGGGGATTGGCACAAGGGAGGGAAGGGAAACCAGGCAATCAATACTGGCTGAAGATAATAGTGATAATGCGATACTAATATTAGGAACTACTTATTCGTATGATATGTCTATAATACTGTTTTCTAAAATCGATACATATGTACCTAATTTAGTGAAAATCAAATCAACGTTTGTCACATAAATAGCATTACAGGCAACACAAACTGGGACTCACAAGTCTGCTATTTGAATTGTATGAGGATGATCATCAAAGAGCGTTTAAAAAACACCGGACATGTGCGATTCGGGCCCGCCAACGAGGGTTCCGTACAAATTTGTAGGTACATATTATAATTAATTACAAATGTATAGTTTTCAGATTTTTCTGTTTCATTGTGCTAGGTCAACGGAAAATACCCCATAAATTTTGATTCCCTTGAGAGTGTTGAAATATATGTTATATACGACATAAATGGCCGTAAGTATCTTTTTTTACGATAAATTAGAAGTTTGATTTTTTCACAGCTTCAATGGACTGTAGACCTGAGTATATGATTTTAATTTCAACTAGATACCTCCACGTGTTCCCGAGAAAAACAGTCCGATCTAAAGGACGGACGGACGGACATAGAAGTGATCCTACCTATAAGGGTTCCGTTTTTTCGTCTTGAGGTACAGAACCCTAAAAAATGCTCATTGAAGAATTATAATCCCATGGTTCTAAATGACATATGGACTGACAGATTTCGTTGACAAAACTGTCAAAAAATAACAATTGTGGTTACTGAATGACGATTTTTACAAAATGAAATAGCGACTGCTATTTTATTGAGATGTTGAGGCCCAGCTAACCTACCTATTTAAATGTCTTGTATTTTACTGGAATTAAATTAATAAAAGTATCTAAAAAGTACCTATTTAAATTAATATGTATCCAAGAAGCTTTTTTTATTAGAACAATTGATACTATTTTCTGTACTCATTGCTAGATAGCCCATAGGAGGACTGCTGAGAATAAAATACTTCATGTCTGCAGACAGATAGACAATACGCAGTCAAATACATTTGGTGGTAAGATCTTATTAATGCTGCTACACATGTAAAATAGGCGCGAAATGGTTCCAGGGTTATAACTAGTCTTGCAAAAGCAACGAATAGTACATTCGGCCCCAGACTGAATATTCAGCCAGTTCTGGGGCCGAATAGCCGAATATTTGGCCCAACTATTCGGACTTATTATTGCATTTTTCACCGTGTGCTAATAGTTAATTTTTGTGTGTGCTCAGAAAATTCTCTGCTTACTGTGTTTTGTTTGTTGTTTATAACGTCAATTGTTTAATAATATTATTAATTATCTCACCTATTAGGATATTTTAAGGGTTGTCGCAACAATACCTATTTATCAAAGCAGACCAGATAAACGGCTCAATTAACCATAACATAGTGAAAATATTTTTTTACCTATACATCTTGCGATATTATTATGTTTATATTTACTTAATAAGTAAATCATAATAATAATTTTGAAAATCAAGTTTACTTTACAGTTTGCTAATCAAAAGGTTTGATTGTATGTATATGTAAAATAATCTAGAACATAACAAGCAATGTCTAGATAAAAGTTATATTTTTTGTAAGCTGCTCCAATCTGCACGTGATTTGACTACAATATCATATCAGTTCTTATCGAAACACCACAGTTACTATTTGATTACAAAATTTTCGAGACAGATTATTTGTGACATCATTCACACAACTATACGGTGTTGCTAAAACTATACAAAGAAGTCTTTGGTCGGAGGTCCATGACTAGAGTGGGGACGTACGGACACCAGCACATCAAGTTACCCGAAACTGTCAAATTTCCCCAATTGATAATAAACTCTGATGTTTGGAGATTAAATTGAAAATCAATTGAAGAAATTTGACCGTTGGATACCATGTTGTAGAAATTAATTTAGTCATCAGTATCAAATTTCGGTGTACTACTATATTATTTGTAATTCTTCTCCATCTGAACGATTTCGACATATTTTGATGAATTTTGTTTGTAGGTACCTATGGGGTAATCTGGTAGGTACCCGATAGAAAGTGCTGTGAATTCGCGAATTAAAACTACATTATTACAATTAGTCATACATTCGTTTTAACATTAATCTATACTTATAATAAATCTGTAGAGAGGTCAATTCTGTACATGAAATATATTTCCAAAATAACTATCAGCGGGTGATTAGTGATCGATACTGACGCCAAAAATGCAATCAGTAAAATTTTTGTCTGTCTGTCTGTCTGTCTGTCTGTATGTTCGTTATAGAAACAAAAACCAATCGACGGATTTCAACGAAACTTGGTACAATTGTTCTTCATACTCCTGGGCAGGTTATAGTATACTTTTCATCACGCTACGATCAATAGGAGCAGAGCAGTGAAGGGAAATGTTGGGAAAACAGGAGAACTTACTCCATTTTTTAAGCTTCCGTCGCGTGTGCAGCCTTAATGGTTAAAGCGACACAGAAATCATGTATGACGGAAATGTTCTCCTTAAAATTATATAAAAAATATTCCACGACAGCAAATGTCTATATTTTATGGTTGACTCACAATAACACGTGTAACTCCCGATAGCTTAGCAGTTCGGAGCTTTCTGATTATATTTGTCTACTCTTACGTTAGGTGACTGACTGACTGACATAGTGATCTATCAACGCACAGCCCAAACCACAGGTTATAGTATACTTTTCATCACGCTACGATCAATAGGAGCAGAGCAGTGAAGGGAAATGTTGGGAAAATGAGTGATTCATGAGAAAGGTTTCAAGCTATAAAACATCACGCTACAACCCTTAGGAACGGGGCAACGCAGGTAATACCGCGGGCGAAGAACTAGGGAACAAAGTAACTATTCCACGCGGACGAAGTCGCTGGCAAAAGCTAGTGCTAAATAAACAGTTGGTATTATTATAGTTATTTTGAAGGAATATCTGACTCAGTTTAGCGTGAATTATTGCTTAATAATAATTGCCTCGTGACCGTGTTTGCTTAAAATAATTGAATCAAATCGACTTATTAATCGACTAAGTGTAACTTATTCATTACTAGCTGCTGCCTACTTAAGTTAGATCTCCAGCAATACGACTGTGAAACCCGAATCTAATTTCATGTATAGTAGTTTTTGCGTGATACGCGTACAAACATACAGACAGACAGACAAAAATTCTAATACTTAATCATTGTTTTGGCTTCCGTCGCTCTAATAAAGACCCCCATATTAGCTTTTCGTCGATATTTATAATGAACAGAAATCGGCCTGTTACAATATTACTTTTACTGTATGTGAAATGTTACAACTTAAAATGCACTTACCCTGTACAGGCCTCTGATGCCTTCTGTCCTGTAGATCTTCATGAGGCCATCAATCATGCCCTTGTACCGTTTGTTGTCAGCCACAATCTCCTCGCTGTACTGGAGACAGAGGCGAGTCTTCACCACCCAGATGGGGTTTGTCATGACGAGGGACAGCACGCCGGCTTCGGCCGCCGCCAGCATGTGCAGGCCAGGGCCGAGAGGCGTGCGCGCATTCCCGCCTTGAATCCATGTTTTTATTGCATTATAACTGCGGAGAAATATGAGATCATTAATATTATTACCAGAGGAGTTGCTGATGCGCGGCGAATCAATCGAGAGAGGCAACCCGCTCTCACACGCATTATGATAAGCTTTTATTTAAATTAATGTATTCACTAATGTAAGTGTCTACTTTGGTAGTTTTCACCATTAATGCTTAAATTAAACGGAGAGTCAAGGCCAAGGCAATCTTATTTGACAGTGAAAGTGTTATAGATAAGGATAAATCAGAGAAATTCATCATTCAGTAGATGAGGTAGTAAATATGAAAGGGAAAAGGTGACGGCTATTACGAGTCGCTGAGTCGTATTTTGAAATAATGCCAAAGCTAAACGTAGACATTCCATGCAAAATCAATTGAGAAGTGTGGTTTCATTTCATGATCCCTAAACAGGAATTCCCGAGCTAATTCTGTATGCGAGCGACTTTATTTGTTTCAATTATTGTTTTCCGGTGTTTTTTTTTTTAAAAATGATGAACTATTTAATTAACCGCGTTCAAAAAGGAAGAGGTTCTCAGTTTCATCTGTATTTATTTTGCGTAGGTAATTAGTATATAAAATATCTAAAGTTTCCCACCCCGTTTTTTTTTTAAAGCACTGCGTTATTGGCGTCCCGAATAATGAATTCAATCATTACAGCCGGTGCCAATAACATACATAAGTAATGTCAAAATCCTTATCAGTCTCTAGTAGGTAAGCAAATCTACTGAAGGGCGTTTACTTCGATTTTTCTATGTTTAAAAATTCATTTCACCTTAAACCATCAACTGCGCAATCCAAATCGCGACTAAAGGTCTCCAAAACAGAATTATTCAATATTATCTATCCTGCGGTACTTCTCGCCAGCTGGTGACCTGAATTCTACGCATTCTTAGCAAATCAAACAGTATTATGAGCCTGTCATTCTGATATAACCAGTACAGCACTGGAAAGTTTCGATAGATAATAATAATAGGTCAATTATATAACAAATATTGTATCTATCGGAGTCATAAAACATGTGTATTGATAAAAGAATCAATAGATTGCTGTAAAACTGGGCAGTCTAATATTTACTGAAACAATTGATTCAAGCTGAAGAAAACGTGATTTGTAGTCACGTTTATAGGTAACGTAAGTTGTTATAATTTTATGTATGTGGACGATTCCATGCATTTTATACGTTAATTTAATTCTCTATACTTTGCATCTTCTACTTTAGAGTTCCTAACTAACTCATTGATCTAGTGTTCGCAAGGACGGCTGGTGAATGTGAGGTACTGGGTTTAATTGCAACCGGAAGCTTAAAATTTCAGGCTGTACATAACTGTTTTTGCATCCCTCCCCGGCTTCGCACGGATATTGTTCATAAATTCTAGCCTATAATCTTCCTAGATAATCCCTCTAACCATTAGTGAACACCGTATGAAAATCCGAACAATAGTTTCTGAGATCAGGCCGGCAGGGTCTTTAATTTATATTATGTGGGTAGTGAAAATTACGTAGAAACAAAACAACAATTAACATAATAATGCAGTAAGATTATTTCGATAACGTCGTAGCTAATTACTTTATTAGCAGTTGGCAAAACGTGTCGAAATGATGGATGATGGAGTGCGCTACAATTATGATTTACGAAAGACAATTAGCAGTTAACCACTAATTATTATTTTTGTAATTAATAACTTCTAGTGGGTCAAGTTCAGTAAGTTTAACACGATCATTTTTAGGTGGAAACTCACTTACGTTGGTGATGAGTGAATTGATGTGAGAAATTCTGCACATTAGTTCGCTATTAGTTCCCTAAAGAACAAATCGAAACCATTATTCGTCTTTTCTTTTGCTTCCCTATATCATTGAATTTGGACATACAATCGAAATAAGAGTGCGAAGCGTTCCGAAAAACCGCGAGCGTAAATTCCCTTCTTATCGAATCGACAGAAAAAGGAAAGAGAAGAGCAAAAGAAAAGAATAACTGATAAACATTACCTAGCTAGGATAACTAAATTGGCCCAGTATTCCGCTACGCGCACGGTAAATTAGTAACGATATTGTCCTTACTGATTTTGATATGCCTTTTTTTTAACTGCCTTATTAGCCTAGAGGTCTTGAGCGCGATTGCTATGGTCCTGGGTTCGATTCCCAGGTCGTGCAGTGTTTTTCTTTGAAATTCTCAGTAACAGCTCGTGAGTGTACAAGCCTTCGGGGAATACAGGCGTGATGGTACGTTTAAGTGATTTTGATTTAAATTTTCGACCCCAATTGTCTACACAGAGGTTTATATATTAAAATTTACCACTGCAAAACGACTTGTGGACAACTTCAGACGCTCAAAGTTATTTCGATCGTACTATAAATAGTATCTCCTTAGCTTTACGTTTAGAATCATTTACGAATATAAGCCATGTTAGTTAAAGTTTTCAATACTCAATTCGTTTATTAAACTCCACAATGTTAACAGGTGTTAAAAAATAAATATAAAAGTATCAATCATGGACCCTGTCGGGCACGGCAATGTAGGAGAGAGGAGGAAGGCTTATGTTCTCAGGCGCTTGATATATGTAGGTAATATTCAACTTCGATTTGGCAATTTCCCAACATTGATGGAAAAGTGAATGCTCAAAACAAAGTCTTCTCTTTTCAAATCCCACGCATATGGAAATATTTCCACAATCTTAAACTTCCGTGTTTGGGTGAGTGCGACGCTGATATATTTTAAATTTGTATCTCACACTTGATAATAGTTGGAAGGGCTCGTGGCTAATGAATAACCACGCTGATCAATCGATCGTTAAGCTGAGCTTGTGGTCAGTCAATGGAAGGGTGACCATTCTTAACACATCAAGATCGTGCTTTGGTAAAGTCCCGGTTGTCTTACGAACATCTACGATAATATTTCGTGCTGATCAGAACTCAGAAGCCCGAAAATCCTGTCAACCAGTCTATTCTTATATTGTTACCCACAAATTACGTTGCATTGTAAATTCAAATCCAAGCTAATGTTATAAATGCGAAAGTAACTCGTGTTTGTTTATTACTTTTCTATGCCTAAATCACCGAGCCAATTCTGATCAATTTTGATTTAGAGATAGATTGGATTTTGGAAACATGCTACCTTTTGTATCAGTCTTTTTGGATGCAGGCGAAAACGCGGGCAATGGCTAGTAAATAGATCAAATCACTAAATGCATTCAATTCTGAATAATAAGCCTCATTAGTCTAGTGGTCCGAAGCGTGACTGCTACACTAGAGGTCCTGGGTTCGATCCCCAGGTCGAGTAAAGTGTTATTGGGTTTTTCTATTATAAAATTCTCAGTAGCACCTCGGAGTCCGGATTTGTGCCCGGTAAATGGCTATAGGCTCGCTCGAACTGTGGGTGTACAATAAGTTCGCCTCTGCCTAACCCTTCGGGGAATACAGGCGTGATGGTATGTTATGTTAAAAATAACACATTTTGAATACATTGCCAAAATGAATACTAATTAAATTAAATACCACCGAAACAGAGTGGCACCGTATTTTCTCTCTCCCAACGACACAGTTGTAATACATTACTTCATTCATTAAACGCAGGATTTTTAAATAAACATTGACGTAATGGAGTACACACATTTACACAATGTAACAAAGGATCACGTGCGCAACGTCACTTAAGGCGATTCGCACATTTTCTTGAAATGCATTTATAAAACATACACTTCGCATTATTCACTTGGTGTCAGCAATCAGCTTGAGAATTATGCTCTTTTGACGTCACACTTTTTAATTGTGATTGGGCTGAGTGAAATGTGATTGCTATTGTGCTGTTTCATTTGAGTTTACCGTTTAAGTCATCGTGACATGATCAACCAATTTTATTAACTGTTCTATTGATGGCACGGGTTTCTAATCGAATTGAGATGGGTTAAACGTCCACCACGGTGGCATATTAGTGTAAATAGTGTATGTAATACCTAGATTACCTACCATAAAAATTCTTGGCAATTTTTTTTTAGTTTTTCTATGAAATTCTCAGTAGCAAATACCTAGATTACATACCATAAAAATTTTTGGCAATTTTTTTTTTCGTTTTTCAAGAAATTCTCAGTAACAGCTCGGTGCCTGGATTTGTGCCCGGTTAATGGCTATAGGCTCGCCCCGTATAACATAGGACCTAAACAGTGTACATTAAGTACGCATCTACCAGGCGTGATAGTATATTATGTAGTGCAACGGTCAAATTTTGACATGATAAAGAACACCTCTATTACGCTATCAAGCATTACAGTATTGGCGTTGTTGTCATGTAATACCTATATTAACATAAAGATAAAACATTCGCCTGATAAGAGAAATTCAGGGGTTTCCGATCTTATTTTCTGCAAATGTTTGTACATACATCATCACCAAACACTGTCCCACGGCCTACTAGAGTCGACTGAGCTATATGTATAGTACATGTATACAACATGCTGGCCTAATATAGGTTGGAGTAAATATTTGAATGACCCACAGATACGTGTTCCGAGTCTAGGTATTTGTAAAGGCACCGATGATAAAGCAGAGATTCTTAATAATTATTGCAGGGTAATTTTTTTTAATAACAATCCAAAATGTTAACTTTATTTGAGTTAACAACATTCGTTTTATAGTTACTTTACATAATGAATTATACAATATTTGAGATAAACTATTTTTATTTTATGTAGGTAAGTATAGAGTTTGAACTACAACCAGATAAACTTACACTCTGATAACAATGTTTAAAAAAGATTTTGCAACCAATCAGGAACTCATCAATTATCAGTTTAAAAAAATATAATATGATATTGATAACTATTGCAAAATATTTTAGTCTCAAAAATATGTAATACTAAATGACACCAACAGGCTAAAAAAAGGCTGATAAAATTTTCATAAATAAAACATTACTCACAATAAAAAGTAGAAGCCCCAAGCGGAGCCTGAGCCCCAAACGTTAGGTGTGACTCCCCTGTATAGTCCTTTCACTCCCTCCTTCTTCACAATGGTGACAAATGCGCTGCCAAGTCCATCATACCTAGGAACTGTTGCGGTCCTGCCGTCATTCACTGGAAATATACTATTTTATTAGCATTGAATAACATACTGTATAATATACATATATCTATACACAAAGTTGTCATAAAAACAATCTTTTGTTTAGACCCAATCCAACCTTTCATCTGCCTGAGATTGTAATCTGATATCAGATGGAGGGATCCTCATTCATCAATCAAGTATTGATAAAGAATATGTTATAATACATACAATCAATAAATTGATTTATAGGTAATAATTATTGTGTAAAAAATTACTTTGCCTTGTATATGCACTTTCTTTTTATCAAGTTTATATACTGTAAGTATGTTGGTAGTAGACTTTCCAATCTTATTCTTTTGATAATAAGGGTAAACATGACGAAAGTTGTGCAGTATACAGTAAATGAAATTCTAAAAGCATGACGTTATTCGTCATATAAATGGGGAATGTTAGGTGCCTATTCTAAAATGCATTTACAATCATTACAGTCACCTACCTAAATGTGCATAGTACATACATAAAATAAACGTGTTAATAATTATAATTGGAAATAAGGGAATATGAAGTACTTATAAACTCAAGATTCATTATGTTATTCATTACAATTACTAATGTAGGTACTCACTAATGAAGAAAGTAGGCAAAAGCATACTTTCCATTCATGCTTTTCCTTGCAACCTACTTGCTCAATTTAACATTTAATGTGTTGCTAATAACTGGCTTTTGTTGACCATAGTCAATTCTGTTAAGCTTTTCTATTAATCCATTAAGTACAGTCCACAGCACAATAAGTTACCATAAACTGTCAAATTTCCAATGCAAGATCTATTGTTCTTATGCACCGGGGCCTTTACCAAGCCAACAAAGGCCAGGCTATGATTGTGTCTGTATTAGTTTATCTGAATTACAAAGAAAGTCATTTTACGAAAGGATACTTAATAGAAATTTAGAAAACCCTGGCTCTGCCATGACCATCTTTTTATACAACACTCACTGTCTTAATAGTATGTAGGCTCATAGAGTTGTTTTTGTAACAAGTGAGTGGTATGTGGTATTCAGCGTTTAAAAATATGAATGACCTTAAAATCTTTAGACTAGGTACTGCGGTTTAAATCCAATTACAAAATACAGAATGCAGTTTAAAATGAAATTTTATCCAGGAATTTCATTTTATAAATATGTGGCAACAGAATCACTACAAAATTGTTTTACATTGCATCATTAGGGAAGTTATCTGTGCAATGTAAACAAAGCAGTAGTCTTTACTTTCACTATGTGAAGTTCAAGGTTGCAACTGAATGACTTCTTGACTTTTCACCAGCGATAATTAATTCATTGATTATCTTTCACTCGACGTGTACTATTTATAACAATTATCGTCAGAATATGGTCAATCGATAATAATATTTTAACCTTTTAAAATCACGACACCTCACATGGTAATTACGGGAAAAAAGCGTTACAACTTACCAGCAAATCTAATTTTAATTAAATCCAACGGGTGCAGTATGAGTGTGGAAGTCACGCCACCTGATATACCAGCTACCAGGTGCTCGTACTTGATGTGGCTGAACAATGGCTTAGAAGACGACGAATTAGGGTTCTTCATTGTAGTCATGACGAATTTACTAGATCACAGATAGAACTTTTGATATCATCTTGCGGGGACCTTGTTGACACCTATATCTACCGGCACACACTTTCCCAGAAATCTTTAACAAAACTGAATTTATTACAATCTTCACTAAACATCGTTGCTCTTGTAATAATCCCACAAATTACGTGCGATAAAAAATGAACGATTTCCAAAGTAATTGGACATGCCGTTCCTTTCTGCAGATTTTATGCGACGACTACGACTAGATAATTTTAAACAATATTTGTGTTATTTGATAACGCAAGCTGCGGCCATGAAAGAGTAAATGTGAATTGACGTGATTGTTTCCTTGCAGGGTGTCTTGCTCCACTTAGGTTATCATGCAAATAGTTTCGATAAATTTTTTATCAGCTGGCATTAAGATTATGATGTAGTACCTATTTTTATAAAATAAACTGTACCTATGACCGTAGAACGGAACGAAGAAATGTAGTAAGGTAGAAAAATATCGATATAATAAAATATCGATATATCGGTTCAATTTTTAATCCCGATATTTAATAATATTTATATATCGTTAATATTTGTTTAGGAGTTTTAAATTCGATATTTTTTTTACTTCACCGAGATTTATGTTCGTAGATATGTAACCTTTTGTTAACTTAGCTTGTCTCGATACACGCGACAGAATATGTCAGAGTGACATTCCTAGGATTGGGGTTAGATGAAAAAAAAAACGATTAGCTAACGATATTGAAAATAAATCGATCATCCATCGTTTAAATAATACGAACTTCCGAAACTGTTGTGCACCTAACATTATTTTTGTTTTTAAGGTGGTTTCACTTTTTGTTAAGTTATTTTATTTCAGCATTTTTAGTAGCGAGTAAAATGTTACGCACACCTATCATTGTTATTGTCATTTTGATGTAAATTTTGTGATCATATCTTGATATTGAGTTATTCGTCAAATTTAAGGCTTATATGGTTTTCTCATGGATGCCATTGCCAAACTGAACTTGACTAAAATGGGACCACACGGGAAATACCAGCTTTCAAATAAAATCAGATTCATCAAAATCGGTTCACCCAGTCGAAAGTTATGAGGTAACAAACATAAAAAAAAATACAGTCGAATTAAGAAACTCCTCCTTTTTGTTGAAGTCGGTTGAAAATACAGTCGAATTGAGAACCTCTTCCTTTTTGAAGTCGGTTGAAAATTAATAGTAACTACAATAGTATACCTAATACTATTGTAGTTTTTGGTTCATAAGGCGTCAAGAATCGTAATGACTAAACCAAATTATTCGATCCTTAAGTCGTGAAGACCTTGCTACATGTTTTGAAAAAAATATCTATATTTTTCACTCTATAGATATTGATATTTATCACTCAATGATTATCAATGCTACTTAAATGATATTTATTTATGTAAAAGATACATTTACAAGTCAATGCTTTACATTTTTTTTTAATAGATAGCGCCGGTATTTCCTAACCGACGACCTCTGAGAAGAAACACCGAAACAAACTCAGAGATTCTAGGTGTCTTTTAAAGTCTAATGGTATTACAACTATAGTATAATATGTGAGTGTTAAGATGTAGGGCAATATCTGAACAGGCCTTTTGAAGAAAGAGCCATAGCAGCTTTGAGCAGACCTGTCCTGACTGACGGCACGCATACAACAGTTATCCTGTAACTTAAGCATTATTTATTAGGGGAACTCAACGACCTGTCGCACAACGCCGACGATACCAGATCAGCAAGACATTAGAGTAGTCCATCTAAAATTATTAATAATGTATAAATTAAAGATACGACAAATATCGATATTTTTTTTCATTTGAGCATCCCTAAAATGTAGATGCGATGACCTCAGCGATGACGTAATAATTAGAGAGGTCGAAAGTTCGAAACATTTGTTAAAAATTGATAAATTGGAAAACTAATATAATAAAATAGAACAATTTAGCATATGTATAAACATTTTGTAAATTATTAAACAAAACTTTTAACACATAGAAAGTTATCTATATTGTCTATGCTACATTTTGATCGATGCTACTCGTATGTCAAATTGTCAAACTCTATTAAAGCCGACTTGCTATAACAATAATTTTCTCCCATTTAGTACCAAAATAATTAAACAAAAACTTTTGTGCTTAAAATAAAATAGTACCCCGCGCTCATAATATTATTCTTTATATCTTTTTAAAATAGCAAATTTTGGTATCACAAACTAAAATCTTTGACAAACCATATTGCTAGATGAGATGAGATTTAAAACAATATTCTGCAAATTAATAGATGTAATTTAATTTAAAATCAGTATAGCAACATTTTCACTTCACCCTTTTTTGACATCTGGAAACTATTGCCCATTTATTACGTAAATCTGCAAGCAAGAAATTTTATTTAAAAAGGATCAGAAACACGGCAAAAATGTTGAAGGTGGCGACTACTTTGAGACTAGTCTCAAAACAGGGCAATCAGGTGCGTTGTTTGGCCACAGCTGCAGGTTACAAAGAGGCATTAGTAAACGTACCACCAACAAAACTCTCTGTGTTAGATAATGGAATCCGCGTTGCTTCTGAAGATTCCGGTGCTGCGACCGCTACCGTAGGACTGTGGATTGACGCTGGCTCCAGGTACGAAAACGCTAAAAATAATGGAGTTGCCCATTTCCTTGAACACATGGCGTTCAAAGGTACAAGCAAGAGGTCCCAAACTGACTTAGAACTTCTAGTAGAGAACATGGGCGCCCATTTAAATGCTTACACATCCCGGGAACAGACTGTGTTCTACGCTAAATGCCTCGCAAACGATGTTCCCACCGCCGTCGAGATCCTTGCTGATATTATTCAGAACTCATCCCTCGCAGAACCCGAAATCGAACGAGAACGAGGTGTCATTCTTCGCGAAATGCAGGACGTCGAAAGTAACCTGCAGGAAGTTGTGTTTGATCACCTCCACGCCACAGCCTTCCAAGGTACTCCCTTAGGCCAGACCATCCTGGGGCCTACCAAGAATATCAAGAAGATCTCTAAAGCTGACCTTCAGAACTACATCAAGACTCACTACCAGCCCGCCCGCATTGTGCTTGCTGGAGCTGGTGGAGTTGACCACCAGAAGTTGGTAGACCTTGCCAACAAGAACTTCAGTGGTCTGAAAAACACTGTTACTGATGTTTCATTGACACCCTGTCGTTACACTGGCTCTGAAATTAGGGTGCGTGATGACTCCATGCCTCTTGCTCATGTAGCTATTGCTGTTGAGGGTGCTGGATGGACAGATGCTGACAACATTCCTCTGATGGTTGCCAACACTCTTATTGGAGCTTGGGATCGCTCCCAGGGTGGTGGTGTTAACAATGCGTCCTACCTGGCTCGTGCTGCCTCTGCTGGCAACCTTTGCCACAGCTTCCAGTCCTTCAACACTTGCTACAAGGACACCGGACTTTGGGGCATTTATTTTGTCGCAGAACCCCTGCAGTTAGATGATATGCTTTACAATATTCAGAAGGAATGGATGAAGCTCTGCACATCTGTTACTGAAGGTGAGGTGGAGCGTGCTAAGAACCTCCTGAAGACCAACATGCTCCTGCAGCTAGATGGCACCACTCCTGTCTGTGAAGATATTGGTCGCCAAATGTTGTGTTATAACCGTCGCATCCCCATCCATGAGCTGGATGCCCGTATTGAAGCTGTCTCTGTGCAGAATGTCCGTGATGTGTGTTATAAGTACCTGTATGACCGCTGCCCTGCTGTAGCTGCCGTTGGTCCCACAGAAGGTCTGCCAGACTACACTAGGATCCGCGCTGGAATGTACTGGCTTAGAGTGTAAACGATTTTAGATGTACATTATAGAAACATTATTTAAATCAGATAAGATCAGAAAAAACAGCATTAAACATTTTTCTCCCAATGCCTGTCGTTTTATTATGATAAAACACATTGTCTTGGTGAAATCTGTATTTATTATAGGACAAAATATGTGTAAATAAACAGTTTTTTTTGTATTTGCTTTTTTATTTGGCAAAAAACTAAGTTTATAAATGTAGCATACAGTAATATATAAATTAGGATGTAGGACAATGATGACAATACTGATTACACATAATGTAATTAAATTACTGTTAATTTATAACATTATAATAAGAAATTACCTGTTACTGAAACAATTATTCATATTCATAATTATATTTATTGCAATCCATAATGTACATATACATTATATCAATAAGTATCTATAACATTTGAGTTGCAAGACAATACCCTCTATTTCTCTGAAATTACGCATTATACCAAGATCGATATCATAGATAAGTAAGATTTTATCGTAATATCTATGTAAAGTCGAATACATTCCGACAAACCTAGCCTGTCATTTTTTTATTGGTTTATCGGAGTTTGTAGGTCTATTTCACATTTACGGTACATGAAAATATGTAGTAATCAATACAAAACTTTCCTTTTTATAATATTTTATGTATGGACAGGACATCAAGTTACCACAAACTGTCAAATTTCCCTAATGGATAATAAACTATTAATTGGAGATAAAATTAAAAATCGATTGAAGAAATTTGACAGTTTAGGATACCATGATGTGCTGTTGACTCCTGAGTGTGTTATAGACCTACAATTTAAGAAAGAGCAAAAAAAAAAATTTGGTTAAACAATACACAATTTTATAGAACGGAAAACAGCCACACTTATTTTATGCAACCCAAAGTAACATAAATCTGCACTATAATTTGTTAAATATATCATAGTGACAGCTCTCATCGAGGTCACGCGCATGAAGTTCCATAATTTTTGTCGGTCAGCATGTACGCACGATAATATCATACTTTATTGACAAAAAGGGATGTTCATTGCGTCACCTATCGTCTGACAGAGGTAAGTCGATCGTGAAAATATCATGGATCGAATAATTTGTTTTAGTCAGTATGATTCCTGACGTCTTAAGAACCAAAAACTACAATAGTATACCTACCATTGTATGTTCTAATATTCTTCTCGTATTATTTCATGTTTTAAGTCAAGATAAACCAATTTTATTTAAAACTAGCTCTTGCCCGCAGTTTCACTCAGGTCCCAAAAAGATTAACATACTATAAGTTCGATTCTAGGCGGCGTATCAAGATGAAAAATGCACCAGATTTTAAGTTAGACCTCTAGCAATACATTGGTGAAAACTGCATTCAGTTCCATGCAGTAGTTTTTGCGTGACATACAGACAAAAATTCTAAAAATTGTTATTTTGGCTTCTGTTGTTCTAAGAAAGACACTTTATATTAGTTTTTCTTTAATATCTATAATATACAGACATCGGCCTGTTACAATTTTATTATAGGTATAGATATGATTTGAATGATGTTTGATTTATTTTCAATATCATACGTTATACGTTATTTTCCAACAATACCCCGATTCTAGAAATGTCATTCTGACATCTTTCGCGCCTATCAAGCTATGTATAACAAACTTGATAAGATTATTACATAGGAACAGAGCTTGCAGAAGCTTCAACTCCACTATTTTCTTCCTTCTCCTGGACGCTAGTAACACTGGGTTTCCTTATCACACTAGGCTTGATCTTACTTCCGTAAGGTTGCACCGGTTCGCTATGGCTGATGAGGCTAGCTGAGGATATGAAGACGGACACCTGCTCTGGGGTCGGGCAGGCAACGATGAGAGTGTCTTCATAAGAGTAACCAGCACTTGTTAGCAGCTGTTCTATTTGCACGAAGTAGCCGACGACGTTGTTCTGTGAAAAGATAAGACTAGTAATATGGAGTAACTACTGGAATAATGTGCAACTGAAAACTACGTTATTTTTGAACACAAATCCAAACTAGCTACTGAACATTTTATAGAAAAAAACACAATAGCACTTTGCTTGACCTGGAAATCGAGCCTTCTCTCACACAGGGGTAGGCAGAAACTTCAGACCGCTACTTGCTACAATTCTTGCGTACTTTTTTTGCTTCTTCCACATTTATACATCTTTTCAAACACACGCGGTTGTGAGTACTACGCACTTGACCTTTTTGAAGGACCTCGTCAAGGTCGGCGTATGACCTTTCGCGACGCTGCCGCCGATGATCCCGTATATTATAAACAAACAATAAAAAAAAAATACACACCCTAATAGGTCTGAAGAGAATGAACTCCGTTTCCTTATTGGCTAAGTATAACTGCATGGACCGCTGCAATGGAGCTAGATGTGCCCTTATTTTCTTCTGAGCTTCCTTCACAACCACTGCCAGCTCTTCAGGAGACGCCCAAGGCTGTGACCTCAGCTGTTCCATTGGAGTGAAAGCTTGATACTGAAACACGAAAAATATTTGCACGATGATTTGATCTGTAATGGTTCTCAAAAGACATCTAAAATTATGTCAAGTGGAGACGCTTTTGTTTATATTTTTAAAAACGTTGCCCCTCACTAGGACTTCTTCTGTATCGTGGGTGGAAAAATATGCCCTAAATTGTCTATTAATAAGTCATATAGGAATATTTACCTTTCGTTTTATTTGTCGACTGTACTTATACAAAATAGGCTGTAGAGGAAAACTCAATGCAAAAATGAGTGTTACTTGACTTCTTAAGGTTGAATAAATACATAGTTATGAAGTTTTACCCACCTTCTCTATGAACGCAATCATCGGTCCAGCTAAAATCTCCGTGGCATCTTTGATAAACATCTCACAGCAACTCTTCAGCTGTCTGTCCACCTCCTTCCTCGAGTCCAGGAGATGTTCCCTCACCATAGGCGTACCTTCCAGTAAGAACTCCAAAAGCGCATTGTTGCTATTCAAAGAGAATATCTGACGAGGCTTCTGAATCAGCCCGTAGGCAGCATTCTTCATATTGCTAAAGTCTAAAGTTGTCTCTTTTACAATAAAATCGACTTGAAACGGAGCGATTTGCTCTCTAAGAATTAAAAGGTGTTTTATTTGGAATAGTTCTCCGTCAATGTTAGTCGTGTTGGCTGAGATTTGCTTAGCAGCACTGTCGACACTTTGGACGCACAGTGAAATAGCTTCTTGTGCCAAGCCTTGAAAGACTTTCTTCTCTAAACATCGATATAGCCTAGATAGAGCTGCCAATGTCCGTCTGACGCCAGGGTACCACATGCCATGGAGATCAGCAGGGGAAGCTTGCGGCCTTCGCTGGGCCTCCACGTTAATGTTGGCGACTTCTTGGGACGTGGCTGAGATGTCGGACACCATGGAATTGCGGGAATCGCTGCGTTTGAGTGACTGCTCTTGAATGGACATCGCGATTTGCTGGAAGAAAGTTACATCTATTATAAAATCTAATAATTATATTGTATTTGTGTTAAGAGTATAGAACAGTTTAAGAGAATTATCGACACAAAGTCCTGCTTATATATCTACATCTTTTAAAAAGGATTTAAAT
The DNA here is from genome assembly GCA_910591435.1 of Acronicta aceris. Taxonomy (NCBI): domain Eukaryota; kingdom Metazoa; phylum Arthropoda; class Insecta; order Lepidoptera; family Noctuidae; genus Acronicta; species Acronicta aceris. The sequence continues at coordinate 15,454,435 of OU342758.1, read as the reverse complement.
CTCTAGTGTGACTATTTTACATATATATTTTGAAATTAAAACACAATAAAAGGACTATGTGAATTATGAAAAAATGGCGATCGTCATCACATATTTTGTTTTATAGCTAATTTCCACAACGTAACGCTCTCATTCGTATGAGAGCGTTACGCTGTGGGATTATATGCTGTTTAATCACATAAACATAAGTGCATCTAGGCGAAATACAGCGTCAGTCAGTTCCGGGGTCTACTCCGACCTGTGTAGGATAACGATACGGTTCCTTTATTACTACTCAAATATGCGTGACGAAGAACGAATGTGCGCGAAAATGTGCGAATACACAATGTATAGAGAATTTGATGCTTCACATCGACTCGACTTTGTGTCAGTGTGTCTTGACCCTTAACATTTCGCACATTCTGCAGGTATATTAACTCAAAAAAGCACATTCTTCAGAAATGCGAAAACCTGATTACTGTTGCTGTTATTGTGACGTGTGCTGTGTCCCTGTGCGGTGTACAGTCGCGCTTAGGATCACTAGACTAATGTTAATGTTAAAATAAAGTTAATAATGTATGTTATAACAGTATGAATGGTAGCGCGTACCTCCATCATGAGCAGTTTGTGTGGGTAGGCGAGGTCCCCGGGCGCGGCGCGGTAGTGCAGCACGTCGGCGCGCAGGTGCACGTGCGCGCGGAACACCAGCCGCTCCTGCGCGTCGCACACCAGCGCGCGCGCGCACTGCCCCAGCGCCGACAGACGGACGGCTGCATATAAATCATACATTATATTTATTTCTGTAAATACGTCTTATAAAGATATTAAACTCAGATCTAGCCGTCCCTAACTGCCCCTCCAGCAACGCCCTAAACCGAGGTTCGAGTCCCATTAGGGGACGCCCTTACCTACTGTTGCTTAGTTATCAGTTGCTCCTAGCTAGAGGCATTTGGTGCCTCGCCACCAAATCCGGTTACGCTGTAAAGATTCCCTGAATCAACAACTATTACCATTCATAAAAAAAAACTTATAAAGATACTTTTACAAGTCAATGCTTAACATTTTTTAAATAATGGCGCCGGCATTTCCTGACGACCTCTAAGAAGAAACACCGAAAAAAACTCAGAGAATCATGGTTTTTTTTAAAGTCCAAACAGTAGTAGTAATATTACAACTATTTATAACATGTGTGTTACGGCGTAGGGCAATATCTGAACAGGCCTTTTGAAGAAAGAGCCTCAGCAGCCTTGAGTTGACCTGTCCTGGCTGACCGCACGCATACAACAGTCATCGTGTAGCTCAACCATCATTAACGGAGCTCAACGACCCGTCGCACGACGATACAAGACATTTACGAAGGTCATATAAAATACTCAAGACCATCAGAAAAAAAATAATATAAATCTTGTGTTTATCCTAGCCTACACAGTGGTCACATTTACATTTATTGCAGCTATATACAACATAATATCATCATCATCATATCAGCCAATAGAAGTCCACTGCTGAACATAAGCCTTTCCCCAAAAACTTCCACAAGGACCGATTATATGCCGCCTGCATCCAACGACTCCCAGCGACCTTTACCAGGTCGTCCGTCCACCTCGCTGGAGGTCGTTCCACACTGCGCTTTCCGGTGCGTGGTCTCCACTCGAGAAACTTTCGGCCTTTGGGGCACAGCGGCCGTCAGCTCTAGTCAGCCCCGCCCACTACCATTTCAGCTTGCTAATCCTTTGAGCTATGTCGGCAACTTTAGTTCTTCTACGGATCTCCTCATTTCTGATTTGATCGCGCAAAGAAATGCCAATGCCATGCATAGCTCGCTCCATAGTTCGCTGAGCGACAACTGCACATACGATATAATTAAAAACTTAATTAATGTAATTAAGTTTAATGTTGCCTCACACTAGAATTATCTCCTGTATCCTAGGTGTTTATACAAAAACAAATTCTCACATATCACATGGCCAATCAATCTATACTGAAAAACCCTGAAAATAATCACGAAAATCTAGTAGCATATAAAAAGTAGATTAGACTTAAGTCATCAATCTATACTTATAATAAATCTGTAGAGAGGTCAATTCTGTACATTAAATATATTTCTAAAATAACTATCAGCGGGTGATTAGTGATCGATACTGACGCCAAAAATGCAATCAGTAAAATTTTTGTGTCTGTCTGTCTATATGTTCGTTATAGAAACAAAAACCACTCGACGGATTTCAACGAAACTTGGTACAATTGTTCTTCATACTCCTGGGCAGGTTATAGTATACTTTTCATCACGCTACGATCAATAGGAGCAGAGCAGCGAAGGGAAATGTTGGGAAAATGAGTGATTCATGAGAAAGATTTCAAGCTATAAAATATCACGCTATAACCCTTAGGAACGGAGCAACGCAGGTGAAACCGCGGGCGAAGAACTAGGGAACAAAGTAACTATTCCACGCGGACGAAGTCGCTGGCAAAAGCTAGTTCAATAATAATAACGTTTATTTCCTCTTGACTTAAACCTTATTATAACAATAGTGAGTAGAGGATGCATAGTATTTTGTGGGAGTCAGGAACCCTAAGTAAGATACCCTAATATGGTTCAGAAATACATTTCAAACATTGTGAGTTAAATACTTGTTATCGATGTGCTACAAAAATTCAATCTGAATTAAAATTTTAAATTTATTGTGTTACTAGCATTTGCCCGCGACTTTGCGTGGATTTCAGGATTGGGTCCGTCCTGGATAAAAAGTAGCCTATGTGTTATTCCAGGGTATTATCTATCTGTGTGCCAAATTTTATCCAGATCCGCTCAGCTGTTCTGGCGTGAAAGAGTAACAAACATCCATACATCCATACGCACTAACTTTCACGTTTGTAATATTAGTAAGGATAAGGATTTTATGATCTAAAACTAACATTTTCCGACTGCTTTTTGCCTAAGCTATATCAATAACATATTTTAGTTTTTTTTTTATACAGAATAAATTATTCTATTCCAGTATAAGCTGACTTCTCTATGACGGATGTAACAGCTTGATGTGCCGTGTGTCCCAACCCATACTAAATTCCATATCTAAGTATACTCACGATCATTATTAACTTGTTCTTCAATAACTTCAACTCTCAATATGACACAGAGTTCAGCGAGTGTCTCCAGGTGATTGATATGTATTATGTGCGGTCGTAATGTCTCGTAGAGACCGTTGCACAATGATTGAAGGTACTCTCTGCAAAACCAATGTATATTCTGTAAATTTTATTCAAGTGCTTTGTCTTGGACTAAACGCGACTGCTACGCTAGAGGTCCAGGGTACGAATAACGGGTCAAGCAGTGTTATTGGGTTTTACTATGAAATTCTAAGTGGAAGCTCGGAGTTTGGATTGATGCTTGGTTAATGACAATAGTTCTGTGTGTTTATGTCTTGTCTGTATTAATGTTTTTGGTGTAAAATAAGATAATAAATAGGCTCGCCTCCTATTACAGGAGATTCAAACATACCGCCGAAGTCTGGTCGTATACTGTTATATAGTGTTATACAGTTATGTTGTACAGCGCTTACAAGAAACCGATTCACACGTGATGTAACGCCCAGATTATATCTACCGGGAAAGTCCCACTCGGGAAGCTCATTTCACATTTCAGCTGTACACATGATAAAAGTGGACTAAAAGCGTTTCGTTCGGGATTTTGGAATGATCACCATGAATCGATGTCGCTTTTTCGTGCTTCTGGTCGTCCGATAGTAGAAAGGCTAGGGGGATAAGATCGTGGAGATGTAATGCACACTCTCCGAAATGTAGGTATCCGATAAAAAACCTATAAGCTAGCAACTTTGCGGCGATGTTCCAGATTTTGGAGTTTAGCCCGGACAAGGGAGTCGTTGCCAATAAGCTTCTTGGCACGTTTCTCGACGGATTCCAACGCCTCGAGCTGGTGCTGCCGATTCATCCCAAAGGTGCGAACAGTACTCCATGCACGACCGAACTTGTGTTTGATATAACGTGAGCAATTGTGCAACTGTTGCGCCATTAAAGTATATCAGTAATACTCACTCTAATGCCGGCGACGTGTTGCTAAAGAAGTGGTTATACAATGCACATTCGTCTCGGCAAGCGTGCGCTAGTAAGGAGCAGGCAGCTCTGACCAGCGAGCAGTGGTCGCGCGACTGTCGGGCCGCAGCCGCCTGCAGCGCGCCGCCCGTGGCCGCGCCCGCCACCCGGGAGCGACGCTGTGCGTACTCGCGTTGGATATCCGCTAGAAGAGATGCGTAGCTGCGGGGAAATTATGAAAAAGTTTACTGTGGAATTGTATATTGACTGGTGTTTGATTTATTAAAAACAACAAGCTTAATGAAAATTTTTATTAAATACAGTTCGTATTCTGAAAATAAAGTATAGTAATAAAGAAAGAAAGAAAATGTATTTATTGGCACATACAGCAATACATATAATTATGTTGTACTTAATAATAATAATTAAAACAAAACAAGAGCTTAATCTCTGTCTGTGCCAAAGGGCCATCAGCTCAGCATTGTGTCAAGTGGCAGTACCTGCCACCAGACGCTGGTTTTGAACGCAATTAAAATAGCCTTACCCTAAAACTTTACTTTAAAATAACTGTTTGTCCTCGATGCATTGCTAAACTATTCATCCTATTGCGATGAAACTGTGTTGAGTTGTTGTGTGCGTGTCTGGGAAGGTGTATGGCGAAAAAAAAGAGGCATTGCAACACATGCCGGGGACGGCATTTGTTGCAATGCATAAGCATAAGCTGCTTTATGACAATAATTTAAATTGTATACCGATTTAGTTTATACTTTTTGCGTTGCTCACCATATTATCATAACATAATCAACCCATTACACTGTCCCATTGCTGGGCACGGGTCTCCTCTCAGAATGAGAGGGATTAGGCTATAGTCCACCATGCTGGCCTAGTGTGGGTTGGCAGACTTCACATGCCATCGAGAAAATCTCTCAGGCATGGAGGTTTCCTCACGAGGTTTTCCTTCACCGTTTAAGCGCGTGATAATTAACTATGAATACACACATACATGACTTCGAAAAGTCAGAGGTGCGTGCCTTGGGTTTGAACTCGAGAGCTTTGACTTGGCAGTCCAACAGTCATACCACTAGGTTATCACTGCTTTTTTACCATATTATCAACATTATTGTTAAAAACTTACTCTGTATTCTTCTCAGCGCGAGTTTCAATTTCGCTGATAACCATTTTCAGTTTAGGGGCTGCAGCTTGGAACTTTCCGAAGTACACCGCGTAAGCCGTATCCATGGTTTCCTGGTCATTCTGGTCGTCATTCTTGGGCTCTAGCATTTGTTCCGTGGCGTGGTTTAACACATGTGTGACATACGAACGAATCAGCGAAATCGCGCGGTTTTGTAGGTGACGATACTTGACTAGGTATGTATGTGACTCTTTGAAGTTGCTCTGGAATATGAAATATTTATACATCTATCTATACTTATAATAAATCGGTAGAGAGGTCAATTCTGTACATGAAATATATTTCCAAAATAACTATAAGCGGGTGATTAGTGATCGATACTGACGCTAAAAATGCAATCAGTAAATTTTTTGTCTGTCTGTCTGTCTGTATGTTCGTTATAGAAACAAAAACCACTCGACGGATTTCAACGAAACTTGGTACAATTGTTCTTCATACTCCTGGGCAGGTTATAGTATACTTTTCATCACGCTACGATCAATAGGAGCAGAGCAGTGAAGGGAAATGTTGGGAAAATGAGTGATTCATGAGAAAGGTTTCAAGCTATAAAACATCATGCTACAACCCTTAGGAACGGGGCAACGCAGGTGAAACCGCGGGCGAAGAACTAGGGAACAAAGTAACTATTCGACGCGGACGAAGTCGCTGGCAAAAGCTAGTAATAAATAAAATTCAAGAAAATCTATAGACTCTAGATTTAGATAGACAAGTCAAAGTCAAAATGTTTTATTTCAATTAGACCATTAAAAAAATAATTTTGAAAAGTCAAGCTAGTTGCACGATACTCTTTTAAATCGGTAATTATTGTTTACAGTGTATTACTTCTGTTTATAATTTTGTTCTATCAATGTGAGGATTATACAGTTTAATGTCAAAGATAAGGGAACATTGTCTTCCAAAAGAATAGCATAACAAAACTCAACCCAAAAGATCTCTTGTATCAGCATCTGATCATGATCATATTAATGTGTTGCAATGTCTCTTTTATAGTTTTTTGGTTTTAAATTTTTTTCTGGATAGGGACATTTACATTTGATTTAAAATTTAATTGATTGTAATTTTAACTGTTTAATGCCCAACACTAGCTGATATGATAATGATGATAGTTAAAACTGGATCCATTGCATTAGCACCCAGTAACACTAGCTAAGTTAACGTATTTATATATATACTAGCGGCCCGGTACGTGCTTCCCTACGTATAAAGCGAAATACAGCGGACAGCGGACAATACCGAACACACACAAAAAATTTCATCAAAATCGGTCCAGTCGTTTGATCTAAACCATTCCCAGATCCCCTTGAACACACACAAAAAATTTCATCAAAATCGGTCCAGTCGTTTGAGAGAAGTTCAGTGACATACACACTCACAGAAGAATTATATATATAAAGATTTTTTAATATACTCACATTAGTCCTCATGTACGCAAGACACTCATCAATCTTGGCTAGAACATTGAAGAATGTTTCACTATTCACAGACATGGTGGGGCTATTTAGTCGCTGAGACAGATGCTCAACCTGTGTGAAGTAGTGAAGCCTTTGTTTGATGTCATCACCTGGAAAGCAGACATTGCAATGTATTTTAAATTTTATTAGATGAGATTTAAATTAATAAATAAAATAATTTTTACATTCAAATGGAAAAGCATGGTTAGCCGAATCCGCGGTTTACCGCTAGTGTGTTCCTACGCAAGTATGTGGAATTTGTGAACTGTATTTGAAAAATCTTTTACTGGTAGAAAACCTATGAACCAAAGATAGATACAAACAGAACTATCAACCAAGTTGGCTGAATAAAATAAATGGTATGTGTGCAGATAGAAGTTTAGCATAAGGGTGTTAAGTCAGTTTGTTTGAACTTGCCGGAACAACAATTAAGAAGTCTCTACCTATACTCGACAGTTTGTTCTGGTCAGCTAGGAGCTGTTCACTCATCATATGCAATGCATTAGTCTTAGTTGACACAAAGTTGTACTGCTCCGACAGTTTCTCTAGGTCAGACATTGTAGCACCAATCTGAAAATCATATCCAATTGTTTTAAATGTTGTATGAGTAATTTACTTCTACTTTTAATTATTACAAAAACCTTTGCGATATTAACACATTGTTGATAAAGATTATAATAATAAAATTGTAACCAATTATTATGCATCTAATTACTTAATGTATTTAGATTTGATAAATATAATTTGAAAGAAAATGGAAGATGCTTTTAGATACCTCTTATTAGTTACTGCGGCTCTCAGAGATCAATAATTGGCCATATTTATGCAAAAAGAAGCCACCCATCAAACACAATCTTCTGAGATATCAAAGGATTTGCAAAAATGTGCAGCTCTATTAGATGAACTAAAATTACTATTTATTTTATTTATGTAAATTTTAATTACCTGATTGGTCAAAGCAACACACTCATTTCTTCTATCATCTAACTGCTTATGATAAGCTTCGTAAGGTGTATCATTAGCTTTCAGGTTACTATCACATAAGCTCTCATACCACTCCAGGAAGTCATAAGTAGTATCCACAGTTGGAATACTGGATTTTTCTGTTTCCTCATTAATTTTGATTTCAGATTTTTCCTAAAACATGTATAGGTGCGTATAGAAAAACATTAACATTATTGAATAATATTGAGCGTGAAAAACAAATCAAATTATTTAAAGATTTGTTACTGACAAAGGTTTAAGCATAGTAGACCTAAATCATTGATTATAACTGAAATTAAAGTAAGTAGTCGTATTAAATAACACAAAAAACAAACATCATCCAAGTCCGCAGATACGCCAAGTATAAGTGACTCTAAATCCAGTATAGCTTCCCGTTGATCAGACGTAAGAGGCGCCAATGGATTATCTGAAGCCTCCCAAAGCAAAAGCTTGTTTTGAATCTCTTTTAAACTCATATTATCCATTCTTATGTACAATTGTTGATTTTTTTGCATCCAATTGGTTTTGTGACAGTGACAGTTAATGACGTACGTACATGACGTGAACATTTACAGCTTACAGTACGCGCGGCATAAGTTGGCCGGAGTGAAGTTCGCCGTTTTAATGCGCAGTGGATTGTTTACGTTAAAAATTGTGTACTGCGCAAACAAACAGCTAACTTCAGTCCGGCCAACTTATGTCGCGCGTACTGTACATTTTTTTATTGTCGTGAAAGCTAAGCATTGGTATAATCTTTGTTGAATGATAACATCAAATAAGATCTAAGAAACATTTATTACTTTAAAAAATATACGGAAATTTCACAACATTCTTGTATGTTTCATCATACTTTATATTTAATTATTTATGTTTCGTATTAGGTTTAAAAAAAAATTAGGTTTATGGTATAATCATGCCTTTAGTGCCATCTAGTGTCGAGTAGCAAACACAGTTTAATCAAATGTACTGTCATAACTCAAAGTTGACAGTGCTGCTATCTATCAAAATATATGCAAACTACACAAAGTTTTCATCGTACTCTAAGCTTGTATTTCTTGAAAATAGATGGCACTAACAGGTAACAGTTTTTTAGCGGTCTTGCTACATACATACATGCTACATTAGCACAATAATTCGCCACCAACAGATGGCGCTGTTTAATTTCTACATTAATTAAATCGCTGTACACTCAGTTCACCGGTAAGCTTGAGGTCTTAATATTTTTAAAATTATCATGACACAAATATTGAGAGTGCCTCTACACAGAGTACCTATTGAATCGCCTGATCTATTTGATGTTCCGCGCAAATGAATGTGACTAGCATGAACCCTTTGGTTACTTTGTGAACAAAGATTTCTATGAACTTTTAAATTGTACGTCCTACTCTTGAACTTTTGACTGTCGACTGTCGAATAGAAGCGGTACCGCTTCTAAACGGATACGGAAACAGGTGAAACCATTTATAATTGATAGGTATTTCATGCAGAGTGCGATCAACCTTATTGTACAATCGCATGCACTGTACTTACTTTCTTGCGCTTCTATTACTTGCAAGCTGTTACTGAAAGCCAACCCAAACAAACCTACCTGGTTGGGTTTCGCAGGGTTATTGCGAACATTAAATCGGCAAATTGTAGTGAAATGACAATCACATTTGTTCACATATCGCTTTCATGGTATATTCCTTCATTACAGGATACGAGAAAACTCATAGAACTTTCATACGCTGCGGGATTGTTAATGATTTTACTTTTATTCCAATCGATGTCTTTGATTTGATATTAGGAATTGTGTAAATAAAAGCACCACTGGAATTGTAAAGAAATGTTTTTCTATTCATCGGGGTTGGGTATTAAACAAAAAACACAAAGTTTTGAGTAGTTTTGCATTTATTGGGTATGAGGAACCTTTCTGGTCAACATAAGCTACAATGGACTTTTGTTTACAGTATATTTACAAATTTCAGTATATAATATAGTTCATATTATCATATCTAGATCTAGAGTAATGCTTCTAGGATTAAATTACTGTATATTCACAATAATTATGAAGACCTAACAAAAACCGTCTATACACATACATATGTAGTAGCGTTGTACAAAATACTACTCTATAGGTAAAATAGTCACTCTTCAGTCGCTGGGACACACCTTCCTAACTTTGGCTTTTAAACAAACATAGAGCCTGCCATCATGTCACATCCCACTAGTTACAACCCATATAGTCAGTCACCAGCCACTTTGTTCGCTTGTTTAAGTTAAACAATCAAGCTATTTAAATACAGCGAATATTTTAAATTATAACTTTTTAGATAATATACCTCTTGCTCTAACATCTGACCAGCTTTTCAAGGCCGGTTACGGAATCGGTTCCTTTAATCACATTCTTTCGTTATATACATCGTTCCGACTCACAATTCTATTACAACTTGTACTATATACAAACAATTTCTAATTATTAAAAAAATACAATGTTAAATTACTATATACCTCCATTATCATAGGGTTGGAATAAAAATAGTACATTTTTTTCAGTTTCAGCGTGCAAATTCCACTAAAGCCAGCATCGCACGAGGTCATATTCTCGCAACGGTTTTAATTCTAAACGACTGTTCAGTATAACGTTAGTTATATCGATTGCGGATAACATACATTCAAACATTAATATTTAATCGTAAATATGTAATTAACAGTAGAAACTAAGAAAACTGCACACAACTCATTCATTACTTTACTATCGACAGATCATTATTATCGGCCCTACAGGAACACATGCAATTTAATGCAACTTAATCATTAACCCATTTACTATCCCACTGTTGGGCAAGGGTCTCCTCTCAGAATTGAGAGTACGTAGTATACATACAGACAAATGTGATAAATAACTTAAATTACATAAAAAAAATATAGATAATAAATTAACACACAGTCCTTGTTCAATGCATAGGAATATTCAACTATATCATTATATTTTTATTATATTAACACACGTCTTATAGTTATCTTAAATGGAATACATTAAGTGGATAGCGATACCTAAACGTTAAACCAAATAAAAGTATACACGACGTATATCAAAACACTATCAAGACTCGTTGCTGAGATGCGTAGCAAAAGCATGGCAGTTAGCACGAAATTCTGCACCCTAAATATTAATAACAGAAAAATATATATCTATGAATCCGAAGCATAATGTCTGGTGGTGCGGTGCGCAGAAGCCGCCCCAGAGCCGTAGCCGTGGCTGCGTGCCGGGGGCGGCGGCCGGCCCGCGTGCGGCGCGGACAGCTCTAACTAGACACTTGTGTGATATATACGACAGGCGAGACGCGCCGGCGCGATGCGTGCGCGCAGCGTCCCTCGGCGCTCGATCGGTGTACTTACACTCGTTCCTTGTTAACCTACCAATTAACATAGCACAGCCATAGTGACTCCGTGAGAGGGGTGCCGCGAGCGGGATCGCGCGCCGAGGGCGAGGCCGGGGACCTCAGTGGCCGGCGGAGGCCGGCGGGCGTTTTCAGCAGCGCCACGCCGCCGCCCTACGACACCGGTGGCTGCGGGCCCTGTGGTGCCGCTGGCGGCTTCGTGCCCGCCGCGGCTGGTAGTTGCGCCAGCGTGTCTTGACTCGCGTGCGCGCGGAGGTATGTGTTCTCCACTTCGAGCTGGTTGATCCTCTCCATCAGTTCCGCGATGCGCTCTTTAAGTACTTCCACTTCCTCGCGCACCGCGAACATCAAGTGGCTCTTAACCAGATCCTGAAACAATGAAAAACATTTCCGTCAGTATGTATACAGAAGCACTAGAATTTCGTACGATTACAATATTTTGATTTTTTTTTATTAGAAGTTATTAAATTGTTTATCAGAGGATCTACCTAAATCCTATATCTACTTAGTTCATAACTTCATACATCGATCAGAACGGTATCTATAAAGTGAATACATGGCGCGTTAATATTGTATCGTTATCAAAAACCCGAACGCAATGCATTAAGTATGCGAAGGCAAAAAGGTTTGTAAAATTAATAAAATACGATTTAAAACTAAAACGTACTTTTGGATTCGGCACGACCACATAACAGGTATCTTTTTGTCCTTTCTGTCTGATTTCGTACAGGCAGCCATCCCTAGGTTTTTGCACAACGTCGATCATCTTAACACTTAACGATAAACTTATTTTCAGGGGCACTAAATGTATGAGCGTCGCCGGCGACGACTGAAACTCAACTGACGATAACGATAAACTCGCGAACTTGTATGACGAAGTTGCTCTTGTGCGTCCCACCAGGCGACTGATGGTCTGCGCGCGCGCTCGCCCTATATAAAATGGCGGCGAACACGTCACCACGCCACGCGAGCCGACCGTGCACCCTGAACTCAACGACACAACCTACATTCATATCAACAAGCCCTTATTTTCCAGATCTGATATTGACATACACGCGAAAATACAGTTTATTCCTAAACTATGATGTTTTCTGTTCTACAATCTTCATTGGAAAGAACTAATTAACACAAATATATCATGATCATTTATTAAAGACACGAGCTAAATCAAATATTTGTAATTAAGAGACTTAGTTATGAGTTAATATCGCGGCCGTAGTATGCGGATGTCGGTACCTACAAATTGACGTACACTTTGCGATAAATTGGAGCATATAAAAAGTCTTTCACGACTGCCTCTAGCATGCTGTTATAATTATTAGTGTCGATATAAATACATCTAACAAGTTCCTCTTCGATAATGACATATCTAAACTCATAAAATACTCAAGTAGAGAAGAAAATGTGGGCAAATATGAAGAGGCAAATAAGCTAAATAAAGACTTACATCGGTAATATGTTTACGACAATCGCCAGTCACTGTTTACATAGGCCAATTTAGCTTCATTGGAAAATTTTCCCCTAACAAGAACACATAGCAGCAGGCGACAAAAATAAAAACATTAAACTGTGTCGGTATGTAACTAATTACACAAGTGGCGTTCTAACACAAGGTTACATAACCTTTAAAGTAACAAAAACAAAGTATCGCAAGTTCAATTGGAACGCTTTAATAGAGGTTATAAATATAGAAAACACATTCACTGTAAGACAAGAGACAGGACATTACGGTACAACTGGAATTTTTCATAGCTATGTACTGAGATTTTTTATGTTACTAATGTATCAAGTAGTGGGCTCAAGAATGCGGATAATGAATCCAATAGGTCAGCAACAAGCATTTTACTACATATTGGACAAAGTTGCAATTTTAATCTAATACCGACATAATTACAAGAAAATGTGTGTAATGTAGCAAAGACTTCAATAACAGAAAAACATTTAATAGACGATCTTCTGAATTGTACACATCAGTTTTTTTTTTATATACGACATTTTATGTTGGTCTACTAAAAGCGCTACGGAACGGCTACGCGAACGCGATAGAGCGGCGAAAACAATTTGAGCAATGTTTTAGTCATCCTGAATATTTAGTGAGTCAAGAAGCAAGATATGCACTCAGGCTCACTCAACGAGGCTAAATGCGGTGTGGTGTGAGTGGATTTCGGTAATGATATAAATATAACAGAATATAAATAGAAGGCTTGATGAGATCTTAGTCTGCGTTGTTGCTCTTGTTCTTACGTGGGTATCATGACCTTCAATTAAAAGAAAATCGGCGTGTGCTGAAATTACACCGGTTCGTGCCGGATCTGCTTAGACAATATTGTGCCTCGCGTCTGTGGCAGATTGATGGGGCGCCAATGTACTCAACATTTAAAATATATTGGCACGCAATTGAGAACATGTTCGGGAGAAACTAGAAAATTTCACATGCAACGGGAAAATTGTAATTAGACGCAGTTCGCCATCATTAGCACCTTATTTGCGATGTAAAACAGCACTTATCATTGTTTACCGACATTTTCATGTTAGTAGGTGAATTAGATAAGGACAGTGATTGCGAACAAACTTTACAAGTCTTAATAAAAGATGTACAACTTAACAAATCATGAAATGAAAGATTCGAAAGAAAGTAATTGAAATTTGTGAAACGGCTTCGTCAAGAGTGCAGTGAACTTTTTGCGGCGTCGCGCACCAAATACAGCGGCCGATGATATAACCAGTCCAAGGGCATACGTTAAAACCTGTCGCATTGTTTTTAATTATAACCGGACGCACCGGAGAACACAAGATAGTAGACACATGGTAGCATTTTGTAACCCTGACTAGATTAAATCAATTCATCTCGTTCGCATGAGCACCAGCTCATGAATTGATTCTTAATTATAATACAGATACATAAAGTGTGTACCTTTATAAAGAATATTGACCACGCGATAATCAAATGTTTTGTAGCTAACTGAAGAATTATGTTATCAAAGATTAACGGTTTCATCGACAAAGATATCGTAGGAATAGAATTATGACCATAATACATCCGGCTCTTAGCTGCACTTACGTAAATGCTAAAACTTTTTATCAATCAACAACAGAGGATTACCAAAACAAAGAAAAACGTCGATTCGAAGCTAAGGTAGGAAAAACAGGTTTGAATATGAATACAGCTCGTAAACAGTTTGAACTGAGGACGAGTTTTTAATTTAATCGTGTTAGTGACATCATCGCTATTATAATAAAACATTTTGTTTGTACACATTTGTTCAATCCTGTGTTGTTGTTACTTGGTGGTACCAAGTACCAAAACAACAGTGATAAACCAAGTAACGAAGTCACAATAGTAACGATTCTAGCAATAGATACTGATGTGTTTACAATACGTATTGTACAAATATGTACATGAACTGTATTTAGATTTTAATGGAGCGTTCCAGTGCATATGGGTGCAAAGCCAGGTAGATGTTTACTAAATAATTATGTGTGCGACATGTCGCGGATCTATTAAATTGAAAATCTTGAGTATAAACAAACATAGCCTAGTTTCACTGGCCACAGTGTTGAACAGAGTTTATACTTTTGATTCAATTTGTACTATCGGTACCGCTTACTTTAGAACGAATATTAAAATTGATATGCTTTTCTTGTATATGGGTATTTAGTTGTAAAAATTATCTCACTTACATAATAATGATAGCTGAATCAACTTACAGCCAAATTAAATATGCACTACAATGAAACTCAATATGTTAGAATCGCAGAAATTCTCCAGAGAATTTCTGAAAAAGAATTAGGTAGTGTAGTACCAAAAAGGTACGTTGACCAAAATAAAAATTTCTTGACAGGAATATAAAATTACCATAAATGCTAAGTTACGGGATCGACTAATTTATCAATATGCATCAGCTTGAAAGACGGGTTATCGATCTTTCAAAGAATATTCGTAAAAGTGGTCGCGCAAGCATGGTCATCCACACATGGTTCTCTCCACTTTTGTAATTTGCTCCTTACCTTAAAAACTCTCCTACGTTTTCTATGCAATGGATATTTTGAAAATGTATTAATAGATTCAATTGGCCTACATTAACGTCTGCAAATGATATTTCTTTCAACAATTAGTTAAGTAATTCGTTTAAAACATCACGAAGTTTTGCAAATAAATGTGACTTGAAGTAGTAAAAATGTGCGTTCAAACAATGAACATTTATTATACATGTTATACTAAAACAATACCTAAAATATAACAATAGTCTAATTGCGGTTTGAAAATGAATTTATTGTGATTACGGCCCCACAAATTACCGTGTAATCCAAATTTACAAATAGAAAACTGCGAATAATCAGTAAGTTATTTCGAAAACACATGTTCAAATAGTCTTAAGATCGCAATTGATGTCATTTATAGAACCTTATGTGGGAATGTATTTGCACAGTTGGAAACAATGGTTTATTAATATTCGTGACACAATTGTAATCCATATAATATGATGTGGATGTGTAATGTTAACTACCGATATTTGTAACTGTACTCCTGTCTGTTTTATTTGCTCATGTTTGGTGTTTGATTACAGACTTTTTTTATTGCGTACAATTTCCAATTCTGCGCGAATTACATGTATTAGTGTCTTACTGACTACAATCGTTCACATCGCTGTTTCAGTCTGTTATTGTTGTACTAGTGCCGTATATCTATTTCATAAAATAAAGTTTTCTATAAATTTACAAAGGTCAGATCTACATACAGTATAGTACCAATCCTTGACCCATCTTGAATAAGCCAGACGGTCTTATCGATTTCCTTGTGGAATTAATTTAAAAAAATAATTAATAAATTAATTAATGTAGACAAGTATTGACGTAATTATAAGCTATCGCAGCGATAAGTTAAAACAAACAAGTGAAAACTGTACTGTAGCGGTCAAATACGTTTATAATCAAGACTGGTTGTTTGACCCTGTGATGTCATTGCAATACTCATCCCGTACATTTGTCATAAAGAAAAATAAACATCATACTTATTAATAAAAGGTAACATCGCAGATGAACATACAACCGGAAAATGTAAGGAACATCGTCTTATTGACGATGTTCCTTACATTTTCCGGTTGTATTATATATTGTGATCTAGGAATTCTAATAAGTAAATATTTTGTGGAAATCTTATCTGCAAAACGTTATCTTCAAAATTCACGAAATTATGGCAATCAAAAAGCTTTTAAATGTTTGCCTTCAGATACTATAAGTCTCTGAAATCAACAAAGACTTGTAAACACCAGATGTCAGTAAAAATTTAGGGGATATTTTCAGCGAAAAACATGTTTATCATAATGTTTGCAATCTGTTTAGCGTTTATCGTGCCAGTTCGATTGTGCTAATCTTTAGATTTACCGAACCTCTGGTAGATTTCCAAAGATAAAATATTTTCCAATGCTTAGATAATAATTCAGCATTGAATATAATATGGTAAATATCGAAAAATAAATAACAGATAAGAAAAATGCTGATATAATTATATATGTACATTGTACAAGGTTAACGTTAGGTTTACGTTTTACGAAACCGTGATCATGCGATTGGTATCTTTTGAACGTTTTTCTCAAGGAAAGTGATTATTTTTTATTGTTTATTGTTGAAGCAGTTTTGAAATTTAGTTTGGATGTTAAATTTAAGGATAAGCTTGTCTAATGAGAACAATCTAAAGAGAACATCGTCTTTTGCTCAATTTTTTAATTGTCTATAGGCATGGAAAATTAAGAAGTTGGTGTATTTTTAAGAAAAAAATGTGTCAACAATTAAAGCTCCAAATGGTGACAGGCGTTCGTTCACATGCATGCGCGCATAGACACCGTTACGGACGCGACAACGACTTCATTACGGGAAGCAGGTTTGTTTTCCAAGAAAACTTTTCTAGTATTTCCTGGGTTCGTGATGCGATTCTGATCTGGCGCATGCTCTCTCAGAGCGGCTCTTAGTTGCAAATTACTCAATGCTCGTTTACGTTATTGGCGGCACGCGACCGAATCGTGTGACCTCCTGATGTCTCCGGGTCTTTATCCAGTTGGTGGGTGTACACGAATCGGCCGCATAATCAAGAGAGCACGTGTCCACTCCAGCTCCGCGACGGTGCCGGCTTTCCTTCCGTGTCTATTCTTGGCCGGCCGAGTCCCGTCGGGTCACGTTTAGCTCATGCAAATCACGTATACAACGAGGGAATTAGCATACGGTGGTGCTTGAGGCAAATAAAAATTTCCACACGCACTTTTGAACAAATAAACACCGTCTTCATAATACTTGCTAATGACATCTTGGAAACACGACAAAAACTAACGGGCCATTGCGATGGCACATCATACAGCACACAGCGGTCGTAGCATCAATCATCACGGAGAAACTTTAAAGAATAGAATGAGTGTAAACGCTTGACCAGAATCAAAGAAATTTATGTTTGAACAGATGCGTAAAATCGGGTCAGTGGTGTAAGCTATGGCTGCTACACATCAATATGAAGGCACGCGTAAACATATCTACCCGGATGACGTAACGTTAGGCGTAGATATTACGAAAACCGGCGAGAACCCGTGTACTACTGGATCCGAAATTATATATGTTCTGCAGGTGTACATTCATCGTGCGCCATGTAAGATGGCGTTCTTCAAGGTGGACCGGTTTAAATACTGGTCGCGCCACGTTTGCCTGATGCTTAAGATGTTACATATATTACTGTGTACATTAAAATGTATGCAAAATAAATTGTTTACCAAGTTGCAATTTCAATTATTGGCATTCTGTGCTCTAAGTTTATGGATTTCTTAATTACATTCAGGACGATTACGTAATGTTATTTTATTATATCATTAGAAGCATTGCATCAAGAAAGGCATAAGTAAGTAGTTTTGCAAAATGTGTTCATAAAATAAAAATATATTATTTAAAACATTTGTGTACACTCATTTAATTTGTCTATAATTTTAAATATGTGACTAATTAACTTGTGTGGCAGTATCGAACAGAGTTAATAAAGTAGTAATATTTATTGACACAAAAAAGAGTGACCAACAAATAATTGTACGCACAACTAATTAGTTAACAATAGATTGCAGCAAGATGACCACATACATGGAGCTAAGAGAACTGCACGAGCGTGTTGTGGGGAGTGATAAAAATACTATGATGCGATGGTAGTGAGCATTAGGGCTGGATTGGGGTCAATCGCTTGAGGCCATCTGCGTCGGCTAATTATAGACGATGTGAGACGCGTCCAATAGTGCACGACGATGAATCTCAATTGCGATAGCAGATGTACTTGATGGCAGAAGTGAAATCTATTGCAAATGTTGATTGCAGTATAAAAACAAAACGAATGCAATATTGGGTAAATACAGAAAAAAGAAAAACTGAGAAATGTCGAGAATTTATATGACAATCATGTGACTTTGAATATAGGAGTACTTAGAAGACTATATAGCACGCAAAGGATACATTGTTCCTGCCATGATACAAACAATTTAAGAATCACGTGCAAAAGTATCATAGTTTTAACATTTATAAACATATAACGCATGAATTTCATTATGGATACTATATTTGCCAATCAGTTCCGAAAGGATATCAGTTTATAGATCATACACAAATACAATTCATACTATGTAAAATACGGGTTCTGATACTACACGCTGCGGGGCAGAACGGGACGTTTCCTGGCCATTAAAAAAGGGAAGTCATTAGTGATTCAAAATGGTGACTCCGATCTAATAACGGTGTTATGTAGCCCAACCATTGCTATTATAAACACGGATAAACTCTTGGGAGATTGCATCTTTACGCAACTACTGCGTGGAACGGAATCGTAATGGTTGTGATTTTGCGTCGAACGCAAAAAGTGATGATAATGTCGAAATTTCCTTAATGTTTCCATGCGAGTGCGTTTATCTGTATTACGTAGAATGCTGCGCGGTATCGGTCAACGCTACTATTGACCGATATTTCTGGGAAATAATCGTTCAAGGAGAGCTATGCGTTATTACCGCAAATATTTGATTGGCCTATCACGAAATTTGCCTTACGTTGTTCCCATTAATCCAAATACACTGGCCAACCTAGACTAGGAGTCACACCATGGTCTGAGAATTATAGTAGACTAAGAATTTATTAGTTCATTGACTTGCGAGTTATTGGGTGAGAAACGGATATCAGTAGTCGAGGTTTATTTTTATTTGGTGCAGATAAAATAATACGAAAGTTATCGCGGACTCGCGGCGCAGTCGGTCACGCGTGGTGTTTATCTGAATGCGGTGATTTACAGCACAAAAGGGACGCGGCATCTCAAAGCCAGTTATACTGTTCCACGAATTACTAGGATTGAGAGCATGCGGAACCACAGCGGCCGACTGACACGCCACACTCTGGATGTCTTGGATTGTAACGCGACGTCTTATAAAAAGTAATGATCGCTAGTCGATAAAATCGTCGCGACAGATACATGAAATACTTATAAAGGAACAGCGATTGGACGGAACATAACCATTTACCAGTTTTGAAATATGTGTGTCCAGATCGCAACTTTTTTGTGTATTTTTTTAGTTCAAACTAAACCTTTAATAGTCTAGTTAATTATTAGTTCGCAGTTGATAAGCTCATAGTTAAAACGAATAAAAATTATTAAGGAAATAAAATAGATTCCCAGAGATTATGAACTTCTTTTAACATAAGATTAATGAAACAACAATAGTGCTTATGAAGATGTTTTTATGTCTCAGAAAACAATAACTACAGAAGAGCTTACATAGAATATAAACGGAATAAAGCATTTAGTTTTGTAGGGGATTAAAAAAGGATTATAAAATTGCTGTGAAGTGTAAGTGTAATAATATTGCTAACTTATTATAGATGCATCTAGAACATTAAGATAGATATCTCTAATGTATGCAATGCAGTAGACCTTCATTGAAGCAACTGAGTGACACCTTACCCACACCATTTCCTTTATTAAAGTCAATTATGATAATAGCGGTTAGAATAAAGGACGAATTAGTGACGTGTCACGCGAGTTCGCTAACGGCCTGCGTATGTACACATATATCGAATCACGTTGTTATACAAGTGAGATTGTTGACATAGCACATTGAATGAATTTGTGATTCTTTTTTCTATGCTTAAAACGCTTACCGGGCAAATTTAGTGTTCATTGTGTGTCAACGACTTAATGATGTTTACTATTGTAATGTTCCTTAAATAAATATTTTAAGCTCTTATTAAATTACCAATTATCTGTAAAATTTTAAAACCATGTCTCTAAGTTAACTAAATCTTAAAGTTTTATCAATGGGCTTTGTTATTATAATAATTATTCTCTTTATCTAGTCTAGTCTGTCTTTATATCAATACAATACACGGCTTTTATAAGTGTAAAATTATGTAACTAGACTTCCGTACAATAGTTTTCAACCCATCACAATCCGATTATAATTTATTACAAGAATTGTTTCACGGCGGGCGGTTGGATTTTCCAACCTCGTTGATGTTATTGTCTTTAAAGCGAAATTGTCAGTGTTTTTTTTCTATTTTAAGCGACACTTTTACTGTTACTATTAATCCTCTTATTAATTAAGTGCATTTGGCAGATCCGGGATCTACGACTTTTTCGAACCGGGTAAGAAACCCCTGTCCAGCGTTTGAATAAATTGTAAAAAAAAATCTCAAAAATATATAATTAAAAAAACTAACTAGGCATTTTAAAATCATTTGAATAATGTGCGCTGGATACTAGGCGCTTTGGTTTTGTTTAAACATATTATTTTATAATTTTGTAGGTCCTTGAAACATGAGGTGTCTCGCCAGGTGTCCTAGTTAACCTCCCCTCCCTAAATCCGGGGCTGGCATTTGATTAGATAAACCTATTGTATGATAGGTACAGGAACATGTAATCATGTTATGGTTTAATAAAGAGCTGCATTTGATTAGTAAGCAAGCATTGTTTGATTACTTGTCGTGAATGAGAAATTGCGCGATAAATCTTTCCTTCATTCTTTACTATTCATTGAATCTGTTATTGTTTACGGCAAAACCAATCGCTATTGTGCACAATGGGTTTTCAATCATTTTCCTTTTACTTGTATCTTAGATGCAGCATGTTTACACTTGCATTGTAAGTATGTATTAGAGAATTGCATACATTATCAATTAGACTGTATGATTTTATAATGTCTACGTTATTTATCTACAGTAATGAGGCAATCAAATGAAAAATGGTTTCCTTATGCAAGTCATAAAAGTTTATTGAAGGAAATAGCCGGTAGACGGTAGCCAAGAGCCAACGTGAAATTTGTGGTTATTGAATGTATTATGATTTTTTGTGTCTGTGGCTTCGAAGATTATTTGTCACTACCTATGCATGTGGTAATAGGATAAAAACAGTACTCACCATAGCTTGCTCGATCTTGTTGTCGATGGCCACCGCGCTTGTGCCCGATGCGCTGTAACAAAAAATAATACATTAAAATATTGATCAATTGCAATAATTCAAAAGAATAACGTGTCATGATAACAATCGGGGTTGAGGCAAATGTTATCACGAGACTTCCACCACAGGGCAATAGAAAAGTGCGGTGTGATAGTGTAGATAAGATCCTAAAATAATTAAAAAAATCTATGTTATAAGTGAACACGGTTTGTATTTGTACATTTTGCAAAATTTGTAAATATAATGACTGCCTCATTAGTCTAGAGGTCCTGGGTTCGATCTCCACGTCGAGCAGTGTTATTGGGTTTTTCTATGAAATTCTTAGTAGCAGCAGTCTGGATTTGTATCCGGTTAATGGCAAAAGGAAGGTCCCCTATTGCCCCCCCCATGGGACCTAAACACCGGCGAACTGTTGGTGTACATTAGTACACCTAATGTAACCCTTCGGAGAATACGGGCATGATGGTATGTAGGTATGTTATGGAAATATAATTTATCCTATCAATTATAAAATAATACACTAAAACGGCTTTGTTTAGGAATATTTTGTATGACAGTCCATGGCGATGAACAGTTAAAGTAAAACTACGCACTAATTATGCGTTATATCCTACAGATAAACGAGCAAGGTTCCGTTCAAGTTTTCGGGATACGGAAATCCAATGCCATAATCATGTTTGTATAATTCATAATTCATTCACGCACGGATGCGCGCCGTCCTGGCGAATACAAGAATTTGCGCGTACATCGCGTACGTTTACATTTCCCATATAATTACTAGTTTCCGCAAAATTATCGATTCGTTATACGCACGTCTTTGTCTCTATATAAACTAAATAAGCACGGAGATTTATTCTTTATGTAACGACCGACTACTTGACTAAATTATCGGTATGATGGAATGCGAATATAAAACGTTCTCTCGAATCGCTTTCGCGTTTTAAAAAACACCACAAGTCGTGCATACGTCACAGTACAATTACCGCGGACGTTCGCAAGTATTGGTGCAATGGAAGAGTGGCGTAAGGGCGCACGAAAAGATAATGCACATCCAATATATAATTAATATTATAAGAATAAGAATAGACCGGTAATTTAAAGAAGAGGTTCCGTCGGTTGCAGTGCGGATGATTACGCTAACATTGAGCGCTATGGATAAATATTACAAAAGCGTTGACCCGCCTGTTGAACTGATCGGAATTTGTAACAACAATAGGGAACAATGGAGAGCTAAATTCTGGTGTGGCCTGCACCCTATTTCCTCGATTGTAATTTCTAACTCATGTGCGTATGAACATAAGGCCATTTTATACATAAATAATACCCTGAGTTATCTATTTGTGGCATAAAAATTAAGAAATTCGTCTTCAATAGCCTGATGTGGACACTTGACCTACAAACCTCTATCGATCTGTTCAGACAGCCGGCCGCCGCACGATATTCGAGAAAAAGAAGTTATTTAAAGCGATATAACGTTACAAGTCAGCGAACCAGTGGAGGTCTAAAACCTCTCTTGTAAGTAACTGTAAATGCGAAATTGCATTTGGTACATAATTTTATCATGACGGTGCAATCATTAGTTGTAATTGTACGGAGTGCAGCAAAACAATGGTATACAAATGCAGCAACGTGTCACGATCATAGCGCAGTGGCCGGCCACGTGCAGCGCGAGAATGACGACACACTCTACTTAGCAACTGGAGAGATACCATTACTGTCCACGATTGCCGGACTTACCCATTATGATCCAATCTCGCTGGTGTAATCGTCCAGTAGCTAGTATGTAGCACGATGTACGGCTGCGTACTTGACTTTCTCCGACGGATTCGTGTCGCGTCAACGAGGTGAACAACACAACGCTAAAGTTGAAGCCATTCGACCGTTGAGGACTGCGTCGCGGATCGATTTCGACCGGTTCGCCACCGAGCTCTCTGATATTAAACAACGGCCGTGGACCACATGACCACCACCGCAACAATGGAGTACTACAATATTAACGTCTGCCATTTTCCACCAAGCCGTTCGCGGTGCAAAAATGTAATTATGTAAATATCTGCCGATTCTAAGATAATGTTTGAAAGTCTTTAATCTGATATTTGACGTGTTGATACACAATAAAAAATAAAACTTGCTTTCTCTAGGCGGAATTCTACAAAAACAAGTTTGAGTATTAAGTGAGTGATTACGCAACTTTTGGAAGTTGACAAAATTGTGAACCACCGGTGGCGTAGAGGTGTTTAAAAAAGTTGAAACATAAGACGGCGAAACCAAAGAGGCGGAGAAAGTATTTCTTGAAGGTGACGACATTTCTTCGTCAAGACCACGGCCAAATGATGATAATTATGAATTTAAACAGACGACTAATTTTATTTGTGTTATGTGGAGTGTAAAATTCAATGAATCCCACGGATAAATGATTCTTATTTGAATATGTACTGTGTTGACTATTTTACTTTCACGTCGCATATGTAAAACAGAAGACAAAAATAAAATGTTGCTAAATATATCTCAAGTAGTGGGTTTCATATACGTGTCAAACCACGCAACCACCTAATATATATGTATATATGTCTAGGCAGCGAACCTGGCAAGCATCGGTTCGACCAGAATTGCAATATAACTAATCATAACAAATATCACCTAAAAAGTGTTTTTTTTCCGTTGTACCCTTAATGCAACTGAAGAACCTGAACATAGTTTACATGAAGAAACGGAAAATAACACGAGTGTTTGAACAGAACACGAATGTGTTCTAAAAGATGTTAAGTAAATAAGAGATGCAAACAAAGAGATAAATGTTTTGTCACTACGCACGTGTGTGTTTGCGTAGATCACACTCAACTCCACTGCACTTATATACACATCTCGAACAAAGACTCGAGAGGGTTTCGAAACATTCAAAGAACAAAAGAGCCTTTAAAGATTTTTGATATAATAAGCAAAAACAATAATGCTTCATTTTTTGTTTCCCTTATGATCATGGCGAAAATAACATCTGCCTTGTCCGCCTGCTTCAAGTTTAGTGAATTACCAAACTGGTTTGATGGAAATCTTTTGTCAAGAAACTCAAGATTCTTATTTATAAGTCAAGAGACAGACTCAGAGAAGGCAAACTACAAAGATTGAGTAGGAATTCGTTTAAATGAATTTAAATCAGTTGTCGATGGTCGTTGTAGAAAATATGCATACATATGTTAAATTATTAATAGCTATTCTGGACAAAGGTACCTGGATCTGATCCAGGTTAGCATGTCGGGAGAATGTATTAAGTTTCTTGAAGTTGCAAAAATAATGATTATATCAAGCTAAGAGCCAACGGGTGTACATGACAATTATCACGTATTCACAAAAGTAAGTTAGTAGCAGACGTCAAGAAAACGTCGCTATGATAACAGTATCAAAAGCATAATATAGTACGATGAATCATGATGCATTAAACAATTGCGCTGTATAGTCAAACAACAATACCAACTAGAAAACAAAGGTCACTGAAGAAATTATGCGAGTCGCATGAAAATTTAATGTGTTAGTCATGAACACTTGAAGCGCACATTGTTTGTCCACTACCGGCATTCGTCAGATAGAGCTCAATTACTTTAAACTGTTGACAATTTGATTCAACTCCATACAACATTGATTCGAATTGCTTGGCTCACACTTGCGTTTTTAAGTGATCTTCATTATTCAAAAGAGCTACATAGTTATGTGGTCACTTTATAATCGGATTTAAAACTCTGTACATTAGTATAGGATCATCATCATTATCGGCGTATTGCAGTGTTGTCGTGTATTGTTATCGTGGAGTCGAATGCGCACGCACAAGGTCATTGAAGGGAAATCGTTGGGTGTCGTGTCGACATGGCTGGCGCCAGCGGCCCAAGCGTTACATCTTGCAGCCGCATTTCATAACACACTCGCAGTTCCTTTCAATTAGTGCAAGAAATGAGTGGCTGTACAAATTCAATTGAGCGTATTGTTAGGCGTAATAATTTCTGATTGTAGTTGATTATGGAGGAAGTAAAGTATAAACGTTTAGCGAAATGCAAAGGTTTCGACACTTAGCTATAAACTTGAATCACGTGATACAGCTGAAGTTAAGTTCACGTGTCTCTCACAAAGAACAATGGTTGTTAGGACGCGAATACTAAAACCAATTGGACACAAAGGGCATTAGTGGGACACTAGGGGCATAATGTGCTGGTAGTCAGTGTTTGTCACGCGAAACGGTCACGCAACGGTGCTTTCCCCAAGATTTCGTAAAAAATCGCCACGTTTATGAATGACTTTATTATGAAGAGTATTAGCGCACTAACCTAGCGGTAATTAATTTAAAATATTAAATCATAATATCCGTCACTGGCTGTTGACATCCATCTGCTGTAATCCATCTTCATGAATATAGGAAGGTATAGGTAATACGAATGTGTAAATAAATAAAATTATGCAGTAAACGCGTTACCGTTTATGGCCGTGAAAAGATATTAGTCATCAGAGGATCCTGGTGGCAACTAAAAATAAAAAGAGTTTAAATACGAAGGTTCAACGTCTGGCGACTGTCAGCGGTGCAGTAGCTGGTTCAACGGACGAAATTCAAAAGTCGCAAGGTTGAAATTCGCACTAACGTAGACCTAGACCTCAAGAATAATGTGGTGTTTAGTGCATTGGATCGATACAGTAGTCGAGCGATAGGGACATCTATGTTCAGTAGGCGGCGCTGACGTCAGATGCAACGGTTTGTCTGGCTACAGCCGGCCACGTTGCCGTGGAACCTTCACCGACTTACCGGCTCGGTAATTTGCTGAGCATTGTGAGAACCTTCACACCACCGTCACTCGACCAACCAACAGCCAGTGACGGGCCCGCAATGCGTCAGCTTATCAACGCATAAGAAAATGATAAATTTAACGGTACTTACACGGGGTAGAAGTAATCTATGTACTTCACGACGACCTCTCTGAGCAGATCTTGCTTGTTCATGATGGACGTATAGCTTCCACTTATAAGTTTTGTTTGCATGATTTCCACTTCTCCTATCGATTTTACAGCGCGGGACCCTCGAGTCCCTGTTGTCGGGTTCAAGGGAGCCGTTTTTGTTATTTTGTGCGTTGGAAAACGTTGTGCGTGCTGAGGTAGCAATGGTTAAAAATGAATGTAACGGCGCGCGGGCAACCGGATCGACGCGTTGCGGCAAACTGGGACCGGGCCGGTCGCAGCTAGGCGGGGCGTTGGGGGAGGGGATCGGAGCAAGTGGCGCGCGCACGACTCTACCTACTACGGGCTACGATGGCGCCTCGAAACACCAAGGCAACGCTTTTGCGACACACCCGTTGTACCTCAAAAACGAGAATAAATCTAACAGTCGCCGCACCTCACATTTAATGCTGAAGCTCATTCAAATTAATCTATCGCGTAGGTTCAAGGCTAACCAGATTTGGTCAGTGCTTTTTGCTGTTGTTCCAATTATAAATAAAACAAAGAGAATAACCATTTAATCTGTATTTAACTAGGTAAATAGGTACCTACTTCGAAATGGTGGTTTAAATTGTATTCGTTCTATTTTTATTCAGTATGATTAAAAATATATTGATTAAATACTCACTTACTTAAATATAATCTGGCTCTTGTATAAAATGTCTAATTTTTGTTCAAGACTGCTTTATTTTCAATCAAACCGAATAAAAAATGAATAAAGATTTCAGCTCAAATAACACTGTGCAAGTTAGAAAACAAGACTGTCTCAACAAGCCATTATCAGTGAGACGGCTAGACGAGTGTCATCAAACAATTGCTGCAGGCATTACTACTGGCGCTTCCGTGTATTGTTCTACACAGTCTAAGTTTCGCGCAATATAAGGACTAGGGCACGCTCAATACTGATAGATTTCTAATATAAAATAATAGAAAAAGAAACAACAAATACACAATACATTACAAGAATAAACTTCATCATCATCATTTTAGAGATGGAACTGATGAAAAACAAGTAGATAAAAATGTGTTTAGGAACGATAAAAAGTACTTAATTGAATTTTTTATATCTGGAAACCACATAGTACCTACTAATAGCAACAGTAATAGTAGTAACAGTAAATTTGTTGAAAGGTTCCCGTCGTGGCTTAACAATAAATAAGATGCATCACAATAGGATACTGACAAGTCACCAATCCGCAAAATGCTAATGTGCATGAACCGAGAACCATAACAACCTGTAAGTACGACAAGTGGCTTGGCGAGACTTCAAGGTGGATTGTTATTATATTCTTACAATAAATTCATCTTCTCAACATAAATCTACTTAGTGGTCTCAAGTTTTGCAAGATTTATTTAATTTAACATGATTCACGTGATTCACGTGACGTTACAAAATTCATAAATTATGAAACAATCATGTGTTAGACTATTTTCGTAACTATTTGTAAAGCATTTGTTCGTTGGAATATTAAATTATGTTTTGTGTGCAGTATCTACATTATTAAACTCGTGATGTGTTGGTGGATATACGATAGCATTGTTATTAACACAACAAGAGGAACTTAGCATTAATGATGTGACATTTGACACGTGATGATACTCATTAACCTTGGCTTCTGTGTTAGCTGTATTATAATTATAATCAACAAAATTATGTAACAATATATAATAATGTAATAATAATAAGGCAACGTTAGACTCTATGAATATTTTTGTTAATTCATAATGTCAACCACATGAATTGCTGCTGCACCAGTATTGTAAATAGTATGGTACATGAGTATTTCTACAAGTGTCTTAAAATAAAATAGTAGTTAAATATGAGGTGATC
Source organism: Acronicta aceris (assembly GCA_910591435.1). Taxonomy (NCBI): domain Eukaryota; kingdom Metazoa; phylum Arthropoda; class Insecta; order Lepidoptera; family Noctuidae; genus Acronicta; species Acronicta aceris. Next base: position 15,426,138 of record OU342758.1, on the reverse strand, counting down.
TGCTTCTATTCTAGGCGAAGTTTACCTTTGTACTGTGCATAAAGAATTACATAAATTAATATTATCATCGAATTATTTACTCCTGCTGTAAACAAGTAAATAAAGTCTCCAAGAATCGACTACACACAAAGATACTTTTACAATTTATTATTAGTCATGTAAACTAAATTATTAATCACATTAATACATAACGAAGAAGATATAAATAGATATTAGTCAATAGTAATATATATAAAGATTACGTATTAAATCGCAATGATGTAATCCTTGAGGCTCTGCCACTTCCATAAGATGATATGAAGTCCTCATAGTACAAGTCCTCACTTGTAATGCAAGTGGAAAATTATTAACATTAAATATCAGATTGCATTACCACTCTAGAATCAATATCTCCTTCTTTTTTAATCAACGATTTAATTATATTAGTTATCTTTAACTGCCTTCTGACCTTTTCATAAATATTGGTGGATATAATGACGACACCGACCTATTCTTTCTAAGCAAAAACGCATGATTATTATGTATAATTTTCTACAACATTTACTACAATTATAAATGAGTTATCATTGTCATTGTTGCATTGTTAGGTGTATATTTTAGCTGTCGAGTGACGACCATAGAAGACAATGACGCATAATGTCGGCAGTTTTTCTATTTTATTTTTTTATTAATTTCGAAGTTTACTTACTTACTGGATGACGATCATCCAAGTCATCAGATGATTAATTCATAGTTCCTAATCCTTTTTTTAATATTGTGGTGATCATCGAATTTATTAGAGAATTAAGCGCAGTAGGTATATACCATACAGGCAGATACCTATGTCGTCTGTAGAATGCTAAAATTTACAAAAAGGAGCAAAGTGTTTGGCCATGGGAACTACAGGTCTAAAGAACCTACACCAAATTTTAAATATAATATATTTCCAGTGGTGCGAATTAAAATCGTGAACGATTCTAAAGCTTTGTTAGTCATTATACTGTAGAAAGAAATGTGCTTAAGTGACGAGTTCCTGATTTCTCTCCTTATTGCTTTAACAGGGTAGCCAGCCGTACAAATTGAAATTTCCGGTAGTTTCAAATTAATAGAGTGAACTTCATTCTAGATTAAACCAGAAAGTTTTCTCAGATTCACATGACTGCATTTGAGAAATCTGAAAGTCTAACCACTATTACTCTAACACTAGTTAGTGTAATAATTGCAGTCCAAACAGCTTACATCAGATATCATATCGCACAAAGTATATCATTAATCACTTATATTGAATTCTCTAAAGAAAGAACATATTTCGAAGTAGATTATATTACAACATAATCAAAATAAGTATTCTTTATTTATTACGAAAACACGCAAGATTGCAATCAGCAGATTTGTATATTTAGAAATATGAAGTTATTAAGTACGATTCGATTACTGTGAGTGATTTTATCTAAGAACAGATACGCTCAAGGTTGTATCGATTACAGCTTGTAGTGTAGTATTGGGGACCTTCGCTTATTATCAAAAATCTTGTAGTATATAATTTTTTGGACCACCAATTTAATTCAAGGTTATTTGAGTACAACACATCTATTTTCGGACATAACTCGCAGATGATACCGAATGTCATAAGAGATAAGAATACAAACAACATGTGTACAAATCATAGAAACAATCACATAGGTAACGATAACGACAAGTGCGATAAGATATGCAGCCGATAAAAGAGACAAATAGCATCGTATGAAGGTACACAATATAATAATGAATATAGAAGTTTTGTGTCTAAAGATAATTATGTAATCATAATGTTAAATTAAATCAATACACGTAAATATCAATAAGAATTGTAAACAAATAGATCACTTACGAGCACCACGTGTTCCTACGAGCAAAAGGCGATCGGGGTTGTTCAGTAGATGTTGTTTTCGGTTGAGAGTCTATCGTCAAATTGAGCTTGAAGCCAGCTATAGACTTCCGTCGTTTTGCTGCAAGGGCTCGGGAAGCAAGGTCAGAGTCGTGCACTTGTTCAGGTGGGGAGGCGGCGTGCGAGCATGTTTTCATGTGCGCTTGCGTGGTGGCCACCTGCAGCAGCTTCGTAGAGAGACTGCGGCGGCCCAGGGCCTCGCAAGTCGCGCACCGTCCGTCCTCCATGAAGGTCTTCGTGCGTCCGACACGGCCACGGCGTGGACACTGAGTGCGTATTGTTTCCAGCGGACGTGGTGGCTTAACTGATGTCATCCGACGGACAAGCGATACACGCGCGACCGTTCGCGTTCGCCGCACAAAAAATTCAAGACTTTACGAACGGACGCCGGAATCGATCGATACTCAAACGAAATAGGTTTAATGCGATAATAAGAACGCGATAAGGTATACACGCGAATAAGTGTAATGACCTAGACGGTGTGGCATAGCACGGCTTCGGTGCGGCCTCGGCGGGCGGCCGTGCGCGGTCGGATCGGCGCATGCGACTGCGGTCACCACTATAAAGCACCCCCGCCGCCGGGCGTAATCCGAACGTTAACGAAGATATCAATATTTGCGGTGAATAATACCACGATATGCGAACATCGTATGATTAACATACGTCTAACAGTCGCACAGAGGTGTCATTCCGGCATTCCTCTGGACACCGTCCAGGTGATCTCAGTATGAATAATTGGGGGTCATAGGATGCACGTACATATAAATCGTACAGTCCCATAACTGTACCCTAAACATAAATATGACAGAATTTGTCGATCTTATAAATTCTTACAGCATATAACCCAGCACTACCTACTTCAAGTACGACTAGTTACTACATTAAAACAATTAGACCTGGGTGATCTAAACATAGTTCTTGCCTCAATTAAGACACGCAATGAGGATCATGATCATGCTAGACATAATTGCATGTGCATGACGTAGGGTTTGATATTGCATTTTAAGATTTCATGCGGCATTAGATAACAGGGGTAAAGTTCTTTAAGACGTAAGCATTGACAAGCGAGTAACCCAGGCCAAAAAAATCAATGCCAATAATTGCAGGTGACCGATATAATCAATTTATCTATTGGGTGGGGCGAAGTTTCTCGATCACCAGAGATTGTGAGGGCCACCCTATGAGCTAGCTCTTGCAGATTTTAGACTAAGTAGATAATTCAGCACAAGGTTGCCTGTTGAGTCGTCTGGAGCCGTTATTTCTGAACACTGACCGGCTTTTAAAACGTTCAAACGAATTAATCATAGGATGCTTTTGTCGGCGACGTTTATAAAGTGTACTGCTACTTCCCTCTAATTTGTTATTCGGCATTGAGTTGGATTAAATGAAAACTAATACTCCATATAATTCAAGCGAAAAAAAAACTTCTATTGGCTGATGATGATGATGAAAAAAAAACTGTACGTTGATGTTAAACAACACAATCAAACATTCTTTCCATGCATTGCATTAAACCGATTGGCATACAACCTTCAGTGGCAATCGATTATGTCAATATTGCTTCCATAAAAATTTAATAACCCTTATGTGTGCTCTATTCTTATTAGGGAGTCACACTGTGTGTAATATAAATCCTAAGATGCGTTTAGATTTATGAGTTGTTTGTAGGTACTTACTTATCTATTATATTTACTCAATACTTTTTACAATAAAATGAAGAATTTATTTCAACTCTAATAGCTATTAATGTAATCAACATTTTGACTAATGAAACAGGGCAATTTACAAATACCAATAGTATAATAGCACCCGTATTCGTTTCCAATCTCCAAGTTCCGGAAGCAATTGTTTTGGATCGTGTAACAATTATTTTAATTTGCCAAGTCGTCAGAAGGCGTAGAGGGCATTGGTGCCAAGTGTTCGACACATTTTGACATGTATCACTGTTAGCAAAATTAAATATTGGCTGTCACATCTTCTCAACACGCGTATAACTCTATGTCCAAGCAAATAGTCTCTCGATGTAAATAACTCAGTTCTATATTATGAATTTTATGTTCACATAATTGCCGTTGCTAAACATGTGATTGATATTATACCTTGCTGTGGTGCTTTGTAAACAATGGATGAATTAGATAGGTAGATGCATGCACTAGTGTTTACCCCTTATAAAATTTTAGAAATATGAAACTTTATTCATAAGTATAATTAGATAAATTTTCTTCATGAATAATGAATAATAATTCTCTGCGATGAACGGCAAACTTTGCACGAATAGGTTGCTTCAAGGGCAACTTTTATCCCGGTCTGATACGAATTTCCCCTGAGATAAAGGTTGAAATATGTTCTTGATGTCTCAGTTAATTATATATTTCAATGTCCATTACTTAAAATCGATTAAAATCAATGTTGATTAAGCTGTTTTGCATGTAAGACTCCTCGCGCGTAACTCGTGGATGAAAGAATTGATAAAACTGAAATCAAGAGCTAACATGCATACTGTGACAAAATTTTTTCGTCGCATTATCTCGATTCCTGCCACACTTTCGACACGACATGAGCGATGACAAAATTATTTCATGGCGCGCATGTTAGCCTAGCAGAAGTCGGGAATAGAATGTCTTTGAAAGTTACAGGTCATAATGACACTCCATAATATAAAGGGACAGATAAATTGCAGCAATTAAAAGAGAAATAGTACACGGATGCAAGGAGATGACGCAAACGTAGATGATATAAAAATTATATCTAAGTAATTATAATAAATAGCAACGCATTAGTGCGAAGATCAAAGGTGGATCTCAAAGTCCACTTGTTGCCCGATCTGCACTGAAATGACGTAAAAAGGCTCAAGAGGTTCTAACGCAGATATAAACTTCTCAGAGTTAATACTTTTGCTGGAGGATTTTAATTATGATGTACTGGTAGAGGGTCTCTAAGCAATTTAGAGGAAACTGGTGGAATGAAAAGATATCGGCTTAAGTCCTAAAGATTAGTATTTAAGAGATTACTGTAGTGTAAAAAAAAATTGTGGGTAATTAACTAATAATAAAGTTTTCTGTCAACGGATCAAATAAAGAGTTCTTAAGGCTTGGATCCTTTGAAGGTCGGATGGCTTGGGATGGCAAACTATGACACAGGATTTTCGGCAAGTCGTCAAGTCGTTTGTGCAAGTAATTTACAAGCATATTGCGGAAAATTAGTTACCTGGCACTATATTATTTTGAGCTATGACCATTAAAATGTATGTTTTAGGTGCTCTTGGCGAGAAGTAGTACTCAAATAGATTGCACGTGTAGGAGCTATTGCTTCTTGTGATTATGCGAAAGAAAGAAAATGATTGTGGGCGAAACATTAACACATGTTACTGAATCGCGTATAATATTGACAATGAAGATCTGGCCTAAGCCTTTGATCTAGATGCGAGACTGCAGAAAATCAACAAATTGTAAATTCTGATTTGAAGCTATTTTTTACAATCATATCATCATCATCATCATCATCGCCTTTATCAGTCCAATGCTGGACGTAGGCAACCCTGTCCTCGGCTTGTCGCATCCAGCTTCAATCATTATTGTCTATGAAAATCTATCATAGTTTTCTTTAGTCTTCCTCATCCATTATTATTTACATTTTCTTCATTCCTCACCATCAAATGTCCGTACATACCTATTTGTTTGAACTTAACATTTCAGTCACTTGCTTTGCCTCCAAGGAATGAGTACGTTAGAGGCAGTAGTACTCAGTCCTTATTCTATTGTAACACTTATCATTTCTCCTAACCTTTTTATCTCAGCTGCATGTAGGTACTCCTTTTTAACCCATCGTTTCAGTACAAAACGGCAGGTCTTACTCGTCGTCGTCATTTTTTTTTATAACATGTAATGAGAAGCAAGCTCAGCTTTAACTTTAGGATTATAGTCACCTGTTGTTGCCTAAATTGGCGCCGTTTTATCTACCCTGCGTTATTTCTGTGCTTGACAGTTTGGTCAATATCCCCATTACAACATAACCAAGAGTTGATGTTTTGTGTGAGACAAAATGTATTTAAGCATCCACATTGTCGAAAATATTCGGTAGGTACTTACTCACATAAATACATTTGGAATCATAAATTAAGTCATGTAATGATTGATTGGCAAATGAGGTCCAGTATCGATTTGCACATTTGCACTTTTGTCTGTACCTACTATGAAGTCACTTATTTCCACGTTACTAGATGTTACTTCGCGTGGGAATACGAGCAGCTGATACGATGCGGTAACTTTCTATATTCATAAATCTTTGTTTTTAATGAATATAAGGCTGATTATATTAACATAGAGGTATGTCTGACCTTGGAATCTTAATGTGTATTCATGAAGTTAACCGATGTTGTTTTAAACCAGTAACCAGTGTTGTTTTAAAAGTTAATGAATCTATCGGACGGTTTCCAAAAAAAGGTTACATCGAGAATTAAATGCTTTATAGTAATGTAAGTAAGTAATGTCAATTGATAAAATTATCAATTTATTGTAGATTTAATGTAGGGGACATTAATTTTAATTAAGTATTATAACATCAAATAAACCCAACAGGGATAGGATATTTAAACCAGATATTAAAACCTTAACAAGTTTGGAAATTGAACATTTCATCCCAAACAACATTGCGATATTGGATGAATGATATAGTTCATAACGCGATGGCAAAGATATAAAACGGCCATAAAATATTCAATAGTATCGACGTTATGGTCGACCGCAGTGTTCAGAAAACGGCCCGTTTACTTCATGATAACACGTTCAAGTTTATCGTATGGTGTGAAAATGCTTTCACTTATCGTGACTACCTCGTCCTTATCACAATAATTATCTGTTATTCGTAGCATGTTATCGGGTATTTTAATTAATATATATCAAAAACAACAGTTACAAACAGGTCCGGTTACGTGATATTTAAACTATTTTAATTTTAGGGGTTCTTTCTGAAAGAACAACACGAAAAATGACGTTTATAGTCATTACTGACCTGTCTAATACGATACTCATGTGTCTATGGAGATTCTGCTTGAGATCTCTTCGTGTGTACTGCTGTTGTGTAGGGGGCGACGGCGCGAGGGCCGCGCCCCCAGCTGGTGCTCGTTGCCCGACGAGCACCTTTAACTCCGCCATCAACTTTTGCACCATACGGACACGTTTGGACTCAACCGCGTAACACACACTAGTGAAGATGTACACCTTAATCAATTGCAGCTAACTTGCCAAGAGCCATTGGCTCGGCCGTTGCATACACACGTGACGTCACTGCTGCACGTGATAATAAAACATCGATATCGATACAAGCGTCGTTACAACGCGCGTGCGGGTTCCACACTGTCGGCCCGCGTACGACGCTTTGACCTCGCCGCCGCTTTTTATAAGTGCCCGATGAGCGCGCAAGGTGGTGTATGTGAGACGGAATAAACATGTTTATATTTAGGCGGCATTTTCGGGACGCATGATACGCATGCTTTGATAGGATTGGTTACTGTACATTATTCACTTTCCATGAAGTCCGTACAAATATCCTATCATCGTGACAAACGTTGGAATCTTGATGGCCAAGGCTACTTAAATCACGTTTTAGTCAGTTATTGGCGATTCACTAATTACACTGCAATGCCTAATTGCAAATGTAGGTCGTCAGTTGCAGTGGACCACAATAGCGGTGAGAGGAAATGGGGTCATACGAGCATTGTTCGACTTCGAAACGAAAAGTTGGGCTAAATGGGACGCTGTTACGCTTCCGATGTCAAATTGGTCCAAGGACTTAAGTAGGTAACGCGATGGAAATAGAATTCTGCTATTACAATATTATTTCTAGAATGGAATCAGAATCGGAAGATTGGTTGTCGAGAGCGTGTAAACAGTTTAAAGAATTTCGAGGTATGTAACCGAGAAGGGAATCCTTGAATCGTAAATACCGAAAACAAGCGGAGTTCCGTTCTGGTTTTTAAATAATCGTCTTTGAACGTGAATTGTGAGACGGATCGGTTCATGGAGAGGTAGAAATAGCACCACCTGACGCCGCCGCCGCCGGCGCAGGAAGTGTGGACGGCCGAACCCACTACCACAATAGTATAACTAAAAACAAAGTGAAAACATGCACATATTTTTACATGGCGAAACCTAAATGTGTAATAGAGTTAAATAACTAAAAACTATAAAATTCATTACATAAGTGCACCAGCTAGTTGTTAGTTTCTTTAACGACAGACACCCAGAATTTAGGTAATGAGTACTCGAACGGTTACATTGGTAGAATTTGAGGTAGTTCCACATAAAATAAAAGTAATTCCAGGTTGAAAAATTGTTGTGTATTCTTCTTGTCTCGATTCGGAGGAGTATTTAGCCCGTTTTGTGGACCAAAAACAATAGAATTTGCATAGTGTCTGGAATTTTTCGCTTGATCGGTTAAAAGTTAATATACTAATGCGTAATATTTCAACGCGAACAGAGATTTGGCTTTCGGAACGTTGCCTTTTCTGAGGCACTTAGTAACCGTTTGCAGTTCACAGCTGTGTTTAAACAAAAACTTTATTTTTGGAGAATTGCAGCTGCGTTGTTTAATTTGAAGCAAATAATGAGAACGATTGAAACAAAATCTTTCGATAAATACGAGGTTATAATTAAGAGTGAAACAAGAAGCGTACCTAACCTACCATAGTTTGCAGTGATAAAAATGTCGTGTAGTTATTATGCAGACTAGCAGAAGTAAGTATTAATAAATTAATACAGAAGGAACCGTCCACTTGGGTTGCGCGTGTCCTGCGATAACAACTTTCTCTGAATGAGAGGGAGCAAGATTAGATTGAGATTATCCAAGCGTAATCATCACGGTCTTATAGTTCCTACTCGTACACAATCAAGAACACTGAAGAGGAAGTGTTGTTAGTTCCTGGATTAGTCACTAATTGTAACTTTCTTTATGTTGATCTGGGAATTACAGAAAAATATAGGGTGTTGCTGCTTATTGCCCCACGCAAGTTGTAAAAGTCAGCGAACTTAACGGCCCACTATAATTTGGATTCAATATTTAATGGATGCATAAAGTGGCATCGTAAAATCGTTCAATATGAATATTTGAGGCTTGAGGCAAAGAGAACATGATCCATACCGACATATCTGATAGAGAAATTCACGCAACCGTGATTTTTTGGTCGAGTTCCATTTGTTTCGAGCCATTTAGTTGGTTGTATACATAACATTTAATTTCTCTCAAATCTTTTGTCCTGTTCGTTATGACCCATGAAGTGCTGCACGGTCCATAGAGATTAAGAGGAAGCAATTTTGTGAAAGTTTAAACAAAATACTTGAGACGAACTCAGTGTTTCATTGAAGGCGAACAAAATAGTATCTATACTTTTATAAAATTAAATGAAGTGATATAAAAAAGAAGCTAGGGCATATAAAGTGATATAACATTAACATAAGTACTTGTTTGCACTCCTCCATTGTCATAATTTTAATAATCAATGACAACGAATGGGAATAACCACCCCATGACGGTATCCATGGCGCCTATTGCAAGGGTGATGACGTCACCTCTGCTAGTAAAATGGATTTAAGTACAATGGAAAAAATCAAGACACAATTTGCTTATAGGACTTGCTGGAGACACCGTACTAACGTAGAAAAACAACACGCCCATTCATAAATAAAAACCTTTAGGGCCGAGGACGCGGAAGCTTGACCTAGTTTAGGTATCAGGGTTTTTGTTGTACAAAGCAATGTAATACTTACAGGTGGTGTTTCAGGGAGTCCTCCAGCGCACTGGATGATTATTTTAATTCAGAAAAACACTTTTATGCACTTTCGCGGTTGGTTTTTGCGGAAAGGTGAGAGAAAGCGTGCTCTCTGTGCGATGGAACTGTACACACTGAATGTAGACCCCGAGTGTAGTAGTGAGTATGCGCGCGTCCCTATTCCCGACGTCCTTGCGTGAAAGGGGCGGTTTTGTAGGGTGGCGCCATGGTAGCACGTCAAGGCAACGCGTCAATCAATATGCGAGATGAGATCCCTTGTTAATCGTCCAAGTTTCACGAGGTAAACGCATGATTACCTAATATAAAACAAAAGTTTACGGAAGTACAAAAAAAATAATTAAATGAAGTTGGTATAACCGTTTATGCAAATATTAAAGTTATCGCAACGAGTAAGTCACTCGCAACAGGTTTACGAATGCACATCACTACAGATGCAAACGGCCTTGCATAACTGCATCTTGGTAAATTTTTTCTGACCCTTCAACTTATAAACTTTCCATTCCCTTGATACTTGTTTTGATGTAAACTGTGCGGGTGCTATGTTATGATGAGGCGTTTTCATTACAATGGCAAATGTTGGGAGAGACAACAGAAACAGTTGCATAAGACACTGAATTGAAATCAATAATTTACGGTGCGTTAAAAAGTGTAATGGTACTAATAAAATATAAGGTGAGTACGTATATCGACCATATATGAATACTGCGTTAGCGTCTGTTACGCAAGCATACAGTTACGTACATGCAGTTGAAACGAACACGCACTATCTCCTATCATATCGAGACGCATCGTTGCGAGAACCGACAGCTGATCGACAGTAACCGTAGTGATCAATTCAAATAATGTGTAAATTATATATTGTTGTTGACTAATTACATCGATATCGATAATGTTTCAGAGTTATTGATGAATGGTAAGTAGCAGGGTTCGCCTTGAGTTACATATTAGAGTTGAATGAGTTGTATTGTCTGCCTCATTAGTCTAGTGGTCCCAAGCGCGAGGGATTTGGGGTTCAATCCCCAGGTCGAGCAGTGTTATTGGGATGAATGAAATTTTCAGTAGCAGCTCGGATTCTGGATTTGTGATCGGTTAATGGCAATAGGCTAACCTAACCTAACTCTTTGGGGAGTACAGGCGTGATGGTATGTTATGAGTTGTGTTATGTTCGAATGTTCGATTCATGTATCATGTGATATTATGCGTTTCTCTTACTAATATGGAATGCCATGCAATGTAGTTCCGAAGGTAATATTATTGGCGCATTTATTGGTCCTAAACGCGACTGCTACCAGAGATCTTGGGTTTGATTCGCAGCAGCTCGGAGTTTGGATTTGTACACAGTTAATAGCAATAGGCTGCACTTACATTAGTACACATTTGCCTAACCTTTTGAGGAATACACAAAACATGTAACTACTGTATTTAAAGAGCTTATTATTTAGTTCATAAGTTTTGAGAGCTCGTTGACGGACACTTTTGCTCATGAACCATACGTACTATTATAGCGCGACTTTGTTCTGAAGTATAATAGATATGTAGTAACGGAATATAATTTGTACCTATAAATACTCATAAATATATTTCTTACACCTGTTCAATTTTCAGGTAGTTTATTCAAGTGTTGCTTTATGGTTTAGTGCGAGGACAACATAACACTGAATTAATCCGACGGTAAGAAGCGGATATCTGTTTAGGTGTGTTAATCTGATATCATTAGGTTCTTGAAGTTCTGCTAATTCTAAACATGTTTCTATAAAATACTATACTTACTTACAACTTGAAAAAAACAGAATTAACAATACAAGTGAAGTTTAAAATAACGAATGTTAATGAACTGTGAAAATTGCTCTGTTGATTCTGATCAAACAAAACACCGTTTTATGGCAAAAAGAGCTGAATCGAATATAAATCGAGCAAAAAACGTTAATGAGGCTATCGCTCCTGCAACACGATTATACAGAGAAGGAGGAAAACAAAGTTTTATTTTAATTCCATATAGAAAATAATAATTTTCAATTAAAATAAACAGCATATAGCAGCGATAGCAATGATAGGCTAGTGATATGACTATTAAACTGCCAAGTTGTAGGTTTCGAGTTCGAATGCAAGGCACGCTTACCTATAACTTATCGCATCCATGTGCGTATAAATAATTAATGATAACTCGCTTAAACGGTGAAGGGAAAGATCGTGAAAACACAAGGCATGTGAAGGCTGCCACCCACAGTAGGCTAGCGTGGTGGATTATAGTCTAACCCCTTCCAATCTAAGAGGAGACCCGCACCCAGCAGTGGGACAGTGAATGGATTGATGATGAAAATCAACAGTGATAGATATAGATAACAAGAATCGATGAAATTTGATAATGTAAAACAAAGTGACAAGTATGGATCGCCGAAAGCATCCCCAGCGGAGATTGATTGCGATAAAAATCAACAAACGTGATTTCGATATGATCTTTATTTGTTATATAATCTACCATAAATGTACAGGCTACATTTACAGATGTTACATAATTATTAGTGAAATTCACATATATTTCATAACAACAAGTAACTTGGTGAGGGTCAGACAATGACAAGTGAAATTTTTCTTAAAACTGCACCGTTGGTAGTGAAATCGGCATAGATTAGAGTGTAACATTAGTGTGAAATGAAATAAACAAGAGGAATTAGCACCGGCCGATAGCCTGAGCTAATCTGACCGCAAGGGAGCGAGCGCCACTAAGACTTTCCCTTTTCTTCTTGTGAAAGTGATGATGCCTGCTGCAACAAAGCAACAGTTGGCATCTAAAATCAACCACCCACTGATCAAATCATCCAAAACGATGGTGAGTATAGTTATGTACCTACCTACCTAAAGTCGTGTTCCAAACTTGTCCCAAGGAGAGGCTCTTCACAAAATCCACGTTGCACGTGCAGGACGTGCAACGTTTTCTGACAAAAGAAAACGAAATTACCTAGCAACCGCAAGTCACGTGCAAGACGATGCACTTCATCATGATTCCAGTAAATAGAACGTCAATCGGAGTAGATATGCAAAATGGAAACTTAGAATGTTAATTGCAAATGCATTTATAGAAAACATTGGCCGAGTAACACAGACTACCACGACGTTTATTCATATCCGTTAGCTTTTAAGAGCATGAGTTATCTAGTATGTTTTGTGGGTGTTGCGTTTATCTACAAAGGACCAAAATAGCTAAACACGAAAACAAAACAAAGCGTACTTTCTAAACAAAGACTTTCTCCTTACGAAGTTCGGCACGGCTAATGTCCGCCCTTTATTGCCAACAATTAACTACAGACACTATGCTGTTTATGGCAAAAAGAAAATTATGTGGAGCAATACAAGCAGTTGCTAAAAGGTACGATCGAGAAATTTCATAATTGCTTAGTGATAGCCAACTACCAATTATGTTGTTGTTAGTCAATTTAACTTAATTAGAATACTTTATCGAGGCTTTATTTTTTTGAAGCGATGCCAAAACAATGAATATTCATTTCATCGAATATTCGTCAGCAATCGTGATAATATCGGATTGATTATATTTAAAGTAGCCATCGACTTAATAGTTGAAACAACATGATCAGAAATGGCGGATTGAAGAAAAATAACATTTTACTGTCAGTTGTGTCGTGCCAAACCCAATTTGCGATAAAAAATGTAAACATGGGTGTGGACAGAAAACATGGCTGGGTTTATGTTATATTCAAGGTTATTTATAAAAAACATTAAATATGGTTTCAAGCAAAGTGTTATCTGTAGCTGATATAGACATCGATACAAGAATTAAATTTGTTTACGGACGTGAAATATTTTTGATAGCACGTTAAATTGTAAATATTTTTAGTGTCAGGGTACTGTTAAGGCCGAATGGTTGCATGGTCGTTCTACTCTATTAGCAGCCAATAAGAAAATAACATACGAACATTAATGTTTTGTTGCTAACCGTTAGTAAACAACTGATTTTACAAACGAGTCATTCAGTCAAGGTTGAGGTACCTATTAAGGTCGATAATATAATAACAATAATATTCCAACAATATTCTGAATATTTTAATGTCATATTCTTGTAATAGCGATGATAGTTATTAATTTTGACAAGCTCATTGGCCAATGCGTGGCTTGGACGACTTGGGAGTTACTCAATCTGCACCTCCAAATGCAATTGAAAGTGTCAAACATAAATCATAATCTGGCCTTGCAACTTTGATTTTTACACGACTGTAATTACATATCCACAGAGTTACCACCAGATTAATAGCTTTAGGTAGCCTAAGGCCTCAACAGATTAGAATGTACCGATAGAGATGAACTTTTAACTATAGATAGGTACCGACATATTGAATGATCGATTAGATTTCTGATAAAAATTCTATAATGAATAACTTATCAAAATAAGGCGATACCATGTATCCAGAATTATCTTTTTTGTATCGGTTACACAAGAATTGGGGACCTAATGGTACGACGCAGCAAACAAGATTTTCTTTAGCATACGACTCACCCAATAAAGTTTTTGATGAAACAGTAGACTGCGAACAGGGTCGCATCATTGAGGCCGAGGTCCGGCTTGATCCTAGGCAATGCGACATGCGGAGAGGCAGCGTCGGCTGGCGGGCCGCGCACCTCTGGCGTGGCCGCGCTCATGGCGGGCGCGCCGCGCGGCCGCGTGCCCGACGCGTGCGGAGCGATCGTGACGGCCGGTCAGCTGGCTCAGCACCCGCCCCGCATAACACCACCGGCGCTCCCGGCACGCGGCACCGCTCGCACCGTCGCCGGAGCGCGCCAAAACCACCCGCGTGTTAGCCCGCGCGGCGCACGGCTGACACCGACCGGTGGCGCTACCGACACTTATCGATCGCGACGCCGCGTCTGCGCTCTCAAACGTCCACAGACACTACAGGACCGAGTCTTGAAGCCGGTCTCACACGTCCAGCATAAGGAAAGCCAAGTAGATCACAAGAAAGAACCAGGGACAAACGAGATACATGCAAACTGACATCATTAGCTTGTTTGTTTTTAAAATAAAGTTTATTCAGACGCAAGTTCAGTGATGAGCTGGTCGTATAGAAGTTGTGGTTAGCACGTGCAAGTCGCGCGTGCGTCTGGTGGCGCGGCGGCACTCTGACTGGGCGCGCTCGCGCCGCGTGCTCGTCACCCGCACGATATTATCCGCTCACCACGCTATCTATACTCGCTATATACAACTCACGCACAGCCTGCACACCTTGATTTACATACCGAAGGTGTGACCCCCATAACACCGTAAAAAGGAAGTGTTATACTTTACACAAAACTACTTGGCACAAAAAAGTTGCAGAAATAAAAATCATGTCAAGCAGATTTTCGAAATTTTTCTTCACAGGAATGCATATCCCATAAAGGCAATGAAGAAAATTCAAAACCATTTGATGATGAATCGAAGACTTAAAAACTTTGTGACTCGCACAGGATTGGTTTGCCAAAAGTTTTTGCTAATTTTACTATGAAAGCAGTCGTGGTGACAGACTATTTGTCTTTGAACTCCTAAAATTATTATGAAACATGACACGAATTTGTTGATAATCATCATTGATAACGTCTTCATAAAATTATATTGCAAGCGACGGCAATTAGTTCTTTTACTAACACAAACTGTGCCAAAACACAAGCCATAATTCAAAGACCAAAACTTTTTGTTGAGTGAAAGAAAACTTTCAAAATACAGTAACTGAACACCCTAAATATTAGAACCACGGTCAACGTCCGCGTGACGGACCGGCGAATAGAGCGATCTGACAAGGCAAAAAAAACATCTCTCCCACCGTCCATCAAGAGTCGTGGCGAAATGACGTAAAACAGTTTTTGCCATTGCTACAAGTGGTGCCCAGAATTCGTCTAATGAACTCCCGGTTCTTGTGACCCGCTCACCGCAACGCTACATGAACTCCGCGAACATCGACGACATATCGAATTTCTCGAGTACATCGACCCGAATATCTGTGCGTAGAGAAGCTTCGCTTAATCTTGTAGGTACGGTTGATGAATTTATTCGTAGTTTTTTGCTTCACCTTTACAACTATATATAAAAAAAAATCCGAGTAAATTTTACATCGGAATGTAATAAAATAAGAGTAGCATGTATATGCATATCTCGATAATGTTATTTTACACTAGGAGAAACAGAATTTTTAAGAAAATAATAACTGATTTCTCAGCAGTCTTGCTTGAGATCCGAGAAGGACGGGCATGTGCGTGCCCTTCATCATTGAATGAATTAGTATAAAAATCTATAAAGACCTAACGTATCTCAACATTTTCACCAAAAACAAAATACTTAATGTGTTACAGATTTAAATAAGAGATGTGAGATGATAAGAGCTGTGAAAGAGGGATCCGTGCAGACAAAACTGTGTGCTCGCAGAGAGGGCTGAACATTGCTAGACTGAATGGAATGGAAATTAGCGCAGATTGATCCAACTGTGGTCTTAAGAGTAATAAAGATACTTACAACACATGTCTTCTACTGTTTATAGCAAGCTATGCGCTAAGCTTTAAGCTCGGCATTAAATTTTTGCTAATTATAAAATAAAGCATTGACAATATAACTTTTAAAATTATACATTCTTTTAAATAATTTATTGCTATTCAACTTAAAATTTGTAACAATAATTTGTTGATAACAATAAAATATTTATTTATGTAAAACAGATCGTACAGTTCTATTGTAATAACATCAATTGTGATGACTGATCTTTGCATCAAAATAGTTGTTAAAACGTACCTACACGCAGTTAAACAATCGTAAACAATAGTTGAAAGTTAACTACCTAATTATTCTTTGGTGCGTAAATTATAGAGTAGAACTCTTGCGATACGCAATGGGATATGTAAGACAATGCGATGAAGTGTTAATCATGTTAATAATTCCATCCTTCCACATGATTACAAAAGAATACATTTGTATATTAATTCCTTAAAAAGTGTGTATGTAAATTTTACGAGTATAGCAAGGGAAATCGATACTAGTTTCGATTGTAATATCAATGACACGATTGTCGCGCTAGTACATTATGCAGATAATGAGTCTAGATGCCATTAAAACAGTGGTTCCCGTGAAGTGTTTCGTCTGTAAATGCATACGTTGTAGTTGTTCGTGACACGAGAAAATTACAAAGTTGCACTCGCAATCAGCGCTATGGTGTCTTTAACGTTCGCGTGCATCGTTCTATTGATGCAATATGACCCACTTGTCATTTCTATGAAATCATTGCTTCTTTAAATGTCACTGCTGAAGATTAGACTTCATCTCCTTATTGTTACAGGATCGTATCAGAATCTGAGTTGAAGCAAGAAAATTGACAACGTTGTGCAAAACATTAATAACGCATTTGAGAGCAGCTTCGATCAGCTAAATCTTATCTAAAACCCAGCAGCGGCTGCCGTATTTACGCAAGTATTAGCGATTTCCCGCTATCGGCAAGCCGCGCACGCGCACAAACTGATCTATGGCGCAAGCTTCCATCATTATTCTCATTACGAACTAGCAAGCGTGTTCGCAATTGCGGCACACCCGTCTCGTACCGAATGGTGACTTGACAATATTACTTACTAGTAGTTTCATACGTAATTTGTAAAGGCTAAAGCCCTTTTATAGGTTGACTACGCACTGTGAACACCTTTTTTGTATAAATGTGGGCTGATGAATTTGCTAAATCAGTTAAGTGAAAGCTTCGATGATGCAAGTGTCTTAAGTAGCGATTTAATAAGTATAAAACTAACTTGTAGATCAGTTTTAACTATTGGCAAGAGCTTAGGTCCTAAACTTTATGGAATTAGTATGAAACGTGATTGGGAATCTCATTAGCTAAATTATTTCTTAGACTTTCATACGACTTCGGATCAATGGAATGTTTTTACACACGCAAGTAATGAAAAACAACGGAAATTATCAATTTGTCTGAAACAATTAATTATCATATTAAAAATGTCTTCAAGATTTGATGTTTTCATTAATTCACATCACTCGGTCTTTGATATATTTAATAAATGGGTGAGAAACCTCTATAATACAGAAACCTTTTAAAATATTTTTTTTAGGAAAGAAATTTGTCACATTATATTGCGTCATATCTGAGGTTCACGAAAACATGGGAGAGCGTGTTTGTGCACGTGGCCAGGCCATTTCATTTCCCTGTTCCTGCTAATAAAGTTTTCTATTTTGCCGTAACAAACAAACGGTTATGATTCAACACTGCCACGATTTTAGATTTTAATTACGTCTCTATATCCGTGGTCACGTGAGACCGCCGGTGACCTGAGACTGCTATTTGCTGAGGTGTGTGCTGGGAAAGAATGCGATTCACCGTTTGTCACTTTATCAGCCGACATAGCATAGTCGGGTGTCAAATTACAAATATCACTATGTTATAAACCTACAGTATGTAATGTATCATAAATCGATTGACGCAGTAGTGGGGGCAGTGTCAATTAGTTCATGGGTGATAACTTTATTTTTACACGCGATTTCGATCTACTTATCTTATCAAAAATTCGTATCGAATCTGTATCTTCGTTTTTATCTACCGTAATCAGTTTATCGTTAATAACTGAAATTCGATTGTGCGTACCTTATGTTATAATAACGAAAAGGAGGCAAGATACAATGAACATACATACATATCTATAAATTAATAATACAAATAATTCTTTGAGTTCATATTAATTCATAATAATTCGAATATTGTTGCATTGGTTCAGGTTGACAATCATGTAGCAATTAATCTACAGCTCTATTTATATATAGATAACCTGGTATAATGGACTTGAGACCGATTTCACTTTATCTAAGAACTAGTAGCAAATTATTATTATTGACATACGAAATTACGAAACTTTCGTCATACCCAAGGACTTAATTCACTATAAAACGGTAAAAAAACGAAAAATAGTTTACATCTCACGCGAGGCTTTAGATTTACTTAACTACTCGGAATACTGAGAAGCAAGTAGTAAATAAGGAAAACATTGCAATACAATGATGAATCAAAATTAATAGTGAGCGGTAATATAAGGAAAACTTGATAAGACTACAAGGTAATTTAGGGATAAAAATTACGAAATACTGAGCTTTCCTATCCAATCAGGTTCTGAAGTTTGTCTTATGTCAATGAGTTCAAATTACTAAATAAAGTGAATAGTGAGTGTTTTGTGACGGTAAATACCAGTAATTGTTATACAGACTAAAGTGCAATCACCCATATTTTAATGCAGTAAGTAAAGGCGCTAAGATGTGCGTATAGTGCGGGGTACGCCTGTGAGAACCTCCTTTAGGTAGTTGGCGAATTTCTCACGCCATGTTTATGTTCAGACCACAATTAAAACAATGCACCGCGTCGGCATTCCTAGTAAAGTTACGTTTAATATTAATTCCACGAAATTCGTCAAAATAAAATAAGGTAAAAATCCACTACGCTCACCTTGGAGAACTTAATTACGTACTGAAAGCGAGAAATTGATTTATCAAAAAACCTGTTAAAACAGCTGCAGATCTCACGGTTTAAATGAAGCATTTCCGAGAATACCTCAACAAAATAATAACATACACTTTGTTAAATTTTAGCTCGCCATTTGCTTAGAGAATGATATACTCTGCACGTCAAGAATAAACGATCAGGTTGGTTAACAATTTATCATACAGTTGCACTCTTGCAATCGCCCCGAGACATTGCAGTCATTAGTTACAATTCGCAACAGTTGCTCTGCTATTTCGAGAAAATAACTAACTTTGGCCCCCCGACATAGAGTAAGACCGTAGCAGAAAGTCAACGAATCCAGCCTGTCGGTGATGTTTCTTTCCCAGAATGAAATGCTCCAATTTTAAAATTGCCAAAGGGAAAATTCTCGCTCAAATTAAACGAAGTGGTTGTGATGATTTCACGTTTGGCAAATATTAGATCTGCGTTAATTGTGGGGACTGGGGATAACCCGGGAGCGAAATCATCTAGTGTAGATTACTAAGAAGAAGAGCCATTTGCACTTTGAACAAAATTGAGGCCAAAACTGCACAGTGACTTGCACAATATGCATCCAATGTTTCATGTGATGTAACCTATGTGTAATGATGCCTAATGATGCCAACTCGCAGTTCGTGTCTATGAATCTATATTACATTGCACTATGTTACGCGAAATTATATCGTAAATTAAGTTGATATGTCTTGTAAAGATACACACTAACTGAAATGAATCAACACGATAATGAGAGTTTCCCGCAAACTTGTCCGCATCAAGTATCTTATCTGTCATGGTCGACGTCGCGCAACAACCGTGCGACAGTCGCACGACAAAAGCGACCTCTGTAATCTGACCAATTAGTATAAGCGTCACTTTGAAAACCAGCCTCACACAAGCCGCTTTGATCAACGCTCGACGTGCAAAATGAGAACCATTTTCGTCGCTAAAATTATTGCATGTTATTTGTCTCGAACAGTTTATTAACACGTTGATAAAAAGATAAATCTGTGTGCTTCAAAGAATATAAAAGCTTATAGAATGCATGTCACTGTCTACAACGGCCGACACTTTAACCTATGAGGCTAGAGGAAGTTGCAATTAAAATAAACGACTCGGTGACTAAATACGAGTAATAAACCTCGTTTTTTCGAAATAACTATTTATTCTGGGAACAAATGTTCAACTATCATGTAACTAAATATAATGTGGGCTGCATAGCACATAATTTATCTAGTTTTAAAGTTCAACTATGTATATCATATTATTAATCTGGCTTGTAGAAATATTATGTGCATGTCGGTCAATATAACTGGGTCTATGATTGCTGCTTCTAACGATATAAAAACATAGTGGATTACCTTCACGAGAGCAAACCAGAAAGTGGCAGTGATTAAACATTAAATAATATCTGCAACAAAAACAATTAACGACATAAAGAAAAATATAAATAATTAATAGACACATATTGCTATGACTATAACTATTTAACAATGAATAGTTATAGGGTCTTATGCAATATTTACTAACGATTGCAACTCAAATGCATTTGTTGCTAAACAAACAAGTACGTCAAAAACTTAAATATAAGCATTAGTTGAAATAATAGTTTAAACGAAAGTAACTTTGTAACGTCGATTATATTGCTTGCAAACGAATTTTCACATCGTCACAGTAAGGATCTCAAGTTACAAAGAGAAGAACAAAAGTATTGCTATAAGGAAAAGACCATAAAGCTCTCACAAAGTCTTGTCAACAATGTTGCAGAGTTTGCAGACTATTTCAGTAATGCAAAATGACGAATTTTCTGTTGCCACACGACGAGACGACAAAAGAATAAAAGAGTTTACGCACAAAGTAAAATTTCACAAGAAATATTGGCCATTTCCGTCGGGTGGCGTTTTCTTCTAATCTTTGAAGACTAAATTAGAATCTATTTTACGTCAAGACTAATTATTAAAAATTACAGAGAATGTTTCTGTTTGCCGGTTCCACATTCAAAATTTAAGACCAAAAACCGCCAAAGGCGTCATAGTTTTTGGCATCATTTAGTAACTTATGAAAGTGCAAAAGATCAATACTAAAACAACTAAGTTATGATGATAATAAACTTGATTGGACGATAGTAATGTTATTTGTGATTTTAAGAAACTATTTAATATTCGTTTGCCAAATACAGACGGAAGCCATTACATTTTCCAAGAATCATCTGAGACAAACATTGCATATATGGACAGGGTTAGAACATGAATAAAAATAATCATTCATCTGAATACTAACTGCAAGTAATAATTCTTTAATTTAGGATGGTACTATTTTAATGTTATCACCACATCGCGTTTACAAGTCCAAGCAGGAACGAATGGTGCAAATCAATCACCAGCTCTACTTGAAGCAATTTAAATCAAAATATGCAACTCATTCTCAAAAATTGAATCCGTGACCTTCGCTCTTTTATCAGAGGTTTAAGAACTATGAATTTAATTAACTATAACGTTGTCTGTGGAGCAAAACAACTTTCATTTGAGAAATCAATGTCGTTCGCTCGACTTTTTATTGTTACCATAATGCTTTAAACATTTTACTTATCGAAAGTATCTAGAACTTTCTGAAGAAAAATACGAGGTACGTTTTTGTGAGTAGTTAGTTGAGAATTAGGATCAAGTATAGTTATTTGGAGGTGAGTTGTAGGTTACAATTTTTACATCAAGCGATTATACAAATTAACGTGTCTTAAGGTACCATCGTGAGGAGCACATCACGCCGCGAAGCGCGCTCTAAAGCAACAACCTGCAATTTGTTGTAAGCGTTTCATACAGAATTATAATTACTAATTCAATTGAAGAACTGTTTTTTTTATCACATGGTTTGTAATTTTGCGCATAAAGTTTGTCTATCCATACTATAGAAATGTTCTTCAGCTTAAGAACTTACTATTTAGATGACGTGAGTAATTTTCGCCTTATAAAGTTTGGTGAGCACATCTAACTAGAATTGCAATCCTGCCAGACAGGATTACTTTAACAGTAAGTCATTAGTGTGAAATATTACAAAAAGAAATAAAGCATTCACTTTGAGAGTGCCAGACACAAAAAGTTTATTCAATTTATCCTTGCCTAACCGAGCGGGGCAGGGTCATTTCAAAGCGCTTTCCTCCTGATTACACGTTGAAGAACAGATCGAAGGTAAATTTGTTTTGGTCTTTCGACTTTACAGAAGTGACAGTCCAAGTTTAAGTTCCGAAGTGTTATGCTTGTTCCTTTTCTCGCACGTACCTGACGTGTATTGTGCGTAATTTCGGAAATCTTTTCGATAAACGGAGTCTTGCTCTCCTGCTTTCTATAATTTTGTTCTTTGACAGTAATTTATCGATTGCAACTTTTCATTTTAGAGTTTAACTTTGTTATTAAGGATATAGATAGAAATCGTGAACGAATGAGAACCATGGTGGGAAGTAATAAAACAAAATTATGGCCGACTGACGATTGGAGAAACCGATGACCACGTGTTTCCTACACGATCTGACATCGGTGCTTCCTGGTGCGTTTCTAAAACTCGCAACTTTGAATAACCTCGCAGTTATTTTACTCGAGTGCTTTCACATGTTTAATTTAATGCGTGAAGAACTAAAAATACACATTAACCCGGCTCTAGGTGTTTCTTCTGCGCGATAAACATCAGACTAGAGATTAGGCGCGTCGGACCATGTTCCATAACATTTTAGGTTTTGTTGAACTTTAAGTAAAAATATTCTTCTAATTAGGCAACATTAGGCTTTCGAACTAACTTTCGAGTCCTTTCAATCATTTTCGTGATGGAGTCCGTTCTTCAAACAATGCTCGTGGCGGAGCATGTTAATAATTGGTTTCGAGGATCCCAAGGGCCAGGCGGTTCAGTTTTGGGAGCAAACGCGCATGCGTGCCGAATTGTAAAACAACCGGTTTTGTTACATGATATACCGATGCAGAGTTATTTCAATATGGTAAACAAGAAAATATATTGACTGTGAAAACAATACAATGTAGGATAAGAAATATGAAAAAAGGACAATTAAATGTTCTTATGCAAGCTTGTTGTTCACGTTTGGTGGTACAGTAAATATAATCATCAGTATAAATTATGAGAGAAGAGAGAAAAAACTGCGCATACCCTCGTGAAACGCTGCAGGCGATGCGAGCGGCCATTAAAGAAAAGCTGACATCATCGCCAAAGTTAGAAGCGGCCGGCTATTGTTGTTATGCCGAGCACTACACTAGCGAAAGGAGATGGTTTATCAGTAACTGTTGCGAATATTAAAATTATAGTGTCAATACGCATTAGAATAGCATTGTTCTTATTCAAACAGGGTCTGCGAAGTTCAATGCCACGGGCGTCGGATTAACACGCAACAATTCACCGGTTCATTGATTTTATCGCGATCAAATTTGCACGCATTGTGTTAAATGATCCATTGATAGACCCATAAGTAGCAGAGAGAATATTTGAATAAACAAATATGTACACATATATCCTGATGTACTTACACCGTCTGCCTAATTAGCATGTATACAATATATTTGGCACTAAAGTCTAGACTTTTCGTCGTTTAGCTTGGCTGGGTAAGTCAAAAATAGATAAGAAAAAGCAAAATACATTTAAATTATTGTTAAAAATTATTGTTATTCAATAACATCCATAAAAGTTAATAATGCTAAGGGTTGTCAAACTAGATGACATGTATTGCTTTCGATAAAAGGAATCTTTAAGGCCCTTATCGTTGATTAAAATATGCATGGAAACGCGCGGGTTTTTCTACCCGTTTAAAATTATCTACAGAGCGGCCTTTAACATTCTAAAACCAAAGTATGCACATGCATGCAATTGCAATCATTATTATGTAAAGTCTCTACGGGAAGGAAAGTTTGCTAAATGTAGAAGGTAAAACGATTTTTTCAATTTAAGTTGGTTGTTGAGAGTTCCTATTATACTCAAGGGCCAGTTGAGGGAGGCTTTTAACATGAAGCTCCACTCTATATGCAAATTAAGGGTAATGAGCACGAAACACATTAATTCCATGAATTAAAAAAAAGTAGTTAACAAGCGAGGAAGTGACACTAAATATAAGCGTGACGGAAACAGACATAGTTTGAATAAATTACTAATTCAAGTTTAAATTTAGCGACAATGTAATCGAAACAATAAATAAGACAATGAACGAATGGTGAAAAGAACTTGGTAATGCGACTGTCGAAGTAGGTGCTAATGCTGTTAAAATAATTTAATAATTATCGTTTAATTAATGATGATTTGAGTATGACAGATGAAATACTGATTTCTGATAATGAAGCGAACATTAGATATGAAATAAAACCCTTTTTCTCGGATTTTATCGTGTTATAATGATATGAATAAAAAAGAGTATCGAACCTTTTACAGCGTCCTTGGTCAGGGGCAGATTCAGTGGTTTCATTTGGATGAAAGTTTTTTAGTCGATTGCAGAAACAAATCAAGTAAATGTCCAGATCCAAGCCCTAATTATAAACATAATATATATTTTACGATAATTATTTTTAATTGCCTCATTAGTCTAGTGGTCCCAAGCGTGACTGGTACGCTAGAGATCCTGGGTTCGATTCCCAGGTCGAGCGAAGTGTTATTGGGTTTTTCTGTGAAATTCTCAGTAGCAGCTCTGAGTTTCGTATTTGTGCCCCGTTAATGGCAATAGGATCGCCCCCTATTACATGGGACCTAAATATACCGGCGAACTGTGGGTGTATATTAGTACACCTCTGCCTAACCCTTCGGGGAATACAGGCGTGATGGTATGTAATTTTTTAACCTTGGAAATGAAATGAAAAATGCGTAACTATTTCCTTCTTTATTTACAACGTAGATACAAGGAGCGAGTACTCACATTGGTGTAAGTATAAAAACAAGCCTGTAGGCCGTAATTTAAAACGCTTCCATCATACCGTGACGTGGAGTTAAAGCCGAATCTTCACCATGAAAAATCTTACACAAAACAGACCTGTTTATTCTGTTTCGTTCCACAGTGCGAGAGGCGAATGAAAAAACTTCGCAAAAAAATTCGCATGTTGCTGAGTGCGTGAACGATGAAATGCTTCGATTTAACTTTTTTTCTGAGAACAATATCAGTCTCGCAGCCCGAAGTGGTCTAGAAGCATTAAAAAGCGAATCCGGCAATGTAAACCCCAAGGATTTCGTGATGTTACAAATTTGCTGCAATTTGTGACTGTGCAAATCTCAAGTTATTTGAAAATTACGTTTTGATTATAACTCCACTCGGTTTCTGATCCCACGTACTGATTAAATGAATTACGTGCGTTACTTGTCCTTTAGAATGCCTCGTCAACGATCATGTAAAAACGTGACCGGAGTAGTACGTACCCAGTACTTGTATTTTACGTTTGAGCGATTTGTTTTATCGTTTTGAATAATTTTGGGAGCATAAATAGCCAACTGTTTAGAACATTAACGAAATTGATACTGTTAACAAAATAGCTGTTCTGTGACATCAATATCCGTTGTAAACTTGATTGATATAGCTTTGTTTGCAATCAAATCGACGCCTACCGCTATTTGCTAGAGCTTTCATTAAGATTTTTAGGTCAGTACAATTGCAAGGTTAACTGTAATCTAAGATTTATCGATAAATACGTACATTTGTTGCTAAGAGCGAGAACTTGTTGACCGCTTTCAAACGCGGTACACTTGAGGCAAAATAAAGCGTGATGTCATTATTTTTTGCGGGCATTTGGTAATGTTAATGTGAGATGAATTGCTTTTTGTTCGTGCTCGACAGATGGTTCTTACAATGCTTCGTTTGCATTTAAATTACGTATACATACCTACATACCGCTATGTATACCTATTTATAATAATAACATGGTAATATTTATACAGTTGTGTTCAATCTATGTTATATTTATTAATTACAAGGTCTAGTTTGCTATGCTTAGTATTGAAAAAAAAAACAACAGGTATTTTGTACTGAAAACACAGATTTACAATATCTATCGCTACTAAATATTGGCACCAGGTTAGTCATCTTAATAATTACTGTTTTTTTTAATAGAAATATATGTTAACAAATGATGACTTCATCGACATTTAAGATAATGGCACCATGATCGACAAGCCAAGTTCTAAAGTGCAAATAGTAAACATAGTTTTGACAAAAACTCACGTGTGAACAGATTTCCAGTGTAACATTTAGCTATTAATAGGACCTGTAGAAGTCGATGATCGGTTTTGGCTCTTTGACGATACCTAAAACCGTAGAGGCCAAATAGATCGCAGCCGTGAAAAGTGCCGCTACAATGTCGATCAACAAAAATAAATGAGGCTTATTGTGAGGTATTAAGGTTGGTATTAAAGTGATGATGATGTTAACGAAGTAACGGACAGGAAGACATCCGTCAGTCAACACGGCAATCATTGACGCTCGCACTCATTCCGGGAATGGGCTGATGCCACGTGTCTGAAGAAACTGGCCACTGATGAGAGAGATGACAGGAAAAATGACGTCGATGGAACATGAATGAAACTGAAAACTTACTCCACAACGCGATCAATTTAAAATAAATAATGCATGAGGAACAATAAATATATCGTTAAAGAAGCGCCACACGATGGAAGAATATCAATCATAGCAATAGACATTGATAGCAATAAAATAGTCATAAAAATGGACGGTAATAAAACAACCTGTGTGAGTCGATCGTTATTTAAGGGAATCCATAAAAACTGTGGCACAACAAACTATAAAGACCACCGCAATGTCGGTGCAGTGTTATCGGAAATCAA
Source organism: Acronicta aceris (assembly GCA_910591435.1). Lineage (NCBI taxonomy): Eukaryota > Metazoa > Arthropoda > Insecta > Lepidoptera > Noctuidae > Acronicta > Acronicta aceris. The sequence continues at coordinate 15,399,143 of OU342758.1, read as the reverse complement.
CGCGGAGGTTGTGGACACTAAAAATAATAATATCAAGCGTGTTGCGAGATCCAGATAGTTTCCCCAACTGTTAAAATTTTTAAACCACTTCTAATGTTTATTAGTGTAGTCGAAAACTGAATTCATTCGTTGACACAGCTGTTACTTTTTAAATGAAACTTTAATGATTTTGGTTTTACCGTTCATCTGAGAGTGACCGATATACAAGAGTGTACAAAAGGGTAAATACAAAAAGATACTGGCAAAAAATTTTTGCAATGTCAACCTGTGAAAGTACCGTTAATTTTCTAAAAACCGTACTATGTAGCTCTCTGTTAACAAGTGCTCACCAAAACCGATGTTAGATACCATTAGCAGTCTGGGCGTGCTATCTAGAAAAATCTTTTGCGTTTTGAAAATAAATTACCTGCAGTATTTTTTGCGTAACTCGACAGGCACTGTTAAGAACATTTCACTGTTGAAATCAGCACAGTGATTGATTGACTTGGGGACTGATATTTCCCTTTATCGTCTAGGTGAGCCAAGACATTTGCATATTGAGCAGATTATATAACTCCATGAGATAACGTGATCACAAACTAATTAAAAGAAACCAGATTTGTAACAGGTTTTTGATGGATTATGTGACATGCGATAAAAATCAATGTGATAAAATTTTCATAACTTTTTTACTGTTCTGGTTCAAATCTTTTAAATCGAGAAAAGAGACAAGAAATATCTTCAATTTGTCAGTTACAGCCATGAAATCTTAAGCAGTCCCGTTTGCCCGTCACTCCGCCCGTGTTTTGGCACGATGCTATCTCCAATGAGATGCTAATGTATTAGTTGGCACGAGCGCCTGTCAAGATTTTGGCCTATCAGATTTCTGTATTAATAAATCAGTAAGAGACACGTTCATTATTTCATCGAGATTTTTATGTTGACCTTGGTTTATCTGTAAAATACCTTTGGTAATGTACAGCTGACCTTGCGATAAGTAAGAGAAAGTAAGAGATTCTGAGCTAGTGGTATATACGGTATTTTACCTGAAATTGGGTTTATGGAATATGTAAAGGATAAATCGGATTCTCGATTATTACAACATTTTCTTGTAAATCAAAGTATGTTCAAAGCATTAATAGATAAAGTAGAAAATGCATAAATTCACATACCTGAACACTAACTATAACACGAAATTAATACATTTGAACTTAGTATTCCACCTGAAGGCTATACAAACAACATGGTGGATACAATCACGCGGGACGATACGAATAAAACTTATTCAGATAAGGCATTGTACGAAAATGTGTCCAGTGCCCGTGACCTAGGGTTTTGTTTGCTACGCAGTGTCCGTCAGAAAGACCCAGACTGCTTGTCGCCGCCAGCACAAGAGCGAGATAGATACATATACTTAAATGAGGAGCGGGACGGAGACGGATTATCGACCATAGCGTAGATATAAAAACTCTTGTGTGAGTTCAAGCGGGTGACGTAATGCGACGGCATAAAACACAATTTTATGATGATCAATGTTAGCATTTTTCAGTAGGTAGCGTTGTCATTACATTAGCAAGTTAGATATTAGACATTAATGAATTGTATAACGATGCATAAATAATCATCATAATCTAGATGATAAATTGTTTGAATTAAGTTTCATTTAGTATAGCGATGAGCAAAAACTATAAAACAAGATTCAAAATTAATTATTTAACGATGATGCGTACCTATAAACTCATCGTTAAATAATTCATGATAAATGCCGATAAATTTCTATAACAGTCTGACTGTACAATATTTTTTATAATATAAAGTTGAATTGAAGTCACACGTTCCAGTTCGTTACATAAAACAATAAATAGAACTGCTATCGGTATTTCATTCGATTATAGGTGATCATATTATTTCATCGAAACATTAAGACCAAAAAGACCCTAAGATCCAAAAGAAGAGTAATTGAAAGAGAGAACAATTATTCCCTGATAACGAGTAAATCAATTCATTGAAAGCTTTGAACCCATGTGCCACAAAGATACAAATAAGATGGACAATGTCTAAATATATTGATGCTGAAATTAGTTTACATATTGGCGACGTTTTGAAAGTAATTTATTATAATACGTCCGTCGCAACGTTCCCAAATGAATTGACCGTGAAAGATTTATGTATTACTGGCCTTTGATAGCTAATTACAATATTAATTCAATTGACAAATAAACGTGTGTAAATAAATAGACCTCGGTCGCGGCTGTTTGCTCATAGCAAATTGACTTGTTGATAAACTCCATTATATTTTCGTTGGACAATAGTTACAGTATTCATTTATTATTTTCTTCACCTTATTACCTTAATAATGTATACTAAGATGTTACCACAATTTACCGAAATTCTCGGAATTTATTATTTAATTCGTTGGTTTATAAATAATTACGCAAATCTATCAAGATTGCTTTGGCTTAAATTTTAAGTTTCTAAAGATTAAACAAGACGAGACTACGATTATTTAATGGACAGACTTTTCTGTAATAATTATAAAACTGATTATTGCATCATCAGTTTTTCAGCTAGGTGCAGAACTACGTGATGTGAACCAAACATAGACGTGAATCATTAGCTAGGTAATAATTTATTTAAGATCCCTGATTATCATAGCGATGAGCAAGCCCATAAGGCAACTGAGAACTCTACTAAGCAATTATATACACACAGACTAGAGGTCCCAAAATTTTAGGGACACCTTGCCTATACGGACATTTGATCTATTGACCGGGGTTAAATCAACTTTGTGACGTTAAATGTCAGCGGGAGGCAGCGACTGAATAGGAAGACCTGAAGATCGGGCTCTATTAGAGGATTAAGTCCAGCAGTGGACGAATGATATGGTAATACATAATGATGATGATGATTAACTTAAACGGCGACGCCTGGGTGACGTTATAGACCAGTTTAGGAATGACATCTTAATTAAGTTATACTCGTAGATATTTATTTTAATTTCAAGACATACATAGATATCATTGAATTGTTTTGTAGGCAAGATGCTTACCATACGATTATGATTAAATCAAGTAAACTCAGGTTATGGAACTGATGCATATTATTTATAGAGTGGAACTCTATACAGACTACTACTATACGAGTATACTCTCGACTAGCAATTTTACAAGGATATTTCTATAAATTTTAACATTTTCAGACGCATTGTCTGTGATATCCGAATAAAGTTTGATGAAGTTAGAGATCGTGCTGTCCTTTGCGAGGTAAGTATATAGCTTTAACAAGGTAATTGCAAACCGCTTCGTGGTCAGTAGTAAAATCAAAATGAGATATTTAAATTGGATTATCATTGAACATATATAATATGTCTAAAGATGCGGAAATTTTAACCTAACGCAGCTGATGGATGACTTAATCCCATCACGTTTTTAATGTCTTGATGTGGATAATAAGATGTATGTATGGTAAACAAATTAACTTATGCATATATTACAGTGTCACGACAAATAGAACAAGTCATCTGTCCTCAGGTCAACAAGGCCAACATCAAGATTATCCCTTAATCTCCTACCGTCATCGCGTGCGCAATGAAATCGTTTAAGTGCGTTCCGCACGCCTTACATGTGACGGCCCAGACTTCACGACGACTGAATGCTAATTGCGGTGTCATAAGAAATGCATATGTTGATGTTGAATTAAATTAAATAGAAAGCTGGCTAAACGGTGGTGATACGATCAAGTTGAAAGTAGCTTGCCATATAAGGGTTGTTGAATTAATATGTTTCTATTACTGTGTCCAGGATACATTCAATATTATAGTTCTATAGTTTTTAACCTATGCTATTAGTTTAATTAACCGTTAAAATATTGACACCAAATAATCCCTTGAAGCTGAAAGACGTTCGCAATAAGGAAAATAATCGGGCGCTGCCATTCAATCCAAACGAGTTACACATACATAAACTTTATATGAGTGAGAGAAAAAAAACTGGCGAGGAACAAATAGGTCAGTTGATCATTGCTTAACCGCATTGGTTGATCCGCGTGCCTAAGTGAGCCGCGACCTCCTTGCACCAAACGTTTTTTACTTCACTCGGCACAGGTCTAAAGCATTTATCGTAGTATTTGTATCACTTATCTATTTTGAAGTGGGCAAAGTTCCAGTAGGTACCAAGATCATAAAGGGTAGGTGCTGTATTATATCTTGTAATCGACAAAATAATAATCAAATTTAACATTTATGCTGACATTCATGCAACATATTGTTTTGTTGGATTCCGAACGGATATTGCTGCCAATCAAATTTGAGCAATTATTTTGTGACATTTAGTGATAGGTATTATCACTAAATGTCAAGTTAAGAGAAGATGTGATGAAAGACGATCAAAACAGTTCTAATATGATTACGATTTAAATACTGTGAATAATAATACTTTGATTAAAACAACTCGACTCTCAAAACAACTTATTAGCTAACCTAGATGAATCTTCACTTGTTTTTATGAGAGGTCAGTAGATAATAGTTTTCCTTACATTCATAAATTTGTCTAAAACATTAAGGTTAACCGCAGCATGTGTATTGACCATGTTATGTGTATTATAATGTAGGAAATAGTGGCATGACATCACCAGAGGAGCGGTGTTGCGGTGTCGCGTGCCATGTGATTCAGCACAGTGATGCAATTCCAATAGCCTGATCAAACTGACGACAAAAGCTTTATTCTAGAAAACAAATCCAATATATTCAAACAATTATAAGGGAAAATTGCTGTGGAGCAGGAATGTTTTCATAGGATACCACGACTTTCTTTCGCTGTTCTGCAATAAACTTTTGTTTAATACGACGTTGCTTATGCGCAGATAAGTCCATAGAAACACGACAGTCGGTTGGTCTGACTAGTCTATTTTGGGTTTTGACGAGGACGATCTGTACAAGTCGCGATAGGTGGAAAGAAATGACTAAATATTGTGGTACTCTCAACGGGTTGCAAGTAGTGCAAGTAGTGCATACCTTAGTTGTCCATCGCGTTTCTCTCAACAAGACAACTTTGAAAAGCAACATAACATCAAAAATTGCACTTAAATTTATCGAATTAAAATTCGATAACCTGGCTCATATCTAAAGCCATTGCAGTGCTATTATCAATATCGGGCACACGTTTGCAAATAGCAGTGAGGTCACTCGCGATCTTAATTACGACTCGATCGTACGATTTTACAGTATCAAACCGGTTGAGAAGGAAGTGGTCGAGATTTTAGGACCGCCTTATGATCATTGGAGAAACGACTTTTAATAGTAATAGACATTACATTTTTTACTCGCTATAAATTAATAACTTCTATTTTATGAATAGAAGCTTAGTTGTAGGCTGTAGTTACTAATTTCACCAATGTCGTCTGAAAATCTATTCGGACGTTGTACAACAAAATAATTTACATTTTAATCTAATTAAATTGATTACTCACACTTATTATGATAATTATGATGAGTTAATGTTTTATTCCATATGGCTGCCATAGGTGTCTAAGCAACAATGGTGGTGACTAAACAGTTCAATGACATAATACTTTGAGCCATTAACAGAAATAGTAAAACTGAAGATGGATTTCACCTAATGCAGTTTTATGAAATTGAACATTGGCAGCAATTCACGTGATGCAGTTTGTGTTTAGAAATGAATCCGGATTAGGATGAAGTAAGAATTTGCCAAGACTTAATGTAGGAGTAAAGTGTGTGGAGTCGAACCTTTACAGTATAACTCATGTTCAACTAGGTTAAGAACGTTTACTTATTCGGATCCGTATTTGCATCTGATCACATTTACATCGAACAACGAAATAATAATGTATACGAATAAATACATTTCGCTAGACAAATATAAACAAACTTACATTTCTGATTCGAACACACAAAAATAAATGGAATCCGGTTTGTAAAGAATGACACTCGGCCTACGCAGTCGATTTTTAGAACACTTACATAAACCACCCAGCGCTGGATGTTTTTTATACAATAAAAAAATTACGAGTGAATTTACCAAATAAAACAGTATATTATACGAAACATTTGGGTTAAGAGACAGTTGAAGCGGAGAAAGGAGGTGACCGAATTTTTAATAGCTCATGGGTAGCTCAGGAGATATAAATCACTAGCTGTGATTTTGTTACGCAAACAGGTATATTTTTAACAAGCCACGCTTCAACAGGTTAGTCATTACATTATCAACTGAAATCTGGATTACAGTCAACACTGTTATCTTACACTTATGTCAACTTTGCATAATATTCGCTGAACGCGACGTGAAGCACACACAAGATTTAGGGCATTATTTTATCAGTGCTGATAACGTCTTGACATTTTATAAATTTACTGCAGCAGAGGAAAATATAAGTGACATAACAAACGAACACATCCAATACTAAACACAGAAGGGCACGAGCCAGTTAACATCAATTACGAAAGCATTAGAAACATGGATGCAAGTAAACAAAACTGTTAGCAGCTTTACCATAAGGGCTTACAAACAGAAATATTGGTGAGCTGTAGCGGTCATATATCGTCAATGTCCTTTTACGTACAATAGATAAGTATCAAAACATGTTGCAAAATGTCTATTTGGGCAAGAGATCTGTTGTGCAATAAATAACATACTTAATCGAGACTCGATGAATTTGTGCGGACAATAGGCGTGGGCAGCAAGTCTGCCACCACTGACGTAATCGAATTTAGACAATTAGGTGCTGTGGAGTAAACAACTCGTGGTTGAGATGTAGGTTATCGGTACGCGCTCAATATTTTGATAGTGATGGGGGACACACACATTAGCGACATATATAGTTGATAAATATGTTTATGAGCTCCTAAATATTTATCTGTTACCACCATGTGCACAAAGATGTATAACGCTGGGCCAATTAAAATAAACATTAAGGTAGCTTTAAATCAATACATAAGTAAAGTGTTAAGTAGAAATAGGCGTGTTAGAAAGCTATCGCGATGTGTGTTGATTGACGTCAATGAGACACGTGCTGTTAGGTGACCTAAGACCCGTTTTCTCAGCATATCCGCTTAGGTTAGCGCTTTCGAGACTGATAAGATTGATTTGACGTTGAATCTTAGCGAGGGACAACGGTTGCTTCCAGAAACGCTTATTGTGACCTTTCGCGTGACACTTGCGTTACCACGTTGCGTTGCGGTGAATTATAGTAAGCTTAGCCCTTGGCGGATTAATTATAACTAACCTGGAGAGTGTCATGACCAATTGTGGGACCTGATGCATAGGTGCGTTGGTATATTATATTATAGGGTTGCGCGTAAATGTGACGTCTGTTTTTTAGCTGACGTTTTTTGGACATCTATAATAATTAAATTTGTCTAAATCACAAATTTTTTTAAGTATTTAGAACATGCGGCCAACCCGGAAACTTACAACAGTGGCTGTTACCAAGCATTACTGAACCAACTGCATAATGCACACTTTTAATTCATAACAAGCTGCATTCGAAACCGTTTCTAAACACTTCAAGTAAAGTTTTACGTAACGCACGTACAAAATATACTTGTGGCAGGACTTTTTCAACTGACTTCATGTTACAAGATTAACTGAATACAAAAATACAATTGTGACGTTTTTGCCATTATTCTGAAATGGTAAAAGTGAAATGTCCAAGTTTAAAAGAAATGTATTTTAAATTGTATGTTCTTAAAAATAAAGTGCTTCTTCAGACACCCAATCAATCATGTGTTGTTTCAATTTCAGTCGTGCCGAAAATGTTAAAAAGAAGTGGCTGAAAATCTAATCATGACAAGCGCTAGAAAAACGACGGAAATATAAATTATGCAAACTTTAAAATATAAAGAGCCTTTCGAATAATAAACCGGACGGTCAACGCATACTGATGTAACCGATGTGATCATACCCACAGAAATAAACTTCACAGGAATCTAAGACCACGACGCCAAATATTTTTGTTCTCACATTAATAATTTTAAAATTGACGTTAATCTCGTACATCATTACCGTTATCAGAGGCAGCTTGCTCGCAAATGTAAACACACTGGATAAACATTGATAACTGGTTACACAAAGATGGCTGACATCGAGGATCTATTGAATACTAGCCCTGTCTCACAACGCAGAGGTTATCTTGCATCAACGAAGATAACGATTCTACTGAGAACCACAAAATTATTTTATTCCATTAAATATTTCGAATACAAACGATTTTAGACCGTTTCTTTTTATTATACTTAGATGACAAGCATACGGAGTAATTGATGGTAAGTAGTAACCGCAGCCTATAGACGTCAGCGACACCAGTGATATCATTCGCGTGTTTTTATTTTGAGACCTCAGTGGTTAGGCCCTATTTGTCCAGTAATTTCACTGGCTTGCCTTTCACACCATTATTGATGCTAGTACATTATTGATTACCAGCGAATATTTGGCAATGGGTGGTACCGACCCAGATGAACTCGGAAGCAGAGTTCTAATTCTAACCACCTTGATAGAACGGAGAGATTTCTAAAACATTAGTGTCGACAAATAAATTGAATGAAGCGATTGCAAGATTTTTTAGAGCCAAAGTTATCATCTGTTCCATTACCCATTTAAACACCAACAATTGAATAGCAATGAGTTTTAATTAAAAGTCCATTGTACTAACATTTTAAGTAGTTTATTGAAAGCTTTAGATAAACAATAGCTGGGCTAGCCCACGTTAATTGTTGTACACTCCTTACAACTAATGGGCTGACGTCAGTGTCAAAGGGGAAATTCAAGGCACGAGTGTATGAACAATAAAATTATTGATCTTTATCAAGCGGTATCTTGGCGGGAGATCAGCCGCGCAAAGATAGTAATGTGGTAATGAGTGACAATACGATAACATCACAATCGACCATTGTCGCGTGTCGTTCACTTCATGCAATGTTGAGAAGTGGTAAACTTAATTATGCATATCATTGATACATAGAATTAGGGATGCTTATGAAAAACTAAACTTCTTCGAAAGTGACGAAGGGTGATTAATTATTAAATACTTAGCAAATTTGTCATTATGTATTGGAATATAAAACTACTTACAAAAATATCGGATCGATTTGCTTCGAGAGAACTAGACGGCATCTTAAACGCATCAAATACGTGACGCGAGTAATACCATCGACAGAATCTAATTAGATACGATATAATAGACGAATTTCTAAGAAATCGCACTTTGAATGTCAGTCAGAAATGACTCAAACGCCAGACTGGTTGATAAAAATTTAATTATGTGCCAAAACCTTACAGTACGGCTTCAGGTGACCGTTGGCATAGCGCCCGGACATGGCGTAAACAATCTATTTCAGATCTGAGAGTTGATTCGGTGTGTTATATTCTAACGGGACACTTCCCTCTACCTGTCCGTCGTGGGGCACTTTGTATGGGCATGTATTGCCACGAAATGTTGAATCCCTTTTGAGAATTGACGCCACAGTAAGTGGCAGTGATGACATAATTTTTTGTCGTCATACTCAAGCTATAATTAGGTGTGACGCCTTAAAAGGACAATTTCATCAATGACGTAATAAAAGTGACTAATTAAGTATACATACATAAGTGTAAACTGAAGTGAGACAAGTTGTGGTTTTCAGCTAAATCATACGATCGCGCCATGACTCCATGCGTTGAACACAAACAAAATATTTGCTGTGAGCCGTATGACTAATCGTTGGACATTAAGTAACCAGTGTCGGGGTGGATGACCGTGTCTGTTTGTCGTGCGCTCAGAGGGCAGGTTCATTTGCTTAAAAAACAGCTTTCGTACAAAGGTGTGGACAAATTTAACATAAAACAATATGTTGGTAAGTTTTACCGAATGTAGTACGTTGGCCTGGTCGACTTTTCTCAGGATTGGAGCATCTCGCACACGACTTTTGATTGATCACCATGTTTGACGTAGGTACCTACCTTCTTCTGGGGAAAGATGTCACCCGTTTAGAAGACATTGCCTTACCTGAAACAGAAATAGATGAAATGTTAGAATATGTCATGATGAAGCTTTTGCTAATTGCTGCATGCGTAATTTATCGTTGTTTTAATGTTTTTGATGTGTTGTATATTGAGATTTCGAATAGAATAACAAATTTTAAGACCATAGTTTATTCAGAATTAACCAGAAACAAGGAAAGTATTGATGAAACGTTATAGTAAACAGTGGCCGAGGATTTGTGCAGACACAATAAAACACGTGGATGAGACAATTGATTTGATTCACGTAGTAAACATGCTCGGTCCGCGGGCCACCTGCCAGACGCTAAGTAATTAATGTCTGCTCATTTGTTTCATTCAGAAATAGGTGATTGATAACGTCAAGCTTATTTCCTTTGAAAGTTCATATTCATGTCAAGTAAATCATATCGTATACAACCCTTACACCTAAAAGCATACAGCTACACAAATAGATAAGGCCGGTAGCGTATAAACAAACTAGTAGACACAGCACATAATGCCAATAAGACCTTGAAGAGAACACCACGTCTAACAGATAGGTGTAACGTTACAAAATCTTGCACATAATACCAACTAATGACATTGAACCTTGTTCGTTCTTGCAACATAACATAAAGCATACAAATATTTATGTAGTTACATGAAGTTTTCCGTATGTATTGCATGGCAACGTTACCTAAAATTATTGACTAAGGCACACTTGGTTGTATAACTGGGCAAGCGGTATGGCGCATGCGCGATTAGAAATGCATAAATCACGTTGTGCACCATGCGCTAGCGCACCGCACGACGCTGCAGTGTGATCTCTATTATGCACAGCCTTTACGAGTGCCATTAATTTACTCTGACAATTATTATGTTGAGTGGCGGTTGCAAAGACCTTTTGTTGTTTATTATGTAGTTTGATTCAAAAATAGCATACGGTGCGTTTCAATTAATAGGAATATTTAGGTAAGAGATTTTTGTTTAATATTTTCTTCGCTAGATTGCTTCTGGAATTTTAGGTTCAATGATTATTAAAAAGCCATTAAAACATTTGTTTAAAAATTAACAATAAGTGTGAAAATGTTTGACGTAGTGATTATGAATGTTTGAAATTTTTCAACACCCTATAGAGTCAGTCTTGCTCAATCGACATGTAAATGATTTTTATATGAAATTCAAGTGCTGCGCAATACACGCCCATTGTCCTATGTATGTATATGTAGCGTTGCTTTTAGTTATAATTGTTCTTTATTATAATATTCTAACAATTATAGCAGGTTACCGTGTGAGAGTGGACGTTATATAAGTGGTTACAGGTACATTACAAGTATCTAACCATTGGTTATAGGTATAAGCACAGTGGTTGTTACAATTCTATCATTGTGTCTGGAGCGTGGCTTTAAACGCGCTATTTGGAGCGTGAACAATTCGACGTAATCAGAACTATTCGACGTTTTGGAAAATCATGTTCGTTGTTTAGTTATAGTGTCATAGAATTTTGACTAGGAGAATTATTGCCCCATTACTATTGCGTGTTTGTATAATCTGAGTCTATTTAGATTTTTGTAAAGACTGCACGATTACACATAAACAAACTTTATTAGAGTACAAGTTTTAAAATAAATGTACAGTAGGTACTCAATACCAAAAATAAAGATCATTCAATATTTGCTTTACAAGTCATGAAAAAAATATTTGTGTCTATTCTTGTCTCTAAAAATAATGTATTTGTTACATCAGTCAGTACTCACTAGTCTCATAAATATGTGGAAAGAGCAGAATAACTCTCCACTGAGTTACAGCTGTGTATCAGATCATCTTAGAGATAATGGTCGTAGAGGTTCTGTGACTTTTAGTGGCTATTTTTCACTCAACAAAGTTATTTATGTTAATGTAATAGAATATTCATGTGCACTAATACCGCGTGTTCTCTGGATTGTTTCTAAGCGTTTTATTTTTAATTTCCTATTAATGACCCCTGCACAGCTTCGCCTCCGAAAATTTTCTCGATATTAAAAACCTTTAATACCTTCGACAATTAGGAAATAAAATGAATTAATAATCCAAATCGGTCGAGCCGTTCTCAAGTGATGATCTTTCATATTTATAGAAATAACTAGCGACCCGCCCGCGGTTTCACCCGCGTTGCCCCATTCCTAAGAGTCGTAGCATAATGTTAAATAGCTTAAAACCTTCCTCTGTAATCACTCTATCTATTAAAAGAAATCTCTTCAAAATTCGTTGCGTAGTTTTAAAGATCTAAGCATACATAGGGGCGGACAGACAGCGACAGCGACTTTGTTTTATACTATGTAAAGATAACTAGAGTTCCCGTGCGCAGCTTCGCCTGCGGGCTTAGGTAATTTTCGTTCCTAAAATAATTACTGTGCCCACTGTATCTACACCACGGAGGTTTCATATTATAAAATATGTTGTCTAATTTATAAGGAAGAAAACAATTGTCAAAATGTCAACAGCGAATGAAAGCTTTATTAAGGAATCGTATTATTATCTTGACAATGTCATCGTTTATTAAATACTTATGTATATGTATGTGTATGTCAAACGCAAGGTAGTGTGTGTGTGTGTGTGAGGACTTTCCTATAAAGTCCTTAGTGGTTGAATTGCCAAAAATCCTTTCTTTGTGCTCGTCTACAGTGGAAAAGGAATGCATGCAAACTTTCAGGCATCTAGCTCCTGTAGTTTCAGCTATGCGTTGATATGTCAATCAGACAAGTTCTTCTTTTATATACATACATAGAAAATAAGAAGATTGGAATAGGCCAGTTGCGGAGTATTCGCAGCCGGTTCATACCAAAGGAGTATGCTAGAATCGGAAAGAAATTTAGCCTCTCTGAAATTTAGGAAAAAACTAATAGACCTACGATTAATGTGTTTTTTTTTTCAATTTACAACAATTATGGAATATTTTCTAATCAGCTTAATGTACTTAATTAACACTCAAGACACCTGTGAATAAACGATAATATTTGTATTGTTAATTCACGCAAATCTTTTTCCTACTACGCAAAAACTATGTTTTTATTTTACCTCTAAGTTCGCGTAGGAAGTGTTGTGTAGAGGCGGATCTACTGCTTTGCTGTTTGAGCCAGACCAACATAATTATTATTTTTACTAAGTTTTGATGGCACTTAACATGGACAGCTGTTTCCTCTTTCGTATTCTCTTTCAAAAATATTGTATCAAATAAAAATCTAGTCTAACAATTTTATCGTATTGCTTGACGGTGATTGTTTTCTTTTTAGTATTTACTAGCGGTCCGTCCCGGCTTTGCACAGGTGGACATTATTAAGGTTTTAGTAGGAATCCCAAATTTAGTAATAAATATAGCCTATGTTACTCAGGGATAATGAAGCATTCTAATGGTGAATTCATTTCTGAAATTGGTCCAGTCGTATAATGTAGAAGCTCTTTATAATATAGAAGAAGTAAGAAGTATAGATTTGCGGCTATAGTATCGATAGTCGGTTTTATGATGGCAACTCCTAGAGTTAAGAGCTCACGCTATACACCATGGCTACTGTGAGCTGCAGGATTTTGGTAGAGATGAGTTTCTTTACTTCATCTGGCCTGTAGGTATGTTTCCCTAGATGAGCACTGCGCTTGTTTATTACCAATCCCCATTCCTCTAGAAAATATTTTTTTCCAACTCCAACTCGTATGTCGTTTCCCGCTAGCAGCTCCTCCTAATCCCAATCACACCCTTAAGCGACTCAGCCTAGCATTGTATGCATGGAGCTCCGTTATACCGCTGGCACCGTCCATCAGATATAAAACCTACTGACAGACGATAACGGTAACAGACAACGTTTCTTATGCGCGATACTACAGCCCACAGACATACGACGTTATTCAATGTTCTACATGATGTATCTTGAGTTCTTGACATAAGACAGGCCGCATTAAGGCGGTCTTATACGCTTATAATGGTTCTATAAGTTCGCATGTCAATGTACTCTGTAGTTTTTGTGAAAGAAGCCATATATGGCCAGCTGTTCTGAAGAGTAATTTGCATTGTGGGAGGTATGATAAATGAGTAAATTTTGAACACAGATAAAGCTTAGATAATCCTAATTGAGGTATTATTTTATTAATCTCAGTTTTGTTTAAGCCTTTGACTGCCTCATTAGTCTAGTGGTCCCAAGTAAGACTGCTACACTAGAGGTCCTGGGTTCGATCCCCAGGTCGAGCAAAGTGTTATTGGGTTTTTCTATGAAATTCTCATTAGCAGCTCGGAGTCTGGATTTGTGCCCGGTTAATGGCTATAGGCTCGCCCCCTATAACATGGGACCTAAACAAACCGGCGAACTGTGGGTGTACATTAAGTACACCTCTGCCTAACCCTTCGGGGAATACAGGCGTTTTGTAAGGATGTTCGGTTATCGATTTTGTTCGCGTATGGACTGAATGTAGACAGGGTTGTGCCATGGGGCTATGGCGGGCAACGGGACGGACAAGGACCGCAATATGAAGAAAATGATATCCACAATATTGTATATTTGATAACTTCAATAACCAATTTAAGTACTTATTTTAAGGGTCATTAATTGTAAATACAAACTGTTAGCTGATATTATGCTGGTACATGATCAAAGCAGTCGTAAAATGTTACATGTTAAGTGTGTATGGGAATATTTCCTACAACTTAACACGTCATTATATACACAACAATTATTATGTCTAGGTTATTTTATAGCTTTGATATAACAGAATGATTATATGATTACATAAATGCTCACCAGCTGTTTCGCACAAACAAGTTAATTTTGTAATCAATTCACGATAGTATTATCGGTATAATGAACTATTCAGAGGTGATAAGGTCAAAGTGACGAATATTCTGTTATTGTCAATTGTAAATATGCTAGTAGGTATCGAATAAAATACAGGACCTCCCTTACATATCTTTATAATAAACCGTCCTAGGGGGTAAAGGTATTAAAACCTCTACTAATACCAAACAGATTGCCAAACAGTCTAATAACGCAGGCCTCATACAGTACACGTAGATTAAAAGGGTAATCAATTATAAAACAAACTGCTTAAGCTAAACAATCTGAAACATTTGAGGTATCCATCACCATTACCCTCTTTACATTGACCGTGGTAAGAGAATAAATTCAAATTGCCTCAATACAAGATTAACTCGCGCGCATGTTTAATTACTCGTAAGATCTATTTGCGGGGCGGGTCAATGTTAGCCCACGGTTGATTGAAACAGTTTAACAATGCTGCGTACATAGGGCTGTCAATCTTAATTCTTAGCGGTACACATGTCAACACAATTGGCCGTGCAACTTTTCCAAACGGTAAATAGGCACTCGTTAAAGGAATATTCATTTGGACTCAAAGCTATTGTGGGAATGTTTTATTAAATGGCGCTGGAAACTAAAAAGGTTCGGTTAGGAGAGTAGTGGGAATAGCGTATTTAGTATTATCTATTCAGGAGTAGACTTATATTCAGAGTCCTCCATTCGTATGGAGACTTATTATAGTCCCCTATTTTGAAGGAGACTTATATTCAAAGTCCTCTATTCGAAAGGAGACTTATTTTCAAAGTCCTCTAGTCGAAAGGAGACTTCTTTTGAAAGTCAGAGCAGTTTGAATAGAAGTCTCTTCGCATAGAGATTCAAAAGGAGATTTGTTTCCCTATTCCCGAAAAATCCCTATTCGAAAGGAGATCTTTCGAAATCTTCTATTTGAAAAGAAGATTTCAATTTAAAGCAGCTCTATTCGGTAGGAGACTTCTTTCCTGAATTTTATTTTCAACACATTTTTTCCTATGTATAGAATATCTCTTTCTTTCTCTTTTACGAGAAGACCGTAACAAAGACCGTAAGAGCCTTATTGTTAAATAAATTATTTTTATGAAGCTTTAAACATTTCAGATTTCTGTCATAATATTGGCACTGCTTTACTGTGCTACTTAATATAAATGTGAGAGAACCTGATCCCCCATCCAACATCAGCGTTTTTATAGTCATTCTCGAGTTAAAAGTTAATGCTTTGACGAGTTATTAATTTTCCTTAGTAAGAATTTTCCGTAGTGACCACGATGACTAGGCTAGATAAACTCGTCATGTTTCTATCATTAGTGGTTTACCTACCAGCAGAACATAATAAATCATAATAAAATAGGTTTTTTGACCTCATTGCTTCAATAGTACAAACACATACAAATCTTTAATTACTTTTTAGTCTTAATTTCTATTTGTCAATTCAGTAAGCTCTTTAAATACACGACAATCAGAGTGATGTTTTATATTCTTTTAATTGTTATGAACTCGTTTACAAAAGATAAGTCATTAAAATAATATGGATCTGGAATAAAACAAGTAAAAGGCTCGGGTTATCAAGTGATACATGATAATGTGGACAAACAAAACAGTTCCATGAATACACCTAGTAAGTACGAAACACTACCTTATTTGGATTGAATATAAATTAAAATATAGGGATTGAATAAAGAAATCAGTTCCTTTTGATCTTTTTTGTATTTGTTTAGGTTCTTTTTGTTAATTAGGTATACATTCCTTATATTCAATATTAATTTACCTCAAACAGTAACAGAAAAATAAATTTCAGGAAAATGAAAATAAAAAGAGGAAAACGTTTAGTCAGTAGGAACAAGTACATAGCTTTTCCTTCCGGATTGGTATATATTTTATCTATATAATCGTGTTTCTGTTTCGGTAAAGCCAGTAGATGGTGTTCTGTGCATTGTCCGAACTTCTTCATAAGCTGCTGGTGTGATTCTGATTCATTTTTTTGTTTAAATGGGCACCTGGATTTAGATTCACAATTTGAGACGGTATGTGGCACCGTAATCGGGTTCAATGATTTTTTTTTATGTACAGGGCAAGACATGGAAAATGATTGAGGTTACCCTTGATAGGGATGAATGGAAGGAAAGGACATGCTGCGCCGACTACAAACAAATTGAGGCAAGGGCAGGAAGATGATGATACAGGGCAAGTCAACGTTTGCCAGGTCCGCTAGTTAAGTATAAGGCATATCCTTAAAGATCAATAATAAAACTTGAAATGTTCCGAAGTAATATCCGAGCTTGATTTGAAATTCCTACGGGTTTATTAGATAATTATTCTGGTAACATTCTGACTTATACTGTTTTTAAAATGAAATTATGCCGTGAATAGAATTTGAAACTCCTTTTTGGGGGCTAATCTCAGCACCGAAAAAATAGTTTTATTTAAATTCTGTAATACTCGGGAACCACAACATTATAAATAGTATCCTTTACTGTAGATGTAAAGGTTTTTACATTCATGTCTGGAAACAATATAATTCGTAGTTCGGCTGCAATCTAATCAAACAAAATATTTACATGACATTAGGTCTAGCCAAACCGGACGATCATAAATGTCATTTTCATACATTTTGTTTCGATTTAAAGTGCAACTTGTCTACAGTTACTGGGGTCTGGGGTAAAATAACCAGTAATGAGACCAAATTTTTTATCGTCCATTAATACTTCTCATTTGAGAAACAACAAATTTGAATGAATTGCGTGAAATTTTCATCTTGTGGACTTGTGATACACATGGACTGTTTCACGCGTTCCGATGTTAGGCAAACATCGGTGCGAATACTTGGCAAATAGGAGGCGAATCTTTGGCACAGCCGACAAAGTCACGCCCCCGTTTTATGGGTAACGGGTCTAAGATGGTACTCGCTTAGTATTTAAATCGTGCCATTGTTTTTGATCAGACAAAACCTTTTACTGGTGTTAAATTGTATTGTTTGTATTATCTTGCTATCAAGTTTTTGTTTGTCTGTCTGCGACATGAGTACCTATTTCTCATTCAATTGTGTGGAGGAATTATTTTAGAACAGTTTCGAAGTATGAATTTATAGTTTTATTATAAAAACCTACAGCTCTCTTTCAGTCTATGAAAAAAATCCCTTCTGATTGGTGATATAAAAACAAAAAATCCTATTATATATATTAAATTATCTTCACAAAATGAATGTAAATAAGTGTACATATTGCATAACATAATTAAATAATCAATTAATTAAAGTATGCTATCGGACAGTAACATTTTATCATTCGTATCGATTGCATAATCGAGCCACAGAAGAGGATTGCCCTGCAAATCGGTGTCACTGTTACGTATCATCAACAAGGTCGCTGGGACTACATATACCTACATACATAGGTATTTTATTGAATTATTCGTTAAGGAATATCTTGCTTGCTTGTCAATGGTTAGTACGCTTTCGTACAAATTTGGATCGACCAAACTGCAAAAATCTTGTGAGCGGGGAATCAACTGACATAGTTTCAAGTGATTTGCTTTAGTTCTTCTTTTAAGGAACTTGCCCATTCTTTAAAACAATGCACACCCCAAAAGACTATCTAATTACTAAGTAATTTATAGTTATAATTACAGATAAGTAGTTGGCATCTTGTCAATCAGTATGCACTATTCCAATCTTTAAACCACACATGTTATTGGTTTACGTTGCCTAAGGCAGAGTTCTGCTTTCTCTGCCATAAAAAGGAAAGGCAGTTTTATGTGAATTTCTAAAATTGAAGACAGCAATACCTTTAAAGTATTAGCGATGTTTGGTATGACTGTTGTAGTTCCTTAAAATTATACAAACAAAGGTAAGTAAAAGCAGTGTGATGTAATTTCTGGCTCCCACATCAATTAATTAGATTTTGAATGAATGTTCACGAATATAAATTTTTCGCCACGGTTGACCTTTGCGGGTGAGACATCAAGGCCAATCTCCGGCGAACCGGAAACACTACACAATATGGGTCAAGTGTGATATTTGATCATAATATTCGTACAAACCGAAAATGGATTCGGATGTGGTTGCAGATGTTATTTATTTCGAGTGTCAGATTACGTGATTGCCTTTTATACTTTTCAAATGATGATCAAATTAATTGGACGTGACTTGTTTCAAAAAGATGGTGGCAGCACAGCACTCCGTAATCATGGCATGAACCTGAACACAAATTGGGGTACTAATAGTTTGCTACTTCATTTGACATGATATGTATGTTCGTGATTTTTCTCTATTCTTTTGCTTTGAAGTGGGCGCAACTAAATTGGATTTAAAATAAGATTTGTATACTGGAAAGATGGATCTTGTTCAAACAACTGTTGATGTCAAATTGTGTTGTGCTTGACGAATAGAAAGTGCCACAACAAAAAAGTGACAAGCTAATCTGTTGGCAAATCAGTTGTATAACATGTGATCCGTAATTCGTGTTTGACGACAATCTCTGGCAAACACTGATGTCACCGCTTTAGATGACTGTTTGCGACAAGATACAGTATTTCCGAAGATAACTGTGTTAGTATTTTATCGCTGACAATAGTTAGTCATGCATTAGGAAATGCGGTTACATTTCCGCATAGCATAAATGCTGACGCAAAATTGAGCGATTCACATAAGGCACTACATCTCGTTTTACGGTGCATAAAATTTCGATTGGCAGTCAATTATTACTCGACGATGAGGCGCTGTCATCGCGTCGGTAATAGGTAGTTACAAAGTAAAACCGCACAGGGCCTTTAAGGTTTAAAAAGGTACTTTCTGCACAGGAATTTCGCCTCTGCTCGTATGGAGAAAGATGTAATTTTGTGTGCGTAATTCTATTGTCGTAAGTGACGTCATGTAGAGTCCTTGTACGGCTGGTTGCGCCGACGCATCCCGAGGCTGCGGTTACAATACAACCACTCAGGATACGTTTCAATGTCGTATGAAATGACGTTATTGCGTTGTTGCTAAGGGCAAGGATGAAAGTTCGGCCTCATACATGGACTTTGCATGAGAATTTGCATAAATTACGTTTCCTTCAGTGAGCTTTGTTTGCTTGCGAACTTTTGATAGAATTCGGAGCTCTGATCGTGTAAAAAGAATTTGGCAAGTGTACCTAAAATTTAATGTTATCTGATGCTATTTCTGTATTATCGAATACTTTAAAATTTACTAATACAACAAAGCTATCTTTCACTCTTCTTAAGACGTGCCTTTTCCGGCCAATCCTATTTGAAAGTCTTAAGTGGCTTCAGCTGCCGCGCCTGCGTTTGCGCCTATCTTTGTGCCTCGATGACTCATTGACATACCTAGTGGAAAATCTAAAATTTCAAATGTTAAAGTACGTACAGTACTTTACTTAGTTGTATTTGAACTGGAATTAGAGCTGCTTTACATTTTATGCATATTATTATGTATCTATGAGTAAGATTTAACCAAAACCAACGCCTCATGTTTCATCGATTTGTGATGTTGACGTAAGGAATATGATTTATTTGGTGTTTTAATTTCACAAACTCGGATTCATCACGATTTTTCTAACGACCCATGTTCAAAGTACAATCGCTCGAGGTATTGCCACATAGAAAATTATGTTCTGTAACCGTCTTTAATGGAATTTAACTTAACAATACCGCCTGTATTGCCATAGATCGCACAGTTACACCGCTCAGTCGGAGAGACAGCTAGTACAAAATGATGAATTGCGAATGGCGAATCTATGAGGTCACTACATTTCTTTCGGACATCGAACTCTCTACCGGTTGTTACTCGTTGGTAGATTATAACGGGTCACATCATAGTACCTCTTTACGGGTACAAGACAGCAAATTACAAAAGTTGCGCAGCAATTAGGCCGTCGCTTAAGCAAGTCTACAATTATTGATAATAGAAATGTTAAGTGTACGGCATAAGACTCAAAATAGAGCAGTGGTTGCTGCGGTAACAGCAAACTGGAGTTGGACGGCAACAAGAGTGATGGATGTGTTCATGCCAGCAATGTCGCTTTGATTGACAAAAAGTTGCTGAACTGATAGTTTTTACAGCGAGAATTCTTCAATTTCTGTGTCTATGTCTACGTCCTGAATAACTTTACGTAAAGATATAATTAATTATAATAGTACCTAAGGCTTTATAATTTACTAGCTGTGTACTTTTTTGTTGTACGGAAAATCCTCATGGTTGTCTGCCACCACTCCACCAAGGGAGGCGTTAGGGTATATGGGACTCTTACTGTCTAAAAACCTTGCCTTACCCTTGTCATGGGAATCATGACATTCACCACGACCATAACAGGCTGTGGGTTCCAGTATTCGTCGGACTCATTTAAGCCTTACCTCACATCTAGTGCGTCGCAGATACGCGTGCCGATAATTAAGAGTCCGGCGGACCGAATTTCTCTTACAAACGTAATACCGAAATAAAACGTAATTCGATCACAATTAAATCAAATTATGTTATTATTCGGATTTGAATACCGTTAATCTAGGTTCTTCATTTAATCATTTAATCTAGGTATTTCATTTAAAATACTTCAATAGAAATAAATGCAAACTAAAGCAATTATTGATAACTTTACCAAGTTCAGAACTTTTTTCCGGTCTTTTATTTCCAGTATAAGACGAAATAGTATCGTAGGAACCTAGATTAACGGTATCCAAATCCGAATAATAACATAATTTCGTATTACGTTTTTGTGGGCAATTCAAGCTCCGCCGGATCCTTAAGTAACACATATTATTTTTATTTATGATAAACTTTTGATTTGCCGTTATTTATTATTGAAGCAATCTTATTTTTCTAATTTTTATATCAGTCTTAGACAATTTTCTTTTTCAATCCAGACAAATAGGATATATCGCCTTTCATTTAAAATAGACATCACAAAACCTAACGGCCTAATAAGTATTCACCTAACGACCTTTTCGCCTGTGGGTTAGTTTTAGATATGTATTTCATGGTGTAGTGGTGAAACATAATGTTTGACATTTCCCTATGAAAGAAATAATTGTGCCCATTACGCAACTTGGAACAAAATTAAAATCTTGGGTCAGGCATGAGTAAATAATTGGCTTAACCCTTGCAGGGTGTTAAGTGGAACGGGTAAATAAATAGCTGTAGAGTATCAATGCGGACATTTATTTATGTTATAGTACTTGCATATTTATATTGCTGACGCAAGGCTCATTAATATGTAGTTGCGAACACGTGTTTGAAACACGCTTATAAGGCAATACCATTGCTATAATATTTTATTCTACATTTTTAATTGCATTATTTCATTTGTATATGGTCTCGATGTATTATTAATTTATACTGCCATGTGATGGTGCACGTGACAACAAAGGTATGAATGATATTGCTTTGTTGTACATAAAAGTGGTGTGAGCTTCAGTAACTAAAATTACTCGCAGAATTCCTAGAATAGTGGCGACTGAATTCTTAGATTTGGTCGCATGTTAAAGAGTGAGTTCATTATATTTATATTAAAATACATTATATTTATACCTATTACAATAGGTACATTGATTTGAGACGAGACTTAGTTGTATGTTATCGCACTATAAGATTCCGATACAAGATTGCGGAGTGTAGAGACCTCGAAAAATTTATTTTCCACCTTTTTTCCACTAAAAGGTACAAATTTGATATGTTATCTTATATGGGGCCGAGGCAGCAAGGCCTCAGTGTACTTCCCGATGGACCTTTTGTGATTCCCCTAAATACTTATTCCTCATCCTCACCCAGTTCTTCAAACAGCTCTTCCATGAGCTTTATAATGAGGCCTGGGGGAATGAGTCTGTAGTCCTCTGGTCTTGGATAACCCTGTCCGATGCGGCGCATTCGCTTTCTAGCCATTACATCGTATGTACACAGAAGGTGTTACATGGTTCATATTATGATTTGCATGTTTAATCATTACTAATAAAAGGGTCTCCACAGAAAAACAACCAAATATATATTTATTTTAATGAATATTTTGTCAAAACTTGTCTTCTAATTGCTTTCCCAACTCCTTCTATCTTCTGACTCATGATGAAGTTCTGAAGCCTACCATAGCTATGCCCTTGTTCAATTCAATATGCTCCTAACACGCCAATGTCACCTTAACGTTCGTAAACTACGCCGTCTGTTACTACGAAGTTTTTTATCTTGCTAAATAAATTAAGCGTTCCAGATGTTATCTGACTATTGTTTGAAAAAAAAAACAATAAACTAGGCTAATCTTGCTGCTATAAAAATGTTTGGATTATGTTTTATATTTTGCAGGAATAGATAGAGCCCTTAATAAAATATGCATTCCTAGCTTACAACACTAATTAAATGTGAAAACCTTGAACTGATTTTAAACGGGTGAAAATAGAATTCTTTAAATCTGCTTCATATAATACAGCATGTGTTGTTTGAAGTTGCTGAACCCCTCATATCATTTACTCAACTCAAGTTTTTGCATTCGTGCAAATCTTGTGATGCAATATGCTTACAAGCAAAAGTAATGGGGGAGGAGCAACGGAGTTGGCTAGCATTGGACTAATTGCTCACATTTCTTGCTTTTCTTCGCTTATACGCTTTCGGAGGGATTTCAACTCGCAAGATTAGTCGTGAATTATTGAAACGCTCACGTTTGCGGGAATTTTATTGCGTATTTGAGAACCTTTTTTCTCTCAAATCTCGAGTTTTAAGTAGGATACAAAAGATTTTCCTACTTAAAGGCATCTTCTACTCAGACATATTCGTTCAATAAGCACTTTGGAGGATGTTGAGAACATGCTTCCATTTTATTGAAGTGAATTAAATTGAAGGATGGAGCTTTTATCTTATCAAAAGACCCCATCATTTTAATATACGAAATGGGTCTTTAACTTTATACTGATATTGCATCAATCTACGAGCTGATTTATTGGCAACTGTTTCATGTATAGATAGGAAAACTTTAGTAAGAATATAATGGGCGATTTAAAAAAAAAGATGCAGGTACCGAAACTATCTCATATACCGATACATATAAATATAATCTAAAATTCTCGTATAATCTTAAATTCGTAGGACTTGTAATTATTACGTTCGGGAATCGAATCCGGAGCACAAAAGCGGATGACCAACTAACTATCCCTAACATACCGTCATATTATGTCGTTATGGTGAGTACCTATCTAAGTACTTATTGGGGTTTTAAGATGGTGATACAGAAGTCAATACAATACATTGAGTACTATTTTTTCTTTACTTATTTGAATCTTTTAGAGTACTTAGTTCACCCACACAGTATTAAGTGTAGGTACTCCAACTTCTTAAATATTTACACTTTACCGAATATAACTCAATTTTATTACTTAAGACATTGAGTTCAAAGGTTCAAGTGCGTTTGCGGGTGTCGTATTATTAATTCAAGTTCTTTTATTAAATTTCTCTAGCATGTCTTATAAATTGGAATAAAATAACGATACTGTATAATCTTATGATTGTAATACTGTTATTCAAATTCAATTAGCAAAAAATGTACCTAACAAGAGTAATAAGTCATTATGACTGCTGATTTGAAATATTACGTTCATACATTATTTACACATGTTACGCCGAGTAACTAGGACGACGGAGATGGGTCACGGAGATTCTGGATTAGTCGATGAAGCAGGTAGAAAACAAACAAGAGGAATATGCTAGAATGCGGCACCCGCAACAAAAAGAAGAACAAACAAAACACAATAGCGTGAGACCGGGCTCAAGGTCAAGGATTAACAATGGCGATTGTAAACATCTTTTGTTCGCAAGTTGAATAAAGGACGTAAACATCTATTGTTCGCAAGTTGAATAAAGGACGTAAACATCTATTGTCTCAAAAATGCGGGCGGGTCGCATTATTGAGATTTATCGAGATTTTTCGAATCCAGAATCTTCGTGGCTCATATAAATAATGGTCGACAGCGTCGGAAGGGCAGTTCAGTTTTGGACGCATCCAAGTGAAGATCGAAGTGAAGTTACAAGTGATTATCAGTGCGACGTTAAGTGTAACAAGTGCTAGTGTATAGTGACTGTTCGTGTGATTTCTGTGTGTTTGTGTGGTGAATAAAGTGACTGTTTTCGGTGAAATTAGTGATTTTAATTTATCCCGAACCCCAGCTCGTAACACACAGTACGCTACCTAAACACCTACTTGTTTGAGTGTAGGTAATATATTTATAATCGTGGTACATAAATAAACAATAACGACCTTCATGTTTGTTTTAAAAACAGGTATCTTTGAGAAAAAATATTTATGTTTTTTTAACCTAAACATCAAAGCTATATTGATCCGTTCATTATAGTGTACCGTGATAAATCAATATGAATCGACCAGGAGATCAAAATTACGATATTATTGTACATAGTTTGTAATGACTTTTTAATTTAAAAATGCATAAAACAAGCGAGTAGCGCACAATGTTACATGTATCAAAGTCGCAATGTGTTCGAACGTTCGGAGCGGTGTAACAGAGGCCAGAGCCGTGTTCCTCAGTACCCTTGCCGTGACATCTAAACGTTCAAGTCAATAACCTGCCAGCAAAAAATCTACAATAACTATACATTGAAAGCAACCGCGCTCTATTCTGGGAGCATGACGTAAGCTTCGGCGTAGAGTTGAGAATTATGAGTTAAATTACAAGATGATCAACACGTAGTTTTTGGGATGTGGATGCCTTGGGAGGCATGCATATTAAGTTATTTACTGTAATTATTCAATGTCACGTCGTTAGCAGATAATGACATGAAGGATATAAATGCTCATGCAAATTCGGTGCCACATAATTAAAGGGCTGTCATATAAAAAATATCGTATCATTGGAATCTTAGATGTTTACTTGTAAATCCGCTTGAAATAAAAACATCCTCAATTTGCTTAACGTGGGTAGTACGAAGTAAACAGACTTTTTTGGCTTCCTATGATGGTTCTCCTAAATCAGTGTAAACAATTATTGCCTAACAAGCTCCTAACGTAATACAATACAAACACGGAACAATACTAGTGATTATGTAGAATACTGTTTGAAAAAGATGTAAGTTGTATGCACTACAGTACCTTAAATATTTGAGGATTGTAAAGATCACGGTCACTATATTTTAATATTCTTACTAATATTATAAATGCGAAAGTTACTATGTCTGTCGGTCTAAACTGCAGAACCAATATTGATGATTTTTGGTATAGGTACAGATAGATTGGACTTCGTAAATGGACATAGGCTACCTTGTCTTAAAAATTCCCTTGGGACGCAAGTGGAAACGCGGGCAAGAGCTAGATCTAGATAAATTCAAGTAGGAATGTACCGAAAGACCAGTCTTATGCATTATCTTCCATTACCGAAATCGCAACGGTCATTTACTCGCTACGGTGTAAGTAAAATAGTACCATTATCTCTTTTTCTTTTGTCTAATGTTACTAAGTTCTTCACCTGTCTGTTCTACTATGACATTACCTAGTGTGTAGGTGTTGAGCATAAAACCTTCGTGACTATTGTTTTTTTGGAGTTTTAAACAGATACTGTATATTGTCACTATAGATAAAATCATGTGACAATGCCAACGACACGCCCACAAACAGGCGTTGCTCTATATCAACTGTTGGCTATTTACTTCCTACTTTTGGCATTGGACCTAGATTTGGATTCGTACCTAACGTTCTAGACTTCATTTGAAGTTGGTGAGACTCATTTGGGCGGTGTTTAATTTGTTTATGCCAACTCTTAAAAAATCAAGTACCTACGATTACGAATTCAAGTACCATTATTTAGTCTGGTATTATATATAGGCTTGACTTTGACCAATAAACACGTAATATTTGTACTTAATACCTAATCAATTACGTACCTATCGATACTTTCTTGCCTAAGTATTGAAGGTGCACGTTTGGGTGTCAATATTCAGAGCAGGGATTTAAAAACGTGCCCACGCAGACATTAGCTTCGGCGATTATATCTAGGTATAGTATTTTGACTTCTGTGAAATGGTTTGTTTTAACCAACTTCAAAAAATAAGGTGGATCTACATATTACCAATACAGACACCTTTTTAATACCATTGCCAATGACTTACCTACATGTTGAAATATCAAAATTCCAGATCGCAAAAAGGTGATATAACACCTGTCAAAAGAACCTATTCAATCATTTTTATATTTCAGTTATATTACAATTCCAATCCTGTTTACTTCGTTTAAAAAAATAAACAAGTTGCTTCAATTGACTTTCCTTGTGTTGGCTGGTGGTATTATCAGCTCTCTCATCAATCACAAATCCGGTAGTCTAAAAATAGCCTCATTTGCATCGATTCTAACTCAGGTATAAAATCAGGCAATAACAAGGACCATCATTGTTTTATTTAGTACTGACGTCATCCGTTGCCGACAGGAAAACATATGTATGACTTTGACATTGTACAGTTTAGAACGATCATTAAACTTAATTTCCTCTTTAAATTATTTATAAACTCTTTTATTTTCAGATATTAACAGCCCGCAGTGTAATTACGATCTATACAAGTTGTTTTTACACTTAGGTGGATTTGTTAAATTGGTACCTATGTACATACCTATTACAAAGTTCGAAGACGCTGAAAAGTTTGTTAACTTTCAACAGGACACAAAAACTATCGGATACAAAAACAAATACACGGAGACATACAAAACGAAACAGCACAAAAAGGTTACTACCACCAAAAAAAAACAAAACACTCAGCAGGCAAGCATGCACACATACTAGGAACGTTGTATGGCGTTCTAATAGTACAACACAATTTGAAAACGACCTTGACCCACATAAAAAATACAGTACAACGAAACCAACACCATTAAGGTTTTCCAGTGGGACACTAGCTTTAAAATTTGTACCCTTCACCATTCACCACACATTTCTTGTGAGAGAGTAGAAATTACTGTGGTTTCAAAGACTTTTTTTATTTTAAAGCTAGTGTTTCCGTGGCAACAAAAACAGCCATAGCCAGAGAAGCCAAACGTTCCGAGCGTGGAGCGCGTCTACCTGGAGTGCGGCTGCCTCTCGCTTGGCGGCGGGGAGGCCGCGCGAGATGAAGTCGTCGTCTGGTCCCGAGAGTCTGTCGCCGCCGCGGGACTGCCTGCACCGCTGCCGCCCAGCGCCAGCGCCAACCCGCTGATGCTGCCGACACATGACCACGTCACCACAGCCCTAGCGTCGAACGCCCAAAGACCTAGCTGCTCCAACCTTCCCTCCGATATTTTACGACGAAAAGACACAACATAAAACACATGATACTAAACTAAGGTTAGACAACATTCAGTGAAACCTTGGAGCAGATAAGCCAAAGCTAATTTCATTCTAGGATCGATATTCACTATCAATGTTACTATTCTAATTTGTGATGATCTCATTAATCTAATCGTTGTTAAGTCAGAAGAACCTATGGATGATATCCCGCCAAGTTGAATTACAGTATTTTTGATGCGTTGATTATTCTATTGTGTTTGTAAACTGTTATAAGACTACGAACAGCCGAGCGAAGCAGAGCATTCTCAGCGGGGTGAAGATACATAAGCGGTGATGTTTAGTTAGTGGCAAGGCAACGGGAGTGTCAGTCATAATATAGGTATTTATTGCTAAGCAAGCATTCCGCACGCAATCTGTTATAGATATTGCCGGTGACAATATTATCATACAAATAAAACTCATTCATAAACGAGAAACCATCAATCAAGATAAAAAGAACAAACGTGTCATATGCAATATTAGTTGGACATTGTCCATCTGTTGCAATCGAAATTAATTACAGCAACGTCACTAAGAGAACAAAGAGTTGTCTAGACAGTTAGCAACGTAGTAATGAAATAGATCAGCCGGGCTTTAACTGCAGTCAGAGTGAATAATAGTAATAACGATTGTGATGCCAATCATGGAATTGAGGAAGATAAGAAGTCAAAAGGTAACCACCGAAGTATCACTCACGTAGCTAGGAGTGGGCGAGAAAAGGCAATTAGATGAGCTGGTCGCGTCAACATTGTAGAATTACGTCGCACAGGACGCATCTAGAGTATAAATGGATGAATGCGTAAGACCCAGACGTCAGACAAAGCAGCCGAGGCGTCGCCGTCGTCAAGGTTGCGCTTTGTTACACTAATATGAACATTATGAACTGAAATTACTTGTAGTTACAATAATTGACAGAACCTTTAGACTTGTATAGGGTATAATCATTGTTCACGTTCTGGAAAATTAGAAGAGCTCCCCAACTTCAGTTGGCAACAAACATGATTGACGTCGAATGTTTAAAAAAGGACTTGCCAGTATGCAGGTTATTGAACGAATTTTATCACTACCACAATAAATAACTAAAGTTGTAGGTGCTTGGGTATGTTATTTTCAGTTTTTATTGAACTCGAAATAATAAAATGTTATAGATATGTTGTAAACATAGTTATCGAGGAATACGAAAAACATATATATGTGAAGAGGATAATGATCGGTTCGCGCGATGGAACCGATAGTGTTTGCAATTAAAACCTTGCAAGACTAGTGTGCGGTAATAAACAAATTCTAGAAAGAAAAGGGTTTTATTGTAGGTACCTATACCATATTGGATTTAAAAAGTTAGGAAAAGGCGCCTAGATTATCGTGATTGGAACTTATGAGTATTTCAATGGAATCCGCCATTGGAATATATTTAATGCCAGCTAATGATCCTAATTTTTAGCCAACCAACGTTGCACTGACGCTTTGTGCAATTTACATAGCGAGTCTGGGCAAAAATAAAATAAAACATTTCAACACAAGCTCAGAAGTTCTGAAGGTTCTTTATCCCAGAACATTTATTTAACTACTTCAAGTTTAAAACTAGGTAAAGAGCGAATTTATAACGTTTATTTATAAATATAAACTATGTTTGCGAATCCGTGGGGTTTATTAACTAGATCGAAAATAAAACTTTGTCCTTTACAAACCTTTTCTATTTGTAGAAATATTGATTCAGCGTAGATATATTTATTAAGAAAACGAAAACAGGCCGTCTTTCTTGTATATTTTCAGAATCGATGGTAAGCCACGAGTGGAATCGGTTAAGTAATGAATACTTACCTATTATATTTACAAGGAAATGGTAATGTGACTCCAGACACCAATTATAAAAGAAATTAACACATTATATGTAAGTTCTTTGTGCAAGCAGAGCGATTTATGCATTTCCGTTGACAGTGCGTTATAATAAAATTGTCTTGAACCACCTTCGCATTAACCGCGTATATTTCCGCAAATTGTCATTTTTACATGACCATAAAATGTGAAGGTCGGCCATCATGGTCTCGGGTCACATTTGGCGGAAGTTTGGATTAATCGCTTATTGTTATTGTTAACATCTGTGGAAAACAGGCGCCTTTGTATATGCAACGGCGAACATTTCTCAGTGGTATTACTCATAAATTCATAGTACAAGCAAACTTTGAGAAAGCTTGCTTGTAGATACGTGTATGTGATAGAGCTGTGAGTTATGAAATTGCTCCGCCACATGGTGAACTCCCTCGATCGCATTTCAACTGGTTGCATCAGTATTGCTTCATATTTTGGAATTGCGTGATTCTGAAATATTATTTCACATGTTTGTGGGATATTCAGACAAGAATGTCGTGTGTAAATGGTCCATGTTTATATTGCACTTCGAAACACTAGGCTCTAATGCACATAACATGTAGATTTAACATAATAATGTGGATTGAAAACGACTACTTATGCAACAGCCTGCCCATGTATTTATAGAGCTTTGTGGAGATGTTAGATGTGTTCAACAAAATGAAATGTTCAGTCTGCCATAAATATGCATATAAGATGATAAAGTGGGCTAGATATAGAAATACATGATTTTTTTTCTTTCATCGTCTGTCGTATTTAGAGTCACTTTTAAATACCTTTCTTCCTCCCATCTTCTTTTGGAAATGTTTATGTGTGTATAACATAATCAATTTATTTCAGTGACGTATGCAAAATACATATCCTGTTGAAAATTTAAATAATTATTTGATTGACTCGTATAATTACATGTTGACCTCAATTCTGTGCAAACAAATTATTTATTACTGCTAAGGTAAAATTTTTGGTGTATTTTCCAGTAAAAACTTTAAGCTTAACCGTGATTTATTTTAAGCCTAAGTAATGACATTGAATAGTAAATTATGAGATTCATAGATATAATATATAATTATCTTGAAGCTAACTGAAATATATTAAATACTATCAATTAAAATTGCATAATTTGAATATTGTAAAGATATAATACTCGTATTATTATATCTTGATTATGCAATACATGTAAAATCTTTTATGTCTTAAACAAAGTATGATTACTTTGGTCTTTGTGTACATTTTCGTAATTTTACTAGAATAGGAAATATATCGATTAATTAAATAATGTTTATCCTTATTATTACAGGATTAAGAAATGTAACTTGGTTGACCCATAAAGTTAACCTGGCTACATAATTGAATGTCATGTATTGTAAATCAGTAAACTCCTTTGTTCTTTCTGTTTGTTTACTGGTTCCTGATTTGACACTTACGCGAATATTCGACATTGTTTGTGTGACTTTCATACATATTTTTTTTTACCTAAAAATCGATGTTTAAAATCTATTGCGCCATATAGATACGAAAGATCACATCACTTAAGAACGGCTTGACCAATTTGGTTGATTTTTCGTCGTTGAGTGCGTAATTGTCAGGACAAGATTTGTATGAAATATTTTTGGCAAAAATATAATATAGAATATTGATAGTAAAATAACACTATTCTCCTAAACAATCCCATAATGTATTGGTAAACAGAATTATATACCTAGTAATGTGACCACATGATGTGATTATGTTTTTATCGCATCGACCAATGCTGTGCATACATTATTTGTGCATACATGCGACCTCGGCACTACCATGCATGCAAAGTATAATGAGTTTGATAGCGTCGATTTCTCGGACATTTCAAGGACCAGACGGTAAATGAAAACAATAATAAAACTGCATTTCCTATGCAATACTTACGTACTTGTGATATAGTTCTGATAAATACATGTAGTAAACAATATAAAAGAAATATGACCGTGATTATTTTCTTAGTTTTGTGCGTCATTTTTATTATTGTTATTTAAGCTTGATACAAAACAATAGTAATGGTTATTGTGGTTAAAAAGTTGACCGGTCCATAGGTACATTTAGGTCGTAGGTTCGATTCTAGAATAAAATTTTCTAAGATAAAAGATTCTAAGATAAAAGTTTTAGGAGAAACTCGCAGTTTTAATTTAATGTCATGGGTTTTAAAACCATACAGTAGTGTACATCAGCCCTCCTCTGCCTAACAGCTCTGAGATAAAGATAGGTATTTATGAATACGAATATTGCAAAACAACTCAAGTACTTATAAAACATTTGCCGATATACAATATAGTACAATAGCTTCTAAATATAGCCATATCAAATATCATAGTACGAGAATATTTGTTCAAAGCGAGACATTGCATCACGTCGATGCATTTCACTATTTGCTGGCGCCAAGGCCGGCTCTAAGGTTACCAATAACGATAGTATCTGAGCTTACATGCCGTAACAATGTACCTATATACTATGATATAATAGACTATTTTCCTCGGCAAACAAGTAGAAATTTAATTGCAGAGTCAAATATAATGTTTCTTTTTTTGTGTTTGTGTCTATAAATCTTTAGAACTTTTTTTATTGTGAGTAATAATTAAAGTTAAAGTAGAAGTTAAGCGGCACCCGCAGCATATAGATCAGTAACATTTTTTTTATGGGATAGGTGGGCAAACTAGTAGTCGGATCACAAAACGGATCGCCTGATGGTAAGCCATTACAGCCGCCCATGGACACCCGCAACACCAGAGGAGACACAAGTGCGTTGCCGACCTCTTAAAAGGGGATTGGACCCCCGGTAACATCACTCACTCGGCGAAACATAACGTAAGCGTTGTTTAACGCCGGGTTTCTGTGATGCCGTGGTATCACTCCGGTCGAGCCAGCCCATTCGTGCTGAAGCATGGCTCTCCCACGTAAATAATAACATCCTGTAGTATGACTAATGCGATGTCATCTTCCTGTAGTCTCAAATGCTCAGAAATTTCCATGGCTACCCTTCAAAAAGGAACACAATAATGTTACTCATTATTGCTTAGTGACACAATACTTAACAACTTACTATACTAACTATACCAACCACACCACCGCGGTATGGTTGATACCAACATCTCAGACGAAATCAAGCATCTAAGTCCTGCCACCTACCAAAAGGCACATAAGAATGTCAAGCTATTAAAAAAATATACGTATCTAATCAAAGTAACTAAGTGATTATGTGTAAAGTTTTTTATAAACATCTAGGAATAAAGGAAAACTGTTACCAGGAGATGTTCGCATGAATCAACACAGATGCAGGGTTATTCCCGTCGGAGAGCTTGTAACAATTTCATTGTGTACAATATCTTATTTACTGCATCTGATATAATACCCAAACTTCCCCAACAGTGCTGCAAATAACCCTGTCCCTGAATCATCTCAGTGTTCCCAGAATGTTATAACTAATAAGGAACAGTATTGTGACTTTAGGGAAGTATTGGTTACACCATTTCATAGAATACCTTATACAGTTCTTGTATCCCTAATGTATTGATAATATTCGTAGGTAATTTTGCTATTTTATTATTGTTATTGGTCCTAACAATCGATTTAGTGGTGGGTAGTTTGAAAAATAAGACTTAACATGAGACGTTATATTGTAAAACGGAAATAATGTACAATGTTACAAATATGTATCATTGGTTCGTTTTAAAATTAGCTCACGGTGACTTTCTTTTCTTCTTTGTTTCAACTTGAAATGGTCATAAGAAGCCGATTAGTATTGTAATTCTATGAAAGTCCTTAAACTATTCACATGTTCGATACAGTAACCTATTTAGGAAACTACTGTGCGTCAAGTTGTAAAATAAATAAATTGGTTTGATATCAAGTAAGTTGTTAAGGTAAGGTCCAATGAAATAAACACGAGAAACTCCACTATAAAGTGATAATCATAAACCACCATACAAGCTACTACTTAACGAGTATTACGGTAAAGATTACACCATTCACTTTTTCATCTTTATCTATAATTACTAGCTGAGCATTATGGCTTTCTGCATGCGCAATGTGACATAAATTACCTTAGATAGCGCTGTACGAGTGAGTCATTGAACAAACGACCGTTTAACATGTCGGCACGCTAACTCACTATAAACTCGAGTCACCGTTTATAGAATATGTTTTTATTTAAGAAACCATTACCATTTACCCAACAATACCAAGCTTCCTTTACACACGAAGAAGTAAATTTCATATTGGTGGTAATTGTTAGTCTAATGATCCGACTGTCTAGCTCTCTCACAGGTAAAATCAGCTCCAAACAGTTTTCTTGGTCCCGTCTGTGTATGTGAGAGCCAGAACCCAAAACCCCGTATTTTATGTATTGCGTGTTACATCTCGGACCCTGTTGGTGATTTTCATCCAACAAGACTACAAGGGTAACAGGATAGTAAGGTAGGCAAGACAACGATACAAATATACCTACTGGTTCTTATCTCAATATGCAGTGCACTGTCGTCGCCAACAATGAAATGTGCTAGATGAAGTTTTGTTTATCCGTATATTACGGAAGTTGGTTAATTATAATATTGCACGTTTATTATTTTGCGTTGTAGGTATGGTAACAATCAATATTGAGATAACACCCAGTGGTCAACACCTAGAAATAGGGTCAACCGTATCAGTCAGGCAGGTCAGATGCACGTGCACATTCATAATTATATTCCGATAGCAGGGTAATTGTAAAATAATAATATTTCAGTCTGTTGTCTGTAGCATTGCTGGGCAAGGGCCTTTCCTTGAAAGTGTTTAGAGACCAGGTGGTCCTCTAGATAGCGTTATGAGCGATTATAACGTAGTGTGGTCATAACTTAAGCAAACGCAAGACCAGTTCTTTTACATTTTCCACTTAGTTTACGCAATGAGTCAGGAAAATGCAAAGGTAAATACGAAGCGTCGCAATAGTTACTAAATATGTTTATGTAAACACAGCGACAGTTGACACTATTTTCGTAGTAGTTTAAATATAACACATGAACTGCGCAATCGCGATAATATTAATTCCAATATTAATAAAAACACAAATTCCTACATAGCTTCGGAGTACACTGTGCCAACTGTTTGGCAAATTACCAAAAGTAGTGATTCATCACATCCACCTTATGCCAGTTATCTTCGAAGCCATGTAATTGATTAACACTAATTGGAACGACCGGATCTGTTGCCAGTTTAGTTTGTTGTTCTGCTTGCAATATAATATATAAAATCATCGAGGATATTATACGAACATTATTACAACTAATGTTTTACGATCGTATAACTGTTAATTTATACGACGATTTCATCAGCGGCTTATTAAAGTGTTTGTAATTGGTCTTTATACAGGTTGGCAATTTGGTGTCATTACGTGAAAAATATGAGCAGTTCATTAAGCTCAAGACGTTGGACAACACTGAATTCGTTTAGAGAGTACGCATACATTTTAACGTGTTTGGGAAGGGCAGGAATTCAACAGCAAACAGTCAATAGTAGTACCAACAAAAAGATCAAAAAACGTGAAATACCAATAACAAAGCGCATTAACATTAGAGTCATCGGTCAACTTCAGAGAGGCAGCGGCAAAACAGTCACAGATAACCTTCGACGGGCGTTAAACGATGCGATTGTGTAATCGCCGTGGAAGTTGTTAAGCCAACAATGGTACCTTTCAGTAGGGCACGTTGTAAATCATACAAGCGGTCGTTATTGGCGCGTGCGCCACTCGATACGACACGATAACAACAAGACACAATCAGCCGCATAGGACTAATCCGCCACATTACAAGATATGCTTTATGTTGACCATCATAAAGTTCAATTCTTGTGATTTACGGTAGAGGGAGTTCATTGTGGACGCAATGGACCATGAATTGTGATAAATAGTTGAGAACAATTGTCCTTTATTTCGGAATCACGTTTGCTATAACTCTTATTGTAAGAAAGAGTCACCATTTGAATAAATTACAAATACAATCTTGTTAGTATTATGGTTCGTGACCACAAGCTGCCGCAAGCCTTTTTATATGTTAGATTGAGAACGCAATGATTAGCTAATTAATGTGAATATAGTTAACATAGAACATTTACATATGTATAAGTAGGTCAGAACGCAACAGCTAATAAGTTTCAACAGGTAAAAAACATGTTTTCCTAAACCTCAACCATTTCCTTGCTTTAGACACCTATTTTTTGCTGTCGATATAAATATATTGAACTAATAGATTAATTTAATTTCGGAAAACGAGATTTTCTTCAGTATCTAACTACTTATTGCATAAAATTTATAAAAAAAACATGTGACAAATGCTCATGAGAAGAGCGATGTTGCATCCAAAATAAATAATTTTACCTAAAAATAATCTACTAAATAATATGTTCCGTCGCTCTTAAAATCCCTCTAATCAAAATAAACAGGATGATATATCCGAAATACCGACTCTAAAATAGAAACGTATGTATATATCAAAGTGATAGAGGGTGACACGGCGTGTTAGATGTCAAAGAGCATTTAATTTGATTATTTTAAATATACTTTTGACAGCAAATTGCTGTAAGGTTGCGTCAGCGTCTGAGGTGTCTCGAACGTTGTCTGTCATTTCGTCTGCACGATTCTATTTCCAACAAGTTTTGCCGATCCCAAAACGAAAAGTTCATTTTGTTATCAGTTAAAGACGCGAGTGGTGAATGAAACGTAACGGTTCTAAAACTGGTTCTAGTCTATACTCGGCTTCACTGTCTCAGGTTGTGTGGTTGCTAATGTTTAAACATGTGTCCTCTGAGAGTCCTACGGTTCACCTTTTGAAGTGGCTGCATCCGCACAGTGCAGATTCTCTCCTAAATTATTTATGTTAGTGTATTTTTAGTTCGGCTCCGGGCTGGCGCAGTATTCGCCTTGACCGCAGTTCGGCGGTGCAACAAACCGCGGAAGGCTGACCTTACACCCTGACGCGATCATTGTACTACTATTACTACTCGTACGTATTCCCTAGATGAAGGTCCCATTCTAGAAGTTTAAAGAGAAATTTACAATATGTATATTACACAATATGGTACCTATCGAAAAAATTACGATATGGGTAATAACTACAGAAATAAAACAGTGAACAACATTTAGTCAGATATATATGAGACAAAGTTACATTGATCGTAATGGTTGAAACATCAGAACGAATTCCAAAAAAAACACAAAATTTCATGTTCACCGTTCTTACTCCAAAGAAGCAGAGGTGAGCTCTAAAATCTATTTTTATCTGGTTTTTACAACACGATTTAATAACGGTATAAAATCTAAAAGTGTGATTTCACAACGATGCGATAGATAAAAGGCAACAGTGTCATGTCTTCAAAGGGATGAAAAATGCCCTTAACACACGGAATGTTCGAATTTGGCATTCGTAAACGACGACCTATTAGATTTCTAATGCTATTTATGTTCAAAAGAGATTATGTGAATCGATTATTGCTGGTAATTACGATCGATTAGTCGAATTAAGTATAACATAACAAATCGATACGATTAAAATTTCGAAAGACGAATTCGTAGATTTAGTAGATAGCCTACAAATTCTACCATTAGTGACATAATGTGCTCGACTTAGTCAGCTGAAATGCTAGAATCTATGTAATGTAATAAAAGTGTTATAATAATTTATATTGGTTTTTATTGCCAGTGAGACGGAACTACCAGACGAATATTTAGTGTACCTATTCTGTTAATGACTAAACAAGAAACCATCTCGAAGCGAATGTAGTGTAATTTATGAAACTTTTGATAAATTTATAAGTCCGGTCCTACTTTCATCATCTTGTGGCGGTTTTGTTTTGCAATACGCGACTGCTGCTGCGAAAACAGCAAAAAAGAAAGGTTAGTGGCCGAAGGTCGAGTCGTCGCTATTGACTCGCGAGACTAGACTCCTGCTCAGTCATACACACACCCCGGCCAACGAAATTTTACGATAGGTAAACAGATCGTTAATAAAATGGCAGAATCGACTGCAATGTGGGTTGTAATTGATCAATTTTTTTATTCTGTTTGGCTGTTGAAGCTACAAAGTATACTTAGTTTATTCAGCAGTTAATTATTTACTAAACAAAACTTTTTAATAGCTGTCGTAAAACTGTAAAGAAAAATCGGAATTTCGACATTCCCCGTGAAAACGGATTGAGTATTACTAGTACACGAGCTCAAACTGAATCAGGTCATAGCCTTGGAATAATTCCGAATAAAACATTGTATTGTCGTGAGAAATTAGAATCCTTAATCTTATGACAGAGTGGTTTTCCACTCGGAAATGGTTCCAGATTTATAAAAGCTCTCGCATGTAGAATGTGTAGCATTAAATTCGCTACATTTACGAGTGTAATTTGTCACGACTCGCAACACAAATATAGTGGCGTTAAAATATTATGATGGAAATATAAAGTCAATGTTTAAGAGGGTGTCAGGAAACAAAGATGATAATATAACTTTGATGTATGAAAACAAGTCTCTTAAAAATTTGAATGACAGACTTGTTTCTCAAAGACAAACTATTCTGTATGTAACGTTATTTAAAGATGTGACGCAGATCAAAACTAATACAACAATGTAAAGAGTGGTTTAATTGAATCTTGTGGCGATCGTAAAGATTGTCGGCTACCACCCACGGCTAACGAAATTAGACGAATGACGAATCCGAAGTGTTATGAGACCGCCGAGACTTATGCGATAAACGTAGAGGACAACAAATAAATACGAGACAAACCAATTTAAAAAAATATTGGAAGAACAATTTATAATCTGTTATAGTAATAAATGAGGTGTTTGTCTGTAATACCACACAGCTCAGGTAACAAATCACAGACAAGGTGA
This sequence comes from Acronicta aceris, assembly GCA_910591435.1. NCBI lineage: Eukaryota > Metazoa > Arthropoda > Insecta > Lepidoptera > Noctuidae > Acronicta > Acronicta aceris. Next base: position 15,360,363 of record OU342758.1, on the reverse strand, counting down.
AAATATTATGGACCATTGCTGTGCCAAATAATTTCATGAAAACACATTTGAGATATTTTTTATCGAAAATTCGTATGATTCTCAAATAAATCCCGGTAACATTGAAAAGTACGTCATCATTATTTCCAAGCATTTTCTTAACGAAGTTTGGGACTTTTTCTGTCTTAGTGGATGCGGCTTGAATATCACTAGATATTTTACACGTATTTTACAACTTCCACCAGACATCTGCAATCCAGTGTCCGTTGGTGTTGGTATGACAGTTGCTTTCTAAAACAGGAAGGAGTTTCTATGTTTTAAGAAATTGTCACCAAACCAAAGACTGAGCGCGGCACTGGTTAACCTTGCAGTTTGATTGATTAGCGTGGTTATTACTAACCCACGAGCGAGGCTCTCCTCTAAATAAGAAAGTACGTAGGTTAAAAATAGTGCTGAGAGTCAACCGGGCGTGCTTGTGCAGTAACTTGACGCTAATGACATTAGTAAGTTGACACCCTGGCGAGCAATGAAGGTCGTGCGGTGAACCTTGAACAATCACGGAGGGTGAGGCCCTGAGGGCGGTGACCGATGACGATGACGTTATCACGGGGTTAGTTTGAAGGTTTGTTAGTACTGTGACTGAGTATTGATCCTATGTAGGATCTTGGTTGAAAACCATAAATAGTTGAGTGAATCACAATTCAAAATATTATTTAAACCAGCAAGTTGGTTCTCTAATACATATAATTAAGAATGTAATTTAGAACGAGAATCTCAAATTCTAATATTTAGACTTATGCCACTATTGAATTCAGTCAACAAAATATCCCGATGCTTTTGTATCTTGGTGTGTGATCTAGGTGTGATATGAAATCAAATATTTTAAGTATTGTGTCCTCCTACAGATACTACATCATTGTTGTTTACAACAACAAACACATATTTACAGACCCAAACAAGGAAGGGAAACTAAACTGTAAGATTTATACGTATTTCGCGATAGGGTTGCCCCTGGTAGTAATTTGAGACCAAGGTCGCACGCAAAGGCCGTCCATCGAACTTTCTAGCGCCTTCCGGGTGCCAAACACATGATTGATAGCACGTTATATGGTCTCCATAGTAACTGTAGACCATTAGTAGTTCAATGGCCATCATAATGACGTTGCAAATTAGTTTGTATGCCGCCATGATTATGAGAAATTATCTTCGTTAATTTTTTTTGTAATGGGTTTCTTTTGACTTTGGCCTCAATTGTTTTAAATTCATACTAATATTAGTTATTCGTATAAATGGGAAAGTAATTTTTTCTGTTGGTTATGTTTTCACATCTAAACATCTGAATTAATTTTGACGAATTTTGGTATAGAGATGATACTGAATGGTACTTTGGAGAAGGACATAGGTTACCTTTTGTCTCGAAAGTCTTTCGGGATGCGAGTAAAACCACGGGTAACCGTTAGTTTAAGATGTAAAGGTTTAAAAGGAGAGATCTAAGTTGGTTAATCCATTTAAATTTTCAGCAGTACCTTACTGTGCTTTCGTTTTCGTTTTGCACCTGACAGAGCGTTCGTGTATCTCACGATATTTCGCAATAGTTGTCTCTTGTAGGATCACACCGCTGATCCGAATGCGTCTGTTAAATCAAACCTGGCATGACTCTTTTCTAGCATCACTTGTCGAATGCCTACATAAATTATGTTAATTTAATAAATTTAGCAACATTTACGAGTATTAACAAACATTACTTTATTTGATTAACTTTAAAATTTTCCCAGAGCGATAAGGCACATCCTCCTGAATAATGAGTCACCGACATTTGCGGAATTGTGAACATTTTAGTAAGGCAAAAATAATTATTGTGAAATGATTAGTCAATGAGTTTATTTTTATCATTATTATGCGTTTATGAAGACGACATTTATTAATTTATAAATCACGTTTCTCGATTGGATTCCTGAAAAGTACATTCGTTATATCAGAATTAGCAAATTTAAGAACATTCTGCCTTGATCAGAGAAAAGCCTTTCGATTTATAACAAAACTTAGTATTGCTTTAATGTTTTAAATTTTCACGAATGTGGCTATAATTTTTTTTAAATTAACTTTCTAATTTTTTATAATTCGATGTGTACTAAAACTAACAGTAATCTAAGAGGGTATTCAATCTTTGATCTCTTTGACAGGTGATCGCCGACCGTTACTACCGCGTACAATGAACTTGATGGTTCCTGTAAGCTGATCTAAATAGAAATAGTTCCATGTGCGTGTACACATCAATCGACGCATTCGAGCGTCACTTTACATGATCGCACCCCAAAATAACCAAGCGTTGTCAATGATGCGTTAACAGCGTGTATGGGAGAATAAAGCATTTACTAATAATTTGCTTATTCTAAGGTACTTCCGTCTCTCCAAACTGACATTTTATTTCAAGAATTGATAAATTGCTAAAAGTTTAAGCTTCTCAAAACAATATAAGCAAGCTAATAGAGCGGTAAAATTGATTTAAGTAAATGTGATTAACAACCACTTATTAAATTGTCCTGTTGCAAGGTATTTTTGGACTCTACATAAATACACGTATAACCAACATCTTATGGCCTATCTTGGCGCCACAAATATTGGACTTAATATCCCAATATTTGCCAGGGCCGCACTCGTTCTATTTGTTTATCATTCTTCGTCAAACAAGCATGGAAGAGGTTACACAAACTTCACTTAAAACCATTATCTGATTTGCATACAAAAAATTTAATGTATTCAGCAAAAATGTTGATTCAACAATTGTTACAAAATCGTAAATTGCGGTGTTTGGTTAGAGCTAACCATACTCAACCTTGAGTACATTGAAAATTCCATGCTTTCAATTAAAATATTCATGCAATTAAAGTTTTTGAGAAACTCGTTCTATTGGCACACGGCAATTCAAACTTAATGGCGCTCGGAGATCTATTAACACACAATCGCATATTATGGTGTGCAATGTTGTTTGTGTTCTAGGAACTATGAAACTTCACCTGTCCCACTGGATAGCAATGCGGAATCGGCATATAAATAAAACGTTTAGCAGCCGTCAAATTTAGCGGACTCTTGCAAAACGTTGTCGGTGCAACGGTTAAGTTGTTTAACATGCTACTTATACTGTTATGCGAAAATTAACAAGTCAGGTCTTAAAGATAATGTTACTATGAAGTCGGTTTAAAGATGTAAAGCAAAGATTAAACTTCGTTACGTATGCTTTTAATAAACTTGTTTCATTATATATTTCTCTTTTGCATCGTTTTGCAAGTCTATTATCTTCAGAGCCGTAACTACGGTGGTGCACCATGTCAGCGGTGCCTAGGCACACAGATCCTGGAGGGACTCAGAAATGACTAGACCAGAACATGGGCGCAGTTAGAGAAGCTCTCACCATAACAAAAGGGTATTTGCGGTACTGATTATCTTATTTTCTTATAGGTTTATAAATACTAAATTGGTGAACTCAAGAAACTCCCATCAAATATGTACTCAAGTTTACGTGAGTTTACCAGCAAAATAAATTAGTAATGACGTAATACCTAGGTAAATTGTTTGCGCTGAAAACTGTTAAATAAAATACGATCCTATTAATCCTCATGTCGGCGGATCAGTTAATCTAACACGCACTGCGCGTGCAAACAAGAAAAGATTGAAAAATTACCAAGCCTAGCTTGTTTACCCCAGGAGCTGACGTCACTAGTTGAAGCGAACCCGATGAGATCATTGGTGGCTGTTCGCACTGACGTTAGCGTACCCTGCTCATAAAAAAATACAAGTACAAAAACTTATTATAAACATGTATTTTTTTGATTGCATATAGGTACCTAGATGCGGAATCAAAAGTCCGACTTGGGATGACGATGATGATAGTCTTGGAATGCTTATTTAATGATACGAGATCACGAGTACTCAATTTAGAATCGAATCATTCTTAAATTTCAGAATCACTCGTACGCTTTGACCGTGACATTACAAATAGCGTTATTTCAAATGAAGATACAACATATTTATTACAATTTAGTAGGGATAACTTCACAAACATTTTTCGTTCTCTATTAAAACGGCCAATTGCAATACTGCCGTAGCTCGTACATAATACTTATTTCCATTATATAAGTTTAAATTAAGTTATTACACCCCGCAAGATGATGACTCATCGTGCCGGATGTTTTTTCAGGTATGTAGGGCATTATGACACTGGTAATGACGTTGATATATAACTTTTATCTCGTTTGACAGTGGAGTGCCTACGTGTTTGAAAAAGATTAGTACAGCGTAACATAACATTGAGGAAGTCGACAAGGTGCCATGAGAAAGCCTCTTTCTTCATAGCTGCTCTATGAATTCTGTTTGTTGGGTGCCATTAGGTAGTTCTTTATTACGGCTGTCGGACCCTGAGTTACAGAAAAGTTACATCAATGCCCAATATTTTGTCTTGTATAATATACAATAAATATTCTCATCTCTCTGCCTCTAGGGGTCGCGAGCGCGGCTGTGAGCGTGAACTCCTGGGTTGCCAACTCGAGGAGTGTTATTGGGTTTGGTGGATTTCTATACGGAAATTATCACAAGCTGGTTGTAGTTTGGATTTGTGCCCTGTCAATAGTTAGGTACCTACCCTATCCTTCAGGGATACAGGCGTGATGATATGACTGTTGTACCTATATAAACACATTATTTTTTTTAAATTATATCGAATAATATAACTTCTTTAGGTATATGAGATTTTACTTATTAATTTTTATACGGTTTTCATTATCATTTAAAGATTTTTACGGAAGGTTTATATGTATGATAGGAGAGAAAAGCCAAGAATTTCCATCGTGCGAAGTCCGGGCGGGACGCTAGGTAGAAATATATGTATGTATAGCAAAATGTATGGACAAACCAACGACTGTAAAAAACAGAAAACATCTGATCGGAGCATAGTTTCGGGAGCTATTTTTACATGAGATAAACTCCGATCGAAATACAAGCCTCTGGAATTTAAACCTAGTTCGTACGTAGTTCATAGTTTCCTTATTCAATAAAGCACAAATGTATTAATTAACTATTTAGTAAACATTTATTGTGACTTCCTAATAGCCGTTCTGTCATACTATATCAAAGTATTATTAGTTAAACATAAATTATGCGCCGCGTGTTCCCCAGTAAGAATAGACCACCCTGTCTGTATTTCAAAACATCTTTCCTTTTAGTTAAGTAGAAGAACCAATTTGTACACTTTACAGCACTAGGCAAGCACCATCCATTATGCCTGCAGATCGCAAGGAAAATCTTTGTAGGACAGGGGACGCCTGTGTCCAGCAGTAGTCGTCCACAGACTGATAGATTCGTGATAACTCTGTCCCCTTTGCAGCGAGTTCCTTGTTATTTTCCGGCACACAATATATCAAAGTATTATTAGCTGAGCATAAATAATAACATGCTATTATCGCACGCGGATGGAATAGGCCCATTATGACACATAGTTGAAAGGACATAGCTCTGCGCAACCGAAGTATTGTTCTAACTCAGTTCGACACTCTATCGGTCGGTATTAAATCAAATGATCGTTTATGTGCAATTTTCATACAAAGGATAGAAGACTGGACGTCACGGTATCGTCATTATTACAAGATTTATTTTCATGTTTCACGACACAATGACCATAATTAGGTACGTGATTACTAGAATATAAATCTGTCAAGTTTATGTTACGAAGTAAATATAGATTCTTATGAATTTGCAAAACATGATTATATGGTTAAAATATAAGAGCTGGAAGATGAAGTGTGCTGATGTTTTTACTGTTTTTTAGATAAATTCTGACCAGGGGAAATTGTATTCTTTACAATGTCGTGACTAATTAACTAATACTTTAGAGGTATCCTCTAAATTCGGGATATTCTCGAAACCTAATGCATCAGTAACAAAGATCTTTTAGTTCGATCAAGCTTGATACAATCATCAATCAATCATCAGAATTCCAATACCAACATAATAAAATAAATGTGACTTTTGGTCTGATTACATGCAGCTTGGACATTTTCTACGTTGTCAATCGGCTTTATCGGAACGCAACAAATTACGCTTATCTGCAAATGACGTTTGTTGCATAATAGGAGCGGGAAAAAAGAGAAAGGCAATTAGGTAATTTGAGATTCCGTAACTGGATAAACATTTAGTACTTATATTTGGAAGAAAGAATAAAAGCTAACGTTTCAAATAAATTACCTCAAACAAACTTTTTAACTTTCTCGGTTTGCAGTACTGAGCAAATGACTTGTAAAGTAAACCAATGAAATGAGCAGTGATGGTCATTATTACAACAACAAATTACGCATTGCACTTTTCTTCCGTAATGTATAATTCATTATTGAAATTATCAATAACACGCTGTCAGATAACAATCCGCCATGCCATTCCATTTCCACGATCGCGCTGCGCTCGCGTCGCGCACGATAATGTCCTTACGCTACATCATGATAAGATTCATTTTCTTTTCGAAGTGACCAACGCTATTGCTATCCGTTGTCATTCAGTCAAATGTGTTTTACGAATATAAGCTTTAGGGCATCGAAATAAAGTCGACTTTTTTTTAACGAACTATCATTATTTCATAGCAGGGTTATAGGACAACACAACTTGTCGTTGTCATTACGTAGTCAATTACGCGCTGTCAAATAATGAGCCGCCATGCCATTCCATTTCCACGATCGCGCTGCGCGCGCATCGCGTACGATAATGACCTTACGCAACATGACGTTAAGGTTCATTTTCTTTTCGAAGTGACCAACGCTACTGCTATCCGTTGTCATTCAGTCAAATGTGTTTTACGAATATAAGCTTTACGGCATCGAAATAAGGTCGATTTTTTTTTAACGAACTATCATTATTTCATAACAGGGATATAGGACAACACAACTTGTCGTTGTCATTACGTCGTCAATTACGCGCTGTCAAAAAACGAGCCGCCATGCAATTCCATTTCCACGATCGCGCTGCGCGCGCATCGCGTACGATAATGACCTTACGCAACATGATGTTAAGGTTCATTTTCTTTTCGAAGTGACCAACGCTATTGCTATTCGTTGTCATTCAGTCAAATGTGTTTTACGAATATAAGCTTTACGAAATCGAAATAAGGTCGATTTTTTTTACGAATTATCATTATTTAATAACAGGGTTACATTTAAATTACAGGACAACACATGTTGTCGTCGTTGTCATCACGTCGTCAGTAGTAGATTGGTATTCATCGTGCTCAGTGCTGTTTTGTTCCTCGCGATTTGCGTACTTTGTTTGACTATTATAGTTATTGTCAAATTGTCACCGGTCGTGTAATCGTGTTATGTAAATATTTATAAAGTATTATTGGTGACTTGTGTAGATAGGTTTAGTTTAGGTATAGTTTAGTTTTAGGATAAGTAAAACATTTAAAAATATGCCGAAAATTAGGGCTGGAACTATTTTGAAAAAATTGATTGTGAGACTAAAAAGGTACGTATAACTATTATAAAAATACTTTTTCGTAGAAAAGTTATTCATATTATTTCTAACTATATTGAGTTCTAAGAATATATAAGTAGGTATATTGAGCAAATCATGTTCTTAAATCCCAATGCAAAAATGTATATAGTAAAATAACCAGCTTGTATAAAGAGTAAAGAATGTAAATAATTAAATCATGTACAAATCAATGAACTTTAAAATACGCGTCAATGAAAATTCTTATTTGCAACAATATCATATTTGACTTATTTCTTTTCGTCATTCAATACATGTTCATGTTTTATCATCTCTTAAAAATATATTCATATTTAAGGTGGATCGTTCACCCGAACCCGCCAAATTCAAATTTCAAGTGATTTTTCGCTATTTGTAGGTCTATTTGTGGTTTTAGTTCTCAGTTGTGAATTTTGTCTATTTAATGTCGCGATTACTACTGTCATGAATCTAGAACTTGTTATAGACCTACAAACAGCGAAAAATCACTTGAAATTTGAATTTCACGGGCTCAGCTGAACGATCCGCTTTAATAAAACTTTGTCATGGTGGTCACATCAATCAACTAAAAATCTTTGGCACGTGTGTAGAGCGCTTAAATTGTCTGTAGTCAATCTAAGTCATCAAGTCAATATCTATGGAACCGATGGAATGGAACGTGGGCTTTTTAGTTTTGACAGTTGACATTTGTCAATGTCATCAACACTAACATTTGTCGTAAACAAAGTTGTGTTTTGAGACAAAACTTTTGACTAACCGCCGAATATTTACGTCGTAGTTTCGACGCAACCCAACAGAATAACAACAACAGTATACAATAACAGTTGTTGGGAAATAACATAACAGTATAATTCATTATCGAAAAGTAGCCGTTTTTACCACCACTGGAAATGAGATGTAAACACTTTTCTAGAATGCTAAATTGACGTAGGCGTATTCGTGTAGGTGTTACCAACCTCTACATAACTGAAAAGGAGATTTCCACAATCATTCGGAGGCTAGGACTATATTAAGCGCACAGTGGACTATAATAGGTCCTACATGAAACATGCTAACAGGACTGTTTAAATCAAGTGAAAGTATAAATCTAGAACTACCATATTGAGGTATTATGTATTTCGCGATGAAAAAATGCAGACGAGTTTTGAAATTATTTCATCAATTACTTATGCAACTGATCCAAAACTGTTGGTATAAGGCTACAGTACATAAACTTTTCATCTGTCCCATGCATCAAACGTGCGACGTGCTATAATTCATAGAGACGCGATGCAATAATCGTCCAACCGACCAGTGTGCAATGTAAATCACGACAATTGCATTCCCGCGCACCGTGGAACGGTGGACAGTGGGCAGCCTTCGTAGCTAAGTATACTAATTTGTTATGTAAAGTGTTACTAGCCGTGTATTATGCAAAACTGGTATCATTATTATGGCTTGCGTTCTGTTCACTGGGTTTGTGAGGTGGGGTGGAAATGGACTAGTATTATGAGTTGCATGACAAAATGAAGGATAACGCTTTTGCGTTTGGCCCGTCAATTTGTTGCAGATCTAATAATAATAAATATGAATATTTGTTTATTTATTCGTTCTGTTTTGTTATTTTTTTTGGAGATTGGTTAGTTTTTGTGTGCGCGCCCGCGATGCATACTGACAAAAATATTTAGTTTGGAGTAGGCATCATTAGGACCTACATCTTAAATTCATTAAAATCAAGCGCTGTTGTAAAAAAGATAAATCTAAATATGTTACTGCAAGGTAAAATAAATACATTCATGGAGGTTTAAATTCAAAACAGTTCCTCAGTGCTAAATCTCAACAACATCGTTAAAAAGAACGATTATTTAAAAATAGAACACATGAATCGGAAACCAGTCTTGGACCGGTTTCTGGGAGGTAATATCCCTCATAAACATTTTAGATCACCTTTGCTTGTAACACTGACCTAGACTTGAATGAAACTATGATGGTGATAATAAACAATGCAAAAAACAAAGAGAAAACAAGATTGTCAGTTGTAGCGAACCGATGTAAATTCAATTTACTTTCACTATTCTCTCTGGAGTTGTATTCAAATTGTTTACACAATTTTATTGGTATAATCTTATTTTCCTTTCGCCTACTTTGCCCCGTGCCAAAGGTAAGCTTTCTAAAGGTTTAAATTAATGAAAGAGTTGTTTATAGACGAAGAAGACATGAAAGAATTTACGATAATGTAGATGGGAACGAATGAAACTATTGGCTATTACTTATAAGAAGTTTTCTTTATAGGTTCCACAGCACGCAACCTGTACGGCGATAACTTTGAAATGACAGCGATTCTACAGAGGTCAATTAATGTATTTAAATGCAAAGAAAGTTGTACAATTAATATAATTAGCATTTATTGAGTAATAAAAAAATATGGATATATTTCTAATTTGTTGTTTCATTTAGTTTTAATTAGATTATAATTATTAATATAGGAGCTTAGTTTTAATACTTCGATTATTATTTCTGGATAAGATATTGCTAGACCATAGTGAGTTAAGAAAATATAAATAAACCAGTTTATTTAACTTAACTTTTAACCCGACAGGTAACCCTAGCCTATTACGCACATTTACTATGACTGTCTACATTGAAAGCCAATAAAATCATGTAAGCTTCTATATTTATAAGCTACCTGAGAAATTACAACATTCACAAATTTTCCCAGAAATAAACACTTACCAATTTCATTAAAAAAAAAATAACTGTAATCAAACGCCAACGTTTATGGTAAGCGAATATATTTTTTACACAACTGATGTAAATCACATCATAGTTTACTAGAAACAGCAGCTTCCGAAAACTTCGGGCAAACTTTATAAACCGTTTCAACCGAACCGTATGACGTTCAATGTAACAGAAACCATTTGTTTACACCTGCTAACTAAAATAGTCGAAGAAAAGTTCGTCGGAACACATTAACGCTTCCTAGAGATGTCACGGGAAGTCCTTAAACTCTTTTTTCATTTTACGGTTGCAAGTTATTTCAAAGGGATATAAAAATATATCTTTAATGTTGCATTCTGTTTGTCACAAGTTGATCCTTTAATATTTTTGGAATGTCACCAATGTGGACACTTTTCCTTTTAAGTCTGTGGATTTAAAGAAAAATAAGTAGGGACATATTAATATTGTATTTTATGTTAAGTTGGTCCATTCTGTTGTTATTTATGTCGGATCTTCCATTTTGTTTTTCATATTACAGGACAAATAAATCAGTCAACAATGTTTTGTTGTTTGTGTATCTTAATGACATTTAGGAAACTTAACTGTCCTTGGTGTTTGGACTTGTCCTGCATAATTCAATGGGAGTTTCAAAATGACGTGTAAAACATTGTTTGGATTAATTATTCGCTATGTGCGTAAACAGGTATCTAGTACAACGTACCTAGTCCTATTTATGAAGACAACAACAATAAACTATTGATTTCCAGATTAATTTTCAAAATAGGTACACTCATGTCAAAAATGATTAGCAGTTGGTTGTCAGATGCGCCCCACTTGCACTACTCCGGTTTCCTACGCATATGTATATTATAATCGGCCATATATCTACGACATTACGCATTATTGTTACGACAGAGTTGCAACTGTGTAACTAACAACACGTAACGCAATGCATGTAACGCATTTGTGACTGACTGTACTGATTAGTTTGTTAAAACAGAAAATTGAGCGTAATGCCGATTCGCTTGTTAACGGCTTTCATTCTTGGAATTACAAGTTTTAATTTTAATAATAGTCGGTTTTAAGCTATTGCTATGTGAAGTAAATTTGCTATTAAATCGCCTACAAATGTTCGAGTAATCACACACAAAATCATTACATATGCAAGCATAATTACTGTTTTGTAATATCACTAAATAACACCCAAAGCTAAAATTACTTAATCAGGAATAGTTAATACATTTACGATTATAATTTTTATAACATAATTATTACATAAATTACATTATTTATCTTAGTTATACGGCTAATATAATTTGTGCGGATAACGAACAAGAATAACCTGCTGTAATGACTGTATATCATCAAGATATTACGTCAAGGGGACGGCAGAACATGGAGCTGTCAGGGAAATGTCCAATATATTGTGTGAATCAACGTATTTATTCATTGGAGTATCAGTTGATGTGACCGTAAACCGTAAACGCAAACGCAATGCGTCAGTTGATGTAACTTTACGCACGTATGTAATAATTACCTACTAGTATCTACTGTAATATGTACTAACAGTTAACGTATGTTATGTTATGGTACAGGGGGCAAGGCACTCGCCCTTCGTATTGCGATGTTTAGTTCTGTTAAAAGATCACTTCTAGAACTCTTCGCAATTTGTTTTATTCAATGAAAATTTAATTTCGTGAGATTTAAGCCTCATGTTTCAAGCATGTCTCAAGGGTTCAAAAAGAGAAAAACGAAATTAAAAAGAAGCTTAAGGTAAATTACAAACGAAATATAAAAAAAATTCTTCGCGATATAGAGAAAAACGAAGAAGTATTCATAAAAGTTTATATAGATGAGTTTACTAAAAAGCAAAGAATTCACTGGTAAGAAAAACCATCAGCGATGTCTTTATTTATAAATAAATAATACGAGTTTTCGAAGAATATAAAAATAAATAGCAAACAATCATCCATCCATTACTACGAACTAACCGAACAAAGTCAATGTATAATAAATTGAAGTAACGTAACACATACGACACAGTCAATGTCAGTGGTAAAAGCATAAACAACAGATCAATGAAAGTGTCGCATAAAATTAATCGTTTTGCAACAAACAAACATATCAAAATGACATGTTACAACAATTGAAACTGTGTACAATGCGGCGATGTCGTTCGCTGTTTCCATTCACTTTGAACATGTCGCCATAAACAATTTAGCATAACATACTATCACGCCTGTATTCCTTGAAAAGATACGCAGAGATGTAGTACCTAAGACTGATGTTAAACCCAAGGATCTCCAATATGTTTTGGGTCCAATTTACTAAGGGGCGGGGAGGTGATTGACTTGGTTCAAATTAGAATTTCGAGCTGTAACTGAGTAATTTATTAACAAAACCGAACCTAATAACATTGCTCGACTTAGGAAATTAACCCAAGACCTTCCGCCCAGCAGTTATCTAGACCAACGAGGTGCACCATTAAACAATTTGAATTGAAATTTGAATAACATGATTTCGTTAAACATCCCAATGGCGCATTTCCTACGAGATTCTATAGAATTTATCTGCAGCAAAAAATATGTATGCTTCAAAATTGAAAAACGGATTTACTGCACTTCCTAGCAGACTGCGCCAAATTTAAAGATTTGTGGTATTGCCAAAATATAAATACATAGTTTGTATATGAACGGCAAATAACAAGAACAATGAATGAAAGGAACAGTTAGTATAGCGTAGTATGAACTGTCAAACATTATTGTTCTAGCCATCCTCTTTCTTCTTTGCTCAAGATGTTTACCGGGCTCTATAACTTAACAATTTTATTAATTACTAGCTTTTGCCAGCGACTTCGTCCGCGTGGAATAGTTACTTTGTTCCCTAGTTCTTCGCCCGTGGTTTCACCTGCGTTGCCCCGTTCCTAAGGGTTGTAGCGTGATGTTTTATAGCTTGAAACCTTTCTCATGAATCACTAATTTTCCCAACATTTCCCTTCACTGATCTGCTCCTATTGATCGTAGCGTGATGAAAAGTATACTATAACCTGCCCAGGAGTATGAAGGACAATTGTACCAAGTTTCGTTGAAATCCGTCGAGTGGTTTTTGTTTCTATAACGAACATACAGACAGACAGACAGACAAAAATTATACTGATTGCATTTTTGGCGTCAGTATCGATCACTAATCACCCGCTGCTAGTTATTTTGGAAATATATTTCATGTACAGAATTGACCTCTCTACAGATTTATTATAAGTATAGATAAACTATGTATGTATCTGTCATAAACTAACTTTAAATATCCACTAGTTTATCAAGTTTTGTAAACTTTTAATTGGTCTACAAGTTCGTAAAATTGATTGATGAATTCAATACTTTGAATTAAGAAATTTAGGCGTAAAAGTGAAATCAAATTATAAACCTTAAAATCTCAATAAAAACAATTTTTTTCAGTACCTACTGTAACTATTACTGGGATATAGTCTAAAGAGCTTATTAAACTTATGAGGAGTCGTACCTACTAAGAAGCTGAAAACACTCTCACCTGCTGTCTCCATAAAGCCTAAGTTAAGTCTAAGGCGTTAACGCTAAGTAACTTCCATTTTAGTAATCTATATATATATATAAAAGAAGAACCTGTCTGACTGACGTATCAACGCACAGCCGAAACTACAGGAGCTAGCTTCATGCTGGTTCTTTATGCATAGTAGACGAGCACTAAGGAAGAATTTTTGTAAATTCAACCCCTAAGGTGGTGAAAAGGGGGATGAAAGTTTGTTTAACAGTCCGCACACACTACCATGCGTTTGACATACACTCACACATATATACATATTTAATAAACGATGACATCGTCAAGATATGTACAGCTGTCATTCGCTGTTGATATTTTTACAATTGTTTTCTTCTTTATAAATTACAATTAACACATTTTATCATATGAAACCTCCATGGTGTCGGTATAGTAGGCACAGTATATTTTAGAAACTAAAATTACCTAAGTACGCAGGCAAAGTTGCGCACGGGAACTCTAGTCATTCATAAAGATCGGTGTAAGCATCAAGCCTAGACAAACATGTTTTAAAATTACTCCCAAGTTTTATTAGAGTTGAAGAACCCAGGGTACTGCAGACAGGCCATTTCGTCAGACAATCTTGCGAGATACAATGCTTCCTAAGCTGATAAGAATGTGGTCGGCTTCTTGTAGCGATCACAAGTAAAATCTATGTTTAAATTATCAAGTAAGTTTGTTTTTTATGATGCTATTATCATCAACCTTTGCTAAAAAAAGCGATTGAAAGAGAAAGCGTAAGTTACTTTTTAAATAAGCGTGACTAAAAACGAGTCTTTTTTAAAAAAACTGGATACAAACTGCCCTTGCCAGCCAGTGACAAAAAACTCATTTAAATTTAGATTCCAAGTCAGTGTCTTTAAAGTGCATGACATCATATTACTGATCCTTAATTCTGACGTCACACAAGCTGTACGAAGCTTGCCTTTGACTTATCGAAAGTTAATTTATTATCTATTGTCCCTTATTTATCTAAATGTCACTGGTATTTAATTTTATGATGTCATTCGACTTATTCCTTAAACTAGTCGTCATAATAAGTTAAAAATATTGATAAGATTTTATTCTGAATTAAATATTGGAGCCTGCATTACCATTTATTTCCTGGTAGGTGCGGTAATGTTTCATGATGTCATCCGACGAATCCTTGTTTCTGACGTCATGTGCAACAGTTACGAAGGCAGCTTGAAGCTTTCCTTTGCCATTTATTTAATGATAACAGCCTTTTTGGGGAGTGTGAACAAGTTTTCAATTGTGATTTAACCCGAGGGGTTGCTAATGATTATCTGTAGATATTCAATATTCGTATCAGTTTATTTAGATTGGCATTTACTCTGTTTCCTTGTAGGCGTCACGAAGTTTTATGATGTCATTCTACTGATCCTCGATTCTGACGTCATATTCGAATGGTTGACAGGATATGTAAAGCTTTCTTTTGTTATATAAATTAAATACAAGATTTCATAACGACTTGAAGTAGGTAGTATAAAAATATATAGAGCATCATTTAAAAATATTCTTAGTTTGCGTTAGAGCTTTCGTCCTGATGTCATATAGTACGATGATGTCATCCTTCAACCCATCTCTGACGTCAGGTACGTAGACTGCACGGAGTTTTCCTGAGCCTTATGACTAACTCTTATTGAACCAGCGAATATCAACAAACTGAAAACATCAATCAATGTTTCATGTTTGGTTTGAAGATTACAAACAAGCAGCATTCTTACTTTTATTTAAGGTTATTTAAGTTCCGGAGTTAAAAGCAAACGGTTTTTTTATTGTAATAGGATGAGAAACAAGTATACGGGCTTCCTGGTGGTTGCTGTCAACCGTAGCTTATAGTCGCCAGCAGCAACGGCAGCATTAGTAACATCACTCACGCGTTGTCATCTTGAGACCTCAATTGTCTTATTTTCCTAGTAATTTCGTTGGTAGCTGGTAACCAGTGTTTAGAGGCAAAATATTTGGCAAAGCAGTGATATCAACGCAGGCGATCTCAGCAGTAGACTTCTTTCACTTTTATTCAATAATTTAATTAAAAGTTTGCCTTAAGGCTGCAATTAAGTAATGTTTTTTTTTATTCTTCTCTGAAGCCAATACCTAATGACTTGTTTATAATTTTATAATTAACTAGTTCAAAGACAAACTTATATATTTTTTTACTGTTGTGGCTAGTGATCATCAGAAGTGTGGCCGCAATAATACCGCATTGCGGTGTTTGTTTCCACGAAGCACACGGCACGTGAGCAATTTACCATCGTCCACAGGCGATTAGTCGAGATCAACGGCGGTAGTGACCGCTGACAGTAATTGGAGAAAATTCACAATAATGACGTTGTATATTTTTCCACGTTTCACATAATTACATGATTTCTGGAATAGTTTCCGATTTATTAAACTCTCGAATTGCCGAAGTGCCGGGGTATTGGAATAGTTTCCTTGTGTAGTAGGTACTTGAGTCTTTTGAATAGAATTCACCCTCACTTCTCTGACAGCGGTCAGGGTTTACAGTGGCGCCCTTGAACTACTTACAAGTTCTTACAATGCGATTATGCTGAATATTTTTGGTGCAATTTAGGAATAAAATCTAGGGGCATACTTAAACATAAAAAGGTTTAGCTTATAATATTTGAGTTATCTATGTTGTGTTTAAAACATATACGGAAGGTTTGAACATGTTGGGAGAATGAATGAAAAACGATTAATGAAAGGAATTTACAAGGCGAATATCATTATAAAAAAGATTCAACTCGGACTGGAATATACATAAAAAGATTAGAATATGCTTCTAAAAAAAGACCCGTCATGCAAATTAGCTTAAGAGTAAAAAAAAGAGTTGTTTTTGTAATTATAAGAGTAGGTACACCTGTCCAATATATTCGCATTAATCGTCTAATTCTATTCTATTCGGCTTCTATTTAAAGGTAATGAATACAAATTGGAATATTAAGCAAAACCGCTTGTTTTGACTGAACAAGTAAAAAGTGTAAACAGAACCCGCTCAGTTTTATTGCTATGATTATCATATCAAATGGCTAAAGATGGCCTAAAAGCCAAAAACATGTTTATTTTTGTTGAAAGTAACAAATTCATAATCATAGTAAGGAAGAGATATTATTACAAGAAAATATTAAGTACCTAATATAATTTATTGGTTTTCTGATTCCATTGGAAGTTAATCGTGTCACAATTTATATTGTTATTTTAACTTTTCAATATCAAATCTGGGTAATCCATTACTGAAAGCAGTTCAAGAATGTTAGCGATGAAATCTTTTTCTTTGCTATCCGAGCAAAAATGGCGATAATATTAACTTGATCCTTCCGAACTTGTTACGACAACGCTGAAATGAGATGGTAAAAAGTTTTGACATAATAAAGAATATTCTATCTATGTATCTAAGTACATGTCTGTAAAAAATCACGCGGTTTTCGCACCTTATATAGGTATCGCGCATTTCTATTTATAGCTGTGAGCACTGGCTTAAGTTTTTTTATCAACATTTGATGTAAATATTAAAGAAACTCTGAACCAGTCTAAGTGCCTTTGTCAATAATATTATTATGGCTATTTATTTCAAGTTACACAAGTATGTCGGCAATATAACCACAGTTGATATTACTTGACAATAATCAGATCGAAAACCACATAATTACGGTCGTTATCGTTACCTATGCAATAACTGCACCCTATATTGAACGCGCCTTAAAGGTTGCAATCAACATGACCTTGCATTATCCTTTCGAGAGTACAGTCAGCATTAAATATATCGGCACAAACAGACTGATCTAAAGAAATTATACTAATTATTATTAAAGTTATAATCAATAGTAATGATTAAACTATCTCGATACAATGATTGTATCCCATTTGGACAGTTTAATTTTCCATAATGCACGCTGTTCATTCTGAAACATCCCTTGTATAATTGAGATTGGGGTACCTACTTATATTTATCCAGATTATATATGTTGTTGACTGTACCTACCTGACTTGGATACTTAGCTTATTTTACACGAACTAGACAAGTGCTTAAAATCTGGTAGACCAAACCGTAACATGCGAGTTCCGTCCACGGTAGATTGTTACTTTAACAAAAATGTATACATTTATTAACCTTGCGTAATACCTACAATAAAAATCTTGTAATTGCTTTAAATATTAGCAGTATTAACTAAAGTATCATCTTCCTGCCCGTATCTCAATATTTTTGTGTCAATGCAGTATCTACTTTAGTACCCATGTCTATTTTTCCATACTTACATTTGTCACATCATTTGTTAGTTAAATAAGTCATATAAATAATATAATAATGTCGTATTTATAAACCCAAGATCGAAGGTCATTTTGCGTGGGTTTAGATGTCAACAGAATGTTTGAGTTCCCACGTCTAATTTTAAACACTCGTACTTCTACACTACAACAGCTAGTATTATAAAGGGGTTATCTTTGTAATTCTTATGTTAGGGGCTAATTTCTCACGGCTAATCCGATTCTGAAAGATATTTTACTTTTTTATGGGATAGGGGGCATACGAGCAGACGGATCGTTTGACGGTAAGCGAATGCCGATTACCGCCGCCCATAGACACCCGCAACACCAGAGAAGTCACAAGTGCGTTGCTGGCCTTTTAAAAGGGGAATGGGCTTCCGTTATCCTCACTTACTCGACGAAACACAACGTAAGCGTTGTTTCACCGAAAGAAAGATTTTCTATCCTTGAGTGATGGAGGCTATGGTTAACTGTGAGCTCATCTACACAAACGGAGTTCCGGGCGAAAGCTAGTCATCATATCAGCCAGGAGAAGTCCATTGCTGAAGAAAGCCCTTCCACAAGGATTTGTTATTATATCTCGTGTGCATCCCACTCCCAGC
The DNA here is from genome assembly GCA_910591435.1 of Acronicta aceris. NCBI lineage: Eukaryota > Metazoa > Arthropoda > Insecta > Lepidoptera > Noctuidae > Acronicta > Acronicta aceris. The sequence continues at coordinate 15,341,731 of OU342758.1, read as the reverse complement.
TACTGGCTCTTTCTTCAAAAGGTTATTTCAAAAATTGTCTTACACTGGAACTTACATAATTGCTTCAAAGTACATGTCTCGACTTTTAAAGAGACCATGATTCTTCGATTTTGTTTCGGTGTTTCTTCTCAGTAGGAAATGCCGGTGCCATCTAGTTAAAAAAACATCACCGACTTGTAAAAGTGTCCCTAAAGGATCTATTTAGAAATAAATATCTATTTTATTTATTTACTTACAAGTAGTCTGTCCATCTCGTGAGTTATGTAGTTCTTCAAAATAAATAATATACCTACTACCTATTGAAGTATAACGCACTAAACAGGTTTAAATTGGCAAACATAAAGTGTTTTTGAATCACCTCGGTTTACTGGATTAGACGATTAGATACAGATTACAGACAAACGTGACCGGAAAATTTATTTTACGTAAGATGCTAATATTTCACTTGTAGTAAAAGTGGGCACCATTTTTATTTAACTAGATTATTTACAGAATCACGTGTTCACGACAAATTATAAATTTTATCACTACTTATAGTTGATATTTTTATGATTTTCTATAATTTAATACTACTTTACTGCGAGTCTAAACGTTGCGATAAGTTGTAAATTTGTCGACATAAAAATTAGAAGTGGGAAGATTAATTTATGATGTTGTATTTACGTGAAGCTTATGTTTAATTCCGCACTAAACGATCTTAGTTTATTGCTAATCGTAGGTGTAAGCCATGAAATCTTGACACGATACAAGTTTGTTTACTATAAATCGTATTTATTTAAATACTTCATAACATTTTACGAACTAGCCGTTGGGATTCAAGTGAAACAACGGGTTTCACTTGAATCCCAAAGAACATTTTGAGACAACATAACATAACATACCATTACGCCTGTATTCCCCGAAGGGTTAGGCAGAGGCGTACTTAATGTACACCCACAGTTCGCCGGTAGTTTTAGGTCCCATGTTATAGGGGGCGAGCCTATAGCCATTCACCGGGCACAAATCCAGACTCAGAGCTGCTCGACCTGGGGATCGAACCTAGGACCTCTAGTGTAGCAGTCGCGCTTCGGACCACTAGACCAATGAGGCAGATGAGGCATTTTGAGACAAAAAGTAGTCTAATGCCCTTTTCGAAGGAAGCAAAATGCATCAACATTTGTTCTGTGTAAGCGTGAAAATGACCTACAAAAATAACATGAAATGTAGGATATTAAGTAAATACTACAAACAAAGAATCTTAATTGAGATCTACACTATATTAAAAAAAAACCTGTCCGATCCGAAAGGGGCATACAACTAGCTCAATCATATCACTAAATAAAATAAGAAACATTAAATATTCATGAAATTAAACATATAAGTACTTACTTAACTGAAGTTTAAAATTCAGTCATAATGATCAAAGTGCGGCAATTTTTAAAAAATTTAAGAACCATCATGGGCCTTATTATGGCAGGCACCCAAGGACAGTAAGGATGCCATCATAAGTATTGCCATTTCAGTTTCGTCATTTTATAGTTTATTTTTTCGGGTATTTATTTTCTTGTAAATTGAATTTTTTTACGTGGGAGAGCCACGCTTCGGTACGAATGGGCCAGCTCGACCGGAGTGACCACGGCCTCACAGAAAACCACAAAACAACGCTTACGTAGTGTTTCGCCGAGTGAGTGAGAATACCGGAGGCCCAATCCCCTTTTAAAAGGTCGGCAACGCACTTGTGTTGTGACTCCTATGGTGTTGCGGGTGTCCATGGGCGGCGGTAATCGCTTACCATCAGGCGATCCGTCTGCTCGTTTGCCCTTCTATTCCATAAAAACAATTATTATACAAATAGATCTAGATTTAACAATACCTTTACTTTTTTGGGCTTTTTTAACACATTATATATTATGTATGATATAAAAGTCAAGTATTAAACAAAATCTAGGGAGTTATATTTTTAATCGTATGTAATATAACTAAACTAATAATATGAAAAATAAGAACCTATATGGGCCGCCTGATGGTAAGCGGCAACAGCAGCCTGTAAGTGCCTATACGCTAGCAACATCAGTTTAGTTTAGGGTACTATCCGAGGCGAATTCAGCAACAGCGTTCTAAGTACCAACTCCAAATATGTAGTTCATATGAGATCAGTAACATCGATCTTGTTAAAATTATTATCGAATTAATTTCCTTCTCTAGTGATTGAAATTCACAAATATTCAATAACCGGATAATGAACTTGAGAATCATGTCACCATATCACGGCATCCATCTATGTTAATTGCCTTTCAACCGCCGCCAACGCTAAACACTTATTTAATCTTAATCATTATGAATTTACGACTACGTGTGCTATTCCTTCGTCTTAATACTATGTACTAATCTTTGTGTACGAACTAGGTAATAATTATGTAGGTTAGTCTGGGTTATCTTAGCTAAGTCTGCGGGCATATATGTTGATTACAAATTGTTTACAGCTAATTACGAGACGGCGTTATTATGTAATGCGTGGCAAGTTCGTATCTTTGTATAATATTGGTTCTGAAGGTCATTTATTTGCGATTATAAATACTTAATCTAATTTTAAAAAGACTAACCAAAATAGGTGTGAATAGGGACGGAGATCCTTAATTACTAGAAGCTCCTTGTGTCATACAAAGGTTTTTCAGCTTCAATGTCAACTATATCCATCATTATACTTTATTTTGCTTGTTCTTCCCGTCATTTCCTGCTAGCGCATGAAGATTGACAATCCCGTCTACAAAAAAAAAGTAACCCTACGACATAACGATGTGGTATGGCTATTTTATAGGTATTATATTAATGTTAAGCAATTACCTAATCATTTAAATCACTTTTTGCTGGATAGATTTTCATTTAGGCATCAGACACATTGGCGCTGATTCGAATCGATTGATAAATAAAGGAACAACCGTAATATGTAAATAAGGTTTGAATATCCTATCTACACAGTAGGATGTACTGAAGTCACTTATTAAAATAAACTACCTTTAGTACAGTAAACCTTTCCACATTTTTGGCAGTACTGGTCTATGATAAACAACGGTTGAAACATGTTCCCAGGTAAGGCCGTATAAAACAAACTTTAGGTACCTAATTAGGTAGGTGTATTTTTTCATCTAACAAGTCGGTAGGTACGTACCTATTTAAAACAAACGGATGTGCGAAGCAAGGGTTTTGTAAAAAGGGTCGTGTGGTAGGCGGTCGTGGTTATAGACCCATAAGTTACATAGACAACATAATTGTGACAAAATTATGATAATATTATCAAGTCTCTATTTCATCTTATATAGGTAGGTACCTTTCTCATGGTAAAAGGTTTTAGTGGTATTTAGGTGATATTAATTAGACTATTGTGACAGTTTTCATTATTAATTAGAAAAAAATTGGTACAATAAAAAAAATAGGTAAAATCTTTTATAAATAGGTACCTAATTTTAAATTTTATGATTAGTACATAAATACATAAATATGTCAAAATCAGTTTCAAATAAATTTTAATATTCAATTTATTTAAGACTAAACACAGTACTCCTACTGCCATCTATTGGTCCGTCTACAAATTTAACTTAACATGAAAGCACTGTAACGCCATCTAGCTGGTACTGTCGTCGTTACTTGGTATAACACTAATGGAGGAGTTTGACCGTGTAGCCGTTTAAATATCTCGTCTAACTTTACAGAGATGGCGCTGTACTCTAAAATGAGTTGATGCAGATTCACGAAATTACTTGACTAATATTTTTGACAATTTGTGTGCGAATGTGTATTGTAATCTATTGTTACTGGGACAAGAAATAGTGGTAAAACAACGATGCAAATATATACCTAATTAATGTTGGAGTTTCTCGGTAATGGGACAAAATGAAGTGGTAATAGAACTTGATAAAATAATTGAGTTCAAGGATCACTATGTATTATTTCAGATTTAAAACAAATCCAGTACATTAGTTGTCTTGCAATTTAAGAAATATACATAGCTATAGTTAGTTTATAAACTGAATCTGAACATATTCTAATTATTTTATCGATTCCCGTGCAATTAAGAGTAATAAATTAAAATTAATTTTTAATTATGAGTATAAAGAGTAATTAAGAATAAAAAGTAAAAACAAAAAGTGAGCCGCCCGAACAGGGACTTGAACCCTGGACCCTTGGATTAAAAGTCCAATGCTCTACCGACTGAGCTATCCGGGCTCATGTCGTAATGAGCGTAAATCTTGTTCAGTTGCGAATCTCTCTATGTAGGTACTTTGACTGCATTTGTATTTAAATAATACGTAACTACAAAAATATTTTTTTCATATTCAAAAGAATACCTATCATAAACCATAATATTGAAAGAAATAATAGGATTTTTACGAATTAAGACAGAAAAATTTAAGATCCTAAAATATGTTTAGCATTTGCATTTGTTTATCATTTAGTATATGCCTAAAAAGTCTAACGTGAATTATTTTTACAGAATACAATATGCTGCCTATCTTATTGAAAAATGACTTCTACTATTAGTCGCATCGAATGCCGCTACTCGACACTAGATGGCGCTATGTGTAAAAATTCTAACGTTGTTTTGTGACTATGTTCATTAGATAAATTTGCGTGATCATTTAATTATACTCAGATAATACGTCAAATGTTCAATAGATAAGGTTATTAGCGAAGAAAGATAGAACATGATGGGAGTCAAGTAGAATGAATGAGAAATCATATTAATACAAATCAAAAACAAATCGTGATAGCCTTGCCAACAAACCATGTAGGACTTCAAACCCTGAGGACGATCTGCTCACGGTGGCTTCTCTTGGCGGGGCACAGGATAATGACATAGCACTAAAAAGGCTAGAAATGTGTCGTAACGCCATCCACATTGTTTTTTCTGTATAACGCAAAAGGCCAACGAACCCGATAGACAGGCACCTTGCAATGCCAGGTGTTGCATTGTCGGTGTTGAAAAAATTTACAAAAACAAAGGTCGATCTATTGAATGGCGTTATGACACAAAAACTGCGAATATTCTCGCTGTGTAGAAACCCTAATTTATTGGAAACCAAGTTCATTGAAAGTAACTATAGTTGTCTAAAAGCAAAACCTGTGTTAGTTCTAGTTATTTGCTACAGCCTACAACACATTATTCCTATGATTATAACTTGAATAATAATAAATATTAAATTCTGATTGACACAGGTTTTGCTCTTCGTCTCATTTTCTGTAACTATCTATTTATCACAAAATTATAAACCACACAAAACGTTCACCGTAAAAAAAAACCCTATTAAAACCGATTCCGTGAATCATTAACGCGTCAAGCTCGCCGTTTCCTAAAACCATCAAAACCAACTGGTTTGCGGACGCTTTACGATAATCCTAATTACAATTTAGCGAAACATGGCTCTAATACGTTGTATTTTGAATGTGTTAAAGATTTGAGAATCAACTCAAAGTCACGTACGTACGGGCAAATTGAATAGCGTCAAAAGTTACCCAGTAAAATCTTTTTACCTGACTAAATGGACCAAAAAAAATTAAAGATTGTGTAATTGTAAATGGTTGAGTCACGAAAAATTCCTTTAGGCCATACAGAGGCATAAAAAGTTGTGGACAGATAATAAATAGATATATTATAAACAAACAAAAAAAATTTAGTCTATATCAGGAACTTTTTGGGACATTGTATGGGCTCTTTTACATTCTTAACAAGGGGCACCAAAACTTTGCTGAATAGCAGAGGCCGTACAAAAGCCTTAATATTTATCGTTTGAGCAGAACTTTATAAGATGTCCTACAACAACACATTACATTCAGGGTATTTATTTGACATAAAGTTAATTATACTCGAATTTCTACACGTGCTTAGATGAGTCAGATGTCTAAAAACGAATGGGCCGTTATAAAAAATTGTATCACTGACATACTTTTGAACCAATAGACAGGAAAGAGACCTTAGTAGGAACGATGACGCTATACAATTTCAATTGACACAAAAAGCGCCATACTGACGGTTCACATCAAATCATTATGACATCATCATCATTACGAAAGTAAGTAAACTCCCTAAAAGAATCAGTCACCGTCGGATACTAATTGCTAACACAGTATTCTATTACAAATACATAGATGGATTGCTTGCTTGACTAGACAGATAAAATTTCCAGATAGGAACAAAAAATTACGCTAGCAATCCATTCTATGGGGACACTTCAATTTATAATGACAGCAACTGCAACTGGAATCTGACCCTTTTAGGTAGTTATGATAAAAATTCGTTGTCAATCGGTTCCAAGTGCATTGAAGAAATTAATTAAGTAATCAATTAACCTCTTTTCCTTTTGACGTTGCTTTAATTAAACTAATATTGAATGATAATAGTGTCAATGTTTTCTGCGATACGTCAGGGGGCGTGATTTATCAACGGATGACTCACGGTCTCGGTGTGCGCCGTAGACTGTCATACCTGTAACAAACGGAAAGTTGGTCAGTTGTGATTAGTGCGTTTTAGCGTTGTGGTCGACATCGGCGGCCGTCGGCACGGGCCCGCGCCATTGTTCGACACTGCGAATTTGATCTGTGTAGGAAATTGTGTGTTCAGGTTTCATTACGCACACGCAAAACAGAAATTAGTGTACACAGGAGTTGTCTGTCGAGCGTTGGAAGAAAATCTGTATTGGAAATCTAACATGAAAGTATCGCCATAAACGTTTGAAGTGTTCAACTATTTAGGAGTACCTAAAACATATCGTTCAAGATGACTATGGAAATCGACAAGAAACAGCTTGCCGCAACTGTAATTTTGTAGCTTTGTTTAAAAGAGTTATTTGTCCAACAAACTAAAATGCAAGGTAGCACAGTCTACTCGTGACCATGGATGCTGTAAAGGAACCGAAACGTCAGGAATTAAATAATATCAAAACACGCGATAAAATCCGTAAAAAAATACTTTTATTTCAAAGTTATTTGGGTCGATCAAGTGCCATGTAGGTGATGAATGAATGAATTACATTTGTCCATCTTGGAGAACTAAGTAAAACGAAAATCAATCCCTGTCATTGGAATTGTGATGAGATTGTTATGAATGAAATGGTTCAACCAACAGTATCTTATATAGACATATCTATCATTATAGACATGATAACATTCCTACATCAGTATTCAGCTCACTTTATGCATACCTACTTTGAAATTAGCGAAGTTTTTTTTTTTAATAAAGGCTTTATCGGTATTATGTGCATAAATACTATCGGTTAGCATAAAATATTAATAATGATAAGATAATGCTGAGTTTTATTCGTTGAGAGGTTGAAAAACCGGATACGAAAAAGCTAGAATGCTGTTTTTACGCATTTGTATGTGACTGCTGTAAGTAAACAGCCAATTAACACCAACCAGTTAAATACTTTATAAGTGAACATGCAATTTAATAAGCAGGGTTTTGTATTCTGTAAGAAAAAATATTATGTTAAATATTTGTATGATCGATCGGGGCAAATACTAGTCATAATAGATACAACATTTGTGTCTGGGCTTTATATTTGTATAAACACGTTAACGTTAACTTAAACATTAACAAAATTAAGCTCGAAGCGATGAAAACATAATGGAAAACAGATCGTAACAGAGAAGGGTCTGTTAATGCAAATTGTAAAACAAAACCTTTGTTTTGCAGTTCTTACACTTATTATAAAATGTTGTGTGTCGAAAAAAATGGTATTCAGGTAGACTTGAAGATATTTTAAGAATTGAATACTCTATTCTCAATTTTATTAAAGATGCAGTGGTGGAGGATTATAAAGAGAGTACATTCTAGCGAGGAACTATAGTCAAGATTTAGGTAATGTAGTTGGTTATACTGGGATCGAAATATGTAGTCTGTATTAATGTATGTGGTAATGGTAGAACACAGATACACACAAACATAAGCTAAGAAAAGTAAAAGCTAATTGTATTAGGTATAATTCTTTATCTAATACAATTAGCTTGGGGCTTGCTACCCCAGGACATCCATCTAGAGGCGGAGGCCCTCCCTCCGACACATTACTTTATGCCCGGATCCTCACAATTATCCTTAAACCTTTACTAGGTTTTAGGAGAATCAATTCAATTAGTTAGTTTTTAAGTGTTTTAAGAACGGTTAACCTTTCCGTTATAGTTGTAGCATATGAAATTAAAATACTTAAATGATTTTATGAGTATTATGATTATAAGAAGTACTTAAATATTCTCCGCGTGAGTGAAATGAACATGGACTGCGGCTAGTCTCCGGTTAGAAGCAAGGCGGCTCGCTTAAACGGTGAAGGAAAACATTGTTAAGAAAGAATGCATGCATGCCAACATGGATGCCTAACAAAATAAATTACATTTAGTCTCAGAGGACACCGATTCAGTGGCAGTCTTTACAGTTGAATCGATAAGTAATAGCAGCGCAAGGAGTGTTTTTTGGAAGACTTCTTTGTTTCTCTTTCGCATAAAACTAGAGACCTAGTTTGTTAGGTATCGGCTCTTTGTTTGTTTGTTAAAGACCCTGCGACCAGTCGATCTAATTATGGACATGGACTTTCTTTTGACATCTATAACTGACAGTTGTCAAAATCCATGGTATCTTTTGATTTGTCGTCACGTTTTATGGCTAAAAATATTGCATACTGCTGCTCACTGCTGTTCGCAATTACACTGGCGTCCCGTAATAATATGTTTTCTTGAATTTTTCCGATGCTTTAGTGGTTATTCTACTATTCGGGGGTTCGGGGAGGGCGAACAAATCAAACAACATAATGTTTTATGCGTAAGATTTTTAGATTTATATGAAGAAGCGTACCTAGATAAGTAAGTATATTTGAAAAACGGATTGATGAACTATATATTAAAATATAAATAAATAAAAGAAAATCATGTTAAAGAGGATATCTTGGATGTAATAAATTAATATTGCGAACAACTCTTCATTATTAATTCACCATTTTGATTAGATAAACATAACACATGTCAATCACAACACTGCGTCAATACTACAGGGTCGTTAAATTATTGGACATTAACAACTACGACGTGAATTAATCAGAATAATCAGACATGTGTCACGTCGATGACATTTTCTCTTTACTTTTCAATTTCAAACAATGACTCACTGACTGGGTTCTGTTGACCATATGGCGGTGAATTTCATCTCCATACCATTTAAGAGAATTGCTTAATCGAATAAGTGTTTAAGTAACAGAAGCTCTTAAGTAAAAGCTTTACGTATTGCGGCGTGAATTATCTTCATTGCTTTTAAACGTCGAATTCGTCAATATCATAATATGCAGTGTTACAATAATCTAGTGGACGCAGTTGCTAAGCGGTTATGGTAAGGTTCGCCTATTACAGTTAGAGATCATTGGTTTCACATTATTAGATAACTACCGCTAGCTGCGAGCGAGAGGTTAATTACTTAGGAATTACGGATGACCGAATAAGGAAACACTAATATTTTAGGGGTTTCTTAAATTTCAAACACTATTCTAACCTTTTGTCTACATCGTGTTTGTTTCGATACTTTAAAACCTTCTTTAATTAACGTTTACTTAGTTCATGATAATGTAATGAAGTGTCCGTTAGTAATCAAGCATCGATTGTTATGAATGTAGTAAAAATACTCACTCTTTCTTTTAGTAAATATAGCACAGATGTAATTTATGTGACGTTAAAGTTTCATAAACACCGATATAATTGATTGCAGCCTCTCACTGACAGCACGCGATGTGAATGAACCGTATTCTAGCGATATCAATACAACATTATCACCAACAGTGTCAGTAATATAGTTACTTATGATAACTATAATAAAATTAGCTTCGCCCACACCCAGTGACGCGCCTAGGCTAGACTGAAAGGCAGGCACTCAACGCCTATTCGACAAATATGTCTATCAGTCAGGCAAGACTAATCAATATGCTTTTAGAAGCTCAAACATTTGTCTAGGATGAAATTTCGGACTTTGGTAAACTAAAGCCAGCTTGGGTCAGCGCCGCACAATTTGTATTGGCCTCGGGGTCTGCTGGTCTCATTCTGTATTCTAGTATACATAACATTTTAAAAGATGTCAAACAGCAATTCTCTTCAGGTGTAAACTGTTCCCTAAATAAAGTGTGTTATTTAACATATTAGGACAACATCAAACTTTGATCCCCTCGTGTAATAGGGTCAAAACTTTCCGTGAAAAGCCTTCAGAAGTTTTACTAGATTAGTCAGCATTGTATACGAGCTGCCGAACTATAAAGTTAGGTATTTTTTCCAAGATATATAATATCGTTACCAGTATAACAACTTGTATGTTAACAGGTTTAATATTCTATTCTTATGGCATGTCACATAAGTTTAATCAACCATTTGTGCCCTTGCAACTGCCATAACAGATGAATTTGAAAATTACATGAGTTTGCAGGAAACGTCAGTATTCCTGTAACCTTGGCGTTCCGCTGATTCTCCGAATGATGTTCTTCGAAGTAGCCATTTGAGAGGCACTTATCTTAAGGTGTGTATCATCTCCTCAACGGCTAAACAACATAATTCAACGTTAAGGGACAAACCAATTGCTCCAAGAATTCCACATGACCACCGACTAAACACTTGAACAGGTTTCATATCACCCACGATCGGCCTTGGGTATTATGTTGACCTTCCACGCAATTACATAATTTGTGGTCAAGAGACGATAAAACGTAGATTTTTTATTACGCATTAGGAATGTTAATTTTTAGGTATAATTTAAAGGCATCGGTTGTTTAAGAAAATTTATGACAAAGACTCCACGGTATTATACAAGTAGACTAGACTATACGGTAAGTTTATCTATCCAAATATTGAGATGCATAATAACATATTTAGTGACATGATGTCACTGTATTAATATGGTTTGTGTATCTGGAACATAATATTATGTGAACACTACCAAGTCAGACTCCGAATAAAATCCGTACAAATATTGTTCGCGCCACTCATAAAATTTACAGTGTGCACGAGCCGTTTCAAAAGCCCTCGGAATCTTCAAGAGCGGATCGTGTTTACTTCTACAGATTCAATTGAAACATGCATCGTGTCCGTTATAATTATTAAATAACTGGGTCATTACATGTTGCCGTTAATGGCCATCAAGGTCGCACAAATCATCTGAACGCTTATTGAGATCCCACAATGATGATCTTTTTCACTCCCAAGCCACTTCCACTGCCAAGATATAATATATAAAAAGACACAAATAGGATCTCTACATTCCTTACTGATTTACCAATATTTATATCGGTCGAGTTTGGACAATTACAGAACCTAGACACAATATAGTATTTGCGAGCTCAAAGGTTGTACGATACGTTCTACAATTTCTGCCTACCCCTATGGAAAAAGTCGTGAGTATATGTATGTTGTACGATTTCAGATACACATCATGAAATCTATACCTCACTATTGATAATTCATAGAGCTACAAAAATGGAGCCAACTCCTCCCTGCACGCTTCCAGCGGGTGGGAGTTTATTCATATTTGAACTAGTCATTTGGAGTTACACTATGATTCAACGGATGAGCGTGGTTGTTATATTGCACTCATCACTAAAGAATTACGAAAACAAATCGCTGTGCCTGATCATAAAGTCAAATACAAAGTTACAAATCGTGTAATATAAAATTCTACATTCAAGGAAGCAATTTTTGCAACCACGTCCGATCGGAACCAACCATCACGGTTTGTCACGGAAGTCTACACAGTTTAGGCTACATCGTTTATGTATAGTTGATTAAATGCCATTCGTTCACGAACTAGTTCCTAGAAAACGCCGAAATATAGTGATGTGCGCCTCGGTTGGAACGTAAACGTTTAGAATATCATTGTTACGTAGGTTTGATGAAACTATTTTTGTAAGAGAGACAATGCTACCTCGTCTGAATTATTACTTTGATGTCCGAGTAATATTGATGAAGGATCCTGCACATCACTACTTTATTATTACCTTCCGAACAGATGACCAGCTTGAGCCGATTGCGCAAATGCGTTTTTTACGTCTTGCGATCGAAAAAAGCATTATTTATAGGATAAAGATAGTTTACAAGAATTTCAGTTGCTTACATACAATATAGTTCTGCGTGGGTGGACAACGTAAAGCTTCTTTCAAGTGTTACAAGTATCTTTACGAAGTGCACTTTCTCAGCAAATATAAATTGTTGCGTCTATTTTAAATATTTTTATGAAACTGAAGCAAAATTTTGATGTAAATTCCATCAACATGCTTAGAAGTATTTTTGTGTAAAAAACATCATCAAAAAAGTATATTGTCAGCTATGTATAAATAAACTGATCAATATTTTTTAAAGTCGTGAAAATAATGACCGTAATAATATCAAATATGTATCTTCCTGCAAGGTTAAGTTTTTGCACAATAAAGTCTAGCCTTGAAAGTAAGTACATAAAGACTGGTTCCTATGATGTTGTCAATATTTGTTTATAAAGGTCTGGCTTCACATGTTGGTTGACTATCGCCAACAGATTGCATTTATCACTCTGCTAGTTATTACTTTGACAGACCTCTTACCTATGGATGGAGCAATGTATGAACTTTAACAGGTGATACGCACTGGTTGGCCGAAGTGTGGTGGGGCCGTGTGTTCAGCTATTTTACTACATAGCAAACCACTCTGACAGACGGAGCGGTGTTTGAAAGTTTACTATATGTAATTACAGCTATATACAAACTGTAGTATATATACTAGTGTTGTCTATAACAGACTAGTGTAGTTTTTTTTAAGTTCCGACAATGATCGCTCGCGGTGAATTAATGGCGCATATAAATCACTGTATTAGTAAATTGAAGAGATTTCATGCGATGACTCATCCTGATTTCAACTCTACACATCCTGAATTCAACTCTAGTGAATGTACGTAGAAATAATATGATATCCAAGCCTATATAAATCAAGATATTTCTAACAAATTTTGCCAATTAGATAAGGAATTGGTTTGGTTATTTTCTAACATGTATATAAAGAAGTCATTGCACATCTATTATTGAAGTCGGATTAAAGGTCAAATACTCAAATGTTACTCAATTTCAAGATCGCATTGCCGTTGAGCATCGCGCTGTCACAGTCAGTCCACTTAAAGTGACAGAGACAGCACGAGACCTACGGCGTCTTAAAATTGAGTATTTGGCCATAATTTTGGAGAAATTATGATATACCTATTCGTACAGAACCTATTCACATTAATTTTACGTTGGTTAAATCCCGAAAGCGGGACATCGTACCAATCTACGTGCCAAATGACAAGCGTCCAATTAAAGCTTCAGCTAGCGTCTAATGTACTTTTGATATGCTTCACACACTCAACTAGAATTTCTACTAAAACGTACGTAAAAATATTTTGATGATCCAGAAAATTACACATAATGTTTTTAAACCAACAAACACAAGTGGGTAGTGTAAATAAAACTTGGACATCATTAAACTTTACGAGGGCTACAATTTCAATCTCAAAATAACGTGATGGCGTAATTCTAGATGTTTTCGCCAAAAGCCAGACAAAACAATAATTGACAAGAATGACCAAAAATATATACAAAATATAAAACTACACGGGTGCAAATATGTAAAGCTATATTGTAACGTAGAACACCGGTTTGCTAGCGCCACTTTCAGACGCCAACGATACAGAGCGCCATAGGATTAGAACGAACGAGTATCATTGCCAAGTTTTTTCAGTCGGTCGGCACGCAACTGAACGTGTAAAATGGCCACACGTCACAGGAGGCGGTGCCCCTCATGTATTTTTCGTGTTTTTCACAATTCGCACTGACAATCTTAACACAGTTACAGGTACAGTCCATAGCGATGTTATTATGATTTTATCTACATCATACTTAATACATCAAGTAAAATCCTACCTAAAATTGTATGGGCGATGTCTGGACGGATAGGAAATATTTAAGACAAAATACAACGAGGGGTTCTTATAAGAGCAACAATAGAAGCCAATACAATTATCTTCAGAATTCTGTCTGTATGTATCACGCATAAACTACTAAGTACACGAAATTGGATGCCGTTTCCAGTTATATTGTGGTCTAACTTAAAATCTGGTTTATGTTTCATCTTGATACGTCGCCTAGAAGCAGAGTATAACGCGTTATAGTGTTATAACGAGTGAAACCGCGGGCAACTGGCATAGTATAAAAATCAATTTATAAGATACTTTTACTGTTTGGTTATATTCGGTCTTTAATATAGTTACTGTGGATTTTCAAGACAGGGCAGTATCCTCAATTTTCCCATCGGTATTACGATCTCTCTTTGGCCCGCGTACGTAATCTCGTATTCATTTCATGCTTTGATAGAAGATGGGTACAGTAGCATGTAATTATATTAGGTCGGCAGTCGGCACACTTATGTCACATGCCAAAATCGAGAGTAGTATTAGTAAAGCTCTCAAGCCGAAGATATGTGCGTACGCATTCGCGAATCATCACTGCTATAACAAACAGATCATCTTGAGTCTTGACACTCGTTGACTAATTAAAACAGAGGATTGTGTGCGTTTTAAATCTAAAGTCAAATAAAGGACGAATTTAATTTCCGCTCGGTAATTGTTTGATTTACCCAGTTGTGAATGCGAATTGCGTCGTAAAAGAATAACAAGGAAGGAACGATGTACTGTGAAAAATCTGCCGTGTGCCAAATAGGTCACTAGTCTGTCAAGAAATAACGAGAAAACATCTAACAGGTAACTTTCTATATCAGAAATGCCAACATCGAATAGACAGGTATTTCATGAAATCGTATTAGGGGGACAACCAAGGTCATTGTACCAATTTGCCGCACCCTTTATTAGAAACCTAATTGTACAAAGATGGAAGTGTCCACGGATGGAGGCGAGGAAGCCGTAATTAATTGTAATTATAAATATCTTATTTGTTTAATGTTAATGTAACAATATCTTCACCCACCGTAACAAGCAATTAGCCTTTTTCCAAGATTATTTATTAAAATGTTATGGTAAAAAATACAGTGACGGATCATTTAACGTAACGACGTCATACTGTTACGCTGTCTGAGCGGTGTCTAGCTTGCGGTCGCTTTCTCACTCCAGCGATCATAAAACGAAAGGTGCAAACTGTAAAAGCTTCGACAAGATTTTCCTTATAACTATCTTTACAATGTAAACTGCAATCGATGATTGCGTTACCTAGCTATCATTTATACTTGCCAGCTAAAATATCGTTTTGAGTTCAGTGACCTTTTCTTAGAAAGTAGATGCAGCTTAACGTTTTAATATTTGTTTAAGCATTATGGAAATCATATGAATTTAATTTTATATTTGCACTGCTACCACGAACACTTCCGCAGTCAAGTTTTTATTGTAGTCAATATTGATATACTATTTCTTGTTGCTAACACTATTTAAATCATTTACTACTTTACTTAAGCTCTCAGTGATTTGACTAGATTTCTTTAATAAAAATAATAAGCCCAACACTAGGATTTGCTCCTGTACATATGTTTGCAAAAATAAATTTTCATTATGTATACACAAATACCCAAACCTAGAACAATTAGATACCAGCACATAAAATATATTTGTTCCGTGCGGGATTCAAACCCACAACCCGAGCCGACCGTAGAAGATAATCGCTCAGCCACTACACCAAACGTTAAGTTTACTGCGTAGGTACCTAAAGTGCTTTTATATAACATTCACGTAAAATTTACTTATTTACTTGGTTGTTGATGCAGCATATTTGTCGAAACAATTCTTCGAATTTTAATCGTAACATTACTTGAAGAAGCAATTATAATTAAAAAATATATATATAGGTACTTACACTGGACTTCAAGGAATGAACCGACAGCAAAAACCTAGTTGCAATAATTGACAAAATTTTCCCCGGTCAGATAATAATTGCAGATGAAGATAATAAAGAGAGCATTACAAATTTCGAAAAGACGACAAACACTGAATCCATTTACCACTATGAACAAATTGTATTCAAATTAAGTAGAAGTTTTCAAGATAATATTATGCTAAATCAATGATTGAGTAATTGGCAGATCTGGTCAGATAATTGAGTATAATTTCGATGATGTAACAATAGGATTGAACGTAATATTACTTACGGCACATGTGTGTACAGTTCTCAAATGACGCCTAAACAAAGCCTTCGCCGCAAGTCTCTCATTACTTATACTCATTACTAGCTAGTGGAAGAAAGCAGACACCGAGCAGACTGCACACAATGCCCGAACCAGAACTGGGTTAATTGAAGACAACAGCGCCCATCGCCGCCGGCTGACGGCAAGATCCGATCTCTGTACGCCTCTAAATTAATACTGTAATAAACTATTCATTCGGAATTATGGGCAGTGCCGGTGATTTAAGTGCAAATCTACAATGTGCAAACACTGCAGTAACGAGAGCCAAGTAGCGACAGCTGGTAGTAACTACAATGAGTCGTTCAAGAGGACGAATCAAGTCCAATAATGATTGAAAAAAAATCACGTAAAATATTGTATAATGTTGAAACTAGTCGGGCTATCCCGAAAATATTCCATCAGTAGATGCCGTTCGCAGTTTTAATAATTTCAATTTAACACATTTGTCAATCCTGGCAATGGTATTTCTGCTTTCAGCTTTAATCATTTAAAACTTAGCTTAGGTACCATCTATGTAATTATGTGAAAACTACACATAGTTCCGTCTGAAAGGAAATCCCGAAAATAGGTCGACTAACTTTCTCCAGTAACCGAAGCGGGCGTAGGTAGGTATCTGCAGTGCGGCACCAACATTTTTACATAGATTTCAAAGACGTCTGGACTGGAAATTTTTCAAATTTTCAAATCATAATGCTGACACCGTTGTTGAAATTATAATTTTGAAATCGTAATTTAAAAAAATATAAAGTTATGAAAATGTACAATAAACTCCTATATAGATAGCACCTGCAGTTCACCACATTGCTGCCCAAAACACACATTTTGCTAGATTTAGAATTGTAATACCTTCTGTAAATTATGATGATAGCCTCAAAGGTGTCAATACAAATGTTTAATTATGATGCAAAGCGTTACTCGCTGAACAATACACCGTGAAGGCGTGAACACAATAAGCTAACGTAATGTGAGGTAAACGGTATACCGCTTCCTGGCCCGTAGACTATAGGAGAATACTAAATGCGGCCTCAAACTATAGACAGTCGTGGTAACCAAAGCAGAATTACGAATCTTTTAATTTCAATTAAAATAACTCTTAAGCCTAAACATTTTAAGCCTGTATTTCTTTTGGCACCAGTGAATAAGATTCTATTTACGCAACCATTTTTCAAAACTACATAATTAGTTTCAATGCGTTCATTTCAACTTCGAAGAAAGCGAATGGGTCAAAAGCAAGTATAACATTTCCATTTCGCAAAAGTACTAATATATAATATAAAAATCTTAGAAAAAAAAAACAGCACGTGTAGATTTTACGTAGCCAAAATGAATACTAGTAACTAGTGACTTTGTCGACTCACATTTTTACGCCCACACACGAAACTAGATCAAAGTTCAATGACTTTGAGAGTGAAATCCATTCATCATTATAACCATTACTAGAGCAGTAGTGCTGAAAATGACAGACAAGTAACAGACATTCATGACGTCACTATTACGAAAAGCCAATAAGGGCGACTATTTTGCTTTTTTATAAGGATGCGATATGTTTCCAAGTGTTACGGTGAACTACACTAGAGTTCATTCATAGTGATAATGAGGGCGTGAGCAGCAGGAAGGCACTGCGGCCAACCGTTCCGGGAAGCGGCGGCAGACGATGCGCAGACGCCGATGATGTCACAGAGTGATCAGCCAATTGGGGCAGCAGGCTTATCATCCATCATTTGTTATTTAACTTATTTAAAAAGCATTATAACGAAATGTGACGCTTCATTATATTTTTAATTTAAACGCACATATATATTCATAAATTTTGATTGTATGGCAGTAAATTATTTAATGTAGCATTAAAATACACACAATGCGACAACGTGCGACGTGACGCCTTTGTTAAGTCGGAAAATACAATTTAAAGCTGTGCAGTTACAAAGAGGCAGGGGCCAATGAAGCAAACCAATATATAACATACTAACTCGAGGAAAATTTCGCGTGGCTTTAAATGCTAATGATTTACCGACTGGAGTAAAGACATGTAGGTACGTATATCATCGAAAAATAATCAATGCGTTTGGCAAACGAGTCCCACTGCATATTCACGTCTAAATTATGCTTCGTAAAACCGAAAGATTCAAGCAGTTTAAAACTCCGTTTCATGTGTTAGAATAATTATTGACGAAAATCAATGGAAAAAATGGTGATGACTATATTGAACAAAAAAAGGAACGTTAAGAATGTTAATTTCGCATAAAAAGCTGCCTAGAACAAAATGCCACCGGCCATACCAACGTTACAAGTGAATATAAAGCTGTTGCCCTTGACAGAAAAAAACATAGCCCATGCCATAACACGGCTATAGCATGCCATTGAAACGAGGGCCGCCAAGGTCGCGGAGTCAATGTACAGGACAGGACGCCACCTGTCTCCGGCACCAATATAAATATTCACAATAATTATGGTGAAGACATGGCATGACACATGAAACAATCTCTTCAAACGGTTTTTTCAACTGTTTGAACTCATTGCGAATTCACACTAAAGACTTGAATGACGACGTTTATTAAGATTCTTCACGTTCCCGTTTAGAAGTGTCACAATGCACAATGCTGTCCGATAGATCGATTATATCAACAAAATATGAAGAGTAATTAAAAACTGCTAAATGAAACGGATAATATAATATGTTAATTTTGAACCCACGCTCCGTTGCCATTTGAGCATCCTATTTAAAACACGTGACAGCTTTTGTAGAAAAAGAATTGAATGTATTTTAGTTTCTCCCCTCCCCACTAGGGCTGATTTCATAATTTTCTTGCTCTGTTTCCAATTACCTGACATCTACGTCTCCATCACACCTGTGATCGGTCTGCTTACAAATCATTTAAATTTTCTTAGGTCTCTCGTTTTCCAGTATATTCTCACCTAGTCAATCAGATTAAATTCCTTCATATGCATCTATTGACACTAGGATTGAGTTATTAATCCATAAACACAACCTGTAGATGATATGCGGATGAATACTGGTAAATCAAGGCAATCTATTCAGTGAATAGCTAACTCATTCTGATAGTAATATTTCCTCGAGCGTTTATAATTAAAATAGACAGACTAATATCGGTTCCAGGGTACCATTAGTGGGCATAAAATAAATACAAAACGTAGCTAGCAACACGTACATAAAGTTAGTCATGGTATGAGTCGCGGCCGAGATGTGATTTACAACAATATTCCCGTAGGAGTAGCGAGCGAATTGTATCTGTTTCCAGAAATGGAAGCTGACTGTTCCAGAACTTTCTTTGTTAGCTTTAAGTAAGGAGGTCGACGCACCGCGACTAAATATGAACATAAAGTACGTGCGTACATACAGCACTGCTTAGATATAACTAGGCGAGTTTAGCACGGTGCCTTTGTAATCTAAGTAGTGTTGCGAACGAAACATTAATATTAAGCGCCTAAGCGGTCTATTGTGCTGCTTTATGATGCAGATCTAAAATTTTTGTGGGTGGGCTTCATGTTTGAAATGTTATAATTAAATAGAGTTTTTAGTATTACTTTTTCCGCGTCTTTCTACTGAAATGCTTTCATTTCAGTTTCAGATTTTTTATTAATTCCAGTTAAATTCTAGAAATTCTGTACGATTTTAGATCTTAACTTATGGGTTCTAGGAATTAGATTTCGTGACACTGAGGTGAGGCGACGCGACGTACAGGTTGAGTGTGCAATTAGGACCTTAAAAGATAGCGGCAAGTTTTGTTCATTTAGCCCTTTTTAACGGAGCATATAAAAATACCTCGGTCTATGATTCCACGGTGATATCAGAGCCAGTGACGTGCGAGCCGCAGAATACTTCAAAACTGTTATCTCTTTCTGTTACATAACGACATTTTCTTTAAATTCGCACTGTTTATACGGATGCGGACTGGCATCCGGCCAATGGTTCTTTTTAATCGGTTTAATTCATTGAGCAACTGCTTTATTGCCGAATGAGTGCGAATAGACGGGGACGACCTCTCCAAGGTCAATGAATAGTGAGAGAAACAGGTTCGTTATAACTCGTTTGCCTGTCATATAGAAACTACTTTCATGAAAATTCTATTATTCATGGCCTTTTATGCTGAACTGGAAGAGAAAAAAGGAAATTATAAATCTTTTACTCCTTGAAAGTTTCAGTGGAGTGAGAGGTTAGGTTACTGCTGCGAAGTGTTGCCGCACAATGAGATGGAATCCTGTCATTAGTGTAGTTTTATTAACATTAAACTTGTTGGCACATTCATGCCACATATGGTCACTTACTGCATGTAAAAACATTCTTCATGTTCTATGGAACGACAAAGGTGGTGTCATGAGCCATAAACGATATCCAGTTAACAATACTAATTTGCATTAGAATTTAAAAGAAAGAACTAATAGTAAATGGTAAATGAGATTAAAAGCCATCTGAGCTAACTTAAAACTATTTGAGTTAAACTATACGTAGTTTAGGAACCTAGAACAATGGAGTTTTTTTTTTCAGAAAAGACGAGTAAGTATTGAAAGTTTGTATTTATTACAAAACTGTTCTTAAGCACTCTTCACTACACAGAAAGATGACAAAACAATGAATAACGAATGACTTTTATTTCAAATAGTGACTCCTGGTACTTACAAACTCACAAAGACACACAGCAGGACACAGAGTTCATACATGCTAAAAGTGACAGAAGCTCAAAAATTAGCCCCGAAAAATTGTGTTGCAGGCTTGATGATATTTAGCCGCATATGGTCAGACTGGATGTCAGCCGGCGTCAACATAGTTAGGAAAAGGCTGGGATAATGATGATTTCTAATTTTGGGCTATTTGTAAAAAGGCGAGCTTAACTTAGTTTCATACATCAATACTGACGGAACTAACTAAATACTTCATCTTTTAAAAACCATAAAAAATATTTCACATCTTAATAAACACTTGCCGGCCGGCCAGCAATGTAACGACCTGTATAACAATAACTTTTAAGAAAAAGTAAAATCGCCTTCAAAAACTTAAAATACGGAATAACGGATTTTATCGCGTTGTATTGATATTATTTGATTGCCGACGTTTCGGATCCTTTACAGCATCCATGGTCACGGGTAGACTAAGTTGTTGGACGTCTTAATGTTACAATTACTAACAGCTACCTTACATTTTTGTTAATTATTGGCGATCCGATTCACGCAGAACGAGCTCACCGTATCCTTCGGTCTTGCAGTTTTGGACTTGGATTTTGATTTTATGGAATCTATAATGGGGTTCCAAGCAGGTGGTAAGCAATAAACGCGATAAAATCCGTAAAAAGTAGTTTTATTTCAATGTCTAATATTCGCGTAAGTGTCAGAAACCAGTATGTTAAAAAATAATGTTAATGTGCGAAACAGTTTCGGAAGTCGGTGCCTTCGATTTGATCTTTTCTTTTGTTTCTTGTCTATGATTTGAACTGTTTTTCCGCATATTTTTTATGTTTTTGAAGGCGGTTTTACTTTTACTTAAAAGTTATTTTATTTCAACATTTAGACTTTTGAATAGAGAGCAGAATTGTATGTACCTAGACGACGTTTATTTACTCGGTCGTTACGTTCTTGACTAAAATTTTATGGGACCACCTCTGAAGTATAACCTTATGATAAAAAAAATCATCAAAATCAATTAATAATCGACGAAATAATCGCGTAACAAACATACAGTCGAATTGAGAAACTTCTCCTTTTTGAAGTCGGTTAAAAAGTAATACAGAGGACCACGAAGTTACTAATAATAGTTAAGTGCATATTGTACTGAATGCTGCTGTATTCTTAGCTTGTGTGCATTAATGTATCCTCGGGTGCAAGCTTCTACAGAATTATACTCCTTCACTTCAGTGTCGACGTAAATATGGTAACAATTAACTCCCGTTAAAAACGTGAGGGTATTATAATTTATTAGTCATACCAACAAACATTTGGACTACGAAAATCACCGCTATTGCGACGAAATATGGGCGGTCCAAAGGGCAAATGATGTGTCGTCGTGTGTACTATGACAACGTAAACAAGCAGTTATGTAGAATATTTACGTGTACATACTATCTTTTATGGTACAGTCTACATGTTTTATGTAAGTAGTTTAAATATTTTTTATATTTTGGAAACTTTATCGTTGATAAACGCTTATACGTGAATAAAGATACAATATTTTACATGTAGCTTTGTAAGTACATACTCTGTAAAAGGTGACCTGAAAGCTTATTAATTTGGAAATCCATGGATATAGATGGACGAGATGGATAGCTATCTTTTACGTGATAAAAAGTTATACAATAAAACTATTACTTATTAAGTATTGAGGTTTTTTATGTTCCTAATAAAAATCAATTTGTAGGTTGATTGAAAGCATATAAGTAGTAATTACGATTCGATATCTATTATAAACTTTTCGCTTGTTCTACTTTAACAATAGAAATAAGGACAATATTTATCATCACATTACTAACGTATCATAATCAATACTTCCCTAATTTTATTTATCTGTGAACTGCGCAGTTGTCTGTGTAATAGTTCGCGGCGGGGCTGCCCTCAGTGCGAACAAGGCTGCGCGTGCGCCTAATTAAACACGAGTCGAAAAAATCAAACATCACACTCAAGATTTTACTTATATTCTTCATGATTACAATGTGTGTAGCGAGAAACAAATAATGGCATTACGTTCAATATTATGTAATACTAGCTTTTGCCAGCGACTTCGTCCGCGTGGAATAGTTACTTTGTTCCCTAGTTCTTCGCCCGCGGTTTCACCTGCGTTGCCCCGTTCCTAAGGGTTGTAGCGTGATGTTTTATAGCTTGAAACCTTTCTCATGAATCACTCATTTTCCCAACATTTCCCTTCACTGCGCTGCTCCTATTGATCGTAGCGTGATGAAAAGTATACTATAACCTGTGGTTTGGGCTGCGCGTTGATAGATCACTATGTCAGTCAGTCAGTCACCTAACGCAAGAGTAGACAAATATAATCAGAAAGCTCCGAACTGCTAAGCTATCGGGAGTTACACGTGTTATTGTGAGTCAACCATAAAAGATAGACATTTGCTGTCGTGGAATATTTTTTATATAATTTTAAGGAGAACATTTCCGTCATACATGATTTCTGTGTAGCTTTAACCATTAAGGCTGCACACGCGACGGAAGCTTAAAAAATGGAGTAAGTTCTCCTGTTTTCCCAACATTTCCCTTCACTGCTCTGCTCCTATTGATCGTAGCGTGATGAAAAGTATACTATAACCTGCCCAGGAGTATGAAGAACAATTGTACCAAGTTTCGTTGAAATCCGTCGAGTGGTTTTTGTTTCTATAACGAACATACAGACAGACAGACAGACAGACGAAAATTTTACTGATTGCATTTTTGGCTTCAGTATCGATCACTAATCACCCGCTGATAGTTATTTTGGAAATATATTTCATGTACAGAATTGACCTCTCTACAGATTTATTATAAGTATAGATGACGTGTAGTGTTATTTATGGATTTAAAATTACGAGTAGATAGATTACCTATATCAATGGCAGGGATAAAAATCTTGCAGTAGGTACTGTTGTTGTCACAAGAGTAGTTTGTCAAAAGAACTATTCAATTAGATTGATAGTGACGGAGTAAAATATCAATTGGTTGATCCACTGCGTTGGAACAAATTACTTAATAGTTTGAAACCCAGAACACGAGTTAAATCGCACGTAAAGGCTAATTGAAATACTATTTAAACATTGATTGCCTCTCAAATATAAATTTAGGGAAAAATTATTATGGTCTAAATGTTAATCAAATGCGACATGAATTTTATTTTCAACCGACTTCAAAAAGGTTCTCAATTCGACTGTATATATTTTTTTGTATGTTTGTTACGCGATTACTCCATCAATTATGAACCGATTTCGACGATTCTTTTTTTGATCGGTAGGTCATACTTTAGAGGTGGCCCCATAAAAATTTGGTCAAGATCTGATCACAAAATTTAGAAATATCATGTAACGACCTGGTAAATGATAAAATGATAACGTCGTCTAGGTATACATACAATTTTACTCGCTACTAAAAATGTTGAAATAAAATAACTTTTAAGAAAAAGTAAAACCGCCTTCAAACTCTTAAAAAAATAATGTTATGTGCGAAACAGTTTCGGCAGTCGGTGGCGAAATCTAAAGATCCGATCAAATCAATAGGGTTGCCCTTACATGGGACCTAAACACTGCCTAACCCTTTGTGGAATACAGGCGTGATGGTATGTATGTATAATATCCGTTATGTCGTTCGCTGTATCGTATTGGCGTCAACAGAGTGGCCACAAAAATTTTATTTTTCCGTGGTGTCATCGTCATGGGGCGCGTTGATAGCAATTCCCAGCGACGTCGCCGAGTCCGCCGTGCCGAGGCACTCAAATCTAATAACAACTCAACTAAAGCGTGTTCTAGTCTTCCGAGTACTGATACATATTGTTGTGGTTGAAAATGCTTATCCAGTCAATTGTCGCAGTTACCCTAATGAAAATATTTACTGAAAAGTAATAAAATCTAGAAATATTACAAATGTTTGTTTAACAGATGTGACAAAGGCTCGCGTTACCTAAACAATTAAAGTAATCAATTTTCTTCATCTAGGTAATGTTAATGATTAAACAAAATAATAATTAAGCTACGCAGTTGTACGGAATGAGTCACAATAGCTGGGAGACTAGCTAGTTAAGCGAAGATCGATCGAACGATAACTATAGTTAAATTGGTATTATTTACCACTACAATTACGTTTTTGACATTACGCAACAACTAGGCGGAATCAAAACTCGAAAAGAGAAAGTTTCAGTCTTGATAAATAATTATGGGATATAAAACCGAAAGTATAACAAATTGCTTAATGGTTTCAAACTTTGGTTTCTGCAATCAATCACTTCTAGTGCCACAATCAATCTTTTCTTCTGATAATGGGCAGCTGTGCTTACTTTTTGTGCGTTAACTCAGGCCAACTCAACACGTTGCGACAATATAACCAGTTACCAGTTAAGAACAATTTGTTTGCAATGCAAATTATGCAAGTATTATTTTATACTTCACAGCTCTAAGTCAATGCACTCGACATAAAATGATTACAAGATTTATACAAAAAATATCAACTAGTGAAGTAATTATTTCCACGTATGACTCAAATTTATTCAGTCTAGGCTAAAACGTTTTTATCTTGCCAATTTAAATTCAGAATCTAGAAACGCAATATTCGTTCACGTTTAAGCTTATTTTAGAAACTCGAAAAAGGAAATACAATTTCTTGAGAGTGAAGTATAAGTGAATGCCTGTGAATAAATGTTATTATTTAGAATTTACTATAATATATTTCAATAGGTGCAAGTGATTCGCATCTTGGTCGAAGTCTGCACTTTATTTCGCCAGCACGTTGAATCCTAAAGAAGTCAGGCGGTTGGGTCGCTCAACACTAAATCATGCAAGGGCATGTGGCGATTCTGCGTCAAGTTATTTACTGCATTTCTCAGCAAGACCCACAGAGCGGCGAATTTAATATCACCAATGATCAAACGCATTTACGACAACTGTAAAACGTTGAGTGTGTTTCCTTTACTTGCAGAGGATAAGTTGTAAAATCTTAAATAGCGTTCTAAAAGGTTAAACAGGCGAAATAAGGTTCAAAGTACGTTGAAGCTGCGGTGCAGTATTTTTAGTGGGCATATTATAAAATCTGATAGCAAGCAGCGACTCGTGAAAGTTTAGAAATATCGGATATATGTATTTGCAAAGTTTGTTTCACTTATTTTAACTCATACGCGAATCACGAAAGTCTATGGTCAAATTACATGCATCCGTGCAACGGATCTGCTATTTTGTGAAACTGCCTGAGGTCAATGCAATAAATCGCAAATTGTAATTGATTAGAGCCGAAGTGCTAACAAATAATTCAATCAGTAGACGGAATCGGTGACCAAGTGGCTTTAATTTTAAGCTGTTTACGCAACGGCTATGGTAGGTACATAAAAGTCAAAGCGAATAAAGCAATTGTAACAAACAACAAGAGAAATGTAGCTCGTTTGGTCAATCGTGTAGTCGTGTACCTATCAGCATTGAGTTTGGCAGATGGCAACTTAACGGATTGATGTATGACAAGGACAGACTCGTCATTCTTACCAACGCAACCCAAATAAAATTAAACCAGTATGCCATGCATTTAAAGTTTGGATAACAAAGATAGATTTTGACTGTGTGTAATAAAATTTATAAATTATCCATTTATGGGCTAAAAATTTACCCTCTCACATTGTTTAAGTTGGTATATAAAGTGTGTACATAATACATATCATCGGGTTTTTACTCTCTAGTAGCATTTCGTATTTAAGCAAAACAAGACAACATTTAGTGATTAACACAAAACGTTTATTAGAGCGGAGGTAATTTAAATCGGTATTTAATACTGGTGAATATGGTTTTCTGTTGCAAAAGTTTAAACACCTTTGGACTAATAAAAGCTATAACAAATTTCAGTTACATTAAACTCTCGCGTGATATACTCGTAGAATGCTATTGTAAGAAAAATAAATGAAAGTTTTAATAGACTGCAGTAAGATAAACGCTAATTAAAGTACTGTTAAAGCCAACCTCTAATCATAAATGATTCACACAAGTAACGATTTTATTTTCATTGAGAATGTGAAAGAGAGAGAAGATAAAATATATTTATCGTGGAACAAAAATTAATACGCAGAAATATAAGGGATTATAATCAGTGTTGTTAATGATTGAGCGTACGACGGAGTGCGCCCACTGACCTCAACGCGGACGAGATAAAGGCTATTTTAAGCGTTGCGATAATACCAGAATACGTCGAATGTTTTAACAGATACGACATTGAAGGAACGCCGGAAGCCTTTAGGCAGGACCTCTCATAACTAGCGTACTTGATACATAGACTTCCGTTGCTGACATATTTGACAATTCAACTTTTAACGATTGCTGAACCAAGCTTTAAATTCGTTTCCTTGTTTTAATCATCATTTATAGAAGGAAATGCGGAGTTAAATTCTATAGGTAGGTATATTCATTTCGTACAAAATCACGGGCACATTACAGGCAAATGTCATGTATTATACTCTTGGCAAAAATCCCACCAGAATAGAATATTCGGACCTCGGAAATGCATGAAGTTGAACTCGTAATTCGTGCTCATGGCGTTGGGTATTATTATCATTCATAACATGCCTGCATGTGAGAATATTACATCGCTTTGATAGCAAAAAGCAATGCATTGATCGAATATCATATTGTAAATCGAAATCGGTGACATTAAATCTAGATGATCGCGGCTATTAAATCAGCATTTGAATTGTTGATAGAAGTAACGGCAATCGCCATCCGAATTGATGGACTACTTTACATACCCAAGTGGGAGTAAAGATCCATTATGCATGTTTGTTTTCAATCGTGAAATGTTTATTTTGATCACTTATTAGTTCCAGCTAATTTGAATCGTTTGAAAGTAACGGTATGTTGAAGGTAATTAATAGAGTAATATTCCTCGAGTAAAATAGAATGATGTACTTAACCATTTGTGCCAGGTATTTTACTTAATGGAGAATCCGATAAATGACCTAAGTAAACCCTTTTTCCATCAAATAACTCCATTTTGACCTAAAGGAATTCGCTTCTATCGGGGACACGGTAATATCGACATTTTTTCGTCAACCTGAAGAGATATCATGGCTGCATTCTTGAATATAAAATGTCCTCCGTCATAAAATTACACAGTAAATGAAAATTACGAGGAGCAATACATCACTCGCTTCTGCACTTATTGGGGACAATGATCTTTAAACATCTGGTTTATTTATGAAACAGTGCTCAATTGACTGGGAGGCCTCGACCTCGGAGAACACATCCATACACACTGACGTTCACACACCGCAGACGGCATCGAGAAGTCTACGGAATTGGGCTAATCCTCTTTAGGCTGCTATGTCTACGCCACCTCGCGGCAGCAAGCCATACACCTGATAGAACGACCATAAGCTCTGGTACGAGTGCATAAAGCACAAAGGCATGTTATATTGAGTGTCAAATCAATAACTCCTCGGCGCGACAGCGGCAGAAAGTTAGGAAGCTGTGATATGGCAAGCGAATAACGACTTTAGGAGAAGGAGATAGCGTAATTTTTCAAATTTAATAAGTTTGGTAAGACAAGACGGTGAAAGCCTGTCTGCCCTTGCGCTCTCTAGCTTCACAAGAACATAATTGCACACGTTCAGTAAAACGATTCAATGAATCCATGACATTAAACGCAAAATCTTAATCAATCTCATAAATTAAAAATAGTCATGTTGTAGAACTCGATACTCAAGAAATATATATATAAGTACTTTGCTGCAACTATTTAATGAGTAGAATCTAAGTTATTCTGCTTCGGATATAATATAATTAGCGGCGCCGAATGCGATTATCCACCGTGGTGGTTGCATTCCGATTCCGACTACGCGTCATCTTCAGCTTGCAGAGCAGTCAATTTTATTCTTATTAGAAAGTAGCGAATTTGGTCTTGGGGAGGGGACAGGACAGGTCATTGACCAACGATGTTCCTCGGCCTGTCCTTTAATCAATGATTATACAATACTGATTAGCATTGTAAATTTTACAGCATCACATTACAACAGAAATAGCAAAGCTATACGTATATATATGATAATATGAGTTTAGGTAAATTGTTAAGCAAAGCAAGGTTACAATAAACCGACAAAAAACTGAAAAGCGAAATATAATAGTAAAGTTTACTAAGTTTTACTAAACTTTTTAGTATTTGTAATCTGTTTAATTTATTGTTAAAAAGTTACTGTACTTACCGTACTTTAACTATAGCTGGTATTAAAATTTTAAATGTCCAAGCCCAAACAGTCGAGGGAACTTGAGGTAGAGTTTTACAGCAGCAAACACAAACAGTTCTGCCGTCGCAATGGCAAATGCAGTACTTGCAAAATGGCGGTTTTAAGAAAAACGCGTTCATTTTTTAAATCTCTCCTTCATCTGATCAAAAAATAATATGATTTGTTAGCCATACAAAAAAAAATCTCACGTGTAGCTAGTCTATATGTAATTTTTGACAAAAACGGAAAATCATAAAAATTACATTTACTGCATTTGCTATTACGAAGGCAGAGTTGAGAAGTTCTATTTTCCGTCTCTATCATCAGATCAATTGAGTCTAGGTATCCATTACGTTGTATTGTCACCAGAACCATTTACGTGTATGTGTGTGTGTGTGTGTCAAAATCGAGCCGCTGTCAAAATCTATGCGTAAAAATACAAACAAACACGACGAGTCGAGGACCTCCTGATTTTTCGTCGGATAAAAAACGTATGCACCCAAAGAAACTCTAAATAATGCCATTAAGAACTACAACAGTAATTTGCACGGTAAAAACTTTTTAATAACATGATAAATGACCCGCCAATGCCAAATCACTGAGTTACGAATCGGAACAGGAAATTACAGTTGATTCTGAGCCATCACTAGACAAAAGAGTTGTGGTGAGAGCGAATACTGTTCCAAGAATTCGCTCAACCAAAAATTAAGTTAGTAACTGTACATATTTGGTTCTGAACGATGAGTGATCTGATGACCTAGTCCAGAGTTTTACTAGAGGTTCCGAATGGTTCATCGACAAAGAAACTGTGATAGGCCCTAGAAATAAATATAATGGGTAACAAATATTGGACGACATGGTCGTCACAGTTTTCAGTTGTAATACTGCATACGACGACAAGAGCGAACGTTAAAGTGGAGTTTGCTCAATCAAATCCTTGTCTAAACGAATTTGAACCTATATCTGTTAGCTATTGAGTTGTAAATTCTACGTTATAATACCCATTGACTCGCAGAACTGCTTTGAAAGTTGCCCATTAACACCGAAGTGTTCATTGTTATGCTTGTTTTCAGAAGTTTTATGTGTTATTTTGTAAGCTAGCTTGGCATAACCGATTTCCCAAGTATATTCTAGGGGTAGGGCTCTACTTATTCGCTGATAGTATTTACTTAGTCAGTCACTGTTCATCTCTTCTTAATTCAACAAAAAGACAATAATTTGATGGCTATCAGTCATCGGTTACGAGAGGAAGTGACAAAAAATCGTAAGTAGTACACACCGCTACACGATAAGTTATATTTTTCCAGTAAAAGCTGACCCCGCATTTTATAGTCTTTCCGTACAATGAGAGGTCAGTTTATTCTGGATATGGTTTATGTTTTGGTGTACAATAAAAAAATGTATAAGTAAATACGTTTTCATACACGTGCGGGCATTTTAATACCTATTCTTTAGTTTGAATGGACACAACTACCTTTATGTACACATGTGTACATTGACGTAGAAGTACGTCATTCAGACTGGACTAAGGACTGGACGAATTTATAATTTTACCAACTTGTTAATGAACATCAAGTACCTATACCTAATAAATTGGTGATGAGTACCTACCTATATTTGATTTCAGATAACACAGTAATAAATATTGTGTACCAGCCGTTTTAGCGTGATTGGGTAACAAACTATTATGATACATCGGTACCTACATTTTGTAGAAGAATAAAATTAATGAAAATCGTCGCCTCGTTATTTATTTATTTAAATTGTATCCTTAGTGATACAATGGTATCACTGAATATTGTATGCAATATTCGAGCGGCTAGCCTATGTAATAATGTAAGTTGATATTATGAACATGGAAAATATCCAACTTACCAAACGGCCCAGCTAATGCGAATAGGTATACAATTTTTAATTCAGCAGTAAAGTAAAATTTTAAATCTAGGCTCAAACAAGTCACTTCGAAATATCGAGTTGAAAGCCGCAAAAAGTTTCAGAACTGCTGGCGTATACCGAAATATAGGTCAAGCAACTGCCTTGAACATTGTCTAGAAAAAGATATATATATTTCAAAGAGGGATTACAAAAATAAACTAGACATCGAGACGCCTTGTGCTTAATTACCTACGTTTGTTACTATTTATGAAAAATTCAAAATGTTAGCCAACGAAAACTGATCAACACACGCAGGTGAGCATTTTACGATCAGTGAGCTTTATAACAGGCATCAACGTCAATGATGATAGTACATATGACCGTATCGCATTCTCTTGGCGCGATGAAAATTCCAGACATCGATATTTTTAGTACGATCGTAGATATCTCGGCTCACGTGAGAAACGACTATTAAATTAAACTCAAACCAGGAATGGAAGTGAATTATCTGGGTGCCGCATTCATTAGAGTTTAGACGGAATCAGAAGCACTTATCGTAATTAAAATCTTAATCTTGTAAACGATGTGCATTTTACCGAATAATCAAGCAATATGGATAATTGGTGCGTCGCATCTGTTTACCTACCTACATATAATAAAATTGTAACAGGCTGATGTCTGTACATTATAGATATGTAATAAAGACCTTACAGAAGCCAATATAATAATTTGTAGAATTGTCGTTTGTCTGTATGTTTGTACGCGAATCACGCAAAAACGACTGCTTGGAATTGAATGCAGTTTTCACCGATGTATTGCTAGAGGTCTAACTTAAAATCTGGTGCATGTTTCATCTTGATACGCCGCCTAGAATCGTACTTATAGTTTGTTAATCTTTTTTGGGACTGAAACTGCGGGTAACAGCAACTAGTGTTAGATAAAATCCGTAGTATGTACCTAATTACAATCCAAATTTGAATAAAATGATTGACGTCAGTAGTGATTTGTTTAATCAAATCGTATTGTATTACATAACATTAAAATACATTTTGCAATACTTAGTTCGAAACAGACGGGACTGAGTTTAGTAAGTACTTATGAGGACTCTTGTTGACTAATTTGTGTTTTCAATGACCTCTTGATAGCCCATCAACCAGCCAGACAACAGGGGGTAAAAAAGGAGACCGCAAGATAAAAAAGCTGAGATTGTCTTAAGTCTAAACACAACAACCTGCTCGTAGATTTAAATTAAAAATTGTAACAACATTAAAACGTGCTTTAGGAATTGTGTTTGTAACACTAATAATAGCTTTGCCTCAATTTTTCTACAGAATCGATATCAAAGAAACATGAAACAATAAACGAAGTAAAGAGCAAAGAAATTTACGTGGTACGAGCTGGTGCGGTACCATGACCTTGGTGAGCTCGTTTGCAAAATGAACTTCCAACTAATCGATGAGCGTATTCTTAGTACATAAACATGGGGCTCACTGTACCACGATCGGCTAATTCAAGTTCAATTAATCAATGCTGCGAAATATATGTACAATTTGTAGCACCTCAGTATTTTTTTCTTGAATTGCGTAAATGCGCTTGAACAGTTTCATTATTCTACTCGCTAGAGGTCCTATGTTCTGGAGTTTTCCTATGAAATTGCTACTGAGCACAATTACAAAATTGTGCCTGGTTAACAACAATAGATTCGTCCTCTATTACATGGGACCCAAATGTTCCGGTGAACTGTGGGTGTGCGTTAGTACGCCGCCGCCAGGTCTCTGGCTCGCACTTACACCCGATCGAACATAGTCAAACTCTGGCGCCGGTCTTACATGAAGGTAGTAGTTAACTAGGCAGATCAGATTAGATCAAACTCGTTTAGACACTCGTTTCTTCCCAGCATAGAGGAAGTTTTGTATCTTTAGCAATTTTTTACTATCAACGAGATTTATTCAATAAGATCATCATTTGGACCAACACCTTAAGGGAGTTGAAGACCTAAAGAGCTTATCGATAAAAAGGCATATATTTTTTCTGAAAAATTTACTCGTTAAGAACAGAAGTACACAAGGGATTGACGGAATAAGTTTAGAGATGGTTATGCATCATGCATGATGGGCATTTCCAGACATGTGGCTGTGGTTCGCACTATTCCGAAAACCTCAAACCCGGGAGCTTGTAAGGGCCTTCGTCCAATTAGTATACTACCTTGCTTGTGGAAGGTCTTGGAGCGAGTGGTTTACACACAAGTTATGATATACTTGGAATCTAATAATATTTTACCAGATTTGCAGTCTGGTTTTAGGAAGGGCCGGGGCACAGCAACTGCTCTTTTGGATGTTGTGGGGAACCTCTTTGAGGCTCGTGAAAGAGGGGAGGGCTCCATCCTCACGTTGTTAGACTATTCCCGGGCATTCGATGCAATAAACGTCACTGTATTGCTTCCCAAGCTTGTTTATTATGGCTTCACGGTCACGAGTGTTCCCCAGGGATCTATACTTGGTCCTCTTCTTCTTCAAGATGTATATCTTGTATAGTGCAGACGTCGTTAAATCGTTTGTACAATGTAAGTATCATATGTACGCTGATGATATTCAGCTATACCCTTTAAAGCTCAGGATACAGCAGCAGCAGTACAAAGGATGAACGAGAACCTTCAAAGGTTATTCACATGGTCTAACCAGAACTCCCTAGTATTGAACCCAAAAATATTTAAGTTTATGGTACTGGGGAGTAGAAACCAAATTAATTCCATTCTATCAGCAAACCCGGAGATAGTTATATCGGATAAGAAATTTGAATGTGTTCACTCTGCCCGAAATTTGGGAATAATAATGGATCCAGAGCTGAGATTTGGAGCCCACATCGCTAACACTTTACAGAATTAAAATCTTGTATGCTATAGGTACGGGATTACATAAGTATACCCGTCAGAAAACAACTGATGGATAGCCTGGTACTGTCTAGACTCGACTATTGTGACACTATATATGGACTATGTCTCCAGTGCAAGTGACTCAACGCATTCAAAATGCTTGTGCACATTATTGTTTTAATATTCCAAGACGAAGTCACATAACACCTTGAAGCACAGTAAACTAGTTAGTTTACTGTTTGGAGTCATGAAAACCAATAAACCTAGTTATCTGTTTAAGAAACTGGAATGGAGACAAAATCACTCGAAGCACTGCTTACGTTCTATAGTTGACCCTCTATCTTTTCGAAAACACAGGACCGCAGCATTCAGGGGGACCTTCAAGTATGCTGCCACACACTGACGGAATGATCTTCCACCACCAATCCGCAGCCTGAAAACAAAACAAAGCTTTATATGCCATCTAAAGAAGTTATTCATAAAAAATGCAATTTCAACTACCTACAACATTCAGCTCTTTTGTATCATATACCTTGTGCGATCGGCCGGCGGGATCTTGGTGAAGGACATCACTGTGTGGGCAGTTTGTGATGTTCCCTTGATGCTTGTCATAGTGTCTACCAGATATGTCTAAATATAGAGTGGCAGCCAGGGGTGCCTTGGCATGGTTCCGAGTTTTTTCAACACATAACATGGTGCAGCCTGAAATTGAACATAGGATTAGGAAACCTTTATTCCCGCATTACTGCTAAATTATTCTTTTAAAGTTAAGTTTCTTAAATCTTACCACAATCATGTGTTATCTGGACAGACGCGCTCGAGTGTGCTTTTGGGGTTCTCATTCCTGGGGGTTCTCACGACACTTATCATATCACTTTTTTAGGTACACACATTCACACATGTTTACTTGGTGGATAAAATATTTTAATTATTTGTTTATTCGTCTTTATAAAATGTATCACATAATTTTAATTTCTCCAATTTGTTCATTCCTTTCTATTTGTAACGTAAGTATTGTGTTACTTTATTAATTCATCAATTAATTAATTTTTCACCACTGGAGGACGCCATTACGTCATCGTTGAAAACCAGCGCTGTCGGTGTTGTAACACTGCATCTCCGCAGCAAAATGCTGAGCTTTGACCCTTTTTCGCTGATACAAATGTTCTTTCTATATCTACATAATCGTTTTACTATTTTTTCACAATCACAATTTTTCACCGTGTTATTGTTTATGTTTTCTTTTATTCACATATTGACAGTGTTGTCAGATGCCAAAATTTTATTTATATTGTTTTTGTTATTGTAATCTTTAACCGATACTTTGTCTTTTGGCCCAAATAAAGGTCGTGCGTGGTTTTGGGCGAAAATAAATAAATTTTCTTTCTTTCTTTAAGTGTTAAAGAGACAAATTTCAATAGTATAAAGTCATTAGCGTTTTAAAAAGATTTATGTCATACAGACTTCAGCTACTCAGAGCTATCATAATAAAAATGATATAGTAATTTATATTCTTCCATCCTGATACATTATGTTCTAATGTATCCATTACCATACAGAGTACAGCGATTAAATAAATCATGACTGCATGACACATAATGCCATCCATCATGATACGGAAACCCACCTTACTTCAACAAACGGGAGTCAAATGTTTATCGTTTCGATTACGTACCTATTATCTTCAAGAAATCAATAACCCCCTTATTCCCTTATTCTCTGGTATTAATGGCATCAAAACGAAAACGACAAGTATATTACTTATTTATGTACCTATTTTATTTATTGCCAGTTTCTCGAACAAATCTGTCAATAGATTTGCTGGCGTGAGCTATATTGTTCTAACCCGGAATCGCTTACCAGATTTTGACATAATGGTCTAATGTCAAAATCAAATGTCAAAACCGTAATGTCAAAACCGGCCGATAAAGTAATAGAGGTTTACTTAGTAAGCGTTTTGATATTTAACATTGATAAATCAATGCTTTAGTTAAGTACTCGCTAAAAACGGAAAACCATGTCATTGTGTGAATTTAAAATCTACATTTTGTATTCACGAGGCCAGGGCGGTATCCGCGCTGCATCCGATGACGGCGACGCACTTTATGTTAATCTTCATTCATTGCAAATAAGCACGGATCATGTCTAAATTCAGATAGCAAGGTGTGCCAGTCATGAACATGAAATATCAAGCATCGCGTAATATGCTCACATCATTGCGAACATTGTTAAAATCGAGTTATTTATTGAACATTGTATTATTAAGGTGTTTGTAATGTTTTGTCTCTTTTGCTCCAATGCCATTTAGTATTAAAACGAAAAGAGCCAGAACTATTTGTTAATACGTAGTTTAAATAACGTTTTTTAGTAAAAGGGGAAATATTCCATTGCACAAGTTTTAATTACTTTACGATTTTTGTATATTATTTAATAACTGTTAATTAATAATAACTGTTAAAGTTAGCTAAAAAATATAAATTAAAAGAGCTGTACATTCTTTTGTTTTTATTCACCCATATGAACAGAAAACATCCGTTCGTTTGTTGTACATACCCATGTTTTTATCAAAGACTATGAATCGACAGAGACGCTTTCAGGGTAACCGTAATAACTAGATATAATATCAGAGTTAAAAATAGTACGAGTACACACTTCAAACACTTTCCGTTAGAAGCTCGACAGACTCGACAAAAAACTCGATCTGTCAAATCATTGAGGAAAGTAAAATGTGTTCGGTATTTGAGCGCGAGCATTATTAATTTATACATCATATATTATTATATATCTTTCGCCGTATATCGCGATACAATCGTGTACCGTGTACGAGAGCATGACCTGTTTTAAAACCTGCCTTGCATTAATTAAGCGACTTTGATTTTATATTTTGAATAGCTTTGTTTTTCTGTTAGATTTGCTGTTGGTTTTACATAGTAATATATTAGGAGCTTAAAAGGAGTGTCCCCCTAGACCATCGGGTATTTGGATAATAGTAATATTGCCATATCTACATATTGCGCTCGACACCTGAGCATGCACGGCAAGACAACCAATTCATCGCGCGCAGCTTTTAGATATTTTGTAACTTGATAAACCGTTTTTATTTTTCTAGGACTCTTCAATTAGGTAGTTCTCAATTGATTTAATGTAAAATTTTAACGTCCTGTTATAAAAATGTCCGTCTCTTTGAAATATCATATTTCAATAGAAGCCTGACTAGCTTTGGACACAGATTTCAGATTTTTAATTGTGTCTACAAAATTTCATTAACTTTTATTAGTTAATATTCAAAATAGCAACAAAATTCGGTCGTAAGATAGGAGGGAAGGGGAGGGTACTGTAAATTGTGGTGCGAGTATCTTCATTTTAATAACCCGAGTTCGTAACAGCACAGGTTGTGTCACGGAGTACAATCAACAATTTGAGTATTATTTTTCCTGTTCTAAATAAATTTAAAAAAGCAATGGAATTGACTTACCTTGAAATATTTTCAATTTTAATGAGTTGTAGTAGTAGAAGTTGGACTTGAAAATTAAAAGATTATTCGGAACCCGAACAACTATCACAAATACAAAATTATTTAATCTACATATATGACAATAACTATGACAAAGTGGTAGGTAGTCAGATGTTCAAAAAGCCTGACAGCCAGTTTGTCCTCAGGATATCGGCATTGCTGACAATAAGGTAGGGGTTTGACTTGTGTTGAAATTATACAAAGCTTATTAGTATAGAAATTGTATGGTGCAGTAAGTACGAATATAGTAAGTACGCTCGGGATGTCTAGAATAAAATTAAAATGCCTAATAACTTCCATTTTGTTGATCAACTCTATTTATAGTAAACCTTTTCATGAGGATCCAGCCATCCATAAAGAATATAATCACTCAACTAGCCTATTTTGGTTGGTTTGACGGCAGTCGTTCTGTGTAAAGTACCTACTGGTATACAGTAGCTACGCTCATAGTTTCGAAAAATTTAGGAGGGTAAGGACGATGATTTCTTGCAGGGTAAGTTATTTATTCTTAGTATTGCTTGTAATAATTATATTATCATATTTAAAAATCAGGGCGTACCTACCACAGCATAATTTACTGATTACTAAACAGAACAGTACCTACAAGACATCCAATGGTTCATTACGAAATTCTAGTTGTATCTATAAAAATATAGGAAGTAGATAGGTACCTACCTATTTACCTGTTACCTATTAAGTAATCTGAAGTATTACAGGCATTTGTTTGTTCTTATGCAATGTTTAGCCAACATCAGTCTAGACGACATGAGGTTTGAAGATTTCAATTATTGATAGATTTGTTACGTGACGCGTTCGCGGCTTACAGCGATTCATTCGCCAAAAATAGATATCAATAGCGAAACTAACTACTTTCTATTTACAATGAGTAATAAATATCGTGTCAGTTTTAGGCTTGACCGGCGTGCGGGGCGTGCGAGAGTGGTCGGTGCCAATGAACTTGGCGGGAAAGCAAATGCAGCCTCGCGCCACTGGGTCACACAGGTACTGTCGCGGAACGAACGCTACCCGAACACCTTCGCAATACACCATAAATTCATAACGGCCTGGTATCCAACACGAACCATGTAATTTAGCCGCCTTACACACAATTTATTGCTTGGATTTTCATTGGGTGCACCACTACGTACAACCAATAGAGCGTTGCGTTTGAATTTCAAATGCGTCTACAAAATGCAATAGCTAAGTAGTTAAATTCCCACGTCTATTAGATCCAAATGCGAAGCTAGAGGGCATCGCTACGGGTTAGGAGTCAAATACCTCGCATGATAATTTAAGTGCGGTCAAACTAATTTTAAGCTCAAATAAATATTTTATGGCAATTGAAACGCAATAAATTCTGTAAGGATGATGCTTACATTCATTAAGACTGGCAATGTGCCATTCTGAGGTCGTTTCCGGCAAGCGCCGGCAGCCGCCGATTCGTTCTGGCGACCGACGCCTGAATTACAATTGCAAGCGGACGCGGCTTTACTATGCGTCACTTGAAATGCCAGAAAAAGTGCTGTTTACATTTTGAAAATTATGTTTTGGAACACAAACATTATCCCATGTGTGTGTGAAGAGAGTTCCGCAAGAAGCTGTTTCAGGAAAATACCTATGTGGGTCAACAAACCAAGAAGCTTTTATCAAACACAACATTCTGTATCGATAGCCAGCTAGAACCGCACGCAGCGAGCCTACCTTATCTTAACTTTGCTTCGCATAAAGTTATTTCACTTTTTTACTCATTCTCGTTTCACTTGTTATTTGATTATATATAAATTTAAAATAGTGTAAATTCGGTTTCGGTTCGGCACGAATTCGGTTCACACGAATCGTGCCAAACGACACTCTTCAAAATTGATTATTTAGTAGTTGGTGGGGTGGTGGATTGGCACGAAAATAAAATCGCGATTTTATTTTCGTGCCAATCCACCACCCAATTCGAAGATCATATGAATATGGAAGAAGCAAAAGAAGTATGCAAGAATAGTAGCATATGGCTATGTTAGTAATATTAGAAAGCAACCCTATTTAGTGATTTTTAAGATGGTGCCTCTCTACCTTTCCGTTTCCTTTCTCTATTCTCCATTATTGATTACCTTGGGTGCGTGTACCGCATTTCGCAATAAAACTAATTTGTTTATTAATGTTTTGTCTATAGTTTCTGCCTACCCCTGTGGGAGAAATACGTGAGTGTATGTATGTATGTTTCACACTTTAAAATGTTAAGCTTTAAGTAACATTAACTGAATGAAGTATAAAGATAATGTTCACCAAATAGTTAGTTATTTAGGTTAGGTTAGCACTACGAACCCCTAGGCATGATTCCCTAGCTCTCGGTCACCTTGCTTGTTCTTGTTTTCTAAATTCTACATGAAGATTTTTCTGATTCTTTTATTTTTGCCGCCGGGGCCCGTGATTAATTTTTAGACAGGTTAAATTGACGCAGAATATAGAGTAAGATGAAAGAAAAAAAATGTTGACACCTAATCTCATAAATATAAACATTAACTATTGCATATATGTTACAGAAAAATGTAAATAAATAAAGAAAAAAATAGGATTAGTAACCAACTAACCTTAGTAGACAACTAACTTTATAACTTATATTTTTTTGTTATTTGAATTGATTTTTATTTATGAAGCTCTCATTTATTAAAAGTGGATCCGAAATAGCTGATACTATGCTAAATTCAATAATGAGCTGTCTACCGATATTTGAACTTCGTTTCGCAATAATTTTATACACTTATAATTATATGTCAAAGGGATCTCCATAGGAAAATGCTTGCTATGGAGATCCCTTTGACATTTACACTTTGGTAAGCATTTCCACAGTAACCATCTCCATGGTAACCATGTCCATAGTAAATTTGCTAAGAAGTAACAAAACCGCGCAGCGCACGTCATATGAGTTTTATAGGCAAATTTTTGATAACTTGTATTACATTATTGTAATTTTCGTAGGGATCTATAATTAAGAAAAAATAAAAATACAGGCTATGTTACTCACTGATGTAGAATTTTTATAATCAATTTAGTGGTTTTGGTGTGAAAGTGTAGCAAACAAATAAGTAAACAAACAAATTCACTTTCGCATTTATAATTTTAGTACTTAAGGATTTCAAATAGCTATATATTCTGAATTGTTAATTTTTAAATTTATTAATGCCATAATGTTTGTTTGCGACTGTACTTGGGTTTTTTAATCCTTATAATATAATTCGTGCGAATAGCCCACTACTTACTTATTTATGAAGTGGTCGATTGGCACGAAAATAAAAACGTTTCGTGCGAAACGCCACCTACTAAATAATAAATTTTGAAGTGTCGTTTCGCCCAATTCGTGCGACTACTACTAAACCAAATCATAACTGGTCAAGTGTACGTCGGTTATTTTTGCTGTTAATTTTCTATGAACTCTTTGCAAATTTAACTACATTATTATATCTGTTAGTCGCCTATTAATAATTACTGTTAAATGTTGCATTTTGAAAAGTTTGATTCTACGTTTCTATTATCTCTCGTTTTGCATACCCGTTACGAAGCTTCCGTACACGGCAAGAGCACCTTAGTTTTTGAAGGCGTAGACGCGACGTAAAAAAACGTGTTGTTGTTAATATTTTATTAACAACACGTTTTTATTTTTATTGCGTTGTAGTGTGTTTATCAGGTTGAATTGGCAAAGCAATTGTAGCCTAATCATCCTGCTGTATTATTTAAATCCTTACTAATTATTATAAACGTGAAAGTTTGTGAGTATGGATGCATGGATGTTTGTTCGCCAGAACGGCTGAACGGATCTGGATGAAATTTGCCACAGAGATAGATTATAATCTGTATATACTTTTTATCCAGGTCGAACCCAATTCTGAAGTCCACAAAGTCGCGGGCAGAAGCTAATAACTTATAATGTCTTAATTGGGTGAGGGCTGTATTTTATCGTTTAATTCGCCACATCCACTGTCAAGTTCAAACATTTCGAAAACAAAGAACGATAAAGGTTTATAATTAGAAATATTGTGCTGGTACGGAGGTCAACATTGCCTCGCAATAACTCGGTAATATTTTATAATAGATGCCCATTTATCAGATTATTGAACCTAAGAACCTACTGCGTTAAGTATTTGCCTGTGGAAATCAATCTAGCATAACTAAGTATATTATAGAATAATTTTATTATGCAAAATGATATCAAACTGTCATAATTTGCTCGAATATGCGTCACGCTTACATCTCGCTTGCCATGAATTTATCAAGCAATATCGTCACCGATTCAATTAGGAATCCGCTTGGTTATAGATACCAAAAAATTGTGATAAATACGATAATCTATAATCTACCAGCGAACAATCAAATATATCAATTTAACACTACTTCGATAAGTTTGATCGCAATTTTCACGATTGTCTGTCACAGTTGACAGTTGTTAAATTATGTAAAAGGTTACGTCATTTAACGAGAAAAATAAATAGGTTTTTATGTTATTGATACAATGTTCGTAGTTTGCAAACTTTTTAGCGCTATAACACTTTAATATTTGATGTTTTAAACGATATCGTCTGGTAATCGTTTGTTTAATTATTTTGTTCAATCTGAGGTCAGACTGCTAATTAGCTGGCGTGGAACAATTCGAGGAATGCACGTGAGATCCACCAGTCTAACGGCCTCTTGACTGGTTTAATTATTCGCACGAAACCATTCGAACTGTGGCATCCAAAGCGAAGCGGATCAGTATCATAATTATGTACAAGTAACACGTTAATTCGCTACTAAAATCATTTGCATGATGGAACTTTAAAAGTGAAAGTAACTTTATAACTTAATAGGTGCTGTAGGTATAGGTGTGTTCTTCAAGCTCAATTGCAATAAATCATTATCTTATCGATATTTGGAATCGTTAATAGTTTTCATATGACGGGAACGGTCTGTTGAGCTGTTATACCTATTATCACTGTTTATTATCAGTCAACAAACTTTATAGCTATTGTGATTACGGAGGACTAAAAGTTTGTTAAATTATTATGCTGCACGATAATTGCAGGCGACATTATACGAATGATTTATTTATTAGTAAAATTGGTACCTACACGTGGAAGAATTGACTCCATGCACAAATTAAGTAAGTACTATTTAGGAAAAACAGTTTGAAACTGTGATTTTTTTTTAAATCTGCTAGAAACTGATCTCAAATTCTTAAATATACAAGCTAAAACTAAACTGAAATTGTATTCACATCGCTAGACAACGCTATTAGTACAAAACGACATGATACTGCGCAGTAATCGATGATTTATCGGGGCCACAAGTACCTATCAAGTTCCTCAATGCTGTGCAAAAAATCTATTTTTTTTGTGGCATTCACGAGATGAAAAAGTGTCAGACGCCGCGTTGTTCGGCGCGAGTTTTTCGAGCCCTGGACGTCCTTGCGAGGCGCGCCAGCGTCACGCATCGTCGACCTACAGCTGTTTGTTTGACAACAAACTACGCGATATGGAACATGTTATCATGGCAATCCAATGGTAACACTTCACACGACCGCTGTGACGTAGCGCAGATGAAGCGTCGAACACACCACTATCTCTACAGTGCACCAATGGAAAAATTATGGCAGTCAAGTGATTTCACAAATTGTTATCGCACATGGTTAACGCATATAAGTGTATTATGACGTTGAGATTCGTGAAATTGATTCAGCGATTGATTTAGTAGAATGATGACGCCATTTCTTTCACGCAATTCTAATATTTAAAATAGGTATAAAGCAGATAAACGTTGGATTACTTACATAAAACGTAAACGTAATGACTGTTAAAAACCTTGTTCAAAAAGATGAACATCAATTAAGTATAACATAAAGCGTATCATACCAATTAAATCCGAGAACCCATAAAATCACCAAACTCGTTCCGATCATATAAAATAAATTAATAGTGTGTAAAACAAGCCCGCATATTTTAATAAATGGCCATTTTATTTGACAATGTACAGCGCGCAGATCGCTGCCAAGAAGGCATTTTGTGCATCCACTTTCACCAATATAAGCACGCCAATAGAATGCACCGCGAGGTAGAAAACGTACACGCGGATAATTCTCTCGGATTGTCAATCGAAAGAGTTCTATCCAAATGCAAAACAGTTTGAAATCACGATACATGGTCCTAAAAAAGACAGTTGTTCCAATTTCACTTAAATAATCGCTATCAGAAACCGTTACGCTGAGTAATGTACTACAGATAAGTGTTGTTACATTATAAGTGGGTTAGAAATCTACTTGGCTTGCACGTTACATTTAATTAATTGATCTTTGTTCTGGTCTCTGTTTAATACGTGTTCATTACAGCTCGGTGTTCATGCAACATTCTACTAAAGTAAATGTTAAAGCATTCATAATTTCAATAACATGGTGTCAGTAATAAAATAAATAAAGATAAGTAGCCAGTAAATGTAGCTGGTTAAAACTCCCTGTACAGAACTACAGACCTACTTCGAAGTTTGCATTAAATAATGTCAATTATGAATAATGAAAATCCATTAAAATCGGGTCAATAGTTCTCGCGATTAGAGCTCTTGCTCTTGTATACTGTGATAATAAATACTACGACCCGATTTAACAATAGAATTACTACGCCCTATTACATAAATTTCATTATTTTAATCAATAGCAGAAAAACAATAATAATGTCCGAAAGTTTTCCAAGATGAACTAGATAAGTACTTGTCCGAAAGATAAGTTACCAGACCTTGTTAAGTGTCACTGGGTACTGTACAAAGGAACTCTCGAATTTATTTGTTTCAGTCCAAATCTGCTTCTGGTGCCTTATAAAATCATGAATGTCATTGGTGGAGCTGTCGTATACGACCATGATTCCGTGAATGGACAGGAGTTCAAAAACAGTACGTTTAGACAATGGGCTATTGAAAAAACTCGAGGAATCTTTACAAGCAATAAAATAACGGGAGCTGACATAAGTGCTATTTTTAAGCAGGTACTAACAAAACAACAATATGTTTGAAATGCTCTACGAAAACCCAATTATAATCTTAATTACAGTCTGATGTTGACGTAGCTATGCCTATCGTAGTCCTATTAAGTGAGGAGGTACTTAGTTGGACTATTTTAAGCACAAATGGTAGTGCATGTGAGTCGATCAGAAGCGAATGGAAGGTTCGGGTTTCACGGCCTTCGGTCCTCTACTCGATTACCAACGACGCCAGTGACGTAGGTGCGCTGGCGCCTACACCAGGTTCTCTGCGGCTTCGTGTCATGAATACATGAGGAAGTCTTTAGAGATGTGAACAAATTCGCGG
Organism: Acronicta aceris; assembly: GCA_910591435.1. Lineage (NCBI taxonomy): Eukaryota > Metazoa > Arthropoda > Insecta > Lepidoptera > Noctuidae > Acronicta > Acronicta aceris. The sequence goes on along the minus strand of OU342758.1, from coordinate 15,297,097 downwards.
TTTTGCTCAGGGTTACTCAAGGAATGCGGCTCAAGTTACCAAGCGAGTTTTAAGTCCAGTAATAATACGTGGACCCCAATCACTCAGTTCGCCGTTAACGGCAAAAATGCATTGATATAGTGTTAATAATGCAGAAAATTCGCTAAAATATGGATCTTTTCTGTGAAAAATGTAGTGTAAAAAGAGGTGTACACTGTACACTTCGTCGAGCAGGCCAGACGAAAAAGAACGCCCGTCGGTCGCTTTTTTAGCCAGGCAGTAGATCGGGTGCGTTGCGCGTGAGTCACCGTCGGCATACCGGCGCGCACCATGCACCGTACGTGTCAACCACCTATTTATGTCGCTGGTCGCAGGACGAAGCGCAAATAAACAGCATCAAAGGGACGTTGGATTCCGCTCGGCGACGGTGCGAGCATCAACAGAAAGCAACGAAAACAACTACCATTGTCTACGGATGAGTTATTTTCGCAAATAGATACAGATTCGCCACTTGCTGCACGCAAGTTCTGTCGCTATATGGGGGGAGCTAAGTTAGGACTCAAACTGGCTTAAAGTATTACGATAAGTAAGTTGCAAAACAAAGCTTTTATAAATTAATCAAATGATGTGATTGTAATTATAACTTATTAGGTAGGTACTTGATAGAAAATAAAGTACTTAATAAGTTTGTAGACAAAGTCTAAAACCCCAGATCAAAAACTACCTAAACATTTAAAACTTCTTCATTGCAAAGATCTTCAGTCTTGCACTTATTTCAGTTACATTACTTCAACTTTTACTAGGAGTTTAAAGCCATTACACAGTATACACCACCAATTAGGTACTTATAATATAGTTATTACTTTCAGACATTAAAATAAAACACGTTATTATACTACTATTTATTATATTACTATTACTAGGTTGAATAATAGTCTTTGCCTTTTGAATTTCATCAGGACATTTTTGAATAGTAGGTGCATTGACTGCATACCTACCTTAGTACCTACCTAATGAGTTGGTAATGTTAAATTTTACTTTGTTCCTAATCAATTAATTAAATTATCTACATTTTTAATATCAGTTTAGATACTACTAGAGACTACTAGAGAAGTATTTGAAACTGTATTGAACTGAGAAGTTCAAATCTTTTTTGGTACAGCCAACAGCACATCAAGTTCCCAGAAACTGTTTTTCTCCAATGGATAATAAATTCTATTATTCAGAGATTAAATTGAAAATCGATTGAAGAAATTGACAGTTATCGATATTTAATTATGATGATACTGTGCTGTTGACCATACCTCAAAATTAATAAATTTTTTATTCTCAATTCAATGAAATGCTTAAATAATGTCATCCTTACTTATAATAATAATAATAATAACTCTTTATTTCAAGTGACCAGGACTCATAGTGTTAGTAACAATATTTACTTAAAACTATATTAGTAATACAATATTACTTATATTATACAATTGAAAGTTTGTAAGTATGGATGTATGGATATTTGTTACTCTTTCACACCAGAACGGCTGAACGAATCTGGATGAAATTTGATAAAGAGATAGATTGTAGTCTGGAATAACACATCTATAGGCTACTTTTTATCCAGGTCGGACCCAATTCTGAAGTCCACGCAGACAAAGTCGCGGGCAGAAGCTAGTAGTTATATATATCAAATCATTGAAATAATTGAACTTTTTAATTAGGATATTTGCAGGACTTTTATCAGATACCTACTTGCATACATTGGATGGCTGCAATCCATCCAAATTATAAACAGTATCTATCAGGAAAAGCCATTTGTTTAATTTATTAGCTGGGTCCCAAATTTTGTAATGATGTCTCATGTAGGTAGGTTCTTACTTATTTTATTTTATAAATAAATAAGAGGGATATTTAATAGGAAATACAAAAATGTTTAATTGCAAATATCAATCTTGTTGCCTTGACATAAAGCTTATAGTAAGAGAGAGAGAGATATTACTATGGTAAAAGTTAGCTGATCAGATCCCGCTGACAAGTAAATTATTAAACTTAGCTAACTTGACTAGAGGGGCAGAAATATAGGATACTAGGTCAGACATATGTAGGTATGTAATTTTACATAGTATCCTACATTTCTTAAGTCATTAATTAAAAAAATGTAAGTTATTACATACTTTACTTAAGTCTCTGTCACCGAAAAGTATAGAAAATCCACAGTAAAATAGAAAATTTGAATTTAGCATTGTGCTAAGTAATTAAAAGTAAACAAATCAAATATTGTCAAATGTAAAATTGTACTGACCTTTCATCCTCTGGCGGTGGAGCAGGCTGTGGCTCCTCCTTGCCGTCGCCTGTGTCACCGGCCTGCAACGTGTCAGTGGACACATCCGGAGCACCACTATCACACGCATTCACATTCACACTGCTCATCACAGCGCCACTGATTGCATGAGACACTGCACTCACAGGGCTACCAAAGCCTTGACTGTCATGTCCCGGCTGCGCAGTGTTCGCCACATACGCGGTTGAACTCACCGGCATCGACACTACCGGTGAATTAGTCCCCGACACGGTCGCCTCCACGGGCGCCACACTATTCTGCGACATGACCGGCACCACACCCCCATATCCCAGGCCCATACTGGTCTGAGATTGCACCACGTTGGGGTGGACCCCACCACCAATGCCGACGGGCATGTTTGGCTGCATCGACATCGGAATGTTCTGGTGCGCCATCGAAACCTGCGCCACTGGCTGGTTGGGCACGTACTGTACGCCCCCCATCTGACCCTGACCGCCGACCTGCTGCGGCAACAGGTTTTGTTGCCCCATGTGCTGTCCGACTGGCATCTGCTGACCGACATTTGTTGGCTGCATGAATATAGGATCTGAGGCGGGTATCTGCATACTAGGCTGATTCCCGTCTAGAGTCATCTGCATATTCTGTGGAGCCGCGGCCATCATCTGAAGATTTCCTTGTGGCACATTGCCTTGCTGAGGAGCAATAGTGTGCACTGTAGTTGGCTGCTGCTGACCAGTGAGGCTTTGGAGATTTGCAGGCAATGTCGAGCCTTGTGGTTGAGAAGGCATGGGCTGAAGGTTAGAAGGTAGCGTTGCACCTTGCTGTGACGTAACAATTGAAGTGAGCACCTCTTGTGGCATAGTTTGGCCCTGCTGACTCATCTGTGACTGCTGTGTGTGATATTGAGGAACATTATGTTGAGGCTGAACCATCTGCTGTTGTGATGAGGGCATACTAGCATTTATCATTGACTGAGCATTAGACTGCTGATTAACAGCTTGGTTGTATTGCTGTTGAACTCCAGACATTCCTTGTTGTTGCATTTGAGGATGCATGCCAGGCACAACTGACTGCTGTGGCTGTGAGGGCAATTGGTGCATTTGAGTCTGCATCTGTGGAATCTGTTGATTTGCACCAGTGAGCTGAGTAGGCATTTGCATCTGTTGAATGTGATTAGGCAATTGTTGATTTTGCAGAGCCTGTATCTGGGCTTGGCTCGGTAAATGCTGTAGTTGGGCCTGTTGAGCCCCCATTGTCTGTTGTCCTTGTAGGTGATGAGTTTGTCCCATATTAGTCATTTGAGTCTGTTGCATGTGCATTTGAGGATTTGGTTGGCCTTGTATTTGCTGCATTTGCATCTGTTGCATCTGAGGCTGCTGAGTGGGCACTTGAGTAATCTGTCCCTGGTTGGGCATAGCCTGCATTTGAGGCATTTGTTGCTGCATCTGGGGCATGTTTGTCATTTGAGCCTGAGGCATGTGCTGGCTCATCTGCTGCATTTGCTGTTGGTTTGGCATTTGTTGCATTTGCTGAGGCATCTGTTGGTGCATCGGAATCTGTTGCATAGCCATACCCTGAGATTGAGCTATAACTTGCTGCAGCTGGTGTTGCGGGAAGCTTTGTGGCATATGTTGCACTTGCTGTTGTTGTGTCTGTTGCGGGTGACCCTGTGGGGCATTCTGCATAGTGATGTGTGTCATGCTCTGAGGATGCTGCTGTCCAACCTGCTGCTGATTGGCTTGCAAATTTGGATTTGGCATTTGTTGTGGCATTTCTAAAGGTGGAGACTGCACCGACACTGACTGAGAAACAGGCTGCATCTGCTGCTGTACCACATTAATAGGCTGCGTCAAAGATTGCCCAGGGGAAGCCATTGGAAACTGTTTTTGGAGAGTTTGTTCTAGTTGCTGCACAGTAGGTGCATTGCCTTGCATATCTTTAGGTCCTTTGTTTGTCAGATCATTAGACATTTCATCATGTTGACTATCATTAATCACCACACCACTGTCAGGTGCCTGCAAAGTATTAGTCTCTGTCACATTCACATCCAGGTTGTTATTTAATGTAATAGGTGCATTTTGCTGTGTAGTAGTATGATCCAAGTAATCCATACACATCCATCGACCCCTTCGGAAAGGTTCGGTGCTCTCAATTTTCACAACTTTAAACCGTTCATTCCTAACATGTTCTTGTATTTCTTTCATACCTTCTTGGGGTTTAGCATTTCCTATGAGATTAATGATGCTGCCTGTCCCGGCATTAGTAACACTGACGTGCATGTCAGAAACTTCTGTATTATTACTATTTGGCACTGCTCCTCCTATCTGGTTGGTGGCGTTTTCCTGACCGACAATCGCGAGTCCGTACTGCGAGCTGGTCGGGATGACGGGGGCGCAACCTAATGATGCACTCGACGCGTTGTAAAAGACATCATCTTTCGAGAACGTGTCCTCGGAATAACTAGGCGTTTCATTCTCAATGTCAGTCACTCTCGATATGTCGTCGGTGTGAGATTCATCAAGATCGTCGGCGGAGTCTTCGCCAGCATCAGTGCTCACTCGAGAGCCGACCGTCACACTGGTGATCTGAAATGAAGATATTTTCCTTGGGTTATGGGCGGCTTGCAGACTTGTCGGGTGAGTCACTCCCTTCTCCGACTCGTTCAGTCGAAGAGATTCACTCGTCGTACGGTGAACAACGTTGTTATACTTGTTTTTCTCACTAGTTTTATGTGACTTTTGAATCAGATTGTCAGCCATTATGCCGTCCGAACCGAATGACTATCTAAAGAAAATTTCACTGTTTATTGGCTTCAGAGACATTTGATAGACCTTTCAATCACAATAATACATGAAATATAAAATCATTGTACACTCACAATTTCACAAACACGGTAATTTAACTATTTAAGTTCTTAAAATTCATTAGTAAACACATACAGTTGCGAACATCTTTCAGACGGCAGCAACATGGCGGCCATTTATGCGCAATGCATTATGGTTGACAATTTGCAGCAGACTATAGACACTCTAGACTTATTTGACTAGGTTGATATTTGTGGTCGCTAGATGGCAGTAGAAATGTGTTTAAAATCTTATGTATTTTATCACGCTATTCAATATTAGGCAAAAAGAAACAGTTTTATTAAGATATTCAATAAACTTACGAATTTAGAACAATGTATTAAGTTTGAAAATATATACGTTGCACTTTGATCGTAAATCGAAACACAACCTCTAACAGTTAGGTTTATTTTTAGAATATTGTAAAATATTCAGACACTTTAGTATGCTCCTAGGTATATTTTGCACCTAATATAAACATTTTAATTATTTTTTTTAGAAATACGACGAGGATAGAGTGCCTACCTGTCTAAGAAGATAATTTAAACAGTACTTATGATTAGTATTAAAAAATGAGTTATTTTACTTTCTATACAAAAACCTAATTATATTATGTGTAATTAGTTATTGCCTAATTTAATTAAAATGATTATGCTTACCCATAATCCAGCGATAGTAAAATTGAACGTAGGACTGGAGCAATATTTATTTTCGTCATTCATACCCTCGTACCTGTCGTACGACATTTTTAGCTAGTTTATTATCAGCTATTCCCTAACAGATGGCGCTATAGAATGTTTTATAGGTTACACAAAATCCGGGAGATGGCGATGCAAACATAACTCAAAATAGTGATATCATTGTCCATTTGCATTCACCATTATAATCCATTTACCATTTAGAATAATAAGGTTCAATACTTGCCTACATCATTATGTAGGCAAGTATTGAACCTTATTATCTATCTATCTATAAAAATTAAAGACTAGCACTCAAAAAAATCATAGCTCCAATAATTATGAAAGTCAGTCAGTATGAAAGTCAGTAAGTCTACGTAAGTATGACAGAATAATAATTATTCTTAATTATTAAGAGAATTTTATTTGATTTGATCTATTGTCATTGAGCACTTTTTAAAATAAATGATGTAGGTATTTTTTTAAGTTTAATCTTTATATTAATTATTGTGTCTATATTAGGTTAGTTGATCTACGGATAAATTTTAAATAAACTGCATTCAAAGAAATATAAACATCGGTTAGGTTAGATTGGAACTGTGACTACCACCGGCCACTAGAGTGCCAGAACCGAATTTTAGCCATTCATAATTCATTTATTTATATTCATTAATCATAATTTTCTTAGTTTTCGGGCCCAACAAGTTACTATCAGACATCATTTACTACATCTCATACATTTTTTGTGTAGTTCTAAACAGATTAAAATATGAATTGATTTAATTTATATTGTCTCAGAGAAAGAGGATCAATCATTAATTTAAAAAAAAAGATGACCACCGACCACCAGTTTGTGGGATACCAGTGAAACCTCGGACAAAAGGTAGAATGAAATTATAATTATGATTATTTTAATTCATAGCAACTACGGAAGGGGAGGTAGCTAGCTACACTGAAAAATATTTTTGAATGTTTCATTTCTAGGCAGTGTTTCTGCTTTATAGCATTTTCACTGTTAGTCAAATCTAGGTAGGTATGACAGACGGAAAATAGGTACCTACTTGATTATGGAACCTGGAGCCTGACTAGCTAATTAGATAATAATATTGTAGGTATTTCAAGACTACCTATATCGTCCGTTCTCTATAACAAATCCGTTGATAGATTTGCTTACTAGAGGTAAGATTTTGACATTTACATACTCGTATGGACAATAATTATGTTCAAATCCTATCTCTAGTAAGCAAATCGACATAGATTTGCATAATATCGACTACATAGTCGCTAGTATTACTAGTAAAATAATATCTGTGCTGCTAGTATTTAAGTAGAAGTTAAAGTATAAGTGTCGCCAGATGGCGCTAATAACATAATCACAAAATTATTAACAGCTTTTCAACTGTAGATTTTTTATGTGGGTAACTACTTATTTGGCTAATTGGGGCTTTATCCCAACTAGGTAGGTACTTAACTAAAGACACAATGCAGAATCAATTGTCTGGGGCCCCTACGGTCATTGCTGAGTTTGCTATCTACCTAATTCTTTTAGTTTTAGACTCGTTTTAATTGAAGGAACCACAAAATCGACTTGGGCAAAGCTGCAGGCAGAAGTTAGGTTTTTTTATTTACTTAAGTAGGTACCTATTATTTCAATCAGCTTAATAATACCTACAGGTAGGTTACATTTGAATTGTCATTTGAAACTAGGAAGTTACCTACGTACACTGTAATAAATAAATTATAACAGGTAAGTAGTAGTACACATGAATATGAACAGCATAATTTTGTTACCTAGGTACGACGTCTAGTAGTGAAGAAAAGGTCAAAAAGTTAGGTCAATTCAATAAATGACCAATGTTTTTAAGGGTATTAGATTGCCCAATTGCCCTTGAGGATTTAGTCTTTGTGCTAGTATTTGTTAGTCACAGGCATTGCGGGGGTGCTTCACGCGGGGTTGTAGTGAGGTTTCGGGGATTTCATTATTATTTCAAAATATTCAAAGAAATAAGAAAATAAAAACAATACAAATTGTTTATTACGTCATTACAATTTTTTTGGTATAAACACAAATTAGGTAAAAAAGGCCTATTTATAAAATAATAAAAATAATTTACTTCAATTATTATCCAAAATTGGGGCAAATTTATAAAAATTTGATTCCACTAGAAACTTCTTTAAAGCTGGTGTAAAGGTGTTTTTTTGGATTTGAGCGATGTAATGCCCATAACGCACCTCAAGTTTTTTATTCGACTTCAAAAAAGGAGGAGGTTCTCAATTCGACTGTATTTTTTCTAAGTTTGTTACCTCAGAACTTTCGACTGGGTGCACCGATTTTGATGATCCTTTTTTATTTGAAAGCTGGTGCTTCCCGTGTGGTCCCTTTTCATTTGGTCCAGTTCTGACAATGGCATCCATGAAAAAACCATACCTATAAGTCTTAAATTTGGATTAAGTATGTGCCCGACAAATGACGAATAACTCAATAATTAATTTCATTATAAAATTTTACTCGCTACTAAAAATGTTGAAATAACTTTTTTAACAAAAAGTAATACCGCCTTCAAAAATGCCTGCCTTCGATTTGGTTTGAATTTTTTTTTCGCCACCGACTTCCGAAATTGTTGTGCACCGAACATTATTTTTATGGTTTTGAAGGCGATTTTACTTTTTGTTATAAAAGTTATTTTTTAATGTGTCCATAATTTTGTTACTTACTTGACGGATGTTCAGTTGATAAGAATATAAGTATTTAGTTAACCTAACTAGGTATTAAGTGATAAATGGGTACATAATATCTTCTTATGTCCTGAAGTCCGCACATAGGTTCCTAATAATAATAATTAAGTACATATTACGAGTATCAAAATATAAAAGTAGACTCGCCAAATTAGGTATACAGTTATGAAATACTGTTGAATATCTTCATAGGTTACCTACCTTCAATGGAAAAACGGACATAACGACACAAAAAATTTGAATCATTGCTTTTTTTAAAAAATATTAGGTAATAAAGATCACTGTAGCACCTTTTATAATTTAGGTAAGAAAATTAAATCAAAGCCAACTTACAAATGGAAAGCAGCTGTAAAGCTCGCGCTAATTCGCGATGCGCGCCTTCGTCTCGAGAACTAAAGGATCGGGCGCCCCGACCCCAGCCATTACCCACAAGGTCTTCAGATCGCTAGCCGATTTAGCCAACATCCCCACCAATCGCCGTGACACTTCTTAAACGAAGGTAATTTGCTATTATTTGTAAATTGGTGTGCCGAGCGACGTCCGCCACGAACTGACCGCGCCGCAGTCGCTCGGGAGCACGGGACCCTCCCTGGCTCTCCCGTTGGCTCCGACCACACGTATGTACACTGCAACATAAATTAAAACTCGGTGAAGAACCCTTATGTAGATAATAATCACACCGACAGCCTCTGCTACCGAATCGAGCGCCAGTCGATAAGATACAGCCCACGAACAAACATCCTTTCGTTATGAAAATGTGATTGTGAGTGATTCGAATATGGCGAAGTCTGTTGAAGTGAATAAAAACAGTGAAGACGAATCCACTATGGACGGGGATAGTGAAGAGGAGCTAGGATGTGTGGGGAGGCTGATGGTGCTCTTGCGGATCAATCCGAACTTGATCATGTTGAAAGTGACTCTGTTTGTAATGTACGGAGCCACTGCATCTCTCTTGCCGTATTTGACTATACACATGCAGAGTATAGGATTAACTGTGCCAGAAATTTCTTTTGTGTATTTAGCGTTGCCGTTCACCACATTTCTCAGTCCACCTATAACCGGTAAGTTTGAATTTTTTGCTATTAATGTAACCCTATTTACAGTATTTTCAGGAGATTTTAATGGTTTTAGGATTTTTGGTCGACCGCTTTGGAGAGTACAAGCCGGTTGTAATCACTGCTTTGATTCTAAATGCTGCATTCCACCATTCGCTATTGCTGATACCTCATCAGGAAACACCGGGGATGATGCCATCAGCTTACGTCATGCGGCACCCAATCACGAATAGCGTAGAGGTACATACATTTATGTTTCGAAATCGACCCCTTAAGACCTTGTTACGTACAGAACAAAGTATACACCTAAGAATTTGAGCAAATCGTTGTCATCCGGCCCCAGGGCGAATTAACTAGTAGTGTCTTGTGATCCTGTATGTTTGAATTAGTTAAAGGAATTAAGCTAAATTTATGCACGTTGGTCTTTACCCTTGAATGAAATTGGTCATCCGTTTAGAACCTACAATTTTTGTTTATCATCGAGAAATGCTGAAAAAGGGTAATGTTCATTGGACACACAGATAACTTTGTTAACCGACTTTAAAGAAGAAGGTTCTCCGTTTTTATTGAAATATTATGGTGTTTTAATGTTAACTACTTTTAGATTTGGTGGAGCCCCTGTCCCAGCAGAGAATGCCCTGGTGAGGATGAGACAGTAGACTTTGTTCTGGATCGTTGCGTAGACCATTGCCTACTTTCAAAGCCTACTGAGAGTCCATCTAGTGACCCTGCTGATGATAAAGACGACTTAGACTTCCATATCAGTCATAAAATTCAGCTACCAAATTTGAAATCCAATTCTAGGTATGTATAGTATGCCTTGATAACAAATCTTTAGTTCAAGTTAATTAATATAAATTTAAAATTTGGTTATATCACAGGATATATGAATGGAGTAAAAATATCCTTGTTCTAATAATAACAAATTTCATTACGGTAAATGCGTTGCAGTAATCATTTAAATTACGCTATTACTCACATTAAATAACAATGATAACAACGTGCTACAGTTTCAAGCAAACAATGCTAGCAGTACTTTCTTAGTAACTCACTATGTTTATATTGAAGTTTATTACTAAGCCTCCAGACAAGATTCCTTAGTTTCACGAATTAAAACGGCTTTGTAGAACAAACAGATCTTCTTTATCGGAACTGAGTCAAATAATATATGTACCTATTTGTATGATAAAGATAATATAATAATGTTAATTTCCATAGGTTTTATTTAAGTAATATTAAATACTACCAATAAACCAAATCAAGGTGCATTTATTTTTACATCCCAGTAGAAATTATTGAATGACATATATCTATCAGAGTGCAATATTATTTGCAGTTACTTAAATAGTACTGATGACGAAGTTTATAACGATGCAGCATACTTCCTTATCGAAGTACACGATGATTTGGAAGAACCCAAAGAACAACTTGGCATCGAAATGGAACGGGTAACAAACAAAATGCAAACAATTTAAAACAAATTGGAGAGAGGTATATGTAATAAAACAATTTTTATACATTTTCAGGACGAAGATGACCAAATAACAGATTTTAGATCAAGGTTTGGCGAGAAGCTACTTATAGCTCAAGGCATTAATATCACAGCCCTTGACAAAGAGGACCTCAGGTGCGGTGGCCTTGTCATGTTACATAATATGACTAAACTCTCCATGCAACGTCTCGAGATTTTATCTGCAGACTGCATGGTACAGAAATGTGACTTCAGGTAAGGTAAAAGGCATTCCACAACTTAACACATTTATTTGATAATAATTTTATTTGTGAAGCAACTACTTAATATTTATCTAAAAATACACACACAGTAGTTATCTAAAGGTAAATTATCATTGGAATATTACAGGAGAGGCGGTCCCGATACGTGCCCACCGGATTATAAAGAAAGCGATGATAAAACGTTCTATATTTACTTTTTTCTGAGGTTCATGGGGACCATTATGTTGTCAGCCGGCGTAACAATAATGGATCCTATAGCTTTAACTATGATTCAAAAGTACGGTGGAGATTTTGGTAGAGAAAGACTTTTTTCCAGCATTGGGATGGCTATATTTTCCCCTATAACAGGCATGCTTATAGATATGAGGAGTAAACAAGTTGGTAAGTGTGGGATCTTGTAATTGTTATCATTAATGTCAATAATGTGTTACTAAATGTTTACATCGGTTTGTTGATTGCAGGTTACACTGACTATTCCGCTGCGTTTTATACGTACGATGTGCTGCTTCTAATATCGGCTGTCACCGTTGCTGTCATGCCTCTTGGAGCTAAACTACCAGCCGATAATTTACTGAGGGATTTGGTTAACATAATCAAAATGCCGCATATCATAATTTTCATATTTTTCCTGTTTGCGTTAGGAAACTTTTGGGGATTTATCGAATCTTATCTCTTCATATACTTGAAGGAATTGGGAGCACCCAATTTCTTATTAGGTAAGTCCAATAAAATCGTAGACGCCTTGTAGTTACATAAATACTTTGCGCTTGTATTTTAACTTTCATAAATGATGTTTACTAGTAGTACTTAGTCATTATGATGTAGTTGGTAGCTGAATATTGAGCGGATCATATGTCTAGGAATAACCGTGACCGTGGGCACGTTGAGCAGTATCCCGTTCCTCTACGGTGCGGATGCCATCACAGCGCGCATTGGCCACGTGAATGTCATCATAGTCGCCTTCTTCTCCCACGCTGCGAGACTCGTCGGCTACTCGTTTATCGAGTGAGTATCTCTCATCTCTTCCGTGTTATTCGTGCCTACAAATCAGCCTGCACGTGAATTTCATGTGTGTTTAATTTATATCTTGGTAGCGTCTGATTATCCCGTAAAGCTTGAACAAGATAACATTGGTACTATCAAAGTTAGATAGTTCAATATAACATGCATGATACTTGAATTGTAAATATTAGATTCAAACTTGATAAACTATTAATATCGTACTCTTTGTCTCATTCTATCTGCGAGTAGGTACGTGAAAGAAATGACATAACAATGCCTGAACTATGTGCAGATAAAGACGTAAAGGATGCAATTATTGTCTTACACACAGCATTGTTAATATAGACCAGCTGATAAGTGCAGGCCTGGCAGTGACATATTTAGATTCATGTGGGTAGTAAGGCATAATTATGAAAATAAGTTAAAATAACACCGTACAAATATTTTTTGGAATACAACCATTAACTAAATCTAAAAATCGAAATATTGCAAATTTCCCACAATGACGTTGGTATATGGAAATATACTGCATAATCTATTCGAAGGAACCATTACAATATGAGTAGGTACAACTGATGTTATCCCATCCCACACACCATGATGACCTGTTTCCTTCGTGCCATGACTTCCTTCCATTCAAAGAAATAGCTGAAATGAAGAATTATTCAGACAAATATTTTAACTACTGGTAACCTTCAATAATTAAGTTATCCAATATATGCCCTTAGCCATTAAAACACCATTTATAAGGCTAATGTATTTACGACAGCACCGCATTGTCAAGTTTATGAGCACAATGATGTTGCGTAGGAGGACTTTAATGCAAACACTTACTCACCTGATATAGTACTGGAGTAACTAGACATAGTGAACAATGGATAAAACTATTGAATAATGACAAAGTAGCAAAGGTAGTCTAGGTTTTCTTACAAACTGTTAAAAGAGAAATTAAATATCTTTCCTTTCTGAGAATCTGCTTTGAAGAGGAGGACCACGGAAAGTCTTATATCTAATATAAGACTTTCCGTGGTTATTAAGGGATTCGTTTGGTTGCTGATTTGGTTTCGCTTAAGAATGTTTTGTCGTTTACCCGGTAGTATGTATCTGAGTATTGTGCATGGTTTCAGGAACTCATGGTGGTGCTTTCCATTTGAAGCAATGGAATCTCTGTCAGTGCATTTGATGTGGGTAGCAGCGGCTACATACTGCGCGATGCTGGCTCCAAAGAGTCTGTTGGCTACGCTGATTGGAGTGCTCGGAATGGCACACTTCAGTCTTGGTGGGTAAATATATTAAAATGGTGATCAATAATTTTTTGACCGTATTTTCAATTACGGATGAATATTTGGTATGAGTCCGAAACAAGCCTCAATATCATTTGCGAATGTAAATAAAACGCGTCATAATAATATTGAAACAGTTGATAAAATGGGAGAGTCCGAAGAAAATCTAATAGTATAACAATAGTAACAACTAAAGATGAAGAATAAAACCTTATAAGACTTAGGTATCTTCTAGAAAAACACAAAAATTAAAAAGGGGTCAGTCAGGTAAATTTTACACTTTCAATTGAATAATGATACGTTTTGTTTAAATAGTCTAAACACAGAAAACATATTACTTAAGTTGAATCATTAACAAAAAACAGAAGGTTGTTTGAGGAAAATTAAGATAAAATATGTTCGTATTCACATCCTTGGACAAATATATAGAAATAAAAGCTACACAAAGAATCTCAATTTTTCGTTGCAATTCAAAGTCAGATAACTTTTTTTATATCATGTACCTAAGAGTTACTGGTTGTGGAAATTACCCTTTCTAAAAAAATATCTTTAGTACGTATCTCATATTCTATCATCTTCTAACGGTCTACTTTTAATGTTAAGGAAGGGGCAGCGGCAGCTTCGGCGGTGGTCTTCTCATAGCGACCCTGGGTACAAGAGAAGCCTTCCGCTATATGGGTCTAATAGCTTTCCTCGGAGGAGTGCTGTATGGATTGCTGCATTACTTTTGGCTCAAGAATATCAACATGACCGGGATTGAGAACGCTTGTGAACCAGATACCGGTGAGATAATACGTAGATTATATAAATCCACCTTTTTGTTATGGTTTTGCATTTTCCATGAATCATTTTTTTCAAGATTATAAAGTTATTTTAGTGAAGGAACAATTCAATCGCCCGTTAAGGTGACGCTAAGGTGTCGCTAAGGTGACGTTAATTCACATTCTGAATTAACTTCACCTTATGACGTAAATTTAAAATGTGAAGGCAAATTTCGATCAAGCGGGTGGGACTCGCGGTGGCTTAGCGGTCAGAGCGTCTGGTGTATCTAACCAGAAGACGCAGGTTCGAATCCTGCCCGCGATTGAATTTTTTCTTCACTATAATAACTTTAAATCCACCTTATTAGGAATCTCCGTAAAAATAATATTAGCTTAAAAGCCTGGGCTACGAAGTATGTTGTTTGACATCCAATGCTGCTAATCGTGTCGGAATTAATGTCACAATATAGAGTGGCAGTACCCTAATGGATAGGGCGTCCGACTTGCGATCATGTGGTTTCCGGTTCGAACTCCACCCATTGCACGACCGACGTGAACCCACTCGTAACACAAGCATTTAGCTTAGCACGAGGGGTTAATAAGAATACTAGTAAATAAACATAAAAAAAATAAGTTCATGCCGCAGTAACGTGTCTGACTATCGGGTGGCCAGGATGGGCCGTCGTAATGCGATTAGAGAAGCGGTAGAATTCTGATCAGAAGGTACTCTAATCACAACTTACAGTTTCTGCAAACAAGCTAAGTTAATTAGTTGCTTAATTATAGGTAAAGAGACTAATATTACCGGCTCAAATTGTGAATCTAAACCATCCAGGGGGACACATATAAATATACAGAAAAAAAATAATCAAAATCACACTAACAGCTTATGGGGTCGGAAAACGCACAGAACGCCATCTACCTGACCTTACCGAAACAGAAACCTCACAGAAAACAACGCCATATTCATTTGCGGCCGTGTTTTATTTCTGTCAAATCTGTCAACTCGTTCCGGATACAAAATGTATGAGAAAATAAATTTTCTTCATGTTCTTTTTCGTGAATTTTTCGAATGGTTTAATAGTTATTCTGCTATTCGGGAAGGAGACAAATCCAACAAACCAACTATCATAAAAATCGGTCCACCCGTTCGAAGTTATAAGTGTTGGAACAAACCCGACATTGTTATAACTATATAATGTCATTGGTTATATATATATAGATGTGCAGCCATCGGCCTGTTACAATTTTATTACAGGTATAGAGAGAATTTATAATGATATGTTTAATATAATCTTATATTTCAATGGTTGCACCACTGACGACCCCATTTATTTTGTTCTGTACCGTAATGTCCATCCTATGGTTACCTGGACTTGCGATTCCAGGTAACCATAAGGCTGCCCATTGTATATTAGTAAAACTGTTGTATCCATTTGTGTTTTTATTGGTGTACACTAAAGAATATGTAAATAAATCAGCGATATAATAATTATATTCTTACAGAAAGTGGAGAAGGCGATAAGCTGAATGCGGAGCCGTTGACGAAAGACGCGGAGACTATGATATCCTTGGAGCGGCTCCACATGATCACCCGGTTCAACCCTCTGGGCTCTCTACATTCCTTGCCCAGAGGCTCACGTTCAAGGGTACGTCAACATTATGAAATGGAAGTAAATAGTGGCGCTGGCATACTGGCTGGCATTACCAAACTTATTATCCATGTAGATCAGTGAAAACTAATTGACTATGGAGTGCAATATTGCTGGGGTCTGAGATCAGATGCAATCTAACATTTGAATCAACAAAACGAATGTAAACAAAATACATGAGAATACCCATTAGCATTCATTTTTTCTCTTTCTTCGATTCGATTGCATCTTGTCCAGGGCCCTATCACTTAGTGATCGATTTCCCAGGGGTACCTGTAAGTTTTCTGTATTGATAACTTAGTTTTTACGTGAATCGCTATGGGTGCGTTTTCCATAGCAGATCATCAAAGATAACCCTAGTGATTAGGCTACCGATTAGGGTCTTTATTTTTTACACACATTACAATGGAAATATTTATTGACAACGACAATAATAGTAAACTGAACCGCATCAAATATTTGGATAATTTAATAACGTCGGAGAGCCATGCTTCGGCACGAATGGGCCGGCTTGACCGGAGTGATACCACGGCCTCACAGAAAACCGGCGTCAAACAACGCTTACGTTGTGTTTCGCCGAGTGTGTGAGGTTACCGGAGGCCCAATCCCCATTTAAAAGGCGGGCAACGCACTTGTAACTCCTCTGGTGTTGCGGGTGTCCATGGGCGGCGGTAATCGCTTACCATCAGTCTACCCGTCTGCTCGTTTGTCCCCCTATCCCATAAAAAAATAGCCTGTAATTATAAAAATATTACAATTTCCAGTTCTCCCAGGGTGACATAAACGAGCACTGCCGTAGCCGCAGCGGCAGCAATAGCCAAAGACGCGGAAGTAATTACGAAGGATCTGCCTCCAAAGTTGACATGCTCCGGTCCGCTATTGAGATTAGCCACCATCACGGCAGAGGACATATCTCCAATAACAGCCTTTGCAGTAACAGGACGTCGAATCATTATAAGGTAAGATTTACTGAGATGGTAAACTAGATAAATTGCGATGGAATAGTTATTATAATTTAGAAGCGAAGATTTACATTTCAATGAATTTTCTACTGATTTTCAACATTACTGATACAGATATTTAACTTCGTGGAATAATTGTGATGATATTTAGTGACGGTTTTGATTTTGTCGACTTGACTAATATAATAAAAGGACAAATACCTCGTCGTAATATTATCAACAAATATTTTACTAACAGTTTTTCAGATACCTACGTAATAAGCAAACGCTGTAAAATGTATTGGCATTATTTAAATAGCTGATACCATGGCAAATAGTATGAAACCTTGCTTATGATCTCTGTTACTCCTTTATTTGCTCAGTAGATCTTCTATGACGTCGCATTTATAATTTATAACGCTGATTAATTCCTTTAATTAGACTTAAATGTAGCAGTCAGATAAAGAAAAAGTACAAAATTTATGAGTATATTTAGTTATTACTTTTATAGGAATGTTTATGCGCACATCATTTTTCACAAGTCAGGTGCTTTATAAGAAAGATTAGCTCTAATATTTCCAAACATTTCAGCAAGCACAAAGTGCACCGAAGCTAGTTCTAGTGGGACTAGGCCAAAGGAACAACATATCCCAGCCGGCACTCTCTGAATATGATCCGAGGCGTCGTGACTCAATCCCCGAAGAGGCCGAGGAAGATCGCCTAGCTTTACCAGCAAAACCTCCAACTAAAACCAAGAGCGACAATCTTCCACCACCGCCAAGCTATGACGAAGCTACTGGTGAACATAGGAAAAGTTGGCACTCGGATGATAGTACTCCAACTTAAAGTCATCCACCATCGTGTCGAAGTTTGTCAAGATCGTAAGAATTTTCGTTGTTTCGAGAATTGTGTTAAAGAATAATGTATCCATGAGCGTAGCCAAGATTTCTTGAGCGAATTCTATGTAGCCGAGATTGTTTGGCAAGGAGAATTATTATAATGAGTATTTAGCACTATCTTCTTTGTTATAAGTAGTAGGTACTTTCAGATTCAGATTTCGTTTAATTAAGAAACGCTTCATTTGCTCCACCTTGGCTATGCCGTAGGTAATGTTCTTTAGTTGTTAAAGATTTTAAACTTAAGAAATTTGGAGTAAGATGGCAAGATTCGCTGTAATCGTATCGCATAATTATAACCGCACTATTTCACTAACAATAAAAGTAAGCAACTTTTGTAAAGGCTTTAATTTGTTTAAGTTATAGATGATGGATATTATACATTTCTGTTGTAAAAACTTTATCGTTTAATTTATTATCTTAATCATTATTATATTTTAATGTATTATGAATATGTACACATGATTTCAATTTAGGATTGTTAGGCTATACCTTTGCTGATAAAAAATATAATCGTTTTTACTATTATATTATAAGCATGTACTTCAAGGTGCAATAAGATTAGTTTAAAAGTAAATAAATATTTCTATACTAAAATATTTAGATACTTCATTGGGATAACAAGTTTAAGTGCCGTTACATTTCAAGATTCGTATCCATTTTCACAAGGTTTTCGTTAATAGTGATAATGAGAGTAGTCATGAAAATGGATACTGAAAAATACTCTATCAAGAGTAATAAATGCATGACTGCTTATCACAAAATCAAACTTAAAATAAAAAAGAAATGTCTTAAGTACTAAAATACAACATTTTACACAAACCTTGGGGTTTTCTTTTTTTTATAGAATAATATTTAATTTTAAATAACAGAGCGTATTATTACATACTTAATGTAAATTCAAACACTTATTTAGAGAGGGGCCATACCCATGGAAATGTTCCCTTTTTAAATGAGTGTTTTTCCATTAAAACCACAATACTTCCTATGGCTATATTAGACGATAGAAAAAATTTAATTGTTACTTATAACATGTGATAGGTTCTCTGTTGTCTGATGCATTAGTCTGTAGACTCTTCGCAGTCACGCTGGTTGGTCCTAATGAGGAACTCCCGGCTAATGCGGTTCTTGTCCAATATTGAATACGCTTTTTCTAGGACTGGCCCCGGCGGGTTCCTTTCTCTTGTTAAGATCCATGCGTTAACTGTAATCAAAAACAGGTTGCTTTTTAATATTTTGTTGTAATGACACTTCATCATAATCAAATGCTCTAAATATTATCACGAAAAAAATCTACTAGTTTCAAGTGAGTCAATACCGTATACAATGTAGTTATCTACATTTAAATCTGAGAAATGAAATGAAATGATATTTATTTCTGCAAGTAGATCTTTAGAGATACTTTTACACGAGCAATGTACAAAAACAATGAGCAACTTAGACCCAAAAATATTGGAGATACTTATCAAAAAGGTGCAGGTGCGTTCCACATTTCGCCCCTTCTAATAAAAATAGACACTACAGTGGTACATTTTACTAGAAGGGATGAAATCTAGGGGATGTATGGTGTGGACACCGTAAAAATATACGTGGGTCCGGCGGATGCTGAATGTCCATATAAACATAATACCAAAATAAATCGTAATTCAAACATAATTTAATCTGTCTTTCTTCTCCAAGATTAATCTAACTTTCACGGTGGTCGTGACGAGATTCGGTCGCTTCTTTACTGCAGGCGCCAAAAAATGCTATGAATGATGTTTTTTTTTGTTTCAGGGATGACTCGGTGGATCTAGGATACTGTTGAATTCAACATACGAGTACCACAAACATCCAAAATGTATACAAACCTGTATGGAACAGTCCAAACTCGTAACAGCTCCACACGACAGAGTAGGTATCGTAATCGGTGTCTATCACCCAGTATGGTGCCTCGATGTTGACAGGGAGAGATGGGAAGGACACCGCCAGCTTCGCCTCGTCCGACCGGCTCACCTGGGTAGCCTGGCCTCGAATCTCAGTATGGGTTCCTGACCTAAAAATGTACAATGTAAAAAATTATAGCTTTTAAAATCTGACACTGCGAGTAACATTGGACTCAGGCCATCGTAAATGGCAATTCACAATTAATTTCATAAAAGAAGCTACCGCCGCCGTATCTACCTATTAATGAGTAATGCGATCACTTATTTATTTGCCAAGCATGGTACTGTCGAGTATCGTGAAAATATTAACTACTTCACAAATGTGTTGTTTAGCGTTTATAAGAAGCGACCTGCCAGTGTAGAATACTTGAAACTTCCAATCTAGGTTCACCATCTCAGTATCAGTGAATTCACCAGATAAGCTATAATCGTGAATTAACATGTATTGTTAATTTTGAAATGGATTATACTTCAGAGTTAAGTAGGGCTATTGTTCCGTTTACGGTTTACGGTTTGAATCTAGGACGAGAAAGAGAAGGCAACGTGAGGTCTTAGGACATTGAGGCTATGAGACAGTCGAGATCGTAGTGGTTAGTGTGATATCCGTGTTCTTTGTGAATCTGTATTCTTACTTGTAGTACGACTACACATTAGTTGTTTTATTAATTGTTTGTGCATGTAATAATGTAGTAAAACTAGATATTAGACAGAATAGAATTTACCTGTACGGACACCAGAGTTACCACAAACTGTCAAATTTCCTCAATGGATAATAAACTCTATAGTTCGGAGATTGAAATTGAAAATCGATGAAGAAATTTGACAGTTTTTAGATGCCATGATGTTGTTGACTGTGCGTTTGTATCTGATGCAAATATTTGTGTGTGTGTTCTACGAATATTTTTTCCGAGACTGGATGTACTTTGTGTCCATTTGTATGTTTGTGTCCCTGCTTTTTGCCAAGTGCGGGAGTGTCTTTATTAAAAAAACCGGACTTGTGCGAATCGGACTCACTCACCGAGGTTCCGTACAAATTTGTAGGTTCATATTATAATTAATTACTACTGTATAGTTTTCAGATTTTTCCCTATACTTGTAGTATAAGACGGTATTAGTTGCCAAATTTCATAGTTCTACGTCAGAGGAAAATACCCTATACATTTTGATTCAAATTCGGTGTTTTAATATACGTTTTTAACAGCATAAGCGGCCATATCTGTTTATTACGTTAAAAATCATTCAAAATCTTGTTCTTTTGCCCCGCGGCGCTTATGTGCTTTGCTGAATTAAACCTATGCAAAAATAAGCGTAACGTAGCCACAATCATGCGATTGTATCGTAGTATTTTATTGGAAGCTGATTAAATTAGAATGATAAGTAAGTGTTAATGAAAATAACAGGTTTTTTATTTATTCTGCATTTTAAAAAACATTTAAGCAAAATACTTACAATTATTTTTTGCTCATTTTACAATTATTTTTGCTTAAATGCTACTTTCTTGCAGTGATAGCTTAGTGGTATGATCGTTGGACTGCAAGTTAAAGGTCTTGAGTTCGAACCCAAGGCACGCACCTCTGACTTTTCGAAGTCATGTGCGTATTAAATAATTAATTATCACGCGCTTAAACGGTGAAGGAAACATCGTGAGGAAACCTGCATGCCTGAGAGATTTTCTCGATGGCGTGTGAAGTCTGACTACCAGCACTAGGCCAGCGTGGTGGACTATAGCCTAATCCCTCTCATTCTGAGAGGAGCGCCGTGCCCAGCAGTGGGACAATGTAATGGGTTGATTACGTTATGATTAAATGCTACTTTCTTAGTTAATCTAGGTAGGAACTGATCGTTCGCGGAGGAATGAATCTCGCTCCCGTAACCCCAGCAAAAAGTGGTGAGGCGAAACACCCGTGTGGTTTTAGTCAGTAGGTCACCCACTCCGGTTTGAGTCTGACAGGCCCCGTCGCCTTCCCCGGCCGGCGGAAGTAGATGAGGAGTTCCCCACGCAAAAAAGGTAGGTACTGTTCATCGCTTTGTGTATATACCTAAGCCGCATTTTTTTTCCTTTCTTTCTGTATTGCACATTAATTTTCTGTGCGGTATATCTTAATAAATTTATTTTCTTGCTTTTTTCTTTCATATTAGTTTACTCGATTATTCGCTCAAACCAATCTTTGTTTCAGAGGTTACAAAAATCAATTTTACAGTTATTCAAATTTGCGCTGTTATTTTTAACTACAGTTAAAATTATGTTACTGATTGCTACTTAGATGTTAGTGTGTGTAGTATTAGTTAAACGCACAAGTATGTTTGTTGTAGCTACAATATTATTACGCGAAAACAAGGCCAAACTAAGGCCGCTGAATTAATAAGTTTGAAGTTAATTACAATTATCACGACGTACTTGTTTGTAGGCTGCTTTATTTACGCTTTATCAATGAAAATTAGATATATAATGAAATAAAATTATTATCATAGGTATACTATAACCCGTGACTATGGATGCTGAAAGCAGAGATCCCCAAAGTTTTTTATCTTGTCGACCACGTGGCATGTTTTGCGATTTTGGGCCCTGCTTACCGATTTTTTTTTGGGTTTAAAGAATTTATTTCTCATAAGAACATGGTTCACTTACAATGAGATACAAGTAAATAAAGTATAATAATAATAATATTATTATTTTTTTTTGCAAACCGTACCAATTTAAATTTCATGAATTATTTTTTTCTCCGCTGACATGGACCTCCTGTAGATCTTCGTCGACCCCTTTTTTTTAGAACGGAACATCCTCATGGATCTTCCGCCACCTGGGGGCTGCAGGGTATGTCGGACCCGTACCGACTAAAAACCGTATTGAAATGGGATTCATGACATTCGCCACGACCCTGACCGGCTATGGCCCCCTCCACAAGGCGAGGCCTATCATCGTCGACCCCTGGGGGTCGATAGAGACCACTTTATAAACAATGTAGCGGGTTGAAATAACAATTTAGCGCGACTTGTACGTGCGGTTTTTATCGGCAAAAACGGCACCCTTTTAAATATAACTATGTCATTTTTTAAATAGTAAGTACGGTAAACCGGGGTTACTTTGAGTCGTGGGATGACTTTGATCAAAACTTATGTTTATAAACAAATGGAAATTATGTGAAAAGGCATGCAATTTGGTAGATTAGGTATGTGTCAATTTATTAAAAGCGCTGGCGTTTTTTAAAGGGAGTTTAATTTTACTATTGAAAGATTTGTGTTTTTGTCAAATTACGTAACAAAGAAAGGGTATTTTATTTATTTATACTTCTATGCATTTAGCTTTTATCGCCCGAATTTATTTATTTTCTGAAAAAACTATTAATTAATTTTTGGCTTTCATTACTGAATTCAAGAGAGCTGATATAATCGATATAAAATATATTTTGGTTGATTTTATTCTTTTCCAAATAAAAATATATAAACCAACATTGTTCAAAAATGATCAAAGTAACCCCGGTTTGAGGTAACGTACTACTTTTGTCTTGTAGATTAGTTACATAAGCCATTGTTTGAATTCAATCGTTGTTTTTTTTCTTTATTGTTACTAGCCGGACTAGCCCGCGGTTTCATTTGCATGAGGACTTTTTGACACAAAGGTAGCATATGCTTTTTCTCAAGATGCAATTTACCTTCTTGCTAAATTTTATCGAAAACTATTCAGCGGTTTAGACGTGACAGAGAGACAGTAACTTCCGCATTCATAATTTATGATAATTATGCATTTGTCTCGTTAGTATTGGTCAAATAAATCTTTTTCTTTTTTACTTACAGTACGTTGATTTGTTTGTTGACAACGCCGACGATCCCGTTCTCCTTGAGGCTGTAGTCTGCTGTGATACACTTGCCTCCGAACTCAAACACGAAGAAATACTTTTCTGCTTCGTACCATTTTCCCACGTACTGAAATACAACAAAATTACGTTTTGGAAGGTCAATAACTTCTAAATTAGACGGCAGGTGTATTTTATAATCAATCTGTAAAACTTATACGAGGATTTTGTGACGGGTGACCTGTAGCCTTAGCACGAACAACTTGCGAAAAAGTATTCGTATCGTCATGGAGACCAATTTGTATGAGATTTGGACCAGCGCCTCTATCGTGACGATACGAATACTTTTTCGCAAGTTGTTCGTGCTAAGGCTACTGGGGTTAAATATCTACTTATGATGATTCATAGTATTCATTGACGGACATTGAAAAGTGTCATATATAGCCAGTGTAAGGTGACTTTTAAGTGTACGAAATGTCTTTACAGTACGAGCTCAGCGTATACTGGAAAATTATAGCCGTTGTGTACCCGTGTCTGTGAATCATATTTCATCATCACCCTCAAGCCCTTATCCCACGTTACTTGCGGTCGGCTCAGTCTTTTTCTTCCTTAAATCTTTATCAGCCGTCATGACATCGTTCACTTCCTTTATAGCCATATCACCATTCACACAGTCTATCATCTTATCTTGATCTCCCCGTACCCTTATATCCAGCCACATACAGGTGGACTTTTTGGCCTAGCTGAAAAGCTGGTGTCTAGGCTAGGAGAGGCTTTGTTTTGGTTGGTGGGAAGATCTAATGATCCACCTGTCAGACTCCCTCACAACCACACGTACAAAATGGGCTCCAAATAGGTTTTGGTCTTTTCAGCCGTGTATATGTTATGAGCCCGTAGGGTACTTATAAGGGTACTTATTTGAATTTGCTTGCTCCGTTTTAGATTCTGTTTGTATTCCCTGTACAAAAAACAAAGGGTTTTTTATTGATTAGGTCGGCAAACGAGCAGACGAACCACCTGACGGTAAGTAGTCATCGCCGCCCATGGAAACCTGCAACACTAGAGGAGTTGCTGATGCGTTACCGAGCTTTAAAAGCCCCTACGGACTGCAGACTGCTAGAGCCGCAGCGACCGAGGGGGACTTGGCTCTTACGCGCAAAAGTCGAAACACACACCAAGGTGCTTTACGACGGACGCCGACGTAAGGGTGGTCGCCAGCCAGTCAGATCCCGAGAGGTCCTACCACCGATTGAAGGGTCAAACGTATTTAGGCAATAGTAAAAAAACGAGGTCTCAATAACGAGATCGTAAGCAATATGTCTCCTTAGTCTAATGTTTAGCGCTACTATAACGCTAGAGGTCCTGGCTTCGATTCCCAAGTGGAACAAAGGGTCTTCCATCTTTAGTCATTTTTGTATTTGGTTATTTACTTACTTTTGTCGCATCAAAATTATCCATCGCCTTCATATCTGGGCAGGCTCCTGGTAAGATTATCTGTGCTCTGCAACCCCTCAGAGACAGGAAACCACATAAGAATACTGCTATCGCTCGTATCACTGACATCTGGAATTTAAATAATAACATGGTTAAGCAAATATTTTGGCACAGATCAGCAAGGCCGTAGGAAGAAATTCCTTTTGATGGAAGTTCGAGCTCGACCAGGGACATTAAGTAACAACTTTATTCAAAGCTAGCTGTTTCTGTTCAATCCCCTAATGTCCCTCATTACCTACGGTCATGGAAATTTATAACAGAGGTAATTCATTTGGGGGGGGGAGCCGTTCTTCGAGCTCTGGATCATAGACAAAAAGTAAAGGCTATTTTAAATCTCCCACTTTTTAGGCCTCTGCGTCCGTAGTAGGGTACGGCCATGGTCGTACATTGCTTAGGCGTATAGTTGTTCCTAATCTGGTGATGGATCCTAGTCTGGGTGTTCGTGCATGTAAAATTTGTTTGTGTAAACGCACGATAAACAGGAGTAATAATTACAATAATACCCTAGTATGGAGCAACATGTAATAAAACAAAAAAAAACCTCCATACTAAGAGCAATACCAGCCCGAGAAAGTGTCTCGGGCTGGTATTGGCTGGAAAATCCTGTTCCTATTGGGGACCATTCCGTTTATCGTGAAGAATAGCTTCACTCTAACGGAATGGTATTTATACATTTTCCTCATAATCGCTAAAACTGTTATGTTTTTATATTCATTTCAAATTGAATACGACCTTCATGTGTGGGTTCTTAAGTAGGTAATTAGGTAGATATAATAAAATAGCATGCGTCACTTAACCACTCCTAAGTCGGTTTAAAAATCTTTACTTTGGCTACTCCAAAGCTTTCTGATAACAAGTATCATCCTAAATAATATTATGAATGCGAAAGTGACTTTGTTTGTTTGTTACACTTTCACACTTAAACCACTAAATCGATTATAAAAATTCTTTCACCAATAGAAAGCTACATTATCAGCGAGCAAAATGGGCTGTATTTTTATTTTTTCTTAGTTATAGATTCGTACGAAAATTACATAATGTAACACAAGGTATCATGTGGAATACTTTAGGTGTGCTTCGTCTGGATGTGCTTCATGGAATACCTCCTTTGATCGACCTGGGAATCGAACCCAGAACTTTTAGCGTAGCGTAGCTTGGGACCACTAGACTAAAGAGGCAGATTTTTATTACTTAGAGCATTCCCAAACGCTCGATGCACTCAGGACAGCGAGCAGACGGTACGCAGAGTATAACTTTGTTAATCTCAATGGTACCTAAATCTAATTATTTTTCATGACAGAAAATGGTCAACAAAATCATACATGTGGGTACTTATATAAAAAAATAAATAAAAAGAATCATGTTAATTATTCAAATTAATGAATTTGTAAATAATCGAACTAATTAATTCTCATTGTTTCATTTATATCTAATTAATTCTCATTGTATCATTATATGTATAACTGTTGTATGTATTAACATGACAATTCGACGACCTCATCATCATCACCCTTTTCTAACTTTATTGGGGACGACTTGCAATCTATTCAAAGGTGGGTGAAATTCGATATCGAACGCGAAGTGACTGTCATTCGCATCTCAATTTTTGGGTAATAAATGTATCCTGGCTAGACGTGGAAATGGTGGTGTTGGTAGGTGGAGCCGCACTGTATCGGCCTGGAGACCAATGACAGGCAGGAGGAGTGTGGGGCGTCCGGTAGCAAGACGGGTCGATGACATAACTAAATTCATTGGTCCTACGTGGACAAGATTAGCACAGGTCTTGAAAATGTGGCCAAAGTAAAGAGGCCTATAGCAGTGGGTAGATTCAGGCTGATGATGATGATGAAATATATCCTGAGGGTAAATTGCTTTTGGGCTTCCGACTAAAAAGACTGTCATAGATGTTTGTATGACTTTCGGCTTGGCGTGCTTTCCGAGGCACGAGGGGTTTCTCGGTGTGAGAAATCGGTGTCTCACTTGGGAGGCTCCTTCTTCTTTTTGTACCGATTGTATTTTTTTTATATTTTAATTATTATCTGTACCTAGTGTTTGACTCGACTACCCAAACACTATAGTATTTGAGCATCTTCAAATAAAACTTTTAGAATAATAAGATAAAGGAATTATTATAATTTGGAATAAGTAAAGAAAACTTACAGAAAAAAGCGAATGAACTGTTAACTATATAATTATATTCAAAAATATGCGACGAATAGGGTCATCAACCTACAATACAAATTTCACGCTTATTAACATAGTACAGACATGTTAAAAGCGTGCGTGACAAGAAAAACTTTACGAGAGCCGCTCCATTGTTTTCTTTGTTCGATACTGAAAGAGAAAACCGGTCAAGTGCATTACAATGATGCGTGGACATACAAATCTTTGTTTTCAGAAGTGACACATACATACTTATATTAATTTTACACAAATATTTACACTTAAAGTATGTACTACATTGTGTATTTTTTTTTAAACTTTCTTCAAGGAGGTAGGTACTTAAGTATTTTTTTTTTAATAGACATGTTGGGACACTCTACTGTGGGTTTTCGTTGAAGAATTAGATTACGCTAAGCTGTCGGTCTCGGCGGTTGTTATACGAACAATTATGACAATCGTTTAGTGATAACTAACCCTAAACAGTCTGACACCAGCTCTATCCTCACGATAATGCCCAGAAATTGTGTTGCGAAGGTTTGATGGCAATTGTTTCGTCTATAATATATTCAGCAGCCTGGCGTATCTAGGGAAATTATACAGAGGGGTCCGGCCCCTGAGATTTGAAGGCCGATGAAGCTGAATCGGCGCCCAGGAATTTTGAACCGTTAAACCAACATTCTAAGGTAGGCACTAGACCACATTGGGTTGAGCACTTGATGGTGGGTTGGGCACGACATGAGCATGTCTCTGCCTAGACTGGAAGCCCATCCCAACATAGAAAAGGGCCTGGAGGATACTGATGATTATTTATCGATGCCTTCTAAGTACAGTGCTAGCGAAAACATTGACCATGGATACAGATCCATGTATCCAACATGTATGAACAGTCGTTGGTAAATAAAAATTACTCGCTCAACTAAAAAATACCGTTCGGCATTGGGACTTCCGTATAAAAATAATAGAATATAATGAGGAATACTAATTTATAATAATCGATGATTTAATAAGATATTGGCCTTCGATTAAGTGCATTTGAATCATTTAAGTGCAAATCAGTAAGTGCATCGTGACTTAACTCATAATGAGTTGTCTAAAAAATATTAAGTAAAGCGAGGAGCGACTATTGGTAATAGGTCAGTAAGGCCAGTAATTCATATTAATCTTATGAACCTATGTTCTCTTCTTGTTTATTTAAACTAACAATTAATATTTATCACACTTAAATATCAATTTCTAGAAAATATCAAGACTGCCTCATTAGTCTAGTGGTGCCAAGCGCGACTGCTATCTTATCTTATCTTATATGGGGCCGAGGCAGCAAGGCCTCAGTGCACTTCGACCCAATGGGATCTTTTGTGCTTCCCCTGGATACCTATTCCACATCCTCACCCAGATCTTCAAACAGCTCTTCCATGAGCTTTATAATGAGGCCTGGGGGAATGAGTCTGTAATCCTCTGGTCTTGGATAACCCTGCCCCAAGAGGCGCATTCGCTTTCTAGCCATTGCATCGCATGTACACAGAAGGTGTTCCATGCTCTCAATTTCCCTTTTGCAGGCCCTGCAGGCTGATGTCTCCGTCAGACCCATCTTTTGTAAGAGAGCGTTAGTCCCGAAATGTCCGGTCAGCGCCCCCATCAAGTGACGGGCCTGCCGCCTGCTTACGTTCCAAATGGCATTTTGCCATTTCGATGAGGAACCAATAAATTTCTTGGAGTGAGCAAGTCCTGTGAGGCTCAACCACTCATCCATGTGTCTCACCCTTGCGTACTCCCGAAAGGCCGTTTTGACTGTGCTCGAGGCCAGTCCTACAAATGGTTCTGGTCCAATTAGTGAGGTTCCAGAACCTTCCCTTGCCAGCTCATCAGCGTGCTCATTGCCCATAATCCCCCTGTGACCAGGGACCCATACAAGCCTGACTTTGTTTCGCTTTCCTAGCTCATTTAGAGTCCGGGCAGCGTCCATAACCAGTCTTGAGTCGATCCTGTAGGAGGTCAGGGCCTTGAGTGCCGCTTGGCTGTCACTAAGAATGTAGATGGACCTGCCTGCGGTACCGCTACTTTCTATCTGTTGTGCACAGGCAAGAATAGCATATGTTTCCGCTTGGAAAACTGTAGCTAATTTGCCCATACTTTGACTAACCTTATGGTCCTTTGCGTATATACCCGCCCCTGTACCCGATTCTGTTCTCGAACCGTCAGTGTACCATATCAGACTGCCCTCCTCTGGTGGGTCTAGTCCCTTTATCCATTCTTCCCTTGACGGTAGATGAGCCTTGTAAGACCTCTTGAACAAAAACATGGGCTGCATTTTATCGCAGTGCATGTTCGTTATTCTGTCGAGGCCTTCCTGTATTTTAAACTTCGTGTGTTTAGTTCTAGGCTTAGAACAATCCCACAGTCCATTTATTGCCAGTCTGTGTAGTGCTAGACGGGCCTCAGTCTCTATGACAATATGCAGCGGTGCAAGGTTGAGTATCCTTTCCATCGCCGCTGTTGGTGTGGTTTTGAACGCCCCTGTTATAGCTAGGCATGCCGTTCGCTGTAATTTAGCAAGGGCTTCCCTGCATATCCCTAGTTGCGTTCTGGGCCACCAAACAATGCTGCCATATGTGATGATTGGTCTAACCATCATGGTGTACAGCCAATGCACAACCTTTGGTCTGAGTCCCCAGGTTTTGCCATACGCTGAGCGACACATACCCAAGACTCTTAGAGCCTTAGTTATAGTGTTGTCCAGATGTGTTCGCCACGTCAGTTCTTTATCCAGGGTTACCCTTAAATATTTTACCTCTGTGGCCCAGTTTAGTTGTTTACCATACAGCCGAAGCTGGCCAAGGCCTGATAGCAGTCTCTTCCTAGTAAACGGAATGACAACTGCCTTGTTTGGATTTATAGAGAGGTGATTCTCCTCGCACCATTTCTCTACCTTACAGAGAGCCCTTTGGATCAGGTTTGAAACCGTGTTCGGGAATTTGCCGTTGACAAGTATAACTATGTCATCGGCGTAACCCACGGTTAGTAAAGGGCCCTCATTTAGATTGCTTAGTAGTGAGTCTACCACTAAACACCATAGTAGCGGTGACAGAACTCCCCCTTGTGGACAGCCTTTGGTTGTCCTAACGTGAAGTGTCTCGCCCCTAAGAGTGGAGTGAATAATCCTACTCCTTAGCATGCAAGTCACCCATCTGATGATGGTTTGGTTGATGCCATGGTTTTCTGCAGCTCGCTGTATCGATTCAAAGGTCGTGCGATCGAAGGCTCCCTCGATATCAAGAAAGGCTCCGACACAAACCTCCTGTGATTCCAGTGCCGCCTCTGCGCGGCTTACGACGTAATGTAATGCCGCCTCTGTAGACTTCCCTGCCTGATAGGCGAACTGAAGTCCGTGGAGAGGGTGTCTTTTTAGTAGCCCCTCTCTAATATACCTATCAAGCATTTTCTCAAGTGTCTTGAGTAAGAACGATGAGAGGCTGATAGGCCTGAAAGCCTTGGCATCTTCATAGTCTCCCTTGCCAGGCTTGGGTATGTAGGTTACTTTGACTTTCCTCCACCGTGCAGGTATGTACCCAGCGCGACTGCTATGCTAGAGGTCCTGGGTTCGATCCCCAGGTCGAGCAAAGGGTTATGGAATTTTTCTATGAAATTCTCAGTAGCAGGTCGGAGTCTAGATTTGTGCCCGGTTAATGGCAATAGGCTCACCCCCTTCTACATGGGACCTAAACATACCGGCGAACTGTGGGTGTACATTAGTACGCCTCTGTCTACCCTTTCGGGGAATACAGGCGTGATGGTATTTTATGTTAAGTTAAAATATAACAATTTGTAAAACGTATTTTGTGTAGCAAAAGATCGTTTCACATTGAAAAAAGTTAGTTTGTATTGTTATCTATCTATGTGTCAAGACTCGTTTTCTCAAATGGAGATAATTAATTAGAATTAGGTGTATCGAATACTAAAGTCTACATACCCTTTACATTTATGGTTCGCCAGTATGTTATTTTAATATACTAAAATATATATATATAATATATAGGAAGCGACCCTTTGCCATTAATCGAGCATAAATCCAAAATCCATGGTACTCCTGAGAAATTCATAGCAAAACCAGTAATTAATCGAACCAAGGACTCATGCTCAGCAGTCGCATTTACCAATACTAGCCCTATGAGGTATCGGTAAGTAGTTTTGAAACAACGCGTGGAATATTTTAATTGTATGAAATAATGATATAATCTTTAACAAGTATAAATTAATGGGTTCAAGAGTAAAGAATTAAAAAAAACTAGCAACAGTCATTATGACTATTCATTCATTGTCTTGTGGTCGTGACGGAAATTATACAAATATACAAATTAATTTGCTTACATAATAACACATAATCAACCCATTATATTGTCCCACTGCTGGGTACGGGTCTCCTCTCAGAATGAGAGGGATTAGGCTATAGTCCACCACGCTGGCCTAGTGCGGGTTGGCAGACTTCACACGCCATCGAGAAAATCTCTCAGGCATGCAGGTTTCCTCACGATGTTTTCCTTCACCGTTTAAGCGCGTGATAATTAACTATTAATACGTACATGACTTCGAAAAGTCAGAGGTGCGCCTTGGGTTCGAACTCGAGACCTTTGACTTGGCAGTCAAACGGTCATACCACTAGGCTATCACTGCTTCTTAATTAATTTGCTTATTCGTAAAGAATTCATAATTAATTCCTATTTATTTGACAATTAGAATGATTTACGTATGCTCTTAGGAATTCTCGCCATCTCGGTTCTAAGAAAAAAGGAGAAGGAAATACACTAGATTTTTTTGCGAAAAGGACACCTGTATACAAAGAGGAATATAGTAATAACTGCTTATTAACTAAACTGTGGTACTCAAGTGGATCTTCCTTATTGCTAGTTGAATAGTCCACATGGCTATACATTAAGCTATCGGCCAGTTTCTATATCGTATCTGTCGGTAGATTTGCATACTAGATATAAAATTTTGGTTTACGCTCCATGCAGCTACTGTCAAAATCCTATCTGTAGTAAGCAAATCTACTAAGAGATAGGATATAGAAACCGGCCGTATATGTGCAGCTATACTATATACTAGATATCAATCTATACTTTTTCATCTATCTAGTACGTCATTTAATTAGCTCTACTCTGATTTCCTGCCTCTTTAGTTGTCTGGAATCGATTCTAATCCGACAAGTTTGTAAAGATTCTTGCTAATTCGCAGATCCCTCGGGCAAACTTGGCGGTCCCATGTCTGATTTAAGTTGCGTCTAAAGTGATTTCCACACATAAAATAATAAGTCCACCTATCATAGCATATCCTGGGAATGCAATACTCGCAGTAATATGATGGGAGAATATTAAACCACATTGTTTATTATTATTTTGGCAATTGGTACCACCAGCCTAAGTATAAGTACCAGTATAAGGTGAACTCCTATTCTATATAGAATGAAGAAGTGTGACCATTATTATGTAAACAAATATTATAAGTAAATGCGATAGTATCTGTTGCTGTTTGTTTGTTTGTTACGTTTTCACGCCTAAACAGCTAAGCCAATTTTGATAAATTTTGGTGTAGAGTTAGTTATATCGGACCTTGGAGAAGGAAATAGGCTACCTTTTGACTAAAAAAATATGTTTAGGGATACGAGTGAAACCGCGGGCAAAAGCTAGGAGCTTCATAAATATACTTAACCGAGCCGAGTATCAAGAAAACAGAGTAGTTAGATCTAATATTTTGTTGGCACCTGATGGATCGAAATCTATACTTATAATAAATCTGTAGAGAGGTCAATTCTGTACATGAAATATATTTCCAAAATAACTATCAGCGGGTGATTAGTGATCGATACTGACGCCAAAAATGCAATCAGTAAAATTTTTGTCTGTCTGTCTGTCTGTATGTTCGTTATAGAAACAAAAACCACTCGACGGATTTCAACGAAACTTGGTACAATTGTTCTTCATACTCCTGGGCTGGTTATAGTATACTTTTCATCACGCTTCGATCAATAGGAGCAGAGCAGTGAAGGGAAATGTTGGGAAAATGAGTGATCCATGAGAAAGGTTTCAAGCTATAAAACATCACGCTACAACCCTTAGGAACGGGGCAACACAGGTGAAACCGCGGGCGAAGAACTAGGGAAAAAAGTAACTATTCCACGCGGACGAAGTCGCTGGCAAAAGCTAGTAATATAATAAAATAACTCATTGGTTTTCTTTCGGGATCCCCCCTAAATGATGCGCGAATCTTTGACCCATTAAATATATTCCTAGATATAAATTTGTTTAACATTTAAAAGAATAATAAGTTGTATTGCCTTTGATTTCTATTGAGTATAAAGGTCAGTTCAGTCAGTCAGTCAGTGAGCCAGTAGGTCGACCCAGTGAAGCAAAGTATGCATTGTATGTAAAATTGCAAAAATAAAATATCTAGGTATTTGTAAATGAAAAAGCATCACACTTCGATTACTTTTAGTAAATTCTGTTTGTTCGGCAACCTTGGCAACGGTAATTTTTTTTTTTATTTAGGCAGAGTTGCACTGTTTAACAGTTCGCTGGTATGCTTTGCCATGTAATAAAGGTGAGCCTACTGCCAATAACCGGGTACATATCGAATTCCTTCAAAAAAGTAATATAAATATCAACCATCAAAATTTACATTACTTAGTTTGGATAGAAAAATCCCTTATGTTAAGAGTAAGGGACTTTTATAATAAACTAGTTGTTCCCGACATGCGTTGCCATAGCTTTCTTTTTTCTTCATAAACCTTTCCAGGCACGAACACAACATCTCACCAAAGTTTCATGGCAATAGGATGAATGGTTCAGCAATGCATAGAGAACTAACAAATAAACATTAATTTTTATTTTTAACTAGCGGCCCGCCCGCGATTTCACCCGCGTTGCCCCATTCCTAAGAGCCGTAGCGTAATGATAAATAGCTTAAAACCTTCCTCTTGAATCACTCTATCTTTTAAAAAAACCGCTTCAAAATCTGTTGCGTAGTTTTAAAGATTTAAGCATACATAGGGACGGACAGACAGCGACAGCGACTTTGTTTTATAATACAAAAACAATTTAAAATGTAGCTAGGTCCATTTCTTCGAGGAAAGCTGATGCTAGTAATCTCTTGATGGAGCCAGTAAATATTCTGAACAGCTCTTACGAACTATATAAACAATACAGTTTACGATTCAATAGACATATTCTACTATCGGTAGTGGGTTAGTAATGTCCTTAGTAAGTGTGTTAGCCGAGGCGTTTACCGTACCGAGTAACGGTCACCGGCGCTCGCGCATATGCTGCGCTGTGGACGCAAGCGTTTTCTCAAATACTTTCCGCTAATGAATTACTATTGTTAAAGAGTTAATATGGGATGAGTATGATAAGATATTGTCAGTATAATATGGAATACATTATATTCTTGGTAGATAAATAAGGATGCTTAATTGAATTGTATCTTGTCTTGTAATCCCTCTATAGATGATCATCGTAGCGTTTTTAACATGATTATCTGAACTACCTAAATAAAAAACTGGACAAGCAAGACTCGCGCACCGAGGTTTCCTTACAAACTTGCTACTTTCACCAACTGACTGAAGTTCATAAGCTATAAAGCTCCGAACATTTCTCTTACGAAAAGAAAGTCGGATTAAAGTCTTAACGTTGTTGTTGAAACATTTTTCTTCTATAGTTCGATAGAATATACCTCATTGTGAATTCTAATATAAGTCGGATTAAGGGATAAATATACCCTTGTAGGTGAAAAATGTCCCATACTTTGATATATTTATGTAGATAAAATATAAGTCGATTTTAATATCTACTACTTTTTCCTTTATTTTAGCTCCGAAAGCTTTCTTCTTGCCGCATTTAATGGTTGTAGGTCAATGGGAAGTACCCTTTAGCTAGGTTTTGATTTATTTGCGAGTAACAATATACGGCTGTATTTTTATTGCGTTGATTGTTATTACTTGTTAGATGTTTTGTTTTTGTGAAGAATTTAATTCAACTTAAACCATGGTCAGTGACTAAAACTTGATTAAATAGATGTGCACATTATATTATATTTACGTACAATCAATAAAGTGTATGAGAAAATTAATCACCGGAACAAGATCTTAACATAAAAGCATTTATGTAATTATATCTGCATTATGTTGAATAATTTTCAAAGAGCATAATCAGACCATTTAGCAAATCAACCAAATAACAGTAACATTATCAGTGTATCAAAATGGTCGCTTAATTGCACCAAATGAACTAACAGATTTCGTAGAAGCTGTCGAAAATCAACAGTTCTGAAGCCACTGAATTTCAATTTTGACACGGTAAAATAGCAGACTCGGGTAGGACCGTCCATCCATCGACTGACCGCGGCAAGGACAGCCTAATCTAGCAGATCGACTGATCAGTGTAGTTATTACTTAGCCTTTATATTTAAACAATATAATAGCGAAATTGGCCTCTTTCTAAAACTTTGATCGCAAGAAAGTGCACTGCACAATACGACGGCAAAGTGAGATGCATTTGTTACAGAGACGTTAGTATGCCGCCATCAAATTGAGGACATCACACAGCAGAATATATAAATAAGTATATATATACACTAATATTATAAAGAAGAAAGTTTTGCTCGTTTTGTGTTGTACGAATGAACGGGGTCATTTAACTTTCATGTTTACAATGTTGTCATTGGAACGAATATATTTGAATGGATTCATTTGATAGATATCACTATTGCTTTGTTGAATATTACCGTTATTGAAAATTAACCCATCGATGTCGGCCCGTCGGGCAATTGTAAAGCGTAAGTCATAAAATATCTATCTTTTTATAATATTTTTTTTTGTATTTTCCATGCTAATATTTTTTCCTTTACTAAAATAACTTCATAAAATATAATTAAATTTGAAATTTAAAAATTCGCAGCATCAAGTCGTGGTTATCATGTTCTTGCAATATTATTGAAGTAACAGGATACCGAGTTTTAAATCGATCAGACTTGTTGAATTGTGTGCCCTTAAATTATTGATGTTGCTCACATCCCTTCATGAACTAGTAGTTATTAAAAGAAGAGCTTATAGTCTTCAAACAGCTGGCCAGCTTTTCTTAAATCATAGCTAAGAACACTCTTGATCAAGTCACCATCAAACTAAAAAAACGGAATCAAAATTGATCCATTCGTTTGGTGACTATGATGCAACAGACAGACACATAGATACCACCCCTTTTTTGTGTTCAGGTTATTAAGATTTTCCAGAATATTTTTTATGTAAGCCGCAGCATCATAGCAAGCCGATGATTCGATTCCATTTGCAGATGGTAGCTGAGGTCGTTTTACTTTGTAAGAATCCCGTATCATTACCTAGTTAAAAGCAAATAAGATTAAAATGCTTGCTTGACGCACTATACCGCTAATCTAAGTAATTGACGTACCTACATTGACAAAGTGCCAACCTTTATTTGTGCTATGAAAATACTGATTAATAGCTGTTTCGACTTGGGCCGTTATTTGTGCTTCAATAAAAATGCTTAAAAAAATAGAAGATTCAAAAGGTTAGTAGTTACTTAAGACTATCTTACCTTAGGTCGCAATCTCCTTGCCAAATTTTATCAAAATCTATTCAGAGATTTAGGCGTGAAAGGGCAAATGACAAACAAACAGTGTTACTTTCACATTTATAATACTAGTACGCACAGTTATTATACGTCAATTTAGTCATACTTATGTAGCTAATAGAAACTTGTCACTCCTTAAGTACTCATATGAGTAAGTGAGAAAAAAATCATGCTAAGAGAAAAAACTACAGCCTTTCTTAATTAACGATTTATAAGTAAAGGTTTTAGTTATACGTTGTGAATGTTGTATAGTTAATGTCGCGATTACTACTGCCATGAATCTAGAACTTGTTATAGACCTACAAACTGCGAAAAACCGCTTGAAATTTGAATTTGCCGTGCTGAGGTGCACGATTATAGGTCCAGATTTCTAATTAATGAGAGCATTAAAATATTTATTTACATTTACATACTTTTGATATGAGTTTTGATGCACCGCGCATTCAAGTCAAATTGAAGGAGCCCACGAGTAATTATTAAATAATTGCGAAAGTTACTCTGTCTGTTAAGTTTTTGCATCTAAACGGGTAGACGAATTTTGATGGTGATCGAGGTGCTTGGAAGAGCTGAGATTTTGTGGAATTATTCGATTCTACGATGCCCAGTAGAATCGAATAATTCCACTCATGATTGGAGCTGCTCGACTGGGGAATTATCTCCACGTTGCAAAAAAATCGTAGCCAAATAACATAGCTCTGTGCTATGTTGTGTTCCTAACGGTGAGTAAGGTCGCCAGAGATCGCAGGTAACCGTTGTATTGGCAGATAGGATAAGCATCACACTATTGGCTCCTATGTTGCCAGCCCAACTATTCCTCCTGAATTTACAGGGTCGGCAACGCGCGAGTGATAACCCTGGTGTTGCAACTTCCATAGGCTACAGTAACCGCTGACCATCAGGCGGGCTGTATGCTCGTTTGCCACCTTAGTGGTATAAAAAAAACTTTTATCTTAAAAAGTCCTTTGGGATGCGACTGACATTAGCCAGTTACAAATGAATAAGAAATTGTGAATATAATAAGTAAATAAATTACATGTGAAGGTCCCATATTAAGTTATTTTTTTAGTAAAGGAAAAAATTCAATCGCTGGCAGGATTTTTTCCTTTACTAAAAAAATAACTTAATAATCTTAGCATGGAAAATGCAAAAAAATCACAAAATGATAGTCCCATATTAAGTTGAATACTTAATTACTTTTGATGTGATACTAGTCAAGGGTTACATTTAATAGTGTTGAGTACTGTACCTTTGCCAAATGTAGGTAATGTTTCTATTTTTTTTTTATTTGTTAGCTCTTAATGTATTTTCCTTTACAATTGTATTGAAGGTAAAACCATTTAGGGCAATTACTGAAAGCGGTATAACAGTTAATGGTTTTGAGATCATTAACTCTTTTGAATTTAGTTTTCGTTTTCGTTAAACTACAAGTACTCGTAAGTACAGGTCAGATCATCAATTACTTAAGAAGATACTTTTAAACTAACTATACATAAATTATTCTTGAAAGTAGTTTCTGGTATGATGTCAAAATTAAGTTTATGTTCGCCCTTAGATTTTTTAGGTTTAAGAATTTTTATGTCTCGTAAAGTAGGTACCTACCCTTAATTACTACATAGTATAAAACAAAGTCGCTGTCGCTGTCTGTCAGTCCCTATGTACGCTTAAATCTTTAAATTTTTGAAGCGGTTTTTTTTAATAGATAGAGTGATTCAAGAGGAAGTTTTTAAGCTATTTAACAATACGCTACGACTCTCAGGAATGGGGCAACGCGGGTGAAACCGCGGCCGGGTCGCTAGTAATATTATAAACGTGAGTAATATTATAAAGTTTATGAGTATGGAGGTATGGATGTTTGTTACTCTTTCACGGCAGCACGGCTGAATGGATCTGGATAAAATTTGGCACACAGATAGATTATAGCCTAGAATAACACATAGGCTACTTTTTATCCAGGTCGGACCCAATCCTGAAGTCCACGCAGACAAAGTCGCGGGTAGAAGCTATATAGGTATATCTATATAGGTATTTCACTTCCGTGAAACATCAAATCAACACAAATTAAAAACAACAGAGTCTTTAAATTAAGTGTAAGTAATATTAGTCAACAAAATTTCATTTTTTTTGGAACATGTGAGAGTTTGCTGTCTTCAAAAAAATACTTCAAATATCGCCAAAACAGTGTTTTTAGCACTTTGAGATTATATATCTAAAACTTCTGACGTGATAGAGCAATTCTGTTGTTGGATTAAGATTTAGCGTCAAAAAATCTACCAGAAATGATGTGTCTCAGCCAAAAAAATGATAAATTTTGTTGACTAGTGAATGGTACAAAATGTGATCCTGACCGCCTCATAAGTCTAGTGGTCCTAACTGCGACTGCCACGCTAGAGGTCTTCTGTTCGATTCGCAGATCGAGCAAAGTGTTATTGTTTTTTTTTGTATGAAATTCTCAGAGTTCGGATTTGTGCTCAGTTAATGGCAATCCCCCCTATTACATGGAACCTAAACATACCGGCGAACTATTGGGTGCACATTAATACACTTCTGCCTAACCCTTCGTGGAATACAGGTGTGTTGTTATGTTATGTAATGATGTGTCGGTATGTTAGATAATTATGACGTCAAAGAATATTGACGAACATGAAATCGCATTAACATTTATGTCTGCATTGCCTTTCAGCTAGTTAATTATCACTTCGCATAGTAGGAAACCAGAAACTATATTTGGCTAGATAAAATAAACTAAATTGATTTGGGTATTCTTGCCTCTATTTTTCTAGACTTTACTTATATACAATGCGGTAATAATATGTAACAAATTATTTATTTTCAGGCTACTTTGGCCCATAGTTATATACCTTACAAACCCTGAAGAAAACCTAGTTTGACTCGTGAAGGTATTGTTAGGTATCGTGATCGGGTTCTATTTATATAGATAATAATCATTCTCACTTTACAAGAAAAAAAACACAAAAAAGATATTAGAAAACGAGGAAACTCAAATGGCAATATTTACGGTGGCAGGGACACCATTCCTGGTCGCCAAACATAAGCCATATGTTGATATTATCACATTATAAAATTAGCTAGATTTCGGGGTAAATGCGGCAATTTGAGTACATACGACAATCGTGAATTTTAAACATCATTAATATGTTTACTTTCATGAATATTTAATGTTTCTTTTAACATTTAGTATTGTGATTGGGATACCTATATGTCCTTTTCGGTTTATCATGCAGTGTGTATTCGTAAGAATACCTAAGTAGTTAATTAACATCATGATACGTATAATTATCCAATATATCGATTATAATCGATTAGGAGCTCGAAACAAAGTAATAACTCAACTAATTAACTGTTCTGCAAGGTTAAGCTGCAACTGACGCGGTGATCCTTAGATGGGGTCCCCTTAATAACACGACGAGATGCCACCGTACCCCGGAGAGCACCTAAATCGATAGTGGTAGTCAGAAGCCCAAAAGCCTGACAACCAATCTATCCCTAGTATCGATATACTTAGGGAAATTGGGTTTTGAATGGCAGTCGCTTAGCGCTATCTACTAATATTTATTCGCATCTAGTTAGACCGGAAGTTGTCCCCAACATGATAGGGAAAAAGATAATGATATATATAAATGGATAATAGAGATGCTCGATTAGTTTTGCACAAATCATGTCACACATGGGTGGTGGAAAACGACAATCGACAATAGTACAATGCTCGCACAGACAAAAAGAAAATAGTGACGTTCAAATATGAACAAATTAGAAAATCAATTCACATCCATTGAAATAAAACATAAGTAGCTAATTATTTCAGTTATAACCAACTCTTCGCTGCAACTTCACAATAATTAAGCTCGAATCTTTTAATACGCGAGTAGGTATTATTATCAACCTGTAAACATGTAACTAAATAGGATCATTATTGATTTCAATGAGGTATTCTTATGGACATTTATGAAGGTGTAACGTCTGTTGTATATGAAGTGATATGATATTTACCTATAATGTAGGTACAAGCAAAACCTCAAGATTTCAAAGACTACACAAATCGGCACTAAAACGAGAAGGTACTTTAAAAATAGACATAGTAAAACAATACCATCACTCCTGCATCATCCTGCAAAGGATTAGGGAGAGGTGTTCTTATAACACCCACAATTCTTCAACATTTTTAAGGTATGTTGCTGTCTATAATGAGTCAAAAAAATGAATTGCCACTAAGAGCTATTTTGTTATGGGAAAACCTAATAACACTTCAACCTGGGAATCAAATCCAGGGACTCACGCACTTGCACCCACTAGACCAATGAAGCTAACAATTATCTAGAAGTATTAAAAAGTCCCCTTATACGTTTAAGTAGGTTTTATCATGCTATACTATATATATATCTTACGTAATCCTTATTTTTCTAGTTTTTCATTATGTGCGGGGTCATATTTTTTATTTTGAGATATCTAATGAGTTTGAGTAAAGAAATCAGCTGTTCAATAATAATTTTGGGAGTTGCACTGCTGTGATCATGACAGTTTGATCACTATTGACTATGACATAGAGGCCTCAATGAAACCTTGACAATCATTCATAGTAGATAAATCCTTACCTTGACTTTTTTATTAATAACAGGAAATAAACGTATGTAACACAAGCACCACACACGACCGTTCACTCCGAACGTAGCATGACATCTGAGAGTGCGACTTCAACTGTTTACATTTTCATGTGTGCGCGCCGATTTTTTTACATTAACGAGTTTAGGGATCTGTTAATCATAAGTAGACTACTCAATGCCAATTGTTATTTTTTGCTATGAGTTTTTCTGTTTTTCCGATTACTGTTGGAAGAAAAACTTTGACGGATTTGGAGCTGCTATTTGCGTTTGTTAGATCATTGAATGGATTACGTATATTTAATTGTTTTTTACAAGAAAAAAAAGTGTTATTATATTATAAACAGTCGTGAGTCTTTCAAAGTATTTGAAATCTGACGTGAATAAATGATTAATCGATTTAATTCGTTTTTTATCGATATTAACTGGCGCCGCCGTGTTCCATATATTATTCCGAGGTCATTAAATGCATTTATAAATCTTGTACTGAACCAATGCTTATTCTTAGTCAATTTAAGTATCCAGATAGTAAGCAGGGAAGGAGTTTTTATTAACATAATTATGCACATTAGATTGGTAAATAATAAATTAATGAAAAAACTGGAGCTACAACTTTCTTTTTCAATTTAAATAAAA
This sequence comes from Acronicta aceris, assembly GCA_910591435.1. Taxonomy (NCBI): domain Eukaryota; kingdom Metazoa; phylum Arthropoda; class Insecta; order Lepidoptera; family Noctuidae; genus Acronicta; species Acronicta aceris. The sequence continues at coordinate 15,254,985 of OU342758.1, read as the reverse complement.
GAAAGGATGTTTAATGTTTTTGCCCCCATGTTGAACTCTTAAAAATCTAGATAAACTTTCATTCAATTCCAAAAAATATACTTGATTGTGAATTGTGATGACTAAATTACTTAATTAAATTTAAAACTAAGCGAGATAAATTTAAACACGTTACCCATTTCTTTACATACATTTGAAAAAATTTAGTTCACATTGATTTTATGATTGTATGATCTGTCTTGCTTCTATCATTTATATTAGTCAACTTCTTTCCATATTATGAGAAATGGATTTAAAAAAGCTTACCTCCACTATACAGAAAATTAATTAACTAATTAAATTAATTAATTAATGGGATTTATTGATTGCAAAACTGAAATTATTAGGTTTCTGCTTGAAGCAGATGTCGATAGCTCCTATAATGAGTCAACAGATTTTTTATAACACTAACATTAAGATCAGGGTTTATCCGTATATATATAAAAAATAAAAAATACCTAAATTTGTTACATGACTCAATATACTTAGGTGCCATCGATATTATGTAATAAAAAGTTGCTGTGTTTTTGGCCGACTTAAAAAAGCGGCGTTCTCAATCATATTTTTTATGCATGGATTTCAACGATATATTTCTGTTTTATGTAGTAAATTTCCGATTTGTTTAAAACATGTATTTTGTTAGACTTATGGACGTCATATGACCATGAACCCCGAAGATACACCAGTATTCGTTGTCAGTAGTCACAGAGCTTGAGTTGTTTACCTAGCGCCCCCTATTGGAAAACTGTTGAACTATTTTAGTAGGTACGCTCACGATTAGTTTTGGTAGGTACATACATTGGTAGTACTTGCTCTTACCTATAGGTAGCGCTTGAGTCGCGTATTGTTTTTTAATTCACTTGGGAATAAAAAATGATAATAACTATTACGATAAAGTATAAAAAAATAAGCAAATTTAAATATAAAATATACTGAAGCTATATCTTGCAATAAATTTATTATTTTTAATGTTGGGTTTCGAAGGTACGCCATTTTCCGAGCTAGTGATCAAGTATTTCAACAGTTCTTTCGACTGGGAGCTTGGCATCTCCTGTAATCCGGCTTCTCGGAGGTCGGGATCGGAGGATGGTTTGAGGTCGGGGGTCCTGGTGCTGAGTGGCCCATGTTGACTGGACGTCCACACTAAGCCCGGTATTAATATGGATCCCCCGGAGGAGTCTGGGGGATGCAGGTTAACTAAGGAGGGGCGAACCGGGCCAGGGGGGAAACCCAGCAGCCAAAAGTCCCCGTATCGGGCAGTAGTGGGATAGCGGCCGGGAGTGGGTGCTCAGTAACAGCCTGACCAATATAATCAGACCCGTTCCTTTTGCTACTTTTTTCTTAAGATGTCATATAATTAATAAATAATTTATTTCATGTTATTTTTTTTCCAATGCATGTATGCCTTGGACAAAGTATTGAATTTACATACCATCACGCCTGTATTCCCCGAAGGGTTAGTTAGAGGTGTGCACCCGTAGTTCGCGGGTATGTTTAAGTCCCATGTAATAGGGGGCGAGTCTATACCCATTAAGGGTCCGCTGGGTGTTGAATTACCCATCCAAACGTAATAACAAAATAAATCGTAATTCAAACACAATTTAATTAGACTGTGATTCGGATAGGATGCTTATTTTTACCGTATTTTTACTGTAAAATAAAGCCTGATAATATAAAGACGAATTCAGATGTGTTGACAGAATTTCAATACAAAGACATGGTAGCATAATAGGTATATTATAGGTATATATATTACTTTAAATTTGTAGGTATATTGATTCAATAAAAAAATAAACAATAAAGCTAGAAAGTCAAAGTCTTTAAAGTCATTTTATTTCAATATAGCTTGAAATCAAAACATTGATGTCAGTAGACAAAAATGCTTCAATCATACAGATAAAAGAACAAGACGGCATTGTAATTGTATGTCATCTATGTATATCATGCCTCGAGGCGAGGAGAGGCGTGGGTGGGATGAATTGGGATGGGGGTGATTTGAAATTTCGCTGACCCTTTTATACCGAAAAATGTCTCGCACCGGCTTGCAACATTTATCTTAACCAATTATTGGTATATAAGACGCTGCTTATACACTATTAATTAGAGATAATAAGTGGGAATTATTTCATTGCTATCCAATGTTTGGCTCCATAATGAACCTTTAAATAATCTTATGATGTTCGTTTTTCTCTGGTTTTATTTAGGCACTTAATTAGTATTTACATAGGTGCGATGATCTATCTACTTATTTATGTAGACTTTGTTTATTTGTTTCGTCACAATTAATTTCGCAGTTTTGCCTTTATCTGCACAGCTAAAAGAATAAGACTCCATGCTAGCCTACTGCTGATGGCGGGTTGGCAGACTAATATACCGTTGAGGAAATCTCTCAGACGTTCAGGTTCAGGTTCTCAAGTCTCCTATTTTAATGTACCACAATCGTCATTAAATGTCTTCAGAATTGTTGATTTTTGACAGTTTTGTGTTCTACGAAATCTATCAGCTTATATGTTATTTTGTGCCATTGGACAATTTTGATACAACTGGAATAGCATAATAGACTTGGGCCCCAGGTTTCACAATGCTTTTCTTCAACGTTTAAGCGAGTGACAATATTAATTACACAGTTGTTACGAATCTCTGTAGGGTCACGGTCCCTTGATTGCGAAGTCAGAGGTTTGAGAAGGCACATTATAATATACTACAATGTATAGATGAAAATCGCTTAAATAAAACCACAAGATTGATTTACTATTTTATTTCAGAGCTGACTTCTTATTACAATGACTATCGAGTTAAAATTAAGCAATGCTTGTACTTAGCAAGCAACGCTGTGTGTCGAGTAGGTACTTATTACTTATTTGGTAAAGTAGCCTTATTTGAGACACCACTAGAGGTTCCTGCTATTCACAACTGAAACAAATACAAACAATAATCAGGGCTGTGAAAGGGGACAATTTTCTAATACATGTATTCAAAATATCAGACAGTAACAACACAAAAATCTCTGGTATTTGACCAGAGATTTTGATTGTAAATTATCAATAGGTACTACATATATTGCATTCACAATTGTATAGAATTTGTTGCTACACAAAATATAAATTCACTAAAGATGCTAAAATTGACTTAAGAGTTGTTTCATGTCTTGTTGACTCATCCCTTTTAATATTATACAGCCCTGTATTGCTGCCCTAAATCCGTTCTACTGTGCAGGCGTTTCCTTAATCTCCGTAGCCTGTGTCAGCGGTTCCTCTGGTTTCTCAATCTTCTCTTCTTTCTTCTCCGATTCTGACATGATCAGTTCTGGGACTTGCATTGGTTTGCTGGCTTCTTCTGCCGGTTCTGGGACCGCTGATCTTACTTCAGCTTCTACTACCTTGACTTCGGGGTCAACTCTTTTCTGTTAACAAAAGATAAATTTAAGATGTAAATAAACAGTTTTTTTCTCTACATCATTTTATGCTATGATATCATTAGGAGGAAAAAGATGCAAAACTTAATATTCTTATAACATTTAACTTATTAGAACACATTCATTCATCATTGAAATGTATAAATTTAAATATGTAATGATTTGGGTTGGAAATTCTTCAACACTAAGCTTTGTCATAACAGTTCTAATATTTTTAATTCATCATATACGTATGTGATTATTATTGTATTGTTGTATTTCGAAACGAGATGGACAGGATGATGCTGTCGGCATATAACCGGTCCTTGTGGTAGTCTTTATTCAGCAGTGGACATCTCTTGGTTAATAATATGTTATATTTTTTTTTTGGAATGGCAATACCTGTTGATTCAGTGAATTTTTACAGCGTAACCGGACTTGGTGGTGAGGCACCGAATGCCTCCAGCCAGGAGCAACTTATAACTAAGCAACAGCAGCTAAGGGCGTCCCCTAACGGGATTCGAACCTTGGCTTAGGGCGTTGCTGGGGGACAGCTAGGGACAGCTGGATCTGGGTTTATAAGATGTTATTCTTCATAATAAAATTAAATACCTACTGACTTAATTAAAGGACAATCTTACCTCAACTGGCTGTTCATTCTCCTTTTCCGGTACCTCAGGAGGCACGGGTACGTCAGCACTCTTACCGTCCAGCTCGCTCGTAGCCGCCGGTTCAGGCAGAATGGTACAGTCAGCTTGGTTGGTCTTCAAGAAGAAGGTCCTGGAGATCTTGTATCTGTCGAGGACGGCGTAAGCTTGCTGCATCACCGCCAGGGATGGCAGTCTGTCACGGGATAACAGCCAGGTGTTTTCTGGCGAGAAATATGTTATTAGACATCATGTTTGTATTACATAAATCCATGGAAATAAATAATAAAATGCATCCTTTGAGAATCGCTAAACTGATTTAAAAAAAAATCTTCTTAAAACGTTCTGCTTGAAGGTTAGAATTGAGTTAATGGCTACAAACATAAACATGTTAGCGCACTGTGGGTGTACATTAGTACACCTCTGCTAACCCTTCGGAAGTACACGTGTATTTTATATGATTACTTACGGGTATGAACAGGCCCAATTCCACTGCAGGACCACATAACAGCATAGCTGTCGTAATCAGTATCCAGGATGCTGTACTCGAAGTCATACGGCAGCGGGACGGAGGAGTACTTCACCATGACGCGACCTTCGCCCTCCCTGCCCACTTTCTGCAGGTGACCTTCCATTATCCGCTTGAAGCCAGTCCTGGGTAAGAGACATGAGAAAATTATTCAAATCAAATATTTTATTTCAATTAGACCATTATTTCAGGTACTTCTAAAAAACTAGGTGCATGGTTCAGAATAGTGGGTCTTAAGGAGAAGAACCGGCAAGAAACTCCTTTAAATATATTTTTTTCTTTTTCGTTTTTGTTTACAAATATGTAAGTATATAATCTACCTAATAAATGATTCTGATAAGGGCATTTTCGTTTTATTTAGGTATGTTCGTTATACTCATTGATATTGATTGAGCTCATGGGTACTATTGTAAAGTACACATTTGTCTGTCACCCTACACCAGATTCCGGCGGTTAATATTATTTTCCCATCAAAATCCTCGACTTCAAAATTCTTTGCTAGACATTATATTCGTTGTTAAACGTTTAATTATACTGGTAGCAGGTCGTTTCATGTGGTTGCGTACGCGCCGCCTGAGGGAGGGGCTCACACGCCCAGATTAATCTCCACCCACATTATACATACGTCATTTTCAATAGACGCTTTGACCAGCACGCTCTGATACACATTGTGAGAAGGTATTACGTTCCAACTTTTCGGTTGTTGCTTAGAAACAATATCATTTTAGTTGGTCAGTTAACTGGCGGATATTTGACATATAGAAAATCCTACAATTAATCAACATACGGCCCGCCTATTGGTCAAAGGTAATCGCAGCTTATAAATGCCAGAAACACCAGCGGTATCATCTCAAGTGGTGTCTTCTTAAATAAGTAAATAAATAAAATATTGTTAATTTCAGACAACTTTTACACCGTCCATATCATGAAAAAGAAAAATTTAAAAGGAACACGTCTGCTTCTCCCTGAAACACTCTCTTCACTAAGGATCTCCATATAGGGGATGCGAACCTGTTTGTTACCGTCTTCAGGATTTCATTGCGGCTTCCACGCACCCTGTAGATTAGGGATACTGTTTTTTTTCGGATGACGGCATGAAAGCCGTCAGTATGATAATCTTAAGACCTCAGTATCTTGTTGAAAGTTTCTTTCTTTCTTCTTTGGCGCAGTAATTTCACTAATCTCAAACCGGAACACAACAATGTTTCCATAATATTACTTAGCGAACTTAGTAGCAGAGATTTATTACCTCAAAACCTTATATAAACTTCACCTGAAATGGTACAGAGAATGTTCACTTACAAGGAGTTGGTGATTTCGTTAGTGACCAGGATCCTGCCTTCAGGTGTGGCGGTGTAGTGAGTGGTGACGCAACGGGTGCCCAGCTCGGTGACTGTGAAATATCTCTCCGCTTCATACCATGTGCCCAGGAACCGGTTCATATTGAAGTTTGCCATAGCCTGTGAGGGAAAGAATCTTTTTTACAGTGAGGAAACGAAGTGGCACTTGGCTAAAAATTAAATATGCTGATAAATAGATCTGTAAAGTTAGGCTGTGCCAGTCGCGGCCAGTCTATTAATAGATGGCCAGTCTTACAACAACGATATCTCACGATCCCTCGGAGACTACGTCGTCGTTCCTGTTTCTACGAACACCAATGAAAATGTTTATTGGAGTCAAAAGCCTAAAAAACCTGTTTATCCTTAGGATATCGGTATTGTCCACTTTTCCATTTCATATTTACACAAGTTTGTAGTAACTTTTTGAGTGGGTCTTTCCCGATAGATATAATCAGGGTGTTTTTCAATCACGTGTGAATCGATTTCTTCTAGGCAAGCGCGCTCCGTCATAAATCGCAGTGTCGCTTAACATAAGCCTATCACAAATAATAAAACAAATGACGTGCTCGTGTTTTAGTGATGTGCACCTAGTTTTTGACAATTCAAAAGTACCTGTAATATTTGACTTTGACTTAGATTGGAGTTTACCTTATTGATTAGCTCCAATTTAGTTGTGTAGCAGTGAGCTATTCCTAGTTTACATGTCTATTTTCGAATTGGCCATTTGCAATTCGGTAGCACCTATGAAAATAAGTATACACAGTAACTATATACTATTTAAATAACTTGAGCATGGTAATAAAGGATATTTATTTTTGTGAATGCATCTTAGAAACTTTTACAAGTCAGTGTTTTACATTTTTTAACTAGATGGCGCCGAAATTTGCTAACTGACGACCCCTAAGAACACCGAAAACAACTCAGAAAATCATTAAAGTGCAGAAAGTAGTAGCAAATATGTTAGTTATTATAATACCGGCTTTGGGTAGATCAACCAGTCTCAACTGATGGCACGCATGAATCAGCCATTATGAACCTTATAGGCAGCTTAAACAAAAAACTATGGAGCTCCACTTGCTACGATGCTTGTGAAGGTACTATTTTTATTACAATATTTTTATCTACCTAAAATTAATAGTATTTTTTAAATCTGTTACGTCTCAATCACAAGGAAACCATAACATACCCACCATTTGATAAATAAACTATACATTTCATTCGCTCAATTATTCGAACAAACAAAAAAATCTAGTATACGACACATATCTCATAAAAAATTATGTAAATCAAACAATTTCAATACTAATAGTTAATCGAGTGGTCTGTGAATCAATACGGAGGCTCTTGCACACATACAGACCTACATAATATATATTCGCGTAATATATATTAAAAGGAAAGTCCATAACATGGCTCGAGTGGTCATTGACCGGCAACCAGTTGCGCGTTGACCACGGTCAGTAACGACTGTTACATCGTACATCTGCCAAGGTTAAAGTCATGGCTTTTGTTCGTTGGCAAACACTCAAGGACTATTTTTGAAGCGATGCTTGGTAATGTCCACGTAACAGGAATTAATTGAATTTGAAGTTGATTTAAAAGCTTGAATGTATGTAATATGTTTTTCGCGAGAAATTTGTAGCTAAGTAATAAATACACTGCAAGATTAGGTTGTGCTTGCAGCGGTCAGCATATAGATGGGTAACCATTCGTGGCATATCGCGACCCCTCTGTGCCTCGGAGGCGGAGAACAGGTTAAGCCGTCGGTTACGATTATCTTTTAGGTTGTGCTTGCCGCGGTCAGCATATAGATGGGTAACCATTCGTGGCATATCGCGACCCCTCTGTGCCTCGGAGGCGGAGAACAGGTTAAGCCGTCGGTTACGATTATCTTACAAAGCCACTGACAACCAATTTATTCTAAGCATATCGGTATTACCCGAAAATTGGGTTGCTTACATTTGTTGGCAGTGGCTTTCTGTAAAATACTGATGTTCCGGCACATATGGCTATGGAGAAAGCCGATTCCAACATACATACCTAGTTGGGAAAAGGCGGATAAAATTAATCATGATTTCAATTCTAAATTTGGTTTTTGCAGCTACTAATTTACAGGTTACCTAGTTTTATTGTCAACAAAATAAAAATTTCCCTAATGCCTAAAACAAAGAAAAATAGAATGAATTTTACGATTCTAAAACAATACAATTAAATAGATAAAAACTTACTTGAAAGTCAGGGCACCAACCAAGCGATGGGATCTGCGCTGAGGCAGTCGCGATGAAACCCAGCAACAGTAGCCGCCACATTTTGGATGATGTCCAGGATCCAGGGGATGACCAGGGGAGACTAGGTATGCTACGGGAGCTGATACGGGAATGGCGTCTGACGTCCCGGCTCTCGCTTATAAACCTTCGTAGTTGAGCCTGAACCGGTCTGAAACTTGAAAACGCATCTAATGGGACACCTTATCTAGTAAACAGCGGTTCTCAATTTGAAGAGCCATCCTTCAACGTGTGGCATGAATACATAATCCAGAAATATGCCAGGAGACATTTAATTGAGTCGTATAAAACTGCATCCAGTATTTTCTGATTTGGATTTGGAAGGGTAACTTATAAATTGGGAAATCAGGGCATTACTTGTTAACACACTTCAACAGTCAGTATCATTCGGGTGATTACGAGGGCTTTACAGGGATTTGAAGAAATTGTTCTACTATTATAATCCGCGCTTACTCCTCTAAACAGAAAGATAGCACCCATCTTTCTCAATGGTGTAAACTTTGAGACACATAAGTCAAGGTTGATTTATAATAGCCGTGGCGGGTTGTAATGAATTTCGCAGCGATCCTTGTTAGGTAACGTGCGTATGCACGTGTGTGCGTTAATGGGGTTGCTTTGTTTGCTTTTTTGTACCAGCGGCCGGATGTCTTCTTCGCAATACTTACTTCGAGAGCGAAGTAAATAAATATTAGCTAGGTAATGGGCATTTCAATTTTATTTGGTAGAGGAGAGTAATGATGCATTGCATGTCAAGATTCGTTTTTCTAATTCGACAGAAAATAGAATAGTAAAATTAATTGCTACAAAAATGGTTTCATTGGACTTGAGGCTAAAATTGTAAACATTATGTAGTATAAAAAGCGGTAGGTAACTAAACACTGAAATTACTAGATATTGTAAAATAATGTGACCGATGTAATTCAATAACCTGCTGCATGTCTTTTATGATATTGACAAGAAAAACTAAAAATACTTTGTTATAATTAAAGAAAAGTAATTTTTTGTTGAATTTATTATTATTAGTTTAAAACTCCAAAATGAGGACTATGCAAAATAACTATAGTGCCTTAATAAATTTGTGGTTCGGCAATATTGAAATTAATTTAAGATTTTGAGCCTTATTCTGGCTCCATCAGGCTCAGGTGTCTTCCAAGGACCTATGCAGCTAAATAAACATAATTTATCGTTGATTTGAACTCCATCATTAGCCTAGTGGTCCCAAGCGCGACTTCTACGCTAGAGGTCCTCGGTTCGATTACCAGGTCGAGCCAAGTGTTACTCGGTTTTCTGTGAAATTCTCAGTACACAGCTCGAAGTTTGGAATTTGTGCCCCTGTTAATGGCGATAGGCTCGCCCCCTATAACATATGACATAAACATACGGGCGAACTGTGGGTGTATATTTGTACATCTCTGCCTAACTCTTCGGGGAATACGAGTTAAAAATATAAGTTCTATCTAACACATAGTAATCTCTATCACCGTGTCGTGAAGTACAGTTATATTAATATCAACTATATATTCTGCCTAGCTCATATTATCCGCAGAGACACAGGAATGTTCCCAGGACTAAGCAAAAAGGCACTGCAATGGCCATCTGCCTCTTACCGGTTCCCAGTCCCGACTCAAACTTTTTATTTTCTATCTTTTCCATCTATTTTTATCCCCAGACCTGTAGGACTAAATTGCTTGCCTAGCTAGTTTTTAGGGATCCGTGAGTATAGTATTGTGTGTTGGCATAAATCGCTATTGTGTTTATGTCGAGAAGGTCTTGGTCCGTCAATGTTTTTATTTTTATCCACGACGGTATGTACAAGGTGAACTCGTTTTGGGTGAGAGGCTGTTTGTTTGTTTTTAAAATAAAATTTCTAATTAAAAGAAAAAAAAAATTGAGCTTTTGTGTTTGTTTCTCTAGATGATTAAATATTGCTGTTGTTTTTTAATATTTTTTTTTTACGTCAGTTTTAATATTCCCCATGACTGATTTTTGGAATTCATTTTTAAAATACTAATTTCTGAATTGTTTATTCACATAATTGTCATTTTAACTTCTGTTTTGCTAAACTAAGATGCATAGCTCTGAATTCTATATTTTCAAATTTGTACGGAACCTCCGCGCAACAACGGACGGACATAAACAAAGTTTTTATAATTCAGGTTGTATACCTATGTCTAATTATGGTTATGTCTATTTAAAGAGCCTTCGCTATGTAAAAAGAATTATAAATAGTCATTACCAAACAGGAATGTATGACTTATTTGTTCAGCGGCAAATAAAATTACTTTCTGCATGTACGTATGTGCCCATCTGTTACATTGTATTGAAGAAGTAAAATTCTGTTTTGGTTTTCTAGAAGGATCTGAACTTTTGGCGATATTATGGATAAGATGGTGGGTTTTATGTAGTTTTACAAATTCTTGTAAATATTCTTGTACTTAAATTTTTTTTATACCACAAATTGGCAAACAAGCATACGGCCCGCCTGATGATAAGTGGTAAAATATAAAATAAATAAATAATTATCTTTTTGTATTTTTTTTGCATTTTCCATGCTAAGATTATAATATATCGGACCTCTAAGAGGTCAGAGCGTCTGGTGTATCCAAACAGGAGACGCAGGTTCGAACCTGCCTGCGTTTGAAATTTTTCCATTACTAAAAAATAACTAAATAAATAATTTCAATATTTTATTTTTGGCTCGAAATCTTCGCGAGATATGGGCTAAACAATTTACCAACGTTTCGTCACAATTGGAAGAATGGTGTAGCAACTATTAGTATTTTAGTATACTATGATTGGTCCCATTATTCGGGAGACTACACTTTCAAGGTATTATTTGTTTTTGAGCGCAGTGGAATGGAAAATAAATGCTGTTAATTGTTAATTGTTGGCTAGACGGATTTAGCTATTTTGGTTGAATGTTCGGAATATTACGAATAAGTTTTTTATGGAAAGAAAATTCGGAAACTGAAAAAAGGGAAAACAATGATTCATTGAAATTGGATAACTGAAACAAGAATTTTTTTTTTGAGAAATAATGTAATAACATTATTATTACGGCGAATTGGCAGGCAACCAGATCGCCTGATGTTAAGCGACACAGTGATCTACGATGGAGCGGTCTTGGGGATTCGTATCCAAGTTCCTAGACGCAGTATTATGGTGTATTGCGTGAATGCTGTATGAACATACCACCACCCTGTATTCCCCGAAGGGTTAGGCAGAGGCGTACTAATGTACACCAGCAGTGCGCCGGTATGTTTAGGTCCCATGTAATAGGGGGCGAGCCTATTGCCACTAACCGGGCACAAATCCAGGCTCCGAGCTGCTACTGAGAATTTCATAGAAAAACCCAATAACACTTTGCTCGACCTGGGCATCGAACCCAGGACCTCTAGCGTAGCAGTCGCGCTTGGGACCACTAGGCTAATGACGCAGTCTGTGCTGTATGAATGATATCATAATCAATCAGAAGCTGTATGCTAAGCTGCTGCTATTTCCTGTAAAAGGAAATCATTTGTAAAGAGCAAAATTCTACATAAGGTCTTTCATGAATAATTTAATATTACTGGTTTTACTTTGGAACGGATAAACGCACCTAGGAAGTTCTCAATCAATCGTGTATATTTTTTGGCATTTACCTCACTTCATATGGTTTAAAGGATTTGAATTATATTATTTTAAACTTACTGCATCCAGTTGGTCCTATTATACATTTCTTTTAACTGTGTTTGTTAAAAAGAAACTTATCGGCCGGTGTCGTGGGGAACTTTACAAATATACAATTAACAGACACAAAGTACAGTCAACAGCACATCAAGTTAACCACAAACTGTCAAATTTCCTCAATGGATTATGAACTCTATTATTTGGATATTCAATTGAAATTTGATTAAAGAAATTTGACAGTTTTGGAAACCTGGTGTGCTGTTGACTGTACATCCAAACTCGAAACAATGAACGGTTGGTCCATATAATCGTACCACGTTCTTAACCGTAGTAATGGCAACAATATTAGTGAAGGTTGGTGTTTCGGCAAGATTCTATAATAGATGTTATAGATTTCATATATTCCGTATGAGGTAAGTCCATCGGTATCTAAGTAATATATGCTTGGACCTGATACTGCAGAAATCCACTTAAAAATATCTAACGTTTAAAAAACTAGAAATTTCTGGGGAAATAAGAGTTGATAATGTATAATAATATTCCATGTGTATTCCAGGTAAATAACAGGGGCGTGTATATTGCGATGAAACTAGAACAAATCCTAACTCCGAGCTGCCACTCAGAGTTTCCTAAAACACTCAATAACATTTAGTTCGATCTGAAAATCGAAGATAGGATCTCTAGTGTAGCAGGCGTGCTTAGCACCACTTTACCAATGAAGAGAAATATATATAAATATTAAAAAATAAAGAATATGTAGCGATAATTTCGTGTACAACTCACCTGGTCAGCCGTTAGGTCACAACTTGCAATGCTTCTCCACCTCAACGTTACATATGGCTTCTTCACGCGTGACCACACGTAATACAATTTGCTTTGACCAATGGAGTGCTTTCTTCGTAATTCTATGACGTTATCTAGTTTACTAAAGTGTGTAGATATCTTGTCTATTTACTTGAAGAAAACAATTTGTGTTCTTTGATTTTCAGTTCTCATGGCATAAATAGGCGACCAAGATACCGTCCATCAAAAAATATATTTATATTTGCATAATATATAAATGTTAGTACTTCTATCATATTTTAGCTTCCCCCGGCAATTGCGTCGTAGTAACTTTTAATAGGTTCCTTGGACTGGGTATCAACAACTTGACGTTTGTGTCCTGCAGTAGTGAGTAGTAGTAGTTAGTAGTAGTAGTTAGTAGTAGTAGTTAGTAGTAGTAGTTAGTAGTAGTACGTAGTAGTAGTTATTTATTTAATGCTGGGATCCCTCTTGGAGATAAGCATTCAAACTGCAGAGATGTGCACGAAATTCTTTGGGATTGCTAGGTTTGATCACAGGATAATAGTTTGGTTACTAGGTTCGTTATAATGTTCATCGCAGCCATTTTCCAACCATATTGGAGACGGATTCCAGTCTAACCAGATGCCCCAGAGTATCAATATTTTCCTAAATGAGTAACTGACAACTGATCAACGCACAGCCTAAACCGCTGATCGTAGAGACTTGAAACTTGGAGGTTGTGTTCTTGGTATGACGTAGGCATCCGATAAGAAAGGATTTTTGAAAATTCATTGATTGTGGTGAAAAGGGGGTGAAAGTTTATATGAAAGTCCGTCATTTTTTAGCTAGTACTAATATATAACCGGCGCGTATGTATGAGAAGATGTATGAATGTGGAGGAATCAAAAGAGTAGGTATGCAAAATCATAGCAAGTGGAGGTCTATAGTTTCTGCTTACCCCTGTGGGAGAAAGGCGTGAGTATATATATGTAAATATGTACTAATATCCTAAGAATAAATTGGTTATCAGGCTGCTGACTGTCACTATCATAGGAGTTTGAATGAGAACCAGGACCGATGGCTTATCATCCTCTTTGATGAACCTAATAGTTTAAACAAATCAAAATTAATCTATCCTTAGAAAATGTATCACCAAGAATTGATTTATATTATGTAACAGCTATAAAAAGTGATTATTTTATTAATTTAATCTTGGTACGTCTTCTTAAATTGAATATGTTGAATTTTCTTTCTATTTTATTTTTCTCCTCTTGATATTCTGCAGTAAGCTGATATAGAAAGCAAGTGTTTGTTTTTAGTCAACTCCCAGCCTCTACTTAAAACTGTGTTAGTTATGTAGCTGGAAGGTTGATGTAAAAAATGATGAAGCTTTTTATTGTTCCTATTATAAATAAAGATAACAAGTCCATTACATTTCTACCGACGGATTTATGGTTTTCTGAGCTTTTTATCGTGCAGATATAGCAAAGCAAAAACATTGCAGTGATCGTCTAGGTATATTACATTTTGCTAGGAGTATCTAAAGCTATGTTGAAGGTATATTAAGATCAATAGCCTTCATCCATTAATGATTTTCTCACCGATTTGGACGGCTACTTATACTATACAGGTGCAGCAATTGATATAGGTTCCAATACCACGAGGAACTAGTATTTCTAAACTGATAGTTCTGCTTTGCGCCATCTATCGTTTCGCCTACGTACTAAATTGTCAGTTCTTACTCTATGAACTACATCGATAACCTATGTAAACAAATTTTAATGACTTACTGTCTTGGAAAATCTAGGGCGCTAATAGTTCAGGGTTTCTTGGATAGATCATATTTGTCATTATCGGCTGTTTCAATATTATTAGTTGTATCTGAATTACGTTTACCTAGTATTCTTCCGATACTGAACCAAACGGCGTTCGAAAGTGAATTTTGATATTATAATAGTAATGTACCTATGTTATTTATGTTACTATAGTATGGTACTGTCACATTCTTTCTTATTACTGCATTCAGCAATTTACAGACTGACAGAACTTCCCTTTGCACTTTTTATGTAGGTAAAGTGTGCATTCTACATCATTCTCTATCAAATTTTCAATTTTTCTACTATTAACGGTACTACAACAGTGCTTTCTTCACAAGCACATTTCATTTTATTATTATAACTATCAAAATCTGTCAGTCGGTAGACTATTTTGTTATTAGGTATCATTTTAGTACCTACACCTGTATTAGCTTTTCTGTCTATGGTCATTAGCGGCTGTGTTTAAACAAAGTCCCTTTCAACTTAGATATAAAGAAAGTCTGAAATTGTATGTACTATATTGTTCTTTTTAGCACCTAGAGTATGGGTAGGCTTAGCCTTGATTGAGGTTATACCATCTACACACGTTACCTCATCATTACTAGTTCCTCCACAACTAAGGCTATGAATGGGTGGTAGTTTATTACGCGAACTTTATTCTCTGACGTCACTTATATAAGTTTGTTTAATGATTAAATTATGAACTTTAATGACTGTAGAAACTTTTTTGTTTATTATCTGGATGATGATGTAGATCTTTGTAGAAATAAACAACAGTAGAGTGTGTAACTAAAATATTCTCGTTATTTAATTTACTACGGTAAGAACACATTTTTACAGAATGTTATTTTCTAAACAATATCTACACAAAATTGTACAAGTATGTGAAAACTTATCAAATACTTTTTAATTTACAATTAACAGAGAAAAATCAATATTCAAGTTCAACAAGATTAAGTTAAGCTTTATTTACCATTAAATCTTAAAAGTAATTACTATTTACATATATTTTTTCTTAACAACGTCATGTTTTTTTACAAATTAATATTTCGAATCGATTTTCCAGTGTTTCTTAGATATGTAGCGTTAAATGATGATTATTTTGTAATATAAAAATCACAAATTATTTAAAAGATTTTTGGTTGAATGTAAAAAAGGAACTTTTTGAAATATTTGTATTTTGACAAAAACAATATTTTTGGACATAGAACCCAAGATTTCTTTAAGAAATCACGGATGATTTGTGCAACCTAGTATTATAATTATCTAAGAAACACACAAATTACGTATAAAGTAAGATACCTACTTGCATTGATATTTTATATTTTAAGGCAATTCCGACTTCCGCCGAGATAATATCACAACGATTCTAAGCTACAAGTGGGTTTCGAAGAAAACATTTTATAAAAAATACAATTTGTTCAAGTTACGTATAAGTTAGGCAGCGGTTTGTGGACGATTTTTTTTTGTCATGCATCGTTGACTTAATTCTAAATTTTTATTTACATTGCATTGGGACACTCGAATACATTGAAGAATTTTTCATTTACTCACCGTATATAGATTTGTGTATACGACAGGAAAAACAATTGGATGGGATTGAATTTTTTCAAGATGTAGCTAACGTTTTCTTCAATGTATTCGCTTGCGTCAATACTAAAGATTTTAAAATGGAAAACGCATTGGAAGACAGCGTTCTCAACGTGCCTAGTTAAGAAAAAACAGACAATTATCACATAGAATAAACCTACACGATTCCTTGAAATCACAATCCTTAATATTAAATTGTTCCCCAATTAATAATTACGTCAATATCGACGTTGAATACAACACAAAAACGATAAAAATCAGGTATAATAGGTAACGTTCGAAAGAGACATTAAAGCAACTCGATAATTTTCATAATCTACTCTATGTTTTGAACAACTCGTTGGTAACTTTAGTTTTGTAGTAAAATACATGAACAACAATAATTGCATTGACAGTATCCGAGTGACAATATAAATGGAATGGAATTCCAAATAAACGTACTTATAGACGTATTCTACTAAATGAGTATTACGGAAATATTCTCCAATTGAGTACAGTATCGAACTGGCAAATAGAACAAAGTTTAACAAAAATCGAGGCGCATTAAAATGTACTGATGAATAAAAAAAACTTTTGGCATCATTCTAACGAAACAATTGATCGCTAATTTTGTATACTTTGTATAATAGAAGCCTTAATTAAGATTGAACATCCAGCCTTCACTACAATAACAGCTTTAATATAACTGGCCACAGTAATGTGTTCGATAAAAAGCGACATCGAAAATAAGTTTCGAAGATTTTTAATAAAGCTACAGTACTAGTTGATAAAAATATTCATTTCAAAATAATGCCTGGTAAGCTTCGTATTAACACTAAAGTAAATTAATCCAAAAATAAGAAGATATTCAAGCTTCGCAAGTTTGCAATGGAATTACAGAAGTGGTTACAGAAAATTGAACGTTAGTAACTACAGATGAGAATATTAAATTGGTACCTACATACTTTAAGTTTAACAAAATCAAAATCATTTCAGGTCCCTTTAATTTCTCTTAATTGTACACCAAAATATTTTCATTGCTTTACAAATCTTTGGTGCTTTTTCACATTGCAAAAATCGGCACGAACGAATGGAAGGATGTGCGAATTATATATTATATTATTACGAACACATTTTTTTCTAGAAGTTACATAAAATGATAAAACCTAATATTGAGATTGAAAATGTCGTAAAAAGCTGCGAAATGACAAGTCAGATTTTTTGGAACGAAGTGGGGATCAGTTAGACTGAAAATAATATAGTAATGGGGTTTCTATTGATAACATTTTAAAGTAATGTTAAAGCTGTAATAGTAAATATTTTACCAGTAGTACCAAAGTACTAGAAACGAAAGTAATCAAATTGGTACCGATTATAAATGGGCTATCTTAGCCGTTCCAACTCTGACTAGATCTATTGACTGTATACTTGTAACAAAGTATATAGTCAATGTGAACCTATGTTAACGCCACAGTAGATTCATCAAGATACTGATTTAAATTAGGAGGTAGTTTATGTGACGTTATCTCTTTAGGCCTTATACAAACTTCGCAACTTTTCTTTGACAAGCTTGTCTATTTTCTATTCTTAAGGAATTAATGTGTCGGTGGCTTTTAATAATATTTACCCTAATGAAATACATCTTTCAAATAAATACTATGTTGGAAGGTGTTGGTCCCGGATTATAATTTTTAAACAAATTATAATAATTTGGACCCATTCGGCGAACATGTGATTTTTTTAAAATTAGTTATCAACATCACACCCGCAGCAACCTCCTGCGAATGTCTCACTATGAGTATCGCTCTGCGATATCACATGTCTTACAACTAATCACTTAACATAAATCCTTCTAAACACATATCACAATTGAACTCTCACAATGAGAGAAGAAGTTTTCATAGTCCAAAATTATGCGAGCCGCGCCCGCGTCACGTGAGCGGGCGTCATTCATGTAGGTTTTTGCTAAGAAGCAAACTGTTGTGTGGCCCTGACAAATGTCTGATTAGTTCTGGTAACGCCTCGAATGTGAGTTGACAGAAACAGCAGTTAAACCGACCAGGCGTGTTGGTTCGCCCGTCGTTCTCGCTGGATGATATCACATTGCGATGAACCGAACATAAATGTTTCAGCAAGTGCGCCTTCTGTTTGAACATAGCGACACAGAGTCGACAAGCAAACGGTTTTTCTCCGGTGTGAACTCGTAAGTGAGTCTTGAGATTCCACGACATACCGAACTGCTTACCACAATATTCACAACGATATTCTCGAACTGGTGCTTGTTTACTAGAACCTTGATCGTGTTCTGTCGCGGGCGTATCATCTCCACCCATTTGGGGTTGACAGAGCCATGGACCCCATGACCCAGCACTTGGAGGTCGATATTTAAGTGCGTCTTCATGCGTGGCTGTGGGCGGAGTTGCGCTCCTTTCGGGTAAGTACGGCGGCGCCGACGTGCTCAATGGGTGTAATACTCCAAGACGAGCGCTGGCGGCAACAGCTGCTGCACTACCGGGTCCTTGTGTATACCGCAGGTGTGCCATTTCTTCTAAATAACTTGGGGGGAATGATACAAATGGAGGATTCTGCGAAGGTGAATTATGAAAGCCAGGTCTTCTTTTTCTATGGGGTGTGACAACGTAGTTTTCTGGAGAAGTCTGTACCAATGATATAAGGTCTTGGTCCGGTGGTTTAAGATGTGCGTAATCCTCTAATTTGACAGTTCGTAAATCTAGTTCCGGGGGTTCTAAATAATGTGATTTCCTTTTTGCTCTTTCAATTCCACGGCCTAACCGATCACTTAATAGTTGTCTTCTGTACACAGTTTCCTGGGGTTGATCATCCTGGCTTGACGATGTTGTCCTTCTTCTTGTAATGTTCTGAAAGGAATAAAATATGTGTAAATATTTATAAATCAATAAATGTAAAACGTTAATGTTTTTTAATTGTATTCATATTCACCTTTGCTGCAACTGTTTCCACATCAACGTCTTGTGAGTCGTCGTGTTCACTGCCCGTATTTTCGGAATTTCTTGCTAAGGACAAGTTTACCGGGTTCGATGAGCTTCTTCGTCGCGCCATTAATCGTCCACATTCCTTGTCCCTGTTTTCTCCGTCTTGTTCCTCTTCCTCTCTTTCGTCATTACTACTAGTTGACATATTTTCTTTTTTTATACTCATATTTTCATCTCCTTTGTCTTTGCTGTATCCTGCTCCAGGAGCAACAAGCTCACTTTCTGAATGTGATGACCCCGAAGGTGCGTCGTGTTTACTGCTCTCATTGCTGTTGATATCTGTTTTCAGGGTTTTTGATTTTAGTCGCTCGCACGATCTGTTCCTTTCTTCTGCTTGTTGTCGTTCTTTCGTTGATTTCCATACATCCGATTTGATTTCCAGCAATTCGAATAACTCTTGCATATCATCTATTTCACCAGACTGTAAAAGAAAAACAGTTTGAATTAATTTCCTTGTTAAAATGAAATGCAAATGTTTAGTCGCAGTCTGATGAGGTCCTTGGAAACGAATTAATTTATGATAATGTAATAGTGTAGTGAATATATAAAACAGGTTGGATACTAACCTCAATGTAGGCTTGGCCGCTGTACAAGAATACAAGGAGATGCCTCATGAGAGTGCTGCTGATGCCCGACATGTGAATCGTGACCGGATTCTCGACTGATGGTGTATCATCCAGTATTTTCCTGCAAACAATACATCAGATATATGCATTTTTACTTAGAAACGTAGCCTAACATAACGTAATTTTATTCATTTATATCCTAATGCGTGGCATACCTAAGACTAGATGTGTCAATTTTTTATATCTATTCATCGCCTTACACCTACTAGATACCGGTTACTTGGTGTGTTATTGGATTGGCTTACCAATTAACCTTATTAAACAATTAAGATTATATTACAGTGCTGGTCTATTCGAGAACTATTGTTGGTAGTACTCGTTAGCTAAATTTGACAGCAAGAGCCGTAAGCGATCTTTGAAAGTAATTACCTATTAATACTACTAGTACTAAGTTACATCGAAAATTATTTTACTGGATGTTTTCAAAATAGAAGCTGAAAGAAATAGTACAGTATTTTATTCTAGTCAGAACTTGACTGTAAAATCACGTAAATTTGCTTAATTCTTATTCTTGATGTTACGATAATTTTAATTATTATGTACCTGATGAGTGGGCTTGCTGCAGCCATGACGATCCTATGCGCGGCCAGCGGCACAGCGTCGTCGCAGACCAGAACCAGGTCCGAGTAGCGGGCGCCGCGCCACGCTGCCCCCACCTCGTTCAGGATGCAGGCGTGGTGCTTGCCGTACGTCAGAGTCAGCAGGCCCTCGCCCATCATTCCAGCACTGGAACAGAAATACATAATTAGTCAACCAAATTTTTATCTTCGCTCACTTGACTTGAGACTGTAATCAAAGGCAAGACTATGCAGAATTATGAAGTCAGGGTTTAACAAAAATACCACCGTGTTTCGTTGATGCTGTTTAAGACGACTCAATGATGAAGGGTGGAAATGATCTGTGTACGAAAATATTAAATTCAAGTCTTGCTAGTTACTTAGAGCCAAATTGAAACAATGGCGAAATAGGTATCTAATTCGAAAATTGGTTGGAACACTAGCATAAGTTATATAAATTTATAGATCGTATAAACTTCCTAGACGATATTGTTAATTTGTTTAAGTAATGGTCTCGCTAGAGAAAGTTACAAGTAGGCAGAACCACAATCATGATTAATAGTTTTATGCTTTTATGTTAAGACTAGATTAGCGTGAGAGAGATTTTTTGTTCATTCAAATTATCAACATAGCGTTGAAACGCCTAAAAACAATAACAAAACTCATGTTAAAATCTTAAAATCTTGACTCACAATTTTTACAATTGTGTGAAATTCGACGCGTAACAAATACCTATTGTACTTGACTAACGTGTGAAGACTTTGAAATCATTACATCTAAGTTTTCGTTGTCAGTCATAAATATTAGGAAGTGCAGCTATTATAATCAAAAGTTAATTGCGATAAAAACGTGTCAATTAAAAGAATCGATTTACAAAATGATCAATTTTGATGGCCGCTGTTTCTTTGAATAATGTTATCTAATTGGAAGATGAGTTCAATTATTGTTTCGTGATCAGACGCGTTGTATAATTCAACACGTAAATAAGTGAAATCATACCGAACCTGAGGCTCGTCATACCATTTTCGGTTCATTAGCCTTGTTCTATGCCAGACTAAAAACCGTTGGTGTAAAGGAAGACAAGGCTGCAGCCAGCCGGCTGTTACGATAATAACTGATTAATATCAATGCTCAGAAAATTGGAATCGATACCTTCATTAAATCCAACGTTCACATACGTTATATACACGATACAATACATCTTGAACGTCTTAACCAAATAATTCTAGTTTCTCAACCAAATTAAAAAGGTTAAAAGGTGAGAAGAATTTAAATTAACGTGAATAGCTGACGTGTTCTTGGACTGCCAAAAGTAGCAACAGAAGTCCTAGTCGCAGGTGTTAGAAAGCCTGTTGCAATAGGACCTTGGCCTGATAAACCATCGCAACGTGCTATTAGCGTTGCGATAGAAGCGCAAGATCGTTTAAAAGACGATCAACAGGCGCTTCTTTTGCATTGTGTCGGAGTTTAGCAACAGTGGGGTCACAAACAGTGGAACAGTACTCATTGTTGTCGGCCAGTGCTGCTCTATTGTTGCACTGTTTCGTTCAAAAGTCATATTTAATTACAGTGGCATATAAAAGTGCAGCAGGGGACAAGTAAGCGTGCACGCGCGCCGCGGAATATTCGCGCACAATGACGATTTTAATTGTACACTGTATCACGACTTCATAATTATTTCGTTTCAATTGTTTGCTCCAAACTTTACGTTACCATGAAACGCTACAGTTTAGGCAGATGCCAAACATCTGAGCTAATAATCAATATAGACAGAACAACATCTAGGTACACCAGAAGTATATACGTACGTATTCGGTTAAATATAGCACAATATTAGTCGAATATCTGAAAAAGCTTATTTACATATCATATATATGCGAATATATAATAAACTCTCCGAACGTTAATTAAGGCTTGAAATAAAATTACATATTGTAACTCGACAAAGAGTTAACATTTCCTTGAGCGCGGGAAACGAGCACTCATTGAAATGAGAATTAAGTGCTTTGCATCTGTATAATGCCACAAAAAGGTGTATTATTTTAAGTTTGTGATGCTAAATTTTCCTTGGTCAATGAATGTGGGCTGTGTTTTAATGAGGCTCTAATTGAAGGTCACATAATTAATGCCAAATGCTTGTTATATGACGTGATCACGAAGAATTGAAAAAATCTGAGATAGAATATATTTTCGCTAAGCGAACGTGCCTCCAAATATTTGTAATGAATGTGGAACTAATTGAAGGTTAGACCGTTGGTAAAAGTAACAAATATTGAAGATGAATAGATGAGATAATAGAGAAGATGAACTGGGTGTACTATTTAGTCATTAGTTGAATAATATGATTTAAAAAATATCATCTCAAATGTAATGGAATTTTATTTCAAAGGTAATGGAAACCAGTCAAGTAGTCCAAAAAGGAAACAGTAGAGTAAAACTTTAAATATGTAAATAATTAATAAGCATAAATATATCTAACAAAATGTTATTTGTATAAATCACAATATTAAGCAGTTCATTATAAATTCGCAATGTTTCTCTGTCCACACATTTCTTTTGTGCTGTTGTTATAAGTGAAAATTACCGACAATTTTAAAACCAGTTTTTTTCGGTTCTCCATTAAAATTAAAATAAGAAATAGCTTTCACTTTAATATTTATCAATAACTTTATTCAAGTGTTCTCAGATACCAGCTGTTACAGCAGATACACAATTTTCTTTAAATTGTTCTGGAATTACTTGAAAAATTTCCTGCCTTTACAAATGCTTTGTATCTTTTTTCAACATGGGCGTATCGTCCTTGGGCGGTCGTGGGCGGGACCGAAGGCAATACTGAAGTGACTGTCTAAATCTGTACTATACATAGCGCTATTTTCAGGACTGTAGCCAGCGGTGCGCGTCTGACTCTCCCGCCATTGTCCGTGCGTAGCCGGTCGAAACGATGCAGTTCCCATGTTTTGCATCAAATTAGCGTTATCTAGGGTTGTGCTGAAGTCGGTTCAAGGCCTTTCGAATGGACGTTGATGGACTTTGTCAGTTTGGTTTAAATACCTTTTTTATTTTTATATGACTGTCTAATTAATGTTTCAACACAAATTACTGCTAAAAAATATAGGTATTTCATATTATTTTTATCTTGTTCATCATCCGTAGCTCTGATTTCAGTAGTGTATTTAGGACCAGATCTGTCATACATATCCGATTTGAGTTGTATAGTAAGTTCAATGAATTGATTCTGTTGGATTTTTTTTCTATCATCTATTTCAGGGTTGATTACAAGATTACATCGATGACTCAAAGAGGCTGTCAATAGCCACAGTATAATTACTTTTCGCTTCATTGCATCAAAGGGAAAATTACTTGACCAAAGACGTGACTGGTCGTTTGTACATAATAAATACATATTCAAAGAAAAAGAGCTTCATATACATAATGGTCTGTATAGTTGAGATGTAAAATGTATTTATTGTGAGTCAATCATTTTGAATATTCAAGGCCAAACCGGAATAGATTTGTGTTTTGTTGGATTTGTTAACATTTATACGACGTATCGAACGTATTATTTATTGCTACTCCATAGACATGAAGGTCACGCTGCAATGTAATTTCTTATTCAAGTAGAATTAGATGAAAAAAAATATGGTTGCTAAAAATAAAAATCTTAATTATGCTTTACACTTATTATTACAATCATTTCGGTATTTTGAAGATGACCAGAGAAAGATTTCTATTTTACCACAAAACAAAATAATATAAATCAGTACACAGCAATTGATACAAATTCCTAATTAAATAACACTACTTAAAAATAACGTGATAATCTGGTGTCAAATATTTTTTTACTATGATGTTAAAAAAGTTTATGATATTCGCGTTTGTTTTTATAAATTCGCTTTTTGTTTAATGAATCTAAGAATAATATTAATATTGTAGACATATTTAGATATTAAAAATGATGATAAATTCAAGATGTTAGAAATATACCATAAAATATTTCATAATTACGCAATCGTGATTTTATGTTTATGCCATCTTACTTCGACGTTTGATATTACGACTACTTTCACTTTCTAGCCGCTATCCTTTAGATCACGCTAGATGGCGGTGTAAACAACTTCCCCACCTATCTAACAGATGGCACTACAAATTCGATTTACAGATCGCTTATGCAATGAAACTTTATCTAAACGTGAATGAAAGATAAACCTAGCATTTTTTATGTTTACATGGCCTTTTACAAACGACCTTCGGTAAACAAACACTCACTTTCACCGACACTTTTCAATAAATATAATTCCGGATATATAATAATAATAATAAACACAATCTCTTTACCTTTGCTTTACTCATTTAGGAGCAAACGAAGGTAATTCGGTTAAGTAATATGGTTCACAACATAAAATGTAATTGTATCTGTAAACGATGCTAAAAAACAAGTACCTATACAATTAAATATAATCATGTTCACGATTAAGGAACAAAATGTAGATTATCTATTATCACCTCGTTATCTTTCGCAATTTCTAAAAGTCAGTGAAATGGGTCACTGGGCTAGGCTAGGCTAGCAACAAGTAATTATCGTGCGCTGTTGTAATATTGTGTTGCTATTGTTATTTCTAAACATAGCGGTACAGATAATGTTTTACTATCTATAGTAAGAATCTGTAACAAGAAGAGCTGTAGCGGTAGATATAAGTTAAATAAAATATCATAAATACACACAGATTTTAAAGATTAGTCAGAAAAAAATAATCAACCACATATACAACCTGTAATAGAATAAGTGCAACACCTGACAGTAGTTTGATCGGAATCGACTACTGAATCGATTACAGGGGCATTGAATACGTATTAATTTTCCAAAAAACATTTTTTTAATACCTGAAATATGGCCCCTGATCCATCAGTGGGGCGAGGTATGGAAAACTGAAACCTATTTGCAAACAATTGTTATTGTATGCGTGTACGCAGCGATATCGTAGTCGTTGCGAGTATGATTGTGGTACGGCCACAAGTTTTATGTTTAGCTGATACAACTAATTTCTCGAAAAAAATATGCTGACATAATTATGACTCGATATTCTAATCGACCTGTTCGAGGTCCTGCGCATATTCAATTACACGTTGTATAATTGTTTCATATTATTATATGTTTTCGAACAAATATTAAAGATGTTCATATAAAAATTCAATAAATAAATGAGGAAAATCACAACTTAACACATACCATTAAAAACAAAAAAGGAACAGTTCCAATCAGGAAGAATAACAACATAACAGTTGTTTACAATATCAACATCTATAAAAATATCTCAATCAGTCCAAGAATCAAGGTTGGTTCATAAAAGAAACGCCCGGCTGGCTTACATAATTCTACCCACACTAATTAAGCACGTAGCGACCTAGAATTGCTGTCCACATTACGATCTTACTCGATCTGTACCGATTCTAGATTGTAGCTCTCTTAATGGTTTTTATGACAGTCATGTCACTGTAAAAGGAGGAATAGAACGACATAATTGTAACTCAATATGTACTTATAAATAATTAGTATCTTGTACGATTTACAAAAGTAATGGCGTGTTTCTGTAACGAGAACGGTTTTTAAAACATATTAGGCAATTGATTGGAGCTTAATCATTAGATTTGTATCTATGAAGTTATAGCTTAGTTAATACTTACAATGTTGAACCTATTCAGGTAAGTTAACTAACATTGAGAGAAATTAAATACGATGCAATAGTTAATTATTACTTTACACTTTTACATTGTTTGGTGTGAAATTGAAACGTAATCAAAGGAACGATTAATGAAAGAGCAGAAGACATTAAAATTGCTAAAGATTTGCTTGTTTTACTAAACAACAAAGAATTAAGATAAATTGTTAACACCATAGGTATTGACATGTTAACTAATGATAACATAGTTTTTTTTTATGTGATAGGAGGGCAAACGAGCAGACGGATCACGTGATGGTAAGCGATTACCGCCGCCAGTGGACACCCGCAACACCAGAGGCGTCGTAAGTGCGTTGCCGACCTTTTAAAAGAGGATTGGGCCTCCGGTAACCTCACTCACTCGGCGAAACACAACGTAAGTGTTGTTTAACGCCGGTTTTCTATGAGGCCGTGGTATCACTCCGGTCGAGCCGGCCCATTCGTGCCGAAGCGTGGCTCTCCCACGTGAAATAGTTGAATAGTTCAGATATAGTTGAATTAGATCTATCTCTCAGAAAACACAAAAACATTAATTTTAAGAAAGGAAAAGAGGATTTTGGAGTCATCAATTAATTGACCACATCAAAGAAGACTGAGGACCACGAACGTTTTACGAAACATTGTATTTTTAGTGTTGCAAGCTAGAAATTGAACAAGATTGCCACCGTTGGCCTACTGGAGCGTATGATTGAAAAAAGTTCCTACTTTCGCCGTCCATTGACTAATAAATAGTACATAGAACGAAGGTTTATCTGCAAATTTTTGGTAAACCAGATTAATTTTTTGTAAACATCAGTATGAATCTAAATTCATTTGTTCCTACTCTATTACGGTTAAATTTCGATAAAATAATGCTCTGTATTTGTTTGCGATCAATAATAAATCATAGAACGTTGATAAAACACAGGACGAAGATGGCTAGCTAAAAGAATTTCATTGGGGTATATTCCTAGCGGATATATTTACCAGATGTATATTTATTCAGCGCTATATTTAAAATCTGTGAATCATAATGATGATGAAATGTAAATTTGTTAAGTAAATTACAATTTTTAACATCCTAATTCGTAATAACGGAAGAACCGATTTCAATTTTTTTAATTATTTTCCGACGAAAAAGTAAAGGAAAATATGAGCGTCATAAAAATTCTGGTTTCCAACCTGTTATGAATGATAACTAATTACACCTTTTCTATATAAAATGATTTATGTAAGCACCGCGTGTTTTCCATGCGGTTTTAAAACATTGTTGCAGTTATTTTGCCCTCTTAAGGAAAATATTTTCTTTCGTTTAAGCGGTCATTAGGCGCTCACTGTTGCTTTTTATCGTGTGTGACTAATTTGTATGATCTTATATTGTATTAAGTGTCTTCTTGTATATTAATATCAGGACCCTGAAAATTTTCTTTCTATTCGCCAAGATACTGACTTTGTCTTATTCACAGATGTCAACAACGCGAGCAATTTGGTGCACCAAAGGAGTTGACCGAAGCTTATGTATGCTAGCAACACTATGGGTATCACTCGTATGTTACTTACTACACTGGGAGAGCTTTCACAGTTACCTAATTGGTTACATTTGCTTTTAAATGTGACCAGATTTAATAACTACTGCTTGGTAGTTAACTAAATAAACTCCAGCGGCGCAGTATTCTGCTACCAATATCCACCATCAATAATAACTCTTATTTTATAAACTTAAAAACAACTAGATATTTATATGACATTCAATATAATAATTTATATAAGGAATTCACATATTTTTCTTAAAAATCGTTACAAGGGCTTTTCATCATATATGTCAGCATCTGTTTCAATATAAAGCACGTGTATTCTCAATATGGTGTATGTATTTTTACCATGAAAATTTATTCAAATCCGTAGTAATTAGTAGCGATTTTAATAAAATAAATTAATAATAGTATTTATTATAGAGAGTGTGTTTTTCAAGGACTATCTTTTGGGTAGGTACATCATATTATGATTGAAGCGTAATAGATACATAATAATGTTGTTTACACAAAAGGCAAATAATATTGTAATAAAGAAATTGGTGATAAATGCGGTTGTGGTAAAGTAATAAATGTTTTACGTATTTAGCAATAGGAACTGGAAACAGGAAAGTTTAGCTTGCTCTGCAACAGTAGTTTGATCCGCAAACTAATATGTAATATGAAAACAAATATTATGAAGCAACTAATTCTAAAGCTAGCAATTGAAACATATAGTTTGCAATGTTGTCTTAAATTAAAATGTCTACACGTCATAAGTACTGTCCCTAAACCATAAAAAACTCAACATTTGAATAAAAATATGAAAACTATGTCATTCACAATTGCTATTAACACTTCATTATATTCTAATGATTGATATAATTTCGCAATATGAAGTTCAAGTAATAAATAATTACGATGGCCAATACGAATAAACGTCATTGGTGTTGTCACAGTGGAGGTCAATCGCATTGGTCTTGCAAAAGATGACTCCCATAAAAATGTCATCGTGGATAATTGTCAATGAAGTATTGTCATCTTAAACATTTGTAAAGCCGTGACAGTAAACGAAAAAATCGAAAGCAGAGTGGTTATTTGCCGTCTAGCTATGAATAGTCATAAATGGCATGATACATATTTTGAACGTTCAATAAAAAGTAAATGATATTTTATTCATAAATTATTTTTCTTAATTTAATAATTAGTCACGAAATCTCAGAAAATATAAGGCCTATAAACTTGGTTTCTTATAGCTAGATAGCAACTTATTTGGATTTTTGAGGTTCGGGAAAAACTAGAACTGAACAATCCGAGTAAGCTGCGGAGTATATCTAGTTAATTATTATTTTTTACGCAAATAAGAAATCTCGTGCATGGCGTTCACGTGGGAGAGCCATGCTTCGGCACGAATGGGCCGGCTGGCCGACCGGAGTGATACCACGGCCTCACAGAAAACCGGCGTTAAACAACACTTACGTTGTGTTTCGCCGAGTGAGTGAGGTTACCGGAGGCCCAATCTTCTTTTAAAAGGTCGGCAACGCACTTGTGACGCCTCTGGTGTTGCGGGTGTCCATGGGCGGCGGTAATCGCTTACCATCAGGTGATCCGTCTGCTCGTTTGCCCTCCTATCACATAAAAAAAACTGATAAGACTGCCTCATTAGTCTAGCGGTCCCAAGCACGACTGCTACACTAGAGGTCCTGGGTTCCATCCCCAGGTCGAGCAGTGTTATTGGGTTTTTCTATGAAATTCTCAGTAGCAGCTCGGAGTCTGGATTTGTGCCCGGTTAATGGCTATAGGCTCGCCCCCTATAACATGGGACCTAAACATACAGGCGAACTGTGGATGTACATAAAGTACGCTTCTGCTTAACCCTTCGGGGAATACAGGCGTGATGGTATGTTATTATAAGGAATAATTTATAATTTAAATTTGCATTTTTTACACTAACGATTTAATCATTCAAAATATGCCTAACAATCAATATATTGTATCCAGGCTAGATCTCAGCATGGTTCGATGCTTTCCGATTGACACTATTCGGCCCGCTTGGTCACAATCACAGAAAATCTCATGAGCTGCATTTACATGCTCGTGAACGGTTTTCTGCTCTACTTACATAACTGAAATGATCGGCTAAATTAAATTGTCTATTTCCATTTTAACGCCACTTCTATTAGCTGTTGAAATTTTGCGACAGTCTTCGAGGCACTCGATTCACGCTGATCGGTTACAAAATGCAAATAAGCATTTCAATTAAACACGCTTTGAGGCATCATGATATAACGAAAACGGGCATTTGAATAATTTAATAATAAGGAAGAGTTCTTAGTTACGAGATTGGGAAGTCGTAATAATAATGCCGGTAGTACACGGCTTCAATGACAAACGCATGTACAAAGGTTCTTAGCAACAGGCCAGACCCCTTTACAAACTTCTAACAGGCGCGCGAAGTATGACAGAAAGCGATAGTGATGTAAGTCGATAGTCGTCAAACAGGAAACTGCGGGGCGCGCGTGGCCAGTGATACGCCGCTCACGCTTTGTGGTGCTGGCCTTCGGACGAAATGTTCGGTGCCAGCACCGACTGCGCTGCCGCACCACATACATTATGTAATGCCGACTGTACAACAAATGCCAGTTCATTCATAACGACCACTCGCTTCACCATTCTAAGCCCCATCGATGCACTCCCCACTGATTCCCACACTCATTGTCACCGTACATCTTGTAATTGTTACGAAAACAAAGTGAGGATTTTGTGCTTGAAATCGATAAGCTTATCGCAGATAATTTCCTTATTTGCGTTGTAAAAACGGTAAAAACAAGGAACTATCCAAATTAGTTATTATAATCAGTTTCGACTGAGTCAAATGAGATCATTGCCATTACGATAATTTATATGATAAAGTTTTACGTTTTACACTATAGTTTAAATATTTGATGGCTTCATTCATCGTGTAACTATTCTATAATCATCGACGTTTAGGCGTATGATAATGATTTGTAGTTATTTTGGTCATCGGAGGCTTAATTTTTAGTATTATGATGAGTGTCTCGCACGTCTGTGGGTGTGATTTGGAATGTCAGTGGTCTGTAGATTGTGATCAATAATTATAATCAAACAACATTGCCGTCGCTGGCAACTGACAGAAGTATTTATTTATAAATGCCATCGTACCCTTGTACGAGAGAGTCTTGGGCCGAAAGCGCAAATCAGTTTTACCTTCGATGATGCTAAAATAGCTGCGCGGTTACACTCTCACCTTGCGTTTGATTGACGATCGATCCCTTGTGCCAGATACTTGTTAACTGTTACTGCAAACAACTCTAATGTACATACATATGTACTTATTACAAATGTAACGTCGTTTTGGAATGTGATTGCGAAACTTTGACACCCGTCGAGTAAGATGAAGATTTCCTCTGTTCCCGAGGTAATGGCGTCGCGGTGCGGTGATCAGCTCACCGCCTCTGGCGTATTTCTACATTTTCGCAACTGTTTTGGTTCGGAAACAAATCGAGTTCGTGTTCGACATTTTGCGATCACTGTGGCAGTTAGATGACTATTTATAAAGAACGTGTCTAAGAAAAGGTCGGATTTGATTGTCGGCAGTCATTTGAATATCTCTGGTGTTATTACAGCAAATTATGATGAATTAAATCGTCTATATAGAGGCGTTCTCACGCCGCGAAATTAGTTGACCTTCGCGTCTGTGGGCGCTTTGTAGCTAACCGAACATGAGTTTATATGAACACAACCATTATTAAATCGATACTTATCTAAAAAGTTACATTCAATTGTTTGAAGTGTTTGTGCGATTGATCTTAACAATTCTCAAGCAATTATATTTAAAAGCGTGCAGCTAACGAAACATAAAGATGTCTTCTTTGTTTGATTAATATCTATTAGCACCAATCTCTTCCGTTTACTCGGTTGTTCTCTACAAACGGTCCGAGGTAAACCAGACTCGTCCAAGGTCCGTTTTGAAATAGGATGGCACTTGACCTTCAGGATGAAAGTCAACAGTATTGCGCAACCTATCAGTGAGCGCGCCACAGAACTCTATGCTAATAACCAAGCACGAGACATATATTGGAACCTGATCATGACCCACATCCATGTTCAAGGATTTTACATATTTGGAATTCGATGATTTCAAAACTGTCAGAATTTTAAGGTGTGTTTTGTTAGCATGCCATAGATGCATAAATGGATGAATGGAATAATTCATGATCTTTGGGAGTGAAATAATATCTATATAAAACTGAAAAAAAGCAAGTTATATTCTTCGGATTTTCCATGTTGTTATGACGCAAATTAAGAACGCACAATAGATCGGGAGGAACGAGTGATTCATTTCATTAATCACTGTGTTGTTAGAAATTCCTTCTGTACTCACGTGTTATAAGAATTACATGTCAGTCTTTAGAATGTTGTAAGGTTGTAGGACCGGACTAGATTTTTCACCACTCCTTTCTACACATTCAACTGATTAACTCACACATGAGTTGCACGTGTTGTTTGTGTTTGTTTGGCACATGTGTAAGGCGCTCATGTATGTGGTGATGTGTGTACGCTAGTGTGTGTACGGGTACGCACACGGACGCAATGCGTGTGCGCGTGTGTTGGTGGAGCGTGCGTAGATCCGCGGGCACGCTGCACAGGAGGGGGGAGTTAGCGCCGGCGAGCGGGCCGCGGTTTTGTAATAGCGTTTTATTTCAAGGTCACTCGAGCAGTTTTTAGAAAGTTACTTCACTCTAGTCTTAGGTAAAAACTCACATTTGCATCGCTCAAGCCAACACCGTACCGAACTACAACTATATCGTTATGGTAAGTAGTGTTTATGGCAATGGTTGATATATTTGTTCT
Organism: Acronicta aceris; assembly: GCA_910591435.1. Taxonomy (NCBI): domain Eukaryota; kingdom Metazoa; phylum Arthropoda; class Insecta; order Lepidoptera; family Noctuidae; genus Acronicta; species Acronicta aceris. The sequence goes on along the minus strand of OU342758.1, from coordinate 15,222,655 downwards.
TTTTTTCAAATTGAGAATTTCCTGTTCCATATTAAGTGGTTGTAATAACGTACCAATACCGGTTTTGAATACGTAGTGTTCCCAAGACGTTCTTGTTGTTACCTATTGATTGTTTTCCATAGCAAATAAAATCAATTGCTATTATGTAGACTGTTAAAGCAATTTTCAACTTCAATCTACTCAAAACTATTTTCTACGATTATTTTTACTAAGTGCACTCTTTATAATTCATTCAGTGAGTGTAACGATAAAGAAGTTTCTAAATTGAACAGTGACGTAATTTCCGAATGTGGAGGTGTAAATAAATGCGGAGTAAATCAACCAAATGTGTCCAAATGCACATAAAATAAATAAGAACGACACGTTTTCTTAAAAAAAAACATCACAACATTTCTTATTTCGTCACATCGTCGCTCACTTCCATATATGAAGCCATGATCTTCTCTGCAGTCGAAATGATGAAATTTAGTCGACTGCCATTTCGTAAAGTTGCATAACGGCGAACGCTAAATTTTGCTGTCAGAGAAAGTATGCGAAAGGCTTTACGTAATGCGACCACGTAACTTGTAGCGACTCAGTTTTGATTTCCTTGCTTTGATGTCCATCACAGTTACGTGATTTTTTTCGAGGTAATTTTGAGGAGCTCCGATTTAGAGCTAATGTTGCAACGTTAATATGCCTCATTTCGTTTTTCTGATTTTTGTTTGGTGGTTTCATAATTTTAACATCATATCTTTGTATATTGTGTGTATGTATATACCTTCTAAATCATCGCCGATTTTTTACAAACTTTTTATTATGTTGTTTTTGATTGATCCGTTTCGTAGTATCTATTAGAGGCAAGTCTTAAATTTATTCGCCATCCATACAGACATTTCCTTTTATATCTGTCATCATGCATATTTATGGAATTATATCTTTTTATAATTGTAGATCTTTATTCAATTCTTGTAGCTTGTATGTATCCTTATAAGGATTATTGTTTGATTGGTATATCATAAGGTACTAATTTTTAATAAGCGAACTACATATTTACGTTGAATATTTCACATTTCATTATTGTTTGTCTTTTCGTTTTTTTATTCTTTTAATACTGCGTCTTCCTATATTATACCTACATAAAACTAAAAAGAATTATAAACAAAAAGACCCCAGTGTTAAAGATGTAAACAAAGTAGTTAAGTATGTAAAACACTTACAGGCTACGTAACCATTTGGAAAATTGCACAGATTGCAATTTTTAAATTATCAAAGCTGAGAAAATATTTTTTTCTGAATGATCATACCTGTTATAATCACCTTAAAGGATCCAAGAGACGTAGCAGGTAAAGGAGCTGAGAATAACAATAAAACCTTTTTTATTTTTACTTTAAAAATGTTGTCTTCATCGTTTGGGTTTGTGGTAGAATCAAATTTAGTAGTTGTTATGTATGCTATCGAACGAAAAAAATAAATATATAAATCAACTTTAAAAGTTCTTGACATACTGCGTCAAACAATTAACCCTTCAACACCGAGAAGTTTGTAACCGAAGATTAAGCACGAAACAACTGAGACCCACAATACAATCTCTGTCCCAATTTCGGAGTTATCAGCGAAGTCAAATATCAACGAAACTGTACGCATGCTACTGCTGAAGATAAGCAAAATCACGGATTTGTGTCTAGAAAATAGTAACTTCCAACTGCTCGATTAGTAAACTGTGCCGTCTGTGACACTGTCGCCAATAGGAGAGACATTTGATTGATTGGTGTCAATAAGAGGAAGCTTTACATTGAGCTTTCGAAAATTTTCGAAAATAGTTATAGAACGTACAAATAGAATATAGTGTTTAATGTGTGTAATAATATAATTTTTCTTCTTTAAAAGAGGATCTATGGAGTTTCTCGCCTGTTCTTCTCCATAAGACCCACTTTGGAACTGTGCAAGTCGTTTGACTTTTCAAAAGTACCATTTTTAATGGTCTAATTGAAACAAAACATTTTAATTTGACTTTGACTTTGAATATGTAATCAAATATAATTATAAAATTTAATACAATAAATATAAGATCTTTTAAAAGTTTTCTTCATAAAATAGACCAAGGAAACAGATAAGGCGATGTAAAAGAAGATCATTTTTTGTTACATTTGCAGCAACCGAGTGTAACGGTTGCTCAAGTGGGAAAATGTACCGTAATTTTACTGAGATAACCATCATCTTTCGCAAGCACTGCAAACATTGGGCACGTTTGGAAAATGGAGCGATGGAAATGAAAATACTCAACGCTTTTATAAACTCTATTTCACTTTTAATAATAAGAATCATGAAGAATTATTCTAATAATATAATCAATTTTATTACTTCTCTACTATCTGTTAAGGTCAAGCTAACATTTAAATGAAAGAAACTGATCTTTAAAATAATTATTTGAAAGAAAAATATCTTCGAAGTAACATCAAGAGATAATATTCTCGTTTTTTTATGGAGCAAATTTTAAAGGTAATTACAATTAGAAATAATTGTGAGGGCAACTTGAGATATTTATGAAAATAGTGACATAAGTGGTCTCTATTATCTATAATAGCACAGGAAAACTTAGAGGAGGAAACTTGCAATATTAAAATACAATTAATAACCGTACTTATTTATGTGGAACAGTAGAACAAGCGACAGTACTAATGGAATTGTAGGCCAATTACTAATAGAGTAACTTCCACTAATGATGGTCTAAATGCGTTATAAATATGTTATTGTACGTGGCATGGTTTTACCTTATGGTGTCTCTAAGCAGCTAATGAAGCGAATTAAATGGAAACTTGAAATTGAAACACGTGTACTAACATTGAACAGATATTTGATGAATAAAATTAATAATGATGACTATAATTACCTCTTATTAAATTGTAACTAAGTACATAGAATAATAAAAAAAGTTTACATATGTTTCCTTTTATAAAATTATTCAAAAATATATAATTCTAAGATGAATTCGCGAAGAAGTATTTCGCTACATAGAATAAAGTAGAAGAGAATTTAGTTGCGAATTCCTGAGAATCTGAATATATTTTTATTCAGTATTTATTATAAGAAATTGATACTTGTATGGTTTTATCAAATCGCCAAATACAACTTACTAAGTAATGCTGTTTAGTATCCTCGGTCAAAATTTCAAAAGACTGCTTACTGTCTAGAAGCTTTTCAAGGTAAATACACGTAAGGACAATGAAGCCATAAAACTTAAGTTTATAGCGGGGTTACGTTACCATAATAAGAATTTGCAAACAAATAATAAGTTGTAAAACGGAAGAAGACGTTCAAGCCGTAATAGATACATAAACTTTTAGATGTTTACCTTCGGTAATAATTTTATCAGGTAAGAGAAAGATTTGACCGAAACGAAACTAGAGAAAATTCGTTTTTAATTCAGACGTCCATTAGTAAAGATTTTTTATGGTTGGATTTAAAATAACCTATTTTGATTGGATTGTTCGATTCTCAGGCCAAGGAAAGTGTAATTGGGTTTTTCTATGAAATTCCCAATAGCAGCTCAGAGTTTGGATTTGTTCCCAGGCTCGCGCCCTATTACAGGCGTGATGGTATGTAATGTTATGAATAAGTCCTTATAGACTGATACTGGACCTGATTCGTGCAAATTCAAAACAGTTCAACTTAAAGACTTTTCAAGGTATCTTTCTGTTACATATACCTACTTACTAGGAATAGTGGCATAAGTTACGAGACAGCACATAATATCTTTAATTTAAGGGTCCGGCGGAGCTTGAATGGATCACAAAAACGGAATACCAAAATAAATCGTAATCCAGACAATATTCTTCAAATTATGTTATTATATGGACTTGGATACCGTCAATCTAGGTTCCTACTGTACTATTTCGTCTACTACTACTTCACTGGAAATAAAACATTGGAAAATCGTTCCAAACTTGGTAATTTTATAAAAAAATTGCCTTCGCTTACATTTATTGCCAGAGAAGTATTTTGGACAAAATGGTAGCGTAGGAATTTAGATTAACGGTATCGAAATTCGAATAATAACACAATTTGATTAAATTAGGTGTGAATTACAATTTATTTCGGTATTACGTTTTTAAGAGAAATTCGGTCCGTAGTATAGAAAAATATAACAATGAAAGGAAAAACACAAAATTTCTATTCTGGGAACAAAATATCAATAAATAATCAAACTAAACGTGACGATGATATATACATTAGCGGGGTATTTTGCTAAAATTATACTTGGAACAATTGAATCACGCTTTGACAAAGTAAAACCGCAGAGCTGAGTCATAAAAATGTAACATTCTGTGCACATGCTTCTGTTTTACTTTCTACGGTGTTGTATGAAAACAAAAACATTAATGCTTTAATAAATCAAAGTATAAATAATATTTTTAATACTAAGACCAGTCAAATTCGATGAATAATCTGAAATATTTATTGAGAAGTGATAAAATGCTTCGCGAATTTCGTTATCGAGAAAAAATTGGCTGAAGTGTTGACTGACAGTAAAATCACAAACTTATTCATGTATTTCAATTCTTTAGTATATATGTGATAATGGACTGTATCATGGAATCTTTTAGTATACTTAATAGAGACCCATAATATTTTGAAGGAAAATTAGGTAGGTATATTTTGTTGAAAAATATTTTTTAAATTTGTTTAGTCTGCCACATTTTAGAATACCAGAGGAGGATATGAATGGGGAGATAAGTAATAATGAAAGGTGTTACGTAACTTTCATTCCGATAGAGTCAATGGCTCTTATCAAAATTTCAGTCATAATAGTAACTGACCTACCCGTACGCTCGCATTTTGCTAAAAATATATATTGAGTGTGAAACGTGTGCTTTCGTTCACGATACTTCAGTCTTATAATCTTTACTCTAGGGCTTGTTTGTGTGTGTAAGCGTGCGCGTGCGACGAATAGTGGGGGTTTGTGGGAAATTTAGCGACAGTGTGAGTGCACTAACACACGCGCAAGCCCTGCTCCGGATGTGAGCGCAGATTTGTACGCCTGTGAATGTGCTAGACTAAATTGATAGGTCTATGCGTTATCTATGAAACACTATTATTCATTGTGTGGCGGTGTGCCAGCGACATGGCCGTGTGTGAGTTATTGTTTGGAAGCCTTGAGGTCTCTAAGTTATTTTACAACTTGCCACTAATCGAATTGCCTATAAAATTGTGAACAATCAGACTTTATGCGTAGATGAGAATTTTTATTGCCAACTGTGACAAGACCATAATTAATTTATTGGCGTGGTCAAGGTTTCAAAGGTTATTTTATTATTAAAGTGATACACTAGGTATATATTAGTAAGGCTAAACGTTTGACGGAATAATGCATGGCGAGGTGCATCGTTTCACACGAAATAATGAAACAAATAACCTTGTTAAAGTACTAGCTAAGAACGCGTAAGGGTCTGTCGAAAGCGTTAGATTATAAATATTAAATATTCAACGCAAGGGTAACTACGTAATAAAACTAATAGACTAAAACAATCTGGCCTTTAAGACTCGTTATGACATTACATATATTAAGAAAATTCAAATCGGACACCTTTCCAACTTTATCGACTCGTTGGCCTTAAGAAAGTATGTTTTGTACGAAAGCGGAAGCCGTTTGAAACCGCACCCATAGATATAAATGATGATATTGAAGATCTGAAGGCAAACTAGCACAAGGACTTCCGAGAGTTATAAAGGATGAACCCTAATTGAGTTGGGGGCTCGTTCGTGTGCGTAAACGTTTGAAAATCGAACGCGACTCGGGCGTGCGTGTGAGCATTGCGTGCGCGCAGACTAGCCGATAACAATAAACTATTTCCGAAGTGACCCAGTTCCAACGTCCTTCGGTAATTTGTACCGTGAACGGGAACAAGAAAGGGCTGGGAGTAATTTGACAACGACCATTCCAAGTTTTATGATCCTAGTACAATGCATCTCTTTGAACTACTAGATCTGCCGCATGTTATTCTTACTTTTATAATAAACAGTGTCATTTATGGTCTTGACTTAAACATTGAAAATTAAAAGCACCGCCTTGTAAGACACTATTCAAAACTATATTTAAATTCAAACCAGTGATAATAGGTATTACAGAGTTCACTGCGGATGAATCTCTTGATCAAATTGGTGTTAACTGTGCTAATAGGAAAACATAGATAGTGGCTGTCATATTCTTATAGTGAGGATACATTAAAAACCAATTAAATAATGATTAAAACTAACGTAAAGATGTTAATGAGCCTCCATACATCTACTGTCCAAATGTTACGAGTATTTCACAACTGCTACGTACTACTGACAAACATATCGAGCCCTCTGATAACGCTTTTTAATTCAGTTCAATGTCAAATGGTACGCAGAACTATGAAGAAATTCCATCGTATGATAAAGTAGGTAGTTGAGACATTTTGTTTTGCGTGGATAACCAACGTGGTGCCGAATTTAATAGTGGTTCCGAGAAAATGTTTATGTCGACTTTGCAAGGAGCAAATGTCGATTGCGAAATAGCATCGTGCAGCTCGGCTCTTGCATTTGGGATTTTAGAAATGTTTGCGTTTCTACGTTGTAAACCTAGTTTCTCGGAACGTTAAATACGTGCACAAAGCCTGCTAACAAACGATGCGTTTTACTAATTATGACTGTATTGAAAATACATATATTTTCGCGCAGCCAGTTCTGCGTTTAACAAAATAAGTTTTTGCTGATTTACGTCTTGTACTATTAAGAGCATTTACATTGCCTTATTTTCTGTAGATACTTCCTACGTTTGTTACTATTCAAGACAATTATAAATGGTAATATTAATTAGATTCAAGATTTTTCCTATTGCTATGCAAACTGTATAATAGTCGTGATAAATTCATAGTACCAGCGCCATATTTCCAGGAAATAGGAGTTACAATCGAATCATAGCGTGACCTAATTACGACAGTTACATTTGTGGTAATATTACAATTATATGTAACAAAAAGATTATTACTGAACAAATAGAGGCCCTTGGACGTGTTCGTAATTAGTTTATGCAAACTGTAGACGGGAAAAGATCTAGGTTTTAACCACGTGTATACGATAACCGAGTGGATTGTTCCACAGGGAAGCTACATTTGATATTACGTAAAATAAATATTATCGTGAGTAATTAATGTCGTGTTTGACAATGCGAAACTAATTATTTGATTGTGTACCAGTTAATTAATAATAAAAATAATAGAATTCAGCATAACAGTACCTACTGCACCTATCAGCGCTTTCAATAAAAAATATATAATATTTATAAATTTAAAAATATAGGTACCTACACCGAAAGATTATTAAATTTGCAAAGATTCATATCTGACTAGGGAAAATAATAAGATCAAGTCTTGTAAGGAATTCATGACAGACATTATGAGAACGCAGTCTTATTAGTTGGGTCAGTATGTCTTCTAGGAATTTCAATCCAAAGTACAGTAGATAGTAATTATGACAATTTAGAGGTTACACAAATCAAAAATCTTATCAAATTCTTAACAGTGGTTCTTATCGTAGTGCCCATCGTGTTAATCAGACAATACGAAGGCCGATAGACATGTTTTAAAATATTACAGCTACAGTAACTTCAAGTCGTAAAGGTTTCATAACACATTTGAATACCAAGGTTTGTTGTTTCTTAAAATATTTATAAGACGAAATTTTTTGATTTTAAACTCGTCGTAATTTAATAAATATTTATATCGAATGTACTTATATCATCAACATAAGTTCAAGGAGCTATTATCATATTTCTTTAAGGAATTAGAACGAACAAGCAGTCGTAATCAAGCATATTGATACAAAACATTTGATATTTTCTATGCAAAATATATAAGTACCTACTTTTTTGGGTTGTCTCAGAGTAGTAAGATATAAATTACTACCGATAAATTACTTTTGTAGCTGTTATACTATACACAGATAATTTAAATCTTAATTTCTACTGTAGATTATTTTACAAATTTCAATGTTAATCGTCTTCACCATAAAATATAAGTAACTAATTATAAGTGCACTGTGTAAGTCTTTAGGTTTTCGCACATACTCCCGTCTATATTGTATCTAAAAGCGAAATTGCACTCAATCACTGATTAATAACGAACACTCATAAACTAGGTATAAAGCTTACAAATTGTACACGTAGTTGTTTATAAAGTGCAAACATTCGCTAAGAAAGGAATTATGATTGTAAAAATTAGATAAATGCGGGCAGCGCTGTGGGGCATATCTAGTTGGTCTATATTCAAGTAAAGAATCGTAATTTTAGCTCCATTGATACAATGAATCTAATAGTACTTCGTTCCGTGACGGAATACTAAAAATAAGCGTGATATTTGTTAAGTCAAATAGAAAAACGGCATTGGGCGTTCATTCGTAGTTCGCCCTTTAATTGTTTACTCGTGCCAACTGCCGACACTTCTGCTTCATTGACACAATTCTCTCTTCCAACACCAGTATCAATTCTCATTGCGTAATTTTCATCTACAGCGCGATTGTCTTCATCAATTTTGGTGTAAATGTCAAGAATAGACTTGCAATTGGTAAAATATGCAATTTTGTTTGCTTTCAACTCAAAGTTTAACTCAACAAAATTTAATATCATTGATTTGTACTTCGTTTATCCGCCGTTACGTGAATTGAAATTTAAAATTGTTATTGAAGGAACATTTCAAATATTCCTATCACTTGACTCTTAGATATTTGGATAGTTTCAAGATTAGTTTTGATCCTAAGCTCACGGTCCTGCGGTGTGTCTTTACTTTTAGCTTTCGACAAACAAGAAACAGAAAATCATATGTACCTAATCAAAACATGAAATGTGTTTTTATGTCGTTTGCCGTCAATTAATTTATCATTATCATTTTTAACAAAACAAGATGTTTCAAACTGCGCAGTGGCCTACGGAGAACTAAGAATATCTCGTTTCCTTTGTAGTTTGTGAAATATGTGAAACAAAAAACATTTGAAACAATACACGTATAGATACCTCACGTACTTGAACTTTTTAGATTCTATTGAGTATTTGTACGCTTGCAAATACAATTTAATATACACATTGAGCTAACTTGATGCGTCACAATAATGTTAATTATTGTTTTCAAGTAATGATGACGAATTCTGTTTTTGTTTTTCACAAAATTTTCTACCATTTTTTTTTCATTATTGCTTTATGATAAACAAATAAATAAGATGTTATTATTGCTGTACGAAAACCAGTGTTGCAGGAAATATTATACGTAGGTATAAGGTATTAATTAAAATAGAAACGTAATTGATTAAAATATTAAAGAAGTGATTAAGAATACGCATGAATCTGACAATCACAACAATATTTGTCAATTCTAGTAGGTATTATCAATTAGATTATTTTGGAACCTTGGATTATTAATCAATGAGCGTTTTATCTTCTTCTACCTTGCCGGCAAGAGTTACCTATAGAGTGATTAATAATTTAATGATTTGTCCTTTGAATTATTAAAGAGAAAAACAACGGCGTTGAACAATTATTATCTAGACACCTATTTAAGAAAAAAACAGTCAAAAGTTGAACGCAATTAGGGATGCTACCAGTCTAAATGAAAACGAGTATTTACACAAAGTCAGTTCTCGTAAAAATGTTTGGTAATAACCAAATAATCACAATGATATTATTTGGTAATAACTGACTAACAAATAAATCGACTTTTACTATTGTGAAACAAGTATTAATCAGTTCCGAAATCGATTTTATGCATGAGCAATCAAAAGGGAAATTCGCGGTTTTAACATGTTATTAATTGCCAATCATTAACGTGTTTCGGATAATGAAAACGATGAGGGGTCAAAAATATTTGGGTTTGAACAAACTCGTTAATTAATCTAAGTAGGAGAAATGTTACATATATGACACCAATAATTGTCGTTTTAGTAAATTACAAATTATATGATTATTAGTTTGAGAAGATATTTTACTGTGACTTTAATTTTTAGGTTTAACTTTGAATGAGGAATTATGGAACTCCATATATTGGCTATATAATAATCTAAATCAATTTTATAGAACTGGTAGTGAACGCACCCTAAGATTTTATTAGATTACTCGGTGCGGCAAATGCGCGCGAAACCAACCGTGGAAAAGCGACGCCGGCGCAGTTCATACATTGAGCTCCGTCAGTCGATTTCGCAAACCACCATCTAATGTGAACCTATTAACCTCTTCGCCGAGCTAGGCTCAGGCGAAGGCGAGAGGCGGATGAAGCGGCGAATAGTGCGTTCATTAGAGCCAAGGTTGTGCCGACCGTCCCACCGGACTGCGAGCACTGTGACTACCTACCGGGGCCGCCCACACCTACATGCGCATCCCCACATACCTACAAAATTTAAGGTAAACAAACAAAACAACCTTACCTTGCCAACTGTAATGCACTTCTATTAGCAATCTCATTGTAGAAATTAAAAAGAATGTTACTATCGAACATATTAACACTTTATCACAGCCATATTTTTCACAAAATAATAAATTTTATAAACAAAAACAATCCGGAGCACCAGCGATCACAGGATATCACAACGCCGGAACCTAGGCACGTCCGTGCGCAAGCGACGTCAAATCAAACTGGCCCGGTCAAAATGACGAAAGTGAAAACATCGCACGCACAGAAAAAAGGTTGGCGCGGTACAGTCCTTGCAGGCCACCTCTCGCGCGGGCTCTAGTGACACACTAACTGCGAAGCGCGCGCATCGCCCGTCGCCTATATAATGAAGCGCTCAGAGGCTCAAACTTCAAACGCCACCGGACGGCACAAAAAGAAGATGCCTCGCAACGGTAGCTAGGAAAGATTGAACACAAAGAATAGCGACACGTGGGCGCGTGTGCGTTCACGTGCGAATGTCGGTGTGCGCGAGAGATAGGCGGCCGCAGGAAACTCCGTTCTCTTCCACTAGGAAAGACCTTGGATATGAATCGGCACGTTGCAATGTGTACCGCCATCGCCTACGCCGCTGTTACCTACTTGACGGTACCGACAGATTAAACGATGCATCCACATAAGATGTTTATATTCTATCTATCGATGAGATGCAGCACTGAACTAACAACAGGTTGAACACAAATATTTGAGTAGTTATAAGTTAATGAGCGTAGCAGATAGCTTTATTGTTATAACAAACGGTGGTCGCCAGGGCAAACACTATAATTACAAATGATGATGACGATGGTGCAATGAAAGTTGATAATGCTATTAGCAATTTGACACGTATTTAGCGTGGGTGGTCACAAAGTAATGAAAACCATGGCGCAATTACAGAAGGTGAAGACGTTTAAGATAATTCAGTTAACTAGGCCATTAGAGAGTTCGCAAATGGTTTAATAAAACGTATTTGTTTGAAGCAAACAAAACTGTTACACGGCGAAAGAAAGAAGACTTTATATAATTTGAGCTGAGTTTGTAAAATATGAAAACATACGTACAATTGTTAAAACAGGAGGTCAGTTATGTTTTTGTAAAAATATTTATTCAATCAGCCATTTCTTTAAGAGAAAATTTATGATGCGTATAAAATTGCCATATTAGTTTTAACCATCTTTGGACAACATTGTCTCTAAAATTGTTAATAAAAGCTTTTGAGACGATACTTCACGAAAATTTTCAAGTCAAAATTTAGAGAAATGTGTTAGTGTAAAGAATTCTTCCGCAGATAGGAGTTTTTAGCAAGTAATACAGATGTCCTTGCAACATTTACATAAAAATGTTTGAGCTATGAATATATACGGCGTCAAATAAAGGTTGCACACAACAAAAACATTGGTTTCGTTTCTATTATATTTTTTTAACATATCGATGAATATGTAGATTGGAATATAGAGCACTCGGAACAGAAATGGAGGTGTTTATAATGTGTTAATGCTACTTTAAACGCCTCGTTCCGTTCTCGTAACAGCTTTTCACTTTCATTTCCTCAGTATCATTGTCTAAACGGATTGGATAACACAGTGAATTTCTTCAAAAGATACAAATTACGTAAAATCATCAGCTGCTGTGAGAATTACTTTAATTGCTACTTGTTTTCGACTCTCAATTTAGTTTTGTTATTGAAACTTTATTTTCGTAACTATGTAAGAGGCTCCCACATTGGCTGGGTCGTGTATACTCGTAATTCTATTGTTTATCTCAATGTGAACATTTGCTACATATTTATTGCCATTGAATTAATTAAACACGGAAACATGATATCATTCAAAAGTGGTATTTTATAAATGAATCTATTGATAATTAATAGTGAACCGTCGTTGTGCAGAACTATTCATTTATCATAGTATTAGTAACAGGCCTTTTCATATGCGTTGCAAAACAATGGTCTGTTCACGGTTTTACGAAATACCTATGTTCCACTGAAACACATTCATTAGTGTAAAATATCAACAATTGAATAGTTTCTTTGATAAAAATAAGTTCACACTCGTATTTGGTGAACCGATATTTGAGATCATTCGGAACTAGTTTATGTTCTGGTATGTATTTTTTTTTTGTTCAGGAGTGATATAGAGACACATTATGCTATAAAGGTGATAAAAACATCAAAATTCATACTCCATATTACGCCAACTTTAGTGATATGGTCTCTGCAAAGTCTATTATCATATTTCGTCACCGGCCATCTTCATGAATCACCGCAAAGCAACTCGGAAACACATTGTTATGACCGTGTCATTTCCTGATAATAAAATTAAACTGGAAAAATGATAATCTGATAATTGTCTCGTGAATCCTTTGACGACCTTTGAACAAATATAAAAATATACGGTGAGTCTGCCTTTTGCATCACATCCGCGGATTCCAACTCATAATTTCGTTAAATCGGTTTGTGAAATCGGGATGAAATCATCCGATGAACAACAGCAGTACTTTCGCGGCGCCATTTCTCCGGGTGAAAGTTTAACTATATTCATTGTACTTTTGTCACTTGGTAATCACAATGTTTATCATAAATCTTAATCCTGACATTTAGAGGCACGCCCACTAATGTTCGCATTCGAAAATGAAAGCGTTTAAGCAGTTATTGCACGCGTGAATTGCATAACTTGTTCCTTATCACGATGTATTGATGCATTAACAGATCTTTTAGAATGGATTATGAATGTTTGCGTCAGAGAAAGATGGTTTATGTAAGAGAGATAGCCTACTAATGTACTTAAATTTATCTACTGCAGTAGAACATTACTTATGTGAGCTCAATGTGTCTTTTTTATTTTTTCATTCACCACCCCGTGAGTTTAGTGTGATTCAGAAAAGCCATTTTTCCAGAAAACTAAATATTCACGTTGAATATAGTTAAGCTTAGCATTTACATCGCTTGCCGTAGCAACTAAACTAATCCCGTGAAATGAATTTCATCAATTACGAACGATTGAATCATCAGTATCGAGTCATTTTATTATTTCAATTTGACTCGGTTTTTGTGATCGCGGCGGCTGTTCGCGTGAAAGTGTTTTGGTCAAAGTGATCCTATGCATCCGCGTGCACCATTGAATCCGTCACGATTAACCGTGCTTGCCATTTATTAATATTAAACGAAAATTCGTTATCCAACTGGCCTTGGACCGTATTCCTTTCATTCTCCTTAATGATGACAGTTGCTTGAAACGTGCTGTTTGAAATAGCATAAACTCAGTAACTCAGTTGTGGTCACGGAGACTACAAGGTTTTCCTCCGCCACATGTGGTCGCCGCAGTTTTCCACATTTTCAACATCAACTAAGCCAATAAGTGTTGCAACGTTCATTACTTCACAAATCAAATTTCTAGCAGCGATAACTTTCGAAAGAAAATTCGACATGCCGGAGGTTTTGTAATAGTTATTGAAAGCGCGGCTCGTCGAGCGAGGCTCGGCGCAGACGTCGAAAGTGAGACCGAGAGGTTGCGCAGGCGCGTTACGAAGTTTTTATTGTCGGCCGCGCGCGAAATCACTTGAAAGTTGTATTGTCCTTGGATATTTCACTTTTTTATTTGTAGCGTTTCCGACACCCGAGCCGAAGTTCAGACGACGATGACGCCAATTGTATGCTTTGAATGTGTTGGTGACACTAAGTCCCCTTCACTGCGATCTCTGACGTTTACAGTTGAATGCGCGGGATGGAGCCTTATGGTCTTTCAACATCTAATTTCAGCTTTTCTCAGTAAAGTGTCACTTTCTAATTCACACTATAATATCCTAACAACTAGTATACGGTATCTTACCAAGGGACAATGTTAGAAGAGAATCCAGTGTTGCCGGGGCAATCCAGGGTATATGTGTTGTGGAGCGCGCGCGTCGGCTTCCCGGCGCTTGCGCCACTTCCCCGCTTGCGACACGCTTCCTGCGGGAGAGTGCGAGGCCGCGCGCGAGTTCCGCGCGCAACAACTTGCACAACGCTTATCGGCGACCCGGTTTCTACTTTCACCGCGGGAATCACTGAAACTGAATCCTGTGATGCACTGATAGTATCACTGTAATCCGGGCAGAGTCACAGTCGCGGGTGGTGTTAGGAGCGCGGTGTGTTCGGCGCGACGGCGCTGCGGGCCGCGGGCGCCGGGCGAGTGGCGCGCGCGCTGCGGCGCCGCTCTCGGTTGCGCCACACTGGAAAGTAAAAGTGAGCGGCGCGGGGCGCGGCGGCACATTTCTCCCACTTTCGCTGCCGTGATTCATTCCTCGTTCTGCGTCAAGGTCGCTTCCCGCAACTCCCGCGCCACGCGCTCCTCCCGTTCCGATCACGTTCCGCGCTCGACGCACAGCCGCTGGAGGTGGTCGCCTCTTGGCAACGTGACGTAGTGCTGCTGCCTCCAGCGCCTATGCCAAACACGTTTCTTACAATTTGAAAGTACATGCACCTACTGTAAGAGGTAAGTACGACGAGCGCGCGTTAAATGTTGTGATGTCGGTATTTAAATTGTATTTTTGCGCATTACAAAATCTTGTTTTGTGCCATAACATTCCGTGCTTTGTGATAAGATTAAGAATGGAACTGATGGGAGAGATACTAAACTAGGCTAATTTGACGGAGGGCCTCCATCTTGTATAACCATGCGAAGTGACACGTTGAAAATGAAAAAGATAAGTACAGTACGCGCAACATAAGTTGGCCGGACTGAAGTTAGCTGTTTTAATGCGCAGTGGATTTTTTACGTTAAAAATTGTGTACTGCGCAACCAAACAGCTAACTTCAGTCCGGCCAACTTATGTTGCGCGTACTGTAAATTAGGTATATTTGTTTAAATACATGGAAAACTTACAAATCGAGGTCCAATACTAACATGTTTCATCCTATTCTAATACGCAGTTTTCGCACAACACGCTATTATTCGGAAGTGCGCAGCGCACATATAGACGCAGCTATAACAATTACGACTTTACGACTTCTTACTAGTCCCAATTTCCATACAAATAAACAATCTATATATAGGTATAGGTTATTGCTAGCTACTAAAGTAGACATAAAAGAAAAATGTAAACCGGTACCTTTTATGTTTCCACACTGGATTTTCTTTTCAACATGTCAGCCCTACTACCTATATTGTGATCCAGTCTAACCATCTGCAGCTAAATATAAGTTTTTGATACGAAACGACTCCGCAATCTAATTTCCAGGACAATCCTATGGATAACCTGGTTCTTAAGTTTATCGGGGTTCTGACTACCGCCACTGTCGTACTATAACCGGAACTGACTACTTAAGATGGTCTAGGTGGGATGAGAGTGGTCATCCTGACGAAGACTGTCATCATCATAACAGCCAAAAGTAATCCACAGCTAAACAAGGGCCTCCCCCATTGTCTTCCACAAGGATCTGTTATATGTTGCTTGCATCCTGCATCCAACGACTCCCAGCGACTTAATGAAAGTCGCTGGGATTCGACGTGTACGTTTTCCTAGTCTCACCTCGAGAACTATTTTGTTCAATTGATCAGTGTAAGTAGTTATTATTTGGCAACAAGTCCCTCAAATTCTGGTTTTACAATGACTGTCTTTGCATACAATACGACATATAAATATAACTGCGCGTTTTTGAGTTTTGTCTAACAAAAGGTAATGACCGGTAGCGATAAATTCGATAAAATATTCACTTTCTAAGTCGAAAAGTTAATGAGTGACAATTTGTCGAAACCGAGTGAAATTGGTTAATCAGTAACATACGTCGTGCATGCAGTTGTGTGCGTTTGAAATAAGTAGGTAGCGCACTTTCATTAGCAGTAAGCAGATAAGTACCTACATAAAAAAGAAAATTTACTTTTTTGTTGTGTGTGTACTTATTTGTAATACGTTGAAGGAACCGCTGTTTAATTGTGCTTTACTTTCCTTTTTACTTTTTTTGACGTCTTCCATTCAAGAAAGATTTGACAGTGGTTTACGATATTGGGGACTGAAAGAGTCAAGGGCACACAGACTTGATTTTTTGTAAAATATATATTTAGCATGGATTGAATTCTCTCAGTTTAGGAGATAAGTTCATCCGTCCTTGCTGACATCCTTTTTCCGATTAAATATGCTTCTAATCAGCCTGTTTTAAGCTTGCAATGATTTTTAAGATAAGTAATATTAATACTTACGGGAAAAATCTTTTGTGATTTTCTTTTCTTATGTAGTTCAGCGCGCTTGCAACATCGTTGAATTAACGGTAAAGGTAAGTTAAGAGGTAAGGCTGGAGTTAAAGCTTCATACTAAAGAAAATATTTAGTGATGATAATGATGATATCTTGTAAGTGTCAATATAAGCTCACATGGCTTGCGTATCCAGCAGTTCCAGGTCTCCTGTTTAATTATGATAATTTATACTAAGTGTTGCCCGCGGTTTCATTCACATAGCAAAAGGACAATTGACTTAGTTCCTCACGCGCGCGTACCTATCTCTTCCCCGTGTGGGAACGGTTTAAAATACTGTTTCTGTTTCCGCTGCCTTTCAGACATGTCTCTCCTAAGAGGCGAGAAAATATCTGACTTGGTGGTAGGACCTCTTAGGTTCTTAATAGCTGGCGATCATCCTTACGTCGGAGTTTGTCGTAAAGCACCTTGTTGTATGTTTAGACTTTTGCGCGTAAGAGCCAGTTCTCCCTCGGTTGCTGTGGGCAGTCTATAGTTCGTAGGGCACAGAAAGAGATCGGCAACTCGGCAACTCATCAGCAACTCTCCTGGTATTGTAGGTATCTATGGGCGACGATGACTACTTACCACCAGGTGGCTTATCAGCTCGTTTGCCGACACTATGGGACGAGGCTGTTAGGTAGTTATTTTTGGGTTGTGAGAAAGGCATGGAGCTTAATGTGTAGAGCGTCATCTCTGTCTCTCATCGATCAAAAAGGACAAAAGGATCGCAATAACACGTCATGATACGGAGTCAAACGTTTCATTAGATAGGTTGTTTTCTACATAGATATTATACCATCACCCCTGTATTCCCCGTAGGGTAAGGCAGAGACGTACTAATGTACAACCACAGTTCTCCGGTATATTTAGGTTTTTTTTATGGGATAGGGGGACAAACGAGCATACGGATCGCCTGATGGTAAGCGATTACCACCGCTCATGGACACCCGCAACACCAGAGGAGTCGCAAGTGTGTTGCCCGCCTTTT
The DNA here is from genome assembly GCA_910591435.1 of Acronicta aceris. Taxonomy (NCBI): domain Eukaryota; kingdom Metazoa; phylum Arthropoda; class Insecta; order Lepidoptera; family Noctuidae; genus Acronicta; species Acronicta aceris. The sequence goes on along the minus strand of OU342758.1, from coordinate 15,205,045 downwards.
ATAAGGGGATTGGGCCTTCGGTATCCTCACTCACTCGGCGAAACACAACGTAAGCGTTGTTTGACGCCGGTTTTCTGTGAGGCCGTGGTATCACTCCGGTCGAGCCGGCCCATTCGTGCCGAAGCATGGCTCTCCCACGTGTAGGTCACATGTTTTCTACATACCATGTGCTATTATTTAGAAATTCTATTATTTTATATTTTCTGCTAGATCCTTCACGATGACACGTACGACTATATTATTACGGTGTCCAGTGAAAATACATATATGAACATTGCATAACTCGTTACTAGCTGCCGTCTGTCGCCCACAGTAGTAACTGATACCTTTTTCTATTCATATAACTTGCTAGTGATAAGCAATTTTCTTTTGCCAAGTTTTGTGACTTTACCTATAATCTAACATACCATCACGCCTGTATTCCCCGAAGGGTTAGGCAGAGGTATACTAATGAACACCTACAGTTCGCCGGGCACACATCCCAAACACCCGAGCTGTTACTGAGAATTTCATAGAAAAACATAATAACATTTTGTTCGACTTGAAAATCAAACTCTGGATATTGATTTTGTGGTTATTATGGTTATTATGCCTCATTAGTCTAGTGGTCCCAAGCGCGACTGCTACGCTAGAGGGATCGATCGCCAGGTCGAGCAGTGTTATTGGGTTTTCCATGAAATTCTCAGTAGCAGTTCAGAGTCTGAATTTGTGCCCGGTTAATTAATGGCAATAGGCTCGCCCCCTATTACATGGGACCTAAAAATACATACTTAAACATATGAATTGTGTGGTGTGTGTACATTAGTACACCTCTGCCTAACCTCTCGGGCGTGATGGTATGAGGGTATGTTATGTATTTATGTAAGAATCATGTCATTGGAAAAGTTATTATGTATTTATAATGAGTACCATCATGTTTGAGTATTTTATACTAAGTTACTGGTCACCCTGTAGGTATAATTTTCGTGTTTCTGAAAGCCGAAGGAAGTGCTTGTAAAATTGATCGATTAATCATATTTCTCGACAATCGTCCTTCTTGTGAAGTAAAAGCGAACAATTTAGCGCTTGCAATCAAATCATGATTTATTGTTGAAGTGCAGTGTACTCGGGCGTGACGCGTCTCGCCACATAAAACTTGTCTGTCTGTCGACACTTATTTATATATTTAGCTTTGTACGTTGTATATGTATTAAGTAAAACATTGTCCATATGAAAAAAACGGACAAGCGCGAGTTGGACTCGCCCACCGAGGGTTCCGTACAAATTTGTAGGTACGTTTTTGCGGCATAAACGGCCGTATTTTTTACGTTAACTTAGAAGTTTGATTTTTTCACAGCTTCAAGGGACTGTAGACTTGAGTATATAGTTTTAGTTTCAACTCGATGTCTCTATGCGTTCCCGAGATAAAAGGTCTTGACAGTCAGACGGACTGACGGACGGACGGACAACAAACTGATCCTATAAGGGTTCCATTTTATCCTTTTGAGCTACGGACCCCTAAAAAATAGAATATAATGAGCTTTATTCTCATTTCTTTTATATATTTTTTTCTCAGGTAAAAGCGCTAGGTGCTTAGGCTACGATAGAGGGCCTGATATATAGATAATTATATGCTGTACCTATTGGAGGATAGGTACAGCATATAATTATCTATATATCAGACTTTTCCCAGCTATGTTCATATTCATATTCTTCATTGACATACCATAATGTACAATGAGGTGGTAGAATTAAATCAGAACCATTATGGACCCTGTAGGGCACAGCAATATTAGAAGAGAGCAGGACTTATTTTCCTTACTTCATAAGTTCGGCTCGGCTTCCATGATATTATTACAAAACTGTACCCCGCGGTTTCACCCGCTAAAAAATCACGGACTTTCATACAAACTTTCACCCCCCTTTTCACCACCTTAGGGGTTGAATTTCCAAAAATCCTTTCTTTGTCCTCGTTTACAGTGCAAAAGGAATCAGCATGCAAACTTTCAGGGATCTAGCTCCAGGAGATTTGTCAGTTAGTCAGTCAGGTTCTTCTTATATATATACATATATAATATGGAATGCACTTCCCGAGTGGGTCTTCCCTGATAGATATAATCTGGGTGTCTTTAAATCACGAGTGAATCGGTTTCTTCTAGGCAAGCGCGCTCCGTCGTAGATCGCAGTATCGCTTAACATCAGGCAAACTAGCGGTCAAGCGTAAGCCTATCACGAATAAAAAAATAATATAAATATATATATATATATATAGATAACTGCAATAATACGAATATAGTTATTATAAGTAGGTTTGTTCCTTGTCACAATCATGTTTTTTGGTTTATCAGATTTTTTACTTATTTTACCTTATTATTTAGTAGGTACCTGTGAGTATATTTTTAAATCTTATTTTATTTTTCTTTTCTTACTTCTTATTATTTAAGAGTTTTTTATATTTTGAATCTTTTATATATATATAAAAGAAGAAGATAAATCGAATTCAAAGTCAAAGTCAAAATATTTTATTTCAATTAGACCACTAAATAGGTACTTTTGAAAAGTCAAAACTATTTGCACGGTTCCAAAAAGTGGGTCGTATGGAGAAGAGCCGGCAAGAAACTCCATAGACACTCTTTTAAAAAAATAGAAAATCTTGATTACAATATTATGTTTTACAACTTTGTTCCAACTAGTTGCTGAGAATTCTGCAGTTTGATGTATAAGATTTATTCAATATACAAAAGGAATTAGGGATTGCCACAGCAAGTAAGAGCTGACCAGCCCCGACAGACAGCACCCGTTCACGAGCATGACGTGCGTATCGGCGTGGTTCGACTCAACCATATTGTAGGGAATAAAACAACCCGCCACACAACGCCACCATCAGCAGGACATTTAAGTGAGCATGACAATTAAAACAAGAAACTCAATATTCAGAATTATCATCAATGAGTCTCGAAATGGCGACGCTAAGTAGAACAATATTTACGATATTCCCATCTTTAAAACTCAAGAATCAACAGTAGTACTTTTGCTTTTACAACTTGGAATATTGCCCAGTACGCGAGGCGAGTGATCGTAGTGTAATACTTATAACATTGCAACGTAGGTACCTATGTAGTTAGGTTAGGTTAGTGATATTTTTGCGGGGAATGCCGAGTGGAATTAGAACCGTACCGTACCGAACCCGTCCCGGGTTAAAAAGGTCGTAATTAACAATTTATCTAAAATTAATACCTACATATTTAGATTTATGAGAACATCCTAGTGTGGAGCAACATACAGTAATACTTTCTCGCTTTATTTATTAATTCTTTCAGTGAGATCAGTAGAAGAACCAAAGTTGCCAACAAAACCGAAAGGATTCGATAGCACAAGTGGGCGTACGTAGCTCGTAGAACTGATGGCCGATGGGGAGAAAGGTGCTCGAGTAAAGACCACGCACCTGAAAGCGATGACCAAGATGGACAGATAACCCCGTAACATTGCCATGCCGTTCAGATAGTCACCCCGAAAGAGGCGTGAAAATATCTGACTTGCTCGGTGCTAGAACTTCTTTGGGGTCTTACTGGCTGGCGACCACCTTGGGGTGTGTTTCGACTTTTGCACGTAAGAGCCAGTTCTTCTCGGTGGCTACGGCTCTGGCAGTCTGCAGTCCGCAGGGGCTCTTAAAGATTGGCAACGCATCAGCAACTCCTTTGGTGACGCAGGTGTCCATGGGCGACGATGACCACCAGGTGGCTTGTCAGCTCGTTTGCCGACTTAATCCATAAAATAATAACCTGGTAAAAGTCGTTGGATCAGGCATGTAAACAGACTTTATCTATGGGGCAGCAGTGGACCTCAGTTGGCTGAAAATAAGATGATGAATATACCTACGTCATATACCTACAGGGTGTCAATGACTAAATTGATACCCTGTATATGAAAGTGCAGCCATTTGGGCGATTCTATTCCATATGAAACCCATAACAGATACGTGTAAAAAGGGGCGACTTTTCATTCTCTACTTTTGTATGGGAAGATATTAATTTTTCCCGACTAGGGTATGAATTTCGAAAAGTTATCTTTTTGTGATTTTTTTTTGCATTTTCCATGCTAAGATTATTAAGTTATTTAATAGTAAAGGAAAAAATTCAATCGCGGGTAGGATTCGAACCTCCGTCTTCTGGTTTGATATACCAGACGCTCTGACCTCTGATTCAGAATGTGAAGGCAAAATTTCAATCATGCGGGTAGGGTTCGCGGTGGCTTAGAGGTCAGAGCGTCCTGCCCGCGATTGAATTTTTTCCTTTACTATTAAATAACTTTCGAAAAGTTGTTAAGACTATAACGTAGTTTATTGTAGATAGTGAGTTCCTTTGTACTACAAATGTCCTAAAAGTTTCGCAAAATGACACTTCTACTTTTAGAAGTCCTGCGCAAAATCTATCGGACAGAGATGTTTAACTAAATCTTATTTATTTATTTATTATTCTTAGGAGGACAAACAACACAATCGACGTAAATAGACACACAATTAACAATAGTAGGCCCATTACATGTCCTCACTGATAGCAACATACAAAATTATGCTAGAGCATATGTACAAAAAGTGAGTTTACATGAACTATGTAACTACTTAGTACAATGCCATGCCTATGAGCAACTAATGCGTATACGACAGTGATGAGAAAAAGTCCACACTCAGAATATTCCTCGCCCGGGGTACACTGATATTGAAAATGTCCAGGTTCGTATTTTTAATAAGTTGATTATAGTTGTTGCACGTACGCCACACGCCAACGCATTTTGGCTGTAGTTGGATTTCACGATAGGTAGTTAAAAGTAAGTAGTAAGTTATAGTTTGTTTTCAATTATTTTGTTTTATTTGAGTAAAAAAATGTCTGTGTCTATATTAGTACCCATGAAGACATCTTGTAATGAAACAACATATTTTCAAGAAGTCAAGACTTCTCTAGACGTATTCACCCAAGTACCTATTAAAAAGAGGTTCTTTCAACGAGAAGTACTTATTTATGAAGACATGACTAACGCGCAAAAAGTGCGCGTGAGAAAATTAACACAAACGCTTGTACACCACTCTTCCGCTCTGTGAGGCCACACGAAAACTCCAGCGTACAATTTGTGAGATCCGTGTCGAGATACTTTGGAAAAGTAAATATTTTTGTGTGACACACTTTGTACTACTTTGACTGCCTCATTAGTTTAGTGGTCGTAAGCGTGACCCTGCGGTCTTGGGTTTTAATTCCCAGGCCAAGTGATTTTTCTATAAAATTCTCAGTAATTCAACCGAGCACAAATCCAAACTCCGATTTGTGCCCGGTTGGTGGTAAACCTAAAGATACCAGCGAAAATAAAAACTATGGAACTACTACATTAATACAACTCTGCCAAACCCTGCGGGGAATACAGGCGTGATGGTATGATGGTATGTTAACTTTGTACGATATACATGGTATTTTCCCTACTAGTACTTCACTGGAAACAAAAAACAGAAAAATCGTTCCAAACTTAACTTTATTTCCAGTGAAGTGTTTTGGACGAAATGGTAACGTAGGAACCTAGATTAACGGTATCCGAATCCGAATAATAATAGAATTTGATTAAATTATGTTTGAATTACGATATATTTCGGTATTACGTTTGTAAAAAAAAATCGGTCCGCCGGACTCTTTACGACACTTGTCTTAGCGTGCGGTAAGAAAATTTCGTATTCTTACACTTAGTTCTTCTATGAAGGAATAAGGATCGAGTATATTAGAGGAAGTCTAAAATGACGACACGTTTGGCGTAGCGGCTGAGCGATCGGCTTCTGCGCAACGTGTTGTGGGTTCGATCCCCACACGGAGCAAATATTTGTATGATCTGCAGGTAGTTGTTCCGGGTCTGGGTGTTTGTGTTTGTGAGAATTTGTGTTTGTAAACGCACCCACGATACAGGAGAAAATCCTAGTGTGGGGCAACGTTTTTTTTAAAAAAAAAAAAATGTGGCGTCAGTGATAAAAGAGTTTAAAGGGAATCGTTTGTCTTGATATGGGCATGTGATGAGAAGGGATGAAACCCATTTGACTAAAATAATAGTGAATATGAATATTGAGGGACGGAGGGGTAGATGGAGCCTAAAGAAAATATGGATGGATTGTGTTAAGGCTAATATAATGGGAAAGGGAGTGAAAGATGAGGTGGCTGGCAGGGAGGAATGGAAGAAAAGGACATGCCGCACCGAACCCAAATTAGAACAAGGGACGATGATGGACTCTTAGTTTTTCCACAGGGCCGGTATTTAAATAATTTTACTTTATAACCGGAAGAAATACATAAAGTTGCCAATGCTTTAGCTGCTGATGAATGATGCATACAGAAATAATGATGCAGCCTGGACGCAATGCCAGTTCAATTCGCAACCTTATAAACAACTTCTCAAACATACTCGTTTCTACTATTCGTTTCCTATGATACTTTCGCTTTTCTACAGTCAACGGAAAATGAAAAAATGACAGTAGATACAGAGTATGTGGTTGCTTTCTCTGAGGAGCAAGTCTTAAATGTTGATTGCAGAAAATGGTTTACGCTAGTTGTTAGTACAACTATGATAAGATTCAGACCACGAATAGAATACAATTATATATTGATACTTACTATTTGTAATTATGTCAAATCTGTTCTTATTAAGAGAACCTATTATAAAATCAAAGACTACGTTGATGATAAGAATGTGAGATGTTTAAATACGGATGCACCTGTGGCCTCCCTAGCAACCTGAGGCTATTAATAATAGGGATTTATACTATCAACAGTTTTCATGGGGTCTTCGTGGTTAATATTGTTTACCTCTCCTACGTATTTTTATCAGGACTTGTAAATGTGAGTACATTGTAGTATGTCTAAGTGGACACCTAATTTTATATAAGTACTTTGATGATGTGACATTCAGTTCTCGAATGCTGAGAACTTTCTTTTTCTATTATCGACTTCGGTCCAACTTGGACATTAAATTAACGTCAGCACATCCTGTTATTGCACTATTGTACCTACTTGAAGATTATAATAAAAAATATTTTAAAATAGTGTATGTGGAGTTTCTTTCCGGATTCTTCTTCATAGGATCGATTTTTTGGAAAGTCGCTTCCCGCTCTCTGTCCCTCCCTATGTATGCTTAGATCTTTAAAACTACGCAACGGATTTTGATGCGGTTTTTTTTAATAGATAGAATGATTCCAGAGGAAGGTTTTAAGTGGTTTAGCATTACGCTACGACTCTTACGAATGGGGCAACACGGGTGAAACCGCGGCCGGGTCGCTAGTTTGAAATAAAAACATTTGAACTTGAACTATTAATAACTTCGTATTTAATAACAAAGTTCGTGTAGCAAGGATCAACGTCATCATTATCCTCCTCCCCTTGTCCTTTTTATTTGTGGTTACATATTATATTTATTTTGAAATTATGTAAAATAATTAGTCATCCATCATGTTCTATACCTTCTGAGCTGTGCAACAAGAAAATTAACTGCAAAACACAATAAAGGACGATATTAACTGGTCAATCGTTAATGACCACCACAGGGCCTGAATTTCAACCCACGTCATTCGGATATCAAATTAGTTTTTTTTTATTCTCCTAAAATTTCCAATTCTACCTATTCGGCTACTATCGCATCCCTTTTTGATTTGACTTTGGCTTTTGATGTTGTTGTTTCCAGTACAAAACAATCTCGTAACAATGCAGTACCAATTAAAACCCTACAATGTGGTACCAATCCATACGGAAAGTTCAAGTAACTCATGTCAAAGACCAACGCCAATAAATTCCGTTCACTTTCTACGTGACTCGTACAGGTAAGCAGTGTTAGCGTATCACAAACATTAATTTAAACAAATCGATTGTTCACAATACAATATTTGGACCGGTGCCAGTCGTACGCGTTATTTTGTTGCCATTATCATTTGATTGATACTTCATTGTTGTCAGAATTTGGTAACATTTTATATGGGTCATGGAATGCTTAACGGTTTTGCTAAGTAGGTTTAGGAAGGGGGCGAGGAGATACCCTAGACCATTAAGTACTTGATAGTATTGTAGATATCTCGATTACACAGCAAAACAGACTTTTATATTTCACTAGCTGCTGTTGTCCGCAGTTTCAGTCACGTCCCAAAAATATTAACATACTATAAGTCCGATTCCAAGCGGCGTATCAAGATGAAACATGCATCAGATTTAAGTTAAATCTCTAGCCTAGGATACCTTGGTGAAAACTGCATTCAATTCCATGCAGTAGTTTTTGCGTGATGCGCGTACAAATATACAAACAACCAGATAAACAGACAGATAAAAATTAAAAAAAATGATATTTTGGCTTCTGTAGTTCTATTAAAGACCCCCCATATTCGTTTTTCTTTAATATCTTTAATGTACAGACATCGACCTGTTATAGATAATTGGTGATTGTTTATTTAATTTGGTCGATGATTAGATAATCTTTCTGAATAAGAGTATTCCATGTCTTGCCATGGCTACGGTTTTTGCAAATATTTCTAAGTGGTATATTTGTGTCTCTCATTGTTAGCAGGTTCTCTTGATCATTGCTTAATGTACACTCTTTTTTGTTGGTTTATCATAATAAGCTACCCTAAAATATGTAACATACGATGACATTACGTTTTATTTCAATATTCGGATTGAAAGCACCGTGCAATATAAAAGATTAAGGCTACCTCAAACTATAATATCTACCAAAACCATAGGACACTCTGTTCAACTAGGTTATTAGTATTTAGTAATTGAATTATCTTTTCCTTATACAAAATAATAAATTCTCAAGTGACACTACTAAATGCGTGCAAAGTTATTTAAAAATATTCACGCTATAGCGTGTTCGATTTAATTATCGACGAAAGGATCGAGAAATAACTAGCTATCCATTCTATAACTCGAATTGGGAAGATGTTGAGAATCTCGTGACATTTAGAAGATATTTTTGCTAGGTGTATTACTGTCACAGTGACATTTATCGATGTCATTTTGACAGTTCTACTATCAGATGTAACCCATCCCCACAGATAGCATATTGTGTTAATTAAAATGTTGTTATTAATAAACAGCGGGTTATTTAATACTTGTAAGTTTTTTAATTAATTTATTTTCGATTGAAACCGATCCTGGGTTGGATTCCCAGGTCGATCAAAGTGTTATTGGGTTTTTCTATGAAATTCTCAGTAGCAGCTCGGAGTTTGAATCTATGCCTGGTTAATAGCAATAGGTTCACCCCTATGACATGAGACCTAAACATACCGGTGAGTTGTGGGTAAATTAGTACGCCTCTGCCTAACCGTTCGGGGAATACAGGCGTGTTGTTATGTTAAATACAAATAAAAAAATGAATTTAAAAAATGTGGGTTTATTACTTTTCACCTATCAGCGGCAGATATGTACCTACCACCTTTATTATATTTTTCCTGTAGGTACGGTAAGAGGTGATAACGGCCTATCACGAGACGATGACTAATAACGTTAAACTCCGATCACCAATCACAGCTTCCTTTTTATCAGAAGCACCTCCCCTACTTACACAATTGACGTAGAAAGATAGAGCCCTGCTGATAAGCTTAGTAGTAAGCTTAACAGTATTCTAACCCGTCCCCACGCGGCACGGGTTAGAATACTGCAGTTCCTCACCTTTCAGATAGGCATTCCGTAAGAGGCGTGAAAATATCTGACTTGCTCGGTGACTGACTCGTTGGCTACCACCTTTACGTCGGCGTCTGTCGTAAAGCACCTTGGTGTTGTTTCGACTTTTGCACGTAAGTGCCAGTTCTCCTCGGTTGCTGTGGCTCTGGTAATCTGCAGGGGCTTTTAATGGTCGGCAACGCATCAGCAGGTCCTCTGGTGTTGCAGGTGTCTATGGGCGACGATGCCTATTGAGCGATTACGACGAATATACGAGCCACCTGGTACTTATTTGCCGACTTAGTCCATAAAAAAATAACCCTTAAAATACATAAGACTGGCGCCTATGTATGAGAAGATGTTTGAATGTGGAAGAAGCACAAGAAGTATGCAAGAATCGCATCAAGATGCCGTCTATAGTTTCTGCGTTCCCCTGTGGGACAAAGGCGTGAGTATATACATACATCGTATTCTTATGTACATACGTACCTACATAATAATACGATGCTTCAGATTAAATATACATATATATATTCCCTGAGGGATTAGGCAGATGTACTCACACACACACAGTTTGCCGGTATGTTTAGGTCCCATCTAAAAGGGACGAGTCTATTGCCATTAACCAGGCATAGATCCAAACTCCGAACTGCTACTGAGAATTTCATAGAAAAACCCAATAACACTTTGATCGGCCTGGGAATTGAATCCAGGACCGGTAAGCGTAGCGACCTTAATCTTATTGATCGGTTGATCAGCTTAGTTATTATTTACCTGCTATCAATATACAGTAATGTACGGTACATGATGGTAGCCAAAACTGACAAATTTCTTTAATAGATTTTCAATTGAATCTCCAAATAATAGAGTTTATTATCCATTGGGGAAAGATGGTTTGTGGTAACTTGATGTGCGGTTGAGTATACAATAGTATTTCTAGCTATACCTTGAAAGTCATCAACTATGATCAGTAGAGGCGGTTGATGAGAATAAATGAGGTCTTAACTAGTTTTAATTGGAGCCTCTTTCACAGGAGAAACGGGTGACATTGTATGACTTTTTTATTTGACCTTGGCTATGTTTAGTAAAATGGCGATGCGAGTTCAACGATTTCATCTATCCTGCTCTTTTTTTGAGATGAGAAGAGATGTCAAACAAGCATACGGGCTGCCTGAAGGTAAGTGGCAACCGCAGACCTTTAAAAGCCCGTAGTGTTCCACTGCAAGCGAAATGCTTCCCCACTCTTCGTCCACTTCTTTCTGTCTCCTGCTGTTAGGGACCAGTCTTCTCGAAAAGAATCCAACTTATCCCGCCATCTCCGTCTGTGCCTGCCGCGTTGGCGTGTGCCATTAAGTGGGACCTATTGGGTTGTCATTTTGGGTCATTGTTTATCTGACATTCGGCAGATATGTCCAGCCCAGTTCCATTTCAGCGTGGCAGCTTTGCGAGTGACGTCTGTTACTTTCGTCTTGGAACGGATGGCTGTATTCCTAAACCGGTCAGTAAGTTTTATACCCAGCAAGCTCTAGACCCAACTGCAGCCTATAGACGCCAGTAAGTCCCGTAGTATCATACGCGCATTGTCATCTTGACACAGACATCAGTTGTCAATCTCGTATGCTCAGTAATTTTGCTGGCTGCATTACCCTTCAAAGGGGAACACAATAATCTTTATATATATAATTCTTCTGTGAGTGTGTATGTGACTGAACTTCTCTCAAACGACTGGACCGATTTTGATGAAATTTTTTGTGTGTGTTCAAGGGGATCTGGGAATGGTTTAGATTCACAATTGGACCCGGTAGGTGGCGCTGCAATCGAGTTTTGGGTTATTTTCAGGGCAAGACAACGTCTGCTGGGTCCACTAGTATTAACATATTATTTCACAATAATGTTAAGTTTGCGACAGAAAATATGACAATGCAATAGTATCACCCCAGATGAACTCCAACTCAGGCTTTTCAAGGTCTCCTTTTAACACCTTGAAAAGCAATATAATTATATTTTTTCGTCTTCTCGCTTTTAAACTGTTAAACACTATTTAACAATTGATTTTGCATTGAATCAGTAATTTGCTACTTGTTATGTAAACCTCTCTCAACGTGTATAATAACATCATTGCCTATCATGGAAATTGTGTACATAAATAATTTGCTTTTGGTGATTTTTCCCCGTGACTATATTTAATAAGGAAATATCACTCTTTTGTTTGTTGACCTATTCAAAAATGACCTTAGTCACGTATTCCATACACGGCACATTTTTTTAATCATACATATTTACATACGGTCTATACTTTCTTATTTTAATCGTCGAACACTAAAGATTGATAGATGTTCATACAAAACTCACGCTTATTACTTATAACGAGGACCTAAAATAGCGTATACGATTTCGGTTTATCGAGTGTACGTTTGACTGTACAACGAAACACTTGTACAATTTATTGTTATTATTGAAGAAAACAAATAATAGTGCATATAATGCTCATGAGCTCGACATTGAAAGTGAGCATTGGGTTACGTAACACTAGAAACGGCAGGCGCAAGTATTGAATATCACACGGACGCACGCGCACGTGGCCAACCGATGATGTGCTCGAGTACTTTGTTGAGAGTTTTACCTCAAGGTTTTTTGTTGAATATATTTTTGAAGACTGGGGGAAGATAACTTCAGTCTCTCGAGATATATGGAATTGCATAAAAATTTGAGTGTCGTTATAGAAATCACTATTGTATTAAGTAATATTATGTCATGCCTGTGGTCATGCTTCTGTTATTATTAAGGGGTATTACTATGTATTCCGGAATAGAACCGGAAAGTGGTTGGATTTATGGGATAAATTCTTTTTCAGACACCAATTTATCCGACGGTTATCGCGACTATCGATTTTTATATCGTACCACCTAAGTAGGTTACAGATCATAATAAAGACTTTTATTTTGCTTATGTATCGAAATACTATATGACGAATTATGTCAAAATGCTTACCTGATTTTTTTAGGATTCATATCAAAATGCTTTCATTTTGTAAGGATTTATGTCAAAACCCTTAAATTTTCTTTTTCAGTAGTAGCTCGCAGTTCATGTAAAAAAAAAGTTTTATAAAAAATGCTATCATTTTGAAAGTATTTAAGTCATGTTTCTAAGGATTTAGGTACGTCAAAATGCTATCATTTTGTAACGATTTATGTCAAGTTTCTAAAGCTTTATGTTAAAATGATAACATTTTTTGAGGAGTCTACGTGGTATCAAACTACGGAATCGCGAAATTTGTCATCTAGAATACTTATGGAAGAGGACGTAAGAACTCTAAATATATATATAGGCGGTAGTCACTGGAATGATGAACACATAACAGACTTGACATAATTATGTTATGCGTATTACATTACCTTATCACTAGCATGCTGAAGGTAAATAACATCTATTTGGTAAGCTGTTTCTTGTATACTAAAAACAACATACATATATAACATCACACCTGTATTCCCAGATGTGTCAGGCAGAGGTGTACTAATACACCAATAGTTCTAAGTTTAGGAGCCTATTGTCATAAAATGGGCACAAATCCAAACTTTGAGCTTATCATATCAGCCAAAAGACGTCCAATGCTGAATAAAGGACAAAGTACTCCTACAAAGACTTCCACAAGGACCGGTTGCCGCCTGCATCCAATGACTCCCAGCGACCTTCACCAGGTCGTCCGTCCATCTCGTTGGAGGTCGTCCTACATTGCGTAACCGGTGCGTAGTCTTCATTCGAGAACCTTTTTCGAAAACTTTGAGCTGCTACGGAGAATTTCATAAAATACCCCGAATCTCTTGTACACACGCTTACGAGTACGACCACTAGGCTAAAGAACCAGACAAAGACGTATATTATTGCGTATTTTACGTATAATCTCAAAACTGGTGTTCCCTCGCATTTCTATATATGTATATAGTATATAGAGCAATGAGTTGAATTTGATAACCTCCACTTTGATGTTGCTTATCAAGAGATTCTCTCTCTTTCTAATGCATGCGACCTAATTTCGGATAATTACCGCGGATAAGCTACGACGTTGTTTTGGAATTATTTTAAGAATTTGCGGTCGTTGTATGGTCTCATTATTGCATGCGGAGAAGCTAATATTAACTAGATTGTCTCATGGCGTTACCTGCGTTGATCTCGATTATAATTTAAATTCTTAACCGGCGTCACAAGACCTATCTGCTTATAAGTTTCTAGACTAAAGTTTTGGCTATGTGGGGATGACTGGATATAGCAGGAGACAGCCTCTTTATTTTTAACCGACTTCAAAACAGGAGGAGGTTCTCAATTCGACTGTATTTTATTATTTTTTTATGTTTGTTACGTCAGAACTTTCGACTGGGTGAACCGGTTTTGATGATTCATTTTTTATTTGAAAGCTGGTGCTTCCTAAAATTGCCATTGTCCAGTTCTGATAGTAGCATCCATGAGAAACTTAATTATTCTTAAATTTGCATTAAGTATGTGCGCGACAAATGGATGAATAACTCAATATAAGCGGCGGTAGCCTAATGGCTAGGGCGTCGGACTTGCAATCATGTGGTTGTCGGTTCGAACCCCACCCATTGCACTACCAACGTGAACCCACTCGTAACACTTAGCTCGTAACATTTAGCTTAGCACGAGGGGTTAACAAGAATACTAGTAATGTGCGACCCACATTGCTAGTAAGCTTAAAAAAAATAAATAATAATAATTTCAATATAAAATTATACTCGCTACTAAAAATGTTGAAATAAAATAATTTTTATAATAAAAAGCAAAATCGCCTTCAAAAACATAAAAATAATATTAAGTGCACAACAGTTTCGGATGTCGGTGCCTTCGATTTGGTTTGAACTTTTGTTTTCGACACCGAATATAAGTTATTTTATATTGGATAGGGAAATTAGTCAAAACGTTTCCTAAATGTTTTTAAATACATTTGAACCTGAACTGGGTGGGCAAGTTTAAGTGGGCACTGTACAAACAACGTAGTCTAGACAATCTAACTATTGTCTATTGTGATTTTCAATGCTGACAAGCTATTGCCGCAGTTCCACTCACATCACAAATGAGTTTTTGAGACAAAATGTTGTACAATATTAAATCCATCTCTACTGAAATTCATCAAAATTTGAACCTTCATGTACCTACTTAATTACAGACACTGCTTCATTAGTCTAGTGCTCCCAAGCGTGACTACTACGCTAGAGGTTCTGGATTCGAATCCCACGTCGAACAAAGTGTTATTGGCTTTTTCTATGAAATTCTCAGTAGCAGCTCGCAGTCTGGATTTGTGCCCGGTTAATGGCAATAGGCTCGCTTCCTATTACATGGGACCTAAAACACACCGGCGAACTGTGGGTGTACATTACACCTCTGCCTAATCCTTCGGGGAATACAGGCGTGATGATATGTTATGTTATGAATGTTAGGTACTGCAAAATTATATTGTCTTTTGCTCTGGGGTTCATTATGGGTTGCTGAATTAAAAAAAGAAAAAAGTTCTTGGTATATCCAGTACCTTGATGTATTCATTACGTTTCTATATATCGTATTTCGACAGATTGTGAAAATTTTAGTGTTTATAGGTTAAAGTTTGGAGGCCAGACGGTTGTCCTACTTACAAACTAGAGATCGCCATGATGGACGATAATCGCTTTAGGGTTGACGTTAGATATTATTTCTAATTAATATTCTAAATATAGATAATGACGTGCCCTTTATCAGAAACCTTGAGAATTATCACAGCTTAACTTAATAGTCTAAATATGTGTTACGAAATAATATGTTGAAACATTACAAATATTTAAATGTAAAACTCCTTTTAAATAAACTAAATCGAGTCCGTCCGATCACATCAGAGGCATTAGGTGCCTCATTAGTCCGGGCGCGATTGCTATGCTAGAGGACCTGGGTTCGATTTCAGGTCGAGTACAGTGTTATTGGGTTGGAAATTCTCAGTAGCAGCTTTGTTTAATGGCAATAGGCTCGCCCCCTATTAAATTTGACTTAAATATACAGGGGAACGGTGGGTGTACAAAATAGTACACCTCTGCCTTACCCTTTGGGGATACAGGCGTGATGGCATGTTATGTAATAATATGTTTTTAGGGTTCCGTACCTCAAAAGGACAAAAAGGAACTCTTATAGGATCATGTTGTAGACCCTTTATTTTGGGAACGCGTGGAGGTATCGTGTGGAAATTAAAAGCATATACTTAGGTCTACAGTCAAACTTCTAAGTATATGTAAAAAAAGATACGACCATGTATGCCGCAAAAAACGTTTAATTCGACACTCTCAAGGGAATCAAAACTTATAAGGTATTTTCCGTTGACCAACTGTGAAATTTGGCAAGTAATACCGTCTTATAAGTATATGGAAAAATCTGAAAACTATACATTTGTAATTAATTATAATATACCTAGAAATTTGTACGGAACTCTTGGTGGGCGAGTCCAATTAGCATTTGTCCGGTTTTTTAATTCTTGATAGGCTTACGCTTGACCGCCAGTTTGCCTGATCTGTGATCTCTGAAAGAGCGCGCTCGCATATAAGCTTGATTTATTCTTCGGCTAAGAAATTGACCAAAAATATCATCTCTCAAAGTAAATAACATACTCGATAATATCAAGAAACACTCAAACGATAACATACATACTTAGTTAAAAGAAAATGTGCCACAACCTTGATTTGTACGATATTATGTTACAAAACTGATAACCCCGACGGAGAATAGAATCGGCTATCGTTTAGTTTCGGGTGTTACGCAAGCGGAAACCGTGTTATGATGGGTGATAAAAGTAATAATTATATACTGTTTTGTTTTTACTTAAATGCACACATGAAATAAAATAAAATCGTATTTTTATAAAGAGAGGCTGACACTTCTTTTTCGTCATATAAACCAATAGTCTAGGTGACTAACTGACTATATTTATGTTGATTATTTGAATGTGGCTGTAAATAGAGTGGCTTATCTAAAATAAAGTTAAAATCAGCTAAAAATAAGGAAGTTATAAGCATTTTAATTTTATACTAGACATACAGCGTACACATTGTGACGTCAAATCGTGCGCGCGCCATACATATTCGATACTGACATTCATTTTGCGGGAAAGGGACAAAGCTAATAACTTAGAACTTTTTTAGTCAATTTAAATTATTTTTCATCCGACTTCGAAAAGGTGGGGTTCTCCATTCGGCTGTATTTTAATAACAATATTTTATTTTTGTATGTTTGTTACGCGATTACTCCGTCAATTATGAACCGATTTTGATGATTTTTTTTATTGGTCAATTAAAAATCAACAAAATCGGTCAGAGGTGGTTCCATAAAAATTTGGTCACGTTCAACAAAATTTAGAACAAAATGTCAATAACACGTAAATAATACCATCGTCTAGGAATACGTAAAATTCTAGTCGCTACTAAAAATTTTGAAAAAAAGAACTTTTGAACAAATAGTAGGGCCGCCTTCAAAAACATAAAAATTCAAAGGCGAAAACAAAAGTTCAAACCAAATCGAAGGCATCCTAAACTGTTGTGCACCTAAAATTACTTTAACATTATTTTTACGTTGTTAAAAGTTATTTTACTTCAGTATTCAAATTATATTCTCGTTGAATTAGGTTCCATGTAAAAGGGTATCAAACTCCGGGAGAACGGATCCAAAATCCGATGTGCTACTGATGGATAATTTCATAGAAAAAACCGATACCTAACACTGCACAACCTGCGAATCGAACCCAGGATCTCTAGCGTAGCTTAAAATCACTAGACCAAAGAGGCACCTACATTGTTGTATGAGGCAGGCATGTTTATTAAAAGTAAAACGAATTCAGAGAACTTCAAAATAATTAAGATTTAAATGTAAGTTCTATTGCGGAAGAGATTATTATTCCATGCTGTCTTATTAAAATTAATAATAAAGATTCATTAAATAAGGAACAATATCTAAGTAGCGTGCCATTATGCAAGATAAAACAAAAGAATTTTCTTCAAATAGTTTTTATACTCGTATGACTTAATTCCCCGCGGTATTGCCTTGGGCACGGGTGTTAATTAACTTTGTTGTTAATGTTACCTACTATTTTCCATTAAGCCACGTGTTTACTTCAATTAAACAGTTTATGGCCACTAGTGCGACCTCGTGTGAAGCGGTAGCGAGTTATCAAACAGGGAAATACTAAAACATCTGTAAAATGTGGTGTTTTTTAAATTTAATTTGGATAGAATTAGACTTAAAAAAATATAGCAAAAAATATAGTAGGTAAAGCAAAAAAAAAAATACAATGAGAATCTGCATAATATTCTAAACCTACATAAAATATTATGTATTTAAGTGGAGTTTTTGCACACAAAATATTCGTTTCATCTGCACAGTAATACAATTTTAGCAATGAATGCAATTAATTTCTCTTCAGCTAAGTACATAAATCTGCCTGAATAGCCTCGCTAGTGGATCTGATCGCGACTGCTACGCTAGAGGTCGTGGGTTCAATTCCCAGGTCGAGCAAAGCGTTATTGGGTTTTTCTATGAAATTCTCGGTAGCAGCTCGGAGTTTGGTATTTGTGCCCGGTTAATGGTAATAGGCTCGCCTCCTATTACATGGGACCTAAATATACCGGCGAATTATGGGTATACATTAGTACGCCTCTGCCTATCCCTCCGGGGAATTAAGGCGTTTTGGTAAAACATTATTGACTTAATATCTGAAAAACTTGTTCTTCCCAAATTTAGTTATTATTTGTATTTTATTCCCAACAATATGCTTACAGATTAAATCCAATTCGATTTCCATTTACAATAAAACGGTAAAAGTTCGTTTTCTAATATTGCCTAAGCTTACAAGGATAATACCTACCTGTATTTATGCATGATCTTGATTGATATTCTCAGTTCATTCAGTAACAGAACAGACGACACATTACAGATAAGTCCTCGGATGTCGTAATGCTTTTGTTTTGGTGATGTTATTTATCATGTGGCTCGAGGCCGCCCCCGGTCCCTGGCCTCGAGATCAGATAAAGATGAGTATTAGTGAACAGTCTTTTAGGATATGTTTGCGGTCCTCTAATGCGGAGGAACCTTTAGGGGACGTACCCATACTACGTGACCCGTTTAGGGGGGGAAAGGGGGTCTTCAAAATACTACGCTTGGACACATTTCAGGTCATCGTCACGTAGTCAATATCCTCTAGGGAAATCTTCCAACGCTTTTTTATGATATATTCAAATTATGGAATCTAATCGTAGTATTGTAGTTTATTATTTACATAAAATGATTATTTATTTTTATTTTATTCAAGTACACCATGGACTACCCTTGACCTCTTGTTTCATATCTTTCCTGTCCATCCAAAGGTTGTCTGGTAGATATCGCTATTAGCGATAAGACCGCCATTGTACCCTTAGTTTTTTAAGGTTTTTTTATTTTGTTTCTTTTTGGTGTACAATAAAGATTATTCTATTCTATTCTATGGCACCGAACCCAAATAAATTGGAATAAAGGCAGGAAGAAGAAGAAGAAGAATATTCAGCGCTTTTTACTAACAGCCTTATAAGAGTATATGTATGAGTCAACAGGGTCATGTGAAAAGGAAATAAGGAGGCGAATAGGAATGGCCAAAAACGCAATGGCTCAACTGCAGAAAATATGGAAAGACCGTAACATCTCACGGAAAACTAAAGTCAGATTAGTTTAAGTCATATTTAATTATGGAGCTGAAACATGGGCTCTGAAGAAGACTGATCGGGATCGAATTGATGCATTCGAAATTTGGTGCTGGAGGAAAATGCTGCAAATTCCTTGGACTGCTTATCGCACCAATGTGTCTTCGCCTTCAAGAACGAAAAAAATGTTATGTGCGAAACAGTTTCGGAAGTCGGTGGCGAAATCAAAAGATCCGATCAAATTTGGAATTATTTTGGATTTTTTTTTTGCAATTCCAAGATCCGAAAGGATTAAGACCTCCAATAAGATAGATAGACGACCTGATAAACGTCGCTAGGAGTCTTTGGATGCAGGTCTTTATGGAAGTCCATCGGGAAGGACTTTTTTCAGCAGTGGACCTTTTTTGGCTGATATGAATTATCATATCAGTCAATATTATGAAATAAATAAATTTATTATTAATTAAGATAATATTTTAAATCAAGTATATATTTTTTTATTTATATTAGTTGTAATGACATTGTTATCCCTATTTATATTAATTATTTTTTTATAGTGAGATCTAAATAAAATGCTGGCCCTTTAATTTAGATGCATGCAATTCTGTAGTAATTGTAATTGATAGGTACTATGAATGTCTTTGTCTTATGAAGCGTTGATAGTATTGCCAATGAATAAAAAGACGTTCGCACACAAATTACTGTGAAATTCTTGCCCACATCAATTTCGGAAAATGCTTTTAGCTTATGCTTTTAGCTGTAGCTCCCAGTAGCATTCTCTTATGACATAATACTGCAATGAAACTCGAAACGTGTTATCATCTTCTAAGGACAGTTTAAACTTTTGCCTTTGCGTAATTCTTATTCTAATTTAGTTCTTATATGTATGTAATATTATGTACATAAACGAATGACTTGCTAAATTTAGCATAAGCAAAGATATTCAACACGCTTTTTCTAGGGGTATTCTATTTTTGCAGTGTGTTCTATATATGCATAATTCATCATTTACTTTTTGGCATAAATTTCAATCTGTTCAGTATGTCTTACGATGAATTATGATAACATACATGATAATTATGTTCCCATTCCTGACTCCTGTTCACTTTATAAAGACCGCGATTTTTAATTAACCCATGATTATAAACAACTTTCACTATTATACCCGCTGAAATATCAAAAGAAAAATCTGAGTGCTTTCAACCCCTGAAAGATAAACAGTAATATAAAAATCACAATTGGTATGTTATTCGTGCTTTGAAAACTCGAAAAACAATCTGTCCATTTACTTGTGAATGCATTGGATTCGAATACGCGCATATTTAAAAAAAATGGTCCACAGCGTAGTATGACTAGGTTTAACAGAAAATTTACAACATGT
This sequence comes from Acronicta aceris, assembly GCA_910591435.1. Classification (NCBI taxonomy): domain Eukaryota; kingdom Metazoa; phylum Arthropoda; class Insecta; order Lepidoptera; family Noctuidae; genus Acronicta; species Acronicta aceris. The sequence continues at coordinate 15,184,319 of OU342758.1, read as the reverse complement.
TTGGCCACGTAGCTATTCGATTAGTTACTTCTTCACGTGTCGCAGGTTCGAGACCCCGCACGAAACTAATAAGTATTTGTATGATAGCTACATCCAGACGTAGCTGTGTTAACCTTTTGGTAAATGTTTTTTTCTTATCTTCTTTCATTTGTGTTTGTCATAACAATGACAAAATTTGTGAGGTTGTAGGTAAGGTAAGGTAATCTCTGATCTACTGAACCGATTTTGAAAATTCTGTTTGGTTGGATAGTCCATTTATCGAGGAAGGTTATAGGCTTTATAATATCATGCTACCCTCTTAGGAACGAAGCAGCGCGGGTGAAACCGCGAGCGAGTCCATACTGAGTCCAGAAAAAATAAATCGATTGATCGTATATATATATTCAAAACTATAGGTACTAACTTTAAACCAAAGAGACAGCCGAGTTAAATATACTAAACAAAACGACAAAATTGAACGATTCGACAACGTGGATAGTTTACCATAATCATGGTAACTTATCTCAACGTACAGGATATGTTATATCAAAATGCGAATAAAATGCACATTGTTGGAAAGTTCCATGATTTAAGTGTCGAGAGGAAGCCATTATCGGCTATATAGTAATATAATCCTGACTCACGTTGCTCTATTCCACGTGACCGTTGGCAGGATCATAATAAATGTAAAATGTTTTTGTGATCTATAAAAGTCAATGTTATATTGTTTTTATAGAATGAGCTCACTGTTTAAATCTTTTGTTGTTACATTGAGACTTTTTGGTGAGATGGTTATTGGCATTTGTGGCAGAACGAGATTTGCTTTACTTTTTTTTTTATTCGTGATAGGCTTACGCTTGACCGCCAGTTTGCCTGATGTTAAGCGATACTGCGATCTACGATGGAGCGCGCTTGCCTAGAAGAAACCGATTCACTCGTGATTTAAAGACACCCTGATTATATCTATCAGGGAAGACCCACTCAGGAAGTGCATTCCATATTTCAGCAGTACGCATTATAAAAGTGGATTTAAAGCGTTTCGTTCGGGCTTTTAGAAGATCCACCGTGAATCGATGACGCTTTTTCGTGCTTCTAGTCGTCCGATAGTGCAAAGGACTAGGGGGGATAAGATCGTAGAGATCTGATGCACACTCACCGAAATGTATCCGATAAAAAACCGATAAGCTAGCAACTTTGCGGCGATGTTCAAGACTTTGGAGTTTAGCCCGCTTACGCACCAGGTATTCCATTCCCGAAAATGGCCGGCAGTGACGTCACGAAACTCACGAATTTTGCCATTGATTGACAGCTGCGGTACCAATAAGGAAATTTTTAATTCATGATTAATATAAAATAAATTGCTTACTAGCCCAACTCTTTTTGTTATTATATATTATAACTTAAAAGAAACTTCAACCGCTTTCTGAAAAAAATTTTTTGGTAAATAAAGCAGTTTTCATTTTTTTTTTGTCTCGTGTTATTTGTCTATTTGGTTAAAAAAGGAAACTGTATAAAATTACTAAATTCCACTAACAGAGGACGCAAGAAAATGAAAAAATGCATCTTGCTCGGCTAATTTATTTACACGTAGTGGTACCATTTCAAATTGTGACGTCGCAGCGGGCCAGCCACATGACCTAGCTGTCACCGGAATGTGATCCTAGTTTTCTTTTACTGTTGGTAAGTAAAAGCTTTCAGTAGCTGTACACACCGTGTGTTCAACGATGTTTAAAGCACGTTGTACGAAGAAAGATAACCTACAATTACATCCTAAAATTACATGGACATGTTTTTTGGTGATCATCGTTCTCAGGCGTTTTACTAGAAATTAGAGGAGATGCGCTTTGTTCCCGCAAATAGTGTGAGTATAGAATTTGTATGGCGCAGTAAGTTGTGACGTCACAACTTACTATACATAGTAGATACGCTTTCTAGTAAGCGAAAACTAATAGCGTTCTGTCAAATATTTTGCAAATATAGTTCCTTGAGTGGCCCCTAGAGGCCCTATACAGGTTTGGATACAAAATTTATGTAGTTGCTGATACCTTACTCCTATACTAAACTCCTGTTTAGGCTACTGATATTAAACGAGATCTACATACTAAAAGTCCTCTTAACATGCTTCCCAACACATATCTATTAGATAAATGTACAAAACTTTTGACTGCATAAATGATAAAATACAAGAATATATTCGCTTTTGAGACCTGAAAATATGTATATCTCTTTTTACTCTATCTAGCGGCTAGACTAGAACTAGGGAAAAGGCCTCTCTCTTTCTTTTCTATACACCTCTCTTCTGTTTCAGTAGTAGCTAAGCTTATCCTAAAGGCTCTGGTAATTGATTTTGACGACACGTTTGGCGTAGCGGCTGAGCGATCAGCTTCTGCGTCACGTGTTGTGGGTTCGATCCCCACATGGAGCAAATATTTGTATGATCTACAGGTAGTTGTTCTGGGTCTGGGCGTTTGTGTATGTGAGAATTTGTGTTTGTAAACGCACCAACAATACAGGAGAAAATCCTAGTGTGGGGCAAAGTTTTTAAAAAAATATATATATATATGTTTAATCAATTGTGCTAATACAGAAATGCAAGTTATCTTAGTACACACACCAGTTGTGTAGATCTACTTGTTTCCTTTTTAAAGTCATTGACAGTTGGCATTAAAATTTGTGATATTACTTTAAATTTAAAGAGACACAATACACAATGCAAATTCTGTTCATAAACTGTTGTGACATCGTTCACTTCTAAGATATTACACGTAGCTAGTAAAACCTTGACCTGATATACCTACAATTTTCATACACGCGATATGTTTTCCATTTGTTTTTATGGCGAAAAATTTAAACGTGAGCTATTTTAAATAAACCTAGCATTGATGGTAGTGAGCGTTTTTTTGGAACGATATTTGCAATAAAAAACTTAGTTGAACTTTGAATTTGAAATACAGTCGGCCATTTTGTTGTTATATATTAAATGCGCAAAAGATGGAATGTCGTGAAATCAGACATAGGAAATTTCAACGTTAAGTTAAAATTGATTGTAGTAGCTATTTACCGTTATATATTCGATCCAATTAGGTAAATTGGATTGAACATATATACATAAGTATATCCGTAATCCGTCAAGTCCGAAGTCCACCACAAAAAATGCATTTTCCTGGTGTAGGGTATCATTGCTAGCTATTCTGTCGCCAAGCAGACAGTATGCAAACATTATTACATATTACATTTCGGCTTGAAACTTATGGGTGGACAGTTTATTATCTGACAAAATCAGGCTGAGGTGAGTGATAGATACTACTAGTGTTGGTGGCTTCTATGGGCTACGCTTGCCTCTTACCATACACTTATTTGTGATCTTAACAATAAAAATCAATGCAGTACTTGACTATTAAACGGAAAAATAATTAAAGAGATGTGCACTACATTTACTGCGAGTTAAGGTTTTATCAAATATAAATGGCTCACAGGGAACCGGTATCTACAATGATTACCGCCACGATAGTCAGCTAATTAATGTTTTTGCGTGCTAATATGATTGTGTTTATTTGTATGTATGTTTGCAAAGCAGGAAATGAGACGAGACGCTATCGCGAAAATTCTCACTGATACGCGAGGGTTGACGAGAACTGGCCACTGACAATAAATTAATAAGGATAAAGATAATTTTATTCGTTCAACTAATAATTTTTATATATAATAATAATAATACTTACATATATTTTGTTATATATTACTCGTTACATTATTCAAATTTTTGACATGTAAAAATGTACGTCACATACCGTCTAAAAATATTGACAGAGAATTATTGGGTTGTGTGTCGTTTGGTTTTGGTCGTAAGTTTTTTTTCACTAACCTTTCCATCACATGCATGACAAATCTATAAAGTTTATGATTTGTTAGATTAGAAAAAGTTCGTCCAAATTATAGAGTAAACGATACTTAGTTACAAATTTAAGAAGACCATTTTAAGAAGCATTTTAAATTTTAATACGGTGACAGACGGCTCTGTCACCGTTATCGTACAGAGTAGACCTATTGTAATTTATTTAGTGGTAGCAAGTGGTAGTCAGAAGCCTACAAAATTATGTAATCAAAGTATCGGCGCTGCCTAGATATTAAGTTGCGGAAATCTAATTGCAGGTGGATTGGATGCTGACCACAACATTGTGAGAATCGCTTAGAATGATATCGATTTTGGTATATTTTTATTAAGAAAACTAGCTTTTGCCAGCGACTTCGTCCGCGTGGAATAGTTACTTTGTTACCTAGTTCTTCGCCCGTAGTTTCACCTGCGTTGCCCCGTTCCTAAGGGTTGTAGCGTGATGATATATACATTGATAGCTTGAAACCTTTCCCATGAATCACTCATTTTCCCAACATTTCCCTTCACTGCTCTGCTCCTATTGGTCGTAGCGTGATGAAAAGTATACTATAACCTGTGGTTTGGGCTGTGCGTTGATAGATCACTATGTCAGTCAGTCAGTCACCTAACGTAAGAGGAGACAAATATAATCAGAAAGCTCCGAACTGCTAAGCTATCGGGAGTTACACGTGTTATTGTGAGTCAACCATAAAAGATAGACATTTGCTGTCGTGGAATATTTTTTATATAATTTTAAGGAGAACATTTCCGTCATACATGATTTCTGTGTAGCTTTAACCATTAAGGCTGCACACGCGACGGAAGCTTAAAAAATGGAGTAAGTTCTCCTGTTTTCCCAACATTTCCCTTCACTGCTCTGCTCCTATTGATCGTAGCGTGATGAAAAGTATACTATAACCTGCCCAGGAGTATGAAGAACAATTGTACCAAGTTTCGTTGAAATCCGTCGAGTGGTTTTTGTTTCTATAACGAACATACAGACAGACAGACAGACAGACAGACAGACAGACAAACAGACAGACAGACAAAAATTTTACTGATTGCATTTTTGGCATCAGTATCGATCACTAATCACCCGCTGATAGTTATTTTGGAAATATATTTCATGTACAGAATTGACCTCTCTACAGATTTATTATAAGTATAGATAATAGTCTAGTATAAATATTTAAATATATATTTGTCTCGTACAAGTACTTACGTAATTGTAAAAACATAATTAGCATAATTAAGATGATTTATATAGTCATTACAATAACAAAATGTCCTTGTAGAAGTAGGTACACTGGAGAAATTTATATTTTACAGTAGTGTTATAATTAAATACGGTGTTTCTATTGGACAGATAAATAAAAATGTCGCTTTGCTTTCAATTTTCGCCTTATTGTATTTGTTTTCACAATACAATACAATATGACATCAAACCTAGTGTTAAAATATTTGAGGTAATTTAAATTGTTATCGAAATATTTATTTTTCTGGGCTACTTATTTCATATGTAAATTAGTAAATACACCAATGACGCAGATCATTATTGGTTTAATCAATAAGCTATCATTGTTATTCCTATTAAAAATATTGGTATACGATCATAACAATTTATCTGTTTTATATAAAACGTTAATGAAATAATATTTGAAGCTATTTTTTTATTACTTAGCATGTATAGGCAATACAAGTAGAATACTTTCGCTAGAAGTAGTTTTTTGTTAATATGAAAAATCTCTATTTATAGATTCTTCATCTGTACTATTAGTTGTGGGTTCGATTATCACTTAGAGAAAACATTTCTTTACTATATATCGATATATAGTTGTTCCATGTTTCAAGTCTGGATGCACATTACCTATTACAGTAAAGTTTTTTAAAGCACCCAAGATTTTTTTTTATGGGATAGGGGGACAACCGTGCAGACCGATCGCCTGATGGTAAGCGATTACCGCCGCCCATGGACACCCGCAATACCAGAGGAGTCACAAGTGCGTTGCCCGCCTTTCAAAAGGGGATTGGGCCTCCGGTAACCTCACTCACTCGGCGAAACACAACGCAAGCGATGTTTAACGCCGGTTTTCTGTGAGGCCGTGGTATCACTCCGGTCGAGCCGGCCCATTCATGCCGAAGCATGGCTCTCCCACGTAATAAATACAAGGGAAGTTACTAGCGGGCAGATTAAAAAAATAGAAACTGCCTGATTAAGTATATTTTGGAGTCTGATAATCTATACTAATATTATAAAGAGGTAAAGTTTGTGAGTTTGGATGTTCAAGGTAATCTCCGATACTACTGATCCGATTTTGCACTATTAGAAACGCTTATTATCCCCAAGTGCTACAGATTACTTTTATATATTTTTAATATCACGCTACGACTCTTAGGACCGGGGTAATGCGGGTGAAATCGCGGTCGGGCTGCTAGTAGTACGTAGGCTGTTACAAAAGTATTTAATAGCATTTTTCAAAATCCATGTCATTTTCGTTAACACAGTTTTACATACGAACAAACCAATTAATAAATATTTCTTCCTATATATCTTCTGTAACAGAAGCACAAGCCCCATTCCAAGCACTTAATAATTCTTTCTCAGTTATGAATTTTTGCCTTGTTGACTCTTCATGATAGGAGAAAGCCTAAAATTGCAAGGCGCAAGGTCCAAGCTAAAGGGAAGGTGTTGCAATAGTGTGATGCCTGACTAAAAAAATTTTTGAGTTAAAATTTTATTGTCCGATATGCAGGAGGAGCATTGTCATACTGGAAGTGCCAAGTGCTCAGACGACGGTCGTCATTCTTTAACTGCTTTATAACTTGCGGCAAACAATTTTTTGTGTACCATGCAGAGGTGATAGTTTTCTGTGAATCCGAGACTACCCTTCCTATAAGATCTCTTTTAGCAAAGAAAAAAACTGTATTGCAAGACTTATGGAGCAGCCTACGTACATATAGTAAAGATTGGCGTCCAACTATTGGATTAAAATGGCGATGTAACAACTGCTATGCGTTTACTAGAAAATAATTTAACAACGGCCAATTCAATTCGCGCGTCGTAGCGCCGCATATTCAAGGTCGAACCGCTGATCTCACCGACCATTTTTTCTACATCAGTATTACACAACCAGTTTACGATGCGCTTACACTCTATGGGATTTAATAAAAAATGGGAAAGGCAAGCGATCTTTTTATTTATCCGTCTTATTTATCGGTTACAACTCGCACACCACCCATTGTAGCCAATCCAGCCATCTTTGAATATTTCATACATTTGTAGCACTTTTTTATTGTTTATGTGTTTTTTGTGGTGTGGATTTTGTCGGGCGTTCGATTCTGGCGCCCGAGGAGGCGTTGAGAGGACGATTCATGGGCAATCTCTTTGACATAATAAAATTATGTTAGATATAGATTTTTTTTTCTATCTAAATAAAATATATTGCCGCTCGTTTGAAAGACCATCACATGACTGTTTTTGTCGTGTTTTTAATTGTTAGGACCAAGTTTTTTTTTATGATATTTCCCTGGAAAAGTTAGGCAAGTTTACGTAAGCGAAGATGCACAAATTCCAATCTTCGACTCCAAGCTGCTACTGAGAATTTCGTAGAAAAAACCCAATAACACTTTGCTCGACCTGGGAATCGAACCTAGGACCTCAAACGTAGCAGTCGCGCTCAGGACCACTAGGCTATTGAGGCAGGTAAATAATAAATTATATTTATTTATGTAAATATATCTTATACAAGTATGTATTGGTAATGAGGAGAGATGAAACGCATTTGACTAAAAGAGTAGTAAATATGAATGTGGAGGGACGGAAGAGTAGAGGAAGACCAAAGAAAAGATGGATGGATTGTGTTAAGGCCGATATGACGGGAAAGGGAGTGAATGATGAGGTGACGGCTGATAGAGATGAATGGAAGAAAATGACATGCTTCGCCGACCACAAATAAATTGAGACAAGGGCAGGAAGATGATGAGAACTTTTACAAGTCAATGTATTATTTTTTTTAAACCAAACTAGATTCTAGATAGTCTAGATTGCCCCAGCATTTTCTAACATAAGATCTCTGAGAAGAAATATGGACACAAACTCAGAGAATCACGTTAAATGCTCGAAAATGCTCTCCGAGGAACGGAGGTGAAAAAAAACAGTATTCATTTGAACATTGGTTTTATAAATTGACATATAGATTATCTGCAAAATTTCAAACAAACAAAAAAACATATCATCCAAAATTTTCCATTTTGACACTACGTAAAACGATTAATAACATATTTTTTTATTCTAGCCTTATCAGACAATTGGCATCTTTGTGATACGGTAGAAATAGTAGATAGTAAATTAAAAATACCGTAGATTATTGTATGAATCTAATCTTACAGCTGAAATCTTCGATGCTTATATTATTTATATAGATACTCGTTATATCCCTCGGTGATACTCATTTTTTTATACCATTATGGTGGCAAATAAGCATACGGCCCGCCTGATGGTAAGCGGTTACCGTAGCCTATGGACGCTAGCAACACCAAGGGTATCACTCTGGGTTGCCGACCCTGTAAATCAAGGAGGAATAGTTGGGCTGGCAGCATAAAAGACGATAGCGTGATGCTTATCCTATCTGCCAACACAATGCTTCCTCGCGGAGCTCTGGCGACCTTGCTCACCGTTAGGAACACAACATAGCACGGAGCTATGTTATTTGGCTACGATTTTCTTCATGGTGTAGGTACTTCCCCAGTCGGGCAGCTCCGATTGTGAGTGGAATTATTCAATTCCACTATGCCCTACCCCTCTTAACTCACACTAGTCTCCTTTTCCCAAATTCTGTCTTAAAATTGCCCAGCCTGTCGTGGTGAATGTCACGAATCCCATGCCGTAATAATAAAGCCAGGGAAAGCAAGTACGGTTTTTAGTCAGTACGGGTTGCAGCTGGTAGATGATCCATGAAGGATTTTTCGAGGCATCCCTATACCCTATAAAAACCGATCTGGTAGAGTTGTGTAGGTTTTATAGTTGCTGAGTTTTCGTGATTAGCCGAACATAGGCGCTGTCAGACACTGCCATGTCGGTGTGAATTGAGCTTAATATGCCTCTGATGTCAACAACTACTCCGTTTATTAGTCTGTGAGTGGTATTTTACTATATATAATATAGATTACTTTATTTCATTTGCATGGAAATGATAAGAAACAAAGTAATGCACCACCCTGGGGACCACGTGTAGGGTATCGGTATAAGGGTACCGGTATAGGGGTACTGACCGACGGTGACTCCTGCGCTAGGTGTACCACTGCCTGGGTGCGACTCCCAGTTCGAAAAGTATGATTGTGTTTTACCATGAAATACTCAGTCGCAGTCGATTTATGCCTAATTAATGGTAATAGGGACGTCCCCTATTATATAGAACCTAAGCATACCAGCGAACTGCTTATCTCTGCTTAGGCAGAGGTGTACCACAGTTCGCCTGTCTTACTGTTTTACCCTTCGGGGAATACACGCATGACGGTATGTTATGTTGTTAATTTTCATTATCGGATCAGTAGTTCCTGAGATTTCTTCCTAAAACAAACTTCCAGATAAACAACTTTACTTCTACAATAATAAAGATATAGATTCGTATATAAGTATAGATTGTATCGATGACTTATCTACAGTATAAAAGTGAAACTTATACGTACTTTCACAACATTTTATAACATTTATCTTATCTCACGATAGTGCTGTAGTAAACATCGTAGTAACTGTAAGATAAAGAGTGTATAATACAGATGTTTTGTTTATGAGACGTTTTTAGAATTAAGATAGGCGGGAATTTTCGGTCATTATTTTTGACGAAATTATTTCCTGTTATTGTTTATAAACGACGTTATATTATAAATGCGTAAATGTCTCTGTTCGTTACGTCTTTACGCCTAAACTGCTGAAGTGATTTAGATGAATTTTGGTATAGAGGTAAACTGGACCATAGATAAGGACATAGGTTACCTTTTGTCTCTAAGGTCCTTTGGGATGTGTGAAACAGCTCGCAAATTGTTCCAAAATTTAATAATTTACCTGTTTCAAAGAAAATAACAGTGAATATAGTCAAGTTTAACAGAGTATATTTACAGGACACTGCAATAATGGCAATAGGCTCGCCCGCTATTTCATGGGACCTAAACATACCGGTGAACTGTGGGTGTACATTAGTACGCCTCTGCCCAACCCTTCGGGGAATACAGGCGTGATGGTATTGGCAGGAAAACTGTGTTACCTGTTATATAGGTTATTAAAAAATTAAAAAGTTAAATAGATTAATGACTAACTTTTTTCTGTACCTATAACTTTCCCTAAAATGCATACGTGGCCGGTAAATGCGTTGAATGATCCAAATTTAAATTCTGTTTTATTTTATACTAGCTTTTGCCAGCGACTTCGTCCCCGTGGAATAGTTACTTTGTTCCCTAGTTCTTCGCCCGCGGTTTCACCTGCGTTGCCCCGTTCCTAAGAGTTGTAGCGTGCTGTTTTATAGCTTGAGACCTTTCTCATGAATCACTCATTTTCCCAACATTTCCCTTCACTGCTCTGCTCCTATTGATCGTAGCGTGATGAAAAGTATACTATAACCTGCCCAGGAGTATGAAGAACAATTGTACCAAGTTTCGTTGAAATCCGTAGAGTGGTTTTTGTTTCTATAACGAACATACAACAGACAGACAGACAGACAGACAAAAATTTTACTGATTGCATTTTTGGCGTCAGTATCGATCACTAATCACCCGCTGATAGTTATTTTGGAAATATATTTCATGTACAGAATTGACCTCTCTACAGATTTATTATAAGTATAGATGTTTATAATTACAGTTCGGTATATAGTCATAGGTCATAGTTATAATTATCATAATATTATTCTTTTATATCCACGAACGCAATACAAAAATTATGTGTTTGATAATATATAGAGTACTAGTTTCTGCCCGCGACTTTGTCTGCGTGGACTTCAGAACCTAGATAAAAAGTAGCTTATGTGTTATTTCCTCGAGATCCGTTCAGCCGTCCTGGCGTGAAAGAGTACGCAGAGAAAACATTAGTGGGGCGACGTTTTTTTTTAAAAAAACGAAAAGCAATGCTTTTTTTATTGTTCGTTCTCATGGATCCGTGAGAGGCGCAGGGTATGTCGGATTCGTACTGACTATAAACTTCATTTGCCTACTATCTATCGGGCTATCTTTATCACCCTAAATTACATCCGCCACTATTCCGACAATGTAAAATTTCGCTATGAGATAAGAAATAAAACTGTAGCGACATCTACCGTGCTACATAGTAACTAGACGAACAAGTCCTGAATCGCGCAAGTGAAGTTTTCAACGCAACTTGGATATATACCACCGCCCGACATCAACCGTCGGGCCGTGGCCCGCCAGGCAAAACACCCGTCGGAGGATCCTCCCTTTGGTGTGAGGGGCAACATAACTCGCCCCTCCACAAAACAATAAAACAATTTTCAACAAAATTAAAAACCCCCTTCAAAATCATTGAAAATAATCTTTTGTGCAAAACAGTTTCGGAAGTCGGTGCCTTCAATTTGGTCGGATCTTTTATTTTCGCCGCAGAAATCTGAAATTGTTTTATGTTTTTGAAGGCGACATTTTGAATGGCGATTAGAATTTTACGTATTACCTAGCTCGGTACGTGATATTGTTATTTTGTTATAAATTTTGTGATTATCTTCACCAATCGGTTCAATATTTCAAAATACATGAACGTAAAAAAAGCTATATAATATAAATCTAAAAGACAGAGGCGTGACTAAGCGTCAAAGTATTCCTCGGTATCGTCGTCCGTCATATCATATCCGTCGTCTGGGAAGGTGCCCAGAAGACTGGCAGCATTGCCACGCTGAATGGCAATGCTTATGCGCTGTCCTAGAAACAAGCCAGGTCACGTGAAGTGTCGACCAGTCTCCTTGAAATTTCCTTGAAAAGGAGACGAGCACTCGTACCCCACGACCCGAGCGTTTCGACCCCAAACGACTCAAAAATATAGTTACCCGACAGGTTACTATACTTGCGGCGTTTGAGAGTCTCTGCAGCAGCAGCAGCACCAGCGCAGCCAGCTGAGCTTGGAAGATGGGATGGAGCAAGGGTGTCAACACCAATGAGATCTTCACCAAATTGGGACCAGATTAGGACCACCTTGGGAGTATAGGTAGATATAAAAGTCTTTCATATAAAAGAGAATGTTTGAAATTGGTCCCTAACTGACGAAAATATCGGTGAGCATACCTACATACAAAAAATACATTACAGACGGACCAGCTCCTTTTTTGAAGTCGGTTAAAATTTTTGCGTTTTGTTTCTTTTCTGGATCGCAAAAATTTCAAATGTTGATCAATCACAATATGTTTCACGATAACTGAGTGAAATAATTTGTCTGAACAATCACCCTCTTAATATATCATACCAATTCTGTGTCCTAGATAAGACAAAAGAGATCACTGTTTAACCCACAATCGCTGACTTTCGTTCTCTAATCACAAAACAGTTGTATTGTTTATAGCCCTACCCAGATGTTGGCGCTCGGTCCACATACTAATAAATAGGTCAAATTTGTTTATAAGGTTTGTAAGTATGGTGTTATGGAATATCCCGGATGGAACATTTTTGAACTGTTACATACTTTTCTAGAGATAATGTAGGTTGCCACTATACTATTGGTTAGTAAATACATTGGTACCTACCAACTTCTATGCAAAATATTGTTTCAAAACGAAGGGAAAATTCGTGAATTGGTTTTTGCACAAACACAATCTCATATACTATAATTAGGGTTAGGCAGAGGTGTACTATTGTACACTCACAGTTCGCCGGTATGTTTAGGTCCCATGTAATAGGGGGCGAGCCTATTACCATTATCGGGGCACAAATACCAAACTCAGAGCTGTTACTCAGAATTTCACAGAAAAACCCAATAACACTTTGTTCGACCGGGGAATCGAACCCAGGACCTCTAGAGTAGCAGTCGCGCTCGGGATCACTAGACTAACGAGACTATAAACAAATTAAAGATATTTAAAAAAAGCAATAAAAACTGTGATTAAGATACCCTCATTAGCCTAGTAGACGCACGCGCGACGCTAGAGGTTTTGGTTTCGATTCTCAGGTCGAGCAAAGTTTCTATAAATTTCTCAGTGGCAGCTCGGAGATTGGATTTTGCCCGAATGAAGCTTGCCCCCTATTACATGGGACCTAAACATATCGGCAAACTGTGGGTGTCCATTAGTATCCACACCTCTGCCTAACCCTTCGGGGAATACAGGCATGATGGTATGTTATGTTAAATACCATTCGTGTGTGAATATAAAACCTGACGACATGTTTAGCGCCAACGATCGCGGATTCCATCCGTTTATAACAAACTAGCGACCAGCCCGCGGTTTCACCCGCCTTGCCCCATTCCTAACAGTCGTAGCGTAATGTTAAATAGCTTAAAACCTTCCTCTTGAATCACTCTATTTATTAATAAAAACCGCTTCAAAATCCGTTGCGTAGTTTTAAAGATTTAAGCATACATAGGGACGGACAGACAGCGACAGCGACTTTGTTTTATACTATGTAATAATAAAGATAATTCTATGATCAATAGATAGTTATTCCGGGTTTAATTGTTTCTGATTATAAACATTAACATTAACTATATATTTTTTTCGCATCCCCGATCGTAGGTAATTCTAGTGCGAATTTAATAAAAAAGTAACTACTTATTTGCAGATGTATCTACACATAAAATCTTTCACAACTTAATTGACAGACAGTATATTTATTCAATATTTTGCGAGTTTACATAAAGCATTCTATGTTCCTTTACCAATTAATTTAACAGGACAAGTTCGAACAGGACAATTGGATGCTTCTAAAAATAATTAATAGTGTTATTCTGACACATCACTTATGTTCTACGTAACGTGTCCCTGCTAGCGAGCGGCGTAGACGCGGTTGTAGGGACAGCACAACAAATCAAAGATGTTTTTTAAAGCAATATATAAATTAGGATAGTGTTAAAGAAATCTTATACAGATTACATATTATAAAGATGTAGGTAAAATTAACTTTGCAGCAGAAGCAAATTAACTTCGCATGATTAGCAATGTATTTTTGGAGGCAATGGTCAGATATCAAACAAAGCAAATTTTAAATAATGTCATTGGAAGTTTGATTTTTATGTATAGTGATAGTGTAGACAACAGACTTACGATGTTAAGAGGATATTAAGAAGTTATACCTATCCTTCATAATTATTACTTTTAAATTTGAATACCTTTCTTTTCTTTATTCTTCTATTATTCTTACTTAATATAATATTATAAACGTGAAAGTTTGTGAGTATGGATGTATGGATGTTTGTTACTCTTTCACGTGAGAACGGCTAAACGGATCTGGATAAAACTTGGCACACAGATAGATTATAGCCTGGAATAACACATAGGCTACTTTTTATCTAGGTCAGACCCAATCCTGTAGTCCACACAGACAAAGTCGCGGGCAGAAGCTAGTGTTTTTAATAAATAAATATCACAATATCGTCGTTGTGTAATCATATAATTTTATCTTGATTGAATAAGTTACTAATTGGTCACTGCCACTATATTATAAAATATATAATACACTTATTATTCTACTTGTTTTAACGTTAAAATTAACACAATTTTGAATATTTCCTTGAAATTCAACGAAAACAAGTGAGTAAACATTCATTAAATTTAATTGATAAAACAAATTTAATGTAGTTAGCAAGTACGGCAATTATAATTGTCTAAGCGGACAAAATTTTAGAATAGCTAAATATAACATAAGTATCTAAAGGAAAATAATAAGGAAAAGTTTGAATACATGTATAATAGCTATTCCATTCGCAACGATAATGTACGTACCTAATTGAAGATTTTGTAGTAACAAACAGGAAATGCTGGATTAAAACCGTCGAGATCTATAGATTTATAATTGCTTTTCGTGTTAATTAATTTTATTACTTAGCCTTTAATATCCGCCAATTAAAACATACACACAAATAGACATATATATATAGTTTAGAAATTGATATTTAATTAACAATGAAAATACGCAATTACAACCAGTATTGTCCTAATCAAAAAAGAGGGCATAGTGGAATCGAATAATTGCACTCACAATTGGAGAAGTACCTCCACCTTGCAGGATATCGTAGCCAAATAACATAACTCCGTGCTATGTTGTGTTTCCAAAAGTGAGCAAGGTCATCAGAGCTCCGCGAAGAAGCGTTGTGTTGGCAGTGCGGGGGACCGGTGGCAACAAAACACCAACATGTCTCCTATGCTGCCAGCCCATCTTTTCCTCTTTAATTTACAGATTACAGGGCCGGCAACGCGCGTGTTATACCCCTGGTGTTGCAAGCGTCTATAGGCTACGGTAACCGCTTACCATCAGGTGGGCCGTATACTTGTTTGTCACCTTGGTGGTATAAATAAAAAATACGTGACTCGACGAATTTGCACGAATTTTTCCGAAGGCATAGTTCTTGTTATAGAAACCCATGCGCATTTCGATCTAAAAAGAAAGAGATGGCAGGCATATCACGCTGTAGCGGTTTTGTGGTGGTAAATTGTCCTAATATAAAATCTAAGTGTAAAAATTTAGGTAGGCAGTAAATGCTTCGCATTTGTTATCATTATCATTACTGATTTCGACATTTTTGCATAAAATCACATAATTTATCTACGCGGCTATCCAGAACAGCTAACTCCACAGTTATTTCAATTGTACTGTACAGTTAACAGCACATCATGGTATCCAAAACTGTCGATTTATTCAAACGATTTTTAATTTAATCTCCAAACAATAGAGTTTATTATCCATTGGGGAAATTTGACAGTTTGTGGTATCTTGATGTGCTGGTGTCCGTACTAACCGTTCCTTACATTCATAGCTTCAGGTATCTAGAGAAATGTATGGGTCAACGTAAAATTGTAAATACCGTTCGATTTTAAATCTATCTCGAGAGATTGTAAACTGTCGAAAGATTGTGAACATACCTACTGCTTACAATTTAACGTATTACTTCGGTTCTGGCATATTGTGGTTACAGATATAACCTAACCATTATTTAACTTCGATATATTACAATTTCCCGAAAGTAATTCGTTAAATTACACTCTTTCAACAGTTTACAATTTTGCAAGATATTTTTTTTTTATGTGGTAGGAGGGCAGAGGAGCAGGCGGATTGCCTGATGGTAAGCGATTACCGCCGCCCATGGACCACGCAACACCAGAGGAGTCACGAGCGCGTTGCCGACCTTTTAAAACTGAATGGGCCTCCGGTAACCTCACTCACTCGGCGAAACACAACGTAAGTGTTGTTTATCGCCGGTTTTATGTGAGGCCGTGGTATCACTCCGGTCGAGCCGGCCCATTCGTGCTGAAGCATGGCTCTCCCACGTAAAAAATAGATAAATTTAGATAGATTATAATCTAACAGTATTTACAATTTTACGGTGACTATGCACTAAGTTTGTTTGCTAACGCTACCCCGCTCAGGAACAAGTGCGCGCAGTTTGTTTATAGTCACAAACTGTTGAATATTTATTTTGTTATGTCGGCTCAGATCGCACACTCTGGTGGGAACAGGCCACTGTAGATGTCGGATGCAAACAATATTGTAAACAATATTGATTATTGACACGACATAACATTTCTCACGTCATATTCGTCTTGACTTCCTAATATAAACCTTAGTGTGAGATAATTTTGACTGCTTTAACATCTTTGTTTCGATTGATAGTTTCGTCGTGGCCTTAGTTCCCACGGAGCGACATACTTATTATTAATACTTAACTCTTTTGGAGATTACTTCCGACAACATAAGAATACATGACAACTATCAACAAAACAGAATGGTAGGTACCTAAATGCTTAGGATTTTTCTTCGGGCCAAATACGGTCCGTCATTGTCATTCAGATAGGCAGCTCGTAAGAGGCGAGAAAATATATGACTTAGTAGACTCAATGGGAGGACCTCTTGGGTCCGGAATGGCCATCCACAACTCTCACGTATGTGTTTTAACTCGTTTGCTGCAGCTAGTCTGCAGTCAGTTTGGTGTTGCGTGTGTTCATGGGCAGCGATGAATACTTGTCATCAGGTGGCTCGTCTGCTCGTATGCTGACTCAACCATTAACAATGCTAGGCAGTTATGATATAGTTATTGAATATTACAACTTGTTTTAAATATATCCATCTATTTCTAATGACATATCAAAAAAAACAAGACGTTACCTATACATATTTTTAAATCGATATTTTCCTTTTGTAATAACGGGACTTCAACTTAGTTGTCTAATTATATACTTAAATATTTGATATTAATTGTTACTCAAATTCAACAAGGACACAAACAATGCCATTTAAATATCCAGCTTATTCGTAGCGATTTGTGGAAAACCCGAACATAAAATATAGCTTTCAATTCTATATGCATTTGTTTATGATTGAAACGCGGATACTTGCCAAAAATTGACCAACATTTTGAACAAGAAAGCGCCAATCTGTGCCAGGGCTCACCGACACTTTTCCATCGCCCAAGGCGAAATGATTAATATAAAGCAAGTAGTTTTTACAAACAAATGGTATCTAACAATTGCGGTTAGATAATATGACCTCAGTTTGTTGATGCATGACTTCCTAAGGTACCTACTACTTTTAGTTCCCACATTATGTACAATGTCACAAAAAACGGGCTATTTCGACAACATATGGTCACCACACAAGGTTGCGGCTGTAGTTTGATAGGCCCGCGTGTACTAGCAGCATAATGAAATCATCACTATTAAAAGAAATGCTCTGTGTATGCGCATCTTTTTTTTTTATGGGATAGGGGGGCAATGGAGCGATTTCCGCCGCCCATGGACACCCGCAACACCAGAGGAGATACAAGTGCGTTGCCGGCCTTTTAAAAGGGGGTTGGGTCTCCGGTAACCTCACTCACTCGGCGAATCACAATGTAAGCGTTTTTGACGCCCGTTTTCTATGAGGCTGTGGTGTCGCTCCGGTCGAGCCGGCCCATTAGTGCCAAAGCATGGCTCTCCCACATTTAAAATCTGATGATTTTTTAAATACTTTAGAATTTTCTCCTTTATGTCAGGTGTGGTTTGAACATAACGTACCACGCTTGTATTCCCTGAAGGGTTCGCTAGAGGTGAATTAGTACACCCATAGTTCGCCGTTTTGTTTAGGTCCCATGTAATAGGAGGCGATTGATTCTATTGCCATTAACCGGACACAAATCCAAACACCGAGCTGCTGTTAGAAAAGCTCCCATTTATACCAACACATTTCTCCCACAGGGATAGGCAGAAACTACAGACTGCCACTTGCTACGATTCTTGCATATTACATCCCATTTATAATCCACTAGCTTCTTCCCGCGACTGCGTGGACTTCAGAATTGGATCCGACCTAGATAAAAAGCCTATGTGCTATTCCAGACTATAATCTATCTCTGTACTAAATTTCATCCAGATCCAATCAGCCGTTCAGACGTGATTGAGTAACAAACATCCATACATGCTTATAAACTTTCACTTTTATAATTAAGTAGGATAGTATGATTTATAATAATAGTTGCAAACGCGATTGCTAAATGTAAGGCCCTGGGATCGATTTCCAAGTAAAGCTCAGATTCTCAGAAATTGCAGTTTCTCCAACCAAAAAGATTTAAAAGGGTTACAATCCTACTCCTATCAAAGCTGAATAAAAATAAAATAAAAACGTTTATTTCAATTACAACAGGCTTTTTGATACTTATTATTGGAGATGACCTTTTAAGCGAGGAATTGCTTGTATTAGGATACTCTGCGCTTCCACTTGTCACTTTTATGCAATTGAAATGTAGACAATAGATAAGAAAAGAAAGATATGAAATATTCTTCTTCAGGCACATCAAGTTAAATATAATATGACGTAAGTGCAGTACGGCAGATGGGCGGTTCATTTATTTATTTTTACTCGAGTCGTTACTAATATTGCCATGTCCTATTTTTGTTCGAAAATAATCAATTTCTTAGAATATGTGGACGCGAGAGTTGAGATTTCGTCATACTTGCACGTTTTCGGTTTACTACTAATTTTAATTAGCTTTTTCCAATGAATTCCTCGGCAGGCTTGAGAGATGAGACATTTTGGCAATTTATATGTAAACTTCTATTTCTAGAATTTTCTTCGTCGCGAAGGAGGTAGGTACAGTTGACAAAAGAGTTAGGCATACATATATTGTAAAAATGCGAAAGTAACTCTGTCCGTCTATCTGATACATTTTCACGCCGAAACCACTGAACGAGTTTTGATGAATTTTGGTACAAAAATAGCTTTTTGTCCCAAAAATTTCTATGGGAGACGTGTGATATCGCAAGCAACAGCCAGTTATTTGTTATCCGAAACTATGTCTTCATATTTCGATACCTCCTAAGTATATTGGGTCATTTAACTTTCAGTATTTTTTTTTTATAATTATATACATATTTAATCATTATTGACTGCCTCATTAGTCTAGTGGTCCCAAGCGCGACTGCTACGCTAGAGCGCCTAGGTTCGATCTCCAGGTCGAGCGAAGTGTTATTGAGTTTTTGATTCTGGGTTTGTGCCCGGTTAATGACAATAGTCTCGCTCCCTTTTACATGGGACCTAAACATACCAGGCGAAACGTGGGTGTACATTAGTATGCCTCTGCCTAACCCTTCCGGGAATACAGGCGTGATGGTATGTTATATATACGTATTTAATAAACCATGATCCTAATGTGAGTGTTAAAAAAAACAGTTTACTCATTATACTCGGGAGGTAGGTATCGATTTGTTCGCTGCCTGTAGGTATACTTTTGTGTTGATTGTACATCTACGTGGCTGAATTTAATTTTAAAGTACTTATAAAATTTGAAGTCCAGACACCTTATTTACTAAATGGATTTCACATTGGAATGTGTATAGGGATATATTTGTTAAGTATCTTATACTTTACTACTTACATGTATCCAAGACAATAGGACATAAACTTTACGAAATGAAGGCCTAACATCGTAAAGACTTAGAAATATTCGGTAGCATGTATAAAACATGTTTTATGGCTATTCCTAATGATTTTGTAACCATTCGCGCGCCTTTTAAAGCGAAAGGTCTACACCATTCCGAGATTTTGGCCGGTAATGCAGTACGTTTTACATTCCTTATAAATGCCTACAATACACTCTTCATAACCCGACATAACAAAAAGAACGGAGCCTCGTTTTATGACGAGCAGACACAACGAACGAATAATTAAGATGGCGACTGATTCGTGAAAATCTGACAAAAGGATTCACAACCATGATTTATGCTGATGTATATACATTTATTTTAAATAGTGTATAAGTTATTTACAGGTGTAATTTTTAAATTATATTATTATGTGTAAGTCTTACGTATTAAATATAATTTATTAGTATAATACTGAACGCGACTGCCAGGTTAAGAAATAATGCTCTAGAGAGTGTGGCGCCACCATTATCGATACGACTCAAACTGAAACTGAATTGTATCAAGATTAGGAATCACTTTCTCTAGGTTAAATAGCATCGAATGGAGTGTGAACTCGTTGTTACATATTAGCTGCAATTAATAATAGTAACGCTAAGATCTTTTTGAGTAATAGTTTTAAAGATAAGATTATCTTTGAGAAAGTGTTCTTTTCAATAGCATTGTAACTAACGTAGGCAGGTAACTGTTCTGTTGTTTAATTTAATTTTGTGATTTGTATTGATTTCGTATTTCCCGAAATTTGGATTTCTGCCCAGTTAACCCGCCTGCCTAAAAGTGATCGCCTAATGATTTATGAGTGATGGGTCTTGAATTCGAATCCAAGCTATCTCTAACTATTCGGAGTCATTCCGCATTAATTATTAAATCATTCCATTACACGTTGTATAACCAAAACCAGTATATTATTGTAGGTAGGTATGTTGTTGAAGCGGCGATAGCCTAATGGCTAGGGCGTCGGACTTGCGATTATGTGGTTGCCGGTTCAAAGCCCACCCATTGCACTACCGATGTGAACCCACTCGTAACACAAGCATATAGCTTAGCACGAGGGGTTAACAAGAATATTAGTAATGTGCGACCCAAATTGATAAGCTTTTTTTTAAAAAAAATATTTATGTGACTTTCTTGGTTGGCCGCATATTGTCAGATAATTCTATCAAAGTGTTTCGTGTTGGCGTTTTTGATTATGTCCCTTACAAATATGAGATGAAGACACGCACACAATGAAATATCTAAGTCTCAACATAAAGATTTCTTTTTGACTTTCGGTTCAACATCCAAAAAATAATTAAATATTACACTCATGACTAGTCTCACTAGTCTAATGGTCCGAAGCGTGACTGCTACGCTAGAAGTCCTGGATTCGATCCCCAGATCGAGCAAAGTGTTATTGAGTTTTGCTATGAAATTCTCATTAGCAGCTCGTAGTCTGGATTTGTGCCCAGTTAATAGCTATAGGCGCGCCCCCTATAACATGGGACCTAAACATACCGGCGAACTGTGGGTGTTCATTAATACACCTCTGCCTAACCCTTCGGGGAATACAGGCGTGATGGTATGTTATGATGGTATTACATTCATGAACTGAATATTTTAATCGCAAGCGGTTTTCCTTAAAATGGGACATACAAACAAAATTACAGTAATTTCAATTATATTCCATTTTTAGACATGACAATAGGTTTTACTTACCTAAGTCCGTAAACTAAGTACGAATTAATTTGATATTTAATTGTTTTTCCTGGAAATATGGCGAATTTGAGACAAACAATGTAATTATTAAAGCATATAGGTATGTCTGCTCCGCGATGACCAAAACTGTTTCAGTGACATTTCATGGTATTTTTCATTTGTTAAAGGTAGGTACTTAAATTTATTTTATTTGTTAAATTGCCCGCTCGGTTCGGCAAAATTTGTGTCAGTTTAATAACTGTGTGTCGACAAGTGCTTGACATTAAGCTGATCGAATGTCAATTGAGTGCTAATTAAGTGCCGACAGGTCCACACGGAATTTCACTGCACGGAAATTATTGCAATTTTAAAAAACAAAACATATCATGCATGTATTCCTAAAAGGTTAGGCAGAGGCGTAGGTACTAATGTAACCCACAGTTCGTCATGTATTAGGGGGCGAGCATATTGGCCCATTAACCGGGCACAAATCCCAAACTGTACTGAGAATTTAATAGAAAAACCCAATAACACTTTGCTCGACCTGCGAATTGAACCATTGAACCAACCTCTAGCGTAGCAGTTGCGCACAGGACCACTCGGCTTATTAGGCCGTCCTATTGATTTTTTAATTGTGCTATTTTTAATTCATTTATTCAATGAAATCTAATTTTTTTCAGAGTGTATTCACCTGGTACTTTTCGTTTGCAGTGAATTCCCGTTCACAATGATTCAAATTCTCGCTTGATCGGTTTTACTGAGGTTTTACGATTGTCTTACAGTGAATTTTTTTTTAACTATGCCCCACACTAGGATTTTCTCCTGTATCGTCGGTGCGTTTACAAACACAAATTCTCACAAACACTAACACCCAAACCCGGAACAACTACCTGTCATACAAATATTTGCTGCCGATTTTTGAGCCGATCGAGCCGCTACGCCATACGTGTCGTCCAAAATAATGTCAATAATGTTTAAATTATATCAATAATGTTTTTTTAAATGAAATGGGAGAGACTTCGGATTTAAGTCCACTTTTATCATGCCTAGGTATCGCTGAAATGTAGAATGCGCTTCCTGAGTGGGTCTTCCCTGATAAATATAATCTTTAAATCACGAGTGAATCGGTTTTGTCTAGGCAAGCGCGCTCCATCGTAGATCACAGTATCTCTTAACATCAGGCGAACTGAGATTAAGAAAAGAATTAAAAAAAAGGTGCTACGGAAACGTAGATGTGTTGCGTATTCATGATCTTTTTTCTTTCAACCAATTTACTTTGGCTATCGGTGAACAAAATGTGATTTCATCGCAGTGTGTAGCAGGCAGTGCGAAAAAAGAGCAGGTAAAAAACACTTCACGTCTGGATTTCACAAATGAGCATTTTACCTTCCCTATTCTATCAGAACGGGAAGGTAATAAATAATCATTGTTATAATTACATCAGTACTAGTACCAAACTATTGCTAATGAGCAATAGCAATCAACTTCCCACATTCATACTTTCCACTTCCCGAGAAGCCATGTTATTCTGTTTCTATCTTATTTCCACTGTTGCCATAGTAACTCTGACATGTTACGTAAATATCAAATTAATTTAAGTAGGTGTTTGTTATCGTGGCGAATGTCATGAATCCCATGGCCGTGACTATAGGGCAAAGCAAGGCATGTACGGTTTTTAGTCGGTACGAGTCCGACATACCCTGCTGCCTACCTGGGTGGCAGATGATCCATGAGGATTTTCCGTACAAAAAAAAAAAGTGTTATAAAATTCTGCTGGCACAAGAGACTAATGTTCTTTGGATAAAGAATAATATAGAATCAGTTAAATACAGTATCTTTTTTTTTACAGAAATTTACTAAACTGGGAAATCCTAGTTATCCTATAAAACTATACCTTTACTAGGAGCCTACTCCTAGTAAAGCTTTTTTAGTGAAGACATTTCCCATGCATCTGCGTCCAGGGAAGACGTCGTGTTATGTGCGTGAAGGACTTTTTCCTACGAAACACCACACTAAAATAAAATTAGGTAGATTTAAAACGGCTTTTGCTTGTTTGAACAATTCTCTATATTTTTTTTTATGGAAATAGTGGCAAAGGAGCATACGGATAGCCTGGTGGTAAGCGATTTACAAGTCACAAGTGTGTTGCTAGCCTTTTAAAGGGAGTACGCTATTATATTACGACATAGTAGGAATTCAATTCTTGCGTTAATAAATACAATTTTTACATAATTAATAGACATTTAGACCTTGATACAAATATTTGGTTTTCGCGACAATCGAATGGCGACTCTTAGTGCTGAAGCTGACTGCTCAGCCATTGCGTCTCTGTGTATTTATTTTGTAGTAAAATCCTGTTAAAGTACCAAACAGAAAAAGCCACAAACAAAAGCTAGTACAAAACATAACATATTTTCTCAGCAAGTTAAGGCATCGGCTTCACAATCTACGTGAAATGAGGTAAGGTTGGCCAATGTAACGAAATTGTCGGCGCTTGCGACAGTCGTGGGTAGTGGCTGCTACCACCCGCTGGGCGAATTACTGTTTATATCAAGGATTTAGATGGGCCACGATTTGATTCTAGTAGTCATTGAATAGGAATTAGGACTTTGTAATACCTACAAGTTATGTTTGGATAAATCATTTTGGTTTAATATGGAAAATGGCTTCTAAATTCTTCTTACATTTTCGTTGCACCTTAAATCTTAAAGCCCTATATAAACGTTAATTATTGTGATTTATTGGTAAAATATTCATTTTTTTATATAAGATACCATCACGCCTGTCTTCCCCTAAGGGTTAGGCAGAGGCGTACTACTGTACACTCACAGTTCGCCGGTAGTGTGAGTGAGTGTGGTGGTTGGACTATCCATGGTATTTTAGCATTTGAAAAGGTTAAAGGGGGCAAGTAGTGCCCCTGGTCGCGTTCATAATTTACGATTACAGCTTATTATTATTATTAGCCGTTATGGTCCCACTGCAGGGCAAAGGCCTCCCTTTCCTTCTTCCACTCTTCCCGGTTGAGAGCTTTCAGCATCCAACCCCCGCAGTACGAGTTATACCCATCTCGCCATCGCCATAGCTCGCTTGCACACTGCAATTTTGGACTTTTGCTGGACATTCAAAGATTAAGCCTGTGCACTGTAGGTGAGAGTAGGGAGAATGCACAATTGCACATGTCCTTGAGCTTTTTCTTTAGTATTAGTGGTAGTTCACCTTTCGTGAGCTCTTTTATCGACAAAAAAAGCTCTAGGCTCTAGGCGTTTTTGGCGGGTCTAGCAATTTCCACATCTTGTCTCGCCTAGAAGGATACTAATTGGCCGAGATATTGGTTCTACGGTTCGTGCTATTATTCTATTTGTCATAAGCTTGGTATTCGACGATACAGCTTACCATTGCTTAAACAATATTATTTAAAAGAGTATCTATTCTTTGAGTTTCTTGCCGGCTCTTCACCATAAGATTAACTATTTGGAACCGTGCAAATATTTATTTACATTTCAAAAGTATTTATCTAATTGACATAAAATAAATAACTTGACTTTACCAGCAGTTTTGTGGCATGGTTAGATACATACTAAGATAGTTGTAGTAGTAATAAAAACATTAATTAAACGTTAACTGAGTGTGTGGTCTATTAGATCGTACTTACGCTAAAATTCAAGGACATAATACTCTTATTTTCGCAGAAGATCAAAGTTATAAGCCTGAATACTATTAAAGATAACTTTGTAAACCGTAACAAACCGCACGTTAGTAAAAAAGTTGTAAACCTTGCATCATTTGGCAACTTTTTCTAGCCAAGCTCCACGCATTACTACATCTTACGTCAGAAAATAAGGAAATATAATAATGTTAGTCATACTGCAAAAATAGGTTGCCGTCGAAATTATAGCAATTGGAAAAATGCTCCAGTTTTAATGATTTTTTCATTGGCAATGTTTATTTCCCGGTGAATGTTCATAGCAACCGGTAAAAGTGTTTTTCGAGGTCCGCATGACGCGATCGAAAGTTCAATGCACTTGGTATTGTTCGTTAATTTAATATGTATTTTACTCAGATTTTACTCGCTTCGCTGATTAACGTAATAAATAATAAGTTTATAACAATTGTTTAAAAGCAGGAAAATATGATAATAACATTAAATAGAACATTGACTTCAGACTATACTTAGGTATAAGCTTTGTATTTATTCGCTAAATCGACAATGTACATAGTTATGAATAAATAAAGAGTTTATATGTATAACTAATTTGCAGAATATTATTTGATTCCTCTTTTATGAATATAAAATTACACAAGAATTTGTGTGACTGTAATTTCCGAAAATGCATTCTGTTTCCTCCTGTTATTTCATTTTTATGGGGAAAGATGGATTTGATAGTTGACATTTAGCGTTATTTTATGTTTCTTTTTGACACCTTTAAGTGGCAACCAAGGACCTTATATACCTACTACTGGATTTTGCACGTAGAACATTTTTTTGAAGAGTAAAATGACTTCTAGTCTTTGTTGCATCTCTTTCTTCTGGGTGACAATAATTACCGGAAGAAACAATAGTAGGTATATATGGTTCTTGGTGGCAACCATGCAAAACAGGCATTATGATAACAATCAAATCTATGTAGGTATGTTTATCAAATCTATCAGTACATTTGCTTATTAGAGATAGGATTTTGACATAAGGCCCATACAATTAATGTCAAAATCCTATCTCTAGTAAACAAATCTACTGACAGATTTGATAACACTGACATCTTGACCTTAAAATCGAATTCAGAATCTCTACTTACGTAACAAATCCAAATTTTGAGGAGAGACTTGTGAAGTACTCTTTTCAATCAAATGAAACATTTTTTTATGAGGTGTATGCTATTTCAAGGAAGTGAATGACAAGATGACGGCTAATAGATGTTTATTTTATGGATCAAGTTGGCAAACGAGCTGACGAGCCACCTGGTGGTACGTAGTTATCGTCGCCCATGGACATCTGCAACACCAGAGGAGTTGCTGATACGTTGCCGTTCTTTAAGAGCCCCTACGGACTGCAGACTGCCAGAGCCGCAGCAACTGAGGGGAACTGACGCTTACGTGCAAAAGTCGAAACACACACCAAGGTGCTTTACGACAGACTCCGACGTAAGGGTGGTCGCCAGTCAAGCTTATATTATATTATTAAAAACTCATTAAAAGCAAAAGAACGTAAGGATATAGTGTCGAGGTCGGTTGAACATTGTATTGAAATCTCCTGTGTAGAGCTGGATAAGCATATTGTATTATGTGTTTATAGACCTCCTAACAGCCAACATTTTACAAAATTTGAATCCATAATGGAGGATGTTCTTAAAATACTTTTAGACTCAAAAAAATATATAGTTGTGTGTGGCGACTTTAACGTTAATATTTTAGTTGATAATTTGGTTAGCTGCAAGTTACTTTGTCTATTTAAGTCATTTAATTTAGTACATGTATTTTTCGAACCTACTAGAATTACGTCTACATCTGCAACTTGCATTGATAATGTTTTCTGCAACTGTGATTACCTAGAGGCAGCCATCATAAATTATTTATCATCTGATCACAGTGGACAAACCGTCACATTTAATACTTATAAACCTCCAAGTAAAATACAAATTAAATCGAGGCACATCACATTACATAAATTAGAAAAATATAATAATTCTTTAATTAGTAAATTGGCTGTTCAAGAAAACCATTTTAGTAACTGTGACGAACATTATTCGCATTTCTTTTCGATTGTGAAAAGCGAATTTAATTCCTTTTTTAAAATAAAATCAAAGAGGATTAACTGTCAATTTAAGTTTAATGACTGGGCGACTACAGGTATTCGTAAAAGTAGGGAACATTTATTCGAACTGTATGGGTTAAAGCGTTACAACAAAAGTGAGAAATTCATTCAATATGTAAACACTTTTTCAAAAACTTTTAAAAAGGTATGTCAGGTAGCTAAGGCTCATTATATTAGTAATAAAATTAGGTGCGCCGATAATATGATCAAAACCACTTGGAAGATAATTAATACTGAAAGTGGTAAATCGAAATTGCAGGGCAATAACAATTTCACTCTACAGACGGCACGTGGTCTTATAAGCACAGATGCCGAAGTAGCCCAAGAATTTGAGACATTCTTTACCAATGTACCCTTAAAAATTACAGATTCGTTAAATTCATCACCCGCACTTTCTGCAGCTTTACTGAAACGGAATGTAGCTGCCTGTCCTGTAACGTTTAGATTTAAGCACGTTAACCCCGTGTGTATTTTAAAAGCTTTTAAAGAAATTAAAGTTAAGTTAACTGAAGACTTATGGGGTTTATCGGTGAATGTTTGTAAGAGTATAATTAACACTGTAGCACCACACCTAGCGATAATATTTAACAAGTGTGTCGACCAAGGAACCTTCCCAGATTTAATGAAGTACAGCAAAGTTATACCTTTGTTTCAATCTGGAGATTGTGAAGATCCTGGCAATTTTAGGCCGGTGTCGGTATGGTATGTGCCGGTATTTGAAAGGATCATGCTCAATCAAATGCTAGTGCATTTCAATATAAATAGACTTTTTCATGACCAGCAATACGGCTTCACAAAAGGACGTAATACTACTGACGCTGGTATCAGACTTATTAAACACATTTTTGATGCCTGGGAAGAGTCTCAGGACGCGATCGGTGTATTCTGTGACCTCTCGAAAGCCTTTGACTGCGTAAGTCATGAAACCCTGCTACTTAAGTTAGAGCATTATGGTTTGAAGCACAAGTCTTTGAAACTCGTCAAATCATACTTGTGCAATAGGCAACAACAAGTTCAAATAAATGGGGTTAAATCGTCCGGCACACAGGTGAAAATGGGCGTACCTCAGGGTTCTATTCTAGGTCCATTTTTATTTTTAGTGTATATTAACGATTTACCATTCATGCTTGAGGATCAAACGAAGATTGTGTTATTTGCAGATGATACTTCTTTAATTTTTAAATTAAACAGGCGTATACCTAATACTGACGATATAAATAGCGCACTTCTTAAGGTCCATGATTGGTTCACAGTTAATAATTTAGTATTAAATAGGCACAAAACTAAATGCGTAAAGTTTGCTCTACCCAATGTAAAGTGTGTAGATTGTGACATTGTACTAAATAATGATAAGCTGGAATTTGTCGAACAAACGGTTTTCCTAGGGATACAGATAGATTCAAAGCTTCAATGGGGGCCGCACATAAGGACTTTGGCGGGACGCCTGAGTTCGGCTGCTTATGCAGTTAGAAAAATCAGACTACTTACAGATGAAGCAACCGCAAGACTGGTCTACTTTAGCTACTTTCATAGTATTATGTCTTATGGAATATTGCTATGGGGCCGCGCTGCAGATATAGAATCTGTTTTTATTCTACAGAAAAGAGCAGTTAGGGCCATTTACAACCTACGTAGTCGCGATTCGCTCAGAGAACTCTTTAAAGAAATAAATATTATGACAGTGCCTTCTCAGTACGTCTATGAGAATATTATGTACGTAAGAAAAAATTTACACCTTTATTCCAGAAAATGTGAGCTGCATAGTTATAATACTAGACATAAATCAAGATTAATGCAGCCGCAGTTTCGTCTCGCTAAAGTCCATACTTCCTTTATGGGATACTGTGTAAGATTTTATAATAAAATTCCGGAGTTCATTTTAAAATTACCAGAAAATAAATTCAAAAAAATGATTAAGTTTACCCTGTGCAGGCAAGCTTACTATAAACTAGAAGACTATCTTTTGGATAAAAATATTTGGCAAAGTGCTGGTCCAGCTCCACAGGATGATGACTGATAATTTTAACAAAATACCTATGCAATTACACACATTATGATATTGGATTGATATAGGTTTAGATTGGACTTTTAATATTGTATAATTTCATAATTAGAAAATTGTAATGTGCGAGTATAGTGCAGATATTGATGTAGCAATCTGTATAAGTACATATATATATTTATCTGTAAAATTGTTGTGCCCGCGGTCTGAGCTTGTCATGCTCACTTAAATGTCCTGCTGATGGTGGCGTTGTGTGTCGGGTTGTTTTATTCCCTACAATATGGTTGAGTCGAACCACGCCGATACGCACGTCATGCTCGTGAACGGGTGCTGTCTGTCGGGGCTGGTCAGCTCTTACTTGCTGTGGCAATCCCTAATTCCTTTTGTATATTGAATAAATCTTATACATCAAACTGCAGAATTCTCAGCAACTAGTTGGAACAAAGTTGTAAAACATAACTAATATTGTAATCAAGTTTTTCTATTTTTTTAAAAAGAGTGTCTATGGAGTTTCTTGCCGGCTCTTCTCCATACGACCCACTTTTTGGAACCGTGCAAATAGTTTTGACTTTTCAAAAGTACCTATTTAGTGGTCTAATTGAAATAAAACATTTTGACTTTGACTTTGACTTTGAAGCAAGTCAGATATTTTCACGCCTCTTATGGGATGCCTCCCTGAAAGGCAGTGAGGAACAGGGGATAAAATACTGTTCCTGTTACATAAGATGTATAAAAGAAAAATATATACTGCGCAGACCCCAAATAACTAGTAAGGGACAAGAGCAGGAGGATGATCATGATGAAGAATTTGTCTCATTAGCCTAGTGGTTCTGAGCATGACTGCTATGCTTAGCAAAGTAAGCAAAGTGTTATTTGGTTTTTCTATGAAATTCTCAGTAGCAACTCAGAGTCTGCATTTGTGGCAATAGGCTCGCCCTCTATTACATGGGAACTAAACATACCAGCGAACTGTGGGTACATTAGTAAGCCTCTGCGTTACCCGTCGGGGAATACAATCGTGATGATGTGATGGTATATGTTATTACTGGTAAAAAAAAGTTATTTTATATTTTCTTGTCTAACATAATGTCATCATTTAGGTGGCACTCTTATCGTTATCTACAAAAATATATTTTGAAATCTTTTAGTCATGAACATGATTCAGTAGCTGCCTACTGTTATCATAATCTGCAAAAATATAGTATGCTAACTATTATTTTATACACCGAAGATGTATGAATAGAAGAAGCAAAAGTAGTAAGCAAGAATCAACCTGTACCTGTAGGAGAAAGGCATGAGTCTATTTATGGAGGTATGTATGTATTTGATACAGATTGTTTTTTCAAAATTGCTAAAACACACTACGTCACTAGCGAAATACTATGTAATAAATCAACTTAGATCCACCATCATCATCCACAGCCTGACTTGAACCACTGCTGGGTATAGGCCTCCCTCAGTTTGTGCCATCCAACACGGTCCTGTGCCTTTCTCATCAAGGTACGCCCTTCGACTTAAATAATGTCGTCGAACTTGGATTATAATCAACCCATTATACTGTCCCACTGCTGGGCACGGGTCTCCTCTCAGAATGAGAGGAATTAGGCTATAGTCCACCACGCTGGCCTAGTGCGGGTTGGCAGACTTCACACGCCACCGAGAAAATCTCTCAGGCATGCAGGTTTCCTCACGATGTTTTCCTTCACCGTTTAAGCGGGTGATAATTAACTATTAATACGCACATGACTTCGAAAAGTCAGAGGTGCGTGCCTTGGGTTCGAACTCGAGACCTTTGACTTAGGAGTCCAACGGTCATACCACTAGGCTATCACTGCACTTGGATTACGCATATATAATTTGGATTACGTAGACAACTTATTCATTCCATATTTTCCACACAAATTTCCATAAAGAGACACATCCCACGCAGATTTTCTAAGAATAATCGGCGTAGGCCTACTTAACATGATTTTAGTCATCGTTCATTCATAAGAGAAATTCCGGCGCATCTGACTTGTAAAGCCAACAGGCAGTAATTGGGTGACTCACTTGGTTAACGAAGAAAACGTGGTCCATTTCGCGAATAGGTACAGAGTATGAGTCATGCAGTTTTTGCACAGTTTACACAGTAATTCTTCGGTTGTAGTCTAGAATCGAGCTTCAACTATGATTACTGTTTGTGACGTGTTGTACCAGTAAAGATTCTCCCGAGTGAAGTTCCGTTATATACGTATACCAGAGTCTGCAAGTGATTTTACCCGTGTGGGGACGGGTGAGAATACTGTCTACTGTCTCGTAAAAGGCGAGAAAATATCTGACTAGCTCGGTGGACTTGCCCGGACTTGGGGTCGGACTGGCGATCATCCTTACGTCGGATTCTATCGTAAAACACCTCGGTGTGTATTTGGACGTTTCCGCGTAAACGCCAGAACTCAGTTGCTGCGGCTTTGCCCGTCTGCAGTCCGTAAGGGCTTATAGATCGCAATGCATCAGTAACTCTTCTAGTGTTGCAGGTGTCCATGAACGACGATGACTACTTACCACCAGGTGGCCGGTACCGTCAGCTCATTTGCCGACTTAACCAATAAAAAAAAGTGATTTTAGAACGGCGCTTACGCGGGGATCATTTGTGTGTGTCATATCTATATCATTAGGTACTAGCGACCCGGCTTTGTACGGATGCAGACGAATTAAATATAATATCTAAACCTTCCTCTTCACTGTATCTATTGATGAAAACTGCATTAAAATCCGTTGCGTAATTTAAATGATTTGATCGTACAGACAGATGGAGCGACTTTGTTTTATACTACGTAAAGAAGATGCAACAGTAGAGAACTCGGAACTCGGTACTCAGACAGTCCCTGCCACCCACTGTCTACCGCTGAACATAAACAATAATTATATTAATATTGCTATCATGGACGGTCTAAGAGAAAATTGTCATCTAGTAAACCTGGCAGGCTATACCTAATAGTTTTTTCGTCTCTCAATGTGTTTTATTTGATAATTATAATTTACCATTATACTGAGTTTGTTTTTTTAAAGTCAGATAAATATAACAGATGGTGCATGTAGGATGACGTAATGAAAACAAGTGGATACAGAAGTAGAAAATGAGATGTATTGCTCTAAGATCGTTGCAATAAAATCACGACGTGATAAAAATCAATTTTATCATCGTGTGCACCGATACAGAATATATTAATACTAACTAGCGTAGTTCCGCTATAATTACACGAAGTAGGTACAAAAGATTGTAATCTGAAACAATATGAATTGTAACAACATTCAATAGACCAGATTATTAAATGTAAACTTATTATTAATTGTTGCAAATGTAACGGATACCTAGGCCCTCATTAGCAGGTTGTTCCATTTGTACCACAAATAAATCTAACTCACTTGTGTCACTATGGGGAATACAGATGGTCAACTGTTGCGCCACTTTATTTTTGTTGAACACCATAAAAAATTCAATTTTCAATTGGTTATTTCAAATAAACATTTGTATGAGTAGGTAGATACTACAGACGAGCAACAATATTGCAAAATGTTCGAAGACTCCATAAAAATTACTAAAGATAAATTTATGATTAGCATAACCTTAAAATTATT
Source organism: Acronicta aceris (assembly GCA_910591435.1). NCBI lineage: Eukaryota > Metazoa > Arthropoda > Insecta > Lepidoptera > Noctuidae > Acronicta > Acronicta aceris. The sequence goes on along the minus strand of OU342758.1, from coordinate 15,151,272 downwards.
GCTGTATCAATTACATAGTTATGTAATAAGTCAATAAATTTTACCTAAGTGCAAACAAAGTCTTCAAAACTTGTATTAAGTAAAATCAATTTATTTTACAACAAGCAGTTATTTAATATTAATTCAACATTTAAACAAATTTAATCGACTTGTATACGTTTAGTTATTATGATGACATTTATTTATTTACTTATGTAAAACGGTGGTTGGCCAATTACATTTGAAAACCGATTTAACTTATAGATACGATACCGGCGGCGCCTCTGCTGCTTGTCATAAGTACCTAATAATAATAACTGATCCCGTCTGGAATCTATTCAAATAATTATGTATTATGTTTAAATCTGATTTGACCGTATATCTACTGTTTTAATTACCACGCTGGTCAATCGATCTGTAAGGATAAGCTGTGCTTGTCACAGTGTATGCATGGATATTTTTTAAACACTTAAATACCCACTTTATGCTCGTCATTTCATACGAATACAGTTGTTAGTGGTAATTATTATTAATAAGAATAATAGTAATCATCAGCTCGAAAAGTTTGATACCATGCTTATACTTAGGATATCATTATTTCTGGGTTGGAGTGGTGGTTTCATGGAGTCGCTTCGTGTTAGTCAGTCAGTATTTTATACACAATATTCAATGATAAAATTGTGCTGTAATTTGTAAAAAGGTTGCTTTGTAGAATACACATTTTGCATTCTAAACCTGGATATAAAGTTGCCCGTCTGTTAATCCTCCGCGGTGTCAAACCAGCTAACTTGTTCGAGTGGAAGTATTCAAACTATCTTTTATTGGGCAATCAGTGGGTTTGGGCTGGTATTAGGCGCGTAGGCGTTGATTTTATGACCTAAAGGTGCTAACCTTTCTGTAGAATAAAGACAGCAAGTTTTGAAAAGTATGTGTAATTTTATAAAATATCGTAAAAACCCTTTTCTTTAGTGTTTTAACTTGATATAATTTTTTAAAGTATTTATTTATTGATGTATATTACGGATACCATCAATGGTCTGATCTAAAGAATATTAGTTCTGAAGTGTACGCCCTGGTTAGGTAAGATACTCAATTTTAAGATACCATTAAACCTCATGCTATCGCAGTCAGTTTGACTGAAATTGAAAGAGACAGCAAGAGACTTAGCGACGTCTTAAAATTGAGTAGCGGTTGAGTATTTGGACGTGTTGTAAAATCCTACTATTATTATAAACGCGAAAGTTTGCGAGGATGTATAGATGTATGGATGTTTGTTACTCAATCACGCAGGAACGGCTCAACGGATCCGGATCAAATTTGGCAACGAGATAGAAATATAGTCTGGAATAACACATAGGCTTAATTTTGGTCGGACCCGATTCTGAAGTCAACGCAGACGAAAGGCGGGTAGAAGCCAGCAACTAACTTAATAAATCTAGAAAAAATAGTAAGTAACTAAACAATAGCGTTATAGTAATAACAATTAAATGACACGTAATTCGTTATGCCCTAAACGACTTGTATCTCTTGGTAATGATTAGAATGACCTTTATTTCTTTTGTTACTAGTCTGTATACTTAGGGCTGGCATGCTTATGCTTGCGTCTTTTTGGAAACAAGGTAAATAAAAATTATGTTTTCTATAAACTTATTTAATTTTATAATATAGTTCCACAATTAGGTGAAAGATGTGACTTAATTAAGTATAAATTGAATATAATGTTATATTTTTGGAAAGATAAATTTTAAGACACATTTTGTCACACGATCATACTGCTGTAAGTGATTTCAAATGATAACACAATACAAAAATAGTTTAGGTTGATTATGAATTCAAGCAGGGGAATATTTTAGAGCCAGACTATTGTTACTTGCTTTGAAAAATGCTCAAAAATAGTGTAAAATAGTGTGACGACACGTTTGGCATAGCGGCTGAGCGATCGGCTTCTGCGCAACGTGTTGTGGGTTCGATCCCCACACGGAGCAAATATTTGTATGATCTGCAGGTAGTTGTTCCGGGTCTGGGTGTTTGTGTTTGTAAACGTACCCACGATACAGGAGAAAATCCTAGTGTGGGGCATTTTTTTTTTAAATTGACAACCCTACTAATACCTAACATAACAGAAAGTGTATATCAGTGTTTTTTGCTTAACTAATTGAGTCATATCCTGTCTCGAACTTGTAAAAGAGGCACTCGGTGTCACCTTTGGTAAATGGACTATACTAACAACACAGTATATATGTATATACTTAAGTATATACATATATACTGTGATATATAACATGATGATATAACATACATCATATATATATATGTATATACTTAAGTATATACATATATATATATGATGTATGTTATTCGTGGATGAGGTCGGCCTAGGTCCTAGGCCCTAGGCCCGACACGTTGGCGAGATGATCTTGACCGCTTTTTGCCGACGTGGTATGAGGAAGTCCAGGTCAGAAAATCCTGGACTGAGTTAGGGGAGGCCTTTGCCGAGCAGTGGGACACAAAATAGGCTATTAAAAAAAATATACATATATATATACTCATATATGATGAGAACAATAAATAAATAGGTATTCCGTCTTCTTATTCATGTCAATGGTACGTTTTTTTTTTCTATTTCTGCAGCTAAAGTAAGTATTCTCTAAGTATTCTGTAATTTTATATTTTGTGCGAAATACAACAGACATCTCTGTTTGACGTAAGACAAATGACTAACAAAATATTGGTCGGTAATTTAATATTTTAAAAAGGTTTGGGCGTTTGATGATAGATACATTTATCAAAAAATAAGGGTAACCCAGCATGCGTGATAGCCTAGTGGTTTGACCGTTGGTCTGCCAAGTCAAAGTCTCGAGTTCAAACCCAAGGCACCTCTGACTTTTCGAACTCATGTGCGTATTAATAGCTAATTACGTTGAAAGAAAACATCGAAGGAAACCTGCATGCCTGAGAGATTTTCTCGATGGCGTGTAAAGTCTGCCAACCCGCATTAGGCCAGCGCGGTGGACTATAGCCTAATCCCTCTCATTCTGAGAGGAGACCGTGCTCAGCAGTGGGACAGTATAATGAGAATATGATTATGTATGTTAAGTTAATACCCAGCAGTGAGTAAAGTGGAAGTAAGTATAACGGTTAAGCTCTTATATCCCTGGGACACAGAGAAGGTAACTGCGGTTTTTATTCAGTAGGGGTTTGACATATGCAACCTGCGTTCGAGCTTCTATTGAACAATTGATTGATTGATTGTCTTCTTTGCTTCAACATCCCACGAACACTAAGTGAAATATTAAGAAACCGATTGTGCGAAAGATTATACCAAACCAGTGAATAATTACTAAGTTGCTTGGCAATACTTAGAAATGCGTCAGCTTAAGTGCTTAGTCGAATTCATAATTGCTATGTATCGAAATTTAGTACGACATTAGTCGTTTTCGCGGAAACGAGACGAATTAAACTGTAATTGTCTTAATCTTACTATGTATCGACCTTATTTGATTAAAAAAAGAGTCTATAATTGCGTATTTTCTTTGAAAGATAGATAGATCTTTCTGTGTGTGTTTTTGTGTAGGTATACATAAGTAACACTTACCTACCTAAAATGAAATGAGTCGGTTCACCTAGACTGCTGTAAATTTTATTTACATACCATACCATCATGCCTGTATTCCCCGAAGGGTTAGGCAGAGGCGTACTTAATGTACATCCACAGTTCGCCGGTATGTTTAGGTCCCATGTTATAGGGGGCGAGCCTATGGCCATTCAAAATTTTATTTATTTATTTATATTAATTTTTCTCTTCACAAAAGATTACAAAGATAACTAAATAAATAAGGTAAATGTAACGAATTCTTGAAAATATTACTCTCGCCGTCAAACAGGATTAAACAACTATGAAATATAACAAAAAGTTGCGTCATCTAGAAAGGGTTTTATCCTTGCGTAATTTTTTATAATTAACTAGTGATTTATAAGCGAAGATTTAATTGCAATGTTTCCCTCTATTAATACCGATTACCGATTAGAATTGGTTTAATGGTAGCTAATAAAACGAAATCCAAATTCGGTGCGGTGCGTGCGTCGACGCTGACGCCGTTTTAAGAATAGATCTTTGGAGGCTTGTAAGTATTTTCTCGTTTAAGAGGCAGTTGCTCGCAATTTGAATTGAATACATTTTTAGTGAAGGTGGTTTAAAATCCTGTCAAGCTACTACCTACGCCAAGATGAGGAAACTACATATTTTAAGTTTTTTTTCATGAGTGACTGAGTGTGGACGTTGTTATTTCGATTTTACTATCGGAGGTGATCTGTTTCATAGCAATATTGATGTGAACTTATTATAAAGCAAAGACACGAAAACCTTGGCACGACACAATTAAAATTAAAAAAAAAAACGAGTCACCGTGGAAAAATAAAATAATTATAATGAAACTTTCCAGAGGAAAGTCACAGCAATTATCGAGATTTAATACGATTAATTGCCTTACTAATGTAGCTCAATGATATTTTTAATTTGTCGGATAAATTAATAAAATACTTATGATCATTAAACTACGTGAATAAAAAATTAGGACTTATCATCAAAGAAAATACACAAATGCTATTAAGACTATTTGTAACGGTTTATCTATACTTATAATAAATCTGTAGAGAGGTCAATTCTGTACATGAAATATATTTCCAAAATAACTATCAGCGGGTGATTAGTGATCGATACTGACGCCAAAAATGCAATCAGTAAAATTTTTGTCTGTCTGTCTGTCTGTATGTTCGTTATAGAAACAAAAACCACTCGACGGATTTCAACGAAACTTGGTACAATTGTTCTTCATACTCCTGGGCAGGTTATAGTATACTTTTCATCATGCTAAGATCAATAGGAGCAGAGCAGTGAAGGGAAATGTTGGGAAAATCAGTGATTCATGAGAAAGGTTTCAAGCTATAAAACATCACGCTACAACCCTTAGGAACGGGGCAACGCAGGTGAAACCGCGGGCGAAGAACTAGGGAACAAAGTAACTATTCCACGCGGACGAAGTCGCTGGCAAAAGCTAGTTTAATATAAGGCGATCCGTCTGCTCGTTTGCCCTCCAACGAGCGGACGGTTCGCCTGGTGGTAAACGATTACCACCGCCCATGGACACTCGCAACACCATAGGAGTCACAAGTGCGTTGCCGACCTTTTCAAAGGGGATTGGGCTTCCGGTAACCTCGCTCACTCGGCGAAACACAACGTAAGCGTTGTTTAACGCCGGTTTTCTGTGAGGCCATGGTATTACTCCGGTCGAGCCGGCCCATTCGTGCCGAAGCACGGCTCTCCCACGTTAAATTTTTTTACAGATGACATTATTTTATCCCAATTATTCGGATCCTTTGTAATCAGTTCCTACAGAAATCCCTTTTTTAGTATGGAAAATCTCCATGGATCGTCTGCCACTTGGGGAAGCGGCAGGTTATGTCGGACTCTTACCGAATAACTGCCAAAAGCCTCAGCCTGTTTTGGTCAGCTGTATTATGAGATCTAAGACTTCGTTTTCGTTAGGTTGGTATCACTGTAGTATTTCGATATTCAAATGGGTAAAATAAAATACATTTTCCAATAAAATGAATTATGCATGCTGACATCAAAACGATTTAATAACACATTTATATTATTTAAATATACACCATAGATTTCTAGAAGGTGAACTTGTATTGATTTTGGATGAGGTAAAAAGTTATTTTTAATATGATTTAAGTAGGTCACTGTCAAAAGAGATTGGTGATAATTCGTTGTAATATGTGAATTTCAGAATAACATTATACTTTTTAATTATATTGAGAGAAACTGGAAATTATATAAAAGCTTATTTAATAAATAATGAGCGTAACATAACATACGTTTGCCCCCAGAAAATTTAGGCAATGGTGCACCGATGAACACCCATATAAAATTCCATAACATACCATCACGCCTTTATTCCCCGAAGGATTTGGCAGAGGCTACTAATGTACACCCATATTTCGCCGGTATGTTTAGGTCCCATGTAATAGGGGGCGAGATTGCCATTAATCGGGCACAAATACCAATCTCCAAGCTGCTACTGAGTATTTCATAGAAACCCCCAATAACACTTTACTCGACCTGGGAATTGAACCCAGGAACTCTAACATAGCAGTCGCGGTCATAACCACTAGGCTATCGAGGCAGTTATAAAATATCCCTTGTAAAAGGTCAAGACTTCATATAAAAACAACACCATGCTCAACATGAGGATTGAATCCGGGACCTTACGCTCAACAGCCATATTTGCAACCACAAGATAAATCGAAGAGGTTTTAAATAATTTATTATTGTGATCTATTATGTGTCCAATTTATGTATGTAATTTATTATGTGAGGTGTGAAAGAAGATGTAGTAACAAAGATTGAGAAAGGTATGTTAAGGTGGTTTGGGCATGTAGAGAGGATGGGTGAACGAAGATTGATGAAACGTTGGAAGAGTTGGAAAATGGCCGGTTTCAGTGAACGTACAACAACCAAATAGCGGACGTTCTCAGAAAAGTTTAGGTTAAATCGACGATCATGCATGACGAGATTAATGAACGTAAATGAAGCGAAAGTGGTGTGCCAGGATCGTAGCAAGTGGATATCTATAGTCTGTGCCTACCCCAATGAGAGACAGGCGTGAAAATATGTATGTATACACAATAGACGATTAAGAATTTATCCAAAATACCTACTGCAAAGTCGTCTCTATTCGCACAATGATCTAATCGAGTTGATCAAATCAAATCATTTATTCAAATACTACATGACAAAATATAATAAATATATATTGGTTTACTGGTTTCTGACACTTACGCGAATATTAGACATTGAAATAAAACTACTTTTTACGGATTTTATCGCGTTGTATTGATAATATTTGATTCCCGACGTTTCGGATCCTTTAAAGCATCCATGGTCACGGGTAGACTAAGTTGTTGGACGTCTTAATGTTACAATTACTAACAGCTACCTTACAAATAATATCAATACAACGCGATAAAATCCGTAAAAAGTAGTTTTATTTCAATATATATTGGTTATTTACAAAGTCTTATTTAGGTTTATTATTTACATAACTTTATGTGCCTGAACAAGGTAATCCTGTGTTTCAGGCGAGAAATATAATTACATATTAAGGACTAAAACAATCACAAAATCATACGTATAACAAAAGCAGTATAACAATAAAATAAAATAAAAAGAACACACAAATAAATTCCTGCTTTAACACCATTAACAATTTCTCTATATCTTCGTAGGACATGCTTTGGAGGGCTTCCTGGAGATTTTTTTACAATTGCTATAATTGAGGGTATAAATATTCTTTATAGCATTCAGTCTATTGTAAAGGAGTGACCCTAGAAACAAGAAAGTTTAAATACAATAGGCAAACCTGTAGGTAATAAACTAGACAATAAGTCAGACATGAAACAAAAAATTTAGACGTGTAACGATCAAATTCTTTTGCATTTTTTACTAGTAATATGAGGCAATAGGCCACGTATTACGATGACGAATCACTATGCATGTTTTAGCCAACACTCAAGCTTAAGGCAGAAACACACTACTGTGTCCTGAGAATCAGTAGTGTGTTTCTACCTTTAGTTTTCACGCTTGATATCAAGATTAAAAGGTGTTATCTTTTGTAATTTTTTTGTATTTTCCATGCTAAGATTATAAAGTTATTTTAGTGAAGGAAAAATTTAATCGCGGGCAGGATTCGAACCTGCGTCTTCTGGTTAGATACACTCTGGTGTATCTAACCAGAAGACGCGGTGGCTTAGTGGTCAGAGCGTCTGCGCTCTGACCACTAAGCCACCGCGAGTCCCACCCGCTTGACCGAAATTTGCCTTCACATTCTGAATTTACGTATTTTTTCCTTCACTAAAATGCCATTATAAGGTGTGATTCATACTGTGTTTATGTTATCACTAGATATAGTAAAAATTTAAAAAAATCTCTAGCTCATTAGCCTAGTGGTCCTGAGTGTGACTGCTATACTAGAGTTCCAGGATTCGATTCCCAGGTCAAAGTGTTAGTGGATTTTTCTATGGAATTCTCAATAGTAGCTCGGAGTTTGGGATATTGTAAGAGGCTCGCCCCCCTATTACATGTGACCTTAACATATTGGAGAACTGTGTGTGTACTAATGTATATTAGTATGCCCCTGCCTAACCCTTCAGGGAATACAGGTGTGGTATGTTATACCGTTAAAAAAATACTTTATATTGCCGCGTATTATTTGCGTTCCAAGGGATTTGTACTTCTCCAATCTATCTCTACACCAAAATTCACCCAAATTAATTCAGCAGTTTAGGCGTAAAAACAGTTAGAATGAACGAATAAACAGACATACAGAGTACTTACTAGAATAGATAGATAATGTATCAGACATAATGTACATACCAATTTATAGGATCAGCAATGTATCTATGTAAATCAACACGTGATGTATAGTGGGTAGGCATTAAATCACTATAGGAAATGATCAGTTCGTTAGTAGGTAATTGTAATATGTAAATATCGGATAACCACTGCAAATGGTCACGGTTTAATCTTTAAGTATTGGTACAGAGTTACTGAGAACTAACCTATGTATTACTAGTTTTTTTTTTATGGGACACGAGCAGGCTGATCGCCTGATGGTAAGCGATCACCGCCGCCCATGGGCACCCGCAACACTAGAGGAGTCACGAGTGTGTTGCCGACCTTTTAAAAGGGGATTGGGCCTCCGGTAACCTCACTCACTCGGCGAAACACAACGCAAGCGATGTTTAACGCCGGTCTCCTGTGAGGCCGTGGTATCACTCCGGTCGAGCCGGCCCTTTCCTGCCGAATCATGGCTCTCCCACGTAAAGAAGTTTCTGCCCGCGACTTTGTTAGCGTGGATTTCAGGATTGGGTCCCACCTGGATAAAAAGTAGCCTATGTGTTATTCCAAGCTATAATCTATCTGTGTGCCAAATTTCATCCAGATCCGTTCAGCCGTTCTGGCGTGAAAGAGTAACAAACATCCATACATCCATACTCTCCAAACTCTCACGTTTATAATATTAGTAAGGATTATAAGACTAGCGACCCGCCCGCGGTTTCACCCGCGTTGCCTCGTTCCTAAGAGTCGTAGCGTGGCAGTCTATAGTTTCTGCCATCCCCTGTGGGAGAAAGGCGTGAGTGTATGTAACTTCTACCCAAACCCACGGGAAATACAGGCGTGATGGTATGTAATGTTAGGTACTAGTAACATTACTAACTACTATAAGACATTGAAATAAAAGTAGTTTTATTTCAATGTCTAATAATTAACAGAAGTTCGCGTAAGTGTCAGAAACCCGTTTATTTTTAAGTAATTTATAAATCGCGATAAATCGCGACTTTCAAAAATATTTCATCACTTTTATTGGTAAGACGATGGACGAGTATCACTTCACTTCACTTCACTGTAGTCATGGTTCTTCGAATGGCAATCGTTACAGTGCTATATAGGGAGCATTCGAACTAGGAGGGTTATAAGGGGCTGGTGTAACGAAACCATACCGCGATCTAGCTTTTTTATCAACGCCATCTATCGAGGCTTATGGTAGATTTTCCGCGTATTTCGGAGGAGAGGGTTGAATTAATACAGCGTATAAAATAAGTAAAAAGGGGTAAAAATATTTTTATAATGAAATTAATATGTATAAGAATTTCTATAAAGTAAATATTTGTAAAAAAGAAACGAGGAAATTCAGAAATCCTGAAGTTCAAGTAAAGCATATTGTTTCGGGGGTGGCGCCACTTTCACTTCTTGTTTCTCATGTAATATCCAAATATAATATTTAAGTTACTTCTTTATACCTAGTATTTATCACGATACGTTTTTGAACCAGTTAAAATTAAGGGTGAGTTTGTTTTCAAAGAAAAAGTAAGGATGTCCTTCCTCCCACTTACTCTTTTCAGGTATAATTATTTTTATAATTTGTTATTTATAAATAATGAATAATAATATGACACACATATATTTCAAATCTGCAGCAAGAAGACTCAACTCAAAAATTATAGTTGTTTCTTATTTCTGGAAATTTGAGACAAAATTAACAGTTTGAATCCTTTTTTTTCTTAAAATTTCAGATTTGTGATGGTAATTTCATTTTCCTTCCTTCATCCACACAGTTATTATCCTAATGACAATATAATGACGTACGCCTTTTGCGTTTAGTACAAACATGTTTTGGCGTTGAGATTTAAACGCTTTTAGATCCGATGTAAAAACCAGATTCCTTTGTGCCTAATGTGTCCTATTATTAGCTCTAATGTATTTACCTGTTAGAAATTATGCATATTAGCAGCAGTTAATTCATTAAAGATCCGTGACCCTCAAAAGGGTCATAACAATTGTTTTTCTATTGTGTCTGGTGATTGTTCTTTGACAGGTTAAAAAGGGATGTGAGATGCTGACTAATTGGTCTAGGGATCAAGAGATTCGATCCCAAGATCGAGCAAAGTGCGAGAATGATTTTGCTAAACAAATAAAGAAATGGTAATTACAAAGTACGTACAGTACGCGCGGCATAAGTTGGCCGGAGTGAAGTTCGCCGTTTTAATGCGCATTGGATTGTTTACGTTAAAAATGGTGTACTGCGCAACCAAAAACTGACAAACAGCTAACTTCAGTCCGGCCAAGTTACGTCGCGCGTACTGTAGATATTATATATATTGACTGCCTAATTAGTCTAGTGGTCCCAAGCGCGACTGCTACGCTAGAGGTCCTGGGTTCGATCCCCAAGTCGAGCAAAGTGTTATTGAGTTTTTCTATGAAATTCTCAGTAGCAGCTCGGAGTCTGGATTTGTGCTCGGTTAATGGCAATAGGCTCGCCCCCTATTACATGGGACCTAAACATACCAGGCGAACTGTGGGTGTACATTAGTACGCTTCTGCCTAACCCTTCGGGGAGTACAGGCGTGATGGTATGTTATGTATATTATACACGACAAAACATAAGCCTTCCTCCTCACTCCTACTTTGCCATGCCCGACAGGGTCCACGATTGATAATATTATATTTATAAACGAATTGAGTATTGCTTGAAGTTTGGATTTGTGCTCGGTTTAACGGCAACAGATTTTATACATACCGACGAACTGTGAGTGTACATCCCCATTGCCTATCTATCATTACGGGGAATGCAGACGTGATGCCATGACATGACAATAATTATAAATTAAATATTTTAATATTTTTACTGTACGTGCACCGTACAGTATGTTATATGAGATACAAAGAAATATTATCTAGTAAATACTTTGGAAGCTACTAGGCAATACTAATTCTAAGTATGAACAAGGTCCTAAGGTCTTCAGGCTTTCCAGGTTTCTATTATCACAGCAACCGTGGCCGTATGTACTCTCCGAGGTATTTTATTCGACATAGGCCTACGCTTGACCTTCAGTTCACCTGATGTTAAACGATACGGCGATCTATGATGGAGCGCGCTCGTCTAGAAGAAGCTGATTCACTCGTGATTTAAAGACACCCAGATTATCTATATCTATCGGGAAAGACCCACTCGGGAAGCGCATTCCACATTTCAGCGTTACGTATGATAAAAGTGGACTTAAAGCGTTTCGTTCAAGGTCGAAGGAGTCCCGAAGTGTATTCTATCCTAAGATCTTAACCTAACATCCTAAGGAGACCTGAATTATCACCCATCCACCGCGGAAAGCGTACTTAACATTGCAGCTTGATTTATGAACATGGCCATTACTTAGCCATGATTTCCATTTTAAAATCTTTGTACGGTGTAATTTAATACTTCAATGCATAATATGATTCATTTATACAACTTTTACAATTAAAAAAAACAACTTTTACAGAACGGTGCCTTATCTTTTCATACATTTTACTTATTACTTATAATTATTTCAGATTCGAGAAATCTGTGGTCAAGGGTATGTCGTTCATTAGTCATTTATTTATTATATTCATATTATTAACTAACTTCTGCCGGCGACTGCGCTCACGTAAGATGGAAAATTACCTAAGAAAGTACCTAAAGGTAAAAACGATAAAAAGTTCCCCAATTGTTGACCCGGTTGATAATCCACTTGCACACCTGATTTCATAGAAATCCGTCGAGTAGATCTTGAGTTATTAGCGGACATACAGACAGACAACAATTCTAAAAATATTTGAGTAATTCGGTTTCGGTATAGCTCTATTAGTTTCCTTCACAATTTTTTTTTATTTATTTTGCAATTACGACTTTTCTACAGACTTATTTCATGTATAGATTGATAGGGCCTACCACGCCAGCCTACTGCGGGTTGGCAGACAGGACTTATAGTATGCATAATATTATGTTGTACTTTTAATTTTTGAGAAAGTATTGCATAATTACGAAATATACTTTGAAAAAAAAAAATTAGGGGTATACAAATTTAAAGGTTTTTGTTTGTCTTTATCTTCGTAGCTCTCTAACTGATGAACCAATTTTAATGCATTTAATTTTTTTATAGCTTGTTTAATCGTCCTATTTATTTATTTAGTAAAGCCATTTTAGAAGGTATATTAATGGATATTATATATATTATATGCATATTATATTACCTACACAGTCCGTGTCAAAACTATTTTTTAAATTTCTAAATTGATTTTCTCTATTTACACGAATTGCATTGCGTCTCATTCATATTAAAAAATGATGTCTCATAGTTCTTGCATTGTGTCAAGATCATTTCATCTTTAATGTATTCATTAAGTACCTTGAAATATTTTTTGGACATTGATTTACTGTGGAACTATGAACAGTCAATCATATTGCAAATATATATTTATCTCAGTCACATAATGATTTGAAGATGAACAACTGTAGCCATCTTAAGTCAACAAGAGTAAGATGCTGTGCAACTTGATTTGTGTAAAGAAATCCATATGAATACCTATTCTATACCTACCTATAATAAAAATGTAACAGGTCGATGTTCGTACATTATAGATATTAAAGAAAAACTAATATGGGGAGTCTTTATTAGAGCAACAGAAGCCAAAATATAAATTATTAGAATGTTTGTCTGTCTTTCTACCTACTATTTTTTTTAGGATAGGTGGGGAAATGATCTTACGGATTGCCTGATGGTAAGCGATTACCGCTGCCCATGGACACCCGCAACACCATAGGAGTCACGAGTGCTTTGCCGACCTTTTAAAAAGGGATTGGGCGTCCGGTAACCTCACTCTCTCGGCGAAACACAACGTAAGTGTTGTTTTCTGTGAGGCTGTGATATTACTCCGGTTGAGCCGGCCTATTCGTGCCGAAGCATGGCTCTCCCACGTAAATAATCTGTATGTTGCGGGCATCACGCAAAAACTACTGCATAAAATTGAATGCAGTTTTCACCGATGTAATCGGTGAAAACTGCATTCAATGAAAACTCAATGAAAACTACTAGAGCATGCTGCTAGAGTTCTATCTTAAAATTTGGTGTATGTTTCATCTTGATACGCCACCTAGAATCATTTGTTGGGTTTTTACGCTTAAACTGATGTACTAATTTTAATGATTTTTGGTACGGTACATTGACAAGACAAATACTATCTTTTAGCTCAATAAGTCCTCCCAAATGCCAGTATTGAATATTTAACGAATTGGTTCGATACGCAAACTGCTGAATATACCTAGCTCACAGAAACGTCTCCCAAAACTATGTGAAATAGCAATATTTTACGATAATTTATACGGCAGAAGGTCTTCCTCTGAAAGTAAAAAAACTAGAATCTGATCGCAGCACCACCTACCGGGTCCTATTTTGAATCTAAATGATCCAGGGACCCAATTACATATACACACAAAATTTCATCAAAATCGGCCGTTCAGTGAAAAACATACCTACAAAAGAATATTATATGTATAAAGCTTGTACCTACTTTAAATAAACATTAGTTTCTAAAACAAAATACAGTTGTTATGTGCAGTCGTAAAGCAGTTTCCTTCGTAGGTATAATTATATTCATGGAAAATGTTTACGTAATGATCAAGTATTTTACTATTGTTGATCATAACGCTTTGAACTTTAATCTCCGGTGAATAAGTGGTTAAGGAAGGTTTACATTGGAGTAAATAGTCACCATCGTACATAAAGTTTTCATTTATTGTATCCATACTTAATATTACATCAGCTCTGTCTGTTACCTTTTCAAGCCTAAACTATTGAACCAATTTTAATTAATTTTGGTATCGAGATAGATTGGACTTTGGAGATGGACATAGTTTGCCTTCTTTTTCGAAAAGTCTAACTATTTAGCTTAAAATAATATAAAACGAAATTATAATGCCATCTAACATTGAAAAAGTGTCTATCCATATCAATCGCTACAAAAATAATTATAATCTAGATCATAGTGCTCCCACCAAACTCTTTTGGCCCGTAGAGCACGTGCTGACATTTTTATTTTTTTAGGAAAGAATTTTTTTAAGATTGATTACATGGATGTGAACTCTGAAGCCAAGGGTTAAGTGACTGTCTGTATTACGGGTTGGTGACTTGCATATATATATATAGGATATATTATTATGTACTCACGTGGACTCCTATTTTCATCATGCATTCCTATTTTTTTCATAGACAAGGACAAATTCAAGGACATTTTGGTCAACGTTTTGTAAAATGTTGAAATTTCGAATGATTCATGACCAGATCGTGCTAAAACCACCATTAGCCTCGTGATCTTATTGACTAAACCATCTATGAATCGTGTCTAATTCTCGATGCCATGTAAATAAGCCATAAAAGAGCAATAATGGAAGGTATATAGTAGTAATATTGTCTATGACTTAACCTCTGATAATAAAGTAATACTACCAATAATAATGTAGGTAGGATCTTCTGGCTATACAGGGTTATCGGTAATCAATCGTAAGATGCAAAATGGCTTCTTCTCTACACCATGGCAGAGGTGTACTTAATGTACACCCACAATTCGCTGGTATGTTTCGCCTGGGGCAAGCCTATTGCCATTAACCGGGTCCAAATTCCAAACTCCGAGCTGCTACTGAGAATTTCATAGAAAAACTCAATATAATTTGCTCGAACTGGGAATTGAACCCAGGACCTTCAGATATAAATCTACACTCTAATATTATCATATCTATGGTACGACCCGGCTGCCGGTACTGTGTTAGGTCGAGACGAAGCTAAGAAATATCAGAGAGTACTGGCAGAACTGGATTTTTTTTTTCTGATAAATGTATTAGATTTTGAGAAAAGTCATAGAAGAAAAGATGTTCTTTAAGAGTCCGGCGGAACGAATTTCTCTTAGAAACGTAATGCCAAAATAAATCTTAATTCAAACACAATTTAATCAAGTTCTTAAATTATTCGGATTCCGATACCGTTAATCTAGGTTCCTACTTTACCATTTCGTCAGAAATCCTTCACTGGAAATAAATGTAAGCAAATGCAATTTTTGATAACTTTACCAAGTTTGGAACGATTCTCCGATTTCTTATTTAGAGTGAAGTAGTAGTAGACGAAATAGTACCGTAGGAACTTAGATTAACGGCATCCAAATCCGAATGATACATAATTTGATATAATATTGTCTGGATTACGATTTATTTCGGTATTACGTTTTTGTGAGCAATTTAAGCTCCGCCGGACCCTTAAGCTGTAGAGAAGTAGCCCATACGAGTTTTACGACTGATTACCAATAACCCTGTATATCAGGGTACATATTTTTCAGTATAAGCTCACCTCGTATTGTATAGTCTTTCCGTGCAATGAAACGTCACCTTATATTGAAATATATAATATATGTAGGTTGATTTGTGACCTTGCGTACGCCCAGTTTCTGGAAAATCATTTACGTTAGAAAATTTCCCGGTAGTCGCGGAAGAACCGATACCAAATTGTTATTACCTAATTAAATATAGTTATAGTTGTATTTGTTTTTACATGTTAGGTATTTTGTTACTAATGATAATGAGTATCGCATGGTGTAAGTGGATCTGGCAATTTTTTGGAATATTAACTATTTTCTTCTGAGACTCAGGACTCTCTCGAAATGTGTGACATTGTAGTTGATAAAAATTTGATAGATTTTTCTTTAAATTTACATAACATACCGTGATGGTATGTTTATTATAGAAAAACATACCTACGTACCATCACGCCTGTATTTCTTGAAGGGTTATGCAGAGGCGTACTAATGTACATCCACAATTCGCCGGCATGTTTCGCCAGGGGCGAAATTTCATAGAAGAACCCAATAACACTTTGCTCGACCTGGGAATTAAAGCCAGGACCTCAAGTAGCAGGCTAATGAGCCGGATTTTTTCATATACACATGTTATTTTTTTAATCTTATCAAAAGTTAAAATTGTACTTCAACTAAGTAATAGACCATAACTATTGTTTTTACAAACATGGCTTCCGAAATGTTAACGTCAATACTACTTAAATGTTATTCATAATTCGTGGAATTACGGAAAGTGAAACTAAACATGAAACTTTTTACACTTTGGACTCTGCCATGCGTCAATTTTCGAAAGAAATAATGTGACTATTTTTATAGACATTTTAAAATTCACAATTATGATAAAACATATTGAGATTCAGACGAATCTCCTTAGATTTAAAGTTGATATAAAGAAAGTTTTTAATGCAAGTCATTGGTAGACAATAAAGGCATCCCTTTTCCACTTATATTTATATTTATCTTAATCCCGTCGAAGAGCGGAAGAGTTGTGTGTTTCGACTTTTGCACGTAAGAGCCAGTTCCCCTCGGTTGCTACGGCTCTGGCAGTCGGCAGTCCGTAGGGACTCTTAAGGGTTAGCTACGCATCAGCAACTCCTCTGGTGTTGTTGATGGGTGCGAAGGTGTTCATGGGCGACGATGACTACTTACTACCACGTGGCTCGTCAGCTCGTTTGCCGACTTAATCCATAAAAAAAAGAAATAAGAAATAATTCTTTGTATATATATATATATTTATTTATTTTTTAAAAGCTTACTAGCTATGTGGGTCGCACATTACTAGTATTCTTTTTAACCCCTCGTGCTAAGCTAAATGCTTGTGTTACGAGTGGGTTCACGTCGGTAGTGCAATGGGTGGGTTTACAACATGATCGCAAGTCCAACGCCCTAGCCATTAGGCTACCGCCGCTACAAAAAAAAGTTACCAGCAAAAAAAATTAAAGGGGTCTTAGATTGGTCTTTCAGGCAATACTAAGATTATGTTGATTAATAATAGTAAGTGTTAAGTTTTACTTAGGCAATTAAAATTCAACAGAATGTTAATTCTTATATTATTCAGTAACATAAAATAACATAAAATATCATCACACCTGTACTCCCCGAAGTGTTAGGCAGAGGCGTACTAATGTACACCCACAGTTCGCCGGTATGTTTAGGTCCCATGTAATAGGGAGCGAGCCTATTGCCATTAACCGGGCACAAATCCAGACTCCGAGCTGTTACTGAGAATTTCATAGAAAAACTCAATAACACTTTGCTCGACCTGGGGATCGAACCCAGGACTTCTAGCGTACCACTAGACTAATGAGGCAGTCATGTTATTCAGTAATGTTTTCATATTTCGCGTCACCTGCAATTATTTCATCTCTTAGTTTGATATGATATGACTTTACCCCGTGTGGGGACGGGTTAGCATACTGTTCCTCACTGTCTTTCAGATAGGCATCCCGTAACAGGTGTGAAAATATCTGACTTGCTCGGTGATAGGACTGCTTGGGGTCTGACTGGCTGGCGACCACCCTAACGTCGGAGTCTGTCGTAAAGCACCTTTGTGTTTCGACTTTTGCATGTAAGAGCCAGTTCCCCTCGGTTGCTACGGCTCTGGTAGTCTGCAGTCCGTAGGGGCTCTTAAGGGTTAGCAACGCATCAGCAACTCCTCTGGTGTTGTTCATGGGTGCGAAGGTGTTCATGGGCGACAATGGCTACATACCACCACGTGGCTCGTCAGCTCGTTTGCCGACTTAATCCATAAAAAAAAGAAATAATTATTATTTCTTATTTCTTTTTTTTTAAAAGCTTACTACCAATTTGGGTCGCACATTACTAGTATTCTTGTTAACCCCTCGTGCTAAGATAAATGCTTGTGTTACGAGTGGGTTCACGTCGGTACTGCAATGGGTGGGGTTCGAACCGGCAACCACATGATCGCAAGTCCGACGCCCTAGCCATTAGGCTACCGCCGCTTATTAGTATAGAATTTGAGCTATATTTCTTGAAATTTTATGATAAATAATACAGTAAAGTGATCCGCGTTATACGTGAGCTGTTTGTTATGTATTTCATAATACATAAATATTCACGATATTTCTTTAAACTTACAGCTTCTCGGGTTTCAACTTTTACTTTCTAACACGTTCTCTTCCCTTTCGTTACATGACTTGCATGCACATATATTTTGAAATTTCATATAGCAATAATTTTATGGATGCTTTGATGGGGACACAGATCATGCCGGATGTGTGTGATGGATAGGTATACTGAGGATAAGTTTCAATCTAGCTAGATGCGGATGAAAAATAATATCAAGCACCCTTAGTGGATCTAGTGATCTGCCTAGCCACGCCGCTTACATGAAAGACCGGTAATATTGCCCATCGTGTATTTGTAAAAGCCACAGGATGAAATGATATTTATGTACCTACTTGAATATTATTTCCAATTTAGACGCTGTTTGTACTTTCTATCAGGAATAGCGTAACCATCTCTAAAGTTAAAAGCGGAAAAGTTTCGTATTTGGGAGCTTAATACCCAGACACCGAAGGGCGCGTGGCAACAGTAATAGTCCCCTGGGCGTAAGTTTAAATAAAGGCCCGGCACTCTTAAACTATGAGAAATCCAGACACCCGGACAGATGTGTTAAAGTCAGTAATAAAAAAGCATAAATGTATTCCTACTTTTTCTCACAGTTTTCCTCGTATGTACTTTGCACCAAGAACACAACTACAACACATTATCACGACGCAAAAAGGTCAAGGTTGTTTGCTTCATGAGGTTACGTACACTGTTAATTTTCTTCGTGATCATCGACAAATTAGTTCTACTACCAATCACTTGTAACCTTTGGATTTGATTGTAATTGCTGGCTGATTCACGTGAAGGGATTTTGTATCGTTCACGTTTCCCTTTGTAGCTGCCTTTCTTAATATCAGTATCTTAGTAAAGATAACATAGCACCATTGATCACAGAAATCCTATTATAAGACCAATAGGGTATAAAATACAAAGCATTAAGAAAAAGTTCTTGGTTTTACCAAATACTTAAAAATCATACTGTAGAAAACTACAGGCTGTTGCTACTCCTGATGATTTTCAAGGATTTAATGTGTTATTTAATATAAAAGGGACATGGGCACTGTCTGTCGGGCCTGGTCATCTCTTACATACTATGGCAACGCTTTTGCTTTTTTCTCTTGAGAGACTGCTGCCTTTCCAACAAACACAGGGGGGTATATTTATATGGTAAATTCGGAAATCAGTCGATTTCCGAATTTACCATATAAATATACACAAGACAAACAAGCATACCTACAGGCTGCCTGATGGTAAGCGATAACCGTTTTGCGACCTCAGTTATTGTCTTAGATGCATGATGATATCGTAATTTCACTGGCTATCTTTTAAAACAAAACAGCAATGTTAGCACAATATTTGGGATTGCAGTGGTGTCACATTAGATGCTTTCAGCAGAGTTCTACAAACGTAAAAAGGTATACTTTATATCACTATATTTCACTATATTATATCACTATAACATAACATAATCAACCCATTATACTGTCCCACTGCTGGGCACAGGTCTCTTCTCAGAATGAGAGGGATTAGGCTATAGTCCACCACGCTGGCCTAGTGCGGGTTGGCAGACTTCACACGCCATCGAGAAAATCTCTCAGGCATGCAGGTTTCCTCACGATGTTTTCCTTCACCGTTTAAGCGCGTGATAATTAACTATTTAATACGCACATGACTTCGAAAAGTCAGAGGTGCGTGCCTTGGGTTCGAACTCGAGACCTTTGACTTGGCAGTCCAACGGTCATACCACTAGGCTATCACTGCTTTTATTATATCACTATATTATATATAATATAGTGATATAAAGTGCTAAAGACAATCTCTTAGTCATTGCGCCGGCCGTTATACTAATAGCTACGTCAGTTGTAACTGGCCAATATCTGTACATATAACATAACATAATCAATCCATTACATTGTCCCACTGTTGGACACGGGTTTCCTCTCGGAATGAGAGGGATTAGGCTATAGTCCACCACGCTAGCCTAATGCGGGTTGGCAGACTTCACACGCCATCGAGAAAATCTCTCAGGCATGCAGGTTTCCTCACGATGTAGGAGATATAAAAAAATAATAATATGAGTGGTCTTTATAAGAGTAATAGATGCCAAAACGATAACCTTTAGAATTTTTGTTTGTCTGTCTGCAAGTATGTACACGCGTCACACAAAAAATACTGCACTACATTGAAAGCGGTTTCCACGGTTTCTAGAGGTCTGGCTTAAAATTTGTTAAATGTTTCACCTGGATTCGCCATCTAGAAGCTGAGTAAATGATAAAGTAAATGATAAAGTAAGTAAATTCTTTTAGGATGCAAGTGAAACCGCGGGCGATTGCTAGTCATCTATAATATACGAACCGACTTGTGATCTATGAACCCGGTAGATGTAGGTAGGTACATTATAGTCTGCACGTGGCCTTTAGTAGCGTGCACTCTCCAAGCAAGTACTATCTGGATTAATCATCTGTGTGGAATTGCGCTCTGTTTTTCTTCGATTTTTAGTATAAGTACCTAAGTACCTATAGGTTTTTATGATCTTTTTTTATAGATACCTTCCTCAATAGGGAAAAACCCTTTAACACGAGGGTCTTCACGAACATACAATTAACGGAAACAATGGCACACAATTAGGACTAACCTAACCTACACCCAGACTTGAGATTATTTACCTCGGATGGGAATCGAACCGAACACATGGTGTGATGCAAGGTTGAACGACAGGAATTACTATTATAAATTAAAACTTTTTAAGCTTTGATTAGGACCTCTGCAGTTAGATTAGCTCTATTGGTTTAGTTGTATGAGAGAGATATACAAAGATGTTCTTTCTTATTCACATTTTATTTAGTGAAGGAAAATCCTGCCCGGATTTTTTCTTTCACTAAAAATAATAACTTCATAATTATTTTATTTGTTTTTGACTAGACGGGGGAATTTTTTAGTCCACCATTATGTCCTTACACTAGAGAGAGAAAGAAAACATGCCATCACGCCTGTATTCACCGAAGGGTTTGGCAGAGGTGTGCTAAATTACACGCACAATTCGCCGGTACGTTTAGGTCCCATGTAACAGGGGGAGAGCCTATGTAATAAAAAAAAATTAAGCTCACGGAAAACCGTAACAACAGCAAATATAACATGTAGCATTTGTCTGCATACTTCACACATGTTTATTTCTGTAGGTATGTATTATTATTATTATTAACAATACAAGTTTGAGATATTTTTATATCTCATAAACAGCGTTCCTTGAATAATACCTTCCAGTCGAGTTGTCGCCAGTTTTAATTGGTATCATTCATTGTCGTTACGACGTAGTAGCTTCATGGTCAGAAATGGGACACAATATGTCTTACAAATGTCCTACAATATTCATGAAAATAGGTATCGACCTATTTAGGCACGAGCCTCTCCATCGGGAGAGGCTCGTGCCTAAGTAATATCTATGGCAAAAAATCGTTAAACAAAGTTTGCAGTGATGACGAGAGCCAGTTTGAGGATCCTGTGGCCATTCTTAATACACAAAGCACTCGAATAACACACCAATAATAATGAAGACGTATAATCATTATTGTGTTGTGTCCTTTTAAAAATATCGTCTCATTGCAATGATCTTGAAAATAGCATAGTTCAAATTAGTTCAAACTTTTGGTCCTTCGAGCCGGATGTAAACAAACGACTTTATGTTATGTGTGGTATTGTGGTGCATTGTGCCTTTATTCGGATTTAAGTATATCGGAATTTACACATGTTTCATTATACAAAGACATGTTTATACATTTTATTACTGCTCGAAGTTCTTAATCACACTTCACGAAGAACTTAAGCTTTAGAACATTAAATTAAATTATTCTATACTTTATGTTAATTGCGAATATTAAAAATATAATTATATTCGCTCAACTTATATGTAGTGGAAATATAAATATTCTGGCATCAATATGAAATGTGTCCAAGCAGTGATGTCTATTTGTTTATGCAAATTACAGCTGCAAGACAATATAAACCATATTGCAAAGAAATTAAGTTCAAAGTTATAATAAACGTGTAAGCTCTCAGCACCTCACGTGTTTATGATATGAGAAACTTTGTATCACGATTTTGAGCTTTATTTTATTGCATATACGGTTGAATATTATAGGAATAATTTACAGAATGCATTTCTGTTTATGTACCTTTCACGATTCCATCCCCTGTAATAACATTTCTTGAGTAACTGGCTTATAGTTATTTAGAAACACATAAAACTAAAGTTTTATTTTATAATCACGATTTTCTACCAACTGATGATGGTGTAAGTAGTAAACGTAAGCATATTACCAAAGCTTATAGAAGAGTAAAAAGTTGAAGTAAACGTGCGTAATACTTAAAAATATTGTGATTTTCTTTCTAGTAGAATTCAAATCAGAGTACACTGCATCGACAAGTTGACTAAAATACTATAATATTATATATAGTATTTTAATAAACTATACTATAAATATTTTCATTTTCATTTCATATAAAAACTTTAATATCTCATTAAAACAATCAAAATCATCAAATATACATAATAAATACTCTTTAATTTTGTGCAGTGCTCAGATTTTTATTACATTTTTTTTCAATTTCTTCTTCTATCTTGTTGGCATAATTAAACTACACGATAATAGTTCATACTTTGACTGATAAAAGTTTAGATAAACAGGTTATGTAAATTATGGCATAACCCGTGTTTCTTATAATTTGCGCCAATCTCACACATAATGTTCTCGTAAGAAGGTTGGGAATGACGCATCGCTGACCGCATCATCCCGATCAGGAAGAATGGATTAGAGCTGAAGTGTTTGTTCGTCTTTTGCTGTACTAAGACGGAAACTGCTGTTTAACGCGAAATTAAGTTGGTCGGAGATTTCGTTGTCAACTGTTAGAAAAGGGTTATGATGAGATTAATGTGTGTGTTGATTATACTAGTGTTGTTGTTGAAATTAATCCGCAGGATAGTTGGATTAAGTTTTTGTATCTTGATTGACGCAATGACATTCATTGGCTTAACAAAATTCTTGCGCAATGTTTTTTTTTTAATCTAAATTGGATTAATACATATAAAGATTAATGATTATGATACTGTTACACATATATAACGAGACTAGTTCAATTTAATATGCAATTACATAAATCACTTTCATAGCTTGACTTCTATCATTGAGATAAGCAGAGGCTGTAGTCGCTCTTGACTAATTTGATTTAGTTTGTCTTTATTCTGACTTTTATAATCTATTGTATTTATTTAAGTCTCATATTAATTTATGAACTAATCTTCATTACAGTTTCATTCAATTACTTTTGTAAAAAAAATTATGATATTTATTTTGCATGATACTTTTTTGGTACCTACCAGCATAAAAAAACAACGTTAGTGAAAGTAAGAGCCAAGTTCTTTGTCAGTAGCTGACGTCATATCTAATATTTATGTACCTATGTTTGCTTAAATGACTTGGCTCTGTATATGGCAACCGTTTGCAATGGACTGACATCTGACAAATGACGGCTTGAAGACAGCGGTAGATGGCAACATATTGGATGGACAGTTAGACGGACAAGTTGTTACTTTTAATAATAAAAAGTTGAGAAGAGTGCGAGTGGATTAATTGTATGATTTATGAGTGTAGTAGTAATTTTGTTGTTTTTAAAAGAAGTTTTATTTAGTTGTAGAAGTTAACGATATATTTTGATGCATACATAGTAATGGGTATGTTTTTTATACCACTAAGTTGGCAAACAAGCATTCGGCCCGCCTAATGGTACACTACACCAGGAGTATCACTCGCGCGTTGCCGACCCTGTAAATTAAGGAAGAATAGTTAAGCTGGCAGCATAATGAGACATGCTGCCATGCATGATGACTTCGTAAGCTGTGTTGAATGTAAATTTAAATGTTTTCTATGAAATTTCTTGTTTAAGAATACAATATAAGTCTTAGAGTAAAATATTAATAAATTAGTTCTGAAATTAAAACCTTAATTCAGTGTCCAGTCAAGCGTAACTTGGTCCTGTGATCCGAATCCGATGATACATAGAGCGACCAGTTTATCTTAGCAGTTAATGGTGGCGTCACTAATTCAGACAAAAGTAAACAAAACGTTAGATATTTAATTAAGTTTAGTTCCGTTTTTCGTCGCCTGCCAAGATAAAGTGGTTACCTATATACTTATGATGGTTGATGGATCGTACGTGCGACGTTGACAGACATTTTTATAACATAATCTCGCGTATCTAAGGCCAAGTTTTAATAATCATACTGACCCAAAAGTTAATCTGTTTAAAATGCGGCATTAACTTGACTCTGTTTTATTAAGATCGTGAATCAGCCGTAAAATATTTTAAATGTGAAGATTTCTGTACATACTATGAAAGGTTTTTTTGTAATTATTTTCATGTTCCATTTAAGTGAACGATAGAAGAATATAAGAATTAAAATAACATAACATGCCATCACGCATGCATTCCCCGAAGGGTTAGTCAGAAGCGTATTTATACTTTATACTACCTACAGTTAGCTGGTACGTTAAGGTACCATATAATAGGGAGCGAACCTATTGGTATTAACCGGATTACCGGACACTAATTTCCGAGCACGTACTGCGAATAAATGAAACCTAGTGATATGACCACTGAACAGCTAAGTCAAATGTGTCAGCTTTGAATCCAAAGCCCGCACTTATGACTAATTTATGAGTATTTAAAACTCAAATTCTGATTAGGTCACTTTATTACTGAGGGTGTAAAATCTAATCATGACTTTGCCAAAAGATCCCTAGATCAGCATGACACCTAGGTACTGATCTGATTTATCATCTTCTACTGGTTTTGAGGTGCAACCGATGTATAATAATAATTTTGGTGGGTGAAAAGGGTTTGTTAATAAATGTACAAGGACCAATTTTAATATACCGAACGAAATAAGAAGGTGCTTGTAATTATAAATAAATATTAAAACATTAAAACATTCTTATGGCACCTATTGAAATCTCGTAATGACAGAATTTATGTTAACGTGTGAACCTAATACTGATAATTTTATCTCTGTTGTATTCAAATTAGTAATTACTAAAGGTAATTTTCTGTTTTTTTTTGTACATAAAGATAAAATAAAAAGTGGGAGTACGTGTATTGTTTTATTTATGAATGAATTTTTCCGCCGCCCATTATAACTACTGTTATACTATATTATAGGAACTTTTATTTTTACTGTTAAATCGGATAATATAATCTTTTTCTGTTTATCTATAACCTTGTTTTCAACACTCACTAACGACAATTTGATTATGCATCCAATAATTGAGATTTCTTTGGAAATGATCCAACGTGACCTAGAAGAGATAATAGGAAAAGCAATTAGGAGTACGATCGAAAATATTCTTTATTTGTTAGATCATGATGTTAAAGAGGTTAATGTATTACTAAATTAATTGGAGTTAAGAAATTATTAATACATAATATAGTAGAAGTAACGATTATCGATTTAACAATACTTACTAGTACTGTATACTTTTTGATACAAAATATTATTGTATTATAAATGTAAACCTGTGCAGAGTATAACAAAATACATAGGTATAGTGCTACCATTAAAAATAGCGAGGATGGTATAATTATTGATCCTTATAACAATATCTACGAGACCAATTTTTGATGCATAGAAAAACTCATACGTAGCAAAATACCCCACAAGGGAGCCGACAGAAACAAAAGAAAAAGAAATGAAAATATTGTTATCTTTTACACAATTTATGTTATGACCGGCGCAGTTACCAAAAGAACATTTTATTTTTACGTATATATATATCTGTTCTTTAGAAAGCGAAAGCACTATGAGCTTCCGTCTTCCAAAATTGTGTGCCATAAAAATTGTTTGGACCGAAATAAAGGAGCCGAGTAGCAGAGTGATAAAGCTTTACAACAAATACACGAGAACTCTCACTTTCACATTTCTATAAAAAAACAGTCCCAGCTCTATTTTTGTAATTATGCAACAATGCGACGGATCCCTTTGACAGCAAAAGGTATTGTTTCATCGCCTACCTTAACGTCAAATGCTACCTTTTTTCGGTCATCAACGCTTGTTTTATTACCTTTAAGAACTAAAGTCCATGTCTAATGACTGTAATCACCATCAATTTAAGTTGGATCAAGATATTTAATTGTGCCTACACAATCTGAATGCACGGATGAAAAATTAGAACGTATATCACAGGTATCAGTAATTTGGCATTTTCAGGGCTATGTACCTAAAAATAAGAATTAAATTTTCTTTTTTAAAATCAAGAATAAATTATTTTGTGTTTCTTAAAGTTGCTTAAAAAATGCGTAAGGTCATGAAAAGTAAACTAAAGGATCACCTACAGTTATTTTCCAATATCTATAACGCTTTATGAAAATGGTACAGGAACAACATGTATGGTACAAATTGAGGAAGGTCTGTTCAAGGCAAGCTATGGATGATGAAAATGATCTCCGTCACTTAAGATAACAATTTGCAATTGGGCATTGGTGATTGCTGAAGGATTAATTTGCACTTCATTTTGTATATTTTCAATGTCTTGGTTTATTTGCGGTTTAATTTGTTCGTGTTGGTATTTAGTATTACTTCATTTCAGCTGTAATCATTTTATGACAACTTTTTTATATTTTAATATATTTTATCAAATGGTATAAATATGTAAAAAATAGTAGTTATTAGCTTTGGGATTCGTGTATTATTATAAACATTCTCTCATGCCGATTTTAGGAATAACTCTTAAATAGTTTTTCTTTCTAAATGAAGCATTTACCAAAGTAGAACAAGAGATAGTATATCATAATCACACCAGTGAAAGAGAACGTTGAAATTTGCATGACGTCATAGCGCAAAAAGTGAGCTCAAAAACGTGTAATACTACCGGGAAGGCATAAAAATCTAAAAACTATGAAATAACTTCAACAGAATATATACATTGTTTATGCAATATTTTAATCATCTATACAAAACATGAAATTGAAAGCGAGGTCCGTTACGTCACTGGCTCTACGCATTTTACTTTTCGGACCCCCATCGGCACTCGTCAAAGATCCCTACAGCGTGCACAACACAAACAGGCCATTGTTCAAACATTACGACATAATTCTACCATTGTCGTGGGCTTTCGAAAAAATTGGATCATGCGACAAAAAGTGGGACAAATGAACGTTTACGATTTTATTAGTGCAAAAACGATTCTGGGTAGTTGCGTCGTTTATGATCATCTGTTTTTGCCTTTTTCGACGAAAGTCGAGACAGATACCGGCAAAGTCAAAGCCGTCACTATGCCTTTTCGTATGCAAATAAGTTGCAATGAACTCACGTCCGAAAAGACCGTGAAACGCGTGTGTTCAATGTCAACGCGAAATTTTGGATCAACTGCTTTTTTTCGGTCAACGAATAAGTAATTTTATACGTCTGTTTGGGAACAATAGTTTGTTTTAGTTGTCACGTTAGTAGTCATTAAATTTTGGGCAAATATTTTGGTCCTTTTTTTCAAATTCTGTGAACCTTAACTGCGAACTTTTGGACACAATTTTTACGATCCTGTTTTGTTATATTTTTTCTTGCTCTTATTATTTAGAATTTAAAAAAAACTATCGTAGACTGTAGCTAAACATAACTTGAATTAATATGCTAATGTTATCTTAAGGAAATCTTTTGAATTTTTGTAGTCCTAAGTTGGTGTTGTAATAAATAATTAACATGCCATGGTATGTATTAGGTATGTTTAATCCAAGGCTATTGTGAACGTAATAGCAATAATGTAACAAGTTTTTCTTAAGCTATAAAACTGTCGAAAGTATTGTATCGGTACATAAATAACGCACTGATTGGTTTGATAGACAGGTGTCAATACAAGAGACTGATATGAATGGCACATTAGATGCATTTACCATTTTAGAAATTTACAATCTATGTAAGCATGTCGCGAGTTACGATGTAAATGGTATATACAAAAGGCTGTTTTTCATTGCCAATAAACTGAATTTCATAATAGGTATATTTTATTGCGAAATTGATTAAGATATTAGATATTATTGATACCTAAATCCTAAACCTATCAAATTGCGGACGTTCTCAAAAAAGGTCTGGTTAATAGCACCTTAAACCGATGATCATGCATGAGGAGATTAATGAGTTGACCGTAGAAGAAGCGAAAGTGGTGTGCCAGGATCGTAGCAAGTGGAAAATCTATACTCTCTCTCTCTCTGCCTAACCGCTGAATTTTGTTGGTAAAATAACTTTTTAATTATGGACTACCACTGTTACTAAATTTCCTTTAGCAATAATTTACTCTCGGATCGAAGGACCAGAATCCTAAATTTAATAGCGGAACTAAATCTCATCAAGCAACTCACGACCTTTGGGTACGTGAAAAAGATAATTGAACAATGGGATCTATACTCATTTATGCTCCGTTCACTTTTGCATCGCTTTTTTCGTGTATACAGACGTCCTCGATCGCATCCGCCTTGCTTCTATTACTAGGTGTGTTATGTATATAGCTAGTTATATTATGTACGTTATGTTATATAGTTGGAACTACTATAATGGTTTGAGAGCCAGGAAGATATCTTTATACTGAAAATTTATTTATTTGGCTCTTCATTAATGGGTACACTATTACATAACCAAAGAAAACATTTCAACTTATTACTAAGTGTCCCATTAGTTACAGAAGAGCACTGCTATAGCTATAATGTAGTGTTAGTCTTTACCTTAATCATTAATATTAATAATATTAGTTTTATATTGATATTTAATTTTTATCATACAGTTTTATTGAAACAATGGCTTAGATTTATAAATTAAATTAAATTATTTAAGATAAATTAAATTTTTAAATTGCATTAAATTATATACATACCATTGTACCTTTCTATGACTTACAAAATACTGTACTGTACTGTACTTGACATTAGTTTTTTGGTGTGCAATAAAGAATACTCTATCTATCTATCTATCTACATAATTAAATAAATGATTAATTAGTACCTACTTGTTAAATCTTTTTGTACTGTTTTCTATATCAGAGGTATTGAGGTCACATTTATGTCATTGTGCTCTTCATGATGTTTATATTATAATGCATATATCCTAAAATGGTTCATTTAGTAATCTTACCTAAAATGGATGCATTATAATTATTAAGTTTTTTTTTTTATTATAGCAGTAAAAATATTAATATTCCAATTAAAAAAGTATTCTCTGATAACAAACATTCTGAACCCTCCTGTATACAAGTTTATATAATAGGTATATTTATTTGCTACAAAATGACTCCAGTTTCCAAGCAAGCTTTACCTACTTTTACGTAACATACAAAAATCAATCCATACAATCTAAATGACTAGCTAATGTAGCTGTCTATTTGACTGGATTCTGTGAACCTATTTGAGTATACATAATATATGTACCTACGTTTTATGTAAAATAATGTCTGTCAATAGTATTTGTATTCAAATGTGCAGAAATAGTTCGTCTTTGTGAGTTAGTGACAACGACCGCAGGTAATTGTTGAAATAAACTACACGTGATAAGCTTTGTTTATTGTTTGTTTGAATCTGGGGGTATTTTTATTTTCAAATTATATTTATTGGATTAGGTAAATGATAAAAGTAATAGAAATATGATGCAGGCTCTGATATAAGTAACTAAATACAGGAATTTTATTATCTAATAAAAATAAAATATAAAAATAATCTTATCTTAGTAGTCAATGGTTTCTTCTTATTTTTAAGTTGGCTTCTAGAATACACCAAACATCATAGTGTTGTCATTTATAGTGTTGTCCGTAAGCTCGTGGTTTTTTAATGTATTCTACAATTAGTGAAGATTCATATTGACAAAATGTTCTCACTGTTTTTATTTTAATTCTGTATTTGTCTGATATTTGCGTAAGTGTCAAAAACCAGTAAATTTATATTATACGCAATAATGACTCTTCGTAACCTACGTGTATCAGTTTTGTTTAGACTTGAGCTGCGGAAGATAGATTGCAGACTCCATGAAAAAATACTGTTATTCAAATATCTGGTTAGACCAGTTGGGCCACCTCCGACATTTACATAACATAACATAAATAATCAACCCATTATACTGCCCCACTGCTGAGCACGGGTCTCCTCTCAGGATGAGAGGGATTAGGCTATAGGCACCACGCTTGCCTAGTGCGGGTTGGCAGACTTCACACGCCATCGAGAAAATCTGTCAGGCATGAAGGTTTCCTCACGATGTTTTCCTTCACCGTTTAAGCGCGTGATTATTAACTTTTTACGCACATGACTTACTTATGAAAAGTCGGATGTTCGTACCTTGGGTTAGAACTCGAGACTTTTGACTTGGCAGTCCAACGGTCATACCACTAGACTATCACTGTAACACTCCAACATTTACCTGAATCCAATTAGAAAAGATTAGACTTATGAAGATTGAATTAACTTATTGCTTATTTTATATGTGTTAGGTATTAATCATACTTTAATAAGTATAAATGTACGTAATGATGATGATGAATGGAGATTTATATGTATTATTAACCATTGCATCACGCTTGTATTCCCCGAAGGGTTAGTCAGAGGTGTACTAATGTACACCCACAGTTTGCTGATAATTATGTTTAGGTCCCATGTAAAAGGTGGCGAGCCTATTGCCATTAACCGGGCACAAATCCTGAATCCAAGCTGATACTGAGAATTTCATAAAAAACCCCAATGACACTGCTCGATCTGGGGATCGGACCAAGACCTCTACGGTAGCAGTTGCATTTAGGACCACTAGACTAATGAGGCAGTCGTTATATTATTTCTGATTCCTAAATAAGCGTCTTTTTGTTTTATTAGTATTACTCTTACGTAAAAAATCGGTTCCCTGTGTCACGAATAAACGACCTTTTTCAGTTCAGTAATATTATTTACTTTTTCATATAGTAATAAATTGTCCCTATTGTGTCATTTAGTCTTTTGTTAGGTCTCTCGAGACAATATTAATTTCAATGAATTTTTTCCTTCCGTCTTACAGACTTTCTTCATATTGACCCGCACATAGGATGATAAGTATAAGAACTAGAATCTGACATAGGCTATCAACTCAAAATAAATATATTTAGAGGCTCATTCCTAAGACTCTTTTCAATTAATTCTAACCTAACCTAGATATTTAGCAGTCTGTGCATTTAGGAACAAGATTGTACGAACCTGAATGACATTACGGAGAGTAGGTATGCAGGAAAAGCACGAAGTGATGTTCATTAGTGTCTGACACCCCTGATGGGCAAGACACTGGGATTTAGAAATTACCACGGACTATATTACTTCCACAAATTGTTAATATTACTTATATGGAGAGATAATGTCTAACTTAATCTAAACGTTGCGGGCTTACTGCTCACTCAGCAGTCACTGATGGAAAAGGCCGCGACAATCCATAAATATTTATAAGCAACCGAAACTAATTATTGTCATAGCTCCAAGGAACAATAACAATATAATATAATCTTTAATCAGTGCACCACCCACGCTTCGTTGGCATTAATCTTAATCACATACTTTCTGGGCCACAATACCACAATGCCCTGCGGTACTAAGGTTTGATTTCTATGTCATTCGGAACTACCTAAAGCTTTTGATAAACTAAACACCCAAAGCAAATTGCACTCTATATATATTTCCCTAGAGTTAATATTAGAAAAGTTATGTAAACATAATAAAAAAAATTCAAGAGTAGATTATGGTTAAAACTACGTGACATTCGCGGTTACACGTACCACGGCGTAACACTTCAATACTATCGTTATTCCTTTGTGTAATTGACTAAATGTGAAACGAAGTATTTGTGTAATCTAAATCATTTTAAAGTCGACCGTAGTACTTTTACATAAGCCTCAAATTAGCAAGAAAAGTGCGTGAAGCTTTAGACTTTTCGCGCGCCTATGCAAATGTGTGCACTGCCTCGCGGTAGGACCTTGGCAGGGACGTGGAACAGTATCATCAGTGTTCTATTGCTATACAAATGTAAACCTTAACAGCAATGTTTCTATGGTTAGATTAGTTTGACGGAAACTTAATGGTTATGTCGTTTTCTCAGCAGGAATGGTGGTCGAAGTTAGAACCTTGACTGAAGTGGGACGTCACTGTTACCACACATAGGCCCTAAGTGCAGAAAGAAGGTGTGGTGGCGTAACTATACGCGAAAACGGCTGTTGCTAGGCAACCATTGTTAAATAAAACAAATGTTTGAAGAATGCTGTAGGCCTTGGAAAGAACCAAATAGTTTGGGCCTACTTAGTTTCACTACGGAGCGGTTGACATTTTAGTGTTAGAGTTTTATTGCAAATAGTGCGATACCTATATTTCTTAGCCGTAGTGCGAAATCTAAAATACAACATACCATCACGCCTGAATTCCCCGAAGGGTTAGGCAGAGGCGTACTAATGTACACCCACAGTTCACTGGTATGTTTAGGTCCCATTAATAGGGAACGAGCCCATTGCCATTAACCGGGCACAAATCTAGACTCCGAGCTGCTACTGAGAATTTCATAGAAAAACCCAATAACACTTTTCTCTCGGGATCGAACCCAGGACCTCTAGTGAAGCAGTCACGCTTGGGACCACTAGACTAATGAGGCAGTCAAAGTCAAAATTCAACATAAATTTTAAAATTCCTTTGCCGATTCAATTATAGTTATATTTTCAAGATACTATTATGTAATATAATATAATATAATTTATAATTATCATAAAAACGCACACACACAGTTCCTAGTAGAATGTATGTATCTAACATAAGATATCATTTAGTGTTATTTTATTTAAATTTTACAGCAATTTGTGTAATTAGTTTCTATAAAATCACGAATTGTGCTAATTAAACTTACTTTTTAACATAATTGCAAGAAATCATAAATTCGCGTCTCAGTAATCCAGTAATTCAGGACACATATTATAAAACATACCTAGGTACATGATCTAAAAGAAAAGAAAACAGGTCTATTATTAAATTTTATTCAAAGCTCCAGTTGAATTCAATAAAATTTACGTTCAGCAAATGCTAATAATCGCCTGTAAATATAAAGGTTATTCAAACTAACACAGTAATTAAACTGTAATTGCAGGCCTCCCATATATATTTCGAAAGACAACTTAATTATTTTCTATCGTTGTAATTATAGGTAAACAGTTTACCAATTTACGACACCGATTTTAGTTCATATGCTCATGTAGGGTCTGTATAACATGTAATTAAGCTCAGAACAGTTTGATGTTGCAAAATATGAACGTTTTGACGGGGATATTGAGACTGAATTGCGGGTAGTACAATATTTTGCAGTTTAATCCCTATTAAACTGCAAAATATTCTACTACCCGCAATTTATACGAATTAACAGTTCTTACTACAGACATATTACCCTTAATATGGACATAGGACCAAAAAACACTATAACACAGTGTTTTTTGCATCTTCGGTTTTTGGTCCTTTGATACGAGACAAGAAATTGTTGTTTGGTTATAGAAGAAAACAAATTTGGTCACTTACTTTATTACCGCAATAGCTATTAATAGGCAGATGAAATGTATCCGGTTTAAATAGGAATCTGAACCAAAGTTGAAATGTAATTATAATTTTATATACTTAATAACCGAAGCCTAAGGACTAATTTTGACGGTACGATGGGCGTAATGGCTAAGCGATCGCCTTCTATGCTATGTGTTGTGGGTTCGATCCCCGCACGGAACAAATATTTTGTATGACCTACAGGTAGTTGTTCCGGGTCTGGGTGTTTGTGTATGTGATAATTTGTGTTTGTAAATCCTCTCACGATACAGGAAAAAATCCTAGTGGGGCAATGTTATTTTTTAAAGAAACGAAAGTTTATTGAAAATTGGAAAGATTCTTCCTTCCTTCCTTTTACATTTCATATTTATGTCTTTTTATGCGTCTCGCAGACATTTTTTCCAACACCCGCAACATTTATGAGGTAAGGAAGTTAGGATTTAATGTAAGTAACTCATAAAATAAGTCTCAAAACCTAAAAGAATAATACTTAACATTCTTTGCATCTTATTACCTTTACCAATTAATAGTACATAGCCAATGATATTGACTCATTAATACAATCCTATGATCAGGCAGCATTGTAACGACACAGTGCATTAACTTCACGGGTGAGCAGTTAATTGTGAACACTGCGCGTGCGATGCAAGTAATAATTGCCTGTAGTACACTGGATGTACCACACTGATTGTTATTGATGTATTAAGTAGAGTGGATGTGACAAGGGAAACAAGATTTAAAATTAATAGTTTTTGTTAGCTCTGTTGTTCCCACGCCTAGGAATTGACTTAGTTTAAGCTTCTTTATTGTCGGTTTGTCCTTAGATACAATAAAAATACCATATTTGATACATAGATTAAAGAGTCTGTGTAATGTAATACTGATTGATAATGATGACTGGATTAGGGCAGTGGCTAGGCTTAATCGGTATCAAAATCAGGTTCGTTTCTTTCTCATGTCTAGGGCGGTTAACGAAGTCTGAATTTTTGTACATGCGAGAGTTGTCTTTGTTATAGCGTAGGTATATGTTATCATATTATTTCATATACTTAATAATTAACTTACTATTGCTATATGAATTCTATGTAAAGTATTATATTAGTTGATTGCCCTCAACCTGCAACCTTACGCGACCGATCGTATAACTGAACACGATTACTGCACATTTCTACTGCTGTGAATGTTGTTTCTCACATAGCATTAACCCACAGCCCAGTGTGATTAGAATTAGGTTGGTCTTATTAATGAGTAACGGACTGAGGTACATTGAAAATTCAAGTCTAAAAATAGAAAGTCTCTTTGTATTGAATCAGGCATACTTACAGTTAGTGCTCATGACTAAATAGCTGCCGAGCCTTTTGATCCGGTAAACAGGACCAATTAATGATCAATGATTTTGGGCTCTAGTGCCTTTTTTAATGATGATCCTTGTTAAATAACTATTTACGACAGGTTGCTGGGAAGGGTTAGATGCCTAAGGCAGAGGATTGAGTGTTGTGGCTCATCTATGGAGAAGCATATATCCAGCAGAAGATTACTGTGAAAATATCGTCGCCAGTTAAAAACGCTGAAACAGTGATAAATCTTGGTAAAGTAAGTAAGATGTCTAGCGATCGACTAACTATTCTTATGTGTATGTTCTATACCATCAATGTCCTATAATTATAACCCCCTATGTAGTTCCAACCGAAATAAAGATTTCTCTATTATTAAGAACAAAGTCAAATTATGTACTCTACCAGGACTTAAATCGGATTAGACTGAATGGAATGTAATGTTAATTTTTGTGCTAATGTTAGCCGCTCCGTGTGAATCAACTGCTTATCATTCTATGCGAGTAGTGCACAGTTCAGAGAAATGGACTATTACAGTGTTCGGAACCGCATCTTAAATTTTTATGAAGTGGGATACTTTGGAATACAACGTAATTTTTATTTATGATTTGAAGACGTTACTGAGTTTTTCTAAAAAATATGTCATTCATTATTTTCATTGCGCTAACTGCCGCTATTTTGTCGTTGACAGAGAGTTATATTCTTCGACACCTTCCCCCGTAGACTTGAAATACTCTCCTATACTCTCTTGTACTCGTATCTCAATATCACTTGGTTGTCATTATCAGATTTGGCAAATTTATTTTGACCTCAAAATCAAAGTCTAATGTTTTATTTCAACTAAACCATTATTACAGGACCTTTGGATTTTAGAACTTATGGAAAAAGACCAGTAAAACTGGCAATCTGATACAGTACATTATAAAAATTAAAATGAGCACAGTAAACCTTAGGTTTTTATAAGCAACATTTGTCCTGCAGTAATTATAATGATTGAGATCACGTTCGCTATATACTGTGACCTTAGAATAACAACCGTCACGCCTCTGATCCCTGAGGCAGAGGTGTACTGCCTTACACCCACGAGTTTGATGACGGCATCGAATGTTTGAGGTGAGAAAATCTGCGGATTATAATCTTTAAGGATCTGGGTGCCCGTATAAACGCAGTACCAACATAAATATTCAAAAAGAATTTAATCAAATTAACTACATATAATTATTTCCAGTTAAGTATTTTACAGTAAAATACTCAACTGGAAATAATTATTAGTGAATGTAATTTTAAGTGGATGAGATGATAAAAGAAGAAATGGTTGGAACTAATGGTATCCGAATCCGAATAATAACACAATTTGATTAAATTGTGTTTGAATTACGATTTTTTAAAACAGTAAAATGTGAGGCGCTGGACTTACATTTGAGGGTGGAACCTGCAAAGCAGTATTAGGGCCTATTTCATCATTCAAAAATTAATAAAAATATAAAGAATCCACCGACACAAAAATCTTTAAAAAGGAAAATAAGTCTAAATATTGTTCCTTTAGGTTTAATATAAGTAGAAAGCGTCTTGTTGTGTCGAGGGACCGCTCATGTGTTCGTCAAAACGCATCTTCTAAGCCAGAACACACGTAGATGCCGTACCCCATTGAGGAGCTTTTATAACGGGATGCTGATTTATGCTGCAGGATTTTGTAATATCATTGACAAGTGACAGGAATTCAAATTTCGAATTGATCAGACCTGTGGAAGTTGTTTATATCTCTTCAACAAGAAAATAAATGATGATCTTTAAACGGCTGAGCAGATTATTTTAACACACCTTTCGAACAAAAAAAAATTGATCAATATTGGTTCATCCAATCAGGCGCTGAGATGCAACAGACGGACACACAGATACACACTACAAACTCAAACTTAACACCCCTCTTTTTCGTCGGGGGTTAAAAATGGGATAAATTTGTAGGAAATTAACTGCCAAGTACTTAATTTATGACTGGATGAGGAAAGCCGAATAGACTGTTTAGCATTTATTAGCGCGATAGGGCTTGACCTTTGGTGCGGAAGATATCTTTATTATAAACTCTAAAAACCAATACTCAGATGTTATCTAGTAGGTCACTTTTTCATATCGACGAATTCGTAATACTTTCAAGAACCTTTCAAGATCATTTGTAATAACACACAGGTGCTTAAAGGTATCTATTATTTGAATCTACCTACAGAACTCCGAACAAAAAACCGCATTACACTAATTGATTTGTACACGTTTATAATGCATTTAACTATTATTCCCTTTGTAATCAAATTAGATAATGTTATAAAAAAAACTGAGTTACCTGTCACTCCGATCAAACATACCGCTAGTCCGCTATTATGCCGACACTTTATTTCCGACCACTATTCGGGGTCGCGGTCAATATTTAGTCATACAAATATTTTAATCTATTAGCAAATAGGTCCTGGGTATACTTCCCAGTGCCTATGTACTTATCCAGGAGCAAAGTGTTATCGGGTCTTTCTATGACACTCTCAATAGCAGCTTGAGGTTTGGATTTATGTCTGTTTAATGGTAATAGGCTCGCCCCGTATTGTATAGGACCTAAACAATTAAACAGAGTAGCAAACTGTGGGTTACATTTGTTCATCTCTGCCTAACTCTTCTGGGAATACAGAACTGATGGTATATTATGTTATTTTAACTATTAACTTTTATATTTTTAACCTAATATTATTAGTAGGACATCTCTTTGAAAAACAATCCTATCTTTTTTATAACTCAGTGAAACTTTATTTTTCTATTCAGTAGTCGATGTGTCAAAATTCAAAACTATAAATTGAAGTGCCGGTATTAGAACGAGTACCTATTGTAAAACAACTAAACAATACAGGCTAAGACATGAATGATTCATCTAATATCAAACTGAGTGTCTGATTCACACAAAGAACTGCACGTAATGCGTACAAAAACCAGACAGCACCTACAGAGGCCCGAAAATAGTAATCTAAACACGAATAAAATGTGATTTACTGTTATGTATTACAGAAGAAGATTTTGCGGTACTATTACGTAATAAAGAAAAGTAATAGATATAGCCTTTTTTTACATAAGCGCATTGATTATCTAGGAAACATACCTTCAGCCCAGATGAAATAAAGGAGCTCCCCCCTAAGAAAGTCCTGTAGTTCATTGTAGCCGCAGGTTCAGCGGTGAAATCGTAACTCAATGAGTGGCGATTACAATAAACCGACTATGGTTGCAACGATACTATAGTCGCAAATTAAAAAAAAAAATATCCCTTTTTACGCAAGAAACCTTCAAAAGTCGGCAGGCTTTCGGGTTTAAGAGTGGGAAGTGGAATTCTTACGACAAGTTCTAAAACCGACACAATAATAATAACACACTATTGGTTAACGGCAAAATATGGTATCATCCCAGCCAGATAAACCCAAGCATTGCGCTCCATCGTAGATTGCAGTATCGCTTAACATTAGGCGAACTGGCGGTCAAGCGTAAGCCTATCACGAATAAAAAAAGCATTAAAGTCCTACCGATAATGCATTTCTGGCCATAGACTGAGTTCAATAACGGTCAATGAAGAATTATTACTACCTACTCATATGACAAGTTGGAAAATCTGCAAAATTACCCTTTTTAGTGTATAAAAAATTGATCACAATTCACGTGCTAAAACCGTGATTGAAATTCACTGTGGTTGTATTCGGTACTTTAGTTTTAGTATGACTAATGTGGTTAGAATAACATTAATGCAATAAATTTAATATGATTTATCGATGCAATTTTCCGGTCAGTCCGGTTATACAGATTTTCCTAGGATTTTTAAAGGGACTCTACTCTATTTTCTTTGACAAGACTAGAAATTGATAATTATTTAAGATGAATCAGTGTTAATTAGCGAAAAGCGAAATAGAGGAAATAAACAGATTTTTGATATAAGTCTTCTCTACGATAGAGAAGTCATAGAATCCGAGAAAGATAAAATAATCAAGTTACTTGTACATGAAGTAGATAATATGCAGAATGTTGACTCGGCGATCATTTTGCCGATAATAGCCTAATTGCTAAGCTAAGAGTCCCGACAAATATCATAAGAGGCTCTGTGTGCGGTGGTATCGAGAATTTAATGCAAATTTCAACTTATACCGCAATTAGCTCTACCAGTGAAGCTACAACGTGTTGTAGCCAGGTAGCGATAAAATCTCAATTAAATAAAAAAAAAGAACCTCATTGTATTCACAATATACTGCCACGTTGTGGAAAGAACAGGTAATTTTCATGATACCTATTTTAAGTTTGACCTTGTACCGAGGAAATGAAAATTTACAAATTACCCAACGTGAGTTGTCAATTTGACAAGGTCTTCTTTTGTTCCATAGATGCCTCATCAAACGCTGTGTAAAGACAATTTTCGCATTGATAAAATTCAGTGAGCGAACCAAAAAACACATTTAACTCCACGCAAAAGATTTTCTCAACACATTCACAACTGCATTAGCAGTTATGGCAAAAAAGTTAACCTTACATGCGAATAAAAAATACTTCCACGGTTATTATTTGAGCATTAGTAACACGAATATTACATTCTACTTGATGTATAAGACGAAACTATACATAATAATACGTAAATGATATAAAAAAGGATAACACAAACAAGTTTGATATTATACAGCAGATTAGAAGAATGAATTTATTGTTTTAAAATATAAATCACATGTATATAATATATTTTTTGTTCCTGGACATCATTCATATAAATATTTTATATGAATTTTTAAAGGAAATGAGCCTTTTCGTGATATCTTCTACAGATATATTAAGTAGCGAACAAAGAAATTAAAATTACGGAGATCGTTAGTATAGATAATTCATGATTTAAAACACCGCTAAAAATCCTTTCAATAGAAGTAAAACTCACAGAAAAAATGAGTGAAACAAAGACAAGAAAATTGGTGTTCATTTTAAACGAAATTTACATGAAATTGTTACCGACGATCATAAACAGAAATTGTAAGATGTGGAAACAAAACTACAAAGCGTAAAATTACAGACGAATGGAAAACACTTTCAAAGAACGAGTGCATTAAACCTTTTTGAATTTATATACAGGAAAACAATAAACCATTTATTTCTTCGCCATCTTTTCCCCGTGTGGGGACGGGTTAGAATACAGTTCCTCACTGTCAATCAGATAGGCATCTCGTAAGAGTCAAGAAAATATCTGACTTGCTTGGTGGTAAGACCTCTCGGGGTCTAACTGGCGACCCTGACGTCGGAGTGTGTCGTAAGGCACCTTGGTTTGTGTTTCGAATTTTGCGTGTAGTTCCTCCTCGGTTGTTGCGGCTCTGGCAGTCTGTAATCCGTAAGGGCTCTTGAAGCTCGGCAACACATCAGCAACTCCTCTGGTGTTGCAAGTGTCTATGGGTAGCGATGATTACTTAATATCAGGTGGCTCGTCTTCTCGTTTGCCGACCTAATCAATAAAAAAAATAAACCAATCGATTATTACGTTGGAGGTATGAAGTCTACAGAAATGAAATTAGATCGATAGTTACTAATAGTAACCTCAAAGAGAATGATAAAATAACTCTTCCTTGGCATTTGGATACTTAAACTGCCCAGTGTTTTTGGTTGTATTATACATGAAACTTAAAAAATACCAGTGAACTGTAACTGTATTTTAATAGACATCTGCTTAATTTCTCTGGGATACAAGCGTAGTGATATGTCATGTTCTGTTACGTAAAATGAACGTGACTCCAAAAATTCTAATGCTAATTTAAAATTTATTACAATCGGAACAATGAGAATTAATACGGTGCGAATGCACTGGAACGTATTCAAGATCGCAAACGCATCGGAGCCCAACGCGATGCTATCAACAAAAGATCCTGTATGCTAAATTAATATGAGGCTACCTGCCGAAATTTCCTCGCCTACGCTGCAAAGCTTAAGGCAGATGATCCTATATAAGCGAAGTTGAAGCTAAAGACCTTGAGAGGCAAAATTATTTAGACTTGTTTATTTTAGAGTGTGTTTGAGATTAATCAAGGAAGAAACCAGGCAAAGAAAGCAGAGAAATTAGATTAATAGTTTTAAACCATGTAGCTAGAAGAAAATATAGTAAAGAAAGGCTACGAACGACAGTTTTTGGTAAGTAATTTGGTAGATTATCGTATCGTATCTAACTGCAGCTTTCACGATTTTTGACGAAAGATGATGATGAAAATATATTGGATTTTGGATTTCATTTATTATA
Source organism: Acronicta aceris (assembly GCA_910591435.1). NCBI lineage: Eukaryota > Metazoa > Arthropoda > Insecta > Lepidoptera > Noctuidae > Acronicta > Acronicta aceris. Next base: position 15,109,754 of record OU342758.1, on the reverse strand, counting down.
AATCGATTACAACTGACCACGTTCTATTTATACCAAGAATAATATGTCCATAAATATGTATTTGAATAAAATTGCCGTATTATTCAATTATGACTTGCTTTGCATTTATTGTCATAGCAGCCACGAGTTACAATTGCTATGAAGACATTATATTTTTTTGAGAAAATTATGTTTCGAAAGAAGTATACCTACATATTACATAATTATTGTGATCAATATATAAGCAAATTTTGTAGAAAACGAAATGTATATCTACGTACGATAATTTAGGCATTGCAGTGCAAAGAATGGATGCCGTGGATGTTGTAATTATAAACAATTTGTACGCAGTAGGTCCAAAAATAAAATCTCATTTTTGTTTGCAAAATATTATGACATTTAAATTATGATATGCTTCATTGCTGGGCAAAGGCCAGGACATGAACGATATTAATGATAATAAAAAATACGAATGTCATAATTCTAATACGACTGGTAATAATAAAGCTAAACTAAGTACTACAACTTAAATAAATCCGCCGTGTTCTTTTATTTCCCTGACCATGAGATATCTAAGTAAACTTAACGCCCATTTCAATAAAACTATAATTATACACAAGTCACATGTTGGGACCGTGAGACAATTTATTTTATAGTTACATCATCGCTTGTACTATACCCCACAACAATACCAAGAGGTGTGGGTTGAAGCAATTGTCCAGCTAACATTCAAGCTTGAACAGAATCAAACAAGGTTCTAACTTTATTCAGGTTGGTATTAGAGTTAGAACCATATGGCACTAAGGCACGGCAATGTCATAGGATAGTTTTTGCGGTCGCCCACACATTGGCACATCAGAAGAATTTGACTTAGCTGCCAAGGTTACATGCATTGTCTTTTTTGCTTGAACGAGATGTATTTTACCTATCCTATTGACCCTGACTTGCGTAGGAAGATTATAGGTAGAATTATGTTAAGTGGTTAGCGGTGACAGTGTGGTTAGGTTATTGAGAAGAAAAATTAGATCGATACAGCTGGTGTCATATCATAGTCATATCATCTATATGTGTAAATAAAAATGAAATGTCGTTCGTTGGTAAGCGTATCACATGAGAACGGCTAGACGAAATTGGCTATTTTTTATAAAGTTTGTTAAATTTCTAGTTTGAATAAGGTTTTTAGAGAAAGAAACTTTAAAAAAGTTGCTCAGAAAGGTTTTGCGTGGAAGAACCATCTTCGGCACGAATGGGCCGGCTCGACCGGAGTGATACCACGGCCTCACAGAAAACCGGCGTTAAACAACGCTTATGTTGCGTTTCGCCGAGTGAGTGAGGTTACCGGAGACCCAATCCCCTTTTAAAAGGTCGGCAACGCACTTGTGACTCCTATGGTGTTGCGGGTGTATATGGGCGCGGCGTTAATCGCGTACCATCAGGCGATCCGTCTGCTCGTTTGCCCTGCTATCCCATAAAAAAATAAAAGAAACTAAGCGATTTTTCTTAAGGATTTTTCTGGACAGGTAAAGAAAGAATACACAATTTAAAGTAAATTTACTCTTCATATAGCCTTATCAGACAGTGTTGCATGCGCGGCACGACATAATTTTGTGGTTCTATATCTCGTGTTGAAACTATGGCAAAGACATAATTATGTAGTACCTAACTGTGTCCGCTGAAGTTTGCCAATATATTTAAGGCCCGTGTAGCAGAAGGTAAGGCTGCTACTGAGAATTTCATAGATAAATCCAAATAACTCTTTGCTAGAAATTGTCACCAAGACCTCTAGTATAGCGGTTCGCACTCACAACTCTTACACCAATGAGTCAGTCTGTAGTGATGCAAAATTATAGAACAGGAAGGCAGGAATTAGTTTTTCACAGACAGGGAACCCAGTTATTTCTATAGTAGTAGCCTAATAAAATATCATTCGTGATTGGAATGCGTTCATGTGGCGCCGGCTGTCGCATTATCATTAACCAGTGCAACTTGGGTTATGTTGCAACTACTTAATGAACTCGTGGTTTTGGTAAAAATACCTTGTAATAAATAACAGTCGATCTAAGACTGTGCTATTTTAATATAAACTTTGCGGGCAGGATATCCTGCCGTTTTACTGAAACAAATTAAAATGACTTACCCCTGACTGACTGGTAAGGGGACAAGTGAGAGTACAGTGCCTCACGGTCATTCAGATAGGCATCAAGAGCCGAGAAAATATCTGACTTGCTCCGTGGTAGGACCTTTGGAGTTTGACTGACTGGCAACCACCTTAGAACTCCAAAGGTTGGAAATGAAGGAAAAGTTGGAATCAAGTCATATCTAGAGGTCAAACAGAAGACAAAGGATAGGGAACAGTGGGGATTATCCCACAAACCAAAGTAAAGCTCTGAAATTAAAGAAGATCATTTACTAAGGGAAAAGAAACTGGTGATTTGCAAAAACTACTTATTTATACCTCTCACTGCAACATTCACATATCGCGTGAAGTTACCATATTGAACCAATAATCCATATAGCACATAATTTAATCAATTATCTCTGCCAACTGTATACTCGTGCAGTTAGTGGCTTTATTATCGAGTTACATATTTATTTTTATGTTCGTTCGAGAGGTGAGGAGAATAAATATCGATTAATAATGACAGGTTACCAGCTTATTAGTCGAGTGATTTCCGATTGAGAATGGGCAACTCTATTACTACTTAACACCACTCCCGTGTAGAACATTATGATATGAACTAACGCAAAAAATAATAATACAAATTTTGTATCAGACATGTGTACAGCATGGTTAAAAACGCCGATTTCAATGAATCATAATATTTTTTCTATACTATAATTATTTTTCTATGAGCTTTTGAAATTGTTTTTCCTGACTAATCTATCAACGCACAGCTACAACTACCAAGTATAGAAAGAAATTATGAAATTTGTTTATTATAATATAACGTAGGGATTCGCCAAGAAAGGATTTTTGTAAATTTCTACTTTAAAAGGGAGTAAAGGGTGGGAGAGAAGTTCATTTGAAGATCTTTGTTATTTAAAGTTAGAAACATGTTTTTTTTTTATTACAGCTACTGATAAATAATAAATAAATAATGACGTGTTTCAAGGTTTTTCGATTTTCATATTTTAGGGGAGTGAAAGTTCGGATGGGATACTTGTCTTCTATAATTTATTATTCTCACTCGATTAGCACAGTAGTCGATTATTCGGCTGGCACATCAGAGGTTGTGTCAGGGGTTAAAACATACTTATTCCGGGTCTAAACCATGGTTTGACCAACCACTCTTGTTGTTAACACCATAGTTTAAAAAAATAAGCCATTGCACGGGTATTATACTGTTTCTAATAAGAAATTATTTAGAGTCAATCGCTTATGACACAATAATACAATGACTAGTGATTCGAATTCCGTTAAGTTGAATTTTCCTTGAAAATTTGACACGTTCTTGGTGCAAATGTCACGCTAGTTCAATGTTAGCGACAGAGTTTGTGGAAATTGACAACTAATAAACATAATTTTATTATATCTTTTTTATAAAATTCTGCGTATGTTCGTAATTATTTTCTCCTCCTCCAAAACAGCTTGACAATTTGATGAATTATTTTGCGTACCTACCTACATTATTTGGTCACCTGGATAGTTCTCAGTTATAGTGGGACCTGACAGGTGGCGCTGTTGTCGTCATTCTTTGAAATGCGAGTGAAACCATGGGCAACAGCTACTTTCGAAATAAAATCATGATCTAGTTTTCTTTGTAAAATAATTTTAGAATAGATACGATAATATTTGTGTATTATTCGTTTTAAGTAAGTAATATTTTACTGCACTTTTTTTTTAAATGGTTTTTGTTTCCTAGAAGCGCGGCGGCAATCCGTCGCGTTATACTTCACTATATTTTAACTAACCCTATAAATAAATTCCATAATTAATTAACTAAAATCAACAGTATCGGAAAATAAAATGTTATTTTTAAAACTTGATTAATTAGGATTTTGCAATTAGATTATACGAGCTAGACTTGAAAGCCTCACGAATAAAGAAATCTATAGTTTATTTTCAAAGCAGCAAGCACGCAACCCATTCACAAGCACTACAAATTAACAAGTAAGCTTCAAAGTAGCACAAACACTTGAATATTAATAAACAATCTATTGTGCAGTTTTGTGTTACCGCAAACGGCGCAAACGCATCTAGGAGCGACACAAAAGGTTGTAAATCTCTCGACCTTCCTCTCCATTCCGCAGATCACGGCGCGGACGCACTTACCGTACGCGTGTACAGTCGGAACAAAAACTTTGATAGCACAATTTTATTTTTGCCAACAGAATAAAAATACCAATCCACGCCATATTTTGTCATACGAATATCTGTGTCAATCAATAGTGGTCAGGCCAAATAGTCTGACAACACGATGATATATTTGGCGTAGCGGCTGAGCGATCGCCTTCTGTACCACAGATTGTGGGTTGGATCATCACACGGAGCAAATATTTGTATGATCTACGGGTAGTTGCCCCGGGTCATCATCTCACATACACTAACGCCCAGGCGTTAGAATACCGATGTAAGAATTTGTGTTTATAAAAGCAACCACGGTATAGGAGAAAATCCTAGTGTGGTGCAACGTTTAATAAAAAACAGTCTAAAGATTGCCAGGAAATCGGGTTGAAGAAGTCTGATAGCATTCGCTTCCTATAAAATACTGATAGTCGACAAAAAAATAGTTGGGTAAAGACTAGGAAGACCATCCTAAAAGATACATTTTTCTAGACAAAACATTTCAATAAACCGTGTGAATCATGTGAGAATATGAATGAATAAACAAGTCATTTAAAATTATAATAGTGAAGTCGTTTTTAATTTCTCACCAACATTGACACAAAAAATAATATAATAATGATTATATCATTATAGAGCACCAGACTTTACGGAAGTCAGTCAGTCCATACCTATATTATATTATACATTTTTCAATGACCTTTTCGTAAAATGGCTCTATCGCCTTATAAAGTGATTTTGAGACGTTATATTTACGATTATTTTATTCGAATAAAAATCATATTATGAAATTTTATTTTGTGTTTTATGAATAAAATATGTTAAGTGCGTAATTATATACGACAGATAAAGGCTATCTTCTACTACTTTATTAAAGTCCAAGAATTAGTAGCCTCGTTTATTTATTTACATAATTAGAATTACATCAGGTCAGTTACACTAATTTATAGCCGAAATGTTAGCCCACTACAGCTTGGCAGGTATTAAATGATCGCGGAGGAATGAAACCTCGCTCCCGTAACCCAAGCAAAAAGCGGTGAGGTGAACACGCGTGTGGTTTTGTATGATGTGATGAAATTGCTTGCTGAAGAGATTTAAAAGGATTTTTACGTGGGAGAGCCATGCTTCGGCACGAATAGGCCGGATCGACCGGAGTGATACCACGGCCTCACAGAAAACCGGCGTTAAACAACGCTTATGTTGTGTTTCGCGAGTGAGTGAGGTTACCGGAGGCCCAATCCCCTTTTAAAGGGTCGGCAACGCACTTGTGACTCCTATGGCGTTGCAGGTGTCCATGGGCGGCGTTAATTGCTTACCATCAGGCGATCCGTCTGCTCGTTTGCCCTCCTATCCCATAAAAAAAACCCTACTAACGTCTGACACTAAATAGAGTGACTTTAGTGACGATTTTGTCCATGTCGTTCCATGCTCATAATGTTTAAATGACTCTGCTTAATACAAACATGTTTCATCTGTTTACAATGCAATGTAGGTCGTCAGCCCGTAATTGTAACTTTGCTTACCCTCTAAAGAATCATAAGTCCGACATTATGTAGGCATATATGTTAATTCGGTAGTGGACATGCATAATAGAACATACATTCTACATACACAGGATCGTAAAGAGTTCGAGCTTCTTCGATGTCTGTCGATCACGGCGTATTTTTTTTTCAGAAACTATTGAGGTATAAGTTATTTGTATTAAAAAAGAAAAGATTAAGCGTGGTGGCTATAGATGGTATTCAGTTTCTACCCGGGCGATTTGGTCAAAAAATTCCTCCGACGTAAATGATACCCATTTTATAAATAGTTTCTACCTCACATCTGTTTTTGCATTCTAAGTAAAATGAAAATCCCGCACTCGCCCGTCTCTAGTGATGAAATTAGTCATCACTAGAGACGGGCGAGTGCGGGATTTTCAAAAGACGTGAAGAAAACATAGTTTTTCAAGTTATCAATAACAAAAACACGGATTTTTATGACGATAAAGATATCAATGAAGGATTGAAGGAGGAGGAATGAAGGATTGAGGTTTCAAACCTTTTTTTATTATACCTCGTACTTTATAAACGCAAGCAAGTATCAATGTGAATGTGGTGTTCATGAATGTACAATGTCCCATATTCTAGTGCCCCATGTGTTCGTACATAGATGACCTCATTCAGGACGCTGGTCGTGCATGGCCTACTAGCCTTATTAAAGAATTGTACTATCGACATGATCAAAAGATAAAAGGGTTAAATTTCTAAAACTTACCTACGGTCTAATATAGACACGACGAAGTAACATATTTAACTAAATCCCCGTACATACTCGTAAAAATGCTTCAAAGAGATTTATTTGGTCAAGTGTACATACCGTGTTATTATTAGATTATATCTCTTCTTTGTTTTCAACTTACTCGTAGTTCTGTTTTTATAACGTAAATTTTAATTGCATATCAAAAATGAAAAAAAAAAAAAAATATTGACTGCCTCATTAGTCTAGTGGTCCCAAGTATGATTGCTAAACTAGAGGTCCCGCGTTCGATCACTAGGTCGAGCAAAATGTTATTGGGTTTCTCAGTAGCAGCTCGGAGTCTGGATCTGTGCCCGGTTATTGGCTATAGGCTCGCCCCCTATAAAATGGGACCTAAACATACCGTCGAACTGTGGGTGTACGTTGAGTACCTACGCCTCTGCCTAACCCTTCGGGGAATACAGGCGTGATGGTATGTTATGTTATATGTAAATAAAGATTATTTAATATGACAAAAACCAGAAACTTTTATATCCGTCATTAGATGTGACAAGCATAGAGGGCCCTTGATAGTACTGTGGCAACCAGTCTATAAAACGCCAGCAACCCGAGTGGTATAACTCACGCGTTGTCATCTTTTGCTCAGTCATTCCACAGGCTATATTACCCTTTAATCTAGAATACAATGATTTTGCGGATCGATTGATCAGTGAAGGCGTTATTGAGCAACGAACTCCTCGATATTGCTTCCAAATTATTGGCAAATATTAGCATAGCTTACGCAATTGTTACCGTCATTAAACTAAGTATTGTGCGCCAATCTTGAGAGCTCTATATATTTCAATTATTATTCCTGTATTCATAACGTCTACTTTACCTGTCCAAGCGATTAAAACTTGCATTCAAATGAAATTGGTAATGTCCTTCTAAGTTTCTGCATCTTGTGTTAGGTAAAGTGCTACTATTTATTTACTAGTTCCTATATTTTAATCGTTATTTAATCTTTATTTAAACTTAATAGGTGTACTTATTAATTTATTATTGTACACCCACATTTTGTCGGTAAGTTTACATCCCATGTAACCCTATTAATTTGATAAGGAAGTATTTCAACCTTTCGGGGAATACACGCGTGATTGTATGCCATATAATAAATAAAGGCATGACACCGTACTACAACTTTAATATTTTATTTATAAAATTTAATTGACTGACTGCCTCATTAGTCTTGTGGTCCCAAGCGCGACTGCTACACTAGAGGTCTTGGGTTCGATCCCCAGGTCGAGCAAAGTGTTATTGGGTTTTTCTATGAAATTCTCAGTAGCAGCTCGGAGTGTGGATTTGTGCCCAGTTAATAAGCTCGCCCCCTATAACATGGGACCTAAACATACCGGCGAACTGTGGGTGTACATTAAGTACGCCTCTGCCTAACCCTTCGGGGAATACAGGCGTGATGGTATGTTATGTAAAATTTAATTCAAATTATTGTATGATTGAGAGAGAAAGAGAGGGAGATGCTGATCTACACATAAAGTAGCTATCCCTTTCTCACAACCTAAACATTTTGAAAATGTATATATGGCGCGGCGCCGTATTCTGATTCGGTCTAGTCGCAGAACTTCATACGAATACACGGCAGAATACCGATTGGTATTTTGCGCTACCAACCGCTGTTGGTAGCACTATCGCTATAGTGAATGTCATTTTATCTGAGTGGGCCTTTTTAGTTACACGTTAGCAAGCAGTTTATTGGCATATTTTGTGAATGTTTACGGGACAAGTTACTTTTTTGTTATGGACCGTGTCATCCTGGGTCAAATTCCAAATCAGGCCAAATTTTTGGAATTGTATCTGTTATAAGAAAGCACTTTATAGGACCCCAATTATGTGCATTTCATCTCTGCCTAATCTTTTAGGAAATTCAGTCTACATCAGAATCTAGTAAATACGATACTCTGTAAATAACGGATCATCGATCAACATTCATGTTACTTCCTTATCCACTTTTAAATACTCAAAGTGTTACGATGAAATTAGTATGTAAAACAGTACCACACACGGTTATAACTATGCCGTCACCCTGTCGGTACTCACAGACATGCGTCTAGCCACAACAATCTTCGCCAACGTACTGCGCACATTACATACTGTCACAAAGAAAACATATTTAGTAATTCTTTCCTCGTCTGTACCTAACACTGAGGTATTAAGTACCGTCGACCTAAAGCTTATACGTTAAAAACTTTATAAAATGTCTAAAATATTAAAGTCACGCCGTTCTATTGGAAATACTTTTACACTCAGTGGTGTATCAATGCAATAGCAGTAGGGTGAACATTTTTATGTAGCAACTCCTCCAGTATTGCAGATGTCCATGGACCATGGGCAGCGATAAACACTTACCGTCAGGCACTGGCATCGCTGGTTTTTCGACGTCAGATAAAAACATAATCATTAAAGAGGCGTTATAAAAATACTTTGTATCCAGCCCGTCACGATATTCCACGAGATACTGTAGGCACGTTATTACCGTAGCATCGATACATATTATCTCAATGGCAGTAACGCATCTAATAGACGTCGACTTCACACGACGATCGACCTTGCGGATATGGAGCGATGTAATGGTCCGTAATTGTATGAATGTTGGTATGCCACAATCAATCGTTTTCTGTACTCACTGGTGCTAGTATATTGTTTGTTTTTGTTGTTGATGAATGAAAGATAGGGAACTTTTAAAACTTGTCATACAAAAATAAAATCGGTAAAGAATTTTCATATCGTCGAACCATTTAATGTCCTACTGTTGGGCACATTCTCTCTTTTTTATAAAGGCGGGGGCACCTTTTAGAAAGGAAGGGTTATTGCACCACTACACTAACTTGTGCAGATTGCATGCAGGTATGCATTATATATCATGAGAAAAAGAACTCGTAGCGAAGCAAACAAAAACTAGTTAAGTACTACAGGATGCTTTGGTTAGAAATTACCGTCAAAAATTTTCTGTTCTCAAAAAATTACTTCAACGATCGCCACTTTGAGATTGGTAGATAATCTTCAAATTTTGACGGGTTAGAGAAATTCTGTTGCCGGATTTAGATTTAGCGACAAAAAATCTGCAAGAAATGATGTGTCTCACCCAGGAGCAAAAATTTGGTTGACTAATAAATTATTTAGATTCATGCTGATATGAGGTGATGAGATCTAAATTCTACACAGCATTCAAAGTCATGATTATAATCAGGTGTCCCATAATCCGATAGTTTAGTTAGACCATAGAGAGGATGATAACTGCGGCTTTAGTAATATTATAAACATGAAGTTTGTGAGTATGGATGTTTATTACTCTTTCACGCCAGAAAGGCAGAACGGATCTGGATAGAATTTGGTACAGAGTATAGTCTGGAATAACACACAGGCTGCTTTTTATCCAGGTCGGACCTAATTCTGAAGGCCACGCCGACAAAGTCGCGGGCAGGAGTTAGCTAAAAATACAACCTTTCTACCCTTTTTAGTTTTAAAACAAGTGTAAGAAGCTTCTATCATGCAGTCTTCTATCTAAAGATAACACAAACATAAATCACAGTCATTGTTCACTCCATAAGTCAGAACCATGGTGATTATTTACCACAAAGTAACATATAAATAACTCACACATACATACACTTCTAATGCGTAGTTTTTCCTTATAGATACTACTTACTAAAGGATAGCAGTTTATAGCATAATTATTGAATACTACAAATAATTAATACGAACAATAAATAGCTCGCTCACTTATAGACGTTAGAAAATACTTTATGTACTTTGTTGTACAAGTTATTTACCTTCACAATGTGCGCTTTTTATGTAAAGCCTTTATATGTATAAGTCGTTACATAGCTAAGGTAATGGATAACTTACCTTATATATATTGGGAAATTCAACTTGTTTTAGTATATAAGGGTTTCATCATTAATATATGAACAGTTTACGATGTTAAGCTGCGCTTTTTGCGGTAAGTCCATGGATGGGTCTTGTTGGGTGGTTCATTCTACGTAATTCCTCTATCAAAGTTCAATGATTTCATTTATTCATTTAATATTGTAGTACATAGGTAAAAATAGATAATATTAAAAATAACATTAACAGTTGTTCGGCTATGACCCGCCATGACGGCATACAATAAAACTAAGGATAATGAAGCTTATTTATACAGATACATTACAATTAGACCTATTACGTGTACTTTGTAAATAACAAAAATTAATTGCACGATTTCAAATAGTGTGTCTTACAGAGCAGAAATGGCTAAAGTCCTCCCCCGAGTGTAAGAACTCTGACACAATTTTATCAAAATCGAAATATGTTGAATCGATTACACGATAATTATAACATCTTTAGCTTCTTGTAATTCGAATTATTCGTTAATTTCAAATAATTGGATAGATTTTCAAAAATACTGATGGTAAAGCCAAATACTTTTAATCGTAGTCTCATCATCATCATCATCATTATATCAGCCAATAGAAGTCCACAGCTGAACAAAGGCCTCCCCCAAAGACTTTCATAGGGACCGGTTATATGCCTCCTGCATCCAACGACTACCAGCGACCTTACCAGGTCGTCCGTCCATCTCGTTGGAGGTCGTCCCACACTACGCTTTCCGGTGCGTGGTCTACTCGAGAACCTTTCTGCCCCTTCAAGCTATGTGCCCCGCCCACCGCTACTTAAGAGTCCGGCAGACCGAATTTCTCTTAGAAACGTAATACCGAAATAAATCGTAATTCAAACACAATTTAATCAAATTCTGTTATTATTCGGATTCCGATATCGTTAATCTAGGTCCCTACGTTACTATTTCGCCCAAAATACTTCATTGGAAGTAAATGTAAGCGATTGCAATTTTTGACAACTTTACCAAGTTGTCAAAAATTGCATTCGCAATTATGTAGTTCGTATTTCGTATTCGTATTATGAAGTTATATTTCGTATTATGTAGTTCGTTCGTTGTAGTTCAGTATGTTAAGTTCTGTGCATGTAGTATTCATTCAATCACTTATATATACATTGCTAAGTAAATAGCGGCACAAGATATATATTGTCAATAACATTTACTTGTGAAAAACATTATCTACACGCAACATAAGTCAACTTAGTTGAATAATGCGATGCGATGGAGTCTAACTTGGCATTGACACTTCCACAACATACATAAGTTAAAAATAATAAAATAACTATTTTTAATATTATAAAATGTCATGATAGGTTCGCCTGAGCACAACTTGAGCACCCTATTAAAAACAGATATCGATTACATGCAGATTAGATTAGATTACTGCAGTAATAGCCTGGTGTTATGACTATTGTATGCTAAGTCATACTTAGGTCTCGAGTTCGGATCCAAGGCAAATTTATGAAATCGTGTGTTTTCTTAAAAATACTTCTTCCATTCCAATTTAATCGTGAACAGCAAAATTTATTCTAAAAATATTTCAGCGTGACTGCAATGATAGATGTCTTGGGTTCGATTCCCAGGTTATGCAGTGTTATTGGGTTTTTCTATGAAATTCTCAAGAGCAGCTCGGAGTTTGTATTTGTGCCCGGTTAATGGCAATAGGGTCGCCATTTATTACACGAGACCTGCTTAACAAACTGGCGAACTGTAAGTGTATACATCAGTACCTATACCTCTGCCTAACCCTTCAGGGAATATCGGTGTGTTGGTAGGTATATATATAAAATTTATATTATTAAATTATATCCTGTTTTGATAAGTCGTACCAATATGTGTTCCATCCTATTTTCGAACGGAAAATTAGATTATCTTATTACGAGTCATCTATACTTATAATAAATCTGTAGAGAGGTCAATTCTGTACATGAAATATATTTCCAAAATAACTATCAGCGGGTGATTAGTGATCGATACTGACGCCAAAAATGCAATCAGTAAAATTTTTGTCTGTCTGTATGTTCGTTATAGAAACAAAAACCACTCGACGGATTTCAACGAAACTTGGTACAATTGTTCTTCATACTCCTGGGCAGGTTATAGTATACTTTTCATCACGCTACGATCAATAGGAGCAGAGCAGTGAAGGGAAATGGGTGAAATGAGTGAGAATGTTGGGAAAATGAGTGATTCATGAGAAAGGTTTCAAGCTATAAAACATCACGCTACAACCCTTAGGAACGGGGCAACGCAGGTGAAACCGCGGGCGAAGAACTAGGGAACAAAGTAACTATTCCACGCGGACGAATTCGCTGGCAAAAGCTAGTAATTTAATAATAGTAGACGAATTACTAGAATTGATACCCGTCAGCAATAACTATTACGTTTAATGAAGATTAGAGAGAAACCCTTGACATTTTAGAAAAGAATCATCGTAACCTCGGCTCGTACTTAAACATTATTTACCTTCTAACAGAACATCACACTGCAAGCAATTAAGTATAATACGATGAAGTGATGTGTGCGCAATATGTGCGAGATTTCCTTCAAATAGCGTTGTATATGATATAGTTGGTTTATACAGAGTGGTCGGCCTTGAGGTTACCTGACATACCATGCCCTTTCTTCCACCTTGCTGCCTATGTCTTCTGCACGGTGATTGCATACGTGATACGATATTAATATGCTACGCTACCCCGACTGTCCAAGGTTACGTCTATGCACTCCTGATATATTTTGCGAACAAAAAATAGAACGGCACCTTTAAGGCAAAGTCATAAAGGTCATTTTCGCTTATCTTGAAAGTAAGGCTAGTTTGTCGAATGGTACGTGATTAGAGTTAGTGGTAAGCGCCACCTGTAGGCCGAAAACGGCAAGTGCAGTTTTGGTTTGTTGATCGTATCGAAGTGATCTAGTGTTTCCGTTTTGCATTCACGTTAGTTTTAATATCCTGATCCATGTTTAATTCATAGAACAGGAATTTATACTGTTTATTTGTAAAATAGATACGTTTGCGCCGCGATTCGAGTGTTTAAGATATTGATAACAAGTTAATGAATAGAAATTGCAATGTTCATACAATTTTGGATAAAAACAGCTACGATTAGGCGTAATGGAAGAATGGGCGATATAATAACGTATGCGACAAATACCGCCAAATCACGTTAAGCGCTCGTCATTATTGCGGAAATAATTGAATTAAAATTAATGTCGTCTGAGACTATAATTTAAGTCAAACTTCTGACTTTTTAACGCAAATCGACAAGTTATCGGACTATTTAGCACCTAGACCACCAACACACATTATTTCTTGCATGACATTACATTTTATTCGCTAATTAGTCACGGAGAATGAATGACGCTCGCTTCGAAAATTTTGCGAATAATTTACATAAACATGAAGATAGCTTACCTAATAAAGACCGATAGAGATACTTCGAAACCATTCAAAATACCTAAATTACCAATCGACTTTAACGTTAACAATCTTATCTTTTCTTTACATAGTATAAAACAAAATCGCTGTCGCTGTCTGTCCGTCCCTATGTATGCTTAAATCTTTAAAACTACGCAACGGATTTTGAAGCAGATATTTTTAATAGATAGAGTGATTCAAGAGGAAGGTTTTATGCTATTTAACATTACGCTACGACTTTTAGGAATGGGGCAACGCGGGTGAATCCGCGGGCGGGCTGCTAGTTACATAGTATAAAACAAAGCCGCTGTCGCTGTCTGTCCGTCTCTATGTAAGCTTAAATCTTTAAAACTACGCAACGGATTTTGAAGCGGTTTTTTTCAATAGATAGAATGATTCAAGAGGAAGGTTTTAAGCTATTCAACATTACGCTACGACTCTTAGTAATGGGGCAACTCGGGTAAAACCGCGGGCGGGTCGCTAGTTACTTATAAATACGAAAGTTTGGATGGATCGATGTTTGTTACTCAATCACGCCAGAACGGCTGAACAGAACTGGATGATCTTTGGCATTGAGAGAGGTTATAAGCCAGACTAGCTCAGGCTAAATACTAAATAGGAGTCAATTCTGAAGTACATGCAGACGAAGTCGCGAGTAGAAGCTAGTTTAAGTTTAGCTAGTTTAGTTTATTTTTTTTTTGCATTTTCCATGCTAAGATTATAACGTTATTTTAGTAAAGGAAAAATGTATTTTTTTTGTAATTATATCAAAAAAAGTGAACCACCGAACAAATATCGAATATTGACATTATTGACAATTATCTACATTCTAATTATATTTTGAATATTTTTTAAGTACCAGAATATCCGCAGGCCTGCCTCATTGGCAGTGGTCCCAAGCGCGACTGCTACGCTAGAGGTCTTGGGTTCGATCCCCAGGTCAAGCAAAGCGTTACTGGGTTTTTCTAAGAAACTCTCAGTAGCAACTCGGAGTCTGGATTTGTGCCCAGTTAATAGCAATAGGCTCGCCCCCTATTATACTGGACCTTAAAATACCGGCGAACTGTGGGTGTACATTAGTACACTTCTGTCTAACCCTTCGGGAAATACAGGCGTGATGGTATGTAACAGAATAATCATTCAAGTCTCAATCACTTGAAGCAGCTAATTATGGCTCCCTTGAAACTGTTAGACCAGCACATTAATGCCTAGGCACAATGGACCTGTGTTCCACACAAAGGAAGACCTTGCAATGCGCTAATAACGCGTCTAAAATTAGGCGGACTATGCTGAATGGAATATGTAATTTTTCTTTGTGAGAATTTCTCATACTGTACTTAGTAATGAGGTAAGTAATAAATTGTGTAACAACTGGACCGGTTTCCATAGTTTTCTGAAGTTTAACTTTTACTTAGAATGTGGACCTAGTTCCTTTAAAATTAATATTGTTTAGTATTTCATACTCATTTGTCAATAATTCGTTTCATTCATTGTTGCTGTCTCACTCTCTCTCCTGTTAAAGTCAATCTTAATTAAGCACACACTGCGTCTTACGTTTTAATAATAATAAAATTTATTATATTACTAGCTTTTTCCCCGCGACTTCGTCCGCGTAGAATAGTTACTTTGTTCCATATGAACTTTCATCCCCTATTTTATCCCCTTAGGGGTGGAATTTATCAAAATCCTTTCTTAGGGGATGCCTACGTCATAGTAGCTATATGCGTGCAAAGTCTCAGCCCGATCGGTTTAAAATTGACAAAGTTTGATACAAACTTTCATCCCCTATTTTATCCCCTTAGAGGGTAGAATTTATCAAAATCCTTTCTTAGCGGATGCCTACGTCATAACATCTACCTGCATGCCAAATTTCAACCCGATCCCTCCAGTGGTTTGGGCTGTGTGTTGATAGATCACTATGTCAGTCAGTCAGTCAGTCACCTTTGAGTTTTATATATATTTAGATAGGTAGATATAGTAATAGTTATACCATATTACTATAACTACCTATAATAAAACTGTAACAGGCCGATGTCTGTACATAAAAGATATTAAAGAAAAACGAATATGGGGATCTTTATTAGTGCAACAAAAGCCAAGATAACAATTTTTAGATTTTTTGTCTGTCTTTATGTCGCAAAAACTACTGCATGGAATTGAATGCAGTTTTCACCGATGTATTGCTAGAGGTCTAACTTAAAATCTGTCACATGTTTCATCTTGATACGCTGCCCAGAATCGGACTTATAGTACGTTAATATTTTTGGGACGTGAGTGAAACTGCGGTCAACAGCTAGTAATTAATATAATCAGTCCTGTTACATACAGACGTTGTGAAAAGGTGCAATAAACGGTTTACTATCAGTGGAAGTGTTTTATTGGAGAACACATCTCCAGCAAGGTAACAATCTGCAAGAAATATATTAAGTTACTTTTGATAATAAATAGAAAATTAATAAAATCTCCCTACTGGGCATGGGTCTGGGTATCACTAAGAGAAGGTCCACCTTGCTCGCTTAATGCGATGGATAAAGACAATGCGATGTTGACGGAGATAGTTACTCCCTCGAGAAATTTTATTCATAAGATTACATACAAGAAATTATAGTCAAATATCGTCTAACCATGATTAACCACTCACCTAGTCATCTTTAGCGCGACTGTTACACTAGAAGTTTTCGGTTCCATTCCCAGGAAGAGCACTGTTATTGGGTTTGTCTATGGAGACCTCAGTAGCAGCTTAGAGTTTACAACAGGTTCGCCCCCTACTGGGATGAAAACATACCGGCGAATTGTGGATGTAAATCAGTATACCTCTACCTAATCCTCAGGGAAATACAAGCGTGATGATGTGTTATGTAATCATATTATAATTCAGTCTGGATTTGTGCCCGGTTGATGGCAATAGGCTCGCCCCCTATTACATGGGACCTAAACATACCGGCGAACTGTGGGTGTACATTAGTAGGCATCTGCCTAACCCTTCGGGGAATACAGGCATGATGGTATGTTATTATAATTCATCAAAAGGAGCCTTTTTTGGGGGCTAATTGAATGGAAAATCATTTCTGTCTCCAAATGTATTTAGTTCCAATATATTCGTATCAGCATATGTTATGCATGTCGTCGCACTGAATCTAATTAATTGCCTCAAGGCTGCGGCTTTGTCTCGATGGCTACAAATAGTTGGTTGTAGCCATCGAGTTCATGGTGGTGTACCAACGATAAGAGGAAGCGGAAGCGAGGAAGAAGGAAAATTGTATCAGCATTAGGACATATCGAAATAAATCTATGAACAAAGAACATGTTTTATCTCGTTTGAATTTTTGATTATTTCATCAAAGCACATTATTTTTGAAAAATATGTGAGTTATCATCATCATTAAACGATTTGCCAGGTTGATGATTAAACCGTCACGCCTGTATTCCCCGAAGGGTTAAGCAGAGTATTAATGAGTGACGCTAGTGGACCTGAGTTTGATTCCCAGTACGAAATTCTCAGTAGCAGCTTGGAGTTTGGATTTGTACCCAGTTAATATAGGTTCGCTTCCCATCAGCATCTTTTACATATAAGAAATGCACGTGAAGTCTGACAGCCTCCAGTAATGTCCGTGTCAAATATGGGACCTACATCTTTTATTTTATTATTTTCGTGATGGTTTGTTATTTATACTAATAAATGCAGAAATATATTTGTAACTATCTGTTTGTTACATCTAAACCGCTGAATCAATTTTGATGAGTTTTGGTACACAGATAAATTGGACCTTAGAAAAGGACATAGGGTCTCAAAAAGTCCTTTGGGATGCGAGTGACACCACAGGCAACAGCTAGTTATACTATACTAGTTATTTACTTCCCAATAATTAAGTTTTTGCTGCAAAAACGGTCCTATAATAGTTACGAGTTATGAACAGTATTTATCAGATTTAATTTATTCACACTACATTTTAAGAATGCCAGTTAGACAATGCTAATAGTGGACACTGGTTTATTTCAATTGAATACCGACCTGAGAATTCCTGTACACAACAAGTATTATATTTATGATAAGATTATTTTAATTATTGCTGCGATCTACTGGTCGTAGAATCAGCTGTTCTGTAAGTCTTAATTCTCAGTTCAAGTAGTGTTTTTTATATCATTGACTTGTATGCGTTTGACCCATATTCCGAGATGAAACACGCAAATTTAAGTTGATTTGATTCATATTCGGGCGTTAGATTATTAAGCTTTTAAAATTAAGCTGTCCTGAAAATAAGACTATAATGCCAAGAAGACTAGAAGACAATAATAACGTAGTGCTATGGTCAATAAGATAATTTTTTTTTACGCATACAAAATGTTTTGTCTACAGATGAGTTAACAAAACTCATTTCTGCAGTTATCATGCCTGATGAAAGAACGCGAAATGACTGCCATCAGATTTCCGCTCGGCAATACCGATAAATTCTTAAAACCAAAGGCATACCCACTATGTTACTATAAACTGTTTGGCAGGCTTTTTAGGCTTTTGCAAAAACCTTTTTGAAAATTTCATAAGTGCTATGTGCCATCGCACCGTCTAAAGTACTGAAATTAGACTGGACACCGATCTATCGTTGAAAAAGACTCAACTAGAGATAGAGAAAGATGGAAAGACTGAGATTGTATTATTTGCAAAAACTCTTGTCAATAGTGTTATCGGAATATTAGAGTGTGTAGAGTGAGTGACACCAAGAAACTCATCTGTCCATCACTTGCACCAAAAAGTAATGTAAATGAAAATGGTTGCTAACATCATTTGCATACTGAGTGTACTTCGATATACATTGTTATAATTTAATCAGTCATATAAAATCACTGGTTATGATCCACTCTAACTGTTCCTCTGCTGAGATTGGATCTTTTCTGAACTGTCTCATAAGTCTGGTGGTCCTAAGCTCGATTGCTACGCTAGAGATCCTGGATTAAATTCCCAGATTAAGCAAAGTTTTATTGGGTTTTTCTATGAAATTCTCAGTAGAAGGTTCATCATCATCATCATTCACTGCTTGTATCTACCCACTGCAGGTCAGAAGCCTCCTCCAGTTTACATCATTCATACCTATTTTGCGCGATTCTTATCCAGGTTTTTCCATTTTTATCCAGGTTGAAGTTTGGGAACCCGGTAATTGCAAAAACATACCGGTGAACTGTGTATGTACATACGCCTCTGCCTAACCCTTCGTAGCATACAGGCATGAATCGGCGTGATGGTATGATGCTAAGGATCTTTTCTCAGAATGAGAAAGGTAGCTTATGCGACTGTCCCAGTGCGGCTTGAAGGATTTGACATGCAGTCATGGTCCTCTGATACATTTTTCCATCAAATCTGCCAACTCGCACTAAGCCAGCGTTGTGGACTTTAATCCCTCTCATTTAAGAGGACACCAGTCCTCAGCAGTGGTGTATTATATGGCTTTACACAGATCAGGATTGTTGTCAGTACCTACTCCACAAAATAGTTGTTCGATTTATCTGGGCCGCGATCCATCTAATAAAAGCTTCCAAATTCATGCTTGATTGCTGTCTTGAAGGAAAAAGGACACCATATAAATGAAGGACTGTTTAAATGATTTTCAGGGCTCATCCAATGTTCACTTCTTCAAAGCCTAATGAAGTTTTTAATTCTACCTCAATTTAAAAACATGCATAAATTTTTGCTTTGTTGTTCTGCCCAAATTTAGCATTAAGTATCTACTAAAAAAGTTGATGAAATTTCTGTAATATATTGCAAACAAAGTGAAAGGTACTTAACCAAAGTGAACTACTTACTTTTCCTACTGTCCGACTTGACAACTTCTGCCTATACTTTACCTATGTAGGTTTTATATTAAATTGTAGTACGCTGGTAATAATTAGCCGATATTATATTTATTATCAACCCACGTGCAATGAGAGGGGTTAGGTTAGTCCACCACGCTGGCCTTCTGCAGGTCGAAAGACTTCACAGTCTTCACACACCGTAGAAAATCTCTCAAGCGTGAAGGTTTCCTCACGATGTTTTTCTTTGCGAGTGATAATTTATTATGAATACGCATATGATTGCAAAAAGTCAGTGGTCTTGGATTCGAACTCGAGACCTGCGACTTGGCAGTTAAATGGTCCTATCATTAGGATATATATGTTAATTTTTTTGGGACGTGAGTGAAACCACAGGCAACAGCTAGTAATATTATAAAGCTGAAAAGATTGTTTATTTGGTTGTACGCTCTAATCTCAGGAACTACTGGTTCGAATTGAAATATTCTTCTTCTATTGGATAGTTTATTTACTGAGGAAGGAGGCTATATAAGATCACGCTACGACTCTTAGGAATGGAGCAACACGGGTGAAGACGCAGGCGGGTCCCTAGTATATCTTTCAATGTGTGCAAAGAAATACTTGATTAAAGGATTGTGAATATTTATAGTTAGTTGTCTTCTGAGTTACCATTGTAGAAATGATTGTTTTTGCCTGATTATGTGGTTAATGGACATTGAAAATAAATTGCGATTGAAGTGTTTTTGCTGTGGACGTCTAGGTACCTACGTTTGAAAGAAAATTGAATTATTTATTGTTACCTAGACACAGATTAGTATAGATGTTTTTTGCTAGATTTTCTAACTTGAAATGTTTTTTTTATAGATCGTGGAAACTCGTGGTTTTTCTAAAGATAAACTGGTTTCTACTATACGAATACATTATTATAAGCAGCTAGAGTTTCCGTGCGCAATTTCGCCTGCGTACTTGGGTAATCTTCGTTTCTAAAATGGTGTTTTCATATCATAAAATTTGTTAAGTCTAATAATACTGGTCTCATTTATAAGGAACAAAACAATTGTCAAAATGACAGCTGTACACATCTTGATACATAATTCAATGATGTTCGACGATGTCATTGTTAAGGCTTCATAATATGAATGTGTTTAATATTTTTGATAAGAGATGTCGCTGTGCAGTGACGTCATATTTGTAGATCGCGGTGTTAAGATTCTCCGCGATCTAATGACCTCTCACGGTACAAATAATTAAAATTGTCTTGCTCTGAAGAAGTTTTGTTATTTAAACCAACCAAATAGTTTTTTGTGACGTGTACAAATGGTCCTTCGAGCCGGATAAAGGACTGGATGTGCGCTGTCAACCGGAAGAATCAAGCTGCACTCTGATGTGAGTGTAGCCAGCCACGTCACCTTACAAGTGTTGTGGCCCAGGCGGTGGACAGTCACAGGAACAGAAGCAAAACCAGTACAGGGAGTCGGAGAGTGACGCGAGCGCTTTGCGTTCGTTTCGTAACCTCCCTGTTTTGAGATGGATAAGATGGAGTTGTATAATAAAATTCAATTGGACACAATTGCGTCGATAACACGAGCACGTACTAATTTCAAAAAATCACCGAGAGATAGAATTTCGAAAGCGTATATCGAAGTAAGAATGGAGAGCTTGGAGAAGCTTTGGACATCATTTATTGGGACACATGAAAAGATTTTAAAAGAAGTTAAAGAAACCGAATATGTTAAGTCTCAATATTATACGTCAGAGTTATATGAAACTACAGATGAGTTATACATGGATTACAAAACAGAGTTAAAAGAAACATTATCAAAATTATGTTCAGTTAAGGTGACGCAGAGTGCTTCTAAGGAAAATTCGGAGGAATCATGTAAAGTGAAATTACCGAAAATTACTTTGCCGAATTTTTCAGGCAACTACTCGGAATGGATAAGTTTCCGCGATTTATTTATTTCATTAATTCATAACAATAATGAGTTAGATAACGTTCAAAAATTGCATTACCTAAAATCTCATTTATCAGGGGAAGCTGAAGGCCTTTTGAGACATATCCCTATAACTAGTTCAAATTACTTAATTTGTTGGTCGCAATTAGAGAGTAGGTACAATAATAAAAAATACTTGGCCAATTGTATTTTGAAACGGTTTATGAGCCAAAAGAATATTGTTACGGAATCCTCTAGTACTTTAAAGGAACTATTGGATACTTCAAATGAATGTTTACATGCCTTACGTAATTTAGAAATTCAGGTAGACAATTGGGATTTAATAATAATTTACATTTTGTGTTTAAAGTTAGATAATGAGTCACGTAAACAATGGGAGGCAAAGATTAGTGAGGTCTCTAACCAATTGCCCACATTTACTCAATTTCAAAGTTTTTTAGAGCAGAGGTTTAGAGCTTTAGAGTTTTTAGATCATAAAGGTCAACGTAGCCACAATACGATACATCATGTACTAAACATTTCTTGTTCTTTTTGTCAGGATGAACATGGGATAGCTAATTGTAAAAAGTTCTCGCAACTAGACATGGATTTACGGCGCAAGTTTGTCCAAACAACTGGTTTATGTTTTAATTGTTTAGGGGTCAACCACTCAGTATACTCATGTCACCAGTCTACTAGATGTCGATTTTGTATGAAAAAACATCATACTCTACTTCACGTCAGCAATAACTTGAAACCAGATAATATCGAGAGTTTCGAGAATACAGATAATGCAGTTGTTGAAAATAGCATTTCAGCCGCAACAACTACATTATCCCAGAGCAAATCCACCAATATAGTAA
Organism: Acronicta aceris; assembly: GCA_910591435.1. Taxonomy (NCBI): domain Eukaryota; kingdom Metazoa; phylum Arthropoda; class Insecta; order Lepidoptera; family Noctuidae; genus Acronicta; species Acronicta aceris. Next base: position 15,087,322 of record OU342758.1, on the reverse strand, counting down.
GTTGTTTCTCAATTAAACCCAGCCAAGTATTATTGGCCACGGCTTTAATCAAAGCCAAGTCGAGAAACGGGACTGAATTTATTCTGAGATCCTTGCTAGATCAAGGATCTCAGGCTTCGTTTGTGACGGAGTCAGCAGTTGAGCTCTTAGGTCTTCAAAGGATACCTAACAAAGATTTAATCTCAGGTATAGGCGGTGATCAAAGTTTAGTTATGACTTCCAATTCAATGGTAGTCATAAAGGTTCAATCACGTCTAGACCCTAACTTTGTCGTGACTGTCAAAGCGTATGTTTTGAAGAACATAACCACAGTTCTACCAAAGAGAAAGATTATGGCTCAAGTAACCACAATCTCGCCTATGGAATTAGCAGATCCATTATTTGCTAACCCAAATAAAATAGATTTGCTTCTAGGTGCAGAAGTTTATGGCCAAATATTGTTAGAAGGATTAATCAAGGGTCCACCAGGTTCTCCTATTGCACAAAACACAAAACTTGGTTGGATTCTATCTGGTCATATAAATGAAGAAGTCTACCATGGCGAGATAAGTCACAATGGCATCGTGAGCATGCATTCTGTATTTCCAGATGAAGTCAAACCCTTCAAAGGATTAATGAGTTTAAGAACTAAACCTAGTTCACTTAGTTGTGTTAATAAACATGTTTTGAACCCAGAGAAGGTTAATTATAAAAGTTTATTTCCAACTACAAGTTATAGAGACGAGTCTGAACGATGTTCATTAGTGTTGCCAATTAAATCATCAGACTCAACTCGTAATTATGGCGATTCAAAGAATATAGCTTTGAATCGATATTTAATCTTAGAAAAACGTTTTTTGACAGATTTTAAATTGAAAGAACAGTATTTATTTGTAATAAATGAATATTTATCCCATAACAATATGGGAATGATTACAAATAGTGAAAAGGATAATGCTGCATTTCTACCTTATCGCTAAACTTTGGTTTATAAGATTTTTGGAAAAGATAGTCTTTAGAATACTTTACTCAGTTGCAATATAGATGGTTGAAACGCATACCTGATCCTAATGTTACGATCAGGTTTTTTGTTTAAGGGTTTGTATGTTTTATTGGAAATTTGTGTTCAAACTTTGCTTTAGTGACTAGGTGGTAGTATTGTGTTGTTTATTTTATTGTTTTTATTGTCTTGTAACTTCATGAATGTGTTATGATGGACATAGCTGTCCATGGTGAGGGGTATGTTAAGGCTTCATAATATGAATGTGTTTAATATTTTTGATAACAGATGTCGCTGTGCAGTGACGTCATATTTGTAGATCGCGGTGTTAAGATTCTCCGCGATCTAATGACCTCTCACGGTACAAATAATTAAAATTGTCTTGCTCTGAAGAAGTTTTGTTATTTAAACCAACCAAATAGTTTTTTGTGACGTGTACACAAAAAAAAATAAAATAAAATAAAATAATTTATAAAATATGTATAAGTGTGCGTGTATGTGTGTATGTTAAACGCATGGTAGTGTGTGCGGATTTCATACAAAACTAAGAAACGAGCACTAAGAAAGTTGGTGAAAAGGAGGGTGCCCCTTTTCACCACCTTTCTTAGTGCTCGTCTACAGTGAAAAAGGAACCAACATGAAAACTTTCAGGGATCTAGCTCCTGTAGTTTCGGCTGTGCGTTGATACGTCAGTCAGTCAGGTTCTTCTTTTATATAAATAAAAGATAGATAAAAAAGACAACGCGAACAAAACCGTAACTTCTTGTTTTCCATAGTAAACAAATCGCTATTTCTAAGTGTCATATTCTTGACAAAGAAAGAAATAAATCAAATCGAGATAAAAGCTTTTGTATGAAAACATTTGTTTTTGATCACCCTTTTAAATCTCCTTGTTACTGTTACTTGCCAGATTGTTATAGGTGTTCGTATGACAACTAAAGGTTTCCTAAGGTGGTTTCCTAGCACGAAAGGGTGAAAAATGGTCACCCATTCAGACTATGGGACTAACTTTAAATGTAGTTATATAAGTATTTAAAGAGAGGTAGGGCATCGTGGAATCGAATAATTGCACTCACAATTGGAGCCGCCCGACTGGGGAAGTACCTACACCTTGCAGAAAATCAGAATAACATACCTTCGTGCTATGAAGTGTTCCTAAAGGTGAGCAAGGTCGCCAGGAAACGTTGTGTTGGCAGTTGGGGGGACCGGCGACGGCGGTGGTGTTTTGTTACCGCCGGGCAGCATGTCTCCTATGCTGCCAGCCCAACTTTTACTGGGTCGGCAACGCGCGAGTAATACCCCTAGTGTTGCAAGCGTCTATAGGCTACGGCATCCGCTTACCGTCAGGCGGGCTGTATGCTGGTTTGCCACTATAGTAGTATAAAAAAAAGTTCATATTAATTTAATCACGACACTATATAAAGTACAAGTCATTGTAATATAAAGTTTAATGCGATTTTATTGGTGAACTGGTACATTTTATTGTTTTAATACTTAGAACCACTTATTCTGTGCATACTAAGTGATATTAAGTCTGAGACAATCGCTTACGCTATCAATTACAATATATATATCAATTAGACCATGCGTCATAACATTATCAGCATTGGTTTAAGGCGAGCGTGTTATCATAAATCATAGTTAGAGTCAGAATATATTAATCAGTAATATGAAATGTAATGGGAACAGAAAAAACCTGTAAAATATTGGTTTTAATTTTTTTTTTCTTGTCACATTGGAAATCTTATACAATGTGTTAACCTTACAGTACACAGTAGTACAGTACAGTACAGTACTTTTTACGGATTTTATCGCGTCATTTTGATATTATTTGATTCCCGACGATCACCAGCTGCTTGGAAACCATTTATAGATTCCATTAAATCAAAATCCAAGCCCAGAACTGCGCAGGACCTCTAGCGTAGCAGTTGCGCTTGGGATCACTAGACTAATGTGGCAGTCGAGTACATCTTTTAAATACACATTTACAGTCCTACCTGACGAGCTCTGAGAAGAAATGCTGAATTTAAAAGTACCTTTTAAAGTCCAGACAGCAGTAGCATGACCTCTAGTGAGTTTTACAATGTAGGACAAAAGAGTCATAGCAGCTTTGAGATGACCCCTAACTGATACGTAAGCATAAGCAAAATAACTTCCTTTTCAATAGATGTTGCCGATGACGTAAATTCAGAATATGAATGCAAATTTCGATTCTTCTCTCGCGGTTATTCACTTCTCGCGGTGGCTTAGAGGTCAAAGCGTCTGGTGTATCTAACAAGAAGACGCAGGTTCGAATCCTGCCCGCGATTGAATTTCCCTTCACTAAAATAACAATGAGAATATTTCTATTCTCTTCAGTAGGACTGTGGTGCTAGGTTAGTTCAGATTTGATATTATTTTATGTTAGCCTATAAACAGATCATTAAACTTGAACTTGAAATTGATTTTGTATTCAGTAGTGTTAATAAATTGGTCCACCTTGATATTATTATCACTACCGTATTGCCGTGTTGCATTATTGTGTTGTCATCTTGAGGAATTAACTTAATATTTACCTAAAATACATGAACGTAAAAAAAAGCTATATATATAAATCTAAAAGACAGGCGTGACTAAGCGTCAAAGTATTCCTCGGCATCGCTGTCGTCCGGGAAGGTGCCCAGAAGACTGGCAGCATTGCCACGCTGAATGGCAATGCTTATGCGCTGTCCTAGGAACAAGCCAGCCCTCTGGTCATGTGAAGTGTCGACCAGTCTCCTTGAAATTTCCTTGAAAAGGAGACGAGCACTCGGACCCCACGACCCGAGTGTTTCGACCCCAAACGGCTCAAAAATATAGTTACCGGACAGGTTACTATACTTGCGCCGTTTGAGATTCTCTGCAGCAGCAGCAGCAGCGCCAGCGCAGCCAGCTGAGCTTGGAAGATGGGATGGAGCAAGGGTGTCAACACAGGTTGCGTCCCACACCAAAGGCCTACCCATTTTCCAAGGTAAAAGGGACATACCATGGTTTGATTATGTATGGTATGTTATGTATGTAAATGTGTTAATATGGGCAACAGCAAAAAAAAAACTATTTAACTAATGAAAAACAAAATAAGCTTATTCTCCTAGTATCTCTGATGGTTACTGGACCAACTGAGCCTTACTGAGCACCTTTCAGAAGACAGAAAGATCTCAGTGAGTATTTTTCGTCATTACCCATCGTGTTTGGTTACATTCTTCTACATTATCTGGTGGCAATTCTCCTAGAAATTCCACATTGGCTGAGTGATCTTCTTCTGCATTACTTGTTGCGGATTCGATCCCTGCAAGGAACAAATATTTTGTATGACATACCTACGGGTAGTTGTTCTGAGTCTGGGAGTTTGTGTATTTGAAAATTTGTGTTTGTAAAAGCACCCACGATACAAGGGGAAATTGTTATGTGGGACGTTTTATTTGAAGAATTCTTGAAGTCATGATTTTAATCAAATGATTCTTTTAATCAGATGTTAACTTTACAGCAACAACAACATTATTATTTTTTATATTACGTAATGATTTTAAAATAGTGATGAAAAAGATAGCATTGTTGCATAACAGCAAAACAAATCATAACTCAATTATTTTGATATAGAATCCTTTGTTATATAAAAACAATAGGAATTAATTTATTTTATTGGCGCATTGGTAATGTAAATTGTTAAAAACACATTCTAAATCATCGCAAGTCAGCTATTAGCATGCAAACAATTTGTTCAATGGCTACTAACGAACGACACGGAAAACATAAAATCTAGTGCTTTCATAGTTCCTTGTCGCAAGGCATGAGCGATGGCGATTTTATCAGAACAATTTTTTTTTAAAGAGAGTTCAGATAAAGACAATTTCATTCCAGTCATTGGTATTGCTCAGAAATCGTTTAGGCAATAGGTATATCTTTCTAGTTAAATTAGGACGATGTCTCCGACTGCATGAGATTGTTCGGTCCGGTTCGAATGAGATCTCGGCTTAGGATGTATCTAGGGGGTGTAGGATTGGATACAGAAATATAATTATTATCTTGTTTCCATTTTTTTTTTGTCTTTTATGGCAGTTGGGTTATAGGATTATTCTTAATTAACTTTTTTGTTTTTTGCCCTTTATTAAAAAAAACCTTATAGATGGATCAATCGCTACGGCTTGTAGGTATATGACTCAAATAAATTAATAAACATGATTAGTTTATTTTATACTAGCGGCCCGCCCGCGGTTTCACCCGCATTGCCCCATTCCTATGAGCCGCAGCGTAATGTTAAATAGCTTAAAACCTTCCTCTTGAATCACTCTATCTATTAAAAAAAATACTTCAAAATCCGTTGCATAGTTTTAAAGATTTAAGCATACATAGGGACGAACAGACAGCAACAGTGACTTTGTTTTATACTATGTAGTGATGTCTATGTAGATGTACTCCCGAATCATCGAAATATTATTATATTCCCACCAAAAATATATTATTATCTCGATTCCTATTTACTGCTTTACGCCTGTTACTTACACCGCCCAAACAATAGTTGCGTACCTATCGCGTTTAATTGTACGCTAGTGTGAACGCTCACGGTGTGAATAGCGCCCTGTCTGATGCTATCGCGAGTCAATGGATAATTAGCGACGCAGGCGCATTCGTACGACACCGTGGTGTAAGGAAACTAAGATATTGAAAGGGCTATTCGTTTTAGTTTGAAATGTAGGAAGTGGTTTAGTTAATACTTGCGTATTTTCACACAGTACACTGGCAGTAAAGTAGCTATTTTTAGTACAGTATTTTCTAATTTTTTAAAAGTAGTGATGTCATGAGTCCATTATAGTGACAGTTTGAATGACACACTTAGCTACTGACATAGTTATACATACTCAAGTTCTGTTATAATAATCATGATGACACATTAAAATACTTGTGAGCAAGCTAATTGGTATCATAGTACCTACCTAATATGTATATGTTGTTTTTTTTTGTCGTGTATTATATTAAAACTGTCAGAATACACTTCTTTTTCTTTCTTAACGTAAGTTTTTAGGGAATTTAGATGTTGTATTGGTATTATTATGCTTAGATTTATTTGTAGAAGACACATTAAAAAAAACGCTGCCCCACACTAAGATTTTCTCCTGTATCGTGGGTGCTTTCACAAACACAAATACTCACATACACGAATGCCCAGACCCGGAACATCTACCTGTAGATCATACAAATATTGGATCCGTGTAGGGATCGAACCCACAACACGTTGCGCAGAAGCCGATCGCTATGCCAAACGTGTATCGACATTGACTCGATGGATCTCAGGGAACAGAGTATCAGTTCCTACTAAATTCGATCTTTTTCAGATTTCATTGCAACGTAAAAGGCGTCTCAAAAGAAAAACCGCCCTATTGAAACAGCAACAAGCTGGGTAACCATGTAACACATCTCCATAATCACTTGAATATCCCATTGTTAGTGTAACCGAACAGGCAATTAAGCGACTATAAGCCCATATCAATTAATCATATCGTAGCCCACGTACTATCAGCGTAGCGTGGTGCTACAACTGTGACTAGGGTGACCAAAATATATAAGCAAATAGGACAGATGTGAGGAATCTGTAGTGAGGAACGTAAATGAAACAGATTTTTGTGCGTTATTTGAGATATATGCATGACGACGATGACTGAAGCATGCGTGCCGTCAGTTGGGACTGGTCTACTCAAAGCTGCTATGGTTCTTTCCTCAAAAGGCTATTTCAGACATTACCCTACATCGTACCACTCACTTATAATTGTTCTTCCATGTCTGGACTTTAAAAGAGACCATGATTCTCTGAGTTTGTTTCGGTGTTTCTTCTCAGAGGTCGTCAGTTAGGAAATGCCGAAGCCATCTAGCTAAAAAAAAACCCAAACCATGACATGTAAAAGTATCTCTAAAGATCTACTTGCAGAATAAATAAATAATTTCATTTCAATTTCATTTCATTATACTGTACATAAAGAATGTTAATCTTCCAAATTTAAACACTGGTCCTGAACGCAAATACGACATACACAACGTTAAATAATAATAAAACAAACTTCATGACTCTTACTGTTATTTTACAGTAAATAATGAAAAAATTAAGTGGCTTGAAAGACGTTGGGCTAACAGTGACGTTACTTAAGGAAAAGCTGTTTATAGTTTATTCTCTGAATAAATATGCTTTATTTAAATAAATTGTATCTTTCTTTTTTTCTTTCGTATAAATGAAGTGCCTTATTAGTCTGGTGCTCTTAAGCGTGAATACTATACTAGATTTCTTGGTTTCAATTACCTGATCGTGCAATGTGTTATTGTATTTTTCCATGAAATTCTCAGTGGCAGCAAGATGATTGGATATGTGCCCGATTAATGGCAATAGGCTCGCCCCATATTATATAGGACTTAAACATACTAGCGAGCTGTGTGAGTACATTAGTATGCAACTGTCTATCCTGGAGAATATGTGTGTTTATCCCATTCCTGAGCAAACTCATAGTTCCTCTACAAAAGACAAGTGCACACCAAGTGTTGGTTACATTGTTTTTGTTACAACAGTAATTAATTACTGCCGCGGTAGGTATTCAGGTGGGCACAGATGTTTGCGCTCTCTGTAATTGTCCACCCACCCGGCGCATTGATGTCGACGCCGGCCCTGGCTTTAATTGACAGAATAGAACTTCGAAAAAAATACTTTTTTTATGTTTCGTTGTGTAAAGACATCTGTTTGTTGGTTCCTAGTACACTATAACCCATCATTCTTTTCTAGCCCTAAGATGAAAAAAAACAGAGAGAGCAGAACAGTGACAATAAATTATAATTTTAGAGCTAATATAAAAAAAAAGTACAGTAGCCTAACCATAACATGTTCTGCATAGAAAACTTATAGAGCGCCTCTAGTGGTCAACCGACAAACTAGGCTTTCTAAATACCTACAAAGTATATGACAGAGTTTACCCCGTGTGGCGAGAAAATATTTTACTTATTCGGTGGTAGGATCTCAGGGGTTTGACTGGCTGGCAATCATCCTTACGTCGTCGTGTCGGTGTCTATCGTAAAGCACATTGGTGTGTGTTTCGACTATAAAGCCCCTCTCTCCCCTCTCTGTGGCCTTGACAGCCAGCAATTCGTAGTGGCCATTAAGGGTCCAGCGGAGCTCGAATTGTCCACAAAAACGTAATACCGAAATAAATCGTAATCCAGACAATATTCTATCAAATTATGTTGGTATTCGGATTTGGATACCGTTAAACTAGGTTTTTACAATACTATTTCGTCTACTACTACTTCACTGGAAATAAAAGACCGAAAAATAGTTCCAAACTTGGTAGAGTTTTCAAAAATTGCATTCGCTTGCATTTATTTCCAGTGAAGTATTTTGGACGAAATGGTAGAGTAGGAACCTAAATAAACAGTATCAGAATCCGAATAATAACAGATTTTATTAAATTGTGTTTGAATTACGATTTATTTCGGTATAACGTTTGTAAGAGAAATTCGGACTCTTAAGACTCGGCAATGCATCAGCAACTCTCTTGGTATTGCAGTTGTCCATGGGCGGCGATAATTGCTTACGCTTAGGTTGGTCGTCTGCTCTTTTGACGATATAACCAATAAAAAAATACTGCTCCTGGTTAGGTTTATGAATAACCAAAGTATTAACTGTTATATATCTTTTACGTGGGAGAGCCATGCTTCGGCGCGAATGGGCCTGCTCGACCGGAGTGATACCACGGCCTCACAGAATACCGGCGTTAAACAACGCTTACGTTGTGTTTCGAGTGAGTGAGGTAACCGGAGGCCCAATCCCCTTTTAAATGGTCGGCAACGCACTTGTGACTCCTATGGTGTTGCGGGTGTCCATGGGCGGCGGTAATCGCTTATCATCAGGCGATCCGTCTGCTCGTTTGCCCTCTTATCACGTAAGAAAAAGTAGTATGTGGGACATATAGCTTGTAGAATTGATGGCTGCTGGAGAAAAGATTCCTCTGATGTTGCGGCGTACTAATGTACACCCACAGTTCGCCGGTATGTTTAGGTCCCATGTATTAGGGGGCGAGCCTATTACCATTAAACGGGCACAAATTCTAAACGCCGAGCTGCTACTGAGAATTTCATAGAAAAACCCAACACTGCTCGACCTGGGAATCGAACCCGACATCTAGCATAGCAGTCGTGCTTGTGACCACTAGACTAAAGAGACAGGTAAAAAACTAGTCTTACTCTCATTATTTATCGTATGTAAATAGTAATAATCCGGTTTTAATATTACAACATCTGCCCACAGTGGTTAGATATGTAGGGATGGTGTATTTGCGCAGTTTGTTCTCTCTAATGTAAAAAAAAACGTTTTAGCATCATTTATTCCTTATCTTGTTAAGATAAAATATACTTGAAACATGCACGCTAACTTATTTCATCGTTTTGCTGTGTACGGTACAGTTTTACATTTTGTATTGTAATTGAAGGGTGCCTTATTAGCATTCTGGTCCTGAGCGCAACTGCAATGCTTGAGATCCTGGGATTGATTCCCAGGTAGAGCAAAGTGTTGTTGGGTTTTTCTACGAAATTCTCAGTAGCAGCTCGGACTTTGGAATTTGTGCCCGGTTAGTGGCAATAGGCTCGCCCCCTATTACATGGGACCTAAAAATACCAGCAAATTGTGGGTGTACATTAGTAGGCTTCTGCCTAACCCTTTGGGGAATGCAGGCGTGACGTTATGTATGTTGTAATAAGATGACAAACAAGCATACGGGCCGCTTGATGGTAAGCAGTAAGCATTACCTATAGACGCTAGCAACATCAGTTTTATCATCTTGAAACCATTTGCCCATTAGTGCTAAGTGGTTGACCAACCCAGAGAAACCCATCCATGAAAAACAGTCCTATGAAAAAAACATCTTAAAAGGGACTCGTAATTGAAGGCACGTAGACGATAAATTTTCAATCCAATTGTCGATTACAATGAAAAGGCTATTCTCAAAAACGTGTCCATTTATAAAAAAAATCTTACATTTCAAACACGCACGAGGAAAATATGTACACGTTCAAGGCCCAATGAAATTTGTCATTCAAAGGACTGCGCAGACGTAGGAGCGACGCACGCGCAAGTAAAATAGGCCCCGACGCACGCCGAGGATTTTCCTCTGTGGCACACCGGGGGCTACTATTATTTTGGCGTTCGAAACCAGTAATACTTTAATACTAGTATATTTTAATTTTGTTATACGGACATTCGTTTTATTAAATTATTGCGCAATTTAAGAATAAAATGGAAAGGCAGTGACTTTTTCTTTGCACTAATTCAGTGGACAAATACCTACTGATAAGAGAATGTAATTGAAAGCAGCTACAAAGCGGATTAAATTTAATTCTAGTTTCTTACAATAGTACAAGGCTTACATTTATTTACATTTCACTAATGACCAACACTAAATCAAAATGCGCTCGACATTGACTACCAAATTAAAAAACACTTTATGAGTGCTCTCATCTAACCTCCACGGTTTCACGATCTTCACCACCGATACTTATAATTACACGAATCTTCCGGCACATAATTCTGACACCAGTACGCCTCAGACCTCACAAGGAAGACGATCGACACGTACTTCACCGAAAATTACTAGCGTAAGATTTGCGTCGTGAATTTTTAGAGCCGCTTCCGTGTTCCTTGTGTCCAACGTGCACGACTCAGGGTCGATCGAGATATGTTTATTGCGAACGCTTTCAGAATCGGACGCACTCACGGATGTTTTGGAATTTGAATTTGAAATCTTTCGAGCTTGATTGTAATTATGTTATATTCTTTTGTCCTTTATTTTCCCATATTGTTGAAGATATGCGACTACATAGACAAACATAGACACGTCTCCAAGCTATGCGATCCTCTGTGGTCTAAATCCTTGAAAGTCATTAGCGAAGCAGAGATAATCAAGCTAGAAGCTACACGTTTATGAATCTTGCTAGGTTTAAGCTAAAAACCATGCCCGACGTTTTTAATTCATATATAATCCTACGGATTACAAACTAATTAACTCATAATCCGCCAGGCGTACACCCTAAACCTTCCGTAAATCTTACCCTAAGGGAAAATATTAAAGTGAAACAATAATTATAAGGTTAATTAGGTATTTGAAAAGAATTTTGAAAAATTATTCTGTGAAATACTACTTGCCTGTTATCTTCTACCTGTGCCTACATATAATACAGGTATAAGGGTACTCACGTGTGTGCAAATGACATTTCAACCATTCTTTATGACCAGTGCACTAGCAAAATATGTGTAAATCCAACATAACTTTAAATATTAAAGTTGACCTACGCACAGCCTCGAGTAAACAAAGCCATATCTGGATCTACGTGAAACAATGTTTTTAACAATTTCTTTACTATTCATCCGTATTTAACCACGAAGGTTAAACCAAACGTTCGAGTTAAAATGACGTAATCCTCACAAATGAACTGTGCGAAAGTGAAACTGAACTAATTATGCTATTTTAGAAGTTTAACACAGAGTTAAGTGGTTTTTAATTGATAATGTGGCGGGCCGTGAAATAGGGAAAATGGTTTTTCGATATCAGTTAATTTTAACCAAAGAGTTTTGTTCTATTTAAATACTTTTTACGTAATTATAGGAAGCCACCTCCATTTATTTGATTTCAGACTTAATTATCTGTAATTGAACCCCATGTTTGGCGTAGCGGTTTAGGTGGTCACCTCGCCACTACCGTTGCAGTGCCTGTTGTGGGTTCAATTTCCACTCGAGGAAAATATTTATGCGTTTCACGAGTATGTTTCGAGTTTATATTTGTGAAGGACCCCGCAACATAGGGCTTGTTCCCTAGTGTCGGAGGTGTCGTTTCAAACAAGACAAGAAAAATCATTACAGTCAGCCCTTGATTTTACGTCTGGCCAGTACGGTTTTATCGATACTTGTCATTTCAATCATGTTGAAGGCCGTTCGCATATTCATTTTGATGTTACAGGGAGCAAGGTAAGCTCGCCCGTACATTGTCAGGTATTTTGTCGGGCAGCGAAATGTAGTTTAGAAACTGATGCTTGATCCGACAAAATTTGTGGGTTATATATTATATGTGAACGCAAATTACATTCAGGCGTGCATCAGATTTTTTGAAAGTCATTATTAGGCAATGTGTGCCAGGCTGTACTAGGTGAAAATAAAATAAATAAAATTATCTTTATTTCGGACAAATTACATCCATAGTGGGTTAGTAATTAAAATAATCTTTTTAATAAATTAAACCTTAATATTTAGTAACAAGATTATTGTTCAAGATGCGTCTACGAACATCCAATCCAATCCATCAATCATATCCAATCGCATGTCTGCCTGAACAATCAAACGGAAATCAACCGAAAAATAACAAAAAAAAAAAACCCTTCGGGGAATAAAGGATGGACGGTAGGTTTATCAATGAAATAAAGTAGGCACCTTAACTGTTTCTATCCTATTCCTCTGTAAACACATAGTTCCTCTAAAAAGTCAAGTACATACAGTGGGTGCACATTAGTACACCTTGGCCTCTGAAGAATTTAATGGCCCAAAAAAGTGAGTCTTCGATTTCGAGACTCCCATTGCAAAATTGAGGAATTATGTCAAACAATTACAATCACGACAATTTATCTTTCTACTTCGCACCAACATTTACCATAATCCCAGCATGGCATAGTGACAAATGTTTCACAACCGACGTGTAAAGGCTTACAACACCATGGGACCATAAGGCCCCGCCATGGGTTTGCGAAATTACGCCCGAAGAGGTCAGCGGGTACGATGCACGGAATAAGCAATTTTCCTTTGTATTATTTTATCTATGCAAATTAGCTTTAAGTCATTATTAAATTTTAATATATTGTAATTTGTAAGTGTGAGAAAACTATTGGGAACTTTGTAATCAATGTTTTTTTATTAGGAGAGAAATTAGTAGTATTTTTTTTTCTTAAAATTTCCCTAAATATATCTTAAATTGAAAAAGATGTTTTATTTTTATTTTTACATACATAATCAACCCATTATACTGTCCCACTGCTGGGCACGGGTCGCTTCTCAGAATGAGAGGGATTAGGCTATAGTCCATCACGCTAGCCTACTGCGGGTTGCGGGTTTACTTTTAGGTGGTGATTTAACATAATTTGAAAAATTGAATAATAACATGTTTTTATGAGCGATTATATCATATCCTGCATGAATCATCAATGTAAGTGCTAATTATCATGAAGGTATAGAAAAGATGACTGTTTGTTTGTCTATGAGTAATCTCATACTTTTATCAACATTTATCGTAGCTAGCTAAGTGTTATTAGGTTTTTTTGTGAAATTCTCAGTAGCTATTCGAAGTTTGGACATGTAATCCAATCAATAGTAATAAGTATTACATGGAAACCAAAAACATATAAAAGTAGGTACATAAATATTTTATACACTTCCTTACCGGATTGGACAGGCGTAATATAAAAAAAGAAAGAAGGGATATTTTTGTGCAAAAAAAACGAAGAGATACTAAAACATGCTTGGTTACATTAAACTAACTAAACTTAATATAGTTTCAATAAAAATGATGAATGCGTTTTAAGTTACAAAGTGCCAATAAATGGATTATATCAATAATTGGCGTCGTGTCTGTTTAATTCTTTACTTTTTAATTATGAAAAATATGCAGTAGCAAATCTCATTAGTATGCCTACAGGTGGATGCTGTGGCATACACCTGATACCAAACCAGCTTAGAGTGCATGACATTCACGGGTGGTCGATTCTCATTCAACACTGAGACCACACATGACATTCATTATGTTATATGCTTATAAAAGCTAGATAGCCATTAAAGTGAGCCTAGACTTGAATCTTACGGCTCTTAAGGCAAGATACATACATGAACAAAACCTTGTTTCTCAACTTAATTATAAAAACAAAAACAAAATATTCATAATTAGAATAACTTTTTTTTCTGCCAACTAAACGTACGGAGTTATCCAGGTGTATGTTTAGCACACATCGTCAGTTTTGGACCACGCAATTATGTGCCTTTGCCTTTAATTAACTTTTTAAACACGCAGTAATACCTGGTAACAGCTGAGTATTACACATTGCAGTGAAATAAGTAATTTATAGAGATTATACTATTTTGTATCAGTTTTTTACGTGGAAGTGCCATGCTTCGGCACGAATGGGCCGGCTCGACCGGAGTGATACCACGGCCTCAGAGAAAACCGGCGTTAAACAACGCTTACGTTGTGTTTCGCCGAGTGAGTGAGGTGAGGTAACCGGAGGCCCAATCCCCTTTTAAATGGTCGGCAACGCACTTGTGACTCCTATGGTGTTGCGGGTGTCCATGGGCGGCGGTAATCGCTTATCATCAGGCGATCCGTCAGCTCGTTTGCCCTCTTATCACATAAAAAAAAGTAGTATGTGGGACATATAGCTTGTAGAATTGATGGCTGCTGGAGAAAAGATTCTAAAGTGGATAAGTACAATGCAGCAAAAAACGCAACGTAGGACAGGCTTCAAGGGGTGACATGACCTGGTTAAAGGTCGTTGTCATGACCTGGTTAAATTAAGCAACTTGTTATTGGTCCTTAAAGAAATCTGTATTTTTTTCTTCAGTAGCAGAGCTTCCTGTAGATGATATGATGTTTAAATTGAGGTGGTCTATTTAAGAGAATTTTGTGGGGAAAGTCTATAACTCGCTTATTGAATTGCAATCTCTGACAACATATACGTTCTATTATTAAATAGACTAAAATATTTGTATTTTCAATGAGCCCACAATTCAACGCAAGTAATTAATTCCGCAATTAGCATATTATAATTATAATAGCAACAAATATAAGGAATTTAATTGATTAAAAAATATGATTCCGGGGTCAACGCTCTGTGTCCGTTAGTAGTCATTGAAAACAAAGAAATATTTAATTTTTATTTTATAAATTGTTCAAATAGCAGTACCTGATAAATTTTACCAATTATATGTAACTCACTGACACTGCAGGAAAGTCGCCCTGTAGTACGATGATGCTTAATACCTCAATGATCGAAAATGCAAATTTTAAAGTAATGAATTGATATATTATAATACTTTGTATCTAATAAAGCTTGTAACATATTCGTAGTTACGCCCATGGGTAAATTTATTAACAATGTTCAATGTATGTAATTTATTTCGCATGCCAGTTCATTAGATAGTTGATTGGGTACCTTGAAGGTTGTGAGGCGAACTTTGACTTCGTTGAGGATGCGCAAGTAGGTCGGCGTGTACAAGTGTAGGCAGTACAGATCCCTTTATTTATTAATGTACAACTTTCTGACGCGGTTTTGCCTGGCTTAAAGTTTTTCATATCTGTACTGAAAAATCTTTGATAAGCTAGTGATAATTATGACCATAGACTGTTATAGGTACATATAATATAGTACATACATATATACTTACCATCACGCCTATATTCAACGAAGGGTTAGGCAGAGGTGTACTAATGTACACCCACAGTTCGTCGGTATGATTAGGTCCCATGTAATAGGGAGCGAGCCTATTGCCATCAGCCGGGCACAAATCCAAACTCCCAGCTGCTACTGAGAATTTTATAGAAAAACTCAATAACACTTTGCTCGACCTGGGCAGTGGTTTGAACCCAGGACTTCTAGAGTAGCAGTCGCGCTTGGGACCACTAAAGTAATGAGGCAGTCATAGGTCCTGAGTTCAAATCCAAAATCCATCTACGCTTTTTCGAAATTATGTGCGAATGTATCACTCACCTAAGCGGTGAAGTGATATATCTTGAGGAAACCTGCAAATCTGAGAGATTTTTCGACAGCGCTGCGTGTGAAGTCTGTCAACCAGCATTATGCTAGCGGGGTGGGTATAGCCTAACCTCTCTCATTCTGTAAAGACACCCGTGCCCTGTAGTAAGAAATAAATGGGTTAATGATTTTATATCGAACATGTGGGTTCTACTAATTATCCGTTAATTATGTAAACAATGAAAAATAATGTAATAACTTATAAACATTTGATCATAAAAGTGTTATATTCAGTCAATTATGACATCGTCTTATTTAATGGTGTGCTCAGATGGGCAACATATGTTAGATTTATTACATCCTTAATTTATTAAGAACTAATAAAATCAGTTTCTTGTGTAAATTAAACAAAAGTTAATATCATAAATAGGTATATAGGATACCAATTAGCATTTTGACCAAAATATCACCAAACGGATTTCCGTTATACGCACGAATTGACATTGAAACAAATGAATATATAGACTCGGTATTTCCAAAACTTTTAAATTAATTAATAATAATGCAATGTTTCGCCTTGAAATTAGATTATTCCATTACATATTGAAGGAATAGAAAGGGGAAATGATACCGGATATTCAGGCGGATCTAAACGAAATTTTTTGCTTGGTGATAGGATCCAATGATCCGGCTAGATAATACGCTCACGTGTAAGACTAGCTCCAAACAGTTCTCGGTTCAGTTGTTTTGTGACAGCTACAGCAGAAAAAGTGAGGCGTGCTTCATCTTAGACTGCTCAGCTCTTTCAAGCAAAGCATGGATCAAACGCATTCAAGACAACAGTAAAACAATAGGCATTCTTCTTAATGCTAAAGAGACTAATTAGTAAGTAGTCATCGTCGCCCCTGGACACCTGCAACACCAGAGGAGTTGCCGACCCTTAAGAGCCCCTACGGACTACAGACTGTCAGAGCCGCTGCAACTGAGGGTAACTGGCTCTTACGTACAAAAGTCGAAACACACACCAAGGTGCTTTACGATAGACACCGACGTAAGGGGTGGTCGCCAGCCAGTCAGACCCCAAGAGGTCGTACCACCGAGCTAGTCAGATATTTTCACGCCTCTTACGGGAGGCCTATCTGAAAGGCAGTGAGGAATAGTATTTTAACCCGTCCCCACACGGGGTAGTGATTTATGACGTCATTATAATGTTTACCATTATTAGATTTTACCACTGCGCCATACAGACTCTATACTAATACTCATTTTGCAGGAAAACATTCCCCTCTCAGTCTCCACCAAAATCTTTCTTAGTTTTTTTTTAGTTTAGGACAACTTTTTTAGTTGATTTAAATTACATATTTTTCAGAATACAAATTATATTTTGACTAAGATCTAGACTGACCTTGATAGTCTTAGAGCCATATTTCTTTCTTTAATATACATTAATCGTTATCTGAAGATACTTTCTTTCCCTCCATATTAATAAGAAACTTACTCGTATTAACTCTCCCAATTGGTCACAGTTGAAGATATTAATGGGCTACCAGGAACATCTGTTACTCAAAATGTAAAAAAAACGGATGTCTAACCCAAGGAAAACCCGAAGAAAATTCATACATTATTCATTAGAAAGAGGTTTAATATGAGAATATTTTTTATCAACACAAAATGATAGATTATATAAAAATTCTCACTCACCATTCCATTTTTCTATATTATTCTGGTGGTTGCGTGATTGCTATTAAAAATGAAAGGGTTCAGTTTCTTTCAGTCTGTGGTTAGGTGCTATTAGGTACGCTTACGTACGCAAAACCTAGGCTACATAATTAAGATAAGCAACAAAGGAATTCCCAGTGATTATTGTAACGTATTTCTAAAGGCGGCTATGACCTTGACTTCTAAATATTTAAAACATTTAACCTTGAAGTCAAAAAAGTAAAAAGGTTCGTAGTAGGTACTGAAAGAGGAAAAAGTTCGACATAAAATATGTGAGCGCTTTCTAAGAATTGTTATTAAGGAGTCCAGAATATCCTCCTTTTATTGTATGTGTCATATTTTGATTCACTCCATTTTTAAATTTGGTTTTCATGTCTGTCAATGTGACATTTAAAGGTTCTTTTCGAAGAAATGACGTCATGCATTGCACAATATGGTCAACAGTCCTTTATTTTTTAAAACATATCTAATTCTATTTTCAATTTAAATCTTAAGTTTTTTATCACGGTTGGATATTGTTTTGTTTCTTTTTAGACCTCTTTCTTTCTTATTAAATTTTATATTAGTTTTTTTTTAAACCAATAATAAGCATTATATCATAAATAAGTTTTTGTACGTAACTAATCAGAGTTAGAAATAATCTAGTAGTAGCAACGAGGTTCAAAAATGTAACTTTCTCTTAGATCACGGTGTTAAATAACAAAATTCGGTAGGCATTTTAATGTTTATATTTGTATAATGGAGAAATTATTTGAGAGTGTTATATTACAATAAGATCTGCCTTACGTCTAGTGCGGCTGCTACGCTAGAGGTCCTGGGCTCGATTCCCAGGTCGAACAAAGCAATTAAAATTATGTTCAAGATAAAATCATCTTAATCTTTGAAGCGATCATGTGGTTGCCGGTTCAAAACCCACCCATTACACTACCAACGTGAACCCACTCGTAACACAAGCATTTAGCTTAGCACGAGGAGTTAACTAGGTACTAGTAGGTAACAATAACAATAGGTACTAGTCGGTAATGTGCACCCACATTACTACTAAGCTTTATTTAAACAAAAAGGGAAAGAAGAATCAAGTTGTAAACCTGTGAATATCTATTAAAAAAGACCTATTACCGGCAAACCTTGCTAAGATATCATTTCCAAAGCCGCAAAACAAGACAAACAGACTAAAGGATCTCAACCGGAATTCCCAAAACTCTTTAGAACAAAAAAAAAAACTAAGCGAAATTACTAAAAAGGGTGCCCAAGAATCCTGATTAGGTACTTCCGGCGGTTATTTAAGACCTAAAATAAAAAGGAAAGGTCACAGCGACCGATGTGAGTCATTTTAAAGGTGACTTGGGACAAAATTGGCGAGATGAGAACCGAATGGTATATCTAAAGGGCATTTAGTCCATTATGAGTACAGTACAGCCATTATGTGTCACGTTTATACACTGAAAGTGACATATTACTGACGTTATCTTTTACAAGTTGTGGGGTGACGTATGGAGTCCACGTCAGTGTCACGCTGGCCAGTGGCGGCGCCTTTGAAAATCGTTTTGCGTTTTGTCCTGAGATGTCGGTTGGTAACGGTCAGTTTATGCAGAGATACAATTTTGATATCTTGTATAAATGCCTTATTGGTCTACTGGTTCCAGGCGCAACTGCTACGGTAGTTTGATTCTGAGATTAAGCAAAGTGTTATTGAGTTTTCTATAAAATTATCGGTGTGCTCGCTTAATCGAAATTACACGATTAATCGGGAATCGGGCCCCCTATTACACGAGACCAAAACAGACCCGGGAACTATGAATATACATTAGTAGGTACTCGTACAGCTCTGTCTAACCCCTCAAGGAATATAGAGGTAATGACGACACGTTTGGCGTAGCGGCTGAGCGATCGGTTTCTGCGTCAAGTGTTGTGGGTTCGATCCCCACACGGAACAAATATTTGTATGATCTACAGGTAGTTGTTCCGGGTCTGGACGTTTGTGTATGTTAGAATTTGTGTTTCTAAACAAACGCACCCATAATACAGGAGAAAATCCTAGTATGGGGCAACGTTTGTTTTAAAAAAAAATGATATGTTAGATTGTATGGACCTAATGTTAAAATTATCTAATTATTATAAGAAAATCTACTGGCCGATTTGTTGTTGGGAACGGCCATGAGTATTTTTTCGTATGGGATAGGGAGCAAACTTGCAGACGTATCGCCTGATGGTAAGCGATTACCGCTACCCATGGACACCCGCAACACCAGAGGAGTCACAAGTGTGTTGCCGACCTTTGAAAAAGGTGTCGCTCTTTTCTTGAAGATTTGAAGGTCGTATTGGTCCGGATTGTTTCACAAAATAGATAGGTGTAATCTGGGTGTCTTTAAATCACGAGTGAATCAGTTTCGTCTAGGCAAGCATGCTCCATCGTAGATCGTAGTATCGTTTAACATCAGGCGAACTGGCGGTCAAGCGTAAGCCTATCACGAATAAAAAAAGAAACAAAACCGGCCTCATCACCTTTGAAACTTGAACACAATAACACACAACTGCTTGGCGGAAAAAAATATGATAATGCGTTAAAAATAGCCTCGAGGTATGACCGTACTGCCAAGTTATAGGTCTCGAATCCAAGATGCACAAGTCCAAACTTCGAGCTGCTATTGAGAATTTCACAAAACAACTCAATAATACTTTGCTCGACCTAGGAATCGCACCTAGGACCTTTAGCGTAACAGTCGCGCTTGGGACTACTAAACTAACAAGGCAGTACGAGGCAGTGTATTAATAACATTACCTCAGGTGATGAAAAAATCGTGAGGAAACCTGCACGCCTGAGAGATTTTCTCAACGGCGTGTGAAGTCTGCCAATACTCAGTGAGCTAGCGTGGTGGACTGTTGGACGAGAACAGTAGGACAGTAGGTATATAGATTGATCGTGATAGTGATAAATGTGATACCCATCAACACGAACTTCTGTAGCATTCTGATAACAGTGGAGTTATTATGCGTGTAACTTGGATAGACTTGGATATAGGGATTTGATCCACATAGGTTGAATGCCATACACAATGATAATGATGATCATGCGTCTGGCGACATCTCGAAGCCAGTATTTTGGCACGAGTATGATGATATACCTACATCAATATTATATCTCCGTAACCCAGATCCTCCCTCCTCTCCTCCCTAGCTGTCTCCCCTCTTCTAGCAACGCCCTAACCAGAGGTCTGAGTCCCGTTAGGGGACGCCCTTAGCTGCTGTTGCTTAGTTTATAAGTTGATCCTGGCTAGAGGTAGTCGCCTAGGCAACAAGTCTGGTTAACCTGTGAAGATTCCCTGAATAAACAGCCTATACCTCTCTCCCATTGGAATAGGCAGAGACTATTAATTTCCACTTGCTATGGATCTTTGCATACCACTTTCGCTTCATCTACGTTCACTATGATGACGTATGAACAATGGCGATATGGAATGATAAAATTATTTTACGGTGCGTAAGTTCATAGCTGATAGCTTATAAGATTATGCCATTATGAGTAGTTACATGATTTAAAACGGTGTTTTCTGTATATGACGATTTTTGTTTGGCAACGCACCCACGATCGGAAATCAAAATATGCATCGATCACGGAAAGTGGTGAACTAGAAGATATCGCGGAAATTAAAGCGAGATTAATTACTCAACCGGATTGAACAAATAGTAGTTATGAAGTACTTATGTGCGAGATATTTAAAAAAATATACTTGCTCCAGTTTGTCCTCTGGTTTTGTTTTATTTTTTAAACGAGATTACGAAGATAAAGTAGCGAAAACAAAAAACCTGATTAAGTAAAAAGTCCTTTTACGCAGTTGGGTTTTTGACGTACATACGCAAGGAAAACAATAAAATTAAAATAGATCCTTAAGTAAATTATATGCACTACATTTCCTAGATAGGTATTATGCACACAGGCAAACTGTTCGGGGGGAAACCTTCAAATTCCGTACTTCCCTTTGAAGCTGCCCCTTAAATCCATCTCTCTTAAAACCATCCAGGTAGTCATCAGTACATTGTTAACCAGTTCCCAATATTTATCAATCGACAATAATAATTTACTAACCTATTTCTATTATCTGATTTAATGATGTTGGTACTTGCAACTTAAAGTAACATGAGTGCTCAATTACTCATGTATCAAAATTGGTTTTATTATGTACATTTATTGTTTTTTTTATTGATTAGCCGGCAAACGAGTCGATGTAGTCATTACCGCTTATAACAGCAACATCTGCAATCTGGACACCTGCAACACCAGAGGAGTTGCTGATGCGTTGCGAGCTTAAGAGCCCCTACGGACTGCAGACTGCCAGAACCGCAGTAACCGAAAAGGGGAACAATCTCCCTCGCGCAAAAATCCAAACACAAACGAAGATGTTTTACGACAGACTCCGACCTAAGGTTGGTCGCTAGTCAGTCAAACCCTAGGAGGTCCTACCACTGAGCAAGTCAGATATTTTCTGGCCTCTTACAATGAATGTTAGTGGAGAATTGTATTATAACTCATCCCCTTCTCTGCCACGGGGAAGAAGGATACTTTAGTCGGTTTCAAAATTATAAATATTTGCAATTTAGCTACATAGCGCTGTATATATATATATGGGTTGTGTTGGCTGCGTTTTATAGGTCCATAAATAAACTTACAAAAACAGTATTGCTTATTAAGAAATAGTAATATCAATTAAGCATCCAATAAAAGCCTACTATTACGACTAAATTAAACCATTAATTAACAAATTATATTATACCTTAGCACGTAGCTTATAAAGCTTATTATTAATTTATAATAATAAGCTTTATAAGCAAGCTTAATGATACCTATTGCTTTACCTGAACTTACTAAACTTACTATATATGTACGTCACATATTATAATTAAGTTACATTATAATTACTGCTTTATTATCCAGAAACAAATGGTCAAGATTTAACATGTTTTTAAAGGCCACATTATATCTAGAATCATCAACTTTTTAATTATCACATATTACGGCTGGGCCTGTAAATCCGTTATTCCAATCTTATAAAAATCAGGGGTCATCAGGACAGTTCTTAGTTATAGTTAGACACGACAGATGACGGTGTTGTCGACATCCTTTCAGATGCACGTGTTACCGGAGGCAACCAGCTAATATGGTACATGAAAGCACAACTTAATTAACAAGTAACGTATGTTAAAATAAACACGAGAACTTTATGAACAGTAGTGAAAATAAGCAACTTTCACTCGATCAGTTAATAATTAAACGTGGGTGATGTTATGTCATTGCTTGCCCGTGTGTGGACGGCTTATTAAATGGATGCACGGTATTAGCTTATGTACTTTTTGGAACCGCATGGCACGGAATAAATGTACGTATGGTGTACATTTTGATATCGAAGAAAATTTTTGTGTGGGATTACAACGTGGGTTGTAAAGTTGTAGAAATTAAAAAAATACATTCCAAACAACCAACATCATTACTTTTAAACTAACTTCTAACAGGACAAGATTCTCAGACCTTCTTTATTTTTAACCCCCGACTCAAAAAAGAGGGATTTTATGTGATAGGAGGGCAAACGAGCAGACGGATCGCCTGATGGTAAGCGATTACCGCCGCCCATGGACACCCGCAACACCAGAGGAGTCACGAGCGCGTTGCCGACCTTTTAAAAGGGAATTGGGCCTCCGGTAACCTCACTCACTCGGCGAAACACAACGTAAGCGTTATTTAACGCCGGTTTTCTGTGAGGCCGTGGCATCACTCCGGTCGAGCCGGCCCATTCGTGCCGAAGCATGGCTCTCCCACGTAAAGAAGAGGGTAGTTATAAGTTCAACGTATGTATCTGTGTGTGCCTATGGCATCGTAGCTCCCAAACAAATGGACCGATTTTGATTCCGTTTTTTTTTAGTTTGAAAGGTGACTTGATCGAGTGGCTTTAGTTTTGGTTTAAGAAAATCTGGACAGCCGTTTGAAGATTAGTTATCAACTCTTTTCTAGTTCATTAAGGGATGTGAGCAACTTCCATAGGTCTGATCGATTTCAAACTTGGTATCCTGTTATTTCAATGATCTTGCATGAACTATTGCTATTTAGAACTATTGTTTAATGTTAATAATTTATACTTGGTTAATGGGTTTTTCTATGAAACTCTCAGTAACCAGGCTATCACCATATTAATAGCTAATTGAGCGAAGCATCAGTTTATTAGATTAAAAGGAGCATTTTCAATTTTAAAGACCAGTTCAAAACAGTACTAAATCATGAATAACATGATGGGTAATAAAACATCGTTAATCATCGTTATCACCTTGGCTAGAATATATTTGTAGTTAGTGATATACATACATACATTATGTAAAATAATTATATAACATATGTTAACCATTACCGTACCCCTTTAATTTAATATTCAAAGCTAAATTTTTTTTGTGTTTTTTGGCCCCTTCTGGTAAAATGTACCGCTAATGTAGCATACTTTACTAGAAGAGCTTTTAGTAAAGTACAATTCACCCCCAATTCTCGGGGGTATGTGGTACGAAGAATATGGTTCTTCGTACCACATACCCCATGATAGATGTCTATAATTCTTGTATCTCCGATGTGTATACCTACAGTTTTATTTATTTATTTAGCTTGCCCACAATTGTTACAATCAAACAAACTTATAAGTGATTACAATAAGGGGCTATATCTAACTACATGTTAATAATGTAACAACTAATTATAGGCAATCATGACTTGCACCATTTTACTCATTAATTACTTACTAACTTATGTATAATTAATTAAGCTTTGAGGAATTCCTATGACTACGAATTCGTATAGTTCGCTACAGTATGTTGTTTGGTACCAAGTAGTAGGGGGCGAGCTGAGGCAACGAGGTTAGGGTTTCAAATAGCCCTCGGAGTGTCTTAAGAGTCCGGCGGACCGAATTTGTCATACAAACGTAATACCGAAATAAATCGTAATTCAAACACAATTTAATCAAATTTTATTATTATTCGGATTCCGATACCGTTAATCTAGGTTCCTACGTTACCATTTCCTCCAAAATACTTGACTGAAAATAAATGAAAGCGAATGCAATTTTTGATAACTTTGCCAAGTTTGGAACGATTTTTTTGTCTTTTATTTCCAGTGAAGTAGTAGTAGACGAAATAGAATCGTAAAAACCTAGATTACCGGTATCCAAATCCGAATAATTACATAATTTGATAGAATATTGTCTGGATTACGATTTATTTCGGGATTACGTTTTTGTGGGCAATTCAAGCTTCGCCGGACCCTTAACCACTCATGTTAAATACGTACTTAAACATATTAAAACAAACATTTAAGAAGAGTCAATACCTCCTTCCCCCATATAAATTCCTGGCTACGGCCTTGCATATTTTTTCATCTTTACACAGAACAGTAACCAGTAAAATAAATATTAAATTTTATCAGTAGCAAAGTAGAGATACCAATACTTATTCTCACAGTGTTTGTATTTCAACAAAGCGATTACCAACACGCCTACTTTGGCATGAAACACAAAAGATATAACGCGTTAGTTACCAAAGACAAGCATCAGATAATCCATGACTTGGCCTAACCTGGCAATCTTTGATGCTTCGCTATGTGCCTCCAGCGATATCGTTATTGGCTAGGTTGGGCTAATAGGTGCGGTTGTATTTTTCAAATTAGTTATATATTTTTAGTAGGTATACGCTGACCTCTCCTTGTACCGTATAATACGAAGCCAGCTTTATCTAGAGGTATAGAAAAGTGTTATTGGACATGGGATCTAAACATACCGGTGAACTGTGAGTGAACAGTACGCTTCTGCCGAACTATTCGGGGAGGACAGGTAGAATGTTATGTATGTTTAAGGATATTCGTGTATGACTTTATAAAAATAATATTAAAATTGCAATAGTAATTGGTGTCAAAAATAGGTGGGATTTGCCTATTAGTTAAATTCATTTGTGTTGAGGTCATACGAAAATAAGTATGGTTAACGTTTGGCCAGATGAAATCAAATGAATCCATTTATTCTAATTTTAATCAAAGCCGGATTGACGGTTTGATTGGCGCAGTTGCTGAGCGAATGGCTTCTATGCTAAAAAAATCGTCGAGATTCTATGTAAAAAAAGCATCTGCATGTGACCACTAACCCGCGAGAATCCTCCAAATATTCCCCGCTGAATATATAACTAGCTAAAACTAAATACCAAATATTTTCCTCTCATTTTCGTATACGACAGCAACTTATAGCAGTTGTTGGTTCAGTGGGAGCCGCAGCCTTGCGGGACGAAAGTGCGTTGTGAGCCGTCGGCGGAATGCCAGCGGGACTACTTTCATCACCAACCTTGAGGCAGCCACAATCGCCCGAATCTCATGGAAATATCCGATCCTTGATATACGCCCTTTTGATATTATGTCCGCTATTTCCGTGGCGGTTTAGAAATATATCTACTGTGTGGTTTGATAGAACACAATTCTATACCAAATGGAGTTTATAGCATTTATTCAAAATGTTCTCGTGTGTACTGTACAGATCTTATATACTTACTGTATTCATATATTCTAATTATTATTATCAAAAATGCGAATCTTTCATACGCCTTTTATAAACAGGGAACTATTTACGCAAAGTACCTACCTACCTTTTTCTATTTCTTAGTTCCCTTAGTTATTGTTATCTACATGTATTTCTTATATAAATCGTAATCTGTTTATTTTTGTAAAATGCTTAAAGGTCCAATAAAAACTGGGATGGATTTGATAGCTAAGATTACTTGATTAATAATATTGGGCAAGAGATTTCTGTATAGAATTTAGATAAAATCTGGAATTACGCCATCTAATTTGATTATTTATGTATGCAGTACCTACTCGATTATTATTATCTGTATTTCGACGGTAGGTAGGTACTAGAGTAGGTAGGTAGAAATTTGAATGTGAGGGCACATTTCAAGGCAATATCTACGTTAAATATGCGGAAATAGGCTCGGCATTTAAGTGAACCTTATTTATTGCGTCCGCCATAAAAAATCATTCATCAAAATCATACACGAATGCTAACCTAATATAAAAGATAATAAGAACATTAGAAGACATTGATATGTTTGACATCTTATTTTAAATTAACGTACTTGTAATTGCGTCAATTACCAACGTATTGATGGTACTTAATCATACTATTTATTGGCTAAAAACATTTAGCCTGAGGCGCCAACCGCAGAATAAACAAACGAGAAGACAATTGATTACGTAGTGGCAACGCCTACAACGCGTGTGAAACCGAAAAAATGGTCCACACCAGGCTTGAAGAAGCTACACAGACAGAGACAGAAATATTACAGAAAGTTATGTAAACGACAAGGACAGCGAATATTCCGGAGTGGAAAAAGGATACAATGATTTTAAAGTAATAAGTGTGAATGAAATGGAAGACCGAGAGAAAGATAGGTAGGAGAGTGAAATTGCCGTAGCAACTTTCGCTGAGCTCGTTTCGGTTACGGCACAGCTGCGCCAGCGCGAGTTACGCAACCGTTGTGAAGAGATTATGACTGTATGACACTGATTTGAATGATCGTTGGAAGTAATCAATTTTATTTGGATTCGCTTCCGCTGTCGATTGCGAGATATCAGTGTTTAAATTTTTGATCAATGGCAAATCTTTGGAAAGACAAACTTAATGATATTTTGAGTAGTAAACGGAAAGGTCATACACAAAGAAAAAAATACAATAAAGATGTACCTAATGTATTAAAATTTAGAAAGGGTGCGCGCAAATACACTTAGGTCTACCGAAATGGCATAGTTTTCTATTATATTTATATCTGAGCTGATACAGCTGAGTATAAACTTCTCTTAGAAAGGTATCAATCAAGCTAATATTAACTGCATCAGTTAGTTAATTGGGACTGTCTTCATCCTGATGAATGTCGTGATGTTTTCTTTATCGGCTTAATTCGAAAGGAGTACGGAAAGAAACAATAACTGGTCTTTTCACAAATCAGTGATGGTTACAATGTTGAGATGGCTAGTAAAACGTTACTAAATGTGATTACACAAACCCTTACAACAACGTTACCCGCCTTGTTATGCTTATTTTCCTATTTGCTTAATCGTTTTTTGATGATGCTCATCATTGTGACACTATAGTTCTGTGTTATACAATTTGTTGCAATTACACGCTCTTCACTTTCACTATTATATTTTCCAACATACCATACCTTGTCATCAACTCATTTCATTACATGCTATTTAGTTTCCTCACAAACTTTCTTTTTCTTTACAATTCTTTGGCTACTGTCGTCATCAATCAATTCTACATTCTCATGTGTAATTAGAACAAGGCGGGAATGATGTCCTAGATCTTAAATGATACATTATACGCATGTCTTCTCGCTCTAATGCCGAAGCACAATACGCTACTGTCACACATTTGCAGTATCTTTACATGAGTACACGTTTTACTGGTGTTGTCCTACGGACTTATCTATGTGTGTGTCATGTTCTGTGATAAGTTCCACATATATTAATACGGTTATATATGCAATGAACTCGAAATTAAGCAAAACAGAATTCCTTTGCCCTAATATACCTAATTCATTATATATGCAAATGTCTTTCACGCATACGGCTATCCAGACACAAGTTGCGTTTGTGTTAGCAACTCAATGTGTACATTCTATATTCATATTTGCATTGGTGTGTGAAATATATTTGTAGTGTTTGTGCGTTTTGCGTTGTTACAGCATGTTTTTGGTTTGTGTTGGTTATTTTATGTAAGTGTGAGAGTAGTTTAGCGTTCACAATGAAAGTACTCGGCGGTTGCACGGATTTGGGTCACAGCTCCAACTTTGATTATAAAGATTACGACCACCGTGTGAATCATCGCACATCTTCTAGGTCCATGCTGGTCTTGCGTATTTATATTTAGCATTTATATTTTTAGTGCAATCATATAAACAGCTTATTTTAGTGTTTGTATTTTATTCATGCGTTCAAAGTGTTTTATTTGTATTTTGGAATACTTAATGTTTGTCTTAGAAGTTTTGTATTATATTATGAGTTATAGTTTTAATTATGTAAATAAAGTATTACTTTTTTTTATTTACGTTCCTAACTTCTTTTCTTTTTAAGATTTATTTTAGTTTGCTTATATCTTGAAATTATTACCTAATCTAGAAAATATAATTTTAGGCCATGTCTGAACAAAATTCCCCTTTCACATACAGCTAGCGTGAGTCGGTGTTTCGTCATGGACCGAGGTGCATAGCCACTTTCCTTTCAACTTGTACATTTTCATAACTTCAACGTTATCTACAAGAGGTTTATAAGAGGCTATTTTGATGCAATTCTATGTAGCAAGCTTGTAAAGGCATAGTTAATAGGGAAGGAGCCATCTGTGTTGAGTTAGCAGATTTTGCTAATGAGGCTGCTAAGAATTTTGTAACAAATGATGACGTAATACATTGTATGCTGACGGGTACAGAATTTCTCATCTTTTTCATGGCCCTGTAAATACCACAGCTCGTGCTACTTTAAGGCTCACACTAGATGTGATGTCAGCCAGGGAGAGGAATTTAGCACAAGCAGCCATACAATGCTGGAAGTAGAAAATGCTTACGTAAAATCCCCTATACAATGATTCAATTTTAATTAGAATATCAATATGCAAAACCGTTATCGTTTGTGAAGCTAAACTTTAACCTAGTAATTAAGATTCGTAGTGTCATTACGTACAATATATTAGGGGTCTACCTATATAGATAGTAGGTTTAACATATCATATACTGAAACAGCAACATCAATAGCTATCCGAATATTGATTTTACGATCTAGGAATCTCTGTAAAACTTAATTTGAAATCGTTTCTTAGAACTAGGACCGAGTGACAGTTATTCATTTGTAAGATATAGAAGATATTTTATTTTATTTGGATGTCGATTACTTGTGATTACGAGAGTTGAGTGGAAATCTTGAGGAAGCTAAAGATGTTGAGAAAGTAATTAAATGGAAGTTCCATTTCAATGGATATAGTTTTCGTAAAGAAACTTGATTGGATATTACTTAAACTTGTTAATTTGTTGACAATGTCTGTGTTGCTTGCGAAGCCATCCAAAACGTAATCTTTCACATTATGCTCTATTTCACATAAATATACATCGTGAGACTTTTCAATATTTATTTTTGTCTTATTTCTCTTCCTTTCAAACTATATAATTTAATTTTGAAGACAAATTTTATTTGACGTAAGCACCAGAAATAGTTCTTATTCCTTTTAGATCATCGATGATTGTATAACAGATTAAGAATACAATTTAAAAATTCTTTCCAGAAATTATTTTGTATGTAATATTGCGTGTAGCAATCAGTAAAGTCAAGACTGGACTTCATAGAATTACTTTTTGGAACTATGAAAATAGACAAAGAAATATTTTACAAAGCATGCTCGTTTACATAAACGTACAAACATAGTGTTCAAACATAAGTAGAATGTGCGAAGGTTGACGGTCTTTCAGGGTCGAATTGATAAGGGACCCGTAACCTTTGCTTTGAAATTAGACTTATTACATCGTTAAAGTATGTTTACACTAGCACATTTGACGAAATTTACTTAGACAGATCGAAAGAGAAGAGAATAATTACAAAGATAGAAATTATTACTTCTTATTAATAATAAAAATAAGGTGGTACTTGAATAATATATTATATTAAAGAAGATAAATAATGCACCAATGAGGATTTCCTCTGCACATAAAAATGAACAACATCAGCGCCATCTCTTGATATTTTATTGAATTAACCGAACTGATCATAATACCAACAAGCCTCTCAGATTTAATTACATGTAGGTAACATGTGTTTTTGTGCTCATAAAACCATCTAGTTTGGAAGCAATTTCGCATAAGTCTCAAGACTTATTTTTAGAAATGAATCACCAACGACTCAGTAACCTATCGCCAATCAAAATTCCGTGTAAAAATCGAGAACAATGCCAGTCACAGTTAAGTTTGTAGTTTAAAATTCGACGCTAATCCAATAAAAGCTAGAAAAAATGTTCGAATCATGACCTCGAATATATAAAATGTCACTATCACACAATCAGGGTACGAGAAGGTCCTTTTTTTCACCTCCGCCTACCTGGGCCTATTGTGTTCCGGGGAAAGTTATGTGAAAGACAGACGGACAAAAAATTCTGATTTCTCCTGTCTCTTTCTATTTTTTCTATAAGCGACCCTTAAGAATTTCGATGTAGATCAGCCCAGTAGTTTTTGTAAGCACGTTCGTAAGGCAATAATAGGAGCAAAAAAATGTATCGCGTTTTTTTTCAAATTGCAGGTTGCGTGTGTCTACGGATAAATAGGTAATGTACGTGTTCATTGTCTGGTTGAAAGGCTATATAAATTCAATGAATAAAGAAATTGAACAAATCAGTACGTATTTTTTGTCCTTTAAAATTTCAGAGAGTAATTGGTCCTTAGGTACATGCATAGGAGAATTGGAAGACAATGATGCAGATGTATGGATTAGAGAGCATAATATTTCTACTATATGGCTAATAGATTGTAGTAATTTGTTTCTATATTTTTATTTTGCAGAGTGTAAATACGGCGTCTCCCTTAGAAGGCTAGGGGGGAGAATGAAGAGTAATTATACAAGCAATTATGCATGCCTATTTAGTATCCAGCTACATTTAAAATAGCCACAGGTGCAGTTTGGTTTTGCATAGAAAAATAACGAGACAATAATCTCTATGTGTCAAATGTACAAACAGTAAAAAAGTGTGGCTATAAATGTATGAATAGCTTAGAATAGATCTATTACTATGGCTAAGCAGAGTACTAGTACAGTAGAGTCGCACTTAGAGAAGCTGGAACTTACTTCACTTCTTTATAAAAATTACTTTAATAAACGTGGCCTCAGTGCCGTCTTAAGCTAGGAGCCCTTGGGCATAACAGAATTTAAAAGAAAGTTAAGAACATACCTTATAGATACCCTACCATAAAACATTAATTGTGCACTCCATTACTAATTATGTACCTACCTACATGTTATTAAGACTAAAATTGATCCCACAGTCAAACTGTTTGTACAGTTTTGTGGGGCTTTGTATTACTTCGCAAGCCCTAATACGTACCTCATAAAAATTAAAAAAAAAAATTGGACCTGTGCCTCTTGTACCGTTGTGCAAAAAACGAAACTGCTTATGGCAGAGCAGCCAATCTTCGCAGAAGTTTTGTAGTTAGGCGTATATTGAATAACCGACGCCTGAAGCTAGCTAAGAGCTGATATTCATCTGCAAGTACACTAGTACCTTAAATACCATGGAGTTTGAGTCCATAATAACCATATTAACCTATATCTCCAAAAAACACTAAAAAATATCACTAAAGTTACCTTCACAGAAAATCGTTTTTGCCAGGTACAAACTAAAGACATTGACATAGTTTGTGTACCAGAATGATAAATACCAAAAATGGTCCAAAATAACTTAATTAATGCTTACCCTACATAAAACCCTGACCGTAAAGAGAAAGCATTGTCGTAATTCTATAGAACAAAGGAGTAAAACAATTTTCACTCGCGTCATTCGAAGCATGACAGTTTAAATGGAGAAAAACTGTCGATCATCAGTCATTGGAGTCGAAAGCTGCGCGTGCACAATGACACCAAACTCTCACTCTATCACCAATTAATTGGAGTCAACGGATCGCACACGATATCGCAGAAAAAAGCGGTCAAGTGCGAATGGCTAAATGGATACTGTGTTCTCATTTTCATTTTTTTTTTATAAATGAAAATATTAAGATACACTCAAATATTAGGTCATATTTTTTGGCTTATTGGTGAAATAGAATAGTAGAAATTAAATTTGGATGAATACGGAGATTCCACAACATCGATCAAATGAACTACAAGTGTTTGTACTTAGCAGTTATACAAACACTTGATATTTCTTCAGATTTTTTTGTCACTTTAACTACTCATACATACCATAACCTACCATCACGCCTGTATCCTCCGAAGGGTTAGGCAGAGGCGTACTTAATGTATGTACTGGGTGTACATACATTAAGTACGCCTCTGCAGTTCACTGTTCAGTCTCTCAGTTCGCCGGTATGTTTAGGTCCCATGTTATAGTGGGCGAGCCTATAGCCACTAACCGGGCATAAATCCAGACTCCGAGCGGTTACTGAGAATTTCATAGAAAAATCCAATAACACTTCGCTCGACCTGGGGATCGAACCCAGGACCTCTAGTGTAGCAGTCGCGCTTGTCAACAGTCAACTTTAACTATTTTAATTTTAAATTGCTTAGTGTTTTTAACAGTTTAGTCAAAAACACTAAGCAATTATTTATGACCTCTATTAAGAAAGAGATATGCCATCATATAATCAGCAAACTGCTCTTAATCTCATATATTCTTATTGTCATCCAATTCATCACAACATATAAGGTTCAGTACCAAATTACACAACATGTAATCAAAACAATACTTGTTTCACCTAACCAATTACGGACTCCTAAAAACTGAAAGAAAGTGATGTTACGACAGAGTATTATTGCACGGGAAAAAAATTAAGCGTCATTGTTTTCTATCCCTGTCTCGTTCTTACACGGAGGAAAGTCTATCGCTATTTCACTTTGAAGAAAGTGCGCGCGCGCATCCAGCTGAACGATTGTATACGTCACATGTAGTAAATACAAAAATATTGTAGCAATTAAATTACTCTCTTTAGTTATAAAGATACTTAGTTGCAATGGTCTTTGTGCTAATCCAAAAAAATCATTTAGATTTTAACCTACAAAATTGTCGAGAATTAATATTCTGTGCACAGTGATGCTTGTTATGAGAAATAAAATTAGTTTTTGTTAAAACAACAAACCAGTTGTAGTTTTTTTGTGTAGATACATTAAAATCATAATAAAGCTTATTTATTATGTGTTTAACATAATCATTATTATGGTTATTCATAATAATTAAGCTTATTGCATAATCAAAAACTTCTTTTTTTGTTGATTTTTTTAATTATATCTGATAATTTTAAATATACTTCAATCGAGAGTGAGAGTGAAAAATGACGTCGATTCGTAAGTGGATATTCTGCTAGACTAGGACAGCAATATCAAACATGTTGGGAGTGAAAGGGATAGGTAATTAAACATGAGATGAAGTGTGGGAATGCGTGCAGGTAACGATGCAATATGCTTTCATGAAAACGTTGGGTATCGTCGTGGTTCAATATTTTACGTACCTAACCAGAAGACGCAGGTTCGAATCCTGCCCGCGATTGAATTTTTCCTTCACTAAAATAACTTTATAATCTTAGTATGGAAAATGCAAAAAAATCACAAAAAACAGTCTGATAGTGGTAGCAAATGATATAACTATCACACTATAGCTTGACTTAATAGTATTTCTTTTTTTTAAAAAAAACGTTGCCCCACTCTAGGATTTTCTCCTGTATAGTGGGTGCGTTTACAAACACAAATTCTCACATACACAAACGCTCAGACCCGGAGCAACTACCTGTAGATTATACAAATATTTGCTCCGTGTGGGGATCGATCGCTCAGCCACTACGCCAAACGTGTCGTATGATTGCTTATCACAGTCATAAACGTAAGAAAAAGTAAAAAATTAATTAGGTGCCATACCATCCTGCCTGTATTCCCAGAAGGTTTTGACACAGGTATACTCTGTAATGTTGGTCGATTTAAGAGAGAAATTAAACTCTTGAATGCTGAATAACGACTGCCTCGTTTATTAGAATCTAATATAATATTATGATAATGAGTATATAATTACATAGTGTATACACGGATATACGTTAAGGGAGATACAAAAGGGTGTAGTAGTAACTACACCCTTGTATCTCCCACATTAATAGAAAAAAAATGGATTACAAGTACAATTTGTACATTGTAAACGCACAGTTGGCCGGTATGTTTAGGTACCAGGGAGTCCTATTGCTACTTATTGGGCACAAATCTAAACTTCGACCTGCTACTGAGAATTTCATAGAAAACCCCAATATCATTTTGCTCGACCTGGGAATGGAACACAGGACCTACTCTACAAGTGCTAAAGTGAGCACTACTCGACTAATGAGACAGTCTATAATTAAATTAAATCTAATTTCTGAATTAAATCACAAAAAAGATTAAAAACATCGTGAGGAAACTTGCATGCCTGAGAGATTTTCTCGATGGCGTGTGAAGTCTGCCAACCCGCACTAGGTCAGCGTGGTAGACTATAGCCTAATCCCTCTCATTCTGATAGGAGACTCGTGCCCAGCAGTGGGACAGTATAATGGGTTGATTATGTTATGTTATGAATTAAATTGAAGCTTCTTAAATTACCGTTATAACCAACAAAATGATAAATAGGAAGAAAAATACTACTAAAACCACTCAAGTATGCTATACTTTCAATCTCTTTACAGTAATTATCCTAAAATAGCTTAGAAAAATCTAAGGTCAGTCTGAGTCGTCAAAAAAAAAGAAATTGAACCGTGACGCTTCCCCGCTCCGGCGCAGCAAAAAATGTTAAAGAAAGTAAAAGCGTTCTCATGTTTAGAATTGTTTTTATAAACGGTTGAAAAAAATACGCTTTTGTATACGAACAACAATGGTTTAGACAATACCTTACGCAACACGTGTGTGTACAGGTCGAATCGAACGAATTTCGGGATCTTCGGCAAACATTGTTGAAATCCAAAATTTTTTGGTATGATTTATGCGAATTGTATTGTGTTTATTTATTGAATTTTGGTTGTCTAGCAGCGTCGCAGGATATACTCAATACTCAATTCGTTTATTGAACTTCAGAATTTTAACAGGTGTTAAAAAATAAATATAAAAGTATTAAAGTTGGACCCTGTCGGGCACGGCAATGTAATATTCAATATTCAATATTCTTTATTGAATTTTTAGTTCACGGGCTTAGTTCTTTGGTATAGTCGTGTTAAAGGGCACATAATATTCCTTTGAAATGAAATTGAAATGAAATTATTTATTCTGCAAGTAGATCTTTAGAGATACTTTTACATGTCAATGGTTTGGGGGTTCTTTTTTTAGCTAGATGGCTTCGGCATTTCCTAACTGACGACCTCTGAGAAGAAACACCGAAACAAACTCAGAGAATCATGGTCTCTTTTAAAGTCCAGACATGGAAGAACACTTAATGAAGGGGTCCATCAAATGCTGGACCACAGCCTGTCATGGTCGTGGAGAATGTCACGAATCCCATGGCCCTGACTATAGGCAAGAGTAGGCAAGTACCTACGGTTTTTGGTGCTGCCTTCCCAGGTGGCAGACGCTCCATGAGGATTTTCTCCAAAGGCCAACCTTTTTTGTTTAAAGGTGTGTTAATCGATAGTGTTTGTTAGCTATATTTCTAGAAAATCTTCTCAGCTGTTTGAAGATCATTACCTCTTTTCTTGATGACGAGCTGATAAACAACTTCCACAGGTCTGATCGATTCGAAATTTGAAATCCTGTCACTTGTCAATGATATTACAAAATCCTGCAGTATACCCAACCTGCCAGAAGAACTCCTCAACCGTTTACGACATCTACTTACTATTTACTGGGTGGTTAGGGTCATGATCTACAGGTTACTCAAAATGTAATCATTTTTTCAATCAAATATTGAAGTTCAATACTTACCTAGTACACAAAATGTAAGTCGTATTCAAATTTCAGGTTGCTTCTCAAAACCGCACCTGCTATATTATTTCAATGGCAAAACGATTTTTTTTTCTTTTTGAGAATTTTGTGTCGGGGCTTTCTTTTATTTTATGAAATTTGAACGAAGATAATACCTACTTTCAAAACATTTTAAAATCACACTTAAATTTCTTCATCATGTCAAAAAATGATCATTTAAAAAAATCATTTCACAAATCACTTAGACATCCCAATAAGAATCTTTATCCGCACGGCGATCAATTTTAATATATAAATAACTTTTTGTAGATGTTAAGAAAAAGGTTACTTTCAAGGTCATGAGAGTGATCTTCGACTGCTCTTTACTGCAATTACGGAGACAGTCCGTTGAACCAATGTCCTTTAAAAATTTTACTTTTTATTGCACGGGTTGAGCGTTAAACTAGGGCGTTGTACCTGTAAATAAAGTTTATTTTGTTAAAAGATTTTATTTCAATTTATTTTTTCGTGCTTTACTTGAGAATCGATAAAAACATTGGGGACTTTTTTATGCTGTGTATTTTTTATTTTTACTTGAACACTATCTGTTTCAAAATAAGGTTGTGCATGAATGTGTTCACAGTAATCACATGTCAGCAGCAGAAGGGCAGTGACCTATAAACTAGAAATGCTTGGAATTGATAGATATTACCCACTCGCGGTTTCACCTGCGCTGCTCCGTTCCTAAGAGGCGTAGTGTGATGTTATATAGCCTATAACCTTCCTCGCTAAATGGCCTATCCAACACAAAAATAATTTTCAAAATCGGTTCAGTAGATCCAGAGATTACCCCCTAAAACCTCACAAACTTTACCTTTTTATAAGTATAGACTAACTCGTATTAGATGGTGTTGATTATAACAAAAGTAGGTACTTAGTTACTAATAACTATCCTGTGCCAACGTCAAGAATCGTATTCTTATTGAAATTGGAACCTCATGGAAATTGGTCGATTGGCGTAGCGGTTGAGCGATCGGCATCTGGGCCACGTGTTGCGGGTTCGATCCCCACACGGAGCAAATATTTGTATGATCTCCAGGTATTTGTTCCGGGTCTGGGCGTTTGTGCATGTGAGAATTTGTGTTTGTAAACGCACCCACGACACAGGAGAAAATCCTAGTGGGGCAACGTTTAAAAAAAAAAAATTTCATTTTCACAATCCAATTAGAAACAAACGAGCAATTCTATTAAGATTTCAATTTCATTTTCAAGGGCGAATTTCACCACTTTGTGCTAAATTCTCGTAATATTACCCACTAGATATAAAATCCCCGAAGACCATTAACCGTGCACAAATCGAAACTCCGAGCTGCTGCTGAGAATTTCATAAAAAAACCAAATAAGTGTTATTTGGTTTAGCATTTGGCTAGATCTGGGAATCAAACCCAAGGAAACAGGTAGACATAGCCGTGAAAGTATTTCTACCATACGGTTCTTTTTGTTTCTATAATCTAACCTAGAAACCAGAAAGTCGGCCGGCGTGTCATACGCGTACATGCTACAGGTACCTCAGTTTCATGGGTAGGTACTATTGAATTTGAATAATTTAGTTCATACAATGTTGTGTGTCTTTGACTAATGGCGTAACAGCAAAATGTATCGCTGTATGTACCCATTAGAATGCAAATAGCTGTTATTAGGCCGGTATCAATAGCTGGTCGATGTTAGGTACGGCTAGGTTCGAATATAGTACTAAAAATTATGTTGTTGTTTTTATGTCCAGCCTGTAGTATTCCACCCTTGAGCAAAGAGCAAAGGCCTCTCCCTATTTTTCCAGTTTTCTCTTCTTTGCGCTTGCGCCTTACGCTACTTCTTTCCAGCTCCTAGTAAATAAAATGTTTGATTTTGGGCCACCATTATGCACATAGATGAATAGGAAAAATATTGTCCATTTTCATAAATATACAAAATAAATTCATTTGAAGAAGTGTACCTACTTACAGTCGTACAAAAATGATTATTTGAGTTTTTTTTTTACAAAGACTAACTCTCTGTGTTTAAGGCCAAAAATAACATTAATTGTTAGCGAGGTGCTGAATCGCTCTCAAGTAGTTTTTGTTTTTTTTTTCCATCAACAATAAAGACCTGATAAGAATACATAACCTACATTAAAAAAGATAATAATTCTTGCCACCTAGTTGAAGAATTATAGATACTACATGTGGCCAAGGAATTAACTTTTGTTGTCTTCGGTTATAGTATTAATTACACCTCAACAAATTCAATTAGGTCAGCGCCATCTAGTGACATTTTTAAGAACTTGCTTGCATCTAAGAAATGATGAATTTCTTTTACATTTTGTTCATCTCCGAATCTAGTTTTATTCATTGCCGAATTTTGTTTTTATAGGTTCAATAGTTGAGGCGTCAGAATTAACAAACTATCCGACTCAGCTATATAAGAATTTTCTTCTTCTAATTAGCTTCATAATACACAAACAGGTAGCTCTTGTCATTGAAAAAATATGTCTTAGCTACCTTTTTTTTTTTTTTTTTTTGTTTACGGGGGGAAACCTTCCAAAGGCGTCCGGTCTTCGGGGATTAGACCGGGGAGTGTGGGATTTTTACCCACTAAAACCACCCCGGTGGCCACCATCAGCACATGAAGGGGGGCACTGTGCCCTCTTAAAAGACCACCCCAGAACCCCCCTGTGCGACGCCTGTTTAGGCACATCCCTGGGGAGACTGTAAAGGGGTCTCCCCATAACCTCACTGTGCACGGCAACACGTGACCACTGTGCTACCGTCTTCTCTGGGGTCACATGATGGGCGAGCAGAGTCCCCTCTCTGCGCGACCGCGACCCCAAAGACCCGCCTGCCTTAAGTGACGCAGGCGGGGTTTCGGCGTGTTAGGCGCTGAGGCGGTTGCCTCCCCGGCGCCTTCTTCTCCGAGCAGGATCAGCTCTTTCACGATCCCGCTCGGCAGCCTCCTTCTGGACCATCACAGTCTCACAAAAGGAGGCCATTTCAGCCCAGTTATCTGGTTCTGCCAGCATAGCCTTCACTACTGCTGGCAGGGACAGATCTTGCCCGATCTTGGCGGTCAGGATCCGCCGCTCGGAGGCCCACGCGGGGCATTCCTCGAGCGTGTGCTGTGCGGAATCTAGACCCCCATCGCAGTGGTGGCAGTTTGCCGTGGTCTCTCGCCCAATCCTGTTCAGGTACTCACCGAAGCAACCGTGGCCAGTCAGAACCTGAGTCATCCTGTAAGAGATGCGCTCCCCTCTTTTTAGCCAGGCTTCGAAATGCGGTAGGATGGCTTCGACAACGCGCTTGCGCGAATATTGCGGCTGTTGTAGCCGTTCGCGCCACTGCTCGAGCGCGTGTCGCCTTTCCTGCCGCCTCAGCCTTGCAGTAGCTATTCCTGGCACGCTGTTACCACTAAGGCGGATGGCACGAACTCTGTCGTAAACCCTCGCGTCCATATCCGCCAGGATATCCAGTGGTGGAAAGCGTGCCAGGAGAGTTGCCGCCTCGAAGGATACGGTTCGGTATCCTCGTGCGATGCGAATGGCCATCCTCCGCTGCAGGCTGTTGATTTTAGTCCTGCAGCGCCGGACACCTGAAAGTCTACCCGACCAAACAGGCGCCCCATAAAGCACCATCGACCGCACGACACCCGCGTAGAGGCGGCGAACTTCTTCCCGAGGACCTCCGAGGTTGGGCAGTAGTCTGTGCAGAGCACCCACTGCCTTCTCCACCCGAGGGACCAGGCGCTCGAAGTGCTCTTCGAAGCCCCACCGACCGTCTAGGATAAGGCCAAGGTACTTAATGTATCGGCCCACCTGAACTGGCGCATCTCCAACTCGGATTAGCGAGCTGGGTGGCTCTCTGCTCCTAGGTAGTTTATGAAACCATAGCGCCTCAGTTTTATTAGGCGCTATTTCTAGACCCAGCCCGCGGATGGACTGCACGACTCTTGCCACCCCCAGCTCGGAGAGCTGGATGGTCTCTTCAAAAGTGTCTCCACCGGCTAACACCAAGGTGTCATCTGCGTAACAAACAACATTGACGCCAGCCGGGAGATCGACACACAAGACTACGTCGTATGCGAGGTTCCACAAGAGAGGACCTAAAACCGACCCCTGCGGAACCCCACACGTAATCTCCCTCCGGTGGATTGTACCGTCCCGACCCACATAGCGAATGTGCCTGTCGCGCAGGTATGACCCGACGATGCACTGCAGGTAGGGGGGCACTCTATGATGTACCAAGGCTTCCCTAATCGCACCCCAGGGTAAAGAGTTAAAGGCGTTGACGATATCTAAACTTACAGCCAACGCCACCCCACCCTGGGACACTACCTGTTCTGACAGCGAGCGGACGCGTAGGATCGCATCTACTGTTGAACGTCGCTGCCGGAAGCCGTACTGGCCATCGGCGAGGTCGGGACCAATACACGACAGGTGCTCGATAATTCTCTCTGCGACTATTCTTTCGAACAGCTTAGAAGCCTCATCGAGTAGGCAAATGGGACGGTATGCGGAGGGAGACTCTGCGGCCCTGCCTTCCTTCTTTAGTAAGACCAGTCCAGCCTCTTTCCATCCGGAAGGGAATACTCCTGCACGGAGACAGCTGTTAAACAGTCGTCTCAAGCGGTCCCCCAGGGTGTCCAGAGCAAGAACCCACGCTCGGCCAGGAATACCATCCGGACCTGGCGCGGTATTACGAGCCCCCATGCGTCTAACAGCTCGGGTCAGCTCTCCTTCCGTTATCTCTAATTCATCAGACCAGTCCATCGATGATGAGAGGGGCGAGCGACTGTTGCTGACAACTGGAAAGAGCGTATTTATAACCCTCTCCAGCAGATCCGGATCCATGGTTTCCGTGATGGGGGGGACCCATGGACGTAATTTGTCCATGACTAGCTTGTAAGGTTTCCCCCAAGGATCCCTATCCAGCCCCTCAAGAAGTTCTCCCCAGGACTGAGATTTGGCATCCGATATAGAGTGCTGGAGTGCCATAGTTGCCACCCGGTATGCTCTATAGGTTCTGGCTATTTCCTCCTCCGAGGCTCTTGGTTGCGTTCTACGCCGGGTACGCTGATACTGGCGACGGGCTCTCAGACAGGCAACACGCATTTGTGCAATACCTGGCGACCACCAGTAAACTGCACCAGGACGCTGGACGCACCCGACCCTAGGCATGGAAGCATCGCAAATTGATGTCATCTTGTCTCGAAACCAGGCCGCCTCTTCTTCTGGATCGGGGGAGATTCCTTGAGAACCAACAGCCTCCGGCCATGCTGCGACGTTGGCAGCTGCGACAAGCATGTCTCTATTGAGCTGTTTGAGGGCCCATCGTCGCTGCTGTGAGTTAAAACTTGAACGACTCGGAGCGTCCGAAGGGCGTCGGAGTGCCACCTTAAAAACAATGTGACGATGGTCGGAGAGCGTAACAATCTCCTCCGCTACCCTCCATTCCGACACCAAGCGGGCTATCGGAGGAGTCGCCCATGACAAATCCACGATTGACTCGCCCTGCCACCGAACACATGTGGCAACGGACCCTCGATTTAAGAGTCGAAGGTCGAGCGACGCCGCCCATTCTTGTACTGCGTGTCCCCTAGGAGTTTCTCGGGTGTTACCCCATGCTCTGGAGTGAGCATTAAAGTCACCCAGGATGAGCACCGGACGGGGTGAACATTTGCATCGAATGCAGTTCGCAATCCCATCCAGATATCTCTCGTATTCGGCGAGGGAAATGTTAGGAGACACGTAGCAACCCACTATGGCCAAAGGCCCCCACTCCACCGCAATATACCCCTGTCCCCTATCTATTAAACGGCAGTGAGGCCCACCGCTTCCACCAGCCCAGTAAACGGCAACAGAGTCCGCGGTGTCCCGGAACCACCGAGGATGATCCTGAAGGCCGTAGGGCTCCGCTACCACCGCCAAGGCAATTGACCACTCCGCAACAGTTTGCAGAAAAAGGTTCTGCGCATTGCGGCAGTGGTTCAAATTGCACTGGAGAACTTTTAGGGCTGGGAATGTGACGTGTCCATTTCCTCTTGTGGGCCTACACCTTGTGGTG
Source organism: Acronicta aceris (assembly GCA_910591435.1). NCBI lineage: Eukaryota > Metazoa > Arthropoda > Insecta > Lepidoptera > Noctuidae > Acronicta > Acronicta aceris. The sequence goes on along the minus strand of OU342758.1, from coordinate 15,045,105 downwards.
CCAGCGTCGGTCTCTGCGATGTGGCCGGGGCAGGCGAGGATCGCTTCTTGCGTGGAGCGCATTTATTATTTCCCAGCCGGTGGTCTGCTGGAAGACCAAGATCCGCACACAGTGGACATTGCACTGTTGGCGACGTGCAGTCTCTTGCTCTGTGTGCCCCCCCACAAGCATAGCACTGGGTGCTTCGGTCAGCTGTACTGGTGCACTGGCGGCGAACGTGCCCGGGCTCCAAACAACGGAAGCACATTAAACGACGCGCCTCCAACACCTCGACCCTTACTGAAGTCCATCCTAAGCGCATGCGCTTGTCAGATGCTAGCTTCTTTATTGCCTCCAGTGGACCACGAATCCAGACGTGCCCCAAAGAAGAATGTGGACGACGGATTTCACCCACCTTTACGTCTCCAGGAGAACAGCCGCCTGCTTCTGCAATAGCAATTGCCACATCTTCTGACGTGACAGCATCATCGAGGTCCCTGATCCTTGCCTCAGCCCTTTTGATTGGACGTGTAACTTGCACGTCAAATTCTGTAAGGACTTCTCGCATACGGCTGGCGAGACGGTCAGCCTTAACGGAAGAGTCGGCGCCAGCAATGGAAATTACTATTCCACCGTCAATTGCTCTCTTCTGACGGACTGTGTCGATGCCAATATCAGCCAGCTTAACTCGTTGTCTTGCTGCAGACATGACTTCAGCAAGAGTGTGAGACGAACCCTCTTTTATCGAAACGCTAACAGCTGCTGTCGTGGGAACCCTAGGGAGTTTGGCTGCCTGTTTTATTGCCTTCACAGGAGTGGAAGCTGGTAAAGCATCGTTGTTTGGGCTAGATTGGGGAGTCTTTCCTTTTTTTGTTTTCTTGCCTACCACAGCAGACCAGGTCTCCGTCCCATTCTGTAGTGCAGGTTCCGAGGCCTTCGAAACTTGTGCGGTCACCGTGGATACAGCGGGCAGCTCCTCCACCGGAGCTACCATTTTACCTGTTGCTTTTCCCTTCCCTTTTCTCTTCCGCTTTTTCTTTGCCTCTTTAGGGCCTTGTTTTTCATTGGCAGTTTGTTGCGCTTCAGTACCTGGCGGTGAAGCCGCAGCCTTCTTGACGTCGGCGGCAAGAGGCGGACGCAGGGGTTTCTCTGGGAGCAATCTGCTCTCCAAAGCGGCCAGTTTGGCGTCTACCATTCTCCCAATTTCGAGGGCGATAGAACGCCGAAGCTGGGCCTCCGCTTCATGCGCCAAATCCGACACCGCGGTGATCCCAATAGGCCCAGTCGCTGCGCCGGCCTGACTAGGTCCCTTCGTATCGACTGTCATGTTGGGGTTCGCCGATTTGCTACCCTGGCAGCGCAGTATGCTGACCTGCGCTGTCAGTTCCTTGACCTGCGTCGAGAGACCGATGAGTTGGGACTTCAGCTCTGCGTTTTCAGACATGAGTCTATCGATATTGGTGTCAACGGCCGTTCGCGTGGCCAGTTCAGCCACTGCAGCTTGCACCGTTACTGCCGCCAACTTGAGACTGTGGACGAAACTTCCTTTAAGGTTGCGGGATGCATTTGCAACCTCCTCTATTGTACTAACACTCTTCATGATGCTCGAGCTCAGTTCGGCTGTTGGTTGTGCTTGCATCGTCTTCGCCAGCAATTCCGGGTTCGGCAGACTTTGCTTAGCCTTTGCCCGGGTCCTAGCCTGCTTGGCTGGGGGACTTGCAAGCTCTGAATCCCCGTCTTCTTCTCCGTTGTCGCTAACTGGCTTGTCAGGATTTTTCTTCGCCGCTATCGGCTCATATCCTCCCGATATCTGTGCACGCTTGCGCATGCGACCTCGAGACGATCTCGTCGAAGAAGAGGCGCATGACATTTGCGAGCAAGAAGACTCGCCAGTGTCACTCGGCCCCTCATCAGCAACCGGGGTAGGTGGCCGCACAAATTTTGCGCGGCTTTGCTTTCCCGTTGGCACTATGTGTGTCTTCTCGGCAGGTGTGCTTTTCACCATCCCTGCACTGGCTAAGTTTTCTGAGCCACGTTCCCTCTGACTACCAGAGGGATTGTCGGCTGAAGCCTGTTTTGTGGGTTTCGGTGCTGCGGAAGTGCTGGGAAGATAATCCAGCGCCTCCTCATCACAGGAACGAGAGCCACCCTGGCTCGCTGCGTCCTTAAAGGACGGGTAAAAGTCCGGAACGGACTTGAAGCGATCGTTGTCCCCCCCAGAATACGTGGGACTGACCGAGCTACGCTCGGTGAGGGATTCTCCTACTGCGAGGCAGCAGGTACCCTCCTGGGGTAGTTTCTTTTTTTGATGCGCTTCCATATTTAGCTGGACTCAGCTTTGCCTTTTTTATGGGGTGTGGTCCCCAGGTAGAGATTTTTGAAAGGGGTTGTCTCCCCGCAGCCTTGCAAGCAGAGCCCCCGGTCCACTCAATGTGGATTACGGGTCGAGCCGAACGGTGGTCTGTATCAGACCGCATCTACTAGTTATCCCTACCTAGCAAACTCGTCGCCTCTTTCTCGTCATCCAGGTCTTGTGTCCTCCCCCTAAGCCACTATCATAGTCACGTCTGATGAGCAGACGCATACCAGAAGTTAACCCCCTCCCCCCCCGTGCTTTATTGCTAGAATCTGAAAAGAATGAGCTGCACACTATCTAAAGGACCGCTCCGTTGACCATAAGACGATGCACCGCTGATACTCTTCCCAGATTCCCATTCCAAATTCGCTCTCTAATGAGATTGAATCGCACACCGCCCCAGAAAACGTGATTTCTGGTCAGGTTGTCTAAGCGGCACGCCCCTCGCGGTTGTTCGATGTTGTGAACTCCGCCTCGTGTCTCGCCTCGTCTGGTTTCTCCCTTTGGACCTGTCCGGCATGAGTGCCTCTACCGGTATAGCCCCAAAGATCATTGAAACACGCAAGCCCCACCACGACGACAACGTGGAGACACCCGGTGGGGATGTCTTAGCTACCTAGTCAACAGAGTAATAGTGAGGCTACCTGGTCAGGGAGCGCCGCTCTATTGAATATTAATCTTAGTAATGCTATTTGCTAATGGTATAGTTATTCTGCTATTCGGGAAGGAGACAAATCCAACAAACCAAATATCATAAAAATCGGTCCACCTGCTCTCGAGTATTGGAATATAAGTGTTGGAACAAACCCGACTTTGGTTTATATATATAGATTTGTCAATCTTGGCGGGTGTTTTGATGAACTCCAACAGTTAAGTAATAAGTAGTATATTGCTTTTGGATTACGGCAGCTACTATTACCCATCGTTCCCACAACACAGTACCCAAACAATACCTATTTTATAACAATTACACTTGTAGTTAGCAAGATATTAAATACAAATTCAACTACCAAACACCAAACGATGAAGCACACTGAAAAATAATTAAAAGTACAACTACACAAAACATTCTGTTTTCACGCGAAACACACATGTCATTCTAAGACGCATACACACTTACACAACTTCTAACGTCCACGCGCATAGTCAGGCGCACGTCTTACGTGGATGCGTCAGTGTGAGTGCAAACACTGTCTGTTATAAGTGTGTGTGTATGTGTGTGTGTTAGGACAGTGGGTCTTTATGCTCCACAGGATATAGGTCAGCATGTCTTCCCCTCATTTGTAAATAGAGCGAAGGGAACTGTTAATAGTTACTGACGTTACTGTTAGGAGTTGAATGTTTACTTTTTATTTTTTATCTGTCTGCGCAATCGTCAGGGCCTTTTCCTTTGAGTATTTTCTTTACCTTTCGGAAGACACGTGCAGTCATAAAAAAGGGTTGATAAGCTCGTATCAAGATTTATGTGTAGTGGACAAAATAATATGTACTGAGATGATGTTGGATGATTAATTTGCAAGTCTACTGAAAGAGTTTTCATTGCATAGTTTCGATTGGAGTCCTGAGCTTGATTCCCATGTCGAGCATGTTGTCATTGTAAATTCTCAGTAGCAGCTCGGAGCTTCGATTTGAGCTCGGTTAATGGCAATAGGCTCGCCTCTTATTATGTGGGATCTAAACATAATGACGAACTTTGCCTAACCCACTGGAAAGTTCAGGCGTAAAAATGTGTATCTATGTTATATTAGAAATTTATACTTACCATATTTCTAAGTAGCTAACCTCTAATATCTATTAATTAATTTGGCTAATATTTTTCATTTTCCTCCAATTATCTTTTGTAATCTTTATTGTGCGTTCTAAGAAATATTAATTATTATTCTAAGAGACTCCAAGCGTTATTAATTCGGCATGATTCTAATCAGTCGTCATCTTTGTTAAGAATAGCCAATACAAATAAAGTTGGAATGTTTGAAAAGGGAGAGGGAGGGTGTTACAATAGTGCGAGCCCGATGTGCCGGAGCATTATAATGATGGAAAAGTCAAGTGCTCAGACGAGATTTCGATCGTAATTTTTAGGGTTCCGTACTCAAAGGGTAAAACGGGACCCTATTACTAAGACTCCGTTGTCCGTAATTTTCACAGATGATGACTAAAAAACAGAATAAAATAAATGTTTAAGGGGGCTCCCATACAACAAACGTGATTTTTATTGATAATGGTACGGAAACCTTTCGTGCGCGAGTCCAACTCGCACTTCATCATCAGCCTATATTCGTCCACTGCTGGACGTAGGCCTCTCCTAGTGAACGCCACAGAGCCCGATCTTCGGCTTTTCTCATCCAGTCACCAGCTGCCTTCCGCAAGTCGTCACTCCACCTGGCCGGCGGGCGCCCTACACTACGTTTGCCTAGACGCGATCTCCACTCGAGAACTCGTTTACTCCAGCGTTTGTCGGTTCTCCGACAGATGTGACTCGCATTTGGCTGATTTTTATTGCTTCTTTATATCTTGCGGAAAGCAATTTCTTGTGTACCATGCAGAGGTGACAGTCTTCTGTAAATCCAAGACTACCTTATCTATAAAACCTGTTTTAGCAGGAAGCAAGCAAGAAAAAAACTGTATTGCAAGACATAAGGAGCAGCCTATGTAGGTATCTATAATTTTATGGATCAAAACAAACGATGTATTCTACGGCAAGATAAAACGTCGTAATAAATCTTGATCGCGACAGACTAACCCTGCCCTAGCGGAGCTATATCATTGTATTTTCCTCAATTAATCCAACACTTGTTATATTAAAGCCGACAATTTCTATGCGATGTGTATCTAGGAAGACATACCTCAGTACATTTGTTACTATAACTTCTTATACTTGTTCCACCGGCCTTTACTAGATAAGAATAAACTTGTGTTAAGTTTAATATGAGTTAATATTTTATTTAAGTAAAAATCACCATTATGATCGCATATATATATATATTTATTTATGGGATAGGAGGGCAAACGAGCAGACGGATCAGCTGATGGTAAGCGATTACCGCCGCCATGGACACCCGCAACACCAAAAGAGGAGTCACAAGTGCGTTGCCGACCTTTAAAAGAGGATTGGGCCTCCGGTAACCTCACTCACTCGGCGAAACACAACGTAAGCGTTGTTTAACGCCGGTTTTCTGTGAGGCCGTGGTATCACTCGGCCCATTCGTGCCGAAGCATGGCTCTCCCACGTGTAAGTATATAAAGTATAGTGTATATAAGTGTATATAAAGTATAAATAAATAAAACCACCAATAGAAACGTCTTGCTAAAGGCTAGGTTCTAATCAATCAAGTCATTAAACCTGATCTTGTAATTAGTAAAAACAAAGGTTATTTAAATAACATAACTGCTAAGCAGAGTGATATGGAATATGGACTATAGCCTAATCTTTCTCATTCTGAGAAGAGACCCGTATCCAGCAGTGGGACAGTTTAATGGGTTGATTATTAAGCAGGGATATATTGGGTTTTTCTATGAAATTCTCAGTAGCAGCGCAGAGTCTAGATTTGAGCCCGGTTCATGGTAAGAAGCTCACCCCATTACATCGGAGCTAAACATACCGGCGAACTCTTCAGGGAATACAAGCGTGAAGGTATATTTAATTAAATAACGGAGTAATTAAATATTGTAAGAATCTACTCAATTAATTGACAAGATTATCACAAATTTCTCAATACATAATTGCGCGAGATCATGGGAAAATTCTCGTAACATTGCAGAACAAAAGCCATTGGCAAAGTAAATCACAATTCAACAACATAAAAGTTTTACCAAAAACAAGTACCTACATACAATTTGTTCGTCTGTCACAGTGACCTTGTTCGCCCTATCTCTAATTAACTTAGGTCTTTGGCCGGTACAAACATACTGACTTTCAAACGTACCCGTTCATAAGAAATGCTTCTCAATTTATTTTTTATGTGAACATAAATTTTCGGTATTTTTTGCTTTTGTGTTTGAGCAATTTTACCTTTTACGTTTTTGTTTGTTTGCTCCAAACATTACTTGCAAGTTGTGGTCAGGTGAAACTGTTTATTAACAAATATTTGCCAATGTTGTGCACGAAATAATTTTCACCACATTTGTTAATCATAAGAAATAAATCGTGCTATTGTAGGCATAGCCATCAAATTAACTTAGCACTTGGCGAATAATAATAATATTTTTACAATAGAGGCACAGCACTTCAAAAAGTTTTCATGCAACTAGGAAAAAAGACGTTTCAAAGGCAAGAAATTACAAATAAACGTTTTAATTAGTTAAGGCAAATGTTGGGAAGGGTCTAGATGGAGTACTTAGTAGAAGATTGCTCAACCAGGGGGCCAACATTTTCCTGCAGTAATTTGCATAATTTTAACGAAAGAAAATATCAAGGTCGGAAGGAATCGTACGAATCCTGTCTGGGATCCAATTATTTTTCATAAAAATTTTAATTATTAAAAATTTTGAGCATGTGTTAGTTAATACAATGTAAAAATGACTGCAATATTATTTTTTAATCTTAGAATACGTCAGTTTACTAAGTTTTAGAAGTCCACTTCCGTGACAGCGAATCGTTCCCAGTCGTGTTCTGCGTGCCAACCTGCTCTAGGTTCGAATTATTTTACAAAATTCCGCAATATAACAAGAATGCTCGACAAATCCCTTTGAATGCCTCTAAAACACGCAATCCCATTCAACAACCTGTGATTTAACACGTTATACAATTTAAATCGCAATTATAACACTCGAACACATTTCGATAGCAAACCGACGCGTGCGCAAAGCTCGACCCCATTCGGCTGCGGCTGGAGTTACGTCATATTGGTTAGCGAATTAGGACAACTATGTACTACCACGAAATAATGAGGGCACAGAAGGACCATTTCATTTAAACCCAACATGTTTGTAAATTCGGAATTTAAAAACTGTCCCTGTAGGAGAGGTCGATCAAAAAAATTTTTTTGCGCGTTGCATTTGTTTTTTCTACTTTGTGAAAATACTTTACAAAAGCTCTCTTTCTGGATGGAATGCGAAAGCTTTGCTGGTCCCTTATCGAGGATAATCCCTTTAATGCAAAAACATACCATGACGCCTGTATTCCCCGAAGGATTAGACAGAGGCACACCCATAGTTCGGGCACAAATCCAGACTCCGAGATGTTACTGAGAATTTCCTAAAAAAACCCAATAACACTTTGCTCGACCTGGGGATCGAACCCAGGACCTCTAGTGTAGCAATCGCGCTTAAAGGGTCAGACATGATGCGCAGAAAGGGTGAACCACATTTTTCATAACATCAGCCATAGGACATTTACTGCTGAATAAAGGCTTCCCCTATAGCTGTCCTGTAAGAACCGGTTATATACCTCCTGCATTCAACTACTCCCGAAGCTGACTTGGGCCTCTGATCTATTAATTCAGAGGCCCAAGTCAGCTATTTCAATGCATCCAAATGGTCGCCAAATTAGACTTGAGGCGTTGGTCGTACCTCCATCTTGACAGTGACCGATTCCATATGACCGCTTCTAAAATTAGGTATTAATACGAAAATAAGTAGGTACAAACGTTTCGTGAGGAAGTGGGTTTTCTGTAACTTCCTATAATGGGATATACTACTGTCACTAAGTGACGTCAGCTTTGGCAATTTCGTGTCGAGTGATTAGAAATGTTTGGTCAGTAATCTTCACAGCTGAGCTATAAATAGCTTGCTTTTAAGGATTCGTAGAAATGGAAGTATCACTGTTCTGTTATTCATGTTTTTTGGACTTATAGGGATAAGTCTTGTTAGGAATAAAGATTATGTAGAAATTTTTCACGTGTGTCTGTAGATAAACGGTGTCCAAAAGAAAGTATGCCTTTAGTTTCATTTAGATACCCCGTCTCGTAGGTAAGCTCTCTAAATTATAAGTTGATAAGTACACTAATACTTGAGACATTGCGAATGTTGAAAAAATATGTACATTATGAATCTGATTCACTGTCGTGCTAAAAAAGGAGTGCAATAAAAGAGGCTTTTAGCCCTGAGGCTGTTAGCCTGTTTCATACAAATTTTAGTTAATTAGGTGATTACAAGTGAACTATTACATAATATACAATAAGAACTGAACTGTTATTTTACTTATACTGGTTTCTGACACTTACGCGAATATTAGACATTGAAATAAAACTACTTTTTACGGATTTTATCGCGTTGTATTAATATTATATAATTCCCGACGTTTCGCATGGTCTACCCGTGACCGGGATTGATTGATTTTATTTCAATGTTATTGGACCTACTAAAAAAAAAGTATCAAAAGTAAGGAAAGCTAATTTTCCCGAACAAAGATAGCTCAACTGGTGCAGTAGTCGAGCAATCACCTGTGCACTATGGGTCGCGTGTTCGACCATCGCACATAACAATTTATTATTTGTATACACATACATAATTGATTACGATCTAAGTAAAAATATCTATTGCGGAGGACTGACTGTAATGTTCCGCTCTCATAATCACTCATATGCATCATTATCATCACCGTATACCTAATAGTCCACTGCTGGAGGTAGACCTCCCCCAACGTGCGCCGTTTCACCCTGTTCTCGGCTTGTCGCTTACCGCTTCCACCAGCAGGAGTAGCCTTTTGTTTCTGCCTACTTACAAATCTTCGTAGGTACTTCTTCCACATTAAATTTAGTCTTTTGATTCAACATACACAAAATAAGAATAATCCCATCTGGTTTAAAATCAGCCTATCAGCAAACTTTACCCAATAAGTTCTAATTTGTGTCCATTATAAACTAAACGCTAATAGGCGATCTGAAGATAGGCGAGGATTTATTGCTGTAAGTAGGTCGTGATTGACACTGCCCTGTACTCTGTTGTTTTGTACTGTCGACTGGTGACATTAAACCTAGTTTTGGTTAGGTAGGGCTGGCGAATGTTAATGAGATACTAGTTAGTGTATTTGTCACTAATTTCTGATTAAACACTTGAGATTTTAGCTGATGTATCTAGAAACTGCCTCATTAGTCTATTGGTAGAGGTTCTGGATTCAATTGAACAAGCAGTGTTTTCGGGTTTTTCTATGAAATTCTCAGTAGCAGCTCTGAGTCTGCATTTGTGCCCGGTTAATGACAATCATACCGGTGAACTGTGGATGTATATTACCTGGTGTTATGGTCTGTTATGCTATGTATCTAGGTAACTTCCAATCTTATAACTTAAAAATAAAAAAACATGATGACTTTTGCTTTAACTAGATGCGGCAAAATGTAAGTATTTTACACGAAGCGACAGCCATCAGACTTTCATCTCATTCTTCGGAGAAATCCGATATCCTAAGGATAAACTGGTTGCCAGAATTTTCCGGCTTCTGAATAATGTGATTGATATTGATAGATGGTTTAACAGCGAGGGTACGTAGGATTCTCGATGTGTTGAGAATGGACTGTCCGCAGCCAATGTTGCTTAACCTTACAGGTTGATTACTCAGCGTAATTATTACTTAACCTTAAAATACAAAATTAGTTTGTTCATAAGTCGACAAACGAGCAGACTAGGCACCTGATGGTAAGTAGTCATCGCTGTGTTTGGAGACCTGCAATACCAAAGGATTTACTGAAGCGTTGCCTATATGGGCTGCAGACTGCCAGAGCCGCAACAAAAGAAGATAAAAAAATTTAAACCAAGGTGCTTTACGTCAGACTCCGACATAAGGGTCGTCGCGAACCAGTCAGACCTCAAGAGGTCCTAACACCGAGCGAAAAAATATAATATTCTTGATAATTATGACGGTACTGTCAACCCTACAATTAGCGTGCTCTATCTCTAAGCTAGATAGGCTTGGTCCCATTGTTCTGAACGTGCCTACACTGTTACTTATAAGATTGTCTACACATCGCCTGACTGTAGGCATAGACTTAGATGACGGAATAAATCTGAGTCAATGTGAATATTTGCCAACATCTCCATGGGCTGTTGATTTTAATTATATCTACTTTTAATGTTATTTTAGTGAAGGAAAAATTCTATCGCAGGCAGGATTCGAACCTGCGTCTTCTGGTTAGATACACCAGACGCTCTGACCTCTAAGCCACCGCGAGTCCCACCTGCTAGATCGAAATTTGCCTTCACATTCTTAATTTACGTCATAAGGTGACGTTGGCGACATCTTTTGAAAAGCAAGTTACCTCAACCGACACGACTTACTTTACAGTTAGTTCGATGTCGTACGATGTCACCTTACCTTTTAACAGATTTTGTTGCATTTTCCATGCTAAGATTATAAAGTTATTTTTAATGTTAGGTCTATGTTTTTTTATCGTCATATGAGAACAAACTAGCATACAGGCCGCCTGATGGTTCCGCGGACGAATTGTCTGTTTCCAGTAGCCCCCGACGCCGCAGGTGCAGGAGGGAACACCGTGTGGTTTTTAGTCGGTAGGTCACCCAGGTCGGTAGGGCGGCGGATGTCCATGAGGATTTTCCACACGAAACCAAAAAAAAAAAAGGCCGCCTGATGGTTGGCGGCAATCGTAGCGTATAGGCGGCAGCAACACCAGTAGTATCAATAGCGCGTCGTCATCTTGAGATCTCCGTTGCAGTCTTTTCACTGGCTGTATTGCCCTTCAAACCGAAATACAATAATGGAGGTTTATTGCTTAGCGGTAATGAAGTGGGAATGGGCTATTTTTTATGGTTTCATAAAAATGTTTACCATAAATAAAGCCGATCAACAAAAACTAGATTAAAATCCATAAAAAAATAAGAAGTTATAAACATTTTGATTTTATGATACACAGAGAGTGCACTATATCTATACATACATCTTACAAATTCTATACTAAGAGAGGCATTGTGGAATCGAATAATTCCACTCACAATTGGAGCTATCCGACTGGGGAAATACCACCACTTTGTAGAAAATCGTAGCCAAATAACATAGCTCCGTGCTATGTTGTGTTCTTAACGGTGACCAAGGCCGCCGAAGCTCCGCGAGGAAGCGTTATATTATGTTGGCAGATAGGATAAGCATCAAGTATTGTCTCCTATGCTGCCAGCCCAACTATTCTTTCTTGATTTACAGGGTCGGTAACGCGAGAGTGATACCCCTGGTCCGTATGCTTGTTTGCCACCTTAGTGGTATAAAAAAAACTAACACTTTTGGGGGAAAGGGATAGGGCATCCCCCTCAATCACCACCAAAAACTTTAAATGCTTATATCTTAGAATTTTATTAGCCGGTTTAAATATTTTTTAAGTTTTTATGTACAGTTTTCACTAAGTCTATTATTTTTAATAAATTCAATACCCATCAACTACCCCATTGCAAAATTTACGTGGGACGTTTGCTTACGTGGGAGAGTTATGCTTCGGCACGAATGGGCCGGCTCCACCGGAGTGATACCACGGCCTCTTAGAAAACTGGCGTTAAACAATGCATACGTTGTGTTTCGCCGAGTGAGTGAGGTTATCGGAGGCCCAATTCCCTTTTAAAAAGTCGGCAACGCGCTCGTGACTCCTCTGGTGTTGCGGGTGTCCATGGGCGGCGGTAATCGCTTACCATCAGGCGATCCGTCTGCTCGTTTGCCCTTCTATCACATAAAAAAAAATTGGCAATTTCCATTGTATTACCAATTATACCTACATCGCGAGTCAAACTGTAGATGCAGTCCTTTAAAAATATGTCACTTTTTGGAAATCATCGGTGAGAGTGCAATACCGCATAACTAACACATTGCTGTAAGGTCTAACTTTGATTAAATAACATTGAAAATTAGGCCTTATAGCCAAGTGTTAGTAACGCGGTATTGCACTCTCACTCGAAATGCAATAGCATAGTTTGAAACAGAAAAACCTTTCTAATTACTGACATCAAAGCTTTGCTTCTCCAAGAATTTATTGCGGTATAAAACCTTTATCGAAATTAATTGATACGTCAGTAGTTTTTTAAATAAGGTCGTAGGACATATATAGAGACAGGTTGATAATTACAAGATATTGCCTGCTAGCATCACAATCATAAATCAAATCAGATAAGCATCTGATCTTCGCACTTAAATAACACAATAATTATAATTATCATGCATATATCTTTTTGTGATTTTTTTGCGTTTTCCATGCTAAGAAAAAGTTATTTTAGTGAAGGAAAAATTCAATCGCGGGCAGGATTCGAACCTGCGTCTTCTGGTTAGATACACCAGACGCTCTGACCGCTAAGCCACCGCGAGTCCCACCCGCTTGATCGAAATTTGCCTTCACATCACCTTATGACGTAAATTCAGAATGTGAAGGCAAATTTTGATCAAGCGAGTGGGACTCGCGGTGGCTTAGCGGTCAGAGCGTCTGGAGTATCTAACCAGAAGACGCAGGTCAGAATCCTGCCCGCGATTGAATTTTTCCTTCACTAAAATAACTTTTTCATGCATATATTCCCCGAAAGGCTCGGCAGAGGAGTAACGATTTACACTCATAGTTCACCTCATAGGGCCTATGGCTATTGTCTATCACCCGTCGGGCGTGTATCTAAACTTCAAACTACAGCTAAGAATTTCGTACAAAAACTCAATAATAATTTGCTTGGGAATCGAACCCAGGACTACTCGCTCAGCAATCTCGCTTACAACTACTAGACTAATGAAAACGTGCGCTGCCATTTTGTTGTTAGAAAATTTATTTTACTATTTAGATCCCTTTGACAATTAACATTCAACTAAATATGGCACAGAGGCTACTTTTCATCCAGGTCGGATCCAATTCTGAATTCCACACAGACGAAATCGCGGGCATAAGCTAGTAATATCATAAATGCGAAAGTAACTTTGTTTTGTCTATGTTTGCATCGTTTTCACACCTAAACAGCTGAACACATTTCGATAAGATTGTGCAAGGAAACATATTGCATTCCGAGAAAGGAAATATTAAGCTACGTTTTTCTAAAAAAAGTATTTTGGGACAGTGATACCGCAGATAATAGCCAGTTCTGTATAAGGTCCAAAACATTACCTACTGCTACAAAAAATAGAAAGTCACACTAAGGGACTGTATGCTGGTCGCGTAAATACAATCTCCTGTGAGCTCCGAATAAGGCTATCTGCGATCAACACCTTGTAAGTCTCGGAGTACGTAACAAGGCCCTTGACGTGTGCCGAGACCAAATTGTAGGAAATTAGGCGATTTTCATGTGAAAATATGATTCAAGTATCTTTATGCTTTGTCATATCTTAACAATAGCGCAATGGAAGTACTATTTTCTTAATTATTTTTTGCATATCCCTCATTATTCTACCAATCACAAGCGTGACTGCTGATCGTGAGGTCCCAGGTTGATTTGGAGGTCTACTTACTAAAAGAAATTCTTTCTTCTTAGTTGGGCACTCTTATCAGAGTGGTCGTGGTAATAACAATGGTGTGCTCGCTAGGTTCTCGTCGGCATCATTCTCTCTTCTGAGCGTCACGGGTTTGGAAATGCTTCGCCACTTTTGACGATTAGTGGCATTACGAGAACACTGTACCATTGTGGTCTGGGTAACTTTCACAATAAGGTCAGTCCAGCGAGTCGGAGATCGGCCACGAGCTCGTCTTCCTTCAACTTGGCCCTGGATGACCAGCCTTTCAATGGAGCCCTCGTTTCTGGAGATATAGCCAAAGAAATACCAAAGGATATTTCTTTTAGTAAGTACCTAACAGATCGGAGTTTGGATTTGGACTCTATTAGTAGCAAGAAACTTAGCTTGTATTAAATGGGAACTAAGTTTGCCTAACGCTTGACGATACAGGCGTGATGGTATATATTTTTTAACCGACTTCAAATAAAAAGACCGTTATATATTCGACAATTTTTTCATAAAAAGTTGCTCCCGCACTGTAGGTTGCGGAAGAGTACCTACACAAACTACACCCATTATGTTATGTTATGATATTTATTTCCGACTTGGTAGTGTAGTATTTACGTGGGAGAGCCATGCTTCGGCACGAAGGAGCCGGCTCGACCGGAGTGATACCACGGCCTCATAGAAAACCGGCGTTAAACAACGCTTACGTTGTGTTTCGCGGAGTGAGTGGGGTTACCGGAGGCCCAATCGCCTTTTAAAAGGTCGGCAACGCACTTGTGACACCATCGGGTGTCCATGGGTGGCGGTAATCGCTTACCATCAGGCGATCAGACTGCACGTTTGCTCTCCTATCCCATAAAAAAAACTAAGACATTTACTAACGAAATCCAAAATCTATAAAGATTTTAAACTTGAAATTTGGGTAGTTCAATGGGGATAGCACCCTGGAATACAGCTAGTCCATTAATATAACAGATATACCTATATATATGTATATAAAATCATCTAATACACGCAGGTGCCTCCACGTTTGATAATGCATGTACTTTGCTTCTAGGTCATCACCCTTTCCAAGTTATCTTACAAGTGACATTTAAACACTGATTTGCATACACCAGGCTGCTTGGAAAAGCTAGTGCTTATAATGTTAAGTTTTATACTTATCTATTTATATGAAAAATAATGACAAGAAGAAAAAACATATATTTGTAGCATAAAGGCATATTTGTAACGTTTTTAAAATAAATAAGAGGAATGCTGGCGCCGCGCCGACACCATTGTATGGTAGTGAAAGTTAGGTGAGGCAGAAGAAACATGAAAGTAGAATAAATGCTGTAGAGATGAGAGCTTTGAGAAGTATGTGTGGGGTAACCTTGAAAGATAGAGTGAGGAACAGCGTGATACTGGAACGGTATAGTGTGAAAGAAGATGTAGTAACAAAGATTGAAAAAGGTATGTTAGGGTGGTTTGAGAATTTAGAGAGGATGGATGAACAAAGATTAACGAAACGAATATACATGGCGAGTAAGGATGGAAGAGTTGGAAGGGACCGACCTCGGCGAACTTACCACAACCATATTGCGGACGTTCTCAAGAAAGGTCAGGTTGGGAGCACTCTAAACCGACGATCATGCATAAGGAGGTTAATGAACGTAGATGAAGCGAAAGTGGTGTGGCAGGCTCGTAGCAAGTGGAAATTTATAGTCTCTGCCTACTCCAATGGGAGACAGGCGTGAAAATATGTATGTAGTTTTCTTCACCGTGTGGCGATAGTTTAGACTACAAATCCCCACTGATTTATTCGGTGGTAGGACTTCTTGGATCTGACTGACTTGCGACCACCACATTGTCAGTGCATTGAGCGCATGCATGGTCTTTTCATGGAAAATTCTCTGCAGCCACATAGAATTTTCCATGAAAAGACCATGCATAACTGGGGAATCGAATTGAATCCCTTACAGTGAATGTAGCATTGTCACAAAAGAGACCTGTAACTAACAGGAGTTGATTGAAATAAAACTTTTATCGCGTTGTATTAATACATCCGGAATCAAATAATATCAATACAACGCGATAAAATCCGTAAAAAGTAGTTTTATTTCAATGTCTAATATTCGCGTAAGTGTCAGAAACCAGTATAACAGAAGGTGATTTTTAAAATGGGTAAGCATCCTCTTGATAAATAATCAATTATAATTGTAGGTTAAAGCAATTATTGCTTATCCATAAGACTTGTTCTCTAGTTTTGTTTGGTGCAAAAACCTTTTAAAAGTCCTTTGCAATGTCCTTTAAAAGCCATGAACGTCATTGTCTAAATTGGGAGTCCTTTGCAATGTCATGGATCTGATAAAAATAGAAAAAACATGTGCAATCATGTTTACAATTTGTTACAATTTAGCTTGCCTGCGTGTTTTGAATTACAAACACCCTAGATTGACGATATTCTATTGACACATATTACGAAAATGTCTACCATAAAGGTCCGGCGGACCGAATTCCTCGTACAAACGTAATACCAAAGTAAATCGTAATTCAAATAGAATTTAATCAAAATGTGTTGTTATTCGGAACCAATCATCCACACGTAGGTTCCTATCCAACCGTTTTGTGCAAAATACTTCACTGGAAATAATTATACCTAATTGAATGTAATTAATGATAGCTTTTGATAGCTTTAGATAATGTTGAGTTTGTTTTCCGGTTGTTTATTTCCAGTGAAGTAGTAATAGACGACCAAATACACGTTTTGACTAAATTGTGTTTGAATTCCGATCTATTTTGGTTTTACATTTATATGGGCACTTCAGCGTCCGTCAGACAATGCACTACTATTTTCATAATTTTTCTTTCATGTCCGTTATAATCATGATCATTCACAGCACGGATAAAACATTCACTTACAATGACAAAATAATCGCAAAATTATGGCTAGTCTAACTAGTTAACTTTATATAATATAAAATACTCTTTCGTCTTGATATTTGTACGTTAGAAAATATTTATAGCTTCCTTTTTTTCAAACATTGGCAAAGAAATACCAATATTTTATCGTTCAGAATGAATTCCGCATAATAATTTAAATCAATATGTCAAACTTTGCTACTTTAATTAATAGACTAGTATTATCACGCATAATTGATCAGTTTTCCACCATTAACGGATAAGCACGGTCCTTTTTATTATAAATTTATCGATTTGTGCCTAGATAATTTGATTTAATGTCCTGTTTAAAGAAGATAACGGTGCAACCGTACGTTTGTCCTATTTTTACTAATAGGTCGTTACGCTACTTTAGGTGTCCGAATGAAAAATAGGCTGCGTTTCTGTGCTTCTGCGTTCAACACGAACAGAAAACTCGCCCGGAGTGATACCACGCCCTCACAGAAAACCGGCGTCAAACAACGCTTACGTTGTGTTTCGCCGAGTGAGTGAGGTTACCGGAGGCCCAATCCCCTTTTAAAAGGCGGGCAATGCACTTGTGACTCCTATGGTGTTGTGGGTGTCCATGGGCGGCAGTAATCGCTTACCATCAGGCGATCCGACTGCTCGTGTCCCCCTATCCCATAAAAAAAACGCAGCCTTCACAGATTTTAGGTATCTATATTTTTAATTGTCTTAATAATACTTACTAAGAGAACATTATTTTATTACTCGCGCCAACGCTATTTTAGAAAATTTGATTTATAAAAATAATTATCATCACTGCTTAAGACATTCATCCTGCGTTCATCAAATATCTATATCCAAATTATTCAGTAATTGATGTAATAGTAATAAATTACCTACTAAATTGTTTAATTAAATTAATTACTGAATTGTCAGAAACCAGTATGAATTACTGTTTTTTTTAAGTGGAAAGTATTTTTATTTAATTCATGTTATCGTACAATAAAGAGAGAGAATGACCTATCTTATAAACGTATCACCATGCAATTATCGATACAGAGTCGAAACTCCACACCATAATCAATGTTGAAAGTTTTATCAAATTAAAAGTTCAAAAGATAAATTATCGCCGCGAACTATCGACAGAACATTGCAAATCATTATTTATATCGCTTCTGTCTACAGAAATAACTCCCAGCAAAAATTAAAACATTATATTTTACAAAGTACCGAGTTACTTTGACATAACGCACGCGAACTTAGGAAGCGATAAATACACCTTTAATTGCATTAAGATTAAATTATTCAACGTTTAATTAGAGGCTAAATATGCCGCTAGCAGATTATATATTAGTTAAGTATATTATGTGCATAGTTTGTTATGTAAATACAGTGTGACCTTTTCAATAGAGTTAGGTGCATCTTTAGGCGCATCTGCGCGTCTATTTATAGTTCTAACGTGCTTAGACATAAGTATGTACGCACCTGTATGTGTGACACTCAGTTTTGCCGCTGGGTTTACCTGTGGAAAACTTGCGGGAAAATTTTCCTTGATTTGAGTATTTTTTTTTGTAAAACGAAATGTGATTAATGGTAAGTAGGTGTAGGTTTTCGGAGGCAATGATCGAATACCGAATAAATAACAAAAATAAAACAACAACAAAATTTCCAACAATAAAGTCATACACGAACATAGTTACCTGCAAAAAAAATATCAGGGAAATTGAGAGCATCCACCATTTTTGAAATCGATAAGTCGGAAGAAAAATTTGAGGTATGTACTATGGTGTCTGTCTTATATCTATCTTATGGTGCCTATCTTCAGCTTGTTACCTTCTTCTCTATTTACTGTATTACGATTAGGAAATTAATATAATCTAAAAACTAATATGATTTATTATTGAAAATAAGGAAAGTAAGATTCTACCACAATATTCTTTACAATTGCTTCGTGAACTTTCTATTTCTCAAAGATTTTCACTATAATTTTTATACACGCATAAACACGTACTCACAACAGACAAACTGACGGACAGACACGCCAACACGAATAAACACATAAATATTCTTGTCAAATACAGATGCGCAAAATTTACATTATTTGTCCCGTCTCACTGTGACATTAATATAATTAAACTTACGTATAATTATTGCTAATTTTGTTTTCATTCTCAATGATAACGATAATGAGTTTAAAAATTAGCATCAATTCAGGTTTCCAGTCATCATACCTCAAGATGACCTCAAAAGAAAAGTACCTTATATCAATCAGACAGCTGCTGGGAAGACATTACAAGTTATAATTTGATATTTAATTTTCATACTATGTTCAATAGCTTTTAGTCAGATAATTAGGCAGATGTCTAGCCTTGTCCCAATTATATCTAGGTCGATTTTCAGTTTCATCTGATCTGAAGACTCCTGATAAATACCTACTTTACCTTGTGTAATTAAAATGGAAAATAAAAAGATTGTCTCTTAAACAGTCAGAACCTACCTATCCATGGAATATTAATTGCACTTAATTAATATGAGTAGTATCTAGTAGTAATAGATGCATGCGTTATAGATAGAATATTAAAAAATATATTTACATTGCTACTTATTTTATTCGATCCATGTAATAAAACATGACTATTAAACCGTGACTATAAAGCCTGTCCCACACGTTGCTTTGTTTTATTTTATTATTATATTAATACGTCAAAATATATTAACCAAA
This sequence comes from Acronicta aceris, assembly GCA_910591435.1. Classification (NCBI taxonomy): domain Eukaryota; kingdom Metazoa; phylum Arthropoda; class Insecta; order Lepidoptera; family Noctuidae; genus Acronicta; species Acronicta aceris. The sequence continues at coordinate 15,025,827 of OU342758.1, read as the reverse complement.
AATATAATATAAAAATAATTACACTAGTTTACAAAGAAAAAAACCCAGTGGTGAGGCACATCATTGCTTGTAGATTTTTTTATGCTAAGTCTATATCCGGCAACAGAATAATTCTAGGACGTCAGAATTTGGAGATATACAAATCTCAAAGTACTAAAAACACTGTTTTTGGTGATATTAGAAATCATTTTTCGAGGAGAGTAAATTTTTATGGTAATTTCTAACTAAAGCATCCTTTAGTATTACCCTTCTCCTTTCAAATCCATTTTAGTTTGCTTCGCTACGAGTTTTTTTCTCAATATATATGTACTATTTTATTTCCATAATGTAGTCCATTAGTACTAAAATTCAAAATAATAATACAGGTAATATCGAAGTGCTGTAGCTAAAAATTTATATCTTGAGAATAAAAACTGGCGAAGCAAACCAAAATGGATTTGAAAGGAGAAGAGAAGTACTAAAGGATGCTTCAGTTAGAAATTACCGTAAAAATTTGCTGCCTTCAAGAATCGTCAAAAACCGTGCTTTTAGCACTTTGAGATTGGTATATCTTCAAATTCTGACGTCATAGAGTAATTCTGTTGCGGATTTAGATTAATCGTCAAAAAATCTACAAGAAACGACGTGTCTCACCCTTGGTGCAAAAAAAATATTGTTTTTGTAAACTAATTGTATGTACTTAAGTTTTGATAGAATACAGTTTATTGGACACATATAATTATAAAAAAACCTATACCTATCTACCTATACTAATTTGTTGATCTAGTACACACGCGTCAACACAATTTGTTATAAAAAAAAATTCCATACTGTATATAGTTTTAGGTGCGTCTTTGTATGTATATTTGTAGGATGTAATCTCCGCAATCACTGATCCGATTCTAGAAACCCTTTCATTGATTAAATGCTATATTATCCTTGAATTATATAGCTTGTCTTTTTTTGCATTTTCCATGTTAAGATTATAAAATTATTTTAGTGAAAGGATTCGGACCTACAAATAAATAGTTACGTCTGTGACAGGCTTTAGACAAGATTATTTTCATTTATTTGTATAGCTATAATCACATTAGTATACGTAGCAGGACTAGTTCATATTAATATGACAGGTGTCGCCACCGATCACAGCCAAGTAAGTATGGTATTATAAAAATAATTTCTGCGCCCGTACATGGTTAATGATCTAGTTAAGATTATAGACTAAACAAAAACCGTAATAATTTCAATATGCGTTGATATGTTATTACTGCACATTATTTTAGACTGTGGTGTGAGAGGCAATTCTGATAATACAGATGAGAACTGTCCTATATTAATGACAGCACGACCGGCAATCTTTGAGCTTATCGAAGTTGAATTATGAAGAAAATTAATGATAAAGAAAATTATATGGAGCACGTGATGTTATATAATATAATTATTGATTGTAAGCCCGCTTTACGCCGCCATTTTTTTGTTCTTTAATATAAATTAGTTATATAAAAAAATACAGAAAAATCCACGCTGCAGTAAAGAGCGTATCAATACTTTAATCTTGTAAATTTCTTACTCTGCTTTACAAAATAGCGCATACATTTTCTGATGCGACTTTTTCTTAGTCGCACACTCCTGGCGGAGTGGTCGTGGTTATGGATTGTCTGCTAAGTTAGTTGCGGCTTTTGCGATACTTTTCCATTTCTGTCTATTCGTGGCACTGCGTGTACATTCAGTGAAATTAAATTAAATTAAATGATATTTATTCTGCAAGTAGATACCTATTTATAGATAATTTCACATATCAATGTTTTGTTTTTTATAGTTAGATGGCTTCGGCATTTCCTAACTGACGACCTCTGAGAAGAAACACCGAAACAAACTCAGTGAATCATGGTCTCTTTTAAAGTCCAGACATGGAAGAACACTTACATGTGAGTGGCACGATGTAGGGTAATGTCTGAAATGGCCTTTTGAGGAAAGAACCATAGCAGCTTTGAGTAGACCAGTCCCAACTGACGGCACGCATGCATCAGTCATCGTATAGCAGTCAGTAAGGGAACACTTCGTCGATGGTTAATTAATGAGGTCTGTGCATCTTGTGGGTAATTGGCCGCGAGAACGTTGACCCTCTACTTTTCCTTGTATCATTAAACGTTTCTTTTCTTTTTTCTTTTTTAATAAAACGTTGCCCCACACTAGGATTTTCTCCTGTATCGTGGGTGAGTTTACAAACACAAATTCTCACATACACAAACGCCCAGACCGGAACAACTACCTGTAGATCATACAAATATTTGCTCCGTGTGGGGATCGAACCCACAACACGTGGCGCAGAAGACGATCGCTCAACCGCTACGCCAATCGTGTCGTCAATAGTGTTGTCGTCGTTTCAATGAGCCTTCGTTGCGGATGATATATCCAAACATCTCTATGATTCGCACTTGCACAATCGACGAAAGTCGGGTCTGGTGCGGTGAGCAGTCCATTTTATCCTCAACAAGCGCCTCCAGCACCACATCTCAAGGGTCAATCTTTTTACGCTAATGTAACTAGATGGTAGTTATATCTGTTGGCACAAAAAGTATTTTATATATTTATACCTAAGTAGGTACGTTATTTAACATATACATACGATATTTATTTTATATCATCAATTCTATTAAACTGTATGATATTGTCTAGGTTTATTTAAGGCTTCTGTACAAGTAATGTATTTATGATAGTAATTTTTACATTACATTGCTTCATTGAATTATCAACTCATATTTAGGTAGAGGATAATTTTAAGACTATCTTTTTCACCCAATCTATTTTTTTCACCCAATTAGGGGTAAGATCACATAATTACGCGGGCCTTAGCCAAGCGTGAATAGGTGATGGTGTAGCCAGATGAGGCATTATTATTATATTACTCTGCTCTCGTGGTAGGACCTCTTGAGATCTGATGAGGCACGGTTTACGAGTTTGACATTTTCACTAGATACAGCAAAACAACCCGTATAATTATTTACAAAACTCTGGATATTGTTGCAGATTATGGAAGAAATATCTTAAATTCTAGTACCTACATTATCTATTTACATAGTATCACCAAAATCATCTTCCCATATAAACCTGATAAATTAATCGTTCATTTTTCATGTGATAATGAAATTGTCTTTTTTTATACTTGTGCAAAAATTGTTCAGTAATATTAATTATAAAGTGATTATAAAACCAGCTACCGGTAATTATTTTATTCAGATAAAATCATTTTATAAAATAATTGTCGCTCATTATTCTTAAATGTAATGACTAATTACTTTCAATTTAGTTCTTATAATTATATAAAGCTGCCTAGCTTTTTATTAACTTCAATTTTATATGAACCGCCGACGCGACCGTTCTTGGAACTTTGCGAGAGCTGTCGGTGCAGGACGTAATTATGTTCATCGAATTTGATAGATAAGACTATCTTTGACGTTAATTAATCAGGCGTTTATTTTGTGTTCCAATTAACTGTAATACCTCGTGTGTACTTACTTGTACTCTTAATTTTCTGTGCAAAATCCTTGGCTAATAATATACTACTCTATTGATTTCTATTGAAAACAATTTAAGTCTGCCCGTGACCATGGACGCTGTAAAGGGTCCGAAACGTCGGAATTATTAATGTGAGTTTGACGCGATAGAATCCGTAAGCAGTTTTGTTTCCAATATACTACTCTGTCAAGAATATACCGGGAAAAGATCAATAATACACAAAATGTTAGTTATTCACCCAAATTTATTTTATCGCCTTCAAAGTTCAGAATCGATACACTTACGCCTACGAATAATCAAATTACGAAACATTTTTACCGGAATTGAGTTCAGTTCTCACCGCTAATTCTCCTTTATGTATTCTACTGAATGAAAACTGCTGCTACGAAGTTGTAATTTGAGTTAAAGAAAAAGAAGTAAGTCGGCTGGAGCCATATCTGGTGAATATAGTGGTTGCTCCATTGGATTTGTTGAGTTTTTGGTCAATAATTCGTTCACAATGATGGCCTTGTGCGAAGGCGCATTATCGCATTATCCAAGAATTTCCATTCCACTAATCTGGCCGTTTTCGTTGAATTTGCTCTCTTAAATGCCGCATAACCCTCAAATAATCTTCTTTATGTACCGTTTGACCTTCCGGCAAGAATAACGTGGGAGAACCATGCATCGCACGAATGGGTCGGCTCGACCGGAGTGATACCACGGCCTCACAGAAAACCGGCGTCAAACAACGCTTACGTTGTGTTTCGCCGAGTGAGTGAGGTTACCGGATGCCCAATCCCCTTTTAAAAGGCGGGCAAGGCACTTGTGACTCCTCTGGTGTTGCGAGTGTCCATGGTCGGCGGTAATCGCTTACCATCAGGCGATCCGTTCGCTCGTTTGTCCCCCTATCACATAAAAAAAACCGACAGCACAAAATCACGATAGTCAAAGAAAACGTTTAACATGGCTTTGACTTTTGATTGACTTTGGCGTGTATTTTTTTTGTTTCGGTTTAGTTGGAATACGCCACTCCGAAGCTTGTTGACTAGATTGCATGTCAAACTCGTAAACCCACGTCTCATCATCAGTAAAAATGCGTTTTATGAATTTTGCGTCGGAATTGACTAGATCTTCTACCTAAAAGGAAAAGTAGCGATGTTTTTTTTTAAAGAAAAAAATATTCAAAATGGGTGAGGTAAGTTGCTATAGAATCTAAGTGAGTATCTTTAAAATTCGATACACCAAAATAATACATTTAATTGCATACTTGTATCCACATTTACAGTGTAATCCACAAGAAAAAATTATACCTACATTATTTTCTCAATAAGAAAATAACCATAGCATAATTACAACGGCGCACGTACATAATGCGAGCGAATTTTAATTGAGCGTTCCCCAGTGTTCTGTTTTATTTTCGTGTAGAAAAAGTCGTCCGCTCTGTGTGCCGGTTCGGTGTCCTACCAAGGCCGCATTTCTCGGCCGAAGGAAATAGCCCAGGATCATTTCTCCGCTTGTAAATAAAAAAGTTGGACCCTCCGAGTAAATGTCAAACTGTACTTTGTTAGTGTTGGTTACACTGTCGTGGGAAAGTATTTTTAGTGTGGTCAATTGATATTTTGTTTATAAATTAAATAACTATTTTTATATTTAATTTATTAGGCGGATTATTTAGGGTTAGAAAGTAAGCATACTACGTATTGCGAATAAAAAAATTGTACTTCTTTCAAAACGTAACACAATTTTACTATCAAAAGCAATCATATGTACATAAATTGTATTTTCGTATAGGTAATTAGGTATGTATATAGACTTTTTATTGCATTTTAGAAATAACGTCGCTCAAGTAGGATATTTTATAGTGGTCCAATGACAAACACAAATTTTCACTTAAATAATTACCAAAATCCCGAACAACAATATTGGGGGCACAGACAAAATAATGAATACTTTTATTATATTTTTATTTTTTCGAAATATTATTGTGATACTGGTTTCTGACACTTACGCGAATATTAGACATTGGTCCACCACATCCATGGTGACGGGCAGAATATGCCCGTGACCATGGATGCTGTAAAGCATCCAAAACGTCGGGAATTAAATAATGTAAAAAGACGCGATAAAATCCGTAAAAAATAGTTTTATTTCAATACTATTGTGGTCAGGCGTGGTCTTAAGATTCGTCTACCCAGCACTCCGGTCAGGGAAACGGGTTGCTCGATACCTATCTCCATTTTACGTTAGCCCAGGTATCATTAAAACCGATATGAATGCTGTAGAGATTTTTATTCGTAGGTATTTTGTTGTTTTTCGATGAAAGAAGGAATTTATTTGGAGATTTTTTTTCTTCATTGGTATGTGCAACTTCGTGTGAGGTATTTGATGAAAAAAGTCAACAAGTACCTATGTGTTTGTGGATGCCTGGGGACATTCTTTGACTTTTTAAAGTTTTGTTGCCACACCAAAATTTCCTGATTATATCATAAGGGTAGTAATTCTAACCCTTAGTATATGGAGCATACAGTCGGATACTGTTTGGCAGTTGTATATGGCTGTGCGTGACGTCTTGGGTTCGATTAGTAGTTCGATCAGTGTAGGGATTTTTATAAAATTCTCAGTAGCAGTTCGAAGTATACGAAGTATACTGGCGAACTTTGAGTGATGGTATGTTATGTTATGTTCGAAAAGTGGGTTAATAATACAGTAGGTATTAAATAAAAAAAAAAATATCGAATAAAAAAATAACAAAACTCTGTAGGCATGCATACCATCACGCTTGTATTCCCCGAAAGGTTAGGCAGAGGCGTACTAATGTACACCCACAGTTCGCCGGTATGTTTAGGTCCCATGTAATAGGGGGCGAGCCTATTGTCATTAACCGGGCACAATCCAGACTCCGAGCTGGTACTGAGAATTTCATAGAAAAACCCAATAACTCTGCAGGGTGTGCTGTTAATAAAAGAACAAATAAATCAATACACATCACGCACGATCATTACTCTCAACAAAACGTAAGACAACACATGCGTACACGCAACAACATTTGAGTGCACCCTTTTAAATTAAGAACACAAACTTTATAAAACGAATTAAATTTACAGCCAGCTACTGTAATACACTATTAAAATGGCTGTATTACTAGATAACATAATAGAGTTTTAAATAAAGAACCAGTACTAGTGATAACGGGTACATAAGGATGTCTTGGACAGGTGTTCCTGGCCATATTGGTCAGTTGCAGGACACCTAGGACCCGTAATTAGTGTTGCGCGCTGTTGTTTTAATCGTGTAATGCTTAGCCGCTTGTTAAAAGGATGTTAAGGCGGAGACATGGGATGAGAGGAAGCGAGTTTTTTTTGCAGATTTACGCAAAGGATATCTCCACACACATTCATGATAATAATAAGCTATTTTAAAGATATATAACTCTCTTTGGTTTCTTTTTCCTACTATTACGTGTTGGATCTGTATTTTCAATGTCCCTATATATATTATAAAACAAAATTTTCCCGCCGCTACCGCATCAGTCATCAAACTACTGAACGGATTTTCTTACCAGTTTTCACCAATGCACGGATTCTTTAGAAAGATTATAGGCTATTTAACATTACGCTGCAACCCTTAAGGATGGGGCAAAACGGCTGAAACTGCAACCATGAATGCAATAGAGAATCAATGCAATGCAATAAAACAATATAATACGTTGATATTTTTTTTTTGGTGGTATTATTCGTTCATACGCGATAAAATCCATAAAAAGTAGAATTTCCAATAAATAAATAAATAAGTACATAGATTGTTGTCACTGATCTTATGTAGATATCGATAAGAATTTTAATGTAATGTAAGTAGATATTAAATTAGCGATGAATGTCAAATCGGCACAGTGTGTTTGTCTGAGTCATCCGGAAATAATCTAGACGAAACGCTATAAAAAATGGGCCCGATCTTCGTATTCCGTTCGTTTGATCTAGTTTTAAAATAAGTTAAATAGAATATGTTATGTTAATTACAAAAAACTACTACTTATCCAACTAATACTTACTATAAATGTGAAAGTTTGGACTTTGTATGTATGTTAATTATATGTTTGGACTTTAGATGTATGTTACTTAATCATGCAAAAAAGCGGAACGGATTTGCATGAAATTTTCACACATTATAGTTTAGGATATTTTTATCCAGGGTAGATTCAATGCTAAAGTTCACGCACGCAAGTTATCGCTGGCAGAAGCTAGTTTGAAAAAAAAACTGAACGTAGGTATTTCTTTTGTTAGGAAAAGTAATACGTTACATAACTATCCAGAAAGTAAAGATAATTTCTGTTTCTTATATAAAACGCAACATGCCACTTACCTACCTCTCCGCTTAGTTGATACATCCTAGCCTTAACCCGTCAATGAAGGTTGTCAATCGTGCTTCGATGTCGCCGGATGTGATGCGCCGGCCATCTGCAGTTCCGGTCAGCTCTAGCTAGACTGCGAAAATAAAATTGATATAACTACAACACGAAAATCGAAGAGTTCTGTAGGCAGGGAAATTATTTGTCATGTTATTTTTACTGAAAGCGTTTAACCCTTGATTGATGAAAAGTATCAACAAGGTTAAGATAGGGCACCCGATTCAAGTAAATATACTTTTGGAAGTCTTTTCCATTCTATGATTGTTTAGTGGGTTCCAACTATTTGGCCCAAATTGACAATTTGCTGATTGTGTGAACTGTGAAAATATTTTATACTAGCTTCTGCTTGCAACTTCGCCTGCGGTGACTTGAGAATTGGATCTAACATAGATAAAAATGAGCCTGAAGTCTATGTTCTATTCCAGCCTATAATCTATCTCTGTACCAAATTTCATCCAGATCCGTTCAGCCGTTTAGACGTGATGGGACTTTCACATTTATAATATTAGTGTGATGCTGAGAGGGCTATTGTAAAAAGGATTTCACAGACTTCATATTTAAGTGTAGGCTATTTAAACCGGACTTCTAACCCTATACTAAGACTATAGCCTACTATCCGTCTCAATCTGAGAGGAGATCCGTGCCCAGCGGTAGGACAGAATATTGGGTTGACTATGTTATGTGAAGCGTTAACCCTTAATTGGACCAGATATATTCTTGTTAATTACATCGCTTCACATTTGAATTAATTCACTTCTTAATTGTTAATAGGTACATCGTGTTTCAAGTATCTAACCATGTCCTTTCACATTTTGATATCTAGCCTCCCTTTCAAGCGAAGCGTGTCGTTATCTTAGCGCTCCTTATGTGGTTTTGCACATTTCGTGAGATGCTCACGACTCATACAGGATTGTTTTGCTTTTTTAACCTATCGTAGGTATATGTGCCTCATTAATCAATCGATAATTACATCAATGAAATTATATAGTTCACGGCCCTGATTTCTGATAAAAAAATAAAAACTGGCATCTACATATTCATGTACACTGTACAGTCAACAGCACAACAAGTTACCACAAACTTTCAAACTTCCCCAATGGATAGTGTACTTTATTTTTTGGAGATTAAATTCAAAATCAATTGAAGAAGTTTGACAGTTTTGGATTCCATGACGTGCTGTTGACTGTACCTAATGTTATTCTCCAAAATCAGTCACATAATAGTTTTGGTGAAAGAAAATACTGTGTGTACAAAACTTTCATAATGTACCTACATGGATGAATCATTCATAAATTACTCATGTTACTTGCCAACAACAACATAGTTGGGAATAATGGCATACCTGACAATGCCGAAATATTTGTGAATGACCTGACAATTCCTAAGGATTTTTTTAATATTCCATTAAGTTGGCAAGCAAGTATACGGCCCGCCTGATGGTAAGCGGTTACCGTCGCTTATGGACGCTTGCAACACCTGGGGTATCACTCGCGCGTTACCGACTCTGTAAATTAAGGGGGAAGGGCTGGCAGCATAGGAGACATGCTGCCATGCATGACAGCGGCGGTAACAAAACAGCACCGGTCCCCCCACTGCCAACACAACGCTTCCTCGCGGAACCCTGGCGACCTTGCTCACCGTTAGGAACACAACATAAACATGGATCTATGTTATTTGGCTACGATTTTCTGCAAGATGGAGGTACTTCCTCAGTCAGGCATGATGATATGCTTGTCAATCCCTACATATCTAGTTAGGAATAATGATATAGCAGCCAACACAACAAAGTTGGGAAAAATGGCATGCCTGTGACACTCATTCTAGTTGAAAACGATGACATACGAGCCAATTCTAACATAATTGATGGCGGGGCTGTCAAATCAATAATAGTTGAGATAAATGAAATGCTTGTGAGCATGGCATTGTCTGCCAAATCTTATAATGTAGAAAGTAGATTTTCCGAAGGTAATCGAAGAGTTATATCTACGGATCTCCAACTAACTATAATTTTTAGCGCATTTCATGGCATGATCAATGAACTCCGGCATCATAACTAGTGTTTGCTTAGAACACCTTTGTTCGGCCACGTGGCTCACCACCTTTGGACCGGTGTGTATTACGAACACCATATAAGGTGCGGACAGGCGAAGGAAAAGAAAAATTATAATGCGAATGAAAAACTTATTTTTATTAGCGCGTTTTATTTTAGGAGCATACAAATATTGATCTATTAGCGTGTTCCTATTTTTTGCTTGCGTATTCGTTTTTGTTGGGTTGTTATTTCTGTCTTCATATTTTTATGGTGTATCAACAGATGCATTCTAAGTTTTGTATAACATATTATTAGTAAGTTCACCTTGCATCACTAGCAAAAGCATTAACTTAAGAAAGTTGGTCATCAATCAATTAAATGCTGTTATGATAAAAAATTATTATGTTTAGCCTAAGCCACTGGTTCAGGAAACCAAGTTAGGTACTGACAATGAAACAATACAGACTAACTAAGTCAGACAGTTTTCTTTTTCATTGTCACAAAGAAAGATTTCTGAAATAAAGATATCTATACAAATAAAAATAAATTGAACAATTCGTGATAAGGTTGAGCGTCGTCAATATTCGTTGTATCTACCATGAAAATTAAAGAGGAAACAACGTGCAAATTGGTGATATCGGCAGATCCACGATAATTCTGATATGTTATCAGTTTTTTTTAAACCAGAAATAGTCGTTTGTTTTTTAAAAGTAGTTTATAGCGCGATCGAGATGTATCATTCAAACATAAAGGCATATGCTTAGCTGATAGACTGATTTTGATAGTTTGTATTGTTTTCTTAATTATAATGACCAATCCCCCAACTATTTTTAAAATAAAACTAATAAAGGATAAAAATATTTATTCCTATTCATTTGCATCTAGTAGTATCAACATTTTGTAGTTCTATGTATCTGTGGTCGCCGGTTACTACTTAGCAACGACACGTTGTCGTTGATAATTGTTAAGCTTACCCACTCATTTTTTATATAATTTCTTGTGATATTTTATTAACTTTTTGTACGCTCGTAGTTAACCTTAATTTCAGTTTGTAAATAGTTTTCTCAGTAAGTGAATTTATGTAATTCTTTATGAGAAAAATAAAGTTCTTAACCATATAAAAATATTTCCGAAATAAACTGCGTCTTATGCTGCGAATTAGCACAAAAATATCATCGAAACCTAAACGTGGTGTGAATTTTAATATCTTTTACTAGCTCTCTATGCGAACAGGTGTCGCCATACTTTTCCCATGAAAAGGAAAATAAAAAGAAATAAAAGACAGGTGGACGGTACAAGTTGTGGTGTAATTAAGGGCGGATAAAACAGATCCTGGCAATCTGGTTTTCAGGGATGATAACGTTCTTAATGTAGAAGGAAATCAATGCGGTATTATGACTTATATACCTATTTTTTTTAATATTTAGGTATGTTGCCTACATGGATAACAATACAACATTATTCAAGTCTTTGTGATAACATTGCCATCAATACGTAATAGTTTTTATTTTGTTTAATGTTGTTTTTTCGTGGCCTGGCTTAGTTGCAATTTTTTCTGAGTTCTATTTTATCTTAATTTTTGTTAATTTAAGAATGAAAGGAACTAAAATAGATTTTGAAAAAAAAAGAAAATCACAATTGGTACGGGTTCCATTTGGCGCGGCTGAGCGATCGGTTTCATATTCATCTTCTGTATTGGCATACCATAATGCACAATGAGGTGTTGTAATACAAATAAGAACATTATGGACCCCGTAGGGCACAACAATATTAGAAATCAAAGTCAAAGTCAAAATGTTTTATTTCAATTAGACCACTAAATAGGCACGAAGAGAAGGACTTATTTTTCTAGATAAAAGTAGGTACTAGATAGGTATGATTATGTGTTTATTCCTGCGCCACGTGTTGTGAGTTCGATGCCCACACTGAGCAAATTTTGCAGGTATGTGAGAATTTGTGTTTGTAAAAGCACCGTTATTTAAAAAAAAAATACAAAAAAAAATGTCTTCCTTGCCGTAAAATCTAGCCTAAGAAATAGACGCAGAAGATTTAAAGTGATTTCGGACTATACGTATCTAATAATCACAAAGCATGTTTTTTTAGGTGGAATAGCGTCTTTACCAAAATCCGGTAGACAATAAAAAAACCTTTCATTTATTATCTAATCACATTTTTTCTACATCTATGCTCACATAACGGTCTCAACAGGATGCAGCGCAATAGTCACAGAGTATGAAAAAAAGCAAAATTGGAATAAATACACGCTTATTGGATAGCCATTTATTGAAGTTGCATTTATCTTGTTTTTTTTATGGGATAGGAGGGCAAACGAGAAGACGGATCGCCTGATGGTAAGCTATTACCGCCGCCCATGGACACCCGCAACACCAGAGGAGTCACAAGTGCGTTGCCGACCTTTTAAAAGGGGATTCGGCCTCCGGTAACCTCACTCACTCGGCGAAACAAAACGTAAGCGTTGTTTGACGCCGGTTTTCTGTGAGGCCGTGGTATCACTCCGGTCGAGCCGGCCCATTCGTGCCGAAGCATGGCTCTCCCACGTAAAAATCTGTGGTCAATTTATTAATAATAATTATAAAGAATGTCCAGCGTAACTTGGCACGCGGTGAAAAATTGAACAACATTTAATGTATGACATTATTCTTGTCGGTTATACATACAGCGCTGATGCGAAGTATCATTATTAAACTGGACACTTCCGTACTAACTTTAGCGCTAAGTTGAGATGCAATAGTATGCGCCTTAACAAAATTGCCATTTAAGGTTTTTTATGAAATAATTTATTGAAAAATTTTAACGAGTAGATATAACTTTGACGAATGGAATTGAATTAATAAAGTAGTTATTATCAAATGCACATTTCAAATTATTCATTTAATTGAATAAAATTCTCACTAAGCAGTAAAAAATATTTAAAACAAAGTTTTACATAGGCAGAATTTCCAATACATTTTTCCAAAAGCCACGAATCGAAATCGAATCGAATCGAAACGAAACACGTATATAGTAAAGCGCTTACGCTGCCAGGGCCAGTTCGCCTGATGTTAAGCGACACCGCGATCTACGATGGAGCGCGCTTGGCTAGAAGAAACCGATTCACTCGTGATTTAAAGACACCCAGATTATATCTATCAGGGAAGACCCACTCGGGAAGTGGATTGCATATTTCAGCGGTACGCATGATAAAAGTGAACTTAAAACGATTCGTTCGAGTTTTTTGAATGTCCACCATGAATCGATGACGCTTTTAGCGTGCTTCTAGTCGTCCGATAGTGGAAAGGGCTAGGGGGAATAAGATCGTGGAGATCTGATGCACACTCTCCGAAATTTATCCGATAAAAAACCGATAAGCTAGCAACTTTGCGGCGATGTTCAAGACTTTGGAGTTTAGCTCGGACAAGGGAGTCGTTGCCAATGAGCTTCTTGGCACGTTTCGTTTCGTAAATCTTCGTTCATCCATCCTCTCTACATGCCCAAATCACATTAACATACCTTTCTCAATCTTTGTTACTACATCTTTTTTCACACCACACCACTCCCTTATCACGCTGTTCCTCACTCTGTCTTTCAAGGTTACCCCACACATACTTCTCATTATATATATTTATTGCATTTTTACACTACGTAATACTATAAATAAATATGCTAAGTATAATCACACTATGCTCATAATGGAATGTAATAAATATTGAGTAATGAATATAAAAGATCATAATTATAATGCTCAATATGTAAAACATATTTTTGCTCTTTTCCAGCATGTGTTCAAATAGCAAATAATTATTCTGGTCATCTGTTTATGATGCACATGCTAAACCTAATTCCAATGTCGATATGTGATAATTGTACGCGGTATTGGTACTTATCTTAAAAGAAAATATATTGTCTGAGTAGGGTTCAGTAAAATGGCAAAACTTATAATATTAAATTTATAATTAAAAAAATCCCCGCAGCTTCAAGACGTAGTTACTGTGTTCTTGCAATATCATCGAAGTAATAGAATACCAAATTTCAAATCGATCAGACCCGTGGAAGTTGCTCACATCCCTTCGCGAATCATAGAAGAAAATTTTCAGATTTTTTTAAATCATAGCTAAGAACACTCTCGATCAAATTACCTTTCAAACAAAAATACTGAATTAAAATCGGTCCATTCGTTTGGGCGCTACGATGCAACAGACAGACACATGACAGCCAAACACAGAGACAGACACAGACACATGTTAAACTCATAACCACACACCCCTCTTTTTGCGTCGGAGGGGTTAAAAAGTATCATAGATTGCAAATATCTAAAATTAAGCGTATCTCGTTCATATTTACAGTTACTCTACATTGCGAATAGTGCAGACCCGGCCCAATTAACATATATTTTTTTATAACGTTTCAATGAATGTCGTTAATATCTTGCAGATAAATTCCAGCCTATCGATAAGGCTGCTTATGCTTATAACAGAAATTGCCGTCGGTCTGGCAAAAGGAGAAATGAAGAAACCCAATTAAAGTCTAGTAACGCCATTATATCCGTTCAAAAGCTTTAATGGCCGCTTGCGTGACAATATCTAGTTTTTGCACTTGCTTTTAGAGGATGGCACAAGTTAAGCGATGATGGAAATTGCGAGGGCTTCATTTGAATGAATGATACTTTATTTGCGATAAGTATGGTACAGTTCGATCTTAATTAACTATTTAGAGCCAAAACACTTAGTCATAGTGGTGACATGCAAATATTAATTTTTATATTTATATCTATCTATCTATTTGATTTCTTACCAATAATAATTAATTTTATACATTAATAAAAGGTCATTATAATTTGAATTATAACATGCCAGAAAGTTCTAGAATAAACATAAAGAAAAGGCGTCCTTCATCTTCCATCCTGCAAAAGCTTCCATTTTGTACCACACCCTATTGCAGTTTCCGCTGCATCCAAGAGGGAGTACCGTTATAATACTGGTTGGACAACTTGGAACTACTCCGTACCGTTCTTATAATTGCAGTTAATTCTCCACTATTCCCCGAGCATCCTTTATTGGCTATACGGTGGACCACGATGCGTGCTTCGCGTTTTTATTAATGATTCCACAGCAAGCGGACTGTCGTCGGGTTTTTTGAATGGATCTACATTTCGATAGCGTAGATGTTGATGAGATAAAAGCCAGTCGTTTTTGATGCTGTTGGCGGAATGGAATATTTTATTTATTGATGCTGTTTGACTAGATGCCATAGATAATTACTACTATTCTGCATCAGCTAAATACATCAGTAGCCTAAGCAGAGGACGCTTGTCGCTAGCTTATCTACCAAATTAAATGATAACTTGGCCCCTGGAGCAGCTTTTGACAGATACATGACTAGGCCTTTTTGGATTGGTCGTCCTGAAGACTTAACAGGGTCTAACTTGCTAGCTTATCGGTTTTTTATCGGATACATTTCGGAGAGTGTGCATCAGCCCTTTCCACTATCGGACGACCAGGAGCACGAAAAAGCGTCATCGATTCATGGTGGACATTCAAAAAACCCGAACGAAACGTTTTAAGTCCACTTTTATCATGAGTACCGCTGAAATATGGAACGCACTTCCCGAGTGGGTCTTCCCTGATAGATATAATCTGGGTGTCTTTAAATCACGAGTGAATCGGTTTCTTCTAGGCAAGCGCGCTCCATCGTAGATCGCAGTGTTGCTTAATATCAGGCGAACTGGCGGTCAAGCGTAAGCCTATCAGGAATAAAAAAAAACTTATATTTTTATTTATTAAAGAACAGCGACCCTCTACAGCGCCGTAATAATTGTTTTTCTGTTGTCTTATATGTTCCTTGTCAGGTTAAAGCAATTTAGTAAATTTGTTCATTAATCTTTTAAAAAAGCTTCCTTTCCTTCAAACTATAACATAAAATGATCTTCATCCTTTCATTCATAAAAATAATATATTTTACAACACAAAAAATTACGGCCATCAGAATACCTTAAATTACCACAAGTATACAAGATCATTATTCATGAATAAAAATTGAATAAACAATAAAGTTGTATATCAACAAAATAATTTGCGAAATTCCCTTTCCATATACAATCGTATGGCTACGCTGATAAAGTTGGCACATTATTCATCGGTACATACATTACGGCCTGCACAGGACACAGGTGTGCTCAACCGTGGGAAGACTGCCTTGATCTTGAACTTCGATTGATCGCTGTTCTCAGTTTTTATATGCACTAGTTGGTCGCCTGACTCCATACGGTATTTAGAGGTAACAAACATTTTATTTTTATTGTAGGCGGTGTTTAGTGTACATAATGTACCTATAAATAATGAAAAATAATGCGCTGTTAGAAGTCGACAGTCATGGTTTAGAAGTCAAATGTAGTACCTATGGACATTTTCAAAGTCAATAGTAAATTACGGTTAATAATTTTTATTTATTTATAATATTAATCTCCGGCGGCCCGAATTTCCCATACAAACGTAATAGGTATTAAAATAAATAGTAATTCAAACACAATTTAATCGAAGATTAGATATACGAATAATAACACAATTTTATAAAATATTTTTGTGTGCAATTCAGGCTCCCGCCGGACCCTTAAGTGGAGTATTTTTTTATTTATTTATATTTAGAGTCTTGTAATATTTTTCACAAGTAGTAAATTTATTCAAATTTAGCCAGCAGTAATTCGAATAGACAAAAATGGTAAATTAGAATATAAGCATAAAAATTGTCAGTAAAAGCATTCTGATTTTCAAATAAACGTTTTCATTACATCCTTTCACTTAATTGTTCATTATTCTAAAAAAAAGTACAAACAGACAAGCGTATTATTACATAACTATCTACTTTTGCTCTTAGGCAGTTGTCCCACCGCCGACGAGGAACGACTAACTATCGGCTATTTTCTTGCTCAAGAAACGCACAGTAGTTATACATTCCGTGTAAAGAAAAGAGATGCATATATTAATAGTTGATCGCTGATTGTTTACACTGCCGGCGAGGACTCTCTCCACTAGTTTGTCGCTGAGCGACAAGAGTTATCAAAGATAATACTCGCCGAGAGTTATAAATGTTTATATGAATTCAGTTTTGTGTCCCAAAGATAGGGATATTGTCGGACACTTTCACATCGTTCTTTTCTCGTTGCGAACACGTGTATCGCGCGTACAGGTTTGTTGTGCAGGACTGCCGCGTGAGCGAGTGACGCGAGTAATCGCCCGTCGCACTCGCACACTCGCTAAGCTCAGCGACGAAACTATCGGAACTACACACTCGCTTTCCGCTGCTCGCCAACTCGTTTATACATAGTTCTCGTTCATCGTCGGCGATGGGACAAGTGCCTTATACCAGCTTTCATCTGGAATTTAAGTGACATTATTTATTGTAATTGCTTGCCTATACCTAGCTTTATTATAATTACCTTTTCATACAGTACACTTAAATTGGATTCTAGTAATTATCCATACGTGTAAGTAATTGCAAATACGATGGACTCATTAGGCTTAACTAGAATTAGGTACGATATACCAAGTAAAGCAGTATTGTTTAAATTGCTTGTTTTTAATTTAAAGATTCGCGATTAACACCTTTGTTTAAGCAATTATAATGGTCTGACAATATAATTATTCCTTCTATCTGTACTCAGGTAGGTATAGAAATAATGAAGGCATTGATATTATTAGGGCTGGACTGTTCTTATATAAACTATAGACAATGTTTTTTTATATATTGAGGTATATAATATACTAGCTTTTTGCCCGCGACTTCGTCCTCGTGGAATAGTTACTTTGTTCCATATGAACTTTCATCCCCTATTTTATCCCCTTGAGGGTAGAATTTATCAAAATCCTTTCTTAGCAGATGCCTACGTCATAACAATATCTACCTGCATGCCAAATTTCAGCCCGATCCCTCCAGTGGTTTGGGCTGTGCGTTGATAGATCACTATGTCAGTCAGTCAGTCAGTCACCTTTGAGTTTTATATATATTTAGATATATGAAGCCCTTAGCTTCATAGTTGAATGTACTTTATATTTCAGTCGTGGTACATGTGTCCATGAACCAAGGGGAGTCAGGTACCTATCAGTACGAGACCGACTCGGTTTGAATCACACATCATCTACACAATATATTGTTCCACTGCTGTGAGCATAGTCCACCGCTCTGGCCTATTGCGGGTTGGCAGATTTCACACACCGTCGAGAAATCTTCTCAGGCATGCAGGTTTCCTCACCGTAGCGCGTTTAATTTCGAAAAGTTAGAGGTGCTTGCCTTTGTCTAGGTAGCCCAGGTCATATCACTAGGCTATAGCTGCATATTGATTCATTTAAATAGGTTCAATAATTATGGCATGTTACCATTAATTTTATGAAGGTGAAAATGTTCAAAAATTGAATTTGTAAAAAAGAGTCCTTATTTCTCTATTCAGCATTGCTTAAAATAAAATCTGTTTGCATCAAATCTTGATTACATTGTATCGTCATAGTTTAAAAAGCCATTTTCGACTTCCTTTTCATTCATAAATAACACAATAAATCCTTGCCAACAACTAAAATATGGAAGTAGCTACAAAGCAATTAATTACTTCACCTCGCTTATTTCCAACAGGAAGAGATTTGCCGATTGTAATTAACATCATACTTTTCAAACGACTTAGGAAATGCCAGCCAATGGCGCTTGAGCTTTTGATTTTCTGATACACACAGACAATAAGTGAATGCTCACTGTTGATTTTTTCTCTCATACGTTTGGATCCATTATGAGACACGTACATTTCACATCAATCACTTTGTTATTTAGGTATTTGATCCACTTTTTTGTTTTTAATTTACCTTTTTTTTCTTTTTGTAATCTTATGATGTGGTTTACCAAAATAAACGTTTTTTTCTATCTTTCTTTATTAATATACCCGTCAAGGAATACAGGCGTGATGACTATCCCGCCGTCTCCATCTGGTTCTGTTGTGCTGTTTAACGTTTAAATTCAGCTAAATTCTCACAATTATAATTAGTCCGTGAAAAATGTACGTACATACGATTGATAATAATAGCTGCAGCGGTGTGCAGGCCTACATAAAATGGTCGTGCTGTGTTAGAGAATGATGAATGACTTGCCTGACCTCCTGTTAATTCCACTATGCATTATGTGCCAGTATTTCTTGTCAACGGATATGTTTGGGTAGAGTAGATATTTTTAATGTAGGTATGTAGTTTTGGACAATACACTGTTTCACTGGGCACTGGTTTTGTTGTAACAGGATTCATTATAGGACCTTCCAGCCTTTGAGAAAATGATAAAATGATATTTATTTTTGTAAATAGATCATAATAAGGATACTTTTACAAGTCAATTCTTTACATTTTTTTTTTAAACTAGATGGCGCCGGCATTTCCTAACTGACGACCTCTGAGAAGAAACACCGAAACAAACTCAGAGAATCATGGTCTCTTTTAAAGTCCAGACAGTAGCAGCAGTAAGAACAGAACTTTCTGGAGTCCTCTGAAGTGGGCCCTGTCATAGTCATGGCACTTATTTTTAAAACGTTGCCGCACACTATTTTTTTTTTCCTGTATTGTGGGTGCTTTAACGAACACAAATTCTCACATACACAAACACCCAGATCCGGGGTGTTTGTGTATGAAATCTAGGCTAATAAGGCAGAATTTCCGACGAAAGGCCGCCCATTGTATGTTTAAAAATTAAATCTATCTACATAAAACTAACTGTAGGTCATAAAAATATTTGCTCCGTGTTGGGATCGAATCCACAACACGTGGCGCAGAAGCCGATTGCTCAGCCGCTACGCCAAACATGTCGTTGTTATGAATCACAAGCCCTTAGCCTCAGGCAAGGGAACTGGAGTTTTTAGTCGGTACGAGTCAGCCATAAACTGTCACCTCCAGCTCACCAGGTGGCAGAAGATCCACGAGAATATTCCGCACGACAAAAAAGGTTATTGTTTGTTCTTTGAAAAAATGACTTTACAAACATAAAATTAACGGATAGGTATTTTTTTTATGGGATAGGAGGGCAAACGAAACGGATCGCCTGATGGTAAGCGATTACCGCCGCCCATGGACACCCGCAACACCAGAAGGGTCACAAGTGCGTTGCCGATCTTTTAAAAGGGGATTGAGCCTCCGGTAACCTCACTCACTGGGCGAAACACAACGTAAGCGTTGTTTGACGCCGGTTTTCTGTGAGGCCGTGGTATCACTCCGGTCGAGCCGGCCCATTCGTGCCGAACCATGGCTCGCCCACGTAAAAGTATGGCTCTCCCACGGTGTACACAAATATTTGCTACGGTTTGGTTAAGATTAAGTATTAAGGTGATCAAATAATTTACCCATGAATACTTATTTCTTATCAACTCGTAATTAATAACACAGCTCTACCTAGTGCTTTCTCTTTGGGCGAAACAATTTTCTCCGTTTGTGGACGGATCAGAATACTGTTCCTCACTGCCACACAGATAGGCATCTCGTAAGAGGCGAGAAAATATCTGACTTGCTCGGTGGTAGGACCTCTTGGGTTCTGACTGGCTGGCAACCACCCTTACGTCGGATACTGTCGTGAAGCACCTCGGTGTGTACTTCGACTTTTGCGCGTAAAAGCTAGTTCTCCCTCGGTTACTGCGGCTCGGGCAGTTTGCAGTCCGTAGGGTCTTTTATGGGTCGGCAACGTATCAGCATCTCCTCAGATGTCCATGACTACTTACCACCAGGAGGCTCGTCAGCTCGTTTGCAAAATTTATCCAGTAAAAAAAATTATAAATTATTTTATTTGCATAATACCTCAAAGGTACTGTTCGATTGGTAATCAACAATCAAAAATGTTCAATCTCCATTCACTGCACTTTTGATTTTAGTTAAACTCCTAAAATCCTGAAACCGGGTCCGTAAATGCTTTTGGCGTCGATGTCAAGTCATTTACTAAATCAACTGCTCTTACATCGTCTTATAAAAAAGAAAATATTGTTGGAAAATTCCTCAAAAAAAAAACGAAAAATCGAACCTGTCACGTATCTTCAATTTAATAACCGCGTACATGAATTTAAATTAATTCGTTGTTGCGAAACTTTCTTAAAGTTGCTATAACAAAATATGCTCAACTGTCAACACGACTAATAACAAAATAAATAGCAACATTAATATATTTAAACGCTATAAAATATTTAATATGTCAACACAACTCACAATACAATAAGTATTGTGAGTATTGAATAATAGCTGCGGTCGTGAGCCTATTATAAACTGGTTTAATTGTTGTGATAAAAAAACACACATATTTTAATTGTATGATAAATGTCTCAATTTTAACAGTTATGTTGTTTGAATTATTTTTATGTTATTTTTACAAAGTGCTGATAGCCAAAAATATTGCGGTGTTTAATCTTCTTTGCATAATTTTTACTTTATTTGATTTTTCATTTGTACAGTGCCAGCTTTTTTTAAATCTTTATTTATGAATGGAGGTTTGTTCATATTTGAACATGTCACGTCTGTAAGAAAAATAGATTTATAAAACTAACGATCAATACAAATCATAGTACATAAACATAAAGAGACCTATTCTTAATAGCTATGTGTAACAACATATAAAGCAATTTGGCTTCCATTGACAGAGGGAAAGACAAAATGCTATTACACCATCCAACATTTAAAGGGGTCACATCATTTTAGATAAAAACATGTCTAAGTAGTTCACTTCCAGCCTTGAACAAAAATTTTTTTTATTGCACACTTTACCCACCCACTAATAGCATTTTCATCATTGAAATATCGGGTGGAAAAGTAAAATAACAGAACCTAATTACTTTTCTATCATAACATAGAACTACTGAATCTTATAACTTTTACCATTACGAAACCTTCACCGGATTTAGGTGAAACTCTTTGTTGTTGTTTTTTTCATTAACCAAGATTAATCTGCCATCATTATATTGATCTGCCTGTCAATTTTTTATCATCTAAGGATTTCCAGGAGTTCGGAGAATAATATTTAAAACCAACCAAAATAAATGAAATTTTACTATCTCAACTTTAGTGTCATCTCATCACTTATAAAAATAAATGTTGCTTACGGTGTTCTCATTTTTATCAATCCTGGACCTACCTCACCTCTATAACCATTGACGCCTGCACTATGGCCTATTCCATTGCATCTCGAAAAAAAAAACAATAAATGTATAATCGTCTTTTAAACACTTAATACTACAATTAATATGATTACATGACCTTGTAGCTTGATTTCTATCATGGTAACAAAGAATGGAATAATGATATGCAAATGTGCATACAATTAGTTTCTTTGGCTTCCGTACATTGAAAGTTATAACACGAGAAAAGAGCAATTAGGTAATTATGCACAACAATGGATTTGCGTATCATCTGATGCGACTGCGCAATAAATAGGGGACGGGAGGGGTTAACTGTTGGTCCGGTTGTCAGAATTTGCATATTTATTGGTGTAAAAAATAGTCATCATTATTTATGGCTAAGTACAAGTTGCTAATTAAATCTTCGGGCAATAAAAATGGATCCGTTTAAAATGCGTCTTATTACCCATTATTAGGCCAAAAATTAACGAGAACGTATCCAACGGTAGATATCAATCACGAATTATGTTAACTATCTACATAAAAATGTTAGTTTCACTATTACATTAGACCTCGAAGAAGGACCTAGGTTACCTTTCGTCTCAAAAAGTCCTTTGAGATGATGAATGAACCCGGGGGAAACAGCTACTTATAATTATTTTCAAAATAATAAATTTTAATTCATAAAAATAATTTATTTTCTACTGGTATACTATATAGATAAGTGTATAAGTAGATATATATGCTAAAGTAAGTAAGTAAAGCTAAATTTTAAATTTATACGTTACAGAGTTTTCAAGAAGCATCTCTAAGACAACAGCCATATAGACACAATAGTGGTTTTATAAAAGTTCCGATATTTCTCTTGAGGTATGGAAACTAAATAAATAACAAACTAACAATATACTTAATTATTGTAATTGTAATGGACTATTTATTTAGGTACCTACATTATTTAAAAAACAGTACCAATCAACAGTAAATTTGATTGATAGCAAGACGAGTTGCTTTGTCAATTAAAAATACGCGCGTGATATTAATGTGAATCGTGTACATAGACTTAACTAGTCTTAATCGATTGTTTCGAAATGTTAATTGAATAGACACCTTTGAGTTTTTTAAATCGGATAATCGCTTTCATTTGTTATTCTTTTATGTAATTACGAAGGTACTTACATACGAGTAGATATCGACAACAGTTTCATCTATAGATAATGGTATGGTATAGCGGGCTGTTTTCCGCAACTCCACGACAAAGCGCATATTTTGCGTATTTTATCTATATATATAAAACTAGCTTTTTGCCCGCGTGGAATAGTTACTTTGTTCCATATGAACTTTCATCCCCTATTTTATCCCCTTGGGGGTAGAATTTATCAAAATCCTTTCTTAGCGGATGCCTACGTTATAACATCTACCTGCATGCCAAATTTCAGCCTGATCCCTCCAGTGGTTTGAGCTGTGCGTTGATAGATCACTATGTCAGTCAGTCAGTCACCTTTGAGTTTTATATATATTTAGATAGACAAACTTTCATCCAATTTATCAAAATCCTTTCTTAGGGGATGCCTACGTCATAGTAGCTATATGCATGCAAAGTCTCTGCCCGATCGATTTAAAATTGACAAAGTTTCATACAAACTTTCGTCCCCTACTTTATCCCCTTAGGGGTGGAATTTATCAAGGTCCTTTCTTAGGGGATGCCTACGTCATAGTAGCTATATGCATGCAAAGTCTCAGCCCGATCGGTTTAAAATAGACAAAGTTTCATACAAACTTTCATCCCCTTGTGAGAAGAATTTATCAAAATCCTTTCTTAGCGGATGCCTACGTCATAACATCTACCTGCATGCCGAATTTCAGCCCGAACCCTCCAGTGGGCTGTGCGTTGATAGATCACTATGTCAATCAGTCAGTCACCTTTGAGTTTTATATATATAGAGATGGTTTGCCCTGAATGACTGATTGACGTATCAATGCACAACCTAAACTGCTGATTGTAGGGACCTGAAACTTGGAGGGTGTGTTCTTTGTATGACGTAGGCATCCGATAAAAAATAATTTTTGGAAATTCAACCCCTAAATTAGTGAAAGTTTGTATGAAAATCCCTCGTTTTTTAGCGGGGTACAACATAAAATACGTCTGTGATCCTTGTTGAACTAAACAGGGTGACTTTGAAAACATGCAACAAATCGAAATGGTATTGGTATTTTTCTATGAAATTCTCAGTGCGAGCTCGAAATTTGGATTTGTGCCTCATAAATGTTTCCCTGGACAGGAACAAAGCTAAATATATATAGAACTGACTGCTATCTTCCTCTAATTCGAGAAACACATATAATATAACGAAGATTAACACTTTCTCGTACCGATAAGAAGTGAAACTTTTTGTCAGAGACTGTGTTTCCAGTTACGTACAGCCTGGGAGTCTTCAATTCCCGAGTGAATAGGTTACTTGTAGGCAAGAATATCGTCGACCTCATCATCGCTTAACACCAAGTAAGATAAACGACAAACGCAAACCTGAAACAAAAGAAAACTGGAATCAAACTTAAAAATTATGTTCCAATATTTCTATATCTGTGCGTACCTACCAACATAAACTCGCGTTAAGAAACGCAGATTAGCGGCTCTAATCACAAATGCCTCTCGGAAGGTTAGCGGTTAACACGAGACCTTGGAGTCGAGCAGTTTTCACATCATCCACACATAACCATAGCTTATGACGAGCCGTTTATTTCTGTGCGTGTAAGTAAATGTTAATGCATGGCATTTCGGTTTAAGAGTTGAAATTGCTTATGGGTTTTTTAGTAAGGTTTAATATGGGAGCCAACCCGCAGCAGATTAGCGTGGTGGACTATAGCCTAACCCCTCTCAGTTTTAGAGGAGACCCGTGCTCACCATCGGGACAATATAAAGGTTAAAAAAAATAGATAGCCTCATTATTCTAGTGGTCCCAAGCGCGACTGCTACGCTTGAGGTCCTGGGTTCGATCACCAGGTCGAGCAAAGTGTTATTGGGATTTTCTGTGAAATTCTCAGTAGCAGCTCGGAGTTTGGAATTGTGCCCGGTTAATATCAAAAGGCTCGCCCCCTATTACATGGGACCTAAACATACCAGTGAACTGTGGGTGTACATTGAGAGATTAATTGAGAAACTGTCACCGTGTCTTGTTTGTGCCAAAAATACTGATTTGCCTCTTTCTTTCTATACACTAACATACTATCACGCCTGTATTCCCCGAAGGGCTAGGCAGAGGCGTACTAATGTACACCCACAGTTCGCCGGTATGTTTAAGTCCCATGTAATAGGGCAATCCTATTGCCATTAACCGGGCACAAATCCAGACTCCGAGCTGCTACTGAGAATTTCATAGAAAAACCCAATAACACTTTGCTCGACCTGGGGATCGAACCCTGGACCTCTAGCGTAGCAGTCGCGCTTGGGACCACTAGACTAATGAGGCAGTCTTTCTATACATTTTAGTAAATATACCTTCTGGTTATCTTTAGGTTTAAAATTGTCTAACATTTTTCAAATCCAAGTTGGACCAGCGTCGGTGAATCACTATTTTGTCATTTAGAGAATTCCGGTCAAAAGTTTCTCCCCATATTAGGGCCAAAAATATAATCGCAAGATTGTAACATTTACACCAATATTTGTTCTGTGTTTTGTAAGTAATTTTACGTTATGTGTATTCATGTTCCATTGTTTTGTTATAATATAAGCCAGGCTTTTACTATCTATCTGTGACCAGTTCTCAAGGTTATTTGATTCGTCATTTGTAAAATATTAGGTTTAAGAACAACTTTATTTTTCATAAAGAATTGCATACATAATTCACTTACTGAGAAACAATGAAAAACAAAAATATACTAAGATTAATATTTAGAACGCATAAAGTACGTACGTAAATAAAAAAAAAACAAGACAGAATTATTATATATTAACGTCAGAATCCTGAAAGAGTGGCCAAGATAGGTAATAGGTACACTTACTTGGAGGATTTTTCGCACATCCACCTTTGATTTTTACTGCATTCTGGTAAAAAAAAACGAAAAATTAAATAACATAATATATCGAAGGGTTAGGTAGGGGCGTTCTAATGTACACCCACAGTTCGCCGGTATGTTTAGGTTCGATGAAATAAAAGCTAGCCCATTGCAACTGACCAGGCACAAATTCCAAACTGCGAGCTGCTACTGAGAATTTCACAGAAAATCCCAACAATACTTTGCTTGATCTGGGAATCGAGGCCAGGACCTCTAACGTAGCAGTCGCGCTCATGACCACTAGGCTAATGAGGCAATTCGAAATTACCGTTACTAATTCATGCCAAAGACAAGTTTACGAAGTGATAGTTTACGTAGATGTTAAAATAACGATCAAGGGCGACGAACAAATTTTATGAGGTGTTAATATTTCTAAAAGGTTAAGAAAATTACAAGATTTCCTTGAACGAGAAACGAAACTTGTTTAGAATATAATTAAGATCATCAAAATAATGTTATGTAATCTATTTAAATATATAATGAGTTTTGAAATCCTTTAATAGTCTGCTCCGAGGTCCTGGGTATAAAATCCAGGTCGATCAAATAGTTATGTGGACTTAGTAGCTACTCATGAGTGCCCGGTTAATGGTAAGGCGCGAGCCTATTATTCTATATGGAGGCAACCCCAAGGGACCTAAACATAGGTACGCGCGAACTGTGTGTGTGCAGTTACTACTGCACACACACAGTTCGCGCGTACCTAGTGTTAGGCAGAGGAGTACTAACACTACTGTGTTAGTACTCCTCTGCCTAACCCTTCGGGGAATACAGGTGTGATGGTATATTATGTTAACAGTCTACTTATCTTGCTGTAAATATAATAAATTAGCTGTAGTCCTCAGTTTCACTCATAACATAACATAATCAACCCATTATACTGTCCCACTGCTGGGCACGGGTCTCCTCTCAGAATGAGAGGGATTAGGCTATAGTCCAGCACGCTGGCCTAGTGCGGGTTGGCAGACTTCACACGCCATCGAAAAAATCACTCAAGCAAGCAGTTTTCCTCACGATGTTTTCCGTCGCCGTTTAAGCGCGTGATAATTAACTATTTAATACGCATATAACTTAGAAAAGTCAGAGGTGCATGCCTTGGGTTCGAACTCGAGACCTTTGACTTGACAATCCAACGGTTATACCACTAGGCTATCACTGCTTCACAGTTTCACTCGCGGCCCGTATTTTTTTCCAACGTTTTACTCAATTTGTAATATAGTTTATGCTTTTTGGGGACAGTTCCAACAAATCAAAGAAAAAAAATAGCTCCTGCCATTCTTGAGTTCCAAATGGGGTA
The DNA here is from genome assembly GCA_910591435.1 of Acronicta aceris. Taxonomy (NCBI): domain Eukaryota; kingdom Metazoa; phylum Arthropoda; class Insecta; order Lepidoptera; family Noctuidae; genus Acronicta; species Acronicta aceris. The sequence continues at coordinate 14,998,454 of OU342758.1, read as the reverse complement.
ACTATATATATTTACCTACTAGATAATTGCCTTTCAAATCTTTAACTGTCGTAATTTCTTGTTAGCAAAAACCTTCTAAAATAATGCATTTATAGTATACTGGCGATCCGCTCGCGATTTCACCCGCGCTGCTCCGTCCCTAAGAGGCGTAGCGTAATGTTATATAGCCTATGTTACTCAGTGATAACGTAGCTTTTTAACGGCAAAAGTATTTTTGAAATCGGTACAGTGCATTTTGAGCCAATTCGTTACAAATATACTTATCTACATACAAATCTTTCCTCTTTAGATTTACTCAGAAACCTCTTTTGTGAATGAAAATTCCTATAGTGACCTTTTAAACTCGGAAAATTGCTATGTACCTTGATGATATCATGTTATTATTATATTAATGTGTGTATAAAATAATTGTTAGTTAGTAATCTAAGATTGAAGTGTAGTCATCGAGTAATAAATCGATTATTTACGAGTACCGTATGGCTCGTATGATGTGTATTTCTATAGAAATATATAATTATATATTTACTATTTCTACTTCAGATATTAATTTTAATGATCTGCAATTAATTTATTCTACGTATGGTAGGTAAACAAAGGCGATATCTATCATAAATTATTCAATTCAATTCAATGTAATTTAAACACAATTTAATCAAATTCTGTTATTATACGGAGGCTGATACCGTTAATCTAGGTTCCTACGTTACCATTTTATCCAAAATACTTCACTGGAAATAAATGTAAGCGAATGCAATTTTTGTTAAGTTTACCAAGTGCGGAACGATATTTCGGTATTTCCAGTGAAGTAGTAGTAGACGAAATAGTATTGTAGGAACCTAGAATAACGGTATCTAAATCCGAATAATAACATAATTTGATAAAACATTGTGTAACGTGTCTTTTTAGTTCGTTACATGGTAATAGTTTTTTTATTAAAAACCTTCGTAATTAATTGAATTTTTAGTCTGTGGTAGATTATTTCGCAGGTACCCAGGTTGGCATGATTTATTAAGTTAAAAAAAGTCATCTGTCATCCGTCACGATTTGACAGATTCACTCTACGACCTTCTCCAGCCATGGCCTGAACGTTTTTTAAAACTTAAAATTAAATATTTTTAATCCGGCCTCATTTGGTGCAGGCTTCATTATAATGTAACCGTATCTTGTTTATTAAAGCCTTATGGCATAATTCCTTTGTTTTGGACCCATATTTTATCGGTAAGTCGAAGTTTTTATTAGCAATCGTTCATTGTACTTGCTCATATTTAAATTTTGTTTGATTTGGCTACAATCAGCTTTCGCTATTGTTCCAGGCTTATTTTAACCGAATTCTCGCCTTGTGGTGATGAATCCCCGGTCTTGATTGTTGGAAAAACGGTAAGTTTTTGTGTTGGACGTGACCACGTTTTCGACATAATATGCTCGTTGTTTCCAAAGTTCTAATCCAGGCTTATTTTGTTACAGCCTCGGCGTTTTTTTTTTTTTTTATACTTTATTTTTCCCCTTATTTTTATACAATTTTATATGGGATTTAAATTCATTATTTCCAACCGGTTTTTCATACAACCGATAACTTTATAACTGGAACGTGCCGCTTCACGCCTTGCCGAGATGACAGCAGCTCCAATTAGTATTTAAATTCTATTAATTTTCATTTAGTTCGCAGAAACGGTATGTAGTTTTAAATTATTAATTCATACTGATGCAATAATGACCAGACACAAAAAATATTTATACCATGTGATGCATGTAGTTTAGTACCTATTAGATAACTTTAATTCTAAATTATTGTGCAACCTACGGGAAATAAAAGACAGGCAAAAGAGTGTAGTGTCTTTTATTGAAATCCTCCCACCGGCAGATTAAAAGTTCAGGATCAACCGATGGTTAGCTTTTCCGGTAGCATATTTTGTAGTGGTGAGCTCCTGGCGCCCGAGTTTCTTTTTGTATTGTTTTATTATTTAATTTTGGAGCCCACTCATAGTATTCTTAACCCTATGTCTTGTTAAACACTCAACATATCCATATATATACCCTTTTTTTTTTATTACAATTGTCTGGATTATTGTGCGCAATTCAAGCTCCACCGGACCCTTAAGTTATCAATATTGTAAACAAAACGCTGTTGACAAGAGTATTATCATAACACACGTCCACGACGCCTTACTTAATTTTCTGCCGGTTCCTATAACCCAAAACAAACTTAAATTTAATAAATTGACATTATCTTCTTGACAAAACCACAAAAAACACCGCAATTTAATGAAAATTTGCGCTCTATTAACCGGTCTGATTAACCCTAAAATGAATGAGCAAAAAAATGTATTATAAATGAAACGACTCGATCTGAAATTTTAAATGAATCACGTAATATAAACAAAGGTTCTCCGTGAACCAAATCTCACAGCAATTCGATGATACAACCTTGTTGGCTCAGAGCCGCGGTAATAGCGTTAGGATGATGGTATATAGGGTGCCTTATACTGACGAACTTTCCCTATGTAGCCCAGATACCTATGTGAAAAAAAATCGAGTTCAAGTTCAAATGTTATTATTTAAAAAAAAGCTTTTACAAGCGTATAAGAAACATTTTTGAGTTTAGTTGTACGGACTGCCTCGTTCGTCTAGTGGTCCCAAGCGCGACTGCTACGCTAGAGGTCCTGGATTCGATCCCCGGGTCGAGCAAAGTGTTATTGAGTTTTCTATGAAAGTCTTAGTAGCAGCTCGGAGTCTGAATTTGTGCCCGGTTAATGCTCGCTCCCTATAACATGGGACCTAAACATACCAGGCGAACTGTGGGTGTACATTAAGTACGCCTCTGCCTAACCCTTCGGGGAATACAGGCGTGATGGTATGTTGTACGGTTCCAAAGAGTTGATCCTATGGAAAAGAATCCGGGAAGAAATTCCATGGACACGCTTTTACAATAGTTGGTATTATGAAATAAATTTTATTATGTAATATGTATAGCGATAGATATACATAGTATCTGTCTCTTTAATTTTTTTAAATGTTGTATGATAAGGTTTGTTTTTGTCTGAAGCTCAATGTCAACAATATCATATAGTCGTACCTTGCAATTCTCATGTCTGCATCACCTGAATGCCTCAAGAGAGCCTACGCGAGCAATTTGTGTCAGCCGAACAATAGATCCCAGTGACAGATAACATTAACTGAATATGTATGATGAGGCTTGTTATGAGGCCCCAATTAATTGCTAGTTAGGTGTCTATTAGGGACGTCGCTACTCCACATGTCATTTTCACACCTCGTTGATTTATAGGGTTGCCGCGAGTATCTGTGATTTTGTACTGTGAGCATGATTTGGTTTCGACCATAAAATACTTTTACGCAATTTGTTAAGTTATTGTTATATCTACTACAGACTGCTAGTACCTCTTTTTCACAATCACAATTTTTCTCATTGTTAATGTTTGTTTATTTACTTTTTATTTTATTAAGTTGGCACTTATTGGCAGTGTTGTCAGATGCCTACATTTTTATTTATTTTTTGTTTTAATACTTTGGCTTTTGGCTAAAATAATTGTCATGTGTTGTTTTGGGCGAAAATAATTAAATAAATTTTCTACCTAAATAAAAAAACTGGTAAAATACTATTACCGGGATGGGTTAAAATACAGTTCCTCATTGCCATTCAGATAGGCATTTCGTAAGAGGCGAGAAAACATCTGACTTGCTCGGTGCTTGCTTGCGTTGAAATCTGTCGTAAAGCAAGCGTTCGGGAATTAGGCGTGAGTTCCCTTTCCCCCCTTGCTTGCTTGCCCCGTTGCCAAGTAAGGAGATGCGTTAATCAGCAACTCCTCTGGTGTTGCATGTGTCCATGGGCGGTGGCTCGTCTAATCATTTGCTGACAGCAATAAAAAAAAAAAAATTCTTGGTAATCGGTTTTCTTTGCCTACTCACTCGGTAGTAGATATAGTGATGATTAATTTATGTAAATTGATTTGTTACCGTATTAAAGGTGCTATTGTGTCATTTTAAAATAAGAATCGTGACATATTCCAAGATTATCGTTTTAAGTACCTCCTACCCAAATATTTTTATGCGTTCATCTTAGATTGGACAGATTTACTTTTGCTCTGATTTAATGGAAGATCAGTAGGGTAACTAAATCTAGTGCTTAAAAATCGTTCAAAATATAATTCAATTTTAGTCTCAATGTATCATAAATGTCGAATGGTACCTAGTCTTCTAAATTATCGATCCACGTCTAACGTGAGCAATTTATTAAATTGTAATGAAATCACAAAATTGAACCATCGAAAAATCATCGAATGTTTGACATTTACGATATTGAGATTGGATTGGAATTCTAATTAGAAAAATCTGTCTAAAATGTTTATTTACATGAAAAGGCTGCTTAATTTAAAAAAATATTATAGCAAGAACGGGAATCTAAATAATTTTTGAAGGGGTTAACAATTAATTATTGAATTAATTATTAACCCATGCATGAAAAGAAGTATGCACATTATGTATGTATGTACGATGTATTTCTCGTAAGTGATTTTTTGTATAATCTTTGAGAAATAAAGAATCTTAAACCGTAAACCGTTATGAAAGTATGCAAGAATCATAAACAAGTGGCAATCTATATAACCTAATCTGATACAAAAAATGTGTATGTAGGAACCATTTGAAATAATAAAATCTACACACCTAACCTACCTTCTCAGAAATAAGATTATAATTCATTCTTTAATTTCAAGTGATCACATAAATTATCATTTTTACGATATTGATATGAGAATTCGTTACAGAAATCTAGGAATGTCATGCATTATTTAATGCCTAATGATTTATTTATTTTCCCATGATTTAGCGTTTTATAGAGTGGTCCCATTTATATTATTTAATAACAAAGATAAGACGATAAATGTAATAGGCTTGACTGAATACCTTTTGATTACAGTACTTTATAATGGTACATTTTCCGTAATGACTGGTAATACGCTGCTGCATTGCCTCAAAATATAATGTCATGTAAGCAGAAGGGCGCTAACATTTTTTTTATGGTATAGGGGGCAAACGAGCACACGGTTCGCCTGATGTGCGTTGCCGGCCTTTTAAAAGGGGATTAGGCCTCCGGTATCCTCACTCACTCGGCGAAACACAACGTAAGCGTTGCTTCACGCCGGTTTTAAGTTCTGCAACCTCTTGAATGATGTATTCGCCTAAACATACGAAAATCACGTAGTTAATTTAGCCTAGTCAGCCCTACATGATAGTGTAGGAGGCAAGGATAATACCCACCACATAATGGAGTCACATTAAAGTTGCCATTGTCGGATTTATGAGTTAATCAGTCACGAGCTAGGAGCGGCCCTTAAACGTATGACGAGAAAAAACGAACTTATAGTGTTTATAGCAATGTGTGCGATAATAATTGATTCATATTGCTAAGCATTAAATATTTTTTCAGATTATTCTTCGTATTACCTATAAATAATAATATTTCATTATTTATGTACTTTATGAGATAAATTCATACAGGTAGTACCTATGATTTTTATTAAAACGTAGATTGAGAAATTGGCCAAGAAACTTGACGAGCAATCTATGTTTGGAGTACTTATAGGCGTACCCGTAGCAGAACAAGATTTGCTTTGGCCCCAAGTATTCCATTCCCAAAAATGGAACGCAGTGACGTCACGAAACTTACTACTGTTCCTGTTTATTACAACAGACTTTGTGGTTATTTAGGATAATGAAATAGGAAAAGAAAATATTCTATAGCGACCCCCTCGCGGTTTCACCCGCGCTGCTTCGTTCCTAAGAGGCGTAGCGTGATGTTATATAGCCTATGTTACTCAGTGATAACGTAGCTTTTCATCGGCAAAAGTATTTTTGAAATCGGTACAGTACTTTTTGAGCCAATTCGTTACAAACATACTTACATACAAATCTTTCCTCTTTGTAATATTAGCATAGATTACTAATGTGAAAAATATAATCTTATATAGGTAGTACTAATAGGTACCTATGATGATGATGATGCGCGCTAAAACGGTGAAGGAAAACATCGTGAGGAAACCTGCATGCATGCCTTTTCTTGACGGCGTGTGAAGTCTGCCAACCCACATTAGGCCAGCGTGGTGGACTATAGCCTAATCGCTCTCATTCTGAGAGGAGACCCGTGCCAAATAGTAGGACAATGTAATGGGTTGATTATGTTACGCTCGGTAGGCAAGTAAAATTAAGTATCTAAGCTAATAAGTAACTTATACAAGGTATACATTATGTAAAAACCATATATTTGTCAACAGAATGATATTCAGGTTCAAAGGTTGAAACCTGTCAAATAATAAAAATACACAATTCTTCCCAATCATATTAATATGCACATATCTATACTAATATTTTTTTATCTATACTATATCTGTACATACCTAGAAGATATTTAAGAAAAAATAATATTAGGGGTCTTTATAAAAGTAATAGACGCCAAAACAATTACCTTTAGAATTTCTGTTTGTCTGTCTGTCTGTATGTGTGAACGCAACACGTATGTAGGTATGTTTATATGCATCACGCAAAAACTATTGCAAGAAATTTAATGCGATTTTCACATTATACTGCTGGAGGACTAACAAATTATAATCTGGTTAATTTATCTTGATATGCCGCTTAGAAGCCGAGATATACATACTTATTAAATTCTTTTGGGACGCGAGTGAAACCGCAGGCAACAGCTAGTACATATACCTAATATATTGAAGGCTAGAACGCTTAACCATTAATTTCAATGAATTCCAATCCTAAGAAAATTGACAAAATATTAGAAATACATTAATAATTTGCATACGTTTACATAATTATGAATAAATCAATTTGCGGTGTTCTCTTGTGCTGTCAGTTTGATAACCGCCAAGGTTTAGACCATTAAAAACAAAGATTTGCTTCAAATTCAAAATTTATTGTGGATCCTATGATCCACAATAAATTTTATTAATTAATAACATCTGTATTATGTACCTATGTACATAATACAGATGTTATTTGAAGTTTTGCGTTCGGCTATGTCCCGCCCTTTGGGCATACAATTATTACAATTATGTCAACATTTAACAAAATATATATATTAATTCTACCTATAGTCAGATTATGTTAATAAGAATAATTTCAGGAAATAAAAATGCTTGTAATAAAATTGCTTGTAGACAGTCTTTCAAACTTCAGTGCCGCCGATTACCTACCCATAACTAGTTTTATATAGGTATATTATATTATCATCTTTTTTACTTTTACGTGGGAGACCGGCCAAGTGGTACCACGGCCTCATAGAAAACCGGCGTTAAACAACGCTTACGTTGTGTTTCGCCAAGTGAGTGAGGTTACCGGAGGCCCAATCCCCTTTTAAAAGGTCGGCAACGCACTTGTGACTCCTTTGGTGTTGCGGAGGTCCATGGGCGGCGGTAATCGCTTACCATCAAGCGATCCGACTGCTCATTTGCCCTCCTATCCCATAAAAAAAACCTAATGCCGTCTTACTTTGTTATCATCAAAGAGAACAGATAGGAATATTTTGAAAATGACATTTATTAATAGATACCTATAATAAGCCTTTATAAGGACCTTAAACTTTACTAAAATGCAGCCATTAATGTTTTTTCGGTTCGGCTTTACTATTAAGTAATTGATCATAATATGCTAATATGATTTCATTATCATAATCGTTTGTTTCATCTATTGTAATCTGACCCTGACCTTGGATTTGAGGAAGGTGTTTAAATAATGATAAATTTATATTTTACAAATCGCTTGTTGACACAATTATTAGTGATGGGGTTCCATAACCCCGACTACGCGGCTATTAATAAATCCATTAAATAATATGTTGTAAAGCCATAAAAAAATGTCATTACACCGGGAGGTCAGTCATCTTACAAATAGCCGTATGTTTCTGCTTTATAATGATTTATCTCCAAGAATGTAAATTTAGAAACTAAATTTACATTAAAAATTTATCACACGATACAGAGAAGCGAATATCGATCCAGGTTTCGAAATTCCTTAGGCACAACACTAAGTGCCGTCCGTTTCTCTGCCCTAGAAAAGGTCCAATTAATTAAATGGAATCCCGATGTTAGCCAAACAAACATTCGAATTACGCGAACCGATATTCGATCTTTATCGCTCAAAATTATGGCATCAAACTTTTATATCGACGCTATTATACGAAACAGGAATGCATTTACCTAAGGTTTAACTTAGCTGTTCTTAGAAGTGCTAACAAAAAGTTAGGTAAATTCACCGAACAGTTTTTTGCCGGCTAAAAGTCGTTCATCATGGCCGAAGGTCATTGCCTAGACGTACACAAAGAATTCTTGTCTGCCTGTGTGTTTTTACTTGAGTTTTTTTTTCGACAATGTCATACATGTATGAAGCGGACTCACGCAAAGGTCATATGTATTTAGCCAAAGAATAATTTCATATTTGGAGATGCGAAAAAAAGTAGATTTCAAATTGTGAGTTGGGTCGTGATTTGTCTAATTTGGTGTTTGAGATTTTATTGTTACTTATTTAAAATTTGTGAGTTTAAGTTCTTTATTTGAATTCTAGGTATATTTTACATCACTTTGCCGACATTACCAAAAAGTTAAAGGTCTTATTACAATCTTACTTTGAGATTAAGAGCTCATTAAGTTGATTTAAGATTATATACTATGTAATGATTTCCTGTGCTATATTGGGTAAAAGAACATTATAAATTGCAAGTTTCACTTGTATTACAAATTGAAATCGACAGTTATGTTTGTTTAATGTTTGGTTGTTTGTGTTATTTTTTACGCAAACTTCAACTTATAGCCATTAATATATTAACTGTTTTCACTGGTAGTTCCCTCGGATCAAGATGGTCTCGAATCATCATGATTCGAAGTAAAGTGAAGTTTCTTGATCTTGATCCGAGGGAACTACCAACTATAGGATTATCAGTTATCTATAATAACTAATCTAAAATTTGCCAGTTCGCCAGTTTTATTTTTAATTTCAGGGTCCCATTTCAAGTTTCCATGTCTCAATAGGGGGCCCTTGCTCGAGACAGAATAACTGCCTCATTAACCTAGTAGTCCTGAGCGCGACTGCTACGCTAGAGGTCCTGGGATCGATCCCCAGGTCGAGCAAAGTGTTATTGAGTTTTTCTATGAAATTCTTAGTAGCAGCTCGGAGTCTGGATTTGTGCCCAGTTAATGGCAATAGGCTCGCCCCCTATTACATGGGACCTAAACATATCAGGCGAACTGTGGGTGTACATTAGTACGCCTCTGCCTAACCCTTCCGGGAGTACAGGCGTGATGATATGTTATGTTTACTCTTATTTTTTTAAATTATTAGACCAGGTACTCTAATTACTATAAAATATACAAACTTTTGAAGACATAAGAATAATTAATGAAACTAAGAAACTACTCAACCCTTACATTGAAACACGAGTAATAGAATATATAATAGCAAGAAATGGCTACGCCATGACACAGGTTAATTATCATTTGAAGTAAGTAATATCACATATTACACAGGACAAAACAGCCTCATAACTTCAATAACCAATACTTTTCATCCTAACCTTACTAAGCAAGTAGTTATTTAGCATTACACCGCATTTTTTCTAGGTAACATCACAGCAAATGCTACACCTACTTAAATTGAATCTGAGAATGTGTTTGTACATTGATATTATTTTTTTTATTCAGCCGTCCCACTGCAGGGTAAAACCCTCCCTACCCTCCCCTACCCTCCCTACCCTCCTCCTTACTATCCTTCTCCTGGTTTAATAAAGGTCTAGCTCATCCTGCCGTCTCTTTCAAGACCTGTCGCGATTTTTTTTGAGTTTAGGAGAAGATAATTATTTATTATTATTTTTAGCCGTGATTGTTCCACTGGAGATTTAGAAGTTAAATTTACATCTACCAAAGAACGCCCACTGTTGAACAATTGCCTTTCGCATAAATTCCCTCAAGAACTGCATTATATGCCGCCTGTAGCCAACGACTCCCAGCTACCTTTACCAGGTCGTCTGGCCATCTCGTTACAGGCAGTTCTGATCTAGGTTTTCCAGTGCATGGTCTCCACTCACCGCGACCATCTGTTCTTGGAACTAATATTAGAAGTCACAAGTAAATGACACTTGAAGGCCTAACTTATCAAAAACGCGAAGAGTTACATCGTCACCTGGGAAGAATATTGTAATCTACGGAAAACAAGCTGTAGGTACTAAAACCAAGGCTAGGATTCTCCCAAGGAATGAGTCTAACTCCAGAGCACTAAGTATAGCATAATTATTGTCTTTTGTCGAATCTATTCAAAAGTAGGATGAACAGGCATCTTCTGGGTCTGCTCGCTCCAGTGTAACCTCATCTTTGCCCCGGAGGCAAGATTGAGGTCAAGAGCAAGCAGCAACTAAGCAAGCAACTTCTAAATCAGAGGAATTCTGAGTATTTGGCTAGCTAAAACAAGATTATAATGGTATTTTTATAGTTTTCTAATGTGTCTTTCGAAAAAAGACGAGGCAAAATATAAAACAGATATTTAACATGATGTGAAATATATTAGACAGAATTCCCACGCAAAGTCACAGGGCAGAACTAAACCAAATATTTTTAAAATGTCAACTAAACATAATAGGACCATTCTCTTTTCCTCGCGGAACTCCATCGCATCTAAGTTGAGCCTTACATTCTGACACACCTAAGCTTTTTATGGTCCCATCAATTATCTACCAAGGTTACCAACTGGTATTCCTATACTTTCGTTTTTTAATCTGTCATTGATATTAACTGTTTTATGATCTGCGCGATGCATAAAAAGTCTAACATGAAATAAAAATATGTCGAATATTCTAATGATTCAATGATCGAGCAGTTTTTGGTCTTCAGTTTTTGTCTTTTAACGAAACGAAAATGTCAAGTTTCGATTGGAAAATAAATGAAAGTTATCGTTTAAAGCAATAATTAATTGCTGTCTAGTATTAATGATTAAGACTTTAATTTCACCTTGGTCTATTTTAAGTAATTTTGGATTCTAAGGAGAATTGATTTACCTATACAAGTGGTTATTTCAAAGTGCTACATAACTTCGTAATATTTACTATTTGAAGCTTGAGTCTTTAGTACCTACTTAGTTTTGGAGTTACTATGAGAATTCTCATGTCGCTATTTTATAACAGCGTCACCTACCTAGATTGATACTTTATAGAATTAACACGATTCGTTCGATAGTGATCCCTTTATATCTTAATCTGCCCTTACCAGATAGGAAGCCCCTCTAAGCAAATAACTATGAACTGCAAATATTTAAATTATTTTGCATACATTTCTCTCTTGGAATTTTTATTATTTCTTTGAGTGACGTCACGGTTGTTAAGCTAGCATAAACTGCTTCGCGTTATTTTCGGCATGTTTTCATTACTTTTATCTTTTTCTGGTAAGACAAAATGTCTATGTAAGACATTTTTCATAACGATAAGAACAAAAACATAGGAATCCTCTTTTTCTTTGTGATGCACCTAATCCGCGGGGCTTTTAGGCTATTGTGATATCATACAAGTTAACATTTCTCTCGCCGTCATCCTTACATTTATTTTTGTGTTATTGATGTTTAATATGTTGTAAAACGGATAAGTTGTTATACCGCTTCTTAGTTATTATCTATATTACGTTGTTGTCTGTTTGTCAAATTTGTGTTCTCCGTCGTGATGAGTAAATGATAATTCACATAATCTCATTGCTGTCTATTTATGTTTGAAACTACACGCTAACAACACATAATCAACATAACCACAACACCATATTAAGACGCTGATAATAGAGATGGCCCCCAAACCAAAATTCACAACGGAGTCCGAAAAACGCGTCTATTACGCAAAACTACGTGAAAATATCACGTCCAGATAGTTTTTATCTTCATTCTAGTTTCGCAATTCGTCATTGACGAGAGTTGGTGTTTTTTTTTATAAATATAATGATCATTATCTTATGCTGACCTTACTTAAATAGCACAATTCTGTATCGCTGTAACTTAAGACTTTTCTCACGCGGTCCACGTCTCAAGATTGAATCTGATGCTTGAAGTAATGAGCGCAATCATTTTTGTAATTATTCGTTTATATCTCGGGGCTATACTGTTATGTATTAGTTCCCACCGGTTTGTAAATGGATCTGTGTTTAGTACATAAGTATTTTGTTCCTCTATAAAGACTGATTGTAGTTCATTAGTTGATTGTCAATGTCATCTTTTGCCTTCACTTCTACAGTAACGTGAGTCAGTTCTCCATACCCACCTATAGCTATATGGTTCATTAAGTTAAATTTAGAATAAAATTGTTTAGGGTACAATGTTCTTCCATTAAGTATTATTGAAGTAAATAATAGGATTTCAAATTTTGAATTGATCAGAATTTGTAGAATTTCCTCACAGTTATTCTTTTATCAACTAAAAAAGAGCTGTCTAGACTAACCTATTGCTGGTTTTATCGCAGTATCTTTTTCCTTTTAGCCTTTCTCAATTATATCGGCTTCGGCTACCAGAGTAACCAGATTTTGCTAAATATCAGTATTTTTAAGACTTGCTTTATATTGATAACATTCACTCAATGCTAACGTAAATATTGTGACGTAATCGTCGTAGACGACTAACTGTAGTGGGCTCCCGACTTGCTGCGACCAATGGATGCTATAGACGATCCGAAATGTCGGAATTAAATAACATCCGTAACAAGTTTTATTCCAATTTGGATGACCAGTTCTTTTAGGTACCAGGCACCAGGTAGCATAAAAGAAGCAAACAGCATTACACACTCCTAAAAAATAACCTTCAAACATATAGTTTCTCGCACTTGAAAGAACTCGTACAATAGCAAATTAGGAGTTTCGCGCTTCCGTCATATTTCGCTAGCATTCGTACTTGAGTGCATAAAAGCTTGATAGAAAACTGACAGGCCCAACTGTATGTAAGCAGTGTATGTACATAACGCATGAAGGGTGACGACAGATAAACAGACATACAGATGCTATCTCAAATACATACAACGCCGTCAATCACGATTATTGAGTCTACTAAAATACCCGTGTGAATGTACATAGCCAGTTTATCCTGACCTCTCATGACTAAACAAAATATAGGTCAGGAGGATTCTTTCCCCGCTGGTGATAGAAAACGTCTAATGTAATTTGAGCCGTTGTGCTGAAGGATTTTCAAACGTTAAGGGGTCGTGTGATCTTGGTATTTACGTTCAGAAGTTAGCCTTGTGTTTATTTGATAAAAAAAGTAGGTGGGAGCATTTCCTTGTTGGTGCTTCTATGTTATGTGTAGGTAGTTAATTCGTGGGTTCGGTTTATTAAATGGTTAATTTAATTGATGGTGTTTTCAAGAACACGTCCTACAGTTTTCTTTTTTCGGCTCTATGAGATGGCTCTTGGTTTAAAAGGTCCTCTTCAGGATGAGAAATGTCTCAATTACAATTTTTAAGGGATATAAAGGTACCTAATAATTATGTAGTCAGTGAAATGGGCATATTATAAGAATTAAAAATTGAGGTCTCAAGATGATAACGCGCTAGTGATACTACTAGTGTTGCTGGCGTCATCAGGCTTCCCATTAGGCAGCCTGTAAAGTTTTCCCTCGAGCTTGGCAGTCGAATAGGTATCAAGTCCATCAGCTGAGAATAATAACTTAAGGTCGTTTTTCTGACAAGACTACTTATTTATTGAAAACAAGTAATTTTCAGTTGACTTCAGCCAACATTTTTATTATAAATTACCAATTAATTGAACTTTACAGCTCTTTGAGCTATTATAAAGTAGGTAAGTCAGCGCCATCTTCTAATTCAAGGAAGAAATAAGACACAACTACATTAATCCTTTGAAATTGACAAGACTGGTTTATGGTAAACATAAGATTAAAGATTCAATTTATTTTTTCTTCTTCTAACTTATTTCGATTTTCTCAGACAAATAAAATAAAATAAATCCAGCTTTACATAATACGTATGAGATAGCAGTATATTATACTGCCATCTCTTAACATTCATTGGAATTAATAAGAACGTTGAAAATGCCGTTTGCCTGGTGTGTCTTTGTTACAAAATAAATCACTAGATGGCAGTTTTACGAAATATTACTTGCGTCTATTAAAGGCAACTTTTAAGAGTTCGGAAAAGGGAATGATAATATTAAGTGCGTTATGAACTGAAGATAGGTTTTACTTTTTGAGCATACATTTCAATGAATATCAAAAGTAGTCATTAGTATTTCCGTCTTTTAGACCATTCAAATTATTTTTTAGGTACGGAGCTCAAAGAAGATAATTATCTATAGAAGATAGTTTGATGTGTAATAAGTACCTCGGCAGGTGATAATATGGTAAGAAAGAAAGTATGTTTTTAGTTAGCTGATAGAGGCAAAAAAACTGATGTAGGTACCTACCAAACTGACCCCAAGTCGATAAAAATAAGGACAGGACAGAATACAAAAAGAACATTGTAATGGAAGTAATCAATACAAGGGTGAATCTATGTAACTACCTAATTTATTTTCTTCCCTTAGGACCCAAAATTCGGAACCTTACAACTAGTTTTAGCTTTGGTTTGAAATATAAAAGGAAAAACTTATATTTAGGTAAGTCATTAGTAGCTGCTGGTACTTATGGGTATATAATATTTTCCTAATTTATCTACTTAAAGAAGATAAGTAAATGATTTTGTACAAAAGCTTACAAAGTAAATACCTAATCGTAAAATCCACCTCATAGTGTGTTGCTCACGTACTTACTAGAACAAAATAAATCTGCGGATCGCTGCGTTTGTGTTTCAAGGCATAAGCAATCAGTGATATTTAAAAAGTAATTGAATTATGAAATAGTATAGAAGTAATGCATGATACATTTTCTTCCATAGATAGAAAACATAACCGGCTGTATTACCCGAAGGTTTATGCTGAGGCTGCTTAAATTAGTCAGGTTAGGTCGTCCTATTTGACATAGCCGTGTGGCACACAATATTTTATTTTATAAGTTTACTAGCGGCCCGACCGCGGTTTCACCCGCGTTGCCCCATTCCTAAGAGCCGTAGCGTAATGTTAAATAAAACCTTCATCTTGAATCACTCTATCTATTAAAAAAAACCGCTTCAAAATCCATTGCGTCCTATCCAATAAAAAATAATAAATAAATAATTGTTGTCAAAAACTTACGAGAAAATCCGGTTTCTCTTCTACATTGGACCAAACCGCTTACACAGTTTAAGCCCGGGTACGCCAACGGTAGTTTCATAACCTGGGATAATAAACTAAAAGCCTTTGAATTTCCAGCTCACAAAGAAAGCTTATTACATTAAAATTTCTTTATGGGAAAAGCGGTGGGCAATATCGCGCGTCACTTCGTTTAGTTGCTAATCTTAGCAGCGCTACCATGGTTGTAGAATTTTGTTTTAATAGTTATTTTTTATTATACCTACATGGTACCAGTGAACTTAACCGGAGGGGTGCAGATTCGAATTTAGCTTGAGATCGATTTTTTCTTCCACTAAAATTTATATCTTTTGTTTTTAATTTTAGAGGCAATGACATTATGAACATAAATGTAACATAGTTTAAAACATAAATCACTGTTAACAAGGTGAAAAATTGGTTCTGTATAGAGACGGGTTTATGCCAGGGCATTTATTTTTTTGCCCAAAATGCCTGGGCAGAACGCCATCTATAGTTTTGATTAATTAAATTTAGGTCGGAGACAGACTTGTAGCCAAAAATATTACACGATCGATTTAATATAGCATCTTATAGCCAATTTCATAGCTTATTCCTCGAAGAGTTAGGCCGAGATGTACCTACTAATTTACACTCACAGTTTGCTGGTATGTTTTAGATCCCACTTAAAAGGGGGTCAGCCTCTTGCCGGAGCGTCCAAACTCCGTGCTGCTACTGAGAAGTTCATAGATAAACCTAATATATATATATGTAGAGGAGTAAGACCGATTTAGTTAGACGGAAATAACAATAATGTGGGTACACTACAGTTGTTAAGTAGCAAATAGACGAACTCAGCAGTACGTAATAAAAAAAAACTAATCATAATTGTTCTTACTTTAAAATACTTAATTTATGTTACTGTGATGTAGGAAGTAAGTAGGCTATAATTATAGACTTCCATCATTTCTATCACTCATATTGGCACGTACAGCATTAAGTGGATTCGAAATGATGTCTTCGCTACACTCACTTTGACGAGTAAAAAAAATAAATTACTTTTTGGTGCGTTGTATGTAAACATTTTCAAACGGTTCGGTTATGCCTTTAAAACCAGCGGATATAACAAACAGCTTTATATGATATATCAGATTACTGACAGGCTTTATGCCAATCAACGTTGTTACTGCAGTGAATAGATGAGGAAATCTGAAGATCGGGTTCTGTGACGTTCACTATTATAGGCATGTATCCGGCACTGGATGAATCAATATTTGCGAATTAACCAGACAACACAAGTCGTTTTGTTCCTTGCCTTAAGTGATAGATAGTCAATCGTAGAAAGCTTTTTTCGAGGCTTTTTAAAGAACTACGATTCTACATTTTTTTTAGGTATTTCGTAAGCCATGTAAGCGCCCGAAAATCGGTTTAACAAAAAAATAAATTTAACAAATACCTACTTTTCAAAAACTGAATTTATATTTTAAAACGGAAAGTATATTTATTTATCTATTTATTTGTCTATCAAACACAGCTAACATTACAGGAATATATTCCTAATTCGATAGTGTGGTCCTTAATTTAAACACATTTAAAATATTACATAACACAAATAATGTAACTTTTTTGAAGTTTATAAGTTTATACCTATAAAACATTTTATGTATCCGTACTGTATTCCGGAATAAAATCTCTAATGATCAGGAAATTCCGTGGGATGATTTAGAAAAATTAAACAGAGAAACAGACGCGTACAGTGACTTTAACATAACATACATAAAACATACCATCACGCCTGTATTCCCCGAAGGGTTAGCCAGAGGCGTATGAATGTACACCCACAGTTCGCCGGTATGTTTAGGTCTCATGTAATAGGGGGCGAGTCTATTGCCATTAACCGGGCACAAATCCAGACTCCGAGCTGCTACTGAGAATTTCATAGGACCCACACACCCAGGACCTCTAGCGTAGCAGTCGCGCTTGGGACCACTAGACTAATGAGGCAGTCAGAAATCACGATCGCTTGCCCTCATCGTTTCTCACCGCCAATTTAGAGACCCCAATTTTGAGGTAGCGTGAAATTTGTCAAAGAATCGTGAAAACATTTAAGGTTCCTTTGATGTTAGACGTCTGTATTTGTTTGTTTACACCCATCTAAACGTAAGTCCTTATCAAAGGGAATAAATTTTAATAGGTTTCAAATATTTTTTAATACCTTTCAATTGGAATGATTTTTTCTATGTTTGTTTGTTTTGAGATGGAGGGCGACATGTTTTTAAAACGTTTTCTTTAATAAAAATTGTAAATAGAAAATCACACTTTGATGTTTTTACGATTCGTTAGTATGTTTATTAAGATGTTACCATTTTCTTAAAATTATCATTATAGTATAATAATGTATTATTTATGTTTTTTTTGTGTTGTAATTGTTGCAGAGACGAGTTATTTATAATATTTATAATTTATTGGCGGTTTCTTTAATCTTTATCTCACCTCTACTTTTATGTAAGGGTAATATATATGTATGTTTTTTTTTTAATGTGATAGGAGAGCAAACGAGCAGACGGATCACCTGATGGTAAGTGATTACCGCCGCCCATGGACACCCGCAACACCAGAGGAGTCACAAGTGCGTTGCCGACCTTTTAAAAGGGGATTGGGCCTCCGGTAACCTCACTCACTCGGCGAAACACAACGTAAGCGTTATTTGACGCCGGTTTTCTGTGAGGCCGTGGTCTCACTCCGGTCGAGTCGGCCCATTCGTGCCGAAGCATGGCTCTCCCACGTAAAGCAAAGGTATACAATAAATATAAAATATATGTATAGAATAAATGTTATGTGCCATAATGTATCTGAAACATTGGATTTGACGACGCGATTGGCGTAGCGGTTGAGCGATCGGCTTCTGCGCCACGTGTTGTGGGTTCGATCCCCACACGGAGCAAATATTTATAAAATATGATCTTACAGGTAGTTGTTCCGGGTCTGGGCGTTTGTGCATGTGAGAATTTGTGTTTGTAAACGCACCCACGATACAGGAGAAAATCCTAGTGTGGGGCAACGTTTTGTTTACAAAAGATCCCAAGGCAAACCTATAAAAAATATAACACTTTTATCAGAAACTATTATTTCATGCTGTCTATTGATCTATTTTCCAACAAGTTTCTAGTTCGCGTAGGTACCATATCCCATACTCAATATCTGGCAAAATTCTCATCAACCTATGAAATAATCACAAAGTGACGTCACCTAGGTATTGTAACTTCACGCCACAAACCACAGCGCTTTTAAGCGCGGTTTGCATGGAACGCGGGACGCAATTCACTTTAAAACGCGGCGGAAACTTTAAAAGCCAGTGTTTTATGACAAACAACACAAGCTTTACCTGTACGAGTTTCGATTTACACAGTAGAAAATTGACTGCGAATAATTGTAAATTATTTGATTATGGAATGTGTGTAAATATCGACTGCGCGACTGCTGTGCTATGTTAAAGTCAAAGTCAAAATTATTTATTTCAATCAAACTAATTGCACGGTTCCAAAAAGTGGGTCTTATGGAGAAGAGTCGGCAAGAAACTCCATAGATACTCTTTAAAAAAAAAAACGTGATTACAATATTAATCTTTACAACTTTGTTTTAAATAGTTTGACAATTATGCAGTTTGATGTGTAAGATAATTTATTCAGTACTAGCTTTTGCCAGCGACTTCGTCCGCGTGGAATAGTTACTTTGTTCCCTAGTTCTTCGCCCGCGGTTTCTCCTGCGTTGCCCCATTCCTAAGGGTTGTAGCGTGATGTTTTATAGCTTGAAACCTTTCTCATGAATCACTCATTTTCCCAACATTTCCCTTCACTGCTCTGCTCCTATTGATCGTAGCGTGATGAAAAGTATACTATAACCTGTGGTTTGGGCTGTGCGTTGATAGATCACTATGTCAGTCAGTCAGTCACCTAACGTAATAGTAGACAAATAAAATCAGAAAGCTCCGAACTGCTAAACTATCGGGAGTTACACGTGTTATTGTGAGTCAACCATAAAAGATAGACATTTGCTGTCGTGGAATATTTTTTATATAATTTTAAGGAAAACATTTCCGTCATACATGATGTCTGTGTAGCTTTAACCATTAAGGCTGCACACGCGACGGAAACTTAAAAAATGGAGTAAGTTCTCCTGTTTTCCCAACATTTCCCTTCACTGCTCTGCTCCTATTGATCGTAGCGTGATGAAAAGTATACTATAACCTGCCCAGGTGTATGAAGAACAATTGTACCAAGTTTCGTTGAAATCCGTCGAGTGGTTTTTGTTTCTATAACGAACATACAGACAGACAGACAGACAGACACAGACAGACAGACAAAAATTTTACTGATTGCATTTTTGGCGTCAGTATCGATCACTAATCACCCGCTGATAGTTATTTTGGAAATATATTTCATGTACAGAATTGACCTCTCTACAGATTTATTATAAGTATAGATAAGTAGGTGTTATATTTAGTAGTTATATAGAAAGAAAGGGATTGCCATAGCAAGTAAGAGACGACCAGTCCCGATAGACCGCTAGAAGTCTTGGATCCGATTCCCAGGTCAAGAAAAGTGTTGATAGTAGATTTTTCTAAGAAATTCTCAGCAGCAGCTCGGAATTGGATTTAGCAGTAGACTCGCCCCCTTTTAATAGGATCTAAACATACCGGCGAGATGTGGGTGTAGGTATATTAGTATCTACATCTCTGCCTTACCTTCAGGGAATACAGGCGTGATAGTAAGTCATTTCACTTCAACTCCTTTTCAGTGTAACTGTGTTAAGAGAGTTACATATTGGCAATGTAATAATACATTAAAAGCACATTACTTTATTCATAGAAAGGTCAAAAGCTTTCAAAAATATAGATTTAGATTCAGTATCAGTGTTATAAAATATAAAATTGTATTCTCCTAAAATAACAAACAATATGAAATGTAAACATATTTAGCATGTAATAGCAATGAGATCGAAAATTAAACCAACATAGAAATGTATAACACAGATATTTTATTGGAACAAAATTTAGTACATTATTTTATGCCTACAGGGTCTGGTTAGTAACAACAGTTTCATTTATTACCTGAACAATAATTTTATATTATATAGTTTTATATTTTAAATTATTATACAAGTTACAGACATTGTTTAACAGCAACAACACTCAACAGTGTTAAAATATACTCAACACTCAACAGTGTAGATATTTATTAAAATTTGGAGCAGTAAAAAAAAACATAAAAAAAATACAGTCGAAATTGAGAACCTTCTTTTTGAAGTCGGTTAAAAATTACAATAATTGAAAATCCTGCCTCCTAAACTAGGAATATCCTGTAGTAATTCTTATCTTTCTAATCATTATAAATGAGAAAGTAGGTAACTGTCTATTTTTACATGTTCACTAATCCAATTTTGATGAAGTTTGTTAGAGAATAGATTGGACTACAATCGACTCGACTATGTGACTTATATCGAAAACTTCTATGGGATGCGAGCAAAACCGCGGGCAACAGTTAGTATTACAAATGTGAATCTATTTGTCTGTTACCTTATTGCTCATAGACCGCTGTGCGGATTCCGATAATAGTCTTGGCAAGGAGATAGATTGTATCATGAGGCTGTATTGGCTGGCTGGATTGTATCAAGACATAGGCTACCATTTATCGAAAAAAGTCCTTAGAAAGGGGTGGAAGTGAAACCGCGGGAATTAGCTTGTAATCATATATGCATAATACCTACACAAAATTGTTCATGCATAGAATTTTCATAGCATATTTTACACGTTGCAATATTTGCTCGTTGTTGCCGATAGGGCGTTGCAATATAAACTTTTGTATCTATGACCATAACCATTGTAATTCTGAACACTACGCATTTTATTTTGCTTATGAATCAATAGAGGTCCTGGGTTCGATCCCCAGGTCGAGCAAAGTGTTATTGGGTTTTCCTATGAAATTCTCAGTAGCAGCTCGGATTCTGTATTTGTGCCCGGATAATGGCTATAGACTCGCCTCCTATAACATGGGACCTAAACATACCGGCGAACTGTGGGTGTACATTAAGTACGCCTCTGCCTAACCCTTCGGGGAATACAGGCGTGATGGTATGTATGTTATGTTATGAAGCAATAGCTTCGACTAGAATCGACTGCTATGCTTGGTGTCTTTGGTCCTTGATTCCCAGACTGTGCAGTGTTATTGGTTACCTGAGGAACAAGAAACATTATAAAAAAATTCACCCGAAACGCTAGCATTTTACCACTCACTGAACTCCTGAGCGGCTAACATGCATGCCACGACATAATTTAATCGTAACGAAATCTCGACTTTAGCCATACTTTCGGCGGGAGTTAAGCGACGACTAAATTAATTCGTGGCGCGCAAATTGATTTATCTGGTTACGCCGCTGGTACCTATGCTAAATAAATACACCATGTGAGCTCATAAAGGCGGATAAATTATTGAAATTTGAACTTTATATCTATGGTACAAGTGTTGGACAATATTTACACGTAACATTGGCTAGTGTTGAACATTATATATGCCAATATTTTGCATCTGCTGCCACTGTTATCCGCTTCACTAGCCCTTTTATGCTGAGTTGTTATTGGTTATTATTTTGGTTTAGAATTTGAAAGAGAGAAGGATTCTTTTATTGGTAGTAGTAGAGTAGAGAGGTTTATAAGTGTGAATAAACATTACTGCCTCATTAGTCTAGTGGTCCCAAGCGCTACTGCTACGCTAGAGGCCCTGGGTTCGATCCCCAGGTCGAGCAAAGTGTTATTGGATTTTTCTATGAAATTCTCAGTAACAGCACGGATTCTGGATTTGGCCCGGTTAATGGCCCGACCTAAACATTCCGGCAAACTGTGTACATCAGTGCCTAACCCTTCGGGGAATGCAGACGTGATGGTATGTGAATAAACATACCTACCTACCTACATACATGCACTCACGCCTTTTTCCCACAGGGGTAGGCAGAAACTATAGACCGCCACTTGCTACAATTCTTGCATACTTATTTTGCTTCTTCCACATTAAGTTAGGTGTGTAGTATCTACCCGCAACCGGCTATGTGACCTAGCCTCAACGATAAGATGGGCGTATGTTCTTCTAGGGCGACCTCTCCCTACGCTGCCACTAACATTTGTCTTATAAAGGAATTGAATGCAGCTTTCACCGATGAATTGCTAGAAGTCTAACTTAAATTCTGGTCACTCTGATGAAACTCATGTTTCATACGCCGCCTAGAATAGTTCTTATAGTATGTTAATATTTATGGGACGTGAGCGAAACCGCGAGCAACAGCTAGTATGTGAATAAACAAAAGCGGCGGTAGCCTGATGGCTTGTGCGTCGGACTGGCGATCATGTGTTTGCCGGTTCGAAACCCACCCATTGCACTATCGACGTGAACCCACTCGTAACGCGAGCATTTAGCTTAGCACGAGGGGTTAACAAGAATATTAGTAATGTGCGACTCCACATTGCTAGTAAGAATTAAAAAAAGAAACCCAGTATATGAGTTGGTAATCGTACTAATCACCTACATACCCACAACATGATAATTAAACAAGACAGCCCATATTTTAACCGAAAACCAGTCTAACTCATCTACAAAACTGGTGGCCACTTTATTCGTATTTCCCATTCTCAATGGGTGACGACCCTAACAGTTAGCGCACTACAGACAGGGGGCGAGGCGTAAGGGTGGCAATTAAAAACGCAACATCGCTTTGATGTCGCTTCAGGAGTGCTCATCGCGACGCAACGAGTGGTGTGGTGGTCGATAGTTTACATGATGTTACATAATTAGTAAATATTTTGAGATTTTTAACTACAAACAGCTGTCTAGACTTAGTGTTTTAAATTTATTTAAAAACTAGCTACCCGCCCGTGGTTTCACCCGCGTTGCCCCATTCCTAAGAGTCGTAGCGTAGTGTTTAATAGCTTAAAACCTTCCTCTTGAATCACTCTATCTATTATAAAAACCGCTTCAAAATCCATTGCGTAGTTTTCAAGATTTAAGCATACATAGGGACGGACAGACAGCGACAGCGACTTTGTTTTATACTATGTAAAGAAGATTAATTAATTTATTTAATTCAGCAAAGCCAATAAGTGGACAAGACAGTGGATTTTGTATGCATACCATCACGCCTGTATTCCACGATGAGTTAAGGAGAGGTGTACTAATGTACTACCCACAGTTCGACGGTATGCTTATGTCTCATGTAATAGGGGGTGAACCTATTGCCAATAACCGGCCACGAATACCAAACTCTGAGCTGCTTAGAATGTCATAGAAAAACCTAATAACACTTTGCTCGTCCTGGGAATCGAACCCAGGCCTCTAGCGTAATAGTAGGGGACACAGGACACAGTAACAGCTTAGGATCTCTAGACTAGCGAGGCAAATAAACATTTACTTACAAAAGAATAAACAAATTCGTAGATCTTTGAATA
Source organism: Acronicta aceris (assembly GCA_910591435.1). Classification (NCBI taxonomy): domain Eukaryota; kingdom Metazoa; phylum Arthropoda; class Insecta; order Lepidoptera; family Noctuidae; genus Acronicta; species Acronicta aceris. Next base: position 14,974,760 of record OU342758.1, on the reverse strand, counting down.
AAATTTATTTTGAATACAAGCTGATATTGCGCAGAATCAAAGTAGTCTCAAAGTCTAGTCAAAATAAATTCAAAAATATTGAATAAAGATTTCGTAGAATAATACTACCTAATACATTGCAATAAAGATTGTAAGATGCGTACATAAGGCACTTTCTCAACTGAATGGCTTGCAAAGTACAAAAGAAGAACTAATGCTCTACTAACTATCAATAGGGATAGAATTTATAGTAGCAACCCCTCTTTACGAAGAAAATATTGGTCTTACGAAGTACCCAGACGTGGTTTGTGAATGCCGTCTTTTGTGGTGTAAGAAGGGGATGTCTTGGCGTGTGGTCTAAGTTATTCGCGATTGAGAAGTAGTCCCTAAACATTTGACAAACAAAAATTCCTTTCCTTGGGTGGCTCCCTAGTGGTAAGCGGTAGCCTACAGTCGCCAGCGATACCAGTGGAATGAAATGATATTTAGTTCTGTAAATACTAAAGTGAGATGACCGCACGAGTGACAAATTGTGCACTGTCATCTTGAGACCAAATTTCATGTGAATCGTTTGTCGCATTCGCACCTACCTAAGTACAGATTTATTATCTAATAAATAACACACGATACCTAAATAGAAACGTTAAATTAAATGTATTACAGAGATTACACAAATAAATAAAAGACCCTGATAATAAAATACCATAACTTAATAATCATTAATATATATCATCATTAATAATTATAATCATTGATAACAAAATACCGAACATTTGCGTTTTCTTTGACGTCAAACTCGTACCAACTAAAAATCGCACTGTCCCAGTCGCAGGAGTAGGAAAGTTTATCGTCAAGGTCAATGAAACAGGTTCATATTCATATTCATAATAATATTGTTTATTTGCATTTCACAATGTGAACTTATATATGGTAAGTACATGTATGCTTTAAAGCTGGCAACAACTTACTAAACCTTTAGAAATCGCTCATTGCTTATGACTTGTGATAATCTCCATAAAGTTAGTCTTGGATTGTAAACACGAGTTTTTCGCGGGTTGTACCTACAATGAAGTGAATGATAGCCCAATGGAAAAACAAGTCATTCAATTTGTCAATCGCTTTATTTGTAGGTAAAGTTGGCTCGACCTTCGAACCCACCAAGTTTATGATTTAGGATCACAATTATGATTATAAATCAACCCAATTGACATGGAAATTGTGTTGGATTCGATTATTTACTCGATTTGGGGAAAATTTAAGTAGCTATGTGTAAGTATAGGTAGGCATTATACTACTAGGAAGAAAAAGCTTAGGTAGTGTGCGAATGGTATTTTCAGGAGGTTTATACGTGTTATTAGAACATTATTTTCAGCATCCCTGTTTACATTGCTACCACAAATAATTGTGCATTTCTAAGGGAAAATAGTAGGTATTTACTTTATACACACGGCAGTGATAATATACTACCTTATACAACTTCTGTCTTATTCCATTGCAATAGCAGTGTTTTTGTAATTGCAACTATTGTTTAATATTAAGATGATTACAAACTTTACTAGAGCTCACTAAAAAACCTAAGTAAGTACGTAGAAAAAAGGCGATAAGTACGTTAATAATTATTCCGATAATAATTAGGGCTTATCGGTATGAAACAGCGTCCCCGTGAAATCACTGTGAACACCAGCTATCTCACTGCACGCATCACTTAGCTACTTCACTAGTGAAAATCTACTTATGACAATGATCAGACAGATGCCTGCATCATGTAAATATTTTACTCATTATCATTTCAATCTCAAAATATCGATATGATAATTCGATATTCGCAAATAACAATCATTCGATAAGTCCAATCATTCGTTCAATTCGACACCGCTTATTCGATTCGAGCGAAGCGACATCTACATATCGGAATGATCCCGAGTTGATTGTGTCCAAAATAATTGGATTTCTCATATGCCGACTGTAGGCTTTCTATGTGGAAGATATAACGGACTTTATGTCAATTGTTAGAGGGTTTATTTTTGCATGATAAATTAAAATTTGCCTGATTATGAACAGCGTATGATTAATGGTATTTGATTCAAGTTATTACATAGAGTGTATTGCTATTATTACTACCTTAATGCTTTCATTAGTCATTAAATGTAATAAAGTACTTTATATATCCTACTAAAAACATACATCACATAATCAACCCATTACATTATCCCACTGCTGGGCACGGGTCTCCTCTCAAAATGAGAGCGATTAGGCTTTAGTCCACCGCGCTAGCCTAATGCGGGTTGGCAGACCACACGCCGTCGAGAAAATCTCTCAGGCATGCATGTTCCCTCACGATGTTTTCCTTCACTGTTTAAACGCGTGATAATTAACTATTAATACGCACATGACTTCGAAAAGTCAGAGGTGCGTGCCTTGGATTCGAACTCGAGACCTTTGACTTGGCTTTGACAGTGATAGCCTGATGATAGGTGATATGAGATAGTCTAGTGATATGACTATAGGACTGGTCATATCACTAGGCTATCACTGTATCCTACGAAAATGTTAGTCAAATAAATCAGTTCTCTTTGTCATAAATAAAATACTAGATTTTTTTAGAACTGTTATGTAGAAGGTACGTACATAGGAACTAAATAATTACTTGTACAGACTTTGTATTTTTATTTTTATGTTTCTTCGCAGATCACGCAAGAACTATTTCATAAAATTGGATGAGTTTAACCTTTTTTTGTCATGGACACGACGTGCAACGTATTAATTTTTTTATGTTTGTTAATTCTATGTAGGTATATATTAATTATGTCTGTTTGCACGACTGTTGACAAACAACTCAATGTTTCTTATTTGTTTCTTTCTAGATATAATTTATTTATTTCTTATTTTATACGTGGGAGAGCCATGTTTTACGTGGGAGAGCCATGCTTCGGCACGAATGGGCCGGCTCGACCGGAGTGATACCATGGCCTCACAAAAAACCGGTGTTAAACAACGCTTACCGTGTGGTCGCCGAATGATTGAGGTTACCGGAGGCCCAATCCCCTTTTAAAAGGTCGGCAACGCACTTGTGACTCCTATGGTGTTGCGGGTGTCCATGGGCGGCGGTAATCGCTTACCATCAGGCGATCCGTCTGCTCGTTTACCCTCCTATCCCATAAAAAAAATGATAATCTTATTGGGAAACGAGTGAAACCGAATACAACAACTAGTGGAAAATAAAGATTAAAATTTTGTAAAAGAAAGAAGTTCTACCGAGAGCAAGACTCGAATCTGCGTTTTCCGGCAAAACTTCGACCAACGAACCTACCGCGGTCTCTAATAAAAACTATGGTAGCTTTTTAGTATGTGAAATTGTGAGTAGGATTCAAAATGAAAGCATTAGAAAATGTTGTTTTGTAAGTACCTATGTCAAATCACATAATGATTAATAAGACTTGAGGGATACAATAGCCATTTTTGGTTAATTATAATAATCATTAACAGACACACGGCTTCTTAACGTGCCATACATTTCCTGTAAAGTCTGATACGATACCTAAGTATACGAAAGGCCTATACAATATCTGACTTGCTCGGTGGCAGGACTTCTTGGGGTCTGACTGGCAGGCGACTACCCTTACGTCGGATACTGTCGTAAAGCACCTTGATGTGTGTTTCGACTTTTGCGCGTAAGAGTCAGTTCCCCCTCGGTTGCTGCGGCTCTGTCAGTCTGCAGTCCGTAGGGGCTCTTATGGGTCGGCAACGCATCAGCAACTCCACTGGTGTTGCAGGTATTCATTGGCGACGATGAGTACTTACCAGCAGGTGACTCGTCATCTCGTTTGCCGATTTAACTTATAAAAAAAACAATGCGAGGCACTGGAAACGTATGGCTCATCCTCTAGCCTTTTCCGTGAATCATATTATGATCCTTCAAATATGGTGATATTATCAATGAATTATTATTTTTAGGAATATATATGTATCTAGACAATATACATGGCGGTCAAGCGTAAGCCTATCAAGAATAAAACTAATAAAATAAACACCTGCCTACTTTATCTAAGCCAGACCTATTTTTCAAACCTTTTGAATAACCAAATGAAAACCTAAAATAGGAAGCTAACAATGTTTAATCAGGCAGACAGTCCAATGTTAATAAATATTACTCGCGTTTTGCATACAAATTATCTGCAATGGGAAATTATAATTTTCACATGAAAACAGCGAAATGCTAAAAGTGGATAAATCAAGTCAAAAAGCGGTATTTCGGTCTGCCGAGCCCGCTTTACGTTACATAAATCCGTTTTTATGAATACCAGTGTATCTGTGCATTACGTAAAGTATGCTAAGTGTGCATGCTTGATGATTTTATGTTCATCTGGAAACTTACAAAAAAGAAGCCCGCTGTATTATTGATTTGATTTTTTTGTGCGAAAATCGATGACGTAATCATTTTCACACGTGCATATTTGTATCTTTATCACCTTGATTCTACATTCCTCTGATATTATTTTGTATGTTAGTGCAATTAAAAACATACTATCATAGTCTGTATTAAAACAATAAGAAAATTTCGCTGATCAGGGACTGTTGTGTGTCCATGCAGCTACCCGAATTGTACACACTTTATAAAACAAAAAATAATCCTCAAAATCGATTTTTAACATAAAATAATCGACCCATTATATTGTCCCAGTGTTGGGCACGGGTCTCCTCACATAATGAGAGGGATTATCTATAGTCCAACACGCTGGCCTAATGAGGGTTTTTTTATGGGATAGGAGGGCAAACGAGCAGACGGATCGCCTGATGGTAAGCGATCACCGCCGCCCATGGACACCCGCAACACCAGAGGAGTCACGAGTGCGTTGCCGACCTTGTAAAGGGGATTAGGCCTCCGGTAACCTCACTCACTCGGCGAAACACAACGTAAGCGTTGTTTAACGCCGGTCTTCTGTGAGGCCGTGGTATCACTCCAGTCGAGCCGGCCCATTCGTGCCGAAGCATGGCTCTACCACGTAAAGTTGGTTGGAAGACTTCACACGCCGTCGAGAAAATCTCTCAGGCATGCAGGTTTCCTCACGATATTTTCCATCCCAGGCGCTTAAACGGCGCCTGATAATTAACTATTAATACGCACATGACTTTGAAAAGTCAGAGGTGCGTGCCTTGAATTCGAACTCAAGACCTTTGACTTGGCAGTCCTATGGTCATGTCACTAGACTATCACTGCTCTTTTTAAAACACCAAAATTAATTGCAAACAAAACTAACATTATAATTCGAACAAATTGAAACGAACACATCATTGTATGTACCACAATTCCTATCTCATACCATCATAATATTATATTATTTTGACAACTGTACTAAAACCTCTTTACTATCGCCTATGTTGAAGACTATCGAATTACTTAGTACTATGTTAGTCTGTAAACAAATTTTAGTTCGGGTAACGCCGAAAAACTCGGTTAGCAAGTGCACACCGTGAAACGAATGGAGGAACGATGTTCTGCGTAAACTTATTATATATGAAGTTTTAGTCGTATTAATGTTGGTGTATTTGATGCTACAATAAATAGACACTACCTTCATAGGAACATGATTGTGTTAAAATGGTTTGGGATAGGAATATATTAATATATATACCTCATATATTCTCCAAATTAAAGCATCTTTTAGTCAACTTGTTCGATGATCTCTTTACCAAATTAATTGATGAGTGAGGTCATTGAAGATGAAGATCGCTGGATCCAGGTGGCGATCAATTGTATGCAATAAATTCTATCCAAGATATAAGCCTTGGGAATCCTTATACACACTCGTGTCATTTAGCACTACAATGCACTACCTTGGGTCTTCTTCTGAATCTAGAAGAAGATATTTTTTTTAACAATGAGGTGGCAGACAGGCTTCTTGTTCGCCTGATGGTAGCAGTCACCGTAGCCTACGGACGTGTGCAAAATCAAAGGTTGCTCTTGCGTTGCCGACCCCAAATTACCACCCCCTAAATTAACCCTAATTGTATGAGAAGCGTTTATAAATTAGTACCTACTGCGGCCAGGTTCAAATTATTGAATTAACGGTGTAAAGTTGAATTCACAGAGAAAAGTTGAATTTATCGTTTACAATCTAAATCAGAGACATTGACGCGACTAACCACAACAAAAGCAAGTTACCGCAAGCTCGGGGCGAGACAGTGTTGGCAACCGCTTGTGTACAAACTATGCTTGTGTGAGTGTTGTATACAGAACTATTATTGGATCAACCGGTAGCAAGATGTATTGTGCAAATTGACAGTTTTGAGAAGGTATCGACTGATTTAGCCAGAAAACGAGAAGTATCCCCATTTGTCTGCATACCTATTTTATTTGACTGCATTTTGACGTAACGAGTTGGTCTCCTCACTACTACCGCTGCGTCACGTGTCGTGGGTTCGATTGTCACCCGAAGCGATTATGTGTGTGTTGGGATCGTCTGGATCAAATAATGTCAATATAAAATCCATTCAATTTTATTTTATTACTAGCTTTTGCCAGCGACTCCGTCCGCGTGGAATAGTTACTTTGTTCCCTAGTTCTTCGCCCGCGGTTTCACCTGCGTTGCCCCGTTGTAGGTTGTAGCGTGATGTTTTATAGCTTGAAACCTTTCTCATGAATCACTCATTTTCCCAACATTTCCTTTCACTGCTCTGCTCCTATTGATCGTAGCGTGATGAAAAGTATACTATAACCTGCCCAGGAGTATGAAGACCAATTGTACAAAGTTTCGTTGAAATCCGTCGAGTGGTTTTTGTTTCTATAACGAACATACAGACAGACAGACAGACAAAAATTTTACTGATTGCATTTTTGGCGTCAGTATCGATCACTAATCACCCGCTGATAGTTATTTTGGAAATATATTTCATGTACAGAATTGACCTCTCTACAGATTTATTATAAGTATAGATTTTAAAAGATGAATAAAAATATATAAGTAAGAATCATGTATGTGCGCGATATACCTATGTAGGTACCTACATAGGTATATCGCACACCTATATGTATCAAAACTTAGACAAACAAATTAAAGAAATGGTAACCATTAGGAAAATTTTCTTGTTTTTTAAATAAATATTCTCCATTTTTAATTTTGTTTTATTTGTCATACTTTTGATCTAAGTTTGCGATATGTATTCAGTTGTAGCTCTGGATTATATATTTTTTTGAATGCAGATAAAAAGAGTTCATATTAACTCTCATTATTCTTATTACTATCTCCTGGTACCAATACAAGTAATTAAACGGATAGGTTAATTTTTTCAACAGTATTTTTAATAGAAATATTTAACTTCATGCAAAATAAAAGTTACATTGTAATAAGAGTTGTGCCTTCCTTTCTTGTTTGCACCCTCTTTCCGGAAGCAAGATGTTTCCTATTACGTCATGTTTGAACAAGGATATTGAAAGCCTCCTCTCCTCTCCGTAAACATTGGAACAGCTACCGATTTGAAATAAGATCGCCTTGCTTGAGTAGATACTTTTTCTGAAATATTGATTCAATGGATGTAGAGTAGGAATTAATCCTGCATATTTATTTATCAACAATTTTTATATAAAAGATCATCATTTCAGAACGGCTCGATCGATTTGGTTTATTGTATTTGTGTTGTGTTCGTATTATTATTATAAGGTTTTTAAGGAAGAAAGAACGAAAGAAAGTTTTTTGAAAATCTACTGGAACTGTTGGAAAATTTACGCAGGCCAAGCTGCACACGGGTCGCTAATTACTTAGACAGGGTTGCCAGATAATTGATATCCAAAGACAAAATTGATACATATAAAGATATAAGAGATACCTGCCATCAAGAGGTATCCGAATCACCCCCACGTATGTTCTGCAATATTCAGTAGTTTAGAAGATGGATGCTTTCAATGACATCGGTTTTGAATTTTTTCCCCTTTCAACTGCATGAATAACGATGTTTTGTTTTATTTTATTCATTAATTTATCAACATCATATCAGCCAAAAGAAGTCAACTGCTGAACAAAGGCCTCCCCCAAAGAGCTCCACAAGGACCTGCTACATGCCGCTTTCATCCAACGACTCCCAGCAACCTTCACCGGTTCATCCGTTGGAGGTCGTCCCACATTGCGTTTTCTAGTGCGTGGTCTCTATTCGAGAACTTTTCTGCCCCAGCGGCCATCCGCTCTATGAGCTATGTGCCCTGCCCACTGCCACTTAAGCTTGCTAATCCTTTGAAAATTTTGAGGTAATTGTATACCAGTGTTATAAATACCATATGCGGGATACAGAGCTATATAGTATAAGTAGGTAGATAGATAGATTATCATCATATACTTACCAATAAGTAACAAACTACATCGAAAGAAATAATACGATCAAGTATCATCCCATATCCTTGACATATAAACTATAATTAGTTTTGTTTCATATCGATGGAGGATTACAAGTCCAACTTCCTCCTTGATTAGAAAAGTTTGTAGCGACATTAATACAAAGAATTTATTCGATCTATTTACTAGTATCTATTTGTAACTATACTATAATGTCCTGTGAAGCAGTGATAGCCTAGTAGTATGACCGTTGGACTGCCAAGTCAAAGGTCTCGAGTTCGAACCCAAGGCACGCACCTCTGACTTTTCGAAGTCATGTACGTATTAATAGTTAATAATCACGCGCTTAAAGGGTGAAGGAAAACATCGTGAGGAAACCTGCATGCCTGAGAGATGTTCTCGTTGGCGTGTGAAGTCTGCCAACCCGCACTAGGCCAGCGTGGTGGACTATAGCCTAATCCCTCTCATCCTGAGAGGAGACCCGCGCCCAGCAGTGGGACAATATAATGGGTTGATTATGTTATAATGTCCTGTGATATATTCTACCTTCTATTTAAAGAGAGGTAGGGCATTATCGAAAAATTCCACTAACATTTGGAGCTGCCTGACTGAGGCAGTACCTCCACTTTACAGAAAATCGTAGCCAAATAACATAGCTCCGTGCTATGTAGTGTTCCTAACGGTGTGCAAGGTCGCCAGAGCTCCGCGAGGATGCGTTGTGTTGGCAGATAGGATAAGCATCAAGTTATTGTCTTCTATGCTGCCAGCCCAACTATTCCTCATTTATTTATGTTAGTCTCAATAGTCTAGTATCAAAATAGTCTTAAACTTTTAATAACTTGTAGCGCCATCTATTAAGTACAAAACCACAACTGTGTTCAAGCGTCTCAATAAAGTTGTCTGTTGCGAAAAGCCGGTGTTTTAATAGGTTATGGGCCGCTCCCATATTTTTCTATGATTTTATCAGTTTTATGTGGATAAATTCATTACATCGTTTCGCGGAAACATGGCACAGAATTATATTACCAATGTACCAAAGTTAAAAGGCAGAGAGAACTACGATGAGTGGAGTTTTGCCGCTGAAAACTTGTTGGTTCTAGAAGGTATGGCGAACTACATCAAGCCAGTTGAGGGCAGCGAGTTGAAACCAGTCGATGATGCAAAAACCAGGGCAAAGTTAATATTAACGATTGATCCCGCATTGTACGTGCACATTAAGGATACTACGACGTCGGCAGCATTATGGGCTAAATTAAAGAACATGTTCGACGATCCCGGTTTCTCCAGAAGAATAACCTTGCTCCGCCATTTAATAAACGTAAGACTTGAAAATTGTGACTCAATGACTTCTTATATCACTCAGATGGTTGAAGCAGCTCAAAGGTTAAATGGCACAGGATTTACAATAAGTGACGAATGGGTGGGTGCTTTATTATTAGCAGGTTTGTCCGATCGTTTTTCACCGATGATTATGGCTATAGAACATTCGGGTATTCCGATGACTGCTGATGTAATTAAATCAAAATTACTGGACATGGAAGTTTCGAGCGAAAATGAGGCCAAAGGTGCGGCGTTCGCGGCAAGAAATAATAATAATACATTTTCTTCGTCTGAGAACAAGGACAAGTCAAAGCCTAAAAACCATGGCGGGCCGTCAAAATCGAAAGGCTCAAATTATAAAGATTCATCAGATGCAGTATCAAAAACAGTCACCTGCTATAAGTGTAAAGAGGTTGGACATTATCGGAACCAATGCCCATTGTTAAAACAAAATGCAACTAAGCGTGGTTATAGTGTTGTGTTCCTAAATGGAAAATTTAAGAAGAATGAATGGTATGTTGACTCTGGTGCAAGTGCACATATGACAGTGATCAAGGATTGGTTGAAGAACATAAACTATGCAACAGGTTTACCAGAAATTGTTGTTGCTAATGAGTCAAAAGTGCCAGTTTTGTGTACGGGTGATATAGAAATTATTTCGGAACTAGATTATCACATAACAGTGAAAGATGTATTATGTGTACCCAGTTTAACAACTAACTTATTGTCAGTAAGTGAACTCATCAAGAATGGAAATAAGGTTCAATTCAAAGCTAATCATTGTTATATTCGAGACTGCAATAATATTTTGGTTGCACTGGCTGATCTAACTGATGGGGTATACAAACTTAGATTACAAACAGGACAGTGTATAATGGCTGCACCAGCAGTAGCCAGTGGTGAGCTGTGGCATAGACGTTTGGCACACATCAACAGTCAAGATATGAACAAGATGAGAAACGGTATTGTAGATGGTTTATCTTATACTCCTACACTTGACATGACAAAGTCTCAATGTATGACGTGTTGTGAGGGAAAACAAATGAGATTACCTTTTTCTCATGTTGGTGAGCGCAGCTCTGAAACATTACAGATTATACATAGTGATGTTTGTGGTCCAATGGAAGTCAGTTCTCTTGGAGGTGCTAGATATTTTCTTTTGTTTGTAGATGATTATAGCCGTATGACCTTTATATATTTTTTAAGATACAAGAGTGAAGTTTTCAACAGATTTAAGGAGTTCAAATCAGTTGTTGAAAACCAACAAAATAAGAAAATTAAAATATTACGCTCAGATAATGGGTTAGAGTTCTGTAATAGACAATTTGAGAATTATTTGAAGCAAACAGGTATAATACATCAAAAAACAAACTCATATACACCTGAGCAAAATGGTCTTTGTGAGCGAGCTAATCGTACTGTTGTTGAGAAAGGAAAATGTTTACTTTATGATGCAAAGCTGGATAAGAAATTCTGGGCTGAAGCAGCCAATACTGCTGTGTATATCAAGAATCGGTCCATTGCATCAGGACTATTAAAAACGCCTTATGAACTGTGGTATGGATCAAATCCAGACCTGAGTCATCTTCGATTGTTCGGGAGTAAGGTCATGGTACATATTCCCAAGGAAAAACGTTTGAAATGGGACAAAAAGGCCACACAACACATATTAGTAGGATATGGTGATAATGTAAAAGGCTATAGAGTCTATAATCCTCTCAAAAATACTGTTACTACTAGCAGGGATGTTATTGTAATGGAAGAAGAGATAGGTCTCAAAGAAACTAATGAAGATATGGCTATCTGGATTCCAAGTGAAGAAACACCAGAGCAGAATGAGGAGAGCTATGATTCAGTGGGGGAAACATCTCAGAATATTCCAGAAACCCAAGATAGTTCTGATTATTCCTCAGATTCTTCAGTGTATGTTGATGGTAATGAAACATTAACTCCAGAAGCTCCATCAAGTGATGTGCCCGAGTATTCACCATTAGAAAAACCACCAACTCCAGAGCCATGTGATGTAATGCCGCCCAAGCGGATTAGGAGAGCACCTCAACGGTATGGTTTTAGTAACATATGTGTTTCCAGTACTGTTCCAGAATCCGAGGAAATTGTATTTTCTGAGGCTATTGTGGGGCCAGAGAAGGAGCAGTGGAAGAGATCAATGGCTGAGGAATTACAGTCATTTGAAGACAATGAAGCTTGGGAGCTTGTTGACAACCCAGGTGATGTTACAATTGTGAAGTGCAGGCCCACCTGCACTTCACAATTGAAACATTGAACGTTGAACAAGAAATATGATGCTGATAATAATGTTCGTTTCCGTGCTAGGCTCGTGGCAAAGGGCTTTACACAGAAGCCCGGTATTGATTACACTGACACTTTTTCTCCTGTGGTGAGACATTCAACTTTACGATTATTATTTGCTCTCAGTGTTAAGTTGGGTATGGACATAACCCATCTAGATGTGACAACTGCTTTTTTAAATGGTCATTTGAAAGAAAATATTTATATGTCCATACCTGAAGGTTTTGTAAACAAAAGTGGGGGGAAGGTTTTAAAATTAAAAAGGGCGATTTACGGGTTAAAGCAGTCCTCCTTAGTGTGGTATCAAAGAGTGAAAGATTGTTTAGATAAATTGGGTTTTAAAAACAGTAAATATGAACCATGTTTGTTTACAAAAATGAATGGTAAAACTAAAATAATTGTTGCACTGTATGTTGATGATTTTTTAATTTTTTCAAACAATGAGACTGAAACAATTTCATTGAAAAATGTGTTAGGGTTAGAATTTAAGCTAAAGGATCTAGGACCTGTGAGACAGTATTTAGGCATGAGAATAAATGTAAACAAAAATAAAAATGTTATAACTGTAGATCAACAACAATATATTGAACAGTTATTGTGTAAGTTTCAAATGTCTGATTGTAAGTCCATGGATACCCCAATAGAACCTAAATTAAATGTAGAAAAGTCTGAAAAATGTGACCCTGATGTTCCCTATCAGAAACTCATAGGCAGTTTAATGTATCTAGCTGTGTTAACAAGGCCAGATATTGGCTATTCAGTAAGCTATCTCAGTCAATTTAATAGTTGTTATAATCTTGAACACTGGAACTATGCTAAGCGGATATTGAAATACCTAAAAGGCACTAAAAATTATTGTTTAAAATATAGTAATAATAATTCTGAATTACAAGGTTTTGTTGATAGTGACTGGGCAAGTGATGCTATTGATAGAAAATCATACACTGGTTTTTGTTTCATAATGTCAGGTTCAGCTATTTCTTGGCAAAGTAGAAAGCAGCAAACTGTGTCCTTGTCTAGTACTGAGGCTGAGTACACTGCTCTGTCAGAGGCATCTAGAGAAGCTGTTTATTTAAGAAACCTATTGCACGAGATTAATGGTAAATGTTCTATGATTAATTTACATTGTGATAATCAAAGTGCATTGAAATTGGCAACAAGTCATCAGTGTCATAATAGATCTAAACATATTGATGTACGTTGTCATTATATTCGAGATGTTGTGAAGTCTGGAATTGTGAACCTTAAATATATTCCTACTGAAGAAATGCCTGCTGACTTGCTGACCAAAGGTCTATGTTCAATGAAACACTATAAATTTATGAATATGTTAGGTATTGTTCCTGTGTAAACTCTAAATGATATTGCTGTTTATTTTGATAAGTGGGGGTGTTAGTCTCAATAGTCTAGTATCAAAATAGTCTTAAACTTTTAATAACTTGTAGCGCCATCTATTAAGTACAAAACCACAACTGTGTTCAAGCGTCTCAATAAAGTTGTCTGTTGCGAAAAGCCGGTGTTTTAATAATTTACAGGGAAGACAAGGCGCGAATGATACCCCTGCTGTTGCAAGCGTCTATAGGCAGCGGTACTAGTATTATATTATCTGGGGTTGCGGTAACCGCTTACTATCAGGCGGGCCGTATGTTTGTTTGCTACCTTAGTGGTATATAAAAAAAGAAAAATCAATTTCACCCAATGGTCTTATACGCAGACGACAGCACAACATTAATAAAATGCCATGATAAACAAACGTACGAAAGCAACGTAAACGACACACTAAAAGTACTAATTAACTGGTTAAATCATAATAACTTACAAATTAATTTAAATAAGACAAACATAATGCACTTCTACCAAAGACTGCGTATCGTAAACTTAAACTTAAATTATAATAGTCAAACCATTGAAAGAATAGAAGTCGCTAAATTTTTAGGTATTACATTAGATAGCCAATTAACATGGAAAGCTCAAGCCGAAACAATATGTAAGAAGCTAAGTACATCTGCTTATGCATTATATAACCTTTCGAGAAAAGTAAATATTAAGACAGTACTAGTAGCCTATCATGGCTTGGTGGTCTCGATTCTAAGATTTGGGATTACTTTTTGGGGCAATTGTACTTATAGGGAAGACATCTTTCGTGCTCAAAAACGCTGCATCCGTTCAATGTTCAATATTAAAGTTACAGACAGTTGTGTTCCTGTTTTTAAAGAACATAAGTTATTAACATTCCCATGTATTTATATTTTAGAAATGGCAATATTTGTTAAGACCAATCCTCAATTATTTAAATCTTTAAAAGAAGCTCGATATCGGACAGTCTCTATGAGATCACAGTACCAAAACTTATTGTATGAAGGTAACTGTAAAACAGCTTTGTTTAAAAAAAGTGTTATGGGAATGGCCCCTGTTATTTTTAATAAAATTCCTAATTGCATTAAGGATCAAAATTTAAAAGTTTTTAAAAAGAGTCTCACCACCTTATTGTTAAATAATTGTTATTACTCGATTCAGGAATTCTTAAAAGATCCATCTATTAATTAAAATTTATGTTAGTAACGTTATATTAGTTTTAAGGCTATCGTGAGCAAATGTCGCTCATAAATGTTTGTATGCCTAAGTAGGCAGAATGTACAAGGATTCTGTATATATCTGTAACACCAATTGTAAACACCTACATTCTATACAAATAAATGATTACTTACTTACTTACTTACTTAATTTAATCGTCTCGTGGCTAAGTAATAAATATGCTGATTAAAGAATGGGTGACCATTCTTAACATCCAGACCTGTCCGTGCCTCGGAGAGCACTTAAAGCCGTCGTCCCGGTTGTCATTCGAAAACCTATGATTTGTGGTAGTCCAAAAATCCTAACAACCAGTCTATCCTCAGGATATCGGTATTGCCCAGAAATTGTTGACAGAAATATCATTATGACATTATCTATTGACTCCATATACTAAACAAATACCAGTCATAATATAAAATGACACAATAAAATTATAACATAAGTAAATGCTGCGTTACACGGCCCTACATCACTCCTGTGTATACAGCTTGTATTGTTCCGAATATGTAGCATCCGTTTGTCTATTAGCAATCACCTGCACAAGACAGCTAGCACGCTTCGACGCGTTGTGTGCATCGGCGCGGTGTTTGTGTGCCGTGTGTGGGGGCACTAACGTTGTTTTGTAACCAGGCGCACTAATTGGACGGGGTTGGCTGTGACAATTTATTATAAAGTTTATTGCTATGTTTGCGTTGGTGTGTTGAATTTTTCGCTTGTTGAAACAAGTTCACGGTACCCAAAGGTAGATATAGATCTGAGTATGAACCTGCAGCGAGCTACAAGATAATCATTAGGAGTATAGGGTACCTAATTGAGAGAGTTATATTTTATTTATTTTTAATTGATGTTCAGGAGACGTACAAAAATGGTCTTAATGCCTTAAGCACTTTCTACCTAATAATCTTTAACTTTAGTAGACTTTCATCAGAAATAAAATAGGATTATTATTCTAAAAGTTTGGTACTATTTACTTTTGTCTTTATGTAAAGAATATTTTGAAGACCCTTTCACAAATAATTATATAATTTTTTTAATACCAGATGGATTCTGATTTGACGAACTTATAAAAATCGATAGGAAATGCGAAAATACCTCAATCCATCTGCCTGTCAGTTTGTTACGATTTCACGCCTAAATCGCTGAACCAATTTTGATTAATTTTAGTATAGAAAGAGAACAGACCTTGGAAAAGGCTAGCTGTTGTCTTAAAAAGTTCTTTGAGATGCTAGTATTTTATAATAATAATAATTGGGGAAGGTACGCGTTAGCGCACGCGCCAAGCTCCTAATACTTGCAGTCATATAATTAAGTTGTATCTATCTACCATTATACTGACATACCAGCTATTCACGAGGGGAGAGGTATTGCTGAGCGCCCTTCTATTAGGCTCTATAATAATACCTAATTGTTTCCTAAACAGACAGGAGGGGGCATAACTTCATTAAAACCGCGTCTGAGTGCAGTTTCATTAGTAGCTATGTAGGTATTTGAAGTGCTGTTGTTGGGATTAATTTTACCATTACGTGATTATATGTAAAAGGCAGAATACAGTAGCCTAAATAGTTCTCTAGCTTTAAGGGTTCCTGACCTCAAAATGAATGGATCCCTTATAGTCCGTCTCTTTGTCTGTCAAGACTTTTTTCTCTGGAACCCGTGAAGGTCTCTGGTTGAAATTAATAACAAATACATAAGTCCCTTAAGGCTGTGGAAAAGGAGTATTCCTCTTACGGCACCAATTTTTTGAGCATTTTTTGGTATTTCACCAATAGGAACTGGTGCTATAAGTGGAATAGCTTAGGTGCTCAAACCATAGATGCAAAAAATTGGTGCCGAAAGAGGAATACTTCGTGTAAAAAAAAATACGGCCAATAATGTTATTTTTTTTAGTAAAGGATAAAATTCAAACGCGGGCAGGTTTCGAACCTGCGTCTCCTGGTTGGATACACCAGACGCTCTGACCTCTAAGCCACCGCGAACCAATTTCAATCTTGCGGGTAGCCGCATGATTGAAATTTTACCTGCACATTCTGAATTCACGTCATAAGGTGACGTCTGGTGTATCCAACCAGGACGCAGGTTCGAATCCTGCCGCGATTGAATTTTTTCCTTTACTAAAAATGACTTTATAATCTTAACATGGAAAATACAAAAAAAATCACAAAAAGATAATGTTTCATATTTCAATTTGTTAGAGATATTGGTGCGAGAAGCAAGTTTTCACGGAATCTTAGGTGCGCGAGTCTGACTTGCACTTGTCCGGTTATTTTTTTTTTCAGAATGCATTCATAATCTAGCTGAACAGATCAGATCGATAGATCTGCGAGGTTAAATTGCATTTATCAGGTTCAGTCTACGGAATGTTGAAAATTCTTAACACATCATATTATAAATGTATCTACTTTACAACATTATGTGTTTTCAAAGTATTATCATTGGACCAAAACTTTTATAACACGCCATTCTGTTTCGGTTTAAAGACCATTTTGTTTTATATTTGCCTCTGAATAGTTAAAAGCTCCCATTTATTCCCATTTAATTGATTCGGCTTTAATTTATTTATTTAAATAAATTATTGCAATTGTCGCGTCGGCAAGATTAATTTGACTTCATGCGTTTTTGTGGCTGCCATCAGGCCCAACAGCACAGCCGCGTCACTTTCAAAATGACTCTCCCGTAAAATCATTGACCCAAATGCGGACATTAAAAACATTAGCGTAAACATTTCCTTATTTTCAGATCAAAAGA
Source organism: Acronicta aceris (assembly GCA_910591435.1). NCBI lineage: Eukaryota > Metazoa > Arthropoda > Insecta > Lepidoptera > Noctuidae > Acronicta > Acronicta aceris. The sequence goes on along the minus strand of OU342758.1, from coordinate 14,957,508 downwards.
ATTATCCAACGAAATAATCAGTATGAGAGTGCTTAGTATAATATTAATTAATTTAAGGCTCGTTACACAAGTGCCCACTCCCGTTTGAACGTACACAATCTTTTTTCATTTATAACCTTTTAATAAAAAGGTTGGCAGACGTCCTTTTTATGGGACAACTTAATAAAAAAAGGATGGAGTTCAAAGGAAACGTTTGGAGTGTAATTTATGCTTAAGAAATATGAATGTTACACGGGACACGTTCGAGTTTTATTGTTCTTACGATTGAGGTAGGTATTAGGAATATTTGTATGGGCCAAAGTTTCGAGAGTGTGTCTCCTACTTTAATATTAAGTTTACCTTCGTCTTGTTTTTAGGGTTCCGTACCCAATGGGTAAAACGGGACCCTATTACTAAGACTCCGCTGTCCATCTGTACACCAGGCTGGATCTCATGAAACGTGATAGTTAGACAGTTAAAATTCTCACAGATAATGTATTTCTGTTGCCGCTATAACAAATACTAAAACAGAATAAAATAAATATTTAAGAGGGGCTCCCATATAACAGACATGATTTTTATGCCGTTTTATAGATAATGGTACGGAACCCTTCGTGCGCGAGTCCGACTCGAACTTGGCCGGTTTTTTTTTGTAGATTTGAATAGAAATGTTGTTTTGTGGTAGATGGTAGGCAGTCGTACTTCAAGAACGTAACAATACAAATAATTTTTAGTTTTCCAAGCACTTGGCATAAGGAAGTTTTTGCCTACCCCTGTGGGGAGAAAGGCGCGGGTGTATATACATAATGTTGGCATAAGGAAATATTACGAGTAAAAACTACAACTTAATATCCATATCCAGAGCCAGACGACTACGGACAGATATCATAGACTTCTAATTACAAATATTAGTGTTTGTTTTGTGTTCACACACATCAAATTTTATTTGCAGTAGTATTATAAATTAATTTAACACATTTTCAACCTTGCAACAAGGTATGAAAGTCGTCATTGACAGAAAATGGAATAGTTTAATTTGGTACACAGCAAAAAGTTTCACAGATAACTTCACTTATGATACCTATTCCTCCAGTAATGTTGAATTTTCTCATTTTGAAACCAAAGAATACATCATGTTTGAGGCCAGCCTAGATTCAAATCCTATCTACTTATTTCAGAAAAAATATAATTTTTAAATAATTATGTCGCTTTCCTATATATATTTTGTTTACATAATGTGGTCTTGTATTGTATTATATTTATTTAAAAAATCTCGTCTTTATTTCTTATCCTGAACATTTCTTTGAAATCTCCTTTTTACGGGTACCTAGTATCGTACTATATTGATACATATTATTTAATTTCCGACGTTTCAAACGCTTATCTTATCCAAAACATTGGGAATCAAATAACGTCATCTATATAATGCGATAAAATTCGTCAAACTTAACGTGAACTGCCTCGTTAGCCTAGTGATCCTGAGCGCCACGACTTTGCTAGAGGTCTTGGGTACGATTCCCAAGGTCGAGCAAAGTGTTATTGGGTTTTTATATGAAATTCTCAGTAGCAGCCTTGAGTCTGGATTTGTGCCCGGTTAATGGCAATAGGCTCGCCCCCTATTACATGGGACCTTAACATACCGGCGAACTGTGGGTGTGTATTAATACGCCTCTGCCTAACCCTTCAGGGAATGCAGGCGTGATGGTATGTTATGTTATGTTCTCAAATGGCAATAGGCTCGCTCCCTATTACATGAGACCTAAACGTACCGGCGAACTGTGGATGTACATTAGTACACCTCTGCCTAACCTTTCGGGGAATACAGGCGTGATGGTATACTACGTTATGTAAATTCGTTAAAAGTGGTTTTAGTTCAATGTCTAATATTCGAATAAGTTTATCACAAATAAATATAAGCAGTGTTATCAGCAAAGATGAGAAGAGGGTGCAAGGCTAAATGGAAACCCCTGGAGCATACGTGAGACCCTTGTCACAGGGCAGTCGTCATTTCACGGGTATCTTGGTCCTGCAAGCAATTACAATGTGATTGACCACGCACCACTTTATAAAGACCTGCATCCCCTTTCTTTACATGCGTATACAATGACGCGAAAGGGGAAAACGTAAAGTCTGGAGAGGTCTTTGAAATCTGGATGGTTGTATGTACCAAGTGTTTGGTCCAATGGCTGGATTGATTGAGCTTTGAGTCAGAGTACTCTCCGTTTCAATAATGAAGTGATTGGCTATACTAAGTTATATGTATTTGATTAGAATTAACCTCGTTTGATATGTGCAGACACTGGATAGCTTTGATGTTATTTTAATATATATGTAATTATATTCATAGTTGATATCATAAAGACTAAATTAATGTTTGATCAGTAAACATTAGATTTGTGAGATTGGACCGACAAACATATTACTGTATAATACGTAATTTGGGTTAAATATATACAGGGTTATTTTTCAATGACCGGCCAAATTTATACAGGATGTTCAGAATCGATAATATTTTAAATGTACGGAATAAAAAAGTTTTTTCCACAGTATTTTATTCCTGTTCGTATGAAAATTACACGCGTGGATATAGTTACCACTACACTATTCAGTTCAATAACCTAGATTATCTAAACATTAATACATGACATAAGTTTGACAGCGCACGCACACGACTACAAATACGCAATATTTATGAATTTAGATTTTTTCAAATGAATGTTTTTACAATATATTGTGTTAATTTGACAATAATATTTAAAATACACTTTGGGTTTGACCCTAATGTCTTAATTCTAAAATTTGGCCGGTCTTTTAAATTTAATCCTGTATAATATAAGACGGAATTTTTTTTCTTACTTAGTGACATTTAGCTACTCCTAAATGTACCTAAAAATAATAATCAATCAATTATAATGCTGAGCATGGGTCTACTTTCAGAATGAGGGAGATTAGGCCATAGTCAACCACTCTAGTCTAATAGGACCGGTTGTCAGACTTCACACGGCGTTGAGAAAATCTCTCTGACATTCAGGTGACATTGCGGTGTTTTTCATTCACCGATCAAAAGAAAAATCAGAGGCCTTGGATTCGAATTCGAGACCATTGACTTGGCAGTCTAGTCTTATTGCCGAAAATCGACTGGAACCTGTCAACTCAAGGAAGATTCATATTTGTTTATTTTCATTACCTGCCTCATTAGCTCAGTGGTCCTGAGCGCGACTGCTACTCTAGAGGTCCTGGCTTCGATTCCCAGGTCGGGCAAAGTGTTATTGGGTTTTTCTATGCAATTCTCAGTAGCAGCTCGGAGTTTGGAATTTGTGCCTTGCTCACACCCTATTACATGGGACCTAAACATACCAGCGAACCGTGGGTGTACATTAGTAGATACACCTCTGCCTAACCCTTCGGGGAGTAAAGGCGTGATGGTATCTTTTCATTACCAAGAACATTTTTAATGTTCAATATTATTTACAGGGTAGAAGGAGTCCATACAAATCCTCTGAATTTATTTCCAATCATAAACACCGAGTCAGACAGATGTAACCTTACAAATTGCAGGGATATATTTCAATGCACTCACTATGAATCAGTCGGGACCTATTGTTGCAAATATTGCATTTCAATTGTATTCACTTGACTGAAATTGTTATTTTATTGCATAAGCGATATTGCTTTGTATCCCTCAATCGAGTGTACTAAAGCAACATTTTGTATTATTATGAAAAATTTATAATTTTGTATCAAATATCATCGTCGGCAAAATTTATTCGGAAAAACTTTACATCGAATTGCTGAGAATCTGAAGGCTCTGAGCGTGTTTCGAATGTTAGAAAATAATCTTTACGGATATAAAAATAAAGTTGAAAATAATATAAGATAGGCAATACTTTTGCGCTCACAAGCAATTTTCTTACAAGCAAATAGTCCGGTCGAGTGGCAGCGGTTCTATAGGCGGTAAAAAATTCAAAATTTTAATATATATGAGGTTTGACCCTATTCTTGCCTGATGGAAAGCAAACTCGGGATCTAAGATGGGGCACAAAATTCTAGTAAATACCCTTTCGGGCTCTAATGTGTGTCTCTCTCCGAGCTGCATTTGGGAATTTCATAGATGATCAGATCTACATCAAATTTGAATGGTACCAATTAACTTATATAGTTTAAAAAATATATATATTCCTAATAGGTTTATAAATGACGAAGTTCTGAGGTAACAATCATACAAGCGAATTTATCCGAATACAAGAGAATTTGCTCCTATTTTTAAGTCGTTTAACATACAGTAAAAAAATACACCTACACTGAAAACTTTTTCCTTTTTTTAAGCTGTTTTTTAAGACTGCCTCAATAGTCTAGTAGTCTCAAGCGCGACTGCTACGTTAGAGGTCTTAGGCTCGATCCGTAGGTCGAGCAAAGTGTTATTGGGTTTTCTATAAAACTCAGTAACAAATTCAGTAAAATTCAGTCAGGTAACAGCTCGAATTCTGGATTTGTGCCCAGTTAATGGCAATAGGCTCGCCCCCTATTACATGGGACCTAAACATACCGTACTGTGTACATTAGTACGCCTCTGTTTAACCCTTCGGGGAATACAAGTGTGATAGATTAAAATGATTTTCTATTGTCACTGCGTGTTTATGAAAATTCATTAAAACAAGCTCCATATCATATTACGCGTAAAAATCCCTCATATACAACGTGCTATGTATATAAATTTGAGCTTGTACATACAAAATCTCGGAGACTTAGCCTGGGATCATCTATATTCATATTTTGATGAAAACAGTTTTCACAGACGAGTTTTTTTTAACTAAATTCACGTAGTAAAATATACGTAGAGTAAACATAATCACGCTTATGTCACCCTTCTAGATAGAAGGTGAAGGGTGTTGGTATAAGAAAGGTAAGAATCCGTAGGTTAATATTGTGCAAAATAAACCATTTTTATAAAATCTATGACACGTGCGCACTCCCCTTCACCTGCGTAGGTATATTTTCTGGTACAAATTTCCGACTTACAAAAAACTCTTTCATTCAAAATTTCTTCCATATTACATGAACCCTAAACATACCGGTGAATTTTGAATGTATATTACACTCTTTGCGCTGTAGCATGTTGCGGGTGACAGTTTCAGTAACATTTAGTTTCACTCATAAAGGTTGCCGCAATTTACAAATTATGACTTAGTATTTTAGCTGTACCACATTCGTAATATATTAAATCATTAATAACTGTAGTAAATTAAATTAAACCCAACCAGAATGCCATAAGAACGTCATACAGGCAACTGTCACCCGCACCATGCTGTAGCGCAAAGAGTGCAGTATGCCTTTGCTTCGGCGAATAGTGGCATGATAGTATAATAAAAACCTTACGTAAAACCTATAATAAAAGCCTTACGTATACCTACGTAGCCCTACACAGGGATTTTCTGCTGTGTCGTAGCTGCGTTTACAAACATAATCTCAAAAACATTAGTCTCCAGACCCGGAACCAGACTAAACGTAGTCATGATCTCTTTTATCTCTCTATCTCTGAAACAATACTTAAAACTTGTTTAAATATGTTTCTCTTTATCGTTAACGAAATTTTCACCCGCGGTTTTGCTCGCGTTGCCTCGTTTCTAAGGGTCGTAACGTGATATATAATAGCTTGAAACCTTCTTCATGAGTCACTCTGTCTATTGGTGAGTTGGCATGAAAATTCGGTTAGTAGTTTTTGAATTTATCGCGAACAGACAGACGCGGAGGGGGATTTTGTCGTTTATTATGTAAGAATTAAAAAAACAGCTGTTCTTTCTATTAACTTACGACTTGTACCTTCTGTTATTCATTTGTTGTGTGTATCAGTAGCTGCCTGAAAGCGGCGAGGCTGTTTGTCCTCGCAGTAACAAGTTTACACTGCGATGCCTTCGTTAGTGCGTGTCGCCTACCTAAATTGTTTTGTTAAGCTGCTAGTATAGCTACAAACTATTAAGAGAACCTTCTGCACGTGTCAGTGTCAGTCGTATCTAAGTGACTTTTAATTTGATTGAAATATTTAGCATGATAATTATAAAGACATTCTCAATAACTTTCAAGGTTAGTTAGAGTACCGCCTGTTGATAAATTTCAGAAATTAATTGCATAACAGTTTAAGACAAAAATGATTTGAGGCCTTTCTAAGGTTCCGTACCTCAAAAGGAAAAAACGGAACCCTCATAGGATCACTTTGTTGTCCGTCCGTCCATCCGTCCGTCTGCTATCAAGACCCTTTATCTTGGGAATGCGTGGAGGTATTGAGTTGAATTTGAAACCATATACTCAGGTCTACGGTCCCTTGAAGCTGTGAAAAAATCAAACTAAGTTAACATAAAAAGAAGATACGGTCGTGTATGCCGCAAAAATCGTATAACCTCTACATGATATCATTCTCACTTTTATGAAAAGCATTTTCATTGCATTTTTCACTTAATTATTGGGCGCCTTAGCTCCAATATAGGATTAGATTTAGTCCACTGCATAATTATTTACATAACAGGGTTGCCATAACCATAACATTATAATTATTATAAATTCTTGGGCTGACAGTCAAGCAGAATGAACCGAGAGTGTTTCGCCTACATCATTATCTAGTACGAGTACCAGCCCTAGTTGTTTCCTTCACTCAAAAGTAGACCCTAATTCTTTGTAATAAGATTTACCAATTCCAGAATAGGATGACAGTATAATTTGTGTACAGTTAGTTGTTTTACGGTGAAGGAGTATTCGTGTCGTGACTCGTGGATAATATGGACTTGTTTGCAGAGTGTACATTCAGTTTGGACGCACATCTCGTTAACGACTATCACTCGAGTGTCGAGGTGTCTTTTTGTACTCTGCAGCGTTATAGTTATGTCTGACATTAGTTTTTTTACAGCTTTTTACGATTTTCAACCGACTTCAAAAAGGAGGACGTTCTCAATTCGACGCTATGTTTTTTTTGTGTTTGTTACGCGATTACTCCGTCAATTATGATCTGATTTCTTTTTTTGATCGCTATGTCATAATTCAGAGGTAGTCCCACAAAGATTTGGTCAAGATCTGATTACAAATTTTAGAACAAAATTATAATAACACGTAAATGATAAAATGATAAAGTCATCAGGTAGACGTAAATGTTTACTCGCTACTAAAAATGTTGAAATAAAAAAGACGTGTGGCACTCGGGGACTGCCGCGGTAAAGCTATTGCATAGCGTTTTTTATCAACTTATGTAATACAACCAATGCCACCTAAAGGCGGGTTGCTGAACTAAAGAGACAAGCGTGTTTCTCTTTAGTTCAGCAACCCGCCTTTAGGTGGCATTGGTTTTTATCAACTTATGTAATACAACCAATGCCACCTAAAGGCGGATTGCTGAACTAAAGAGACAAGCGTGTTAGGTTTTTTTCGTTACGGAATTTCTGGATTCGGTCCCCACGCTCAAGGCCCGCGATAGAAGCTATGCAATAGCTTAATAACTTTTAACAAAAAGTAAAATCGCCTTCAAAAACATACAGTTACATACAAAAACATACATACATACAGGAAGTCGGTGGCGAAAACAAGAGGTCAAACCAAATCGAAGGCACCGACATCCGAAACTGTTGTGCACCTAACATTATTTGTATGTTTTTGAAGGCGGTTTTGCTTTTTGTCAAAAGTTATTTTAAAATATTTCAGTGTAGAAAATTTTGTTTGTTAGTTTTAAAAATGACTTCACATGGTAGAACGAAAGAATTACTTTGAAAACACTGATGAGTTTTAGCGGTACTTATTTACCTATTTTCTATAGACTGGGTACTTTTGTGAAAATGTAAAGAACCCGTCGTTATTAAATTGACTTTTGGTTACTGAACACTAAGTGAAATTATCTAAAAAAATTAAACAAAACTAAAAGCAAAGCAAAACTATTGAAGATAATAATTATACCTACCTATATTAAGTGAAAGAAAAATTCGATAATTATCACAATGATTGATATCAAGCGCTCAGTCTAGAGCATTGTTTTCAAGTCTTTTATTCATGAGAACACTTCAAACCCTACAGATGTACTTAAAAACTAAACGTATTGTAATGGAATGCGAGTCTTCCAAAGCGTAAATTGTTAAGCTTGCCATGTGTACATATGAGTGTAAGTCAAGGTCACTTTACTATATAGCATTGACTGCCAAACCATACCATGTACAAAACAAACCAAACGCACTAAAACAGAATGGCGTGGAACGCGCGTTGAATTATCTATACTTAATTCATTTCTATAATCAGGCAGTTCCAAGCAGGTGCAATAATAAAACAGCTCTACTGCTCTAACATTAAAGTCTAAGATAGAACATAAACTCGGTTTCGCTTTGCTTTATTCACACCTGTATCGGGACTTCCCTCAACGCTCAGCGTTGCTATTGGTCAAGACGAATGTAAGCAATATTATTTTGAATTGCGAAAATCTTGCGTTTTCTGACGGAAATAAAACAAAATAGGATAATAGAAAGATGGAGATTAATTCAATAATTATCCTTAGGCATCAAATTTAATGGAAATCATCAGTGTTTATAAGAAAATCGAGAACAAAATTCTAGTCCTGAATCGCGCTATCGAAGTTTTCCTACACAGTTAGTATATATACAGCCATCAAAGCCATTCTATCGGTCTTCCTCTGGGGTTCTTCATTAACCGAACCGCCAGTCGCGGCCAGTCACGTGGCATATGAACCATGTCGGTCTCGGATGCCCACTCGTGTTACATAGACGATAGTGTTAGTCATCTGTGTCACACGGATAAGTCTGTTATTACTCCCTCCTTGGGTATAGTTAGGCATCCGAGACGCTTCACGGTCATAGAACTACCGTGGCTGCCCTTAGCGACTTGTGGTGGCTTCATAAAGCCCACTGTAGTCGAGAAGGATTAGCTCATCTCACCACGGATGTGCTCTTCCATCGAGACTGCCGCGCTTGGAAGACGAAGACCCCCAGAGGAGGGACCCGCTGAAATTAACAGCGTAATCAAATTCTATTTCCGAAAAAACCAAACCTTTTGCTTATTTTTTTGTTTCTAACAAATTTTTTTTATTATTATCGGTATGGGCCCGTCAGCTAATAAATTATAGGCTGGTACATAAAACTTCATTGAAAATCAATATATCGGTAGGTACCTACCTATTAGAAATGTGGGTCGCACATTACTAGTATTCTTGTTGACCCCTCGTGCTAAGCTAAATGCTCGTGTTACGAGTGGGTTCAAGTCGGTAGTGCAATGGATGGGATTTGAACCGGCAACCACATGATCGCCAATCCAAGGCCCTAGCCATTAGGCAACCGCCGCTTCAAACTAGTATCTACATAAATTCATAATGTAACTAAGTATCTAGTTACAATAATGGATAAAGGCTTATGTTTAACTAATCACCAGATTTATTAAAATGTAAATAAGTTGTAATGTAAGTAAGTTTGCTGTAAGCATTTTGATGATCAATTTACTAAATTTGGTTGTCATTATATTATATCCCATAGATAAATTATAATATACACAAATATTATTAATAGTAACTCCTATAGAACCGACAAAAATCATAAAATCGTATTTCTGTACGAAACAGTTTCCAACGAAATCTGTTTCGTTTAAAATTTTAATACCGAAAAGCGAAGTCAATATTGAAATGAAGGCAAATAACAAAACAAAATAAAAAAAAAACCCTCTTTCGACAACTGACTTATTTCGTGTCGTCATAGACATTAATGGTCAAGAGCGCTTGTGAGAAATGGTCAATAAAAATAATCTTATAATTTTGTATTTCACTTCTTATCGTATCGACAGGAAAGGGAAGAGCAAAAGAGAAGAAATGGACGTGTTAAACTAAAGTGTCTTCATGTGTGTAGGTGTCGGGGCCCGCTGGGCATGATAGCGTATGGGCCATATCTATTATGTATTTATCTATTCTGTATTTGTTTATTTGGTTGAGTATTTTCTACATCTTCATTATTTATTTCATAAAAGCTATGAGCAAATTACTATAAATTATTACTAACAAGGACAATTCCATTACAAAAATACTTCGCGATACTTAGAAACTCTTTTGGTTTTGGTTTTTTAAAGAATAACTTCTACTATTACTATTGTCAATCATAATGTAGAATGCTTTTTGGTACATTTTATTTGTTAAAATTTCAACTCGATGATTGTCGAATGCACCTATTCTAAGCGCATGTTGTGTTCGCCTGTAAAATGCTGCTATACTTATCATGATGTTTGTGTATTTTATTAATAAGATAGTATAAGTAGTTGTTGGTGAGCCTTTAAAAATAAAATAAAAATAAAATAAAAAAAACTTCTAATTTGACTAGCAATGAGTCATGCAGAATATTTGCTACATTAAATTTTATTTATTCTTATTTTATTCTATTCTTATCAACTGCAAAGTGGTTTTATCTTAATTAGGTATAAGTATTTTATCATACTTATAATTTATCTAAAAACTACTTTTCTGATAAATAATATCGATAATAGATACTCAGTCTTATTTGCAAAGATATAAATTTTAGTGCAAAAAGACTTCCTCGTTATTGTAATGGTCGTGAGCGCGATTACTATGCTTGAGGCTTTGGGTTCGATTCCCAGGTCGAGCACAGTATGTAGGGGAAATATATTTTGTGTTGATAGTAAAACAATAAATACAAAAAACATGGACCTACTTATAAATAAATAGCTCCAAAGCAATGAAGGGGTTTCAATTTTCTCCAAGTGAAAGCAATCGCTTGAAGCCGATAATATTTGATGCTATGACGACACGTAATGATGGTTAAAAACAGTTTGCGTATTGCAAACTACACGCGAAATATTTTCAGGACAACATTTGTTATTTCGAAATCGTCAATTAAAAAGTTATAAGTGCTTAGTAATTATTTTAATTGTTAGCTTGCATAATTTATGGTTACATTACTTTGTTTTGGTAGCATTTTATTTTAGAAATACCTACATTCACTGTTTCAATAAGATTGCTTGATGATAGGATCTAATGATCCGCCATGCGCCAGCCAGCTACACTATCATCTAATACCAACGTCAAACTTTTTTTTTATTTCTTCTAGGTGAAACCGATTCACTGGTGATTTAAAGACACTCAGATTATATTCGTATTTATCGGGGAAGACCCAGTCGGGAAGCACATTCCACATTTCAGCGGTACGCGTGATAAAAGTGGACTTAAAGTGTTTCGTTCGGGTTTTTGGAATGTCCACCATGGTTTATAATCAACTGCGTTCTATCGTGTACAGGTTTTCTATCTTTGATCTTGTTTATTATGCTTTCTAACAGATAAGACTATACCTAAACAAATTTCAACATACTTACGTAAATGCTAATGTACTTAGTATGTGGCTACGTCTACAAACGCACATTTGTTATCAATTCTTATATTTATCATAACAAAATATTGTAACCTGTAATCCAAAAATTAGAAAAACAAAGAAAAATAATAAAATAAAAAATGTAAATGAAAAACACAAAAAGCTATGTTTCCGCCCGGGATCGAACCGGGGGCCTTCTGCGTGTTAGGCAGATGTGATAACCGCTACACCACGGAAACCTGACGTCTAAGTCCAAAATATAGGTACACAAACTTAGTAGTGTCACTTGGCAGAGAAAGTGCGTAGGTACGTGATTATATAACGTTGCGATCCAATTTTAATCATGACCTTTAAAATAGATTAGCAGATGTTATCTGCGTATTTTTCTAGCGTAATGAATGACTTGTAGCTTGTATGTTACCGATTTATTTTTATAAATATTTATTTATATTGCCACAATTGGATTAGGTATTTATTTATACTCACATAATTTTATTAGAAGAGTCCCTAAAATTCAAAAATAAAATAACATAACATGCCGTCACGCCTGTATTCTCATACGGGTAGGCAGAAGTGTATCAATGTACACCCCCCGTTCGCCGGTATGTTTAGGACCCATGTAATATGTATTGTATGTATATACGATATCATCACACTATTGGGTATCTATGTAGGTACTTATTGGGCTTCAAATAAAAATTTAAAATAATTAATTTTATATTCCACGAAACACACCTACGAATATCACTCGAATAGTGCGGGGACTAAAATGTCGACGGAAAAAAGTTGGCGAGAAATAATAATGAATTATGAGCTCATTGTCACAACTAAGTTTTTAATCCAATTCATTAAGGATCCTTCTATTTCTGAGAAGTAGAAGGATCCTTACTGGATGTAAGGATCATGGTATATACGATAAACAAATTACCTGGTAAATGCAATCATTTAGCAGGTAATTTGTTTAATGTAAAATATTAATTATTCTTCTTTGACAATACATATTAATTCACGATTGCAGCAATTTTAATTAAAATGTTTCGCTGAAAACAAATTGTATGCCTTTTGTCTGCGATAATTGGTATTTAAGAATGTTAATTGGGCTAATTTGTTTAAAGTAGCAACTCAAATTATAGATTCATGTAAATAAATACATTTTACAATAGATATTGTTGAATAAATAGAGGTGATAAAATAATATTGTTTCTACCTTAGGAGAGCCATGCTTTGGAGGAATGTGTCCACCGTAGTGATACCACGGCCTCACAAAATACTTGAGAGGTGTCAAGGTACACCCGGATGGAACGAAGTTTCTTTCGATTAATTAGTGAAGGAATTGTAATAAAATTTTATTAAAAATAAAAAAAATATTACAATTCCTTCACTAATTAATCGAAAGGAACTACTATCTTATTAGAGAGAGAGAGAGACAGACAGAGAAACATGCGCACGCAAAATTCTTACGAAAAGTTTCGTAAGAATTTTTTCCGTCTAGCTCTCTTTCACAACGCGCGATAAGGAACTTCGTTCCAAAACCGGCATGCAATAACGCTTACGTTATTTCGCCGAGTGAGTAGACCGTAGGCCCAATCCCGGCAACACACTTATGACTCCTCTAGAGTTGCGGGTGTCCATTGGCGGCGGTAATCGCTCTTACCATCAGGCGATACGTCTGCACGATTGCTGCCTATCCCAAGTATAAAAAAGCTGTATTCCTTGTAATTCTTGAAAGGTTAGGCAGAGGTGTACTAATTTTTATTTTATTTATATAACAATTCGCATTGTGTTTGAAATAAGTAACGACTAAATGACTGAACATTTTGCTGTAATAAGTCCATATATTTTTTTAAGGTTAAAAAAAAGTTGACCTATCAGAAAACCATCAATCAATCTATTTCTGGCGATATCAGCAACTTGTCATTTACAAGAAAGTTCCTACATTAATCACCCAATCTTTAGTTTTTGCTTGATTTTTATGACTGATACAAAACAATTTGGGAAGTAGTTCTCAATAATTTGTTGGATTTCGAAATTTCCTTTGAATAGGATTATTGCGTTACATACTTATCACTGGATATAACCAGAAACAGTGTGAGAGTATCTTAAGGTCGAAACACAAAACTTGGTAGAATTTGATGAGTTTGCACGATACATCGCGAGAATTTGCGATTTGATTCTGATGTTTTTTTTTTGTATTTTTCCCTTTAGTACCTTTTCTTTTTTTAACCACACTATTGATTATAAGGACAAGGGTTAAATTCCTTTGGGAAAGCTCAAAGGATACAATCAAACGTCTTGCCAAACTGAAATCTGTTCAGCGGTTTAAGCGTGTAACGGTAACAGACAAACAGATAGACACAAATACTTTATTATAATATCTATCATATCTACCTACTGCTATTAATATTGAACATAGTGGCTCAAAATGAGTCTTGGCTAGCTTTGGTTATCCAATAAGCTTAGTCTCTTGATGGCTATGGTTGACTAGCCAACTAAAGTGTCGGTCGCCCGGCCCTGTCGGATACTCTATTAGTCCTTTAGCCTTACCGACATCGGCAGCAATTTGATACTGCGTGACATGGGTGGGCAATTTTCCATTATTTATTGCTTTACGAGAATTTATGTACGCGCCATTGCCGTTTATTAGTGGTGTTTGGATGTAAGTTATGTTTACAAGTTAGCCGGAGGTTTACAATGGTAGGAGACAATCGTGTTGCTTAACATAGGGTTCATCTGGAGTATGAATCCAAGGCAAATAACTCATGTTTAATGTTAAACTGACCTATTAGGAGATAATAAAGAATTAAGTGCCTCATTAGTCTAGTGGTCCCAAGCGCGACTGCTACACTAGAGGTCCTGGGTTCGATCCCCAGGTCGAGCAGTGTTAATGGGTTTTTCTATGAAATTCTCAGTAGCAGCTCGGAGTCTGGATTTGTGCCCAGTTAATGGCTATAGGCTCGCCCCCTATAACATGGGACCTAAACATACCGGCGAACGGGTGTACATTAAGTACGCCTCTGCCTAACCCTTCGGGGAATACAGGCGTGATGGTATGTTATGTTAAAGAATTAAGTTACACTTATATATAGCCTTAAAATCCATTTAGGTTTTATCTTAGAACAACAGACTTATTTTTGTATATTTCTAATAATAAAACTTGATTTAAGTGCCAATAATTAGACAAGACAACCAAGACCCTAATTATAGATCACTTTTTCGCGGTCTCCCAGAAATTTTCTGTATTGACTTAATCCAATATACTATTAAGCGTGCGATATATGTATTAATTATCACTAAGAAAAATCCGCATGAAGTTTGTCAAATGGGACGAAACAGTCTAGAAAATATATAAATCCAACTCACTACAGGGTACAATAACCCAGTGTTGTGAAGTAGAATTAGTGGTAGATAGTAGGTATGTATCACGGTATTATATCTATGGCTATATATATATATATATATATTTAAAAAAAAACGTTGCCCCACACTAGGATTTTCTCCTGTGTCGTGGGTGCGCTTACAAACACAAATTCTCACATACACAAACACCCAGACCCGGAACAACTACCTGTAGATCATACAAATTTTTGCTCCGTGTGGGGATCGAACCCACAACACGTGGCGCAGAAGCCGATCGCTCAGCCGCTACGCCAAACGTGTCGTCAAATTGTATTGTATTGTAAATATAATCAATACCAATATTGTATTGTATCTATAATCTACATATTGATAGACGGCCTCCAACGAGATAGACGACTTGCGGCATACAATATAACCAGCACTTTTTTAGCTTTGGCTGTCCTTCGGCGGTTATACTGAGATACCCATAAAATACCTAAACGATAACAAATCCGAGTTTTAAAAGTCATTAAGCCTAGATTTTTCATCAAACTGTCGAACAAGCGACCTATTACCGTGCACAGCAAAACCAATGCGGAGTGCATTACCATTTTTATAGCAGCTTGTCTGTGTATTATGCAGATTGCCGTTCGTCCGCCACGACTGAGGAGTGCGACGTATGTACACGGCCTAAATTGAGAGAGGAAGCGAGGTATCCTAACAGCACGAATAAACTCGTGAAGTTTGTCTAAAGACTCAGACTATTTTAAGCCTAAAAGTGATGATGCTTAAGGGTTTTATTGTACGGATTTAATGTCACCTGAGGCAAATAACCCTACATCCATATCGGGAAAAACAGACCAATTTTGTCTATTTGGTGCTATAAGTATTAATTGAATACATGTAGATCATTCGCATAAAAAATATGACAGACGCGTAACTAAAATCATCACAACTGTATTTCCCAAAGGGTTAGGCAGAGGTGTACTGATGTATAACTACAGTTCGCTAATTTGTTTAGGTCCCATGCAGTAGGGGACAATCCTATTGCCATAAAACGGTCACAAATCCATACTGCTACTATTGAGAATTTCATTAAAAAACCCAATAACACTTTGCTTGACCTGGGAATTGAACCGAGGACCTTTAGCATAGCAGTCGCGCTTACGACTACTAATGAGGCGGTCAGTTTCCATGTTACCTTAAAAAAAAACGCTGCAAAAGAAACTTTACGACACACCAGAATGTGTTCTAAAAGCGAGTGCTGTGCTAATCTATGCAAACCCGTTTTAAGATTGACTTGTTTGTAGGGCACACTTGGTCCGTGATTACTGCGAGCCGTGCACGTATGGGCCTAATCCCGGGATCTCGTGCTCGCGGGATTAACTTTACAAGAGGCTTTAGCACGAACGTTTTTATTTTGAGATACGGTTGCGAGTTAGCGTAATTAGTTCGTTGATTGAGTTTTTGAACGACGCTTTGGAATGTAATTAGATTTGAAATAAATTTAATTTCTTCTATATTTGCTGGTACGTACTCGTATATACCTTGGAGTATTTCAGATGTAATACAATCGGAATAATGAAGCGGCGGTAGCCTACTGGCTAGGGCGTCGGACTTGCGATCGTGTGGTTGCCGGTTCGAAACCCACCCATTGCACTACCGACGTGAATCCACTCGTAACACAAGCATTTAGCTTAGCAAGAGGGGTTCACAAGAATACTAGTAATGTGCGACCCACATTGCCAGTAAGCTTTTTAAAAAAAAAACCCATTTCCTGAAGAGTTAGGTAGAGGTGTCCTGCTATACCTAAACCCCCACAGTTTGCCAATATGGGGGCAATCCTATTGCCAATTGAGCAAAACCAAACTTCATGTTTCTATTTAACATTTCATAGAAAAACGCTTTAGTTTAGATAATATTGCTTTGCCTCTTTCATTGCCCATTTCATTTTCATTCTAGTCACTTTAGGTCATCATAGCTCAGAATATCAAAGATAAAACCCCCGCTTCGATAAATTCAACCCCTCAACCCTTATTTGTCTATGATCGTCTCTTTTATTGTGTCCCCATTGAAAGAATAATAAACAATAAAACAAGCGTTCAGTGCCCACTAGTGTCACAATGAGAGCGCAAAGGAAGTAATAATCGTAAAGTGAGCCGCGTATTTCCGGCTTTGCTTGCAACTGGGTAGGGTTGTCAGTAGCTGATAATATTTCAATCGTAAAATTTCTACATACATACATACACGCCCTTTTCACATAGGGGTAGGCAGAAACAACAGAAAGCCACTTGCCACTTTTCTTGCATACCTCTTTTGTTTCATCCACATTCATACATCTTGTCATACATGCGCCAGTTGTGGGTACTACGCACCTGACCTTTTTGCAGGATCTCACTGATAAGGTCAGATCCTGTCCAAATTTCTGTCAAATTAAAATATGGTTTTACATGCCATGGCAACCAATAATAAAATCTGTAAAGCTTGTTTATATTATACTAGCAGCCCGCCCGCGGTTTCACCCGCGTTGCACCATTCCTAAGAGCCGTAGCGTAATGTTAAATAGCTTAAAACCTTCCTCTTGAATTACTCTATCTATTAAAAAGAACCGCTTCAAAATACGTTGCGTAGTTTTAAAGATTTAAGCATACATAGTGACGGACAGACAGCGACAGCCACTTTGTTTTATACTATGTAGTGATATATTCATATTGTCTTCGCTTATTATATTAAAAACAGTTTGATATTTTTTTTAGTTACATTTATTTTAACCATGCGTAATAACATCTGGCAACCTGGTATCTTACGTCACCTTTGTTTTTATAGTTTGAAAGTCTCATGAATCATCCACCGCCAGGAGAAGCCGCAGGGTATGTCATGGTAAAATTGTGGCTCAAAGAGTGAAATCTCTCCTCGCATCCACTTCGAAGACGCGCATGTCGTAATTTTATGACTTTAACATAATGCTATAGGATTTTTCTCGGAAAAACCGTACAACCCTGCACAGTATTGACGTAGTCACAACGCTTACCAATGGATCGGTGATCGTTGTATGCAGCTGCTCACAGAATTCCGATATAATCCCATAGTCGCTTTTGCAACAAAGAAATTATTCGAGATTTGGCAAAAGCATTTGGCAAAGATTTTACTGGTTTAAGTATGAAATTGCTCGTTGGTAGAACCTCTTGGGGCCTGACTGGCTGGCGACCACCCTGACTCATACCTTGGTATGTGTGTCGACTTTTGCGCGTAACCTCCGTTGCCGCGGCTCTGGCTGTCTGCAGTTCGTAGGGGCTCTTATGGGTCGGCAACGGATCAGCAACTCCTTTGGTTTTGCAGGTGTCCATGGGTGACGATGACTACTTAGCACCAGGGGGCTCGTCTGTTTGCCAACTTACATACATACATACATAATCGACCCATTGTATTGTCCCACTGCTGGGCACGGGTCTCCTCTCGAATGAGAGGGATTAGGCTATAGTCCACCACGCTGGCCTAGTGCGGGTTGGCAGACTTCACACGTCGTCGAGAAAATCTCTCAGGCATGCAGGTTTCCTCACGATGTTTTTCTTCACCGTTTAAGCGTGTGATAATTAAGTACGATACGCGCATGACTTCAAAAAGTCAGAGGTGCGTGCCTTGGGTTCGAACTCGAGACCTTTGACTAGACAGTCCAACGGTCATACCACTAGGCTATCACTGCTTTTACATCAAAAAAATTGCCGACTTGATACATAAAAAATATATTAGGTACTTATGTTATTATGTTAATTGCTGATCTGACAGATGTTCCACCAACATATTTACATCAACACATTTTACAAAAATCCGTTTCAGTTTATCCCAATTATTATTCAATTGTTTTCTTTCCTTAAAAACCTTATTTGGGTTAATATCTACAAACATTAAAATAAATTAACATTTTAACATATCGGTTCAGCCGTTCGCAACGAACTTCATAATTTTTATTTATAAAGAGTACCTACTTAATTAATTATTAATATTAACGTTACTTTTTTCAATTCCTTTTTTATTTTAATTGTAACTTAATTGCGTTTGGCCTAAGTTTTTATATGCTCGTTTCAATGTTTTTATTATTTCTTGTTTTATCATTTAACCCTTCGCTCGCTGGTTACTAACTAGACCGAATTGGCAATCCATACATACCTTCAAGGTGTAACTATGGATATGGAACCTGCTTTTTTGTCAGTACTGTCTAATCCTGACGAAAATCTAAACATTCAAAACATGGAGTAGCAACTTTTCCCATTTTGCTTCCTGCTTTTATTACTACATTCAGCGAATTTAAAAATATTTTACGAAATACGAATAAAAATGTTTTGGTAACCCTATTCAAGCGACTATTGTAGTTTCATGCAACTGTTTGTAAGGATTTGAATTGCTTCCAAGTGCTGTTTGTATTAATATTATTGGCCTTATGACTCAAGTTTTTTTTTATTTTTACAGTTTTCCAAGGATTAAATTTTATGCAAAGAGAATCCTCAATGTTTTTCTTCGTAAAAAACTCTCCATAATATAATTCATTTAATATGACTATTTGAGAAGCACGTGGCGTAAGAACTACAACGACCAATCTGCAGCGGTAAGCTTCGCCTGCTGTGACTACCTAATAGATGGGTGACCATTTTTAAAACAGACCTCAACTCCTCAGAGAATACAGAAAGCCGACGGTCCTGGTTGGCATATCTAAAAACACCAATTGTCATTTGTGGTAGTCAGAAGCCCAATAAGTACCTATATAGAATACCAGTCTATCCTTAGGATAACAGTAATTGCTCAGAAATTGGCTTGCGGAGTTCTGATGGCAGTTGTTACCGACGGAACGGAGACTGTATATACGATTGTTTGTTTGTTGGGTGAATTTTCAAAGGAATTTTCTAAAAATCAAAACAAAAAATTTGGAAAATACCCACGATGGTTGATAAGGTAAAAGGATTAAATAACATTTTCGAAACCCCCGACTAAAAGACTACCTACACATATACACTTACCTACAAGAAAATCCGCCGGGGCTGCATTTAGTTCTACAAGACACATCATAGCATTTCTATGCTACATATTAATTGAAATTGAAACTCAAACAAACAAACAAATACCCTCTCACCCTAGACCCATACACCGTCTCCGTTCCGACTGTTTTGCTGTTGTTGTTGAATTTTGAGCCAGATCAATCCCACGGATTGAAGTATATATGTACCTGACTGATATATAACAAGGTATTTTCTCCAAAGAATACAGTCAGAAAAACAACAACGTTCCTTCAACAAATCTACAACAAAAGCAAGCTATACTTAATACCTCTATAGTACATAGCTACACACTGGTTAAGTACAGTTCACAGCTCTTGTTGACTCGAGTCGATCGCAGTCAGAATTCAACCCTTGTTATGACTGACAACCGCATGAATATTCAACCCTGCCGCGGCCGCGGGCGCTTCGCCAACTTCAATAACTATCAGTGTGCGTATTGTGAAAATGTTGTGAATGGAGCCATTTTTTTTTGTTTAATTGATACATGTTTGTTGAGAGTATTTATTAGATAAAGATAAATGTGACTTTAGCAATTGCAGAGACACGTAATATGACAATGGTTAATATTATCTTTACAGATGTGTACATACATACACTCACGCCTTTCTCCCACAGGAGTAGGCAGAAACAAGAGACTGCCACTTGCCATGATTCTTGCATACTTCTTTTGCTTCTTCCACATTCATACATCTTCTCATACATACACGCCGGTTGCAATTGCTACGCACCTGATATTTTTGAAGGATTTCGCCAATAAAATTGGCGTATGTCCTTTTAGGGCGACCTCTACTCTTGAATTGGGTACTCGATCTACAATCTCGTTTGTAATTACTATTAAGCATGACTAGGTAACGTACGTAAAGTAAAGTAAAAAAAAATTCATTACGTAAATGTAAAAAAAAAAATCATTACTCCAGTGGTCCGCTGCTCCAGTGAACCTTAAAGGTCCTGGGTTCAATTCCCAGATAGAACAAAGTGTTATTGGAATTTTCTATGAAGTTCTACAGGATTGTGGCGAATGTCACGAATCCCATGGCCATGACTGTAGGACTAAGGGACTAAGGAAGGCAAGTACTGTTATTAGTCGGCACGAGTCTGAAATACCCTGCCGCTTCCCCAGGCGGCACATGATCCATGAGGATTTTCTGTACTATAAAAGAAGGAGCAGTCTAGCCAGACGGATCATAAGATCCTACCGCCAAGCGTGCTCGGATTTATTGAATTTTTACAACGCGCATTTTTTCCCAGCATACGGAGTTTCGTATTGTCAGCTGCCATACGCAAACTTTCTCTTCAATTAAGAATACCAAAATTTCATTACCAATCTATTCAATCATACCACTTATCTCACAAATTGAATTCCCACGTCATGTAACATCACTAATTTCAATCTAATGTATCATTAGGCCTCTAATTTAGACGGGACAGCACTAAATCGTGTAGGCCCCTTAATTTATAGTCCGCGGTAGTTTCATGGTCTACTGAGCGATTAATGTAACAGGTATTTAGTAGATAAGTGATGTGCGAGTAGGTATGGTAATTATGGATAATACCTAAATGTGGTGATAATAAATAAATTTTTTGACCATTGAAATGATAAGAAGATTTTTTTTATACCACTAAGGCGGCACACAAGCATACGGCCTACTTGATGGTAATCGGTTATCCTAGCCTATGGACACTTGCAACACCAGGGGTATCACTAGCGCGTTACCGACCCTGTAAATTAAGGAGGAATAGTTGTGCTGGGAGCTAGGAGACAATAGCGTGATGGTTATCCTATTCAACGCTTCTTGGAGAGCTCTGGCGATCTTGCTCACCGTTAGGAACACAATATAGCACGGAGCTATGTTATTTGGCTACGCTTTTCTGCAAGGTAACAATTTTTATGGGTAAGAAGAAAGAAAGGAAAAGGAAGAAGTTGATAATTTTTTATGGATAAGAGCTGCGAGAAGTGTATGAGATATTTTGAAGAGTCAGTAGGTGGTCAATATGGCGGATATGGACGCTAGGGTCTATAACGGAATCCGCGCCATCCGCCTTAGTGACGAGAGCGCGCCCCCGCAGGCATTTGAAATGGCGGTGGCGTAAGCGGCTTGAGTCCCCGCAGTATATGAATAAACGCGTAGTTGAAGCCATTCTGCCGTGCTTCGAAGCTTGGTTATAGAAGAGTGAGCGTGTCACCTTCCGGCTCACTCAGATATTCACCGGACATGGTTGATTTGGAGAATATCTGAATAGAATCGGACGAGAAGCTACGCCAAATTGCCATCATTGTGAGGGTAGCCAGGACTCCGCACAGCACACGCTCGCTGAGTGCCCTGCATGGGAGTCTGAGCGGCTAGTTTTAGTTGATCGAACTGGACAGGATCTCTCTGCCAAATATAGTTTCAGCTATGCTGGCAGAAACGGAAACATGGAGAGCCTGTTTCTGTGAGATGTCATGCTCCAGAAGGAGGCAGCAGAGCGGGATCGAGAGAAAGCCGATCCCGCTCGGAGGCGAAGGCGCCGGAGAGGCAATCGCCTCGGTACTGCTATCTTATCACCAGCAGAGGATACTTTTTGGGATGCGGACGCATATAAATACTCGAGGCGTTCGTTTCCCGGGAGGATAGCAGCAAGCTGCATATTTGTGATGTGCCAAAGGCAAAGCACAGGAGAGCCACCGGTGCGTTCGTTGGAGATTCCGGAGCCCCCTCCACATTGTGCTATGGATGGCCGTGTGTTTTTAGTCGGTAGGAGTCCGACATAACCCTCCGCCTTTCTTTTTGAAAGATGGTGGGCACAGGTAATCCCCGCATAAAATGCATATGCAAGAATATCCTACAGAATTGCTTTTTCGGGGCGACTTATTCTTTAGAATAAAATAACGATTATTAGAATATTGACTGTAAAATGTTGACATGTTGTCAGAAAGTACATACAGACAAGTTATAAGAAGTTCGCAAATAAAATAAACACCTTTTGGGGTCTTGGTATCATTACAAGTTGCTTTTCATCTTAGTTTACTGACAGAAAGTACCTACAGACAAGATCTAAGAAGTTCGCAAATAAAATAAACACCTTTTGGGGTCTTGGTATCATTACAAAGAATACAGTAAAACTTATACCAACGTTGAAATGTCTTAATCTAATATTCAAAGATGTTTCTAAGCGTTAGTCACCAAAGCTTTTAATGCACATTTACGAGTAAATGGCCATCACAATAGACCGCCTATACGATACAGGGTTGTTATAAAAATCAACACCCTTTATGACAATGATGGGAAATGTATAGGAATTGAATTATTTTTTATAGAAGCAAAATATTAAATCCATCAAAATATGTGTTCATAAAAAAGTGTTTCCTCGTATAATGAATTTCCAAAATGGTTTCCTGCTATAACATATTACATGGTAAAATAGTTTGCCATTGATTTACGCATACATATTTCAATTTTATTACACAACTACTATCGCCCGCGACTTTTCCCTCGTACATTTTTCATTTATATATTTCAGACTAATTTATAGCAGCTTGAGAAGCAAAATTCATATTCAAATTTAAAATCTCTATGCGCTAAGCTTAGCTCGTGAATTCTGCTGCTTACTGTGAGATTTTATGTATATTTATCTTTATTTTATCCGAAGCAATCGTATTATATTAATCTTAAAGTGATGAGCACTTATTTAACTTATTATCGGTTTTAGTATACCGATTATTTAAGATGATTGAATGATTATTTCTTTAATGATTATTTCTTCTTTGCTTTAGGTCAGAGAGGCTAAATTGACCTGGTTTGAAGGATCTTATGGTTCATATCACAAAATTCCTAAAGAATTTTCATATTAGTTACATTACCTATATGAAGACTTTCGTGTTATTCTATTTTCTGATATTTTTTTTACAAAACGTACTTGAATCTTAAAAACAAGCAGAGGTTTGAATTTTGCATAAATAGTACGTCTATGATAAGAGCTTACCAACAAGTAATAATATGAGTATGTATAATAATCAAACAGGAGTATTTATATTCTTATCTCAAACCATCTGATTGTACGTTACTAGTTCTGAAATCGCTCACCAATCAACTCGAGTGTCCTTATCGGTAATATTCGATTCCGATCGATACTCGATGCTTCTCGGATATGTACCGATGCGTGCTCCGCCTCTTCATTTGGATCGAGTAGTGTCTACATTACTCGATTTCAAGAGTTCGTCGGTTGAAACGTTTGGGGCAAGTTGAAGGTATTTGGTTAGTTACTTGGAACTGGTATGATAGTTTTAATTAAAGGAAGGGGGGTTCTAACCTAAGTTCTAGGACTTAGTAATAACCACGTCGTTAAATCGACCTGTAAGGTTAAGTCACGGTTACTTCGGTCAATCTATCGATGAGTGACCAATCTTCGGTCATCTATTATATAAAGAAGGTTGTAAGCGTAAGCTTATGCTTCGAAATGTGAAAATTTAATTCAAATTTGACAACTATAAGAGTTTTAGACTGCCTCATTAGTCTAGTGGTTCTCAGCGCGACTGCTACGGCAGGGGTCCTGAGTTCGATTTTCAGGGCGAGCAAGGTGTTATTTGGTTTTCTATGAAATTCTCGGTAGCAGCTCGGAGTCTGAATTTTGTCACCGGTTAATGACAATAGGTTCACCCTTTATTACATGGGACCTAAACATACCGACGAACTGTGGGTCAACATTAGTACACCTCTGCCTAACCCTTCGGGGGAATACAGGCGTGATGATTAGTTATGTTATGTTAAGTTTTGGACTTTTCTCTGAATATGATCGAGGATTTACGACTCCTTGCCTTGGAGAGCACTGGAGCCTTCAGCCGATAGTGGAACTGTGGAAGTCTTACCGATAGGAGTTACCATACTTCTTCTAAAATAGTATTTTTTTCCATAATTATGATTGATAACTGCCTCGTTAGTCGAGTGGACGTAAACGGGACTCGACGACTTGAGATCTTCAGTTCGATTCCCAGGTCCAGCAACGGAATTTGGATTTGCGTCTGGTTAATGGCAATAGGCTCGCCCCCTATTCCATGGGACCCACTGTAGGTAATCAGTACGCCTCTGCCTAACTACCCAGGGATTAGAGGCGTGATGGTTTGTCGAAAGCATCAAAACGTAAGTAATTAGTCAAAATAGTATTTAATAACATTACAAACAGTTACACGAAACAAGTACGCTGTTTTAAATAACGCGAAACCTTCCTCAACAAATCAACTAACACCTTATTTTAAGAACAATAGAGTTAATTTTTGCATGCCAAAATACATAGTTACCACGTAATTAAAGTCAGAAATACTCTGCGAGATCTCTAATTAGCTGCCACGCATTTGCTTCAGTTAATTTAGTTCCAAATATTATGTAATTAACATAACTATGGTAAGCCTTGGTACTACATAATGTCAATAATTAATATTACAGTCTAGTTATATGTAAACTCGGAATGACAGATTTAAGTTACAACAATTAACTGTACTTTGTTGATAACTTGATTTGCGCTGTGGCTGAGTGATTAGAATCTATGCTGTCGGTCCCGCATTCTATTTCCATACAAAAAAATATTAGTATTTAGAATTTGTAGACAAAAAGTTAAAACTGTCTCATGAGTCTAGTGGTCTTAAGCGAGACTGCAACGCAGAGGTCCTGGGTTCGAGTCCCAGGTCGAGGAGTGTTATTGGGTTTGTCTATGATATTCTCACTAGCAGCTCGGAGTTTGGATTTGTGCTCGGTTAATGGCAATAGGCTCGCCCCCTATTACATGGGACCTAAAAATATCAGCGAACTGTGGTTGTAAAGCAGTATACCTCTGCCTGACCGTTAAGGAAATACAGGTGTGATGGTATGTATGTCTTATATTCAATTTTTTTTACTAATTGCAATTTATATCATAACTGCTACTTATTGGATGGTTTGTGGTAGGTATCTCTAAAATTGGCGACACTTTCATGTGACTCCGTGGCGCAACGGTAGCGCGTCTGACTCCAGATCAGAAGGTTGCGTGTTCAAATCACGTCGGGGTCAAATTGCACTTTTTGCAATTTTTCTTTATGACTTAAATTTCGCTTTTGTTCTCCAATATTGATAATCATTATTTGTTCTCTATTTATGTTCATATTCACAGAAAAAAACTGAAATTCCTAAGATTATTATATTTGATTTTGATGATTGTGTTATCCTAACGATGAAAATGCTACGGGCCTGCTATAGAATTATTTATCACATCCAGATTATCCCAATACTTACCTAGATAAAATCTATAGTAGCTAATGGAAGAAACAAAGATATATTATTCTAGACTGGCAATCTACCGCGATTTCAAACGGGTACAATATGCATGGAGCTAATTATTATTTAAACATGTAAATCTTCCGGAAAAATATTCTAAATTGTAGTGAAAACCGAATCAAAATTCGTTGCGTAGTTTAGAATAGAAATATGTATTTATTTTGCTAAAAATATGGTTACAGGTTTTCATATCTAAGGTTAAAAAAAATTAAGGTAAGATTAAGTATTTAAAAATACATAACCATCCTTCTGGTGCAATGCAAGGGCCTTGCCATACATTGATCGCTTTAGCTCGTCTAAATCCCTTAACCCATAAAAAGTATTTGACCCCGACGTGATTTGAACACGCAACCTTCTGATCTGGAGTCAGACGCGCTACCGTTGCGCCACGGAGTCTCTTGTCGAGTCTACTAAATTAGCACTAAGGACAATACCACTGAGTACATAGTCCGATGGATATCACTAAAGTCAATAAAATCATATAATACTTAAACATAAATATAACATACCATCACGCCTGTATTTCCCGAAGGGTTGAGCAGAGGTTTACTAATGTACACCCTCAAATTGCGATTTGTTTTTTGGTGGCATGTAAAAGGGGTCGAGTATGTTGTCATATTTCAAAGTCATAGTCAAAATGTTTTATTTTTTAATAAGACTATTAAAAAGGTAGTTTTAAAAAGTCAAAACTCTTTAAATATTAACTGAGGTCCTGGGTTCGATGTCTAGGTCGAGTAAAGTGTTATCGAGAATTCTCAGTAGTAGTTCTGAGTTTGGATTTATGCCCGGTTGGTGGTGGAAATGGGTGGGTGTACA
This sequence comes from Acronicta aceris, assembly GCA_910591435.1. Classification (NCBI taxonomy): domain Eukaryota; kingdom Metazoa; phylum Arthropoda; class Insecta; order Lepidoptera; family Noctuidae; genus Acronicta; species Acronicta aceris. The sequence goes on along the minus strand of OU342758.1, from coordinate 14,930,700 downwards.
TTAGTACACCTCTGCCTAACCTCTCGGGGGATCCGGCGTGATAGTATTTTATGTTGTATTAGATCGATAAAAACTATTTTCACATAGCTACGGAAAAAAACTAAAGCTTATCTCCGAAAACTATAAAATTGTATTGGATATCTACTGCACTACACAAAAAGTGCATTTGACCCCGACGTGATTTGAACACGCAACCTTCTGATCTGGAGTCAGACGCGCTACCGTTGCGCCACGGAGTCATATAGACACTGATTCTAAAATGCACTTTTTATTGAAAGCAATGAATAATCAATCATTAAGTAGGTAGGTACTATTAATAATCTGCCACATTATTCTAGCGGTCCTAAGCGCGACTCCTACTCTAGAGGTCCTGGGCTCGATTCCCAGGCTGTGCTATTGTTATTATTATTACTTGGCAGCAGTGTTACTTATTGGGTTTTTCTATACAATTCTCAGTAGCAGCTCGGTGTTTTGATTTGTGTCCGGTTGATGGAATTAAGTGCGCCCCTTATTAGATGGGACCTAAACATACCAGCGAATTGTGGGTGTACATTACTATACCTCTATGTAATCCTTGCCTAAGTTATATTATGCCAATAAATACTATTACCTAATAATTTATCGTAATCAGTGTCATTGAGGTACTAACTACCCGTATCAAACAGATTAAATGAATGATTGAATGATATACATAAACATACATAATCAACCCATTATACTGTCCCACTGCTGAGCACGGGTCTCCTCTAAGAATGAGAGGGATTAGGCTATAGTCCACCACACTGGCCTAGTGCAGGTTGGCAGACTTCACACGCCATCGAGAAAATCTCTCAGGCATGCAGGTTTCCTCACGATGTTTTCCTTCACCGTTTAAGCGCGTGATAATTAATTTAATACGCACATGACTTCGAAAAGTCAGAGGTGCGTACCTTGGGTTCGAACTCGAGACCTTTGACTTGGCAGTCCAACGGTCATACCACTAGGCTATCACTGCTGATGCTGACTTGAATGATATCTATTTCTGTAAATAGATCATAAAAAGACACTTTTACAAGTCAATGCTTTACATTTTTTTAAACTAGATGGCGCCGGCATTTCCTAACTGACGACCTCTGAGAAGAAACACCGAAACAAACTCCGAGAATCATGGTCTCTTTTAATAGTAGAGATATTATCTATTTGAAGAATTACTCATGGTATCTCTTCAAAATTATCCGTATTTTCATACTTATAAGTAAAACGAATATACCTTCTAAATGGACTTTAAGGCGGATCGTTCACCTGAGCCAGCGAAATTAAAATTCAAGTGATTTTTCGCAGTTTGTAGGTCCGTAACAAGTTCTAGATTCATGGCACTAGTAAGCGACATTAACTATACAACATAAGATACTTATGGGTGAATATTCGAACATTATTTAACAAATCATTCTTCTCATCATAGTAGTTCTCTCTTTCATAGTTTAGATTGCTTTTATCTCATTGCTTGACGGCAATGGTGTAGTTAAAAGTTGCCATTATCATAATTGTAGTTTTAAAATATTACCTGCATTCTTAACTTCGGGATGAAGTTAATGACGTCTTAATATTTTTCAAATATTTACCCTATTACCAGTTCAAATAAATAAGGGCGTGCCTAATACAACATGTATTAAAATGAACCTCTACAAAAAAAAAAAAAAAAAAAGCCAACGTCACGCGGTGTTCCCAGGCGGTCACCCATCCAAGTACTGACCGCGCCCGATGTTGCTTAACTTCGGTGATCGGACGAGAACCGGTGTATTCAACATGGTATGGACGTTGCCGACAGCTAACCTATATTTTGGGATCAGTTCAAACCAAAAAAAAAGCATCTGTAGCCAAGCCAAGTCTGACAACATGACACCGTCTGAATTCCGAGGTCCTTCACATCGTGCAAAATACTGATAATCACCCGTTAGTATGAAGCCAAAGTCCAGCATAATTTGAAAAGGCTCAGTAAGTAATATAGGTAAGTACGTAATTTAGGATCCAACCTTTTTTGAGGTCTAATAAAATGTAATAATACAATTTATATGCCTCATTACACAAGTGGTTCCAAGAGCGACTGCTATGATAGAGGTTCTGGGTGTGTATTTAGCTCGAGCAATGTGTTTTTGGGTTTTTGTATGAAATCCTCAGTAACAGCTCAGAGTATGGGATTTGTGCCCGGTTAATGGCAATAAGCTCGCCCCCTATTACATGGGACCTACATAAACATACCGGCGGACTGTGGGTGTACATTAGTACGCTCCTGCCTAACCCTTCGGGTATACAGGCATGATGGTATGGTCCAATTTGTTGCAGTTTTGCTTTTAATATTTAAATTTTTTTCATGACTAGCTACGCATTTATGTGAATTGATAAAAATGTTGCAAATATAAAACTCTCTTTGGAATTCTATGCGCATTATTATATGATGGAAATGGAAATAGATGGAAATGAAGTGCTTTGACTAATCCGAAACTTTTTTATTGCGAAACGTAAAATATTTAAATAAAAATCGTCTTTTAAACTACCAGAAAAAAAATAACCCCACCATGGGTCTACTTGTGGCAAGTATATCTACTGAACCTAAGGTCCTGATGGTTTCAAGTCCTGGTGGTGTGGAGTGTTATACCTAGTAACACTCCACACTACCTGAGAATACCTTCCACACTATCAGCTCGGAGTTTTGGATATCAGCCCGGTATAATGGAAATAGGCTATAACAAAATGAGCCTATTAGGACAGAAATTTTCTGTCAGAAATATCCCTGTATAATATAAATAATATAATGGTATTTGTCAGAAAGAGAAGGGTACATTAAGATTTTCAATAGAATTAGCACCAATCGAATTTGTTGGAATTTTGAACAAACAGGTTACCTTTTTTATACCACTAAGGTGGCAAACAAGCATACGGCCCGCCTGATTACTGTAGCCTATAGACGATTGCAAAACCAGGAGTATCATGTATCTTTCCGTATGTTACTTTCACACGGAAAACGCAACGATACCGGCTTAAAATAACTGACTAGTACATGCGATAGTAATTAATTAATTTAGTACATAATAAAATAATTTCCGAAAATCACTCCCCTTTCATATTTACATACATACACTCACGCCTTTCTCCTACAGGTAGGCAGAAACTATAGACTACCACTTGCTGCGATTCTTGCATACTTCTTTTGCTTCTTCCACATTCATACATCTTCTCATACATACACGCCGGTTGCGAGTGCTACGCACCTGACCTGTTTGAAGGATTTCGCCAATAAGATCGGCGTATGTCCTTCTAGGGCGACCTCTACCGGCGCTGCCGCTGACATTCGCCTTATAAATTCCTTTCGTTAATCGTCTTTCATTCATTCTTTCATCCTTTCATATTTCTTCGAACAATAAAATATCTTCAGTATAAATAATATCTATCTCGGGCTTTGAAGACAGACGAGCCGTCATAAGCCGATTACGACACATTGGGCCTTCCAATTTGCGAGGGCGCGCCAGGCAAATCTCCGCACACCTCACACAATGAGAGCCTCACATAGGCGAAAATTACACTAGATTGACACCGGTTTTGTGAACGGCTTTGCTTTAGACGACTCAGACCTTTTTTGGGAATATTCCGATGTATACGTAGGTTTAATAACGATGTTAATTTTTGTTTCTGTAGGTATATTGAAAAATGAAGAGCTTGTAGGTGGAAAGTCTTTGCGTTATAATTTGGCAAATATTTTTTTACGTGGGAGAGCCATGCCAGCCACGAATGGGCCGGCTCGACCGGAGTGATACACGGCCTCACGGAAAACCGGCGTTAAACAACGCTTACGTTGTGTTTCGCCGAGTGAGTGAGGTTTCCGGAGGACCAATCCCCTTTGAAAAGGTCGGCAACGCACTTGTGACTCCTATGGTGTTGCGAGTGTCCATGGGCGGCGGTAATCGCTTACCATCAGGTGATCCGTCTGCTCGTTTGCCCTCCTTGTGTATGTTTGTATATGTTTTGACGGAGGATGTCATACGATGTAAGTAAACACTAGCTCGGTACCTAATCTGTGTTTATAACTCAGTACGTAAGTTCATCCGCGCTATGTCCATGCACTGCATAATTATTTTAATTACATAATTTTCGGTTAAGTTTACATTCAATTAATATTTATTTTTAATGTTATTTTTTTTCATATGATAGCCACATATCACGTCCAGCGATATATTATTACTAGCTTCTGTCCGCGACTTTGTCTGCATGGACTTCAGGATTGGGTCCGACCTGGATAAAAAGCCTGATAGACTGAAAGACCTGGATAGCCTATGTGTTATTCCAGGCTATAATCTTTCTGTGTGCCGAATTTTATCGAGAGCCGTTCAGCCGTTCTGGCGTGAAAGAGTAACAAACATCCATACATACAAACTTTCGCGTTTATAATATTAGTAAGGATATTCAAAAATAAGAATCTAAATTGGCAATTTCCATTCTCCCTTCTGAAAAAATCCAGGTAGCGGACCGGTATGACATGTAATAGAGTAGCCACATCCAATTTGATTCAACGTAATCCTCTTATAGCGTGTCAGAGGATCCTCGGATTAATTATGTAAAATTTGTTGTTTTTGTCACACCTTTCCTGCTTGTAAGTTCTTGATGAAGGTGATTTCAGACCGGCTGAATTAATCTGATGAGGAGTTGAAGTTTTTATATGACAAGTAAAAAAATTGGATGGAAGGACCTTGTATGAAATCGGATATTCTAGTAGGTATAGTAAAGCTTAAATTGTAAATGTTCAATCATGACAATATGTAGAGTGGAATTAGAAATACATTCCGACTAATGACTGCCTCATTAGTCTAGTAGTCTCAAGCGCGGCTGCTACGCTAGAGGTACTGGGTTCGATACCCAGGTCGAGCAAAGTGTTATTGAGTTTTTCTGAAATGAAATGAAATGAAATTCTCAGTAGCAGCTCGGAGTCTGGATTTGTGCCCGGTTAATGGCAATAGGCTCGCCCCCTATTACATGGGACCTAAACATACCGGCGAACTGTGGGTGTACATTAGTACACCTCTGCCTAACCCTTCGGGGAATACAGGCGTGATGGTATGGTATGGGTTTCTGCCCAGGCATTTTCGGCGAAAAAAATAAATTCGCTGGCATAAACCCATCTCTAATTCCTACCCAAACAAATTTAATAAATGGAACATGATATTTATTCTGAGTCAATTACGTCGTTTTTTTTAAGAGTTAGGTTTACAATTTTTTAATTTAAATTATATTGTTTAAATAATCCCTCATGTTGCTATATGTATAATATACTTATGTTTCTAATCTATACTAATATTATAAAGAGGAAAGAGTTGTATGTAAGTATGTTTGTAACGAATTGGCTCAAAAAGTACTGGACCGATTTCAAAAATTCTTTTGCCGTTAGAAAGCTACATTATCACTGAGTAACATAGGCTATATAACATCACTCTACGCTTCTTAGGAACGGAGCAGCGCGGGTGAAACCGCGAGCGGGTCGCTAGTTTAATATAAGTTATCGATCTTGCATATACAATTACTTAATTATGTTATTACAGTAACTGTTTATTTATAAAAGTAACCAATTAACCTTCCGACCCACACATCTCAAAACAAAGCACTTAAGCTCAATATACCGAAATCTCGGAAGCAAAAAAGAAACAAGATGGCCAATCAATAATATTTCCCCTCTTTTCAATTAGTATAGCAAATGCACCTTTAATGCCCCACCTCGGGGAAAGTCCCCGGTTTAACTTAAACGATTTAGGGGATCCACCACTAAATGAAATCTCCACTAATAGGGGTTCGGGAAAGGTAATCATGTTTTAATAAATAGGAAACTTTGTAGTTTATTCTGTTCTTTCTTTTTTCGCAGCTACGGTTGCGTATAGTGAGATTTATTGAAGGTTCTACCAACACCAAGTAAAAATAATTATAAAAATAATGTTTTTATACAGTGCCGAAGCTTTCCATTCAAAAACCATACTAAATTGTATCTTATAAACACCGTAACGTTTAAATGGTTGTTATCCCTCAGAAAAACTTTTGTTTATTTATTATATATTATTGAGTATGTATTACATGTATGTGTATGTTGTTTTATAATTGGTTACTTGTTTACTCGTATAATATATAGTATTTATCTTATTATTACTATTATTTTCACACTTCTGTCTACATTTCTTGTTTAAACTCTCCTCTCGCAGGTCTGCTGGAAGAGATTTCTTTAGAGATAAGCAGTACCTTTGTACGTAGTAGTAAGTTTTATGTTACTATTTTGTATTAGTGTGCATGAATAAATAAATATAAACGAACGTGACGTGACGTTATGAATAGTAACAACTTTTACTGTGGGACCGACCCTGAAATATGAAAAATATACACGTCCAATACTTAAATTATTTACGTGGGAGAGCCATGCTTCGCCGCGAATGGGCCGGCTCGACCGGAGTGATACCACGGCCTCACAGAAGACCGGCGTTAAACAACGCTTACGTTGTGATTTGCCGAGTGAGTGAGGTTATCGGAGGCCCAATCCCCTTTTAAGAGGTCGGCAACGCACTTGTAACTCCTATGGTGTTGCGCACTTTAGTATGGTACTGCTGATTTTTTTCATATTTCAGGGTGGGTCCGTAATAAAAGTTATTCGTATTAATTATTACGTTCTTTTTGCTGCAGGATAACAACCATTTAAATTTCACGATGTATACGTATGGACTTAAAATAAGAAAAAATACAAAAAGAAAGTTAACAAGAATTCATGTTGTCCATGACATCAATTTGCTTTGAACCTGTTGTATATTACATAGATAACAAAAAATAAGTAAGTATCTTCTACATAGAAGTTAGATTACACAAATTTATTAGAACAGTACCTAGATAGATACTTAATCCTAAACAAAGGAAAAAGGAGAAAGGATTATTTAATTGTTCAAGTCTTGATGCGATCAAAACAGTTTTTCAATTCAAACCGCTTTATCACATAAAACAGAAATTTTCCTCATTATTTTGTATACAAATTAAGTAGCGAAGACATTTATTAATACTTTGACGATGTAATCAATCTAGATATGTATCAACAAATCAATTTATACTGTGTTTAAAAGTTACTATAATTTTATTAATGTTGAAATCTGTCTCGTTAGTCTAGCGGCCCCAAGCGCGACGCTAGAGATCGTTCAATTCCCATGTCGAGCAAAGTATTATTGGACTCCTATGAAATTCTCCGCCGCTCGGAGTTTGGAATAGCAAAAGGCTCGCCCCCTATTACATGGGACCTAAACATACCGGCGAACTGTGGGTGTACATTAGTACGCCTCTGCCTATACCCTCGGGGAATATATGCGTGATGGTATATGTTAAAATTTCATATAATAACTAAGTAGTCTTTTATTCTCATCGAAAACATGCCCTCATAACATAACAGACAATTTCCTCATTATTTTTTCTACAAAATATACTATTTGCTATTTCTAACGAATTTATTTTCAATTTCCGTTGATCAATTCCAGTATTTTCTATAAGTCGATCCTGTTTTGAGGATTATAACTATTAGGAGACGTCAATATGTCTGTATTCTGCCGTAGTGCTGTCCATTGGAACTTTGTATCTGCGCTAGATTTATTGTTTTCAAAAATAAATTGTGATTTATTTTCTAGATAAAAGAGTTCTTTTAACATTGCAAAATAAATGAGTAAATTATTTATTATGGCAAGATTTTCTTCACGCGATGATGGTTAATTTTGTACCATCAAGATTTTTTTTAAAAAAAAGGTTACTAGTATTGTGGGTCGAACATTACTAGTATTCTTGTTAACCCCTCGTACTAAGCTAAATGCTTGTGTTACGAGGGTAGTGCAATAGCATGGGTGGATTTCGCACCGGCAACCACATGATAACAAGTCCGCCGCCCTTGCCACCGCTAGGCTACCGCCGCTAGTTATACCTAACCTTAAAAGTAAAAAAATATAATAGGTCTGTTTAAACAATTGCAGTTTGTAATACAAAACCCTCGCATATGGTAAAGTTATGCATACAAATACAGAGTAAACAACAGAGGACATAATATTATTTGTTATTTCATCATCAGCCTATAACAGTCCACTGCTGGACCTCGGCTTGTCGCATCCAGCTTCCACCAGAAACCTTTCGCAAATCATCGCTCCATCTTGCCGAAGGGCGTCCTACGCTACGTTTGCCGAGTCGCAGTCTCCACTCAAGAACACGTCTACCTACCCCAGCAGTTGTCAGTTCTTCTACAGATATGTCCAGCCCACTGCCACTTCAGCTTACTAATTTGGAGCTCTATTAAAAAAGACCCCTTCTTACGTGGGAGAGCCATGCTTCGACACGAATGGGCTGGCTCGACCGGAGTGATACCACGGCCTCACAGAAGACCGGCGTTAAACATCGCTTGCGTTGTGTTTTGCCGAGTGAGTGAGGTTACCGGAGGCCCAATCCCCTTTAAAAAGGTCGGCAACGCACTCGTGATTCCTCGGGTGTTGCGGGTGTCCATGGGCGGCGGTGATCGCTTACCATCAGGCGATCCGTCTGCTCGTTTGCCCTCCTATCCCTTAAAAAAAGAACACTTTTAATATGCTGTATATTAATAGTGGTCTTTTTTATTGTGCGGAAAAGCCTCATGGATCATCCGACACCTGGGTAGGCGGCAGGATATGTCGCAAACAGCACTTACCTTTAAGAGAAGGCGAGTGTAAAGGAACCGTGATTACAAAGCTAGAGAGAAATAGTAATTATTTCATCAACGTATGTATAATGTAGTATTTATGTGTATATTTTTGCTTTCTCAATATCCCAACAGGGGTCGTATTATAACGTGTTAACGCCATCATCTTAGAAAGAGAAAGAGATGCCGCTCTCCATGTTAAATAGCTTCATCTCTTTCTTACAACCGAAAAATGATGGTGTTAAGAGTCCGGCGGACCGAATTTCTATTACAAACGGAATACTGAAATGAATCGTAATCTAAACCCAATTTAATTAAATTGTGTTATTATCCGGATTCCGATACCGTTAATCTAAGTTCCTACATTATAATTTCGTCAAAAATACTTCACTGGAAATGAATGTAAGCGAATGCAATTATTGATAACATTACCAAGTTTTGAACGATTTTCCGGTCTTGTATTTCCCATGAAGTAGTAGTAGACGAAATAGTACAGTAGGAACCTAGATTAACGGTATCCAAATTCGAATAATAACATAATTTGGTAGAATATTGTATTCTAATAATATTCTATCAAAGTATGTTATCATTCGGATTTAGATACTGTTAATCTAGGTTCCTACGATTCTATTTCGTCCAAAATACTTCAATGGAAATAATTGTAAGCGAATGCAATTTTTGATAACTTTACCAAGTTTGGAACGATTTTCCGGTCTTTTAATTTCAGTGAACTAGTAGCAGACGAAATAGGATCGTAAGAACCTAGATTAAAATTATCTAAATCCGAATGATAACAATAATCGATAGAATATTGTCTGGATTACGATTTATTTCGGTATTACGTTTTTGTGGGCAATTCACGCTCCGCCGGACCCTTAACACGTTATAATACGGCCTTTGAACAGTAAAAAGAATCTGGTAGAAGTGTAGCTATCGATTCATTCATCCAAGGTCTTCATAATTTTTATCACAACCCTATAGAGGTTCAAAATACGCTTCTTTTAAAATCTTCGCTTGCCCTATCTTATCACACTTTTTCTCTCAACAATATTTTTTCAATGTAACTGACACCGTAGCTTGCGCCGTGCTACTCCTGGAAGGCCATAAAACCAGCGAAGATGTAATTAGAATAGATGTTATAAAGAAAAAAATAATAAAGAATACATACATACATACATACATAAACTCACGCCTTGCTAGGGTTCTTGCATACTTCTTTTGCATCTTACACATTCATACATCTTCTCATACATACACACCGGTTGCGAGTGCTACGCACCTGACCTTTTTGAAGGATTCGCCAATAAGATCGGCGTATAAAAAAAGTCGCTTCCCGCTGTCTGTCCGTCCCTATGTATGCTTAGATCTTTAAAACTACGCAACGGTTAAAAAAACCGCATCAAAATTGTTTTTTTTAATAAAGAGAATTATTCAAGAGGAACGTTTTAAGCGGTTTAGCATTACGCTACGACTCTTAGGAATGGGGCAACGCGGGTGAAACCGCGGGCGGGTCGCTAGTTAAAGAATATAATAATGATATAGATTCAGTATAGACTATCCAGACAGAGACTACGTGATTTTATGGTCTTATTACACGAGCTTATTTTAAGAGAGAAGAAAGAGATTAAGAGCTTATTTTGAATTTGAAGCTTGATGAAAACTTTTTGAAAACCCAAAGAAGGTTAAAACTACAGTTTTCTAAGTTCATTGGTGGAAAATGTATTTTTATATTAGAATTTCAAAAAGTAGTAGGTAAGTAGATTATTTACTTTTTTTTATTTAAGTACCTAATTATATTTTCATACTACACTTATGACTTGATAAGAATGAAAGAAAAAAAATATATTTGGAAAGGACACCTGAATAAAGTTATGAAAATAATAATATATACCTACTTATTAACTAAATTGTGGTACACAAGTGAACCAAGACACCCAGTGATTATAGTAATATAATAAATAAATATATATTTGAAGCGGCGGTAGCCTAATATGGCTAGGGCGTCGGACTTGCGATCATGTAGTTGCCGGTCCGCAACCCACCCATTATATTATTGACGTGAGCTCACTCTTAACACAAGCATTTAGCTGAGCACGAGGGGTTCACAAGAATACTAGTAATGTGCGACCCACATTCAATAAATCCAATAAATTTATTAAATCCTTTGTTACATATGGAAGGTATCACACTTAATACTAACAGTAAAAAAAACTTGTTTGGACAGTGATCCCCAAACTAGACGTGTGTCTGTATCTTGGGGACCAGAGCTGCAACTTAATAGCTAAAATTAAGGATCACGAACAAAGGAGGAGATAATTAATGTTAATTTAATAAAACTTAGTAATAGTGTGAAGTGTGTTTGTGTGTGTGTGTGTGTGTGTGTGTGTGTGTGTGTGTGTGTGTGTGTGTGTGTGTGTGTGTGTGTGTGTGTGTGTGTGTGTGTGTGTGTGTTGAGTGTGTGGGTAAATTCATTAAATAGTTCCTCGGTCTCGTCGAATGATACTAATAAAAGCCATTTTTACGAGCCTTTTGCATCTTTACATCTTTTATATCGCAATATTTGTAGTACTAGTAAACTTTAAAAAAAAAAATGTGGGTAGCCAGCCTTGGTCAGTCAGCCGTCTGATACATATGTTTACTACCTACCTACATCATGACGTCATATTGGTATATAGTTCATGCGAACACGAGTACGCGATAGGAGAAAACGAAAATAATTAACAGTCTTTCTCGAAATCGCACAATACCTGGCCACAAGCCAAGTCGCGACATAAATCTGCATGTTTTTTTTTTATATTTTGTCGCCCGTGCAATAATTTATCTTTTGTTTATGTACTAGAACTCTTAATGAGCACTTTCTTTCCCTGCCTTGCGATGTTTTATTTCTATTCTCTCTTGCCGAAGGACCGTTTAATTTAATGTATTCTTTTAGATGAATATCTTCCTGATGTTATTTTAGTGAAGGATAAATGCAACTGCGGGCAAGATTCGAACCTGCGTCTTCTGGTTAGATACACCAGACGCTATGACCACTAAGCCACAGCGAGTCCCACCCGCCAGATCGAAATTTGCCTTTACATTCTGAATTTACCTACGTCTTTAAGGTGACGCCAATGACATGTATTGAAAAGCAAGTTACTTTGCTTCTCAACCGACATGACTTCCTTTACAGTTAGTTCGATGTCGTACGAAGACACCCTTACCTTTTGACTCTCTTTTTGTAATTTTATTTGCTCTTTTTTCATTTCTTTTTCGACGACTGCGGGCAAGATTCGAACATGCGTGCAACGAATATCATGGAAAAAACAAAAAAAAAATTACAAACAGATATCTTCCTGATTGTTCTTTTATGGAAAATAACATTTTGCTCGACCTCAGAATCAAACCCAGGACCTCTAGTGTAACAGTCGGACTTACGTCCACTAAGCAGAGTAGCAGCACCCAAATTACAGTCGACACAAAACCAACAAAATTAAAAATTGAAATGTGATGTTCATTATAAACTTGGTGGTCGGTTAAAAACTTAACTGGTACATTTGAATTTTAATAAAAACCTTTATAAACTTTTGCGTAATGAACTTGAGCGGTGCCCAGCGCGGGAACTAGGAAACTAAACTAATATATTCATAATCACGCTTCCATTCTTCCGTTTCCGTTATATTTTAACAGCTGCTGTAAATTGCCCAGGCAAAACCATTGTGTGCAGACAAAATACATCAGTCATTTTTGTTTTATTAGATACCTTAAATGCATCAAAAACTGCTTTATTTCATCTAAGTAGCCTTTTTGAAAAATAAAATTCCTTTTTTACGGATTTTATCGTGAGCAATGGGTTCGCTCCCTTACATGGGACCTAAATATACCGGCGAACTATGGGTGTACGCCTCTGCCTAACCCTTTAAGGGAATACAGGCGTTATAGTATGTATGTACAAGTATTAACATCTAAGCCCTAGTACGTGAAATGCTAATTATGTATATGCAAGAAGTGACAAAAGCTCGAAAGTTTCCTCTTAGAATTAAAACGAATAATGTATTCGTCGCCACGCTTGCATTCTGAAAGTTTGTACAGTACTGGCGTTAAGTATCCGTGACGTCATCCAAACAAACAAATGAATTACGTCACAGAACAAGTAGAATCTGATATATAGAACTTTAAGTTAACGATATTCACAGAAGATGCTACAAAGCTCTATAGTTTTGTTTTTCATCAGTCTATCAGAAGACCTCTAATTTCTGTGATACCTTCAGTGAGTTTATTCATAATAATAATAATAAATTATTTCGACTCCAAACTGGCCAAATTTTGAACAATGCATTAAACCAATAGAATAAAAATGACAACTTCAAAACAGATGTCATATGCATTAAATAATTTTATTTTGTATGAGAAGATTTGAATGTTGACAAGAGCACGAGCCCGATATATTGAACACCACACACGCCTAACAACTCCGGACTCGTCGCCAAGCTCCGCCTTGCAGCAGCCGCAACATGGAAGAACATCACCGAATGCTGCTGCAACAGCGTCGAGCTCCAGCGACGAGTACTACTCTCCGCCGACGTCGCCACCACCTGTACGCCGGCGGGGAGGTCGCCGGCCACCGGACCGCTTGGGACCACGAGGCCCACTGGCCTCTGGAGGGATCCCCGCTTCCGGTGGAAGTGTGCAGCGCATGAGATGGACACGATCGTTGAATGAAAATGTCATGCGCGCATACTATGGGGCTACAGAGGGGGGAACTAACCTGACTGCGTACCGTGGTCGGATGCTCTCTCTGTTTCAGGCGCTTGAACCAACCATTGACGTATCGACCCAGCGATTGTCGGATCAAGTACGGGTTATCCAACGTAACCATATGTTGGATGATTCCGTGCTTGATCAGTTACGCTCGGAAGTGCAAAGTAGCCGTGCCATTGCTCACCCATCGCAATCTGTGGCACCATCAGCGACGCTGCCACAAACAAATCTTGCAGAAGTAGGGAGTGATGACAGGGTTACAAATGTAAGTACCCAGTACAATGAGAAGCTGAGGAGCGCTTTGGAGGGTGCGTTTCGGGAATATCGCTCTTCACCACCTGAACTTAGACCGCGTTTACCTCGTTTGCCCATGAATAACAAGAATTTGGCGCTTGTGTGTGCTCTGGATTCACTGTTGTCAGATTATTTTGACAGCAGTGAAGATCTTGCCGATACCCATTCGATCCTGTACTGTGCGGCTGTTGCTGCGTGTCGTGTAGCTCATGTGAAGTTTCCAGAATCTGATAGAGCTACACGACCGAAGCCTATGATACCGGCTTGGCAGTCCAGGATTGAGCAGCGTATCGGCGAGGCCAGAGCGCTCATTGGCAAGCTAATCTGCTTTAGGGAGGGCAATACCCGCCCAAGAGTGATGCGCTTTGTGAGGCGGGCATTCTCGGGGACTAATATTGATCCCCGAGATTATGCATCCTGTGTCACCGAGCGCATAGACTTCCTGAAGCAGAAGGTTTATGCATGGGCAAACCGTATTCGCAGGTATAAACGTCGCGCGGAGCGGTATTCCCTAAATCGCGCGTTCCAAGGTGACCAAAGATGGGTGTACAGAACATGGGATCGTCCCGATAACGGTGTGAGTGACGTGTGCAGGCCGAATGATGACGCCATGAGTTTGTTCTGGCGCAACATTTGGTCGGTACCCGTTAATCATACCGAAGATGATTGGATATGTGACGTTGAGCGGGCGTGTGAGTCTCTACCAGCCATGGAAGAAATTAATATTAGCCCCCAAGACGTGGCCTGTGCAGTCCATTCTGTGCCGAACTGGAAAGCCCCGGGGCCGGATGGACTGCACAATTTTTGGATAAAATGGCTACGTAGCTCTCACGCTCGCTTGGCGTCTCAATTCCAGTCATCATTAGAAAGTGGGACGCTACCCCAGTTTTTAACCACTGGCATCACCCATCTGCTCCATAAATCTGGTGATACTGCGGACCCTAAAAATTATAGGCCCATAACTTGTTTGCCGACGGTTTATAAACTTCTTACATCCATTTTGAGAGCAAAAATTTGTTATCATATTGATGAAAGTTCAATTATGTCTGCGTCTCAGAATGGATGTAGGAACGGGTCTCGCGGTACTAAGGAGTTGCTTCTCATAGATATGACCATCAGCCAACAGGTTCGCCGACTCCGAAAGAATCTGTCGACATGCTGGATAGATTACAAGAAGGCCTATGACTCTGTGCCACATACATGGCTCATGAGGGTGCTAGAGCTATATAAGGTAGATGTTTCTCTACGCACCTTCCTGCGGTCGTGTATGGGGCAGTGGAGAACAGTGCTTCATTATCCAGGATGTCGACAAATTCAAAGAATCAGTGAACCAATTAGGATTGAGCGTGGTATATTCCAGGGTGACAGCTTGAGTCCTTTGTGGTTCTGCTTAGCCTTGAATCCTCTCAGTACATTACTAGAGGAATCAAGGCTAGGATACCGATTGAGGCGGGGAGGTCAAGTGATATCCCATCTACTTTACATGGATGACCTAAAGCTCTTTGCTTCATCTGATTTGCATCTGATGGAGTTACTAAAAATAACGGAAAACTTTAGTAACTCCATCAGAATGGAATTCGGTGTGGAGAAATGTGCAGTCATGCATGTAAAACGAGGTGGGATTGTGGAATCTGTGGGAATTCAACTCTCGGATTCCACTCAACTTAGATCTCTTGCCTCAACGGAGACTTACAAATACTTGGGTATGGCGGAGGCTCTAGGCATCAACGTGGCAGACATGAAACAATCGTTGCAAGTGCGCTTCTTTGGGCGCCTGACCAAAGTTTTAAAAAGTCTTCTGTCAGGCGGAAACAAGGTGCGTGCTTTCAATGGTTGGGTCATGCCAGTCTTGATGTACTCCTTCGGCGTACTCAAGTGGACTCAGACTGAACTTGAAACCCTGGATAGGAAGGTCCGTACACTGCTTACGGCATATCGAATGCATCATCCACGCTCCTCGGTAATGAGACTATACATCCCGCGGAAATGTGGGGGTCGAGGATTTTTAAATGCCAAAAACCTTCACAACCGCGAGGTGTGTAGTCTCAGAGAACATTTCTTAAAAACTGAAATGGGGATGCACCGAGATGTGGTTGCAGTGGACAATGGACTTACCCCTCTCTTCATGGCTAAAGAGAACTGGCGCAAACCTGTAGTACTTAGTACGAACGATCGTAGGAATGTGTGGCAAGGCAAAGAGCTACACGGACGCTATTACAGGGCTCTTCATGAACCTGGTGTAGACACCTTAGCGTCCGTTTCCTGGTTACGCTTCGGAGATCTGTTTGGAGAAACTGAAGGGTTTGTTTGTGCAATTATGGACGAAGTTATGATGACGAACAACTACCGGAAATTTATCGTGAAGGATGGTACGGTTGACATATGTCGGGCATGCCACCGGCCGGGAGAGTCTATCCGACATATTATCTCTGGGTGTTCGCGTCTAGCTAACGGCGAATACTTGCACAGACATAACCTGGTAGCCAGGATTATCCATCAGCAACTTGCCTTGAAATACAATCTTGTGGAATCGGAGGTACCGTACTACAAGTATGTGCCCGACCCAGTTCTTGAAAATGGTCATGCTACATTGTATTGGGACCGGTCTATCATCACTGACAGGACTATTATTGCCAATAAGCCTGATATTGTGGTGATAGATCGATTAGAGCGTCGTGCAATGATTGTTGACATCACCGTCCCGCATGACGAGAACCTCTTCAAAGCCGAAAAAGAAAAAGAAATAAAGTATCTTGATTTGGCACACGAGGTTGTCGACATGTGGGGGGTCGATGCGGCGATCATAGTACCAATCGTTGTGTCTGCTAATGGTTTAATAGCTAAGAGCCTCGACCGACACCTTAAGAGGCTCTCATTAGGTGGTTGGATCAAGGGTTTGATACAGAAAGCAGTACTTCTGGACACGGCCCGCATTGTTAGGAGATTTCTCTCTCTGGGACCCTGACCATCGGCAGCTTGGACCCTGCTCCCGATGCCGATGGGCTACTATTTTTTATATTTTTAAATGTTTTTCTTATTTTTATAAAAATATTTAAAAATATATACAAATAAGTTAAAATAATAAATAAATGGAATAATAATAATATAATATATAATAATAGTGACAATGTGACTAATTACAGGCCCATTTCGATTTTGTCAACCATCCCTAAAATTTTTGAATCTTTAATATATCCATATATACAGTCACACTTAAAGCCTTATCTTAGTAGCTCTCCGCATGGTTTTGTGGCTTCAAGGTCTACATGCACAAACTTGGTGGCTTTCACTGAAACTTTGGTGGGTGCTATTGACTGCGGCAGGCAAGTTGACGTGATTTATACGGATTTCAGTCAAGCATTTGATCGCGTATCCCATAGCATCCTGTTACGTAAGTTGTCAGCTTACGGAATTTCTGGTAATCTCTTAAATTGGCTGAAGACATATTTAGAATGTCGTTCGTTTTTTGTCGCAGTCAATGGTTTTCGTTCAGATATTTGCAGAACCACCTCGGGAGTTCCACAGGGGTCGCATTTGGGCCCAATCTTATTTAATGTGTTTGTGAATGATATTCCACACTGTTTTCGTTCTTCACAGTGTTTTATGTATGCCGACGACCTCAAGTTTTGTAAAATTATCAATTCAAGTAAAGACGCTGATATGCTACAGAAAGATCTAGATAGTTTAGCTCAGTGGTGTGTTGTTCATGATATGATATTAAACACAAAGAAATGTTATCATGTAAAATTTACAAGGAAAAAACAAATAGTCACATCGGAATATCATGTAAATTCTGATATAATCCAGGAAAAGGAATCAATTAGAGACTTAGGTGTATTATTTGATCAAAAACTTACCTTTACACCCCATATTGAAAACATAATCAAAAAGTCGTCTAGGATGCTAGGATTTGTGATTAGAAACTCAGCAGGATTTCGACATAATAAAACTAAAACCATATTATATAATTGTCTTGTACGTTCTAACATGGAATACTGTAGTCCTGTATGGAGGCCACATTATGCCACGCACAAACTAAGACTAGAAAGAATTCAAAAAAGATTTCTCTGGCACTTGTCATACTCTTCTGGAATAACTAAAAAGAAACCGTCATACGAAGCAAAATTATCTCACTTTAATATGATTTCTTTAGAAAAACGTAGAAGAGTGCAGGATTCCCTTTTCTTAATTAAGATACTGAGAAACAAAATCGACTGCTCCCCACTATTAGACAAAATTAAATTTCGAGTCCCAGTAAGATATCCCCGTGCCCCTATCACCCCATTTCATCCCCCACTACGTAGAACCGTTCTCGGCACGCAATCACCCATTCCGCGGATGTGTAAGTTGCTGAATGGCTGCAGTGACGTTGTTGACTTTCATGCTGACTCACTTGCCAAGCTCCATAAAGTCTTGTCCAACATTTTGTAAGTTGCCGATTTGCCTACTTAATCATCTTACCTACTATAATCATTTGTTTACTATGATATTGTGTTGTTTTTAACTAAATATTTGTCTTGTACTAAATATGAAACTTTTTTAGCTTAATCTTTTGTTTGTAAAAGCTGTGCTTACCTGTAAGAGATTGTGACACTAGATTTTAAGTCCTTCCATTTTCTTTTGTAGTATATTATGTGTCAACAATTGTTGGTGAGCCAATAATAAATAAATAAATAAATAAATAATACCCCTGTATTCCGCGAAGGGCTAAGCAGAGGTGTATAAATACACCCACAGTGGGCTATATATTCAGGTCCCTTGTAACAGACAACAAATCCAACTCCGACCTACTACTTAATTTCTTAGAAAACCCTTATAATACTTGGCTCGACCTGAGAATCGGATCCAGGATCTCTAGCACTGACCACTGGACTAATGAATAATAATGATTCATAATGTAACTAAAATATGTTTCGTATGCATAACCATATCATAAACCCATTATATTCTCCCACTGCTGGGCACGAGTCTCCTCTCAGAATGAGAGATTTAGGATATAGTTGGCCTAGTCCGGCTTGGCAGACTTCACACGCCGTCCAGAAAATCTTTGAGACGTGTAGGTTTCCTTACGATGCCTTCTATCACCGTTTTTGCGAGAGATAATAATTAATGCGCACATGACTGAACAGTCAAGAGGTGCCTGCCTTGGATTTGAATTCGAGACTTTTGGTCACGTCACTAGACTATCATGATTAAATTTTATGTAAATAGATCTTTTTAGGACACTTTTACAAGTCAATGTTATTTTTTTCTTATTTAACTAGATGATACTGGCAATTTACTAACTGATGACCTCTGAGAAGAAACACTGAAACAAACTCAGAGTATGATGGCTTCTTATAGTCCAAGCATATATAGTACTTAGTAGCAAATATGTGACTTCAATGTAAGACAATGTTTGAAATGGCCTTTAGAAGAAAGAGCTATAGCGACTTTAAGTAGACCAGGCCCATCTGACGGCACACACAATGAAATAACCACTTCATATAAAAATATCGATAAGCTATTTTCACGTCACTATTACTTGGCATGCGTTGAACAGTTAATACGAAACAAATCGAAGTGTTACCAGGATGAAATGCAAATATATTCAATTAATCCTCCCGCCAGTCTGTATTGGGTGTCGCTAAGCCGTGATTGGCGTTAAGTCGTTCAACCGTACGAAAGTGGTTTGGCGTTTTCAGAATAGGGACGTGGGTGAATTTGAATATGTTTGCTTATTAGTTTTAGCGAAGGGCTGTTAGTTCAGATTCGGGCAATTTTGAAGCTTTGATATGGTCTTGGAATATTTGGGATGGGTGGCTTTGATTGGGTATGGGTAGGTAATTATTTAAGATAGGTATACTTAGTTGCTTTGTTTGAAATGGCAAATGGTACTTAAAATCTGAGACTAAAGGAATTTGGTATAAAACCATTCAGCATGAGCCTTCTCGTTTCCTTTGGTTTGATGATGGCAGGGAGAACAGAAAATATGTTAAATTAGCTTTAAGACTCCGAACTGGACACTATCCATCAGCAAAGTTGATGTCGAATCACCAAATTGCAGTACTTGTAATAAAATCGAGGACGTACAACATTTGTTGATAGATTGTTTAAAAAGTAACAATGAGCGAGAAGAATTGGTGAAAGAGCATGCGTTGAATAGGTTAGAAATACTACCCTAAATCTGATTTATCAAAAAAACTTTGTGGTTTGGCAATAGTCGGGAATTCATAATTTTCCTTTTTTAATTCATTTTTTAAATAGTATAAAAATATATACCTGTATAGTGTATGATGTATATATTGTTTATGATACAATGGGGTTGACGTATCCTTGTGGATAAAAACCCCAAAAACAAAAATAAATATTTAAAAATAAATGGCACTTACAGCAAATGTTTGCAAGACTTATTTATATGGAAATACTCTATATTGAAAAATAATTCGGGATAAATGCTTAGAAAGGTTTTAGTTAACGTATTATTAATAAAAGACAGTTATTAATATACTTTGGATACCTACTTACTGTAGATGCTTTTACCTGATTTAACCTGATGTGTAAAATTTTAAGCTATGGAAATTAAATAACTCCCTGTATACTAATTAGTACCTCCGCATTCTATAAAGAAAGTTACTTTTACTATAAGTTAGGAATATAAAATCTCAAAAAAGATCGTTCTTGAGAGGCACAGCACAAACAGGTGCCAAACTAAAAAACATTAAACATGACTCCATAAATTTGTCCGACTAATAACATAGGAAAATGTTAGATGTACGCGAGACGAAAGCTGGCGTGGAGTCGACAAGTGTTCATCTTTTCGGGGAGTATTAAATTACTTTATTCGCCTCTACGCTAGCTGCTATGAAACAGATGTACTGGTGCAAGTTTTGACGACGAGCGGGAATAGATATATGATAGAGATAAGGGGAATATTGAGCAAGATTAAGATCTCTGAATCCCCATTTGCACATATTGGTTCTGCATCTGCCAATCTGGGTACGGAGTCGATTTAGGGACTTCCAAACTGGCCACTGTAAATCGTGCCCAAGTGGTAACTTCTCCTGTGGAGCAACAAAACCAGGTGGTGGAGGGTGGCGTTCGTTCTAGAGTTTGCGTCTTGTGACAGCCGGGTGGTGTTTGATAGCTTTCGTACTGCGGAGAAAGCTGCTGCGGCCTTTGAGACGTCCTAAGGGTAGCTGGTGACCGTATAGGGGATGACGGTGGTCAGACTCCTGTTTAGCCTCATATTGCGAATATTGTTTAACCATTGACATGAAAAGAAGAAGAAGAAGGGAATTAACTTTTGCTTACTATATATGTAAGAAAGCAATTAACTTTTGCTTACTTAAAATAATTAATTGTAAGTAGGTACTTGACGAATTTATTTGTATGTTCCGTAACTGACCTCAAAATCTAAATATACTGTCTGCCTTACTGCCATTTGAGGATATTTTTGTCTGACACAGTACACCAACTTTCAACAAATTAGATTTTTTTAAAGATAAGTAGGCTGTACAAGCGGGTAAAAAAACGTCTTTATGTAAAAAATAATTAAATGCAATAAGTAAACGTTTATTGACGCAAGAATACACGTAAGAAAGCAATAAATTTAGTCGTCACAATGTATCTGTATTTTGTTACTTGATGGGTGAAAACAAGACTATTAAAATCGCAAATCGTTGTTTTCGAATTCAAGTTTTTGGCAGTTCCACTTAAAAGTTTGTGAGTGATGGAACCTCATTTTTATGTAGGTATCTATAACAACAGACACATAACCGTTACATGCAGCGTAGAAAGTAATTCAGCCTCTACGGCCATTAAATCGCACCTCATAACTTACACCACACTACAAACTCAGACGTCTGCGCAATTTATGACGTCTAACTGTGAAACGGACCTGTCCTTTTGTGGTGCGTACACAAGTCTAGAATATTCCAGTTTATGCATTATAACCGGTTTTCTACCAGTGAGCTTACCTCAAGAGCGGAGGCAAGGAGAAATGTTTCTGAACTGTACAAGGAAACGTATAGTTGTCAAGTATTTGGATGATTTCTGACTCAAAATGGTACATTTTACTAGACTACATATAACACAGGTTTTGAGCTATCTATTCTTTATGTATTTGGGATAGGTTTTGACCTGGAAACCCTACGAAGACTAGATAACATTTTAGGTACTTAACCTAAATAAATGTCGTTTAAGCTGAATTAAGTTTTTTTTATTTGTTTGCGGATATGTTAGGTATCTCTGCGACCGCCAGTCGGTCTATTGTGTTCGCTACTCGTTGAGCTAGAATCTCACCGCTGAATCCTGCAGCTACTATGAATTAAGGTTTACTCGAATTACTGACTAAATGACTGACTAACCACCCATTTACTGTCTCACGGTTGGGCACAGCTTTCGTTTTAGAGTGGAATAGGTTCATGAAGGCTTAGTACAGGCACGTACAGGAAAGCAGATATACAGGCTTTTACATGAATCATGGTTTAAGCGAGTGATCATTAATTATTATCAATAGTATAGGCACGGATTCAAAAAAGTAAAGAAGTGCATGCCTGAAATTCAAACTCGAATCCTATAATTGGCAGCGCGTAATCACATCTTTGTATGTTTACTTTAATTTATGCAA
The DNA here is from genome assembly GCA_910591435.1 of Acronicta aceris. Taxonomy (NCBI): domain Eukaryota; kingdom Metazoa; phylum Arthropoda; class Insecta; order Lepidoptera; family Noctuidae; genus Acronicta; species Acronicta aceris. The sequence continues at coordinate 14,908,360 of OU342758.1, read as the reverse complement.
ATATGGGTAGGTAGTAACTACTGCCTAATATTAATTCTAAACTGCAGACCAATAGCAGTTAATAAAATTCAAGAAAAGTAGCATGAGTATCCTGTTAAGCAGAAGATTAAAAAGTACCTACAGATAGTACTATAAAGATCAGTGCAAAGACCTTTTAAAAGGAGACCGGTAACCTCACTCACTCGGCGAAACACAACGTAAGCATTGTTTAACGCCGGTTTCCTGTGAGGCCGTGGTATCATTCCGGTCAAGCCGGTCCATTCGTGCAGAAGCATGGCTCTCCCACGTAAAAAGCATGCTTTTTAAACTAGAATCAAAACCCCTATCAATAACTCAGGACTCTACAGTTTCAACTTTACCTCTAAAGTACTATAGCCAAAAGTCAAAAACCATCATCCGAAATCAAATCCATTTTAGTTTACCAGTACCACTTCATAATATCGACAGTCTGGAGTCCTATGTATAGTCATGTATAACATGGTATCTGTATGCAAATTTCGCGTGCATTGTGCGTTTCGGACGCGTCAATAGCACAGCCGGGGGAAGTTGGGTAACAATTGTGTTCCCCGTTAAATTGTGTTGTACAAACTTGCTGCACTTTGATTTGACTGTGCGTCTGTTTTGAAGTAAGGTATTGTATCTATCGATATGGAGTTTGGACATTGTGATTTGTTGGCTGGACTAGAAGATAATATTGTATTTGCTTGTTGCAAGTGGTAGGTACAGACGACAATAGAAGAAACATTTTGACTTTTGGCATAGATTGCGTTATAAATAATTATAATAATAATATTATAATATAATAAATTATTATACGAGTATTGCGTGATAAATTATTACACAATCTTTATTAAACACAAATATTGTTCGCTACCTGTATACCAATTTCTTTTGTCGACTGTACATATACGTAAGTAATGAAATGATTAAACGATACCCGATCCTTACTATACATAATGAGGTGTCTTATAAAAATAAATATTTTTTCTTTCTTCTGTCTTTCGATACACTACGTTTTTCCCTATATCGTAGATTCGTTTACATTGACAAAAAGGCAACACTCGCATAACTACTTGTTTGTTACTTGTTTGACTTGCAAAATTAAAATAAATTACTAAAACAAACGAACATATTTTAGTAGCTCTCGCTAAAATAATTTAGATTCATCGTGGAAGCTTACATTTACCCACTAAAACCCACAAGGTGGATTATACCAGCGAACCACGAAGATTTAAAAGCTCCCGCAAATTGTATTTCACTTGGAGCCAAAAGCTCATATCGTCATATCCGACGTAACACACAACCTGGCAATTTAACGTTACGAAAGGATTTCCCTACAGTTACTTACTGTCAAATTATCCTGAACGTAACGAACCGGATTACGCACGAAATATCAAGGGAAGAAAAATTGAGTTTTTATAATCCGAGAGAAAAGACGACCTCATGTAGATAAATTTTTCTCCAAGATTTGTGGAGTAAACGCATCAACCGAGTATGTTGCAAACATTGACTACTAAAACTAAAAAAATTAAGGACGTAATAATAAAAATTATTAATATCAACAAAAGATATTCTAAAATTAAAAATAACACTATCAAAATCATCCGTATTGGGTAAACGCACACATTAGGTGCTTGAAATTAATTATAAGTATTTACTTAAAACGGCTGTACAGTACCTACAGTACCAAAAAAACTTGCAGACAATTAGTTTGACATAACTGTAGCAATAGGTTCTCTTCTTACAAAACATTTAGTTTTAGTCAAAACAAAGATTTCTGATATTTAATTTGCACTGCTCTATACGTACAATAAAGTACATAGTACCTCAATGGAAAGAAAGTGATTTCTTTTCTCTCCACATTGTACCGTAATTTGAATATATTATGCCGTGATTGTTAGCTTAGAAAGACCCTATCGTCTTGGTCTTTTGTTCTCTGAATAAAGAAGTTTGGCTTGCAACCAGCTTGAGAAGTCTGACAGCCATTTTAGTTGACGTTGCGAAGATAAATGGACTCATTTTGTTTTCTTGAATAAATAATAATGTTGTTGCGATGTAAACTTTATTTGATAGTTTTACATTATACTAGCGACCTACTGGTTTCGCACGGGCATGTTTAAAATTATAGCCTATATAGATATAACCATCATAGATAATCCTTCTTTCTATTTGTGAAACACTATAATTATGAATATTTGTACAGTATTTTCTGAGATTAGTCGGAAGAAACACAAACTGTAAAGTGCTTGAAGCTTTGATCGTGTAATCATATCGAAATTAAACAAGGTATGTATACAGTCACGCCTTTCTCCCGTAGGGTTTGGCAGAAACTACAGACCGCCATTTGCTACCAAATATACGAAATCAATGTACACTAATATTCGAGAAACGATTTGTATTTTTGTATGTTTGTACCGATTAAACTCAAAAACTACTGGACCGATTTCAAAAATTCTATCATAATTAGAATGCTACATTATCCTTGAGTAACATAGACTATATTTATTACTAGAAAAAATTAGGGATCCCGACTAAACCTTCGATAATGTCCGCCCGTGAGAAGCCGGGACAGGCCGCTAGTGTCTAATACAGGTGATAGGTTCAAGACTAAGATTATCAATCAGGATCTATCAATAAATTACGGACCCTCTCTGGCAAATATCACAGTTTAGGAGTTTAGAATCTTGTACAAACAAACTTCGGTATATCCTTAATCAAATCTATTGCAAGCGTACAGGTGTGAAGTTCGTAGAAGAATAAGGTAAGTCGTACTGCAATCTAGTAGATTGAACTGTGATTAAATGTGTTTAGGGTGAGCGTACACTGATCGGTTATCGAAAAACGAAAAAGAAAAGTTATTTTTTATTATCAGTGTCAGAACTGCCTCATTAGCTTAGTGGTCCTAAGCGCGACTGCTATGTTAAAAGTCCTGGATTCGATGTTATTGGGTTTGTCTATAAAATTGTCAGTAGCAGCTTGAGGCTCCGGTTAATCAAAATAGGCTCGCCCTCTATTATTTGGGACTTAAACATAGCCGCGAATAGTGGGTACACCTCTGCCTAACCCTGTGGGGAATACAGGCGTGATAGTATGTCGATGTCGGAAAACGAACCACTAATGGAAAGCAGTCATAACTGTCTATGGACAACTACAACACGTTACAAACGAGTCGCTGATGCGTTGCTGAGCCGTAAGAGATACGATCTGCAGACTGCCGAAGCCGCAGCAACCGAGTGGGAACTGCTTCTCACGTGCAAAAGTCGAAACACACATGACGGTGCTTTATGACACACTCTGACGTAATGATGGTCGCCAACTAATCAGACCTTAAGGTAAGGTCCTTTTAGGTTAATTTAAATGAGTACCTAGGTAGGTACTTGCTAATATCAATGTCATTAAAACAAGAAAAAAATACATTTTCTAAATAAAAATAAATAATACAGGTTTAATTACCGTGACTCCGCCATCATAGCACATGCCTGCACCAGCAGCTGCGTCTGATGGTCAGTGTTGCGGCTGATCTCTATAACAAATCAGTCATTAGATTTACTTACTAAAGATAGGATTATAACATAATGGTCCATGCAAATAATTTCAAAATTCTATCTCTAGTAAGCAAATCTACTGACCGATTTGTTATATAATCTGGCCGTTAGTGTTCACACAAGACTTGTTGAGACATTATAGCATTGTAAGAAAATATTTTTGTAACAGTGTATACGAGCCTTAAATCACAACTTGCAGGTGTTACGTCACAAACAGGGGGATGTTTTGTTGTTCTAATTCTTTGTTCTATGATTGTGGAGTTCTAAGTGCAGGTACATAGATGGTAGATATACATGTACGCACATGGTATCTAAAGTTTATATATAGTAGATGTTTATATAGGTATCGACCCGCCCCCGGTTTTACCCGCGTTGCCCCATTCCTAAGAGTTTTAGCGTAATGTTAAACAGCTTAAAACCTTCCTCTGGAATCATTCTATCTATTATAAAAAACCGCATCAAAATCCGTTGCGTAGTTTTAAAGATACGCATACATACGATAAGCATACATAGGGACAGACAGCGCGAAGCGACTTTGTTTTATACTATGTAGTGATGTAATGTTTTTGACTGCCTCATTAGTCTAGTGGTCCCAAGCGCGACTGCTACACTAGAGGTCCTGGGTTCGATCCCCAGGTCGATAAAGTTTTATTGGGGTTTTCTATGAAATTCTGAGTAGCACCTCGGAGTCTGGGTTTGTGCCCGGTTTATGCTAAACATACCGGCGAACTGTGGGTGTACATTAAGTACACCTCTGCCTAACCCTTCGGGTAATACAGGCGTGATGGTATGTTATGTAATGTTTCATATGGGTTTTTATGGTTTATGGGCCGCTGGGAGTCGTTGGATGCAGGCGTCATAAAACCGGTCCATGTGGAAGTCTTTCGGGGAGACCTTTGTTCAGCAGTGGACTTCTTTTGGTTGATATGGTAAAAGTGCATAATTTTTTTTTGGGGCATTTAAGAGTTAATAACATAACGTGATATTAAACGCACGTAACCCTAAAGGGTTAGGCAGAAATGTACCTATATCCATGGTACACCCAGAGTATTTTTTTCGAATCCAACTGTAAAGGAGCGACCTTATTACCAGAAATCTGTACTCCGAGCTGCTACTGAAAATATTACAGTACATAACATTCACATAACACTATGCTCGACCTAGGAATCGAACCCAAAACCATAGTCTCCATAGTCGACTATTATTGAGTCTGTTTTATAAAACAAGTGTTAAAACCTTCTCACTGTTCCATAATGGATCAAATCCAACGCTAGAAACACAATAAAAAAGCTTATGTACATTTTAGTCAACAAATTTTCACACAAAAGTCTCTGTTTCCTCCTAAACGTAATAATATTAGCAGCATAACTAAGAGTTGCAAAATGTTTTATGTCAAAGCTAAATCTCGCGTCGTGTTTCCTACTCTGTTGTAAAAAACAAAGTTGCAGGTTATAAACTGGAATGAAACACTTTTGTAGCTGTTTACACTATTATGTTACACGTTATGTAATTTACTGTTGATTTACAGAACCACAGGTGCGATGTTTTATGTGTTTTGTACGAATTTTATCGGACAGTACCAAGTTAATGGGAATAGGTAGGTAATATAGTAGCTATCTATTACATCAGGCCCAACAATACACTATACAACAGTACACCTCTTTTTTGCGAGTGGAAATCCTCATTTTATTACGTGGGAGAGCCATGCTTTGGCACGAATGGGGCGGCTCGACCGGAGTGATACCACGGCCTCACAGAAAACCAGCGTCAAACAACGCTTACGTTGTGTTTCGCCGAGTGAGTGAGGTTACCGGAGGCCCAATCCCCTTTTAAAAGGCCGGCAACGCACTTGTAACTCCTCTGGTGTTGCGGGTGTCCATGGGTGGCGGACCATCCGGCGATCAGGCTGCTCGATTGCCGCCGTATCCCATAAAAAAAATCATAGACTTCCGCCGCCCAGGGAAGGCGACGGGGCGTGTCGAACTACACCCAGAGTGGGTGACTCCACCGACTAAAACCACACGGGTGTATCGCCTCACCACTTTTTGCAGGGGTTACGGGAGCGAGACATCATTCCTCCGCGAAGACACCTTTACCTTCAGGGAATATAGGCATGATGGTCGTTAAGTGTGAATATTTCTTTTTTGATTATTACACTTTCAAATTTGTTTAACAACAAAGAAATAATGATTTGATCGGTCACTAGCACCAATAAGTTCCACAAATAATGATAAATAGAATCAGATTGATATTGACACTGACAAATAATATACGATCTCTACCAATTTTCTAAAAGTACGAGTTTATAAATTCCCGTCTTAGTGTTCGCGTCTTTTTGCAGGAGTCGAACACTAAGATGGAACTTTGGGAAATTCCCACTTTTCCCATCTCCAATTTTTGTAAAAATAGCAAGCGCAATTTTCTTCTATTATTAAAATTGAACTGAATTTAGTTAAGGTTCTCCTGAATTAAGTATTTAATAGAGAAAATTGGAACTACATTTATCGATCGCCGAAGCCACTAAAATCAAGATACATAGAACATCGCAATAAATTCGACCAGAGTCCTATTACTGGGATCAAATCGTGTCATCAAAAATCGTTTTACCTCCGTTTATACCTTATCTCATCAAAAACCGCTTTACCTAACACAAATTAAGCGGTCCTCACAAAAATACTGGCACTATCAGGGCCTCAATTACAGTTTCGTCTCAAGACGGCGATGTCGTCATGACGCTATTCTTATCCACTTTCCGCTATCAAAGTAACGAGCACCTTGAGAATAGGTCCATTTTGAAGTTAATTCGATTCATCGGTTGATTTTGTTTTTGGGGAATGTTTAATCACCATTTTCAGTTCTTTTAAGCAATGAATTGGTTTTAAATGAGTTCAAAACGTTTATCGTGTTTTAATTGTTAAATTGTTGATATAAATAATCATCAATATTTCTTTTCCGCTATAATATCGAAATTTTAAAGAAACCTTCACATTACGATAATTCTGCCCCCGATAGTAAAAAGGACGTAACTAACATTTTTCCAAAATTGAGTTATTTATATTGCCGGAATGAGGACGAATCAACTGATATTTTTTAATTTTATTAACTAATTTAATTTCGGATTTACCACAGTGAATAAGGACTCATCTCCATTATCATTTTATAGTTTAACTAAGATTGAAAAGTATTTTTTCTCCGTATTTAGTTTTTGTTAGATACGTCTTTCTTATTATCGGGGGCAGAATTGTAAAGATACCCAGTTGTAAAGTGTTATTGAGTTTTTTTTAGAAATTCTCAGTTGTATGTAGCTCGGAGTTTGGATCTGTGCCCGTTGACAAGAATTTCGCTCCCTACTAGATGAGACCTAAACATGCCAGCTTAGTGTAGATGTAAATTATATATAATAAGAATACAGGCATGATAATATATGTATGTAAATGATTTCAAAATTTTTATCATGTCTTCAAATCGTTAAATTGTTGTTAAACATGCCCATTAACATCTCTACTGTATTTGAAAAGAATGGTTCGCTAATAGGTACCCTATTGGAAAAAAAGCTCGAACAATAGTTTAGATATTATTTTGTTTAAAAAATATCCAATTTTGAGCATTTTAATAGCTGGATTATCAAATTATGAACGTAATGCTTTTCGAATTGAACATTGACATTCGAACTTCAAATACTAAAGCTGTATCATCAGGGACCCAGAATCGATACTCATCAAATACATCAGAAATCGTACGTTCCTAAAATTATTCGCACTGTGACGCCGAAAAACTCAATATAGCGTTCTTCAAAAGGTTTCGCAGTTCAAGTGGAGAAATCCAATAAAAGGCGACTCCCACCTGCAATGTCTTCGCATTCTGGTATGTACGGAATTCCGTTCATTACACCAGCACATCCAACTTGTTACCTATCCAATTTGAACAGATTTTGGACTGCTACTTACTGAAAGAACGCAATTTATATGAAATTTCTTTGAAAATTCGATTTGGAGTTCGAATTAATTGGTTGAATTTTGATATTGGCATTTAATTTTGCCAATTTGATTTTAATGTCTTTCGTTTAATTATGTTCGACTTGCTGTAACCCGCAGTTTCACTCGCGTCGCCAAAGTATTTTGCTTACTATTAAAGGTCCCTAAGTTACTTCTTATAACATCAGCTATCTGCCAATAAAAGTCCCGTCAGAATCTACAGTGCTGTTTCAGAGATTACCCGAATAAGCAGACAGACAGAGAAAGTATTTTGGTTTATGTTAAATATACATTTAATATAAATACTAGCTTTTTGCCCGCGACTTCGTCCGCGTGGAATAGTTACTTTGTTTCATATGAACTTTCATCCTCTATTTTATCCCCTTGGGGGTAGAATTTATCAAAATCCTTTCTTAGCGGATGCCTAGGTCATAACATCTACCTGCATGCCAAATTTCAGCCCGATCCCTCCAGTGGTTTGGGCTGTGCTTTGATAGATCACTATGTCAGTCAGTCAGTCACCTTTGAGTTTTTTATATATATATATATATATATATATAGATAGATTACTGTATCGGGTGCGTTTACAAACTCTCTTCTTTTCACTGTTTATGTCGCCAATCTAGCAGACGAGCTACCTGATCGTAAGAATTTATCGCCGCCCATGGACACCTGTCAGCCCAGAGGAGTTGATGATACGTTGCCAAGCCTTAAGAGTCTCTAAGGACTGCGGACTGTTAGAGACATAGCAATCGAGAGAGGAAACCGGATATCACACGCAATAGCCGAAACACACACATAGCTGCTTGACGATCTCCGACGAAACCACTGATCAAGTCAGATATTTTCTCGCCTCTTGCGAGATGCCAACGAATAGCAACGAGGAATTGTATTCTTACCCGTACCCACACGATAAAATTGGTCACTTACATGTCTATGTGAACAATTTTATCGTGTTTATTTAATTACATGCTTATACGAGTATGATCTAATTAGTTAAATATTTTTCTCTACCATATTATTAAGGACCACTAACAAAGGAACAATAACAAAGTCATTTGATGATGATTCTGAGACAATAAAATAGGAAACTCAAGCTGCATCTACGATTCTTTTACATAATATTTATCATCATCTTCCTGCCCTTGTAACAATTTATTTGGGGTTAGTGCAGTATGTCCATTTCTTCCACTCATCCCTCTATAGCCATCACCTCATCATACACTCCCTTTCCCGTCATATCGGCCTTAACATAATCCATCCATCTTTTCTTTGGTCTCCCTCTACTCCTCCGTCCCGCCACATTCATATTTACTATTATTTTAGTCAAATGCGTTTCATCCCTCCTTATCCCATGCTCAAACTAAGACAAACGATTCCCTTTCAACGATTCCCTTTCTGTCACTAGCGCCACTTTCAGACTTCTTCTAATATACTCGTTCCTTCTTTTGTCCATTCTAGTCCACTCCACACATTCACCTTAACATTTTTTTTCATAGTCAAGTCAAAGTCAAAATTATTTATTTTAATTAGACCATTAAAAAGGTACTTTTGAAAAGTCAAACTAATTGCACCGTTCCAAAAAGTGGGTCTTATGGAGAAGAGCCGGCAAAAAACTCCATAGATACTCTTTAAAAAAAAAACATGATTTCAACATTAATCTTTACAACTTTGTTTTAAATAGTTTGACAATTATGCAGTTTGATGTGTTTTCTCTTCAATTCATTCTCATTTCTCGTATAGAAATGACGTCGGTAACAACACGAGAACAAGTTGCCACAGTATTATGTTTCCAATTAAAATTTTTCCTATCAACTGTGTCGGGAGATGGCATTTTTACAAACACCGCCGCCCGGATTCAACTTTTCTAATTAAGACCGTGTTACTTCACGCGGCTTTCATTAGCGGCTCGTGATTACAATATGTGTTTGTAATTTGTTGAAATTTCCTCCTAGCGTTTACAACTATGTTAGTCTAATCGAATGCTGCTGAATGTCAATATTGTGTACGGAGCAACTGCCATCAGACGTCCACAACCCATGTTAAGAGAGGTAGGGCCTAGTGGAATCGAATAATTCCACTCACATTTGGAGCTGCTCAACTGGGGAAGTACCTCCACCTTGCAGAAAATCGTTTTTTTTTATGGGATATTAGGGCAAACGAGCAGAAGGATCGCCAGATGGTAAGCGATTACAGCCGCAACATCATAAGAGTCACAAGTGCGTTGCCGACCTTTTAAAAGGGGATTGGACCTCCGGTAACCTCACTCACTCAGCGAAACACAACGTAAGCGTTGTTCAACGCCGGTTATCTGTGGGGCCGTGGTATCACTCCGGTCGACGGGGCCCATTCGTGCCGAAGCATGGCTCTCCCACGTAAATCGTCGCCAAATAACATAGCCCCAGGCTTGTATTCCTAACGGTGAGCAAGGACGCCAGGGTTCCACGAGGAAGCGTTGTGTTGGCAGTGTAGGGGACCGGTGGTGTTTTGTTACCGCCGCTGTCTTGCATGGCAGCATGTCTCCTATGCTGCCAGCCTAACTATTCCTCCTTTATTTACAGGTCGGCAACGCGTGAGTGATACCCCTGGTGTTGCCAGCGTCTATAGGCTACGTTAACCGCGTACCATCAGGCGGGCCGTATGATAGTTTGCCACTTTAGTGGTATAAAAGAAATAAACCCAATTCCTAGATTATACCGATGTCCTAAGTATAGATATTTGGGCTTCTAACGAACGATTGGAATTACATAGATGTTCGAATGGCAACAGGGACCGACAACTTTACGTACTCTCTGAGGCACAGAGAGTCCCAAAGTGCAGCTTAACCTTGAAGTCGAGTTATAGTAATTTATTAATATTTAATTATTAATAATACTTTATAAACCGTTGGCATAAAGGCGGTCTTAATGCCATTAGGCATTTTCTGCCAGAAAACCATTGGATGATGTAGGGATAAATAATAAAATGGTAGATATTAACAACTAATAACAGACTTTTTAGTGATCTCTGGTTCAATACATCACACATAACAAACCACACAGAAACACACAGAAGATTATGATTATTAGTAAGTGTATCCTTTTGGGGCGCGTTATGTATGAGTAAGTCATTGTAAATAAACATTATTATGTAGCCATTACTCCTTCCTACACAGGCAACAAAAAAAAAACAAATACTTTCTCAACGAGTACTTTTGAACTTACCCAGTCAATTTTCGTTACCTTCCTTTATTGTAACGTGCGCAAAAATGTAAGGTAAAAAAAATGTTTTATTACTAGCTCGCAGTCACATACGAGCAATTACATCGAGCAACGGTAAATGATGTCGTCAAAGAAAACGAAAATTGCTCGACGGCACAAATAATGCGGGACAAACAACATGGCAATAAAGATTTATTGTCGAGATTTTTTACTCACCCCTGTGATTGGAGCACGGGAAGAGATTAGAGCGGGCTAGACAGATTTGTCGCTCGTTAGATACTGCGACATTCATCTGGTTCTTATCTTATCTTATATAGGGCCAAGGCAACAACGTGGACAGCACGTTTTTAACGTGGAAGAGCCATGCTTTGTCACGAATGGGCCGGCTCGACTGGAGTGATACCACGGCCTCACAGAAAACTGGCGTCAAACAACGCTTACGTTGTGTTTCGCCAAGTGAGTGAGGTTACCGGAGGCCCAATCCCCTTTTGAAAGGGGAGCAACACACTTGTGACTCTTCTGGTGTTGCGGGTGTCCATGGGTGGCGGTAATGGCTTACCATCAGGCGATCCGTCTGATCGTTTATCCCCCTATCCCATAAAAAAAGGCCTCAGTGCACTTGAAACCAATGGGATCGTTTGTGCTTCCCCTAGATACCCGGAACTCATCCCCGCCCAGTTCTTCAAACAGCTCTTCCATGAGCTTTATAATGAGGTCTAGGGGTCTGTAGTCCTCTGGTTTTGGATGACCCTGCCCCAAGGAGCGCATTCGCTTTCTAGCCATCGCATCGCATGTACACAGAAATTTGTTTAAAATTTTTCATTCATCTGGTTAAAAACCATGTCTTTTACAAAGCCAACTAACTGTTCATGGTATGCGTTATAAAGCCGTTTTTTTATAGATTTTTTTTAGTCGGGAACCCTGCATGGGTTTGCAGAACGACTTAGCAAAGTTTCATCGCAATCGTGTAAAGACGTATAAAAGACAAACATACAAAGATACACTGTTCGTTTGTTTATAAACGGCTATTATTATAAAATTTTTATTGAAAATAAATTTAAACGGTGTGACCCCGTGTGTGTAAAATCCCCTCAGAATGCGAGGGGTTAGGCTATAAGCCCACCAATGTGGGTAATGTGGGTCGAGCATAATTAGTCTATTAACCTACAGTCTATATTTAGCCTTACCGTTCAGCTACACAAGCGTGATAATGATTGATGATTTATATAAATATATGATAATTATCTTACTATCTTATACGAGTATTATAAAAATTTATAGCTGTTCGTTAGTCTCGCTAAAACTCGAGAACGACTGGACCGATTTGGCTAATTTTGGTGTTGAATTATTTGTGGAAGTCCAGAGAAGGTTTAAAAGGTGAATAAATATGAAAATGCTCGGAATTAAATTTTATTTATCGATTGAGGCAGTACGAAGACTGCCGGGTCAGCTAGTTATACATATAAAGCGGTCACGACACTTGCAAGGGTTATTAGATGTACGGGACTGACTTGAGAAGTTAAACTCATATAAGCTTTACAATATTTTAATACACTGTCAGTGTTTATGGACTAGTGAACTAACTCTGAAACAAGCTCCCTAAAGGACGGTCACGGAGTATAAGTTTCAAAACTAAAATCGCTAGTTCTTATTTTCTTGGGACAATTCTAAAAAACAAAAAGTTAATGAACCAACGTAAGATGGCGTAGGCGTCGCCATGGTGATGATTTGAGACGATATATTGGAGATATTACGGTCTGTTTATGTGTATGTAAGTTTATAGATAAAGTAAATATATTTTTCAGTATATTATTTATTTCAGTTTAAGTATATTATTTATTTATTTATTTATTTATGTATTTATTTATTTATTTATTTATTTATTTATTTATTTATTTATTTATTTATTTATTTATTTATTTATTTATTTATTTATTTATTTATTTATTTATTTATTTATTTATTTATTTATTTATTTATTTATTTATTTATTTATTTATTTATTTATTTATTTATTTATTTATTTATTTATTTATTTATTTATTTATTTATTTATTTATTTATTTATTTATTTATTTATTTATTTATTTATTTATTTATTTATTTATTTATTTATTTATTTATTTATTTATTTATTTATTTATTTATTTATTTATTTATTTATTTATTTATTTATTTATTTATTTATTTATTTATTTATTTATTTATTTATTTATTTATTTATTTATTTATTTATTTATTTATTTATTTATTTATTTATTTATTTATTTATTTATTTATTTATTTATTTATTTATTTATTTATTTATTTATTTATTTATTTATTTATTTATTTATTTATTTATTTATTTATTTATTTATTTATTTATTTATTTATTTATTTATTTATTTATTTATTTATTTATTTATTTATTTATTTATTTATTTATTTATTTATTTATTTATTCAATAACCAACTTATACTTACAGACAGTTCTACACGTAAAACTTAGCTATATTATTTTCTGCCTCATAAGTCTAGTTATCCTGGGCGCGACTGATACGCTAGAGGTCCTTGGTTTAATTCCCAGGTCGAGCAAAGTGTTATGAATTTCTCAATAGCAACTCAGAATTTGGACTTGTATCCGGTTCATGGCAATGGCTCGCCCCCTATTAAATGGGACATAAACATATCGGAGAAATTTGAGTGTACATATTTAAGTATACCTCTGTCTAACCCTTCGGAGAATACAGGCGTGATGGTATGTTATGTTAAGAAACAATAAAATAGCAGAAGTTTTGAATTATTTATTTTACATAAATTTAACAAAACTTTTGATTCATAGGTCCCACCGAGATTTGAACTCGGATCGCTGGATTCAAAGTCCAGAGTGCTAACCATTACACCATGGGACCTGTTACTAAAGGCACGAAATTATTTTACACTACAAATATATTAACTTATATTTCATGTAATAATTTATTCTTTTGCCTAATCTAAATATAATTAGAATGCTGAATAATTATTTTTTAATTATGGCAGAATAATTAATCATATAAATATTCGTACAAAACGTTATTTAAATTTAATTTAAATATAATTATTTCTGATAAAAATAATATTAATATTATTTTTATAAGAAATAACTTAGATCAACCAACCTTTAGTGTTATTTTGCAAGTGCTTTATCTACAACATTTTGTACTGTTATTAGGTAGCCGATAATTATTATTTTTAGCCTATATCAGTCCACTGTTGGACGTGGGCCTCCCCCAAGGTAGCTGGTATAACATAATTATGTACATAATTATGATATAAATAACTGCCTCATGGTCTGGCCTAGCGGTCCTGAGCACGACTGCTACGCTAGAGGTCCTGGGTTCGATTCCCAGGTCGAGCAAAGTGTTATTGAGTTTTTATGTGAAATTCTTAATAGCAGCTCGGAGTTTGGATTTGTGCCCGGTTAATGGCAACAAGGCCCCCAAAAGCAATTAATAGCCCCCTATTACATAGGATCTAAATATACCGGCGAAATGTGGGTGTACATTAATACGCCTCTACCTAACCTAAGTAATGGTATATTATGTTAAATATAACTAGCTACAATTAACCCATAGGGGTTAAATGAGCAACCCATAGGGCAGACTTCTTTTGCTACGACCAAATTGTTATACACATCTGTAGCTGATATCAATGAACGCAAAATGTCACTGTTCATTAATAGCAGCTACCAAATAACAGTTACTCCAGCCTGTTCCGAATTCAAATGTGTTCTCAGTCTCTTGACCCTCTCGCTGCATCAGCATTGTCGTAACAGCCGATTGAACGAAGATTGCCAAATAGGCGATGACTCGTGTGCTAAGTGCCAACACAACTGCAGTGGATGCCAACGGACGTGCCAAATATTCATGTGTTTTGCACTAAAACTGTAAGATACGAATTGGCGTTACTACAGTGTTGTGTTATTGGTATTGGCAATGAAAATTTGTTGGTTCAGTAAATGGGAACTTGATTGGTTTTGGCTGCGTGTTGTTAACAGCCTAAAGTGGTAACCCTATCTTCGCCGTGGCCACACCTGAAAGAAACGCTGTGATAGTTGAATCAACATCATTTTTTTACAATATAATATTGTTATGGTACTTAAAGGTAAGTAACGTGTAATTTTTTGAGGGACCTAGCCTTGCCAAATCTCTATCATTTGGAAAATTGTTTTTCGGTTTGAAGGGCAATTACCTGGGTACATAAGATTTAATGACTGACGTCTGAAGATGGTAGTGCACAAGTGATACTACTAGTATTGCTGACTGCTGTTTACGACCGTATGCTAGTTTCTCGTATTATTAAAAAATATCAGAAGGGTTATTTTATACTTAAAAAAAGAAGATAATTATAATAGACTTTACTCAAAAAACTATGTCACATAACCAATTTATAATTTTTATTGTTTTTGGCTATCCAGGTTGTATAAAGTATTCGTTGTTCCTTCGGTAAACTCTTTTCGAAATTATTCAGAATGTAAATTCTAATATGTCCTAAATAGCAAGTGGTGTTTGCCTGTAAAGATTGTGCAGTTAGCATTTAATAAATACTACTGTAAATTGATATTTAAGTATCACTGTAAGAATAGTTGGTAAACCTAAATAAATAAATATTAAAAAGACGTGTGGCACTCGGGGACTGCCGCGGTAAAGCTATTGCATAGCGTTTTTTATCAACTTATGTAATACAACCAATGCCACCTAAAGGCGGGTTGCTGAATTATAGAGACAAGCATGTTTCTCTTTAGTTCAGCAACCCGCCTTTAGGTGGCATTGGTTTTTATCAACTTATGTAATACAACCAATGCCACCTAAAGGCGGGTTGCTGAACTAAAGAGACAAGCGTGTTAGGTTTTTTTCGTTACGGAATTTCTGGATTCGGTCCCCACGCTCAAGGCCCGCGATAGAAGCTATGCAATAACTTAAAAAATAAAATAAATAAATAATCCTGATCTAGTCTTAGTTTCATAAATGTCTAAATTAAATGGTGTGTCAAACGGTAACATAATTTAATGACTTGAGATTCAAATGCGACATTTGTAACGTCACATTGAAACTATACCGCAATTATATTTTGAACATTTTTCGTTTTTAATCTCTACGTCTCAAAAGGTGACATCGCACATTAACACACGAAGCATTAGAAGCCTTAAGCAACATATGTACATATATTACGCACAAAATATGTGCATATCATCAGCATACCATGAGCAAATTAAGTCCACATTTATTCACCCCTCTGAATTGGTGCTAATAACCGGCCCGGTTCGAACCCCGGTGACATGGGGTGCTATTGAAAAACGCGGGTACCTGTCGTGAAAAGGATGCATTTCTATACGAGACGCGATGATGGACGATGGAACATATTATTAAGGCTTTTTAAATTCTGGATAATATTTTTATATTTTGTTGGCATATATTTTGAGGACAGTATCTCTTATTTATCATCTCAGAAAATTATCATGTAGTACTACTAGTAATCGAACCCAAGGGTTCGATTACTAGTTTGAGCAAGTTTTATTGAGTTTTTCATGAAATTCTCGGAGTTTGGATTTATGCCCGGTTAATGGCAATAAGGCCCCCAAAAGCAATTAATAGCCCCCTATTACATAGGACCTAAATATACCGGCGAAATGTGGGTGTACATTAATACGCCTCTGACTAACCTAAGTGATGGTATATTATGTTAAACTTATCTAGCTATTCGTATTCTGCATTACCCTTCGGAAAATACAGGCGTGATGGTATGTGCTGTTATGGAATTAATATCTTGATGCCACATTTTATTGCTCCCAACTTTAACAGCATTTTTTTTCTACTTATGGTCATTTCATAATCAGCTCTAACTACAGACTGTTACAGTTGATTTTTAGTCGTAGTTGAATCGCGTGCTCTAAACTCTAAAGTATCAGAATGAGATATTTTACTTAGCAGCAATTCAATGTTCTAAACAATGAAATCTAGTTATTTAATAGTAAAGGAAAAAATTCAATCGCGGGCAGGATTCGAACCCGCATGATTGAAATTTTGCCTTCACATTCTGAATTTACGTCATAAGGTGACGTTTATAAAAATTTACTTCACATTCTGAATTTACGTTTATAAAAACGTAAATTCAGAATGTGAAGGCAAAATTTCAATCATGCGGGTAGGGTTCGCGGTGGCTTAGAGGTCATAGCGTCTGGTATATCAAACCAGAAGACGCGGGTTCGAATCCTGCCCGCGATTGAATTTTTTCCTTTACTATTAAATAACTTAATAATCTTGAAAATGAAAAAATGAAAATGTTTTTGAGACAAATAAAAACATTTTCATTTTTTCATTTTCAATCTTAGCATGGAAAATGCAAAAAAATCACAAAAAGACAATGAAATCTAATTTAAGACAATTACAAATAATATATAGGATTGATGCCAAGAATAACAACTGAAGACTTTCTTAACAAAGTAATAACAAAAATGAAGTAATAAATATTTTCACTAACAAAACATCTTATTTCCATTAATATCGACTCTCATCTCATCTTTCAACACCCAAAACATATTTCAACGATTAATTACGATATAAACTTTTGCGAACATTTCCTTTGCTTCTCGACTTCATTTAAAGTGCTACGGATGTTTCAATTATGCCCGGAACAAACATCAAGAAACTTGACTATTTGTAACAAATTATTTTACATTTATTATTACTTATTTGTCTGTTTGTTACTTCGTAACATACCATCATGCCTGTATTCCTGGAAGAGTTAGGCAGAAGCGTTCTAATGAACACCCACAGTTAGTCGGTATGTTTATACATAGGTATGTTATTCATAAGAAAAAACAATAACAATTTGTTCGACCTGGGTATCAAATACAGAACCTCTAGCTTAGCAGTCGCGTTCCTAGGCTATTGACGCTACTGTGTTTGTTATTTTCATTATACTGTAACTACTATACCAATTTCAATAAAGACAACAGAACTTTCGCCTGCTGTATTTCCGGACCAATACGACCTTAAAAGCCACAAGTGCGTGCGGAGATGGTAATCGCTTACCATCAGGCGATCCGTCTGCTCGTTTGCCCCCTATTCCATAAAAAAAAATAGTGCTGAAACTGACTTTTTTTATGGAATAGGAGGCAAACGAGCAGACTGATCGCCTGACTTCACGCTTCACACCTAGACACCTAAGTACGCGGGTGAAGTTGTGCGCGGGAACTCTAGTAGCTAATAATGATTGAGACTGTTAAAATATTTTATTAACTTAAATATTTCAGTACATGGTGTAGATATTAATTTATCAATTTCACATAAGAGACCATGATTCTCTGAGTTTGTTTCGGTGTTTCTTCTCAGAGAGTCTCAGATATCTGACTACCCCATTAATCTAGTGGTCCCAAGCGCGACTGTTACGCTAGAGGTCCTGGGTTCGATCCCCAGGTCGAGCAAAGTGTTATTGGGTTTTTCTATAAAATTCGTAGTAGCAGCTCGGAGTCTGGATTTGTGCCCGGTTAATGGCAATAGGCTCGGCCCCTATTACCTGGGACCTAAACATACCGGCGAACTGTGGGTGTACATTAGTACACCTCTGCCTAACCCTTCGGAATACAGGCGTGATGGTATGTTATGTTATGTTATCTAGTTTAAAAAAAAAACTTGTAAACGTATCTTTTTATGATCTATTTACAGAAATAAATATAATTTAATCATTTAAAGTTTTTAATTGTCGCCAAGCGAAGCCGTGAGCAAAAGTTAGTTTGAAACAAATGTATGATTTATTCAAAGCTACATTTTGATAATAACCGTCGCAATATGAAAGTTGGTTGATTATAATTTCAAAAGCAAGTCCATGTTTATTATGGAAATGATGACCATTTGCGGTACTTTGTAATCAGCTGTGGGATGTAATTTGTTATACGAATTTTGTGGTAGCCTAGTGATGTGACCATTGGACTGCCAAGTCAAAGGTCTCGAGTTCGAATCTTTAATAATCTTTAATAAATTAATAGATTAATATTACGGACTTAAACGGTGAAGGAAAAACATCGTAAAGAAACCGGCATCCTTCAGAGATTTTCTGGACAGCACGGCGGCGTGTGAAGTCTGTCAACCCTCTGTAGCCTAATCCCTCTCATTCTGGGAGGAGACACGTGTCCAGCAATGGGACAGTATAATGAGTTAATTATATTACTTTGTTTTTAGTGTCATATTTGTATTTAGAAAAAAATAAAATCAATATTTCATTAATTTATTTGTCAGTAGAGGTCACCCTAGAAGGACATACACCGATCTTCTTCCTCTTCAAAATCCACCAAAAAGGTCAGGTGTGTAGCACTCGTAACCAGCGTGTATGTATGAGAAGATGTATGAATGTGGAAGGAGCAAAAGAAGTATGCAAGAATTGTAGCAAGTGGCAGTCTATAGTTTCTGCCTACCCCTGTGGGAGAAAGGCGTGAGTGTATGTATGACTGCCTCATTAGTCTATTGATTCCAAGCGCTACTGCTACGCTAGAGTTCCTAAGTTTGATTCCCAGGTTGAACAAAGTTTTATTGGATCATTCTGCGAAATTCGCAGTAACAGCTCGGAGTTTGGAATTTGTGCCCGGTTAATGGCAATAGGCTCGCCCCCTATTACATGGGACCTTAAATACCGGTGAATTCTGGGTATACATTAGTATGCTTCAGCACAGCCCTTCGGAGAATAGAGGCGTTATGGTTCGTGTATGTATGTTCAAAGAAAAATAAGAAAAATCCATAAAACTCTTAAGGGTCCGGCGGAGCTTGAATTTCCCACAAAAATGTAATACCAAAATAAATCGTAATCCAGACAATATACTATCAAATTATGTTATTATTCGGATTTGGATAACGTTAATCTAGGTTTTTGGGGCATTCTACGATACCTTTTCGTCTGCTACTACTTCACTGGAAATAAAAGACCGAAAAATCGTTCCAAACTTGGTAAAGTTATCAAAAATGCATTCGCTTACATTTATTTTGGACGAGATGTTAACGTAGGAACCTAGGTTAATGGTATCAGAATCCGAATAATAACAGAATTTGATTAAATTATGTTTGAATTACGATTTATTTCGGTATTACGTTTGTATGAGAAATTCGGTTCTTATTCAAAATAATATAAAATTGTTATAAACCTCGTATGGCTACAATATGTTTTGTCTTCTTTTCCCTGACACAAAATATCACGCGTCAAAACAAGACAAAACACATATGATTATTATACCTAGCTAGACGGTTTAAATATAACTATGAATAAGAAAGTTAAGAACTATTTGTCGACAAGTGCCTAGTGGCGATAATGTTACCACGACACCAATAAAAAACGAAGTAACAAATCTCAAATCCCAACGGCGGGCAACTAAGCACGCCTTCAAAATTAAGCCTTTTTAATAACATTACCAGTGGAAAACCAACCTTATCGATAAGATAATAAAGTAAAATTTATACATTTATTATTTTTGGAAGTTACATCATACTCGCTTTAAAGAAGTGTTTATGGTCTCGTGAAATTTTACGCTGCAGGGCTTAATAGCCGACGTATGTTTTGTCCCTTTCGTGTAGCTATTTCTGTCCTTTTCTACGGTCATCACATTCAATCCGACTTTCTCATAATCCAATATTGGACTGGACAGACGGGATTTGTAAGGCTCTTGCTCTTTTACTGAAATATTGAGGAAATTTCATACGCTCGCTCCTTGGGACGGGGATTATGGGAAATGACTTGAGAATTTAGTTGCGCTGCTTTATTTTTCTGTCTATATATGATTATGTAAGATGTCTGTATGTATTCTTAAATTGTCTAAAAGAAAAAATAGACATAGATGATAAAAAAATCTAAAGCAAAACATTCGGGACATTATAAAATTTTCAAGATATTATACAAGATATATAATAGTAGGTATTTTTTTTTAATTTAAATTATGGGACTTTAATGATGTGTCTTGAATGTGGATATCTTTCCTTGACTTATATATTTACTATATATTCTGAGGGGGCGCGAGTGAAGGCCATTCAATTTTTTAAGATTTGTATCGATATTGTACGAGTATATTGATGTTGTTTGTATGTTTTTGTATATTATATTATATTATATTAAAATATATTTTAATAATATAGATATAGACTATCTAAACCTTTATTAAAATTGTCACAGGCCTATGTCTGTACATGTAAGATATTAAAGAAAAATTAATATAGGGGCTCTTTATTAGAGGAACAGAAGCCAAAATAACAATTTTTTGAATTTTTGTCTCTTTGTCTGTATGTTTGTACGTGCATCACGCAAAAACTACTGCATGGAATTGAATGCAGTTTTCACCGATGTATTGCTAGAGGTCTAACTTGAAATCTGGTGCATGTTTCATCTTGATATGCCGCCTAGAATCCGACTTATAGTATGTTAATTTTTTGGGACGTCACTGAAACTGCGGGCAACAGGGTTGAATCAAAGGCTCGATACAATATAGCTTGAAAGTAAAATTCCATAAAGTGATTTTATTTTAATATAACTTTTTGGGACGTGAGTGAAACTGCGGGCAACAGTTAGTTATTTAATATATATTTTTTAATACCACCTATATTTAAAACACATATACATTTCTTGTAAAATTATTGTTAAAATGTTATATCACACCTCATATCGCATACATTGATCTCTACTAACTCCCTTATACCAGGGCAGAAACTGTAAGGATACAATATCGGGATTGTATTTCATATTTATGATGCTACGATACGATATTACGTAGCACGCTACAAGTGCTACGAAGATGCGCTACGCCAGTCTACGATTTTATTGGCTGCGATTTCGTAGCAATAGTTTTATTGTTCAAAATCCGTAGTAAAATTATAAATACGAAAGATGTTGTTGATGTTGTGATGTGTTGACGATTAAGGCGTGAAAAGGTAATCCTTTTCACTCCTAAATTGCTGAAAAGATTTTGATACAATACATTTCTTGACCTATGGCCTACGACTTTAACGCAAAACAAGGTCACCCCTAATTATAATGGGGTGTATACTAAGCTAATACTTATTTGTTTCCTAATACCTCTGTCTATGGTCCGGTGCACATAATCCTATCAATGGTTGTCGCACCACGCCAGGATTACTAGACGCGTGATGTTACAGTGCGGTATAATATGCAAGAGATAGCGAGTTAGTGGATAGTGAAACAAGCGTGTCACGAGAAAATTTTGACACTATATTATCTCGTCTTATAAAAATCTCGATAAAAATATTTCAGTTTTAGTGCAGTTTTAATTTAAACTTTTTGTAGAAGGTTCTGCCATCTGTATGTTAAAGTTTTACCATACCCTGGTTAAACTTTAACACACAGATGGCAGCACCGTTGTTAATGGATAGTGAAACAAGCTTGTCAGGATTAAAACTTGTCGTTACATTATCTCGTCTTTAGACTCGAATACGAATTAAAATTTGAATTTGAATTTGAATTCTCAATAAAATTATCCTCCTAGCCTTTTCCCAACTTTGTTAAGATTGGCTTTTAAATTTTACACGAAGCGACTGTTATCAGACCAGTCCATTTTGTTAGCTTCTGAGTACCACTGTGGAGGAGCGAGGTGTGTTGCCATTCCGACCAGGCGGGAGTTTTGCCTGGCGGGCCACGGGTTTACCGTCTGTATATTATATCCATGTTGCGTTGCAAACTTCACTTGCGGGGATTTTTCCGTCGTAGTTTGGATGTAGCGCGCTAGCATAGCTAATATTGCATTTGGGCCAGCTCGTTTTACGTATCCACCTACTCTGCAAGGCGCGGAGGGGTCTCGATTTTTGGCAAACATTGTCACCCATCCTCCTACTGACCCTAGCAACCGCAATAGAACCAGTTTATTGATGATAAAGAACATTATTTGATTCATATGATTTTAAAATTAATGTTCCAAATATGTAGCACTTAGGACGTCTCGCAATCTTGCCCTATTATGTTATCTTATTCCCTGACCCACAACAACGATATTTTTTTTATTGGAGATAAAATCTTCACATGACTCCTGCATACCGAAAGTTCATAACTTAAACCGCAATTACGAAGTCCAACGCGAGTTTGATTGATTTATTACTCTGTTTGTCCAACAATGCAAGCGATGGACAATGGACATTGTTTCATCAATCGGCCTAGCCCAATCATTGGTGCA
Source organism: Acronicta aceris (assembly GCA_910591435.1). NCBI lineage: Eukaryota > Metazoa > Arthropoda > Insecta > Lepidoptera > Noctuidae > Acronicta > Acronicta aceris. The sequence continues at coordinate 14,885,463 of OU342758.1, read as the reverse complement.
CGCCATAGATGAATCAATCATTTTACGTACATCGTATCGATTAGGCAAAGGGTACTCAAAGTATTAAATTCAAAGATTTTTATTGTTTCCAGTTTCTTAAACGTCATAAACGGCTGTTCGTGGTTCGTTTTTTTTTGTAATTCCGTTCCTTCACAAAAGGTTAATACATTATGTGCTTAATTAAGAGTCTGGCGGACTGAATTTCTCTTACAAACGTAATACTAAAATATATCGTAATTCAAACATAATTTAATCAAATTCTGTTATTATTCTGATTCCGGTACCGTTAATCTAGGTTCCTACATTACCATTTCGTCCAAAATCCTTCACTGGAAATAAATGTAAGCGAATGCAATGTTTGATAACTATGTTTGGAACGATTTTTCGGTTTTTTATTTCCAGTGAAGTAGTAGCACACGAAATAGTATCGTAGAAACCTAGATTAACGGTATCCAAATCCGAATAATATCATAATTTGATAGAATATTGTCTGGATTACGATTTATTTCGGTATTACGTTTTTGTGGGCAATTCAAGATCCGCCGGACCCTTATGGGCAAGCGGAGAAAATATATATCTGTCGGTTTCAGTGATGACAGAGGATAAACTACTTGTACTGCTACAATGTGGCTATTATACAAAAAGATTTTTTTAAATTCATCGGGTAGTTCCAGAGATTACGAGAGAGCAAACAAACAAAATCCAGCTTTATTATATTAGTAATAGAAGATCTTACTGGACGGTGTATAAAAATAATGTATATATTACTGTAAAAGCCCGAACTACGGCAAATTCTAAGATTTACCAACTCTGACTGGTAAAAGTTCGAAATGTTCAACCATGGTTAGGTTAGGTGGTTATATTTTTTAAAAAAAGGTAATAACAAACCTAACTGGTTTATTTGGACTTTTACCAGTCAGAGTTGGTAAATCTTAGAATTTGCCGTAGTTCGGGCTTTTACAGTAACATATATATTTATATTATGGGCCACAGTACCCTTAAGATATTGAGTTTATTTCTACTTATTCATAACAGAAAACGTATTTTTTTAAGTAGTTTGAGAATCACTATAAGATAACTATAGGTCGTAAATTGGTAGTATCGAGGTTAATGGCTAGTCTATGTGACCGCTTTATTAGACCATGTGGCATGCGAGCTTATGATCAAGCAAAATATTCATTTGGGAAGTTCAGTATTTAAAATAGATTTTTTTATGGGATAGGGGGCAAACGAGCAGACGAATCGCCTTATGGTAAGCGATTACCGCCGCCCATGGACACCCGCAACACCAGAGGAGTCACGAGTGCGATACCGGCCTTTTAAAAGGGAATTGGGTCTTCGGTATCCTCACTCGGCGAAACACAACATAAGCGTTGCTTCACGCCGCCAGTATTCTATGAGGCCGTGGTATCACTCCGGCCGAGCCGGAGCATGGCTCTCCTACGGTACAAAACGGTGGAATTGGAACTGTCTTTTTAATTGTATTTTTATTTCAAAGTAACAACTATTGCAGTAGCAAGCGATAAAACTATTTTAATGGCACCTTTATCGCATGACAATGTATTCTCTGGGACTGTAAGCAACGGTGCGACAATATTATTTTAAACCTTTTGTTTTTATATTGCACGATTTCCAGTTTTCGACTTCGTCCGCGTGGAATAGTTACTTTGTTCCATATGAACTTTCATCCTCTATTTCACCCCTACATTGTAGGTCGAAATTTATCAAATTCCTTTCTTAGGGGATGCCTACATCATAGTAGATATATGCATGCCAAATTTCAGCCCGATCCCTCCAGTGGTTTGGGCTGTGCGTTGATAGATCACTATGTCAGTCAGTCAGTCACATAACGTAAGAGTAGACAAATATAATCAGTAAGCTCCGAACTGCTAAGCTATCGGGAGTTACACGTGTTATTGTGATTCAACCATAAAAGATAGACATTTGCTGTCGTGGCATATTTTTTATATAATTTTAAGGAGAACATTTCCGTCATACATGATTTCTGTGTAGCTTTAACCATTAAGGCTGCACACGCGACGGAAGATTAAAAAATGGAGTAAGTTCTCCTGTTTTCCCAAGATTTCCCTTCACTGCTCTGCTCCTATTGATCGTAGCGTGATGAAAAGTATACTATAACCTGCCCAGGAGTATGAAGAACAATTGTACCAAGTTTCGTTGAAATCCGTCGAGTGGTTTTAGTTTCTATAACGAACATACAGACAGACAGACAGACAGACAAAAAATTTACTGATTGCATTTTTGGCGTCAGTATCGATCACTAATCACCCGCTGATAGTTATTTTGGAAATATATTTCATGTATAGAATTGAACTCTCTACAGATTTATTATAAGTATAGATTTAACGGCTCTCCTTGATAATATAATAATTTTCACGCTTGGTGATCAAATCTAAGACATCATAATTGCTAAAACAGTACTAGATTAGACTTATCCTACTGCCCTTCAAAGTAAATTTTAGCTTATATAATCTATGGCGTAATAATGGCTTGCCCAAGATTAGTTAAGAGGCTAGAAATATATGTTCATTATATTTATCTGTAGGTATAATATACATATGTAGTTAACATCACCCCTTTACCCTCTAACCTTTTCTCCCCGAAGGGTTAGGCAGAGGCGTACTAATGTGGTGTACAATAGTATGCCTCTGCTTATGCACAGTTCGCCGGGGGCGTAATCATTAGTCTAGTGATCTCAAGCGCGACTGCTACGCTAGAGATCTTGAGTTCGATCTCCAGGTCGAGCAAAGAGTATTGAGTTTTTCTATGAAATTCTCAGTAGCAGCTTGGAGTCTGAATTTGTGCCCGGTTAGTGGCAATAGGCTCGCCCCCTATTACATGGGACCTAAACATACCGGCGAACTGTGGGTGTACATTTGTCCTACACCTCTGTCTAAGCCTTCGGGGAATACAGGCATGATGGTATGTATGTATTTTTGCAATAAAGCTAAACATTAAATTCAGTTATCTCTAAATGCAGCGGATATCAGTTTGCATATAGCAGTAACGTTGGCTTAAGAGTTAATTTGGAGTCTATCCAAATTTTGCTTTTATCCTCAAATAAAAGTGGAAATACAGTCACAGATTGCGGTAGTGGTCCTAATTATGTATCACTCGATATTGCGGGAAATATTTCGAGAGATAATTGAAATCGTTACCTTCATTGACTTGATGACTAGACGACGTTATCATTTTATCATTTACGTGTTATTGTCATATTGTTCTAAACTTTGTGTTCCGATCTTGACCAAATTTTTATGGGACTACCTCTGAAGTATGACCTACAGATTAAAAAAACACTCATCAAAATTGGTTCATAATTGTCGAACTAATCACGTAACAAACATACAAAAAATATACAGTAGAATTGAGAGCCTCGTCACACTCGTCAGAGAAAAATACCATAATTGCGTTAAATATTTTCAATCACACTAAATGCAATGTTCATTTTTATTTACGAAGTAGCTACCAACCTTCAAATTGACGTTGTTTGATGTCTAGTCAGATACTTAACCAAAAAATACATTGTAGGATCGAATATTGAATATTTGGTAGCAATCAGTTGAATAAATACCAACTACGTTTTTAAAATATTTGCTCCTAAAATGCGAATTTTATCGCATAGTTTTTCAAAAAGGTATCAAATATGCACTAAATTGAAATTCACAGACTTAGTCAGCGCAGGCATATTAAATATCAGCAAATTAAAATTGTAATAAAATTCATGAACATTTGATATTTTTTGCCTAGTTCGTAAACATTTGCCGCCGAGAATAAACAAATCAAGTTACGCGTGTCGTTGCATTATTTAACTATCCCCGATTTTCATTTTATAACCTTATTTTATTTTACTGGTACGCTTATTTGGTATTATGAGAATATAACGTAGGTAGTGGATTATTAGTTGATTGGCAGATATGATAGACTGGTTTCTGACACTTACGCGAATATTAGAGATTGAAATAAAACTACTTTTTACGGATTTTATCGCGTTGTATAGATATAACAAAAATGTAAGGTAATTGTTAACAGTTAGTAATTGTAACATTAAGACGTCCAACAACTTAGTCTACCCGTGACTATGGATGCTGTAAACGATCCGAAACGTCGGGAATCAAATAATATCAATACAACGCGATAAAATCCGTAAAAAGTAGTTTTATTTCAATGGCAAATATGATACCCTGTTCAAAAATCTCTCAGGTTTCCTCACAATGTTTTCATTCACAGTTTAAATTATGCATGAATTAATTTCGAAAAGTCAGAGTACTAAGTAGTCAATTTATCACCACACGGATATAATACCTATGTACTTTTTGCATAATATCGTGCGGTTTTTAGAATTCTTCGCCTATTCGGAATCCGTTTTATTGGGCGGAACGGGTAGATTTGTGATTTTATATTTTATTCTCTGGTGCTGGGACACTAACGAGTTTCGCAGTACTGTACCACTAATGTGAGCTTTAGGCTTATTATAATAACTATTACTATATCGTTTATGACCAGTGTTATAGTCCTCTTTCTTTAAACTTAGCACGGTGGTTCTATTGGTTTTTATTTAAAATACGGTTAATAGAAATAGGCTTCTTCCCTTGTTAAATGAGACCTAACATTAGCCACTTGTACATTAGCCGCAGTTCGTCGGTATATTTAGGTTACAACTTGAGTACACCTCTGCCTAATCTTTTGGGGAATACAGGTGTGATGGTATGTACGTAACTACATTTCATTTGTAATTAAATTTAAAATTAATAAAACTCCGCTGCATCAAGATATGGTTACCATGTTCTTGCAATATCATTGAAGTAACAAGATATCAAATATCAAATAGATCAGACCTGTGGAAGTAGTTCACATAGGGATGTGGACTTTTGTGTAGGGCTTCAAACAGCCGGCCAGATTTTCTTAAAATATAGTTAAGAACGCTCTTGATTGAGTTACCTATCCTATCAGGCAGGAAAACCTGAATCTAAATCGGTCCATTCGTTTGGGCACTACAATGCAACAGACAGACACAGAGATACAGATATTAAACTTATAACATCCCTCTTATAGGCAGATAAAAATAAGTTTCTTTTTTCTTTAAATAGGTATCACTTTGCTGGTGTACTAAATCATTCAGCTTCGTTAACTTTGATTCTTGTTTCAAGTATATGGCTACAATTTTCACTCAGCTTAACATAGCAACATTAATAAATAATTGTTCTCTGTAGTAAGCAATTAAGTCTTTAGTGTTTCTAAGTTGTGCTTCAAATAATTTTAGATTGCCTAATAATATTTAACTCAGCATTACAATGTCATTGTTATGTTGTCAAGTAAATTATGGAGAAGGAAATGATATCTTAGATTACTGTAAGCTTTAGAGTCATAAATATTAAATTAAAAATTTAAAGAAACCACCGACACAAAAATCTTTAAAAAAGAAATAAATATAAATATTGTCCCTTTATGATTTATCTAAGTATATTGAAATAAAACTACTTTTTACGGATTTTATCGCGTTGTATTGATATTATTTGATTCCCGACGTTTCGGATCCTTTACAGCATCCATGGTCACGGGTAGACGGGAAGTTGTTGGACGTCCGTATGTTACAATTACTAACAGCTACCTTACATTTTTGTTAATTATTTTTTGTTGCACATCGCTGATGTCAAACACACATTAGAACATACATTAGAACATTTTCAATTAACACACCTTTCAAACAGAAAAAATCAACACACAGACACACAAACACAGAGATACACACTAAAAACTTAAAACACCCCTCTTTTTCATCGCGGGTTAAAAACATCAAATAGGCTAAACTGAAGAGAAGTTCATACTTATATACAAAGATGATCAGAAATATAACCAAACCTTTATACTATAATTTAAAAAAGTGTGGTATGTTCTGTATTTTTTCAGTTCGTTGCACAAAATATAATGAATTCAATAAACAAATATTCACCACAAACTGATAAAATTATTGGGTCATCGCTTTAACATAATTTAGAGAACGTTATGTATATAAAACCATTATAACTCCCATAAGCCTTTTGACAAGGGTGCTATTATTTATAGGGCCTGTAACAAGAGGCTCCAATGAATCCCTATGTGATTACGTTGTTGTTAGCAATGAGCGTTACGGGATCTCCACGACGTGGATAACTTGTGATTTAGTTTGGGTTTGTTCACAAATACATATGCATAAATAATAACATTAAATTTAAAAAAAATCGTAGCATCAAGTGATGGTTACCATATTCTTGCAATATCAAGGAAGTAACAGGATACCAAGTTTCAAATCGATCAGACCTGTGGACGTTGCTCACATCCCTTCATGAACTAGAAAAGAGCCGATAACCTTCAAACAGCTGGCCAGATTATCTTAAATTATATCTAAAAATTCTCTTGATCAAGTTAAATTTCAAACAAAAAAAAATCGGAGCTGCGATGCAACAGAGAGACTAACATATACACAGATACACAAGTTAAACTTATAACAGTCCTCTTTTTTTCGTCGGGAGTTAAAATACTTATGTAGATATTACAGAGCAAACTAAACGAGTAATGTCCATAGAAGATTTTAATTTATATTTCATGCATCGGATCGAAAAAGTAGTTAAAATAATTAATTAAATGTTTGGTGGTGATATTATGGGTGGCTTGACTACCTACTTTTTATGTATTTTTTGGACTTGATAGGGTCTCCTGCATAGTTTTCAGCTATAGTTGAACTCGGTAGGTGGCGTTGTCTAAGATAGAGCACACATCAATTAAATACCCTTTTGGGCTCTAATTCTCACATACATATACGACGGAAGATAGCAAAACTGTTTGGAGCCGGTCTTATGTTGTATTTAGGTTTGTGGAGAGGCGAGATGTGTTGCCCCTCACATCAAAGGGAGGATCCTCTGACCAGGCGGGTGTTTTGCCTGGCGGGTCACGGCCGAACGGTTGATATCGGGCGGTTGTATATATGCAGGTTGCGTTGCAAACTTTACTTGCGCGATTCAGGACATGTCCGTATAGTTTATATGTAGCGCGGTAGATGTCGCTACAGGTTTATTATATTTATAATTGAATATGTGTATTCGCGTAACTTAGATGGTTATTAGACTCATACAGAATGCCATTTTGCACGATTCTCCTTTGCTTCGTCCACGTTAGCTGACCTTTTTGAAGTGGGTGCTGTACCTTTAAGTGGGTAATGTATCATCTTTCAAAGGCGTTCTCTGATGATCACGATAATTCCACCGACATTCACTTTATAAGTTCCTGTTGTCGGTCATCTTTTATTCATCCTTCAACATGCCCAAATCTGAGCATAATTATTTTCAATTCGTATCTCTAAATCATTAAACCGCAATATTACGTCATAGTTTTACTTAATTCCAATGAATTCGCAATTTGGTCTGATTTGTTATGTTGCCATGTGTAACATAACAAATTATTACTGCCCACAGGCATACCAAAATCGACGCTCTACGCCTCGTTAATTAGCTCACATATTTTTTTTTTAATTATCGAAACGATAACATAGGTAATTAATATTGACAATTATTTGGTAAACTGAAATAGGTGAAAACAAGCTTATTTTGCCTCTAAAATATAATTTTGATGTAATATTAGCAGGAATAGCTAATCATTTATGCAAACAACAATTTCATACGTACATAATAATTAAATTTGACGCAAATTTATGACAAATTACATGAATCGATAGGAATGGATTTGACGAGATCGAGGTTGGGGCTCTGTTTGAGAGGGTATGAACATAAATAAAATGTCTCTTTGTGTTTTTTTTTTGGCAGTTTCCATGCTAAGATTATAAATTTATTTTAGTGAAGGAAAAATTCAATTGCGGGCAGGGTTCGAACCTGCGTCTTCTGGTTAGATACAACAGACGCTCTGACCTCTAAGCTACCGAGAGTCCCACCCACTAGATTTATTAAATTTGCCTTCACATTCTGAATTTACGTCATAAGGTGACGTTAGCAACATCTTTTGAAAAACAAGTAACTTGGCTTCTCAACCGACACGACTTACTTTACAGTTAAATATTCACTATAATTATATAGTCCTTCAAAAATCGAACCTCTACTTGCAAAAGTTCGACAAGGTTCGGTAATCTCCTTTGATAATTAGTAAACAATATAAAAGAAAGGTGTTACAAAACATTAAAATCAATATAATAATTAGGGATCTTGGATAAATTCCGCTGACTGATAACTGAAAATTGATCAATATATTGATTATAGGAGACGAACTACGAAAAAAGGTAAACAGTGCCCTAGCGCTTCGTTTGGCTCGTCTTGGCGGCACCACTGCCATGCCCCCAGATGATTTATCTAAGAAAAATAACTGAGTCAGCAAAACATTCTAAACCCACTTATTTCAATCCAAATAAGCATCTAAAGATCACTACAGAATCAGTAGTGGATGGTAGAAAAGAATTGCGAGTCAACGAGTTTGAAGTATGGATGGATTTTGCCGAGTTATTTTGAAATAAAAAAATACTAGAACTTATAGATCCGGCGGAGCTTGAATTGCCCACAAATACGTAATACCGAAATAAATCATAATCCAGACAATATTCTATCAAATTATGTTATTATTCGGATTTGGATACTGTTAATCTAGGTTCATATGGTATTATTTCGTCTACTACTAATTCATTGGAAATAAAAACCGAAAAATCGTTCCAAAATTGGTAAAGTTATCAAAAATTGCATTCGCTTACATTTATTTCCAGTGAAGTATTCTGAACAAAATGGTAGAGTAGGAACCTAGACTAACGGTATCGGAATCCAAATAATAATAGAATTTGATTAAATTGGGTTTGAATTACGATTTATTTCGGTTTTACGTTTGTAAGAAAAATTCGGTCCGCCGGACTCTTAACTGCACAGGTAGTAAACTTCGCGAAACGCTCGCCATCACTGTCACCCTACCTTTACTTAAAAGAGCAATTGCGTTACCTAGGTAACAGCTTCAAGGTAAGTTATTTAATTACATTTGAAGTATGCCGACATTTTGCGAGTTCTGAAGACTTAATGACTGTTAACTGTAGTTACTGACATTATTAATAATGTGTATGTATTAATAGATGTACCTACATTAAGATATTGTATAGGTATAATTTTATCTACGAACGATTAATCTATCCTAAGGTATTATACTAGATGCACACCGCGGTTTCACCCGCTAAAAAATGACGGTCTTTCATACAACTTTCGCTCCCCTTTTGGTGAAAAGGGGAGCGAAAGTTGTATGAAAGACCGGAGAGGATTTTTGGAAATTCCACCTCTGAGGTGGTGACATTAGAGGTGGAATTTCCAAAAATCCTCTCTTAGTGCTCGTCTACAGTGCAAAAGGAACCAGCATGCAAACTTTTAGGAATCTAGCTCCTGTTGTTTCGGCTGTCCGTTGATACATCAGTCAGTCAATTCTTCTTGATTATACTATATAATAACATAAATTTATCAGTGGTGGCCCAGGCTTACTATTACATAGTCGCCTTTGGGTTAAAATCCATTAATACTAAGTAAAATAAAATACTCTTGGTCTTTTGCTAGTCATGCAAATTCTTCGTTTATTTCAATAACCGTTTTTCTCTAACTTTAAACGTAAAATTGCACGAAGTTCATAATAAACTAAGCTAAAGGATTTTATTAGATTTAGTTCTATTAAGATGTTACCTAAGCGATCCAAATTCAAATCCCCGATCCAAAGACTCAAAGTTGGTCGTTAAGCTCTTTACCTTTATTGCCTGTGCGAATAAAAATAATCTCAAACTACCTCGTCTACCGTTATATGAATTTGTACTTTACTATTTTGTAGTTAAGGTTGACGATTGGATGTAGTCTACATCTTATTCGGAAACTATCAACTAAGGTGTTCTGTTAAGAGCGTTTAAAGTTTAATTGAGTTGTGGATTTCAGTGACTAACGAGAATTAGGAGACTGAAATACCTATACCACGTGTATTTTTAAAATAAACTTATTTCAGTATACACATGAAAATAGCTTTTATAGCCTTAGTTTTACAATTTATATCTGAATAGGCGCAAGTTCTAAATATGTCGATTAGAATATCGAGTCATAACTATTATAATAACGAACGAAAACATTTTGAGAGAGGTAAGCATTATGTAAAAAGTAGGTAAGTGACATACTGGTTTCTGACACTTACGCGAATATTAGACATTGAAATAAAACTATTTTTTTCAGTATTTTTGTCAGTCTGCCCGTGACCATGGATGCTGTAAAGGATTCGAATCGTCGGGAATTAAATAATAATAATACAACGCGATAAAATCCGTAAAAAAAAATAGTTTTATTTCAGAGGTAAGCATATTTTTTTCAATAAATTAGTTATATCAGCTGAACGCAAAACTTGTGGCCACGCACATAATAACAATGTGTGCAAATAGGTCGACCTACTGATGGAACAGGGGGCCAGGGGGCCTGTTACGAAATGCCGAAGCCAAAAGCTATAAAAAAACCAAACCATTGACATGTAAAAGTATCTCTAAAGATTTACTTGCAAAATAAATTATCATTTCATTTCATAATTTAAGTTAAGTATTATAATTTTATTTTCGATAAAAACTAAAATCGATTTTAATTGATACAGTAGTGGATTCCGAACAAACTACTTTTAGGTCATGCCCTTGTTCTGTTACAGGTTGTATGTACATGACCTAGACTACCCAATACCCAAAAACAATAAACTGGGAGTTAAGACACAGAACTAAAACCTAGGATGAACTAGTACTATCTAGTTCTATCTACTAAATATAATAATGTTTTATGGTGACTGCTACGCTAGAGATGCTGGGTTCAATATCCAGGTCAATCAAAGTGTTATTGGGTTTATTTATTAAATTCTCAGCAGCAGCTCGAAGTTTGTATTCATGCCCGGTTAATGGCAATAAGCTCGCCCCTATGACACGGGGACCTAAGCGTACTAACTATCGGTGTAAATAATTACAGCTTTGCCTAACCCTTCGAAGAATGCAGGCATGATGATATGTTACGTTTACTCTGTAGGTAGGTATTTCCATTGGACAATGTTTACAGCGGTCTTCTCCTTAGTGCTTATTTAGTAGATTCAACAAGAGACTCCGTGGCGCAACGGTAGCGCGTCTGACTCCAGATCAGAAGGTTGCGTGTTCAAATCACGTCGGGGTCACTTACCTACTTTTTACATTATACTTTTGCTTTTATTGATACATGCCTCATATAAACTGCTTCTTTAGTCTTGTGGTTCTAAGCGCGACTGCTACCCTAGAGGTTTTAGATTATATTCTCAGTTGGAGCAAAGTGTTATTGGTTTTTTATAAAAGCTTACTAGCAATATGGATTGCATATTACTAGTATTCTTGTTAACCCCTCGTGCTAAACTAAATGCTTATGTAACAAGTAAGTTCACGTCGATAGTGCAATGGGTGGGTTTCGAACCAGTAACCATATGATCGCAAGTCCGACGCCCTAGCATCAGGCTAACGCTGCTTAGTAAAAATTGATAATGAATTTTTTTCTAAGAATAGTTCTTGGTTTTCGTAGATGTTATGTTATAAAGGTAGATTTAAAAAAAAACTGGGACTGCCAACTACTTATTAGGTACCTAAGATTTCCATTTAGCAATATTTTATCTTAAAATTATGCTTAAAACTATGATTGGTTTACATCACAACACTGTAGGTTGTCTATGATTATTAATTCGCTTTGTTTGTTTAAAACATCAATCAATTTCCCCCTGTTTACTCTTGAAATTTGCATGAAAAGTTACAGGCCAGCACTTTCAGCAGCAGCGAATTAAGTCTGCATTAAAAATAACGTAACTACATAGTTAAGTATTGTTACTATAATGACATGATACTATATTAAAGAAAGTCGGGTTAGTTACAACATTTATAGGTAACTCAAGAACAGCTGGACCAATTCTTATATTTGATTTGTTGGATTTGTCTTCGCCCTGAATAGCAGAATAACTATTAAAACACTTCCGTAATCATATACTTGTTACTAAGAGCACTATGAACCTTTTCTATAGACTTTACCAGTAAGTACACAAATACACATAAAATCAGTCTTTATGAGTGTTTGTGCCACTACCACATATGTATATAGTCACATCCATGCATCCTAATATTATAGATGCGAACGTCATACAAAAATAACTTGAATCTGTCTGTCTGCGTATTTGTTTCACACCTAAACCATTGAACCATTTTTTTTATGGATTAAGTCGGCTAAAGAGCTGACGAGATACCTGGTGGTAAGTAGTCATCGTCGCCCTTGGACACCTGCAACACCAGAGCCCCTACGGACTGCAGACTGCCAGAGCCACAGCGACTGAGGGGAACTGGCTCGAACGTGCAAAAGTCGAAACACACACCGAGGTACTTTACGACAGACTCGAATGTAAGAGTGGTCGCCAGCCAGTCAGAGCCCAAGAGGACCTACAAATGGACAAGTCAGATATTTTTACGCCTTTTACGGAATGCGTCTCTGAAAGGCGGTGAGGTAATCTAACACAGGGACGATTTTTTGATGACTTTTGGCATAGAGATAGATTGGATCTTGGAGAAGGATATAGGCTACATTTTGTCTCAAAACGTCCTTTTTTTGGGCGCGACTGAAAAGGCAGGCAACTGTTAATCATCTATAAATCTAGAACATCCACCAGACCTACAAGATAATTAATGGATCTAGAACCGAACCCTCAACGGCGAGCTATAACACCCAATTAATTGAATACATTTACATTTCATTACATTTACATTTCAATTCAGTTCAAATTACTAGGTACGGGAGTCCACGTTTGAGTGTGTGCCAAGATTTCGGCCTTAGCTGCCAAGTTTGAAGCTTGATGGGCAGATTGGTGTTACGTGTGATGAGATGGTCTGGAATTTTGTAATTAGGATTTTAGGAGCATGTGTAATGATTTGATATTGGTAAGAGTTATTAAAAGGAAAAGCGGGAAAATGTCTGACTTTCTCGGTGGTAGGACCGCTTGGAGTCTGACTGTGTGGCATTACGTTGGATTCTGTCATAAAGCATCTTGTGTGTCTCGACTTTTGCGCGTAAGAGCCAGTTCCCCCTCGGTTTCTGCGGCTCTGGCAGTCTGCAGTACGTAGGGGACCTTAAAGATCGACAACTCCTCTAGTGCTGCAGGTGTCTATGGGCAACGATGACTTCTTACCACCAGGTGGCTCGTCAGCTCGTTTGACTTACCCAATAAAAAACCACTCAGTAAAGAGGCGGTTTGATTTTTCCACATAAATTAATATCCCCGTTTCCGTTCAAGAAACTTCAATACCCTGCCAAGTTATTAGCAAGACCTACTTATTACACGGAAACTTTTGACATCTGTGAAAGAGGACCTAATGAAACTAGAACGTGACTTTACGTGACCCACTCGGCTTCTCTCATGTAATCTGCATTCTTGAAAGTATTATTTTTCTCCGGGCCTTTTCTGGACACGTGTCAAAAACCCACATTGTTTTTTTAAGAAAATAATTGGTTAATTCTTTGTTTGAACAGATTTAGACACGCGGTAGCGTGTTCGTGCAGCCATGTTCAAAGAAAAAGGAACTGGAAACGCAGCAGTGGAGTGTAATTGCTATTGTATTGCTGCCCATTGATATCTCAATTCTTTTGTTGACGAAGTCGACAACCAGGCTTATTCTAACTATTGAACTTGGATCCCATTTTCAGATTTATGTTTTTGATGGGATACTGATGATACAGTAAAATACAGATGTTTAATGATTCTTAAGGTGGGCTTTGATTGGTGTTACGAGGTGTAATGTAACACGTCACAAAGCGAGCATTCGTGTACATTTTTTTTTGTGTTCGAGGTCTTTACCACGTACCGACTGCACGAATACTCGCTTTGTAACATGTAACATTACATCCTGTACCACCGGTCAGTATCAACTATATAAATTAAGTACCTAATCTGTAATCTATTAAAAGGGAGGTTAATTACGTAATTATGACGAAATTATGTTAAATTAAAAAAATATATATATTATTAATGCAATAAATGAATCTTAGGATTTCAACAAGAGATTTATAACATAATTATTATTGCCTATTATCACTGGGCACAAATCCAAACACTGTGTGGCCACTGAGAATTTCATAGAAAAGCCCAATTACAGTTTTCTCGACCTGAAAATCGAACCCAAAACCTAAACTAAGTTCAGCAGCCTACTCGTAAACAGTTAAAACTAACTGCCTCATTAGTTAAGTGATCGTCAGTGATAAAGGTCCTGGATTCAATTCCAAGGTAGAGTAAATGTTATTGAGTTTTTCTATAAAATTCTCAGCAGCAACAGCTTAGAATTTTTGGATTTGTGACCCATTAATGTCAATAGGCTCGCCCCCTATTATGGGACCTAAACATAGCGGCAAACTGTAGGTGGACGGTAGTACACCTCTGCCTAACCATTTGAGGAATACAGGTGTGATAGTTTATTATGATGGTATGTAAAACTAACTACATATTCCATTTCCATATTAGTCTGCCAACATAAAATGCCCTAGGTTATTCAAAAAACGAACATAGCATATCTAACCTTTTTACATCCAATCCTTTTAACTTCAGGGTTGCCACGCGAATTTTAATAACAATCCACAGAGCCCGCTCAAACAAATCCAGTAGAAAGTTTGCCAACATTAAGAAAACAAAAGTAATTTTATTATTCGCTGGCTCTTTCATTTATGGTAATGGCGTGGAGTATGATCGTTTATGTTATCTTGTTGTATGTTGATGTTTGATATTGCTTTGTGTTTTTTAAATGTCTATCGCAATGGTTGGTTAGATTTGACATATTTTCCGGTGCACCGTCAAAAGGCAGTGTGGGACGACCTCCAACGAGATGGACGGACGACCTGGTGAAAATCGCTGGGAGTCGTTAGATGCAGGCGGCAACCGGTTCTTATGGACGTCATTTGGGGAGACCTTTGTACAGCAGTGGATATCTTTATAACAGTGCCGAAACATGGCTCTCCCACGTATAAAATCTTTTGGCTGATATCATGATAATGATTTTGATGATTGACATTTCTCATTTTCGTATGCTGAGATAACTGTTTCAATGAGTAAGAGCAGTGATAGCCTATTGATATAGCTATTGGATTGCCAAATCAAAGATCTCAAGTTTGATTAGATTCGATTCGATTCGCCCTCTGACTTTTCGAAATCATGTGCGTATTAATATTTAATTATCACGGTGAACGAAAACATCGTGAGGAAACATGCACTCCAGAAAGAGGAATTCTCAATGGCATGGGAAGTCTGCCAAACCATAGTAGGATAGCTAGACTATATTAGCCTCTTTTTACTCTGAGTGGAGAACCATGCTCAGCAGTGGGACAAAAAGAAAAAATGCGAACTGAAAGCATTATTCAATGACCTTTGTGATAACTGATCGATTTGAAACCTTACACTGCTTTATCATTAGAAAGTACATAATATATTGATTACATAGATACAGATATAATATGGAATGTGTAAACATAATATTAATATTCGTGGAATTCTCATACATGACGTACAGCTTATCGGAATTCTAATAACGCAAAGACTATATTAGAATGATAATATGTATCCTATTTCAAAGTTTGCCGTACTGATTAGTTACAAAAAAAATTAATGGTAAATAACCAACAATGTAAAAGAATAGTGATGCGATGGATATCATAATATACGTAGATACTATCACTACGTCGTAGCAATAAAATGAAATATTTAATTATGAAATACCTACTAGACAGAGAGTAGGTTAGTGATGGAACATTATCCAAAGCAAAAAATCCTACTATCCTATCCTAACAATTATAAATGTGAAAGTGAGTTTGTTTGTTTGTTATGCTTATGCCTAGTAAACCGATTTTAATATTTTTTTTCATGAATAGTAAGCTACATTATCAACGAGTAACATAGGCTGTATTTTTTAAAATTAGAGATTATATTTCTCGAGAGACGAAAATTACATTGAACAAATGCTTGCGTTAAGAGTGGGTTCATATCGGTAGTGGGTGGGTTTCGAACAGGCAACCACATGATCGCAAGTCTGACGCCCTAGCCATTAGGCTACCGCCACATGTGGTATTATATATTTTCATAGTTTTATAGTATTGTATTATATTTTCTGTTGTCAAGTTAAAAGAAAACAACAAACCTCGTAAATGTTAATTGTTAATTAAAAAACTTATTAAGTTACATTACAAAAATGTAATTCTCAGTTGTTTTCCGACACTACAAAATGCTTCTTTTAATACATTTAAAACGCAATTTTAACAGAAAAGAAAATTACTTTGGAGACTCCATTGTTCTTGAAAACTCCGCATTCTGAATGTAATGTATGCTAATGTAGTTTTTGTTCGCTGTTGATTTAAGGTTTTTATGAACTGAATCGTTGCATTATTTTAAGCTATGCTGAACTAATGAGATTCCTCGACGATAAAAATTAGTGGACG
This sequence comes from Acronicta aceris, assembly GCA_910591435.1. NCBI lineage: Eukaryota > Metazoa > Arthropoda > Insecta > Lepidoptera > Noctuidae > Acronicta > Acronicta aceris. The sequence continues at coordinate 14,868,958 of OU342758.1, read as the reverse complement.
CTGAAATGCAGGTTTTATTTTGCTTATGTTATTTTTTATGAGCGTTGTGCAGGATATATCAAAGACCGGCCGAATTTTAAAATGAAGACATTAAGGTCAAACCCAAAGTGCATTTCAAACATTATTGTCAAATTAACACAATATATTGTAAAAATATTCTTCTGGAAATGTCTGGAATATTGCGGATTTGTGATCGTGTGCGTGTGCCCCCAAACTGATGTATTAATGTTGGCTATCTAGATTACTGCACTGAATTGTAACTATATCCCCGCGTTCTGTAATTTAGAGGCAGACAGGAATGAAATCATGTGAAAATTCTAAATAACATTAAAATATTATCGATTCTGAATAGCTTCTGTAAATTTGGCCAGTCATTGAAAAATAACCCTGTATATTGGGCTTAGCTAACTTAAGAATTTAGGTATTTATTCGAAACAATTAATTATTTCGTCAAAAAAGGTCGCTGATAATAAAATGGCGTCCTAAAGTGACTGTCGTATCTGTAAATTTTATTATCATCTAGAGATGTCCGTTCGTAGATCTACAACAGTCACTAATCACAGCCACGAAGACAGTCACTAATCAGGAGCTGTGATAGCCTAGTCATATGACCAGACTGCCAAGTCAAAGGTATCGAGATCGAATCCAAGGCACGCGGTGCGTATCAATAAATAAATATATCTGAGGAAACCTGCATGCTATGAGAGATTTTCTCGATGGCGTGTGAAGTCTGCCAACCCGCATTAGGCTAGCGTGGTGGACTATAGACTAATCTCATTATGAGAGGAGATCCGTGCCCAGTAGTGGACCGTATAATGTTTGAATATGTAATGATTGCTTCACTATCTTTTGTTGATCTTTTAAGCATGACATGACCCACATAATTTATGTACACAAATTTGATTTTAAAACTACGATTACCAAACAAAATATTATAGAAATTTGGGCTCGTTGGTAGGAAGCGGCAAATTGTTGGATCCTGCGCAAGAGGGCTATTTACGCAAATTGCGATGTTTCAGATAGCGTAACTACACGATTATCTCTGCGGCTCTCTCCTGTGATTCTGTTAATTTGGCAAGCTTTTTAAAAGGTAGATATTAAATGCCTTTTTATTTTGTTTACCAGATTTCATTGTTGAATATATACGAGAAAATGCACTAGAATGATAATAATAAAAGTAATTCGTTAGATATGTGTTCTAAAAATTTTAACAAATTACATTATGTTATTTTTTTTTATTTTTTTTTAGTAAAGGAAAAAATTCAATCGCGGGAATTCAAATCGCAATTTACGTCATAATGTGAAATTCAGAATGTGAAGGCAAAATTTCAATCATACGGGTAGGGTTCGCGGTGGCTTAGAGGTCAGAGCGTCTGGTATATCAACCCAGAAGACGCAGGTTCGAATCCTGCCCGCGATTGAATTTTTTCCTTTACTAAAAATAAAATAACATAATAATCTTAGCATGGAAAATGCAAAAAAATCACAAAAAGAAATTACATTATTTCAATTTGTGCAACTAAAACTGGATTGAACGTGTTATTTCATTGATATCATGTATTATTAGTATTACATACATATTAATTTTACCCTTCTGGAGGAAACACGTGCCCAGCAGTAAAAAAGTATATGGGCTAACCTAACCTATAAATAATTAAAGCGGCGGTAGCCTAATGGCTAGGGCGTCGGACTTGCGATCATGGTGGATGTCGGTTCAAAACCCACCCATTGCACTACCGGCATGAACCCACTCGAATCTTAACACAAGCGTTTAGCTTGGCACGAGGGATTAACAAGAATACCTAGTAATGTGTAATCCACATTGCTAGAAAGCTTTTTTTTTTTTTTTAAATAATAAATTTCAATCAATTCATGGTACAAGCTCGTAATGCATCACGTCTTGGTAACTCTACGACGAATTACAGTTCGTTGTACTAGATGGTTGTATTACTAATTTAGGCCTCTGTTAAACCCTAAAATGATGTTTTGGGAGTCCTCAAACAAAATCAAACTTTAAACTTTATTTGATATTTGAAGAATCTTAAAATTTGAATGTGTCTTACGGAACATATAATTTAAAGTCATAAACTTTGCTGCACCTCTGTATAAAGTTGAATTTTGTCATTAGGGTCCAAAATGCAATGAAAATTCACTGTCCGTAGATATATTTGACACACGGGCTTCTTTATGTCGTGCATCTCAACATTCCACTATCTCATGTGAAGTCTAAGTGTTAAATTTTTAAAATTCCACAAAAATATTTTCCACTGCAAAAAATACTAAGCTCAAAATTGCTTACCATACTTATCTCTAAGAATACTTGGCAAATGAAGACTCAAAGTCGAGAGAATGCAAAAATCAACCTTGCGCAAACTACTTTGCTGACGGCGCTATCTTGAAGGTTGGTACCACTGCAAGTTGTAAAACTGTGCTATTTTCTAACTTGAGAACTAATTTCATTATAACTTTGACACGGCGTGTTGAAGTAATTTTTCCTACAAGACAATTTGTTTTGTGACCAATGTTTGTGTCATTTATTGGGCCAAAGTAGCGTGTCAGAAAGTGGGTTGGTTGCCTAACTTACGACCTATCGATAAATCAGTCAATTACCCTCGATTGATAATACTGTTTTCCTTTGAATGTTACGAAATCGATATGGCTGAGGAACTAAAACTATTGCTGATTGGATAGATCCTAACAATCTTAGGGAGTTGGAAATGGATTTAGATTTTAAGATACCTATTTCAGAATTTCTCAGACTAAACTTCCTTAAAGTTAGACAGTAGCTTAGTTTTTAAGAGCGATAACTTATCTTACCAGAGTATCCAAAGAGATCAAACATAACATAATCAACCCATTACACTGTCCCACTGATGGACACGGGACTTCTCTCGGAATTAGAGGGATTAGGCTATACTCCACCACGTTGGCCTAGTGCGAGTTGGCAGACTTCACACGCCATCGAGAAAATCTCTCAGGCATGCAGGTTACCTCACAATGTTTTCCTTCACCGTTTTAAGCACGTGATAATTAACTATTAATATGCACATATTAGACGACACGTTTGGCGTAACGGCTGAGCAATCGGCTTCTGCGCAACGCGTTGTGGGTTCGATCCCGACACGGAACAAATATCTGTAGGATCTGCAGATAGTAGTTCCGGGTGTGGGTGTTTGTGTTTGTGAGAAATTGTGTTTGTAAACGCACCCACGATACAAGAGAAAAGCCTAATGTGTGGCAACGTTTAAAAAAAAATTACTTCGAAAAGTCAGAGGTGCGTGCCTTGGGTTCAAACTCGAGCACTTTGACTAGGCAGTCCAATGTTGTTATTTAATTCTTCTATGTAAGACGCGTCAATTTACAATATTTTTTTTTAGTAGATATGGCTTCGAAATTAACTCAGATAAAAAAAGTGTCATATGAAGTCCAGATATAGTAATAAGTGTCACAATGCAGGGAAATATGTGAAATAGTATCTTGAAGATAAGGCCGTAGCAGCTTAGTGTAACCTATTGTTACGAGCTGGGGTTCGGGATAAATTTAATTAACACCAATTTCACCGAAACAACAAATATTTTAATTAACTTGACAAAATCCCAAGTCATATTCAAAATCTAAGTTTAAATAAATTCAAGACTGTGGTCAAGCAAAAACTGTGTAAAAAAGCATTCTATACAGTCAGAGATTATATAGACGACAAAAATGCTTGGGATTAAGCCGCTCAAATGAACCGGGCTCTTTCATTCATGGATGACACCTCAATTTTTGACATATTAATTTCCTTTGGACATGTTTTATTTTTCCAAGTGACATGTTTTATTTATTATTTATTATTTACTATTTCTGGACTTTTTTTTTTGTCCTTATGTATATGGTAACAAAAATTTGTGAAGTGTGAGTATTGTGTAGACTGATGTTACGATCACAAAACCAGATCAAAGTCTTTCGATTTTCTGGCAGTTAGAGGCTGTCATGCTCACTTAAATGTCCTGCTGATGGTGGCGTTGTGTGTCGGGTTGTTTTATTCCCTACAACTTGGTTGAGTCGAACAACGCTGATACACACGTCATGCTCGTGAACGGGTGCTGTCTGTCGGGACTGGTCAACTCTTACATGCCATGTCAATTCAGTTATGTTATCTTTTGGAGGGTAACCTACTTTTATCACTCACATCAAACTCCACAATACTCACATTGATAGAATAAAAAATATGTAAACATCAATTATTTATTTAAAAGAGTATCTATGGAGTTTCTTGCCGGCTCTTCTCCATAAGACCTACTATTTGGAACCGTGCTTGTAGTTTTGACATTTCAAAAGTACCTGTATATGGTCTAATTGAAATAAAAAATTTGAGTTTGAGTTTGAGTTTGAAATACACAACAGAAATTACTGAGAGAGTCACTACAGTATCACTTATCGCACTATAATGTCGCACTTGTAATCACTTAACTTCACTTCACCGTGTTCAGAACTAAACTGCTCCGGCCGACCCTCACGACCAGTATTTATATGAGTCACGAAGATTCTAGAATCTAACATTCTCGATAGGTCCACAAAATACGAGTAGGTAAGTACCTAAGTACCTACTTATAAACAATAGACGATAAAGTGATCGTCTATTGTTTACGGTCATTCACCTTGAACCCGGCTTTTCTTCGAATGTTCTACGTGCTTCTACGACTTATCTAGAATCTTCGTGACCCATCTCCGTACTAATAGTTACTCGGCGTAACACTATTTACAGCTGACGGTATGCATCTGTTAATGTATAGCTCGACTATATTTTAGGAACTCAACAACCATAAAAACCTCCTTTCACCCAGAAACCTACATCTACACTGAGATAAGGAAAAACATATAACCTTAACTTATTTTTGTACTGACATTGATGTACTACCGCTGCATGACGTCATACTTCCCTCACCGTCTCCTGTCTAGCCTACACAAACAATTCTGATGGAAATTTTAATTCCATTCCGCGCTCGGTGTTTGTTTTAAGAATAGACGGAATATTGCACTTCGCTTGCAAAAATTGTTGGAGCGCAGTAGAGATTTTCGATTTTTTTTGTTACGGGGTTATTTTTTTCGCGCTTATTGTTCAATAAGCGCGAAAAAAATAACCCCGTAACATCCACTTCTAGGAACCTAGAAGTGGATGTTACGGGGTTATAAAATAATTTTATTTTTATGGATTATTTTATCTCCTTGTTTTTTGGTAGAATAGTATGAGTATTATATAACATAAAACTGTAAAGATTGACAACCAAAATGAAGTTTAAATAAATCTATGAATCACGATATAAAATAACTCTTGATCCATTACCTATAGCAGTTTTAATATTCCATCGCGCTTATTAGTAAAAACATAAATAAATCAAACATGTTCTTTCAAGAATATAATAGTCATAATTTCTATCATGGAACAAAATAATACATACATACATACATATACGTACATCACTGACACCTTTCTCCCACAGGGGTGGGCAGAAACTATACCGCTACCTACTTGCTACGATTCTTGCTTACTTCTTTTGTTTTTTTCACATCTATACATCGTCTCATGTAATACGCGGCGGTTGCGAGTATTACGCACCTGACTGCGATAAGATCTGCATATTCTAGGGCGACAACTACCGACGCAATATAATCTGAGCTACAATCTACAACAAACAACTACGAAAGAATTAAATAGGTACTTTAAAAAAAATTGAAGCTTCTACAATAACACCAATTCCCGGGAAATATTCTCAAAACTTTATTCACAAAGAACCACTAGCCCTTTTCACTACAATAACATTTTGAAGCAATAATCGCACGAAATATTCCCTCTGTTATCTCCGCAAAGCATTTTAATTTATGCCGCTAATGAAGACGTTCAACGTCTAGGCATTGAGGGAAGACAACGCGACGCGACGCAATTTCCGGTTTTTAGTTTCAAAGAGCCTCGTGTTGGGCGCTTCCCGTACCTTAGTTTTAAGCGATTACTAGCAGTACTCGATTCAAGCTCGATTACATTCAAATCACTTTATCGTTAGATTTTTGTCGAGTTCAAAATGATGCTGGCATTTGTGTTGATCCAATGTTACAAAAGGTTTCATGTTCATGTGTGTACACATTACCGGGCCTGTCAATAAATATCGGTTCTCCTTGTTACCACTGTGAGAAGCACGTCTTATTCATAATAGTGCTGTTTACTTGAATTTCGAATATGCATAAAATAAAATATTTTCTCTTTCTGTTATGACTCATCATCACTTCAAGATGAGATAATGGTTCTTAAATTATATTAATTATAATATTTTAATTATATTATTTGAATTTTATTTATCTATCTATTATAATAATATATTATAAATTCAATGTTATTATTTTATGTAATTTTTATTTCTGTAATAATTTTATTTTAATTGTATGATCCAAAGTTGATTGAAATAAATAATAAAAATTTATGTCTTTTTATTCCAACCTGTCTATATCATCTCTCACACATTCCATAGATCTTTATTGAAATCCCCATTCCGTGAGTAACATTTTTCTCGGTGGTAGGACCTCTTGGGGTCCGACAGGCTGGCGACCAGCCTTACGTCGGAGTCTGTAGTAAAGCATGGTGTGGATTTCGACTTATGCACGTAAGAGCCAGTTCCCCTGAGTTGCTGTGGCTCTGGCAGTCTACAGTCCGTAGGTGCTCTTAAGGGTCGGAATCGAGGTAGGGTACGGTCCTAATCGCATCAGCAACTCAACGTTGAGTTCGTCAGCAGCAAAAAAACCAGCGTCTGGTGGTAGGTACTGCCACTTGACATAATGCTGAGCTAATGACCCTTTGACACAGACAGACATTAAGCTCTTGTTTTGTTTTAATTATTATTATTAAGTACAACATATATATATGTATTGTTGTGCGTGCCAATAAATACCTTTTCTTTCTTTCTTTCAACTCCTCTGGTGTTGCAGTCCATGGCCGGCGATGACTGCTTACCACCAGGTGGCTCGTCAGCTGGTTTGCTGACTTAATCCATAAAAAAATTGTCCGTAATTTCAACACCAACTTCATTCTTACATGCCCAACCATCATCAAAACACTGTACTACATTATCATTATCTACAGCATCAGGTAAACCTTCCACTACATCGGCTTAACGAAAAACATTCACAAATCCACTTAGCAAAAACTTATTTACATCGTAAATCCTTGGTAGCCGCCGAGGAAGCACTTTGACAAACACGGATGAGCTTGAAATTGGTTCCGCTGTTTAGTCCCCGGATTGCCTGTTATTCCACCTCCTTATTTGTTGGGCACATAATTGGATGCAGTACATCGTAATTTGAAACATATTGTTTTCCGTACATGGAGTTTGGGTGAAGAGATTTTGGAATTGTTTGTGATTTTTTGCATTTTCCATGCAATGATTATAGAGTTATTTTTTATGATTTGATTTGAGAAGCAAACTTGCTTTTCAATAGATGTCACCAACGTCACCTTATGACGTAAATTCAGAATGTGAAGGCAAATTTCAATATGACGGGCATGACTCGCGGAGTATGTAGTATCTAACCAAAACCAAACCTAAAGATGCAGGTTCGAATCCTACCCGCGATTGAATATTTCTTTTACTAAAAATTTTGCAACTTTAGACGATTCTGAGGCTCTCCTCAGAACAGTCTAGGTTCTCCTCTCTCTAGAAGAAAACCGTGCCAAGCATTGGGCTAGTCATTAATTAACTTTGTAATGTATTTTTTATTGCAGCGCATGGTAATAAAATAAGAATTTCCTATTTTATCTGTAATATGTTGCTGGTAGGTCAAAGAGATTAGAAGATTTTCCAATTATGCTATTACATACTTTAAGGTTTTCTGTCAACCCAGTTTTGACGATAAGAGACTAAAAAATGTTTAAGCAAAAATTCGAGACATTTGTTCATAAAAATGTCCTACCCTTTTGTAAAAATTGTTTTAGATATGTATATGTACAGAATACATACAAATCAAAACAAAGACATACTTTATATTACAAGAAATCCGTTAATATCCGCAACATGAAAGCAAAGGAAGTTCTCATAATAGACGAAATGATAAAAATTGCCAATATCATTGTTTACCATTTCAATCTACAAAGGAAATCGATTGCCGCGGGCCATTGTCAAGATTACTACGTAGAGGCATTGGCAACGGGTTGGTCACCCCTGCTTTTAATAAATGAATCTCGCTTAAGGCGATGCTTGGATACTTGATAGGTATAGAAAAAAATAGGTACTTGGGATATTATTGTTTTTATAAATGTTTTCGTGTCTGCCAGTGCTATGTCATTCGCTATAAGTTGTATGAGGGTTGAATACCTCTGATTTATTCAGCATAAATGTATTTTAACATGGATTATTATGGATTTCTCCAGATTCGTGGGTGCATTTAAAAACTGAGAGAAAAAGAGGTTCAATCTTTTTGTGATTTTTTTTTCCATTTTCCATGCTAAGATTATAAAGTTGTTACGTTTGAGAGCCATGTTTCGGCAGGATTCGAACCAAGGACCAATTCGAAGCAAGGTAACTTGCTTTTTATAATTGTCGCCAACGTCACCTTATGACGTAAATTCAGAATGTGAAGGCAAAATTTCAATCGCGGGCAGGATTCGAAACTCCGTCTCCTGGTTGGATACACCAGACGCTCTGACCTCTAAGCCACCGCGAGTGGGGTTCGCGGGGTTTTACTAAAATAACTTTATAAAAGTTCAAGTTCAAATGTTTTTATTTCAAATAAGCTTTTACAAGCGTTTATGAAACGTTAAGAGTCCGGCGGACCGAATTTCTCTCACAAACGTAATACCGAAAAAAATCGTAATTCAAACACAATTTAATCGAATTCTGTTATTTTTCGGATTCCTATACCGTTAATCTAGGTCCCTACTCTATCATTTCGTCCAAAATACTTCACTGGAAATAATTGTAAGCGAATGCAATTTTTGATAACTTTACGAAGTTTGGAATGATTTTCCCGTCTTTTATTATCACTGAGGTAGTAGCAGACGAAATAGGATCGTAGGAACCTAGATTATCAGTATAAAAATCCGAATAATAACATAATTTGATAGAATATTGTGTGGATTACGATTGATTTCGGTATTACGTTTTTGTGGGTAATTCACGCTCCGCCGGACTCTTAATGAGTCTAGTTGCAAGACGCGGAGCAATTATCTGTACGTCATAAAAATATTGATTTATTGTACACTACTCCATTTATTTAAATCTGCCCTGCACTAATCCATTTATTTTACGTACTAACAGTATAATTTTACATACACGGTACACGGTTACACGGTAACATAAAATCTTAATATGACTTATTACTAGTCAAACTAAAGAGAGCGATTTAGAATTAATTTAACATAACATACTATCACGCCTGTTTTCACCGAAGAGTTAGGTAGAGGCGTACTTAATGTACACCCACAATTTTCCGGTATGTTTAGGTCCCATTTTATAGGGGGCGAGCCTGTAGCCATTACCCGGGCACAAATTCCCAACTCCGAGCTACTACTGAGAATTTCATAGAAAGAAAAATAACGTAGTAACACTTTGCTCGACCTGGGGATCGAACCCTGGACCTCTAGTGTAGCATTTGCGCTTGGGACCACTAGAATAATTAGAATAAATTTAGAAAACAAAAATAGTGTTAAGATGAAGTTTTATTTTGTTTTCTCATTACCATTACTGTATTATCATAATAACATAATATATTATTAATCCTATATTCCTCCAAAGGGTAAGCAGAGGTATTGTAACCAAAGTTTGTCGGTAAGTTTAAGTTTCATGTGACACATCTGTCAAGCTAGTTAATTGGACATAACAGAAGCCGCGCCATTTTTCTTCTAACTTCTGCAAAAATAGCCTATTCTAAATTCAATCAGCATAAAGATTAAAAATGAATTGCATACATTAATGATGATTAATATTTTTTTAATAACTGCCGCTGTATCAGTACCCTTGAACGATCTGTATCGAAAATTTCATTAAGTCGAAAGTAAATGGAATGAAAGCGAATTTCACACTCGAAAAAATTTCAAAAGAAACCAACTTCAAATTCTCAATATTGCGTTAAAAAGAGACCGCATAATAAAATTGTGTTTGTTGGGACGCTGTGACCGCGTATACTATGAACTTGTTACAAAAAAAAAACATTTTTTACAGCTTACATTACTACTATACTTAGTACGTAGGAAGATAGTTACCCACTAGTAGGTAAATCATGTAAAAAGACGTCCATAACATAATCAACCCATTATACTGTCCTACTGCTGGGCACGGGTCTCATGCCCAGCTTGTACTAGGCTACAGTCCACCACGCTGGCCTAGTGCGGGTTGGCAGACTTCACACGCCATCCAGAAAATCTGTCAGGCATGCAGGTTTCCTCACGATGTTTTCCTTCACCGTTTAAGCGCGTGATAATTAACTATTTAATACGCACATGATTTCGACAAGTCAGAGGTGTGGGCCTTGGGTTCGAACTTGAGACCTTTGACTTGGCAGCTCAACGGTCATACCACTGCTTTATGTACACGGGTTAATAAAATACCAACATTCTATAAGCCTAAATTATATATTCTAGAAGGGTTACGCAGAGGTGTTTTTTTTTATGTCATAGGAGGGCAAACGAGCAGACGGATCACCTGATGGTAAGCGATTACCGCCGCCCATGGACACCCGCAACACCAAAAGAGGAGTCACAAGTGCTTTGCCGACCTTTAAAAGAGGATTGGGCCTCCGGTGACCTCACTCACTCGGCGAAACACAACGTAAGCATTGTTTTACGCCGGTTTTCTGTGAGGTCGTGGTATCACAGCCGGCCTATTCGTGCCGAAGCATGGCTCTCCCACGATAATGGTGTACTAACGGAGACCCACAGTTTGCTGGGAAGCTCAGGCTCAGCAGTCTCGTTGTTAACGATCAATGAGATCTAGATCAATGAGACTTCAACAAAAAAAAGTACGTCTATGCGTAACATAGTACATTAAATACGAGTAGTTCAGTCTACTTATTTGTGAAACTTTGCTTCTAGACATTGAAATAAAACCGCTTTTTATGGCATTTATCGTGCTATTGATATCATTAATTCTCCGTGATTAGAGATGGGTTTATGCCAGGGCATTTATTTTTTTCGCCGAAAATGCCTGGGCGGAAACCCATCTATATAGTTTATGCCAGGGCATTTATTTTTTTCGCCCAAAATGCCTGGGCAGAAACCCGACTATACCCATCCGTGATTAATTATATCAATATAACACGCCATACAATCCGTAAGAACGGGTTTAATTTAGATTTATTCGTACATTTGCCAACGTTTTACTCTTAAATACGACAATTTGCAGTTTTTTGGCCAAGTTCCTATCTTTAGTGAACAAAATTACATAGAATATTCGTCGGTATAAAATCTTGGTCGTGTCGGGCGGTATCCGTTCATGCGCACTGAAGCCGTTTGAGCATTGCAACTGAAATATTTTAATGATAAATACCTGGTATTTTTATATTACAAGTAATGTAGTCAGAAAATGTTATTCAGTTATTTATTGGAGTTATTTTTAAACATGTAGCAATATTTATGTGCCATTGTGAACTCATGTAATACTTCATAGGTAACTACTCTCAAACTAATTTACTTAATAATAAAATCTGCCTCATTAGCCTAGTGGTTCTTAGCGCGATTGCTACGTTTGAGGTCTTGGGTTCGATTCCCAGGTCGAGTAAAGTGTTATTAGGTTTTTCTGCGAAATTCTCAGTAGCTGCTCGGAGTTTGGAAATTGAGCCTGGTTAACCTTTTGACTGCCAAAGTCATGTATAGACGACAAACCAAAATGTGTCCAGCACGCCACGGTCACGATTGGGTGACAGATTTTTATAGGAAATTCGGAAGCTTGGCTCTGAGGGCACGCTTTTTCTGCTTTGACGTGGCGGTAAATGCTTAATGGCAATAGGCTCGCCCCCTATTACATGGGATTTAAACATACCTGCGGGTGTTCTGTGACCTGTGGGTGTACATTACTCTGCCTAACCTTTCGGGGAATACAGGCGTGATGAAATATTATGGTATCTTATGTTAATATAGTTATTTAATAACAATGGACAAACGTTTTATAGGCAGTCGTCGTAATAGGTAGTGCCAATTTACTTAAACTTCGAGGAACAGCAACGAAAAGCGAAGACCTGCTTATTACAAAAAAAAAATCTTGGACGAAAATTGTCCCCAGTTTCGGTCACTTATAAAATATTCGTGCACCAAGAGTTGCAGTTTTACAAAAATAATGATTAAGAAAGAAAGAAAGAAAGAAATATTTATTTAGCCACAGAATAGGATACTGGTTTCTGACACTTACGCGAATATTAGACATTGAAATAAAACGAAAGGATCCGAAACGTCAGGAATCAAATAATATCAATACAACTCGATAAAATCCGTAAAAAGGAGTTTTATTTCAACAGAATAGGCTTGTTGACTGATATTTTTTAATGGTCTCATAAAAAAGTTGGCGAAACAGAGCCGAACCACAAAAACACAATCAAAATCGGTTCAAAAATAAGGAAGTTAAAGCATTTTAAATTTATGCCAGACAAAGAGCGTATTATAACATGTTTATACCGTCAAATTTTATACCGACATTCGTTTTGCGAGAAAGGGACAGAGCATCCCCACTCAATCCCCACCAAAAACGCTTATACTCGTATATCTTAGAACTTTACGACTAGATTTAAATTATTTCTTCAGTCTACGATTTATTTTTACTAACATTTTCCAATAGGACTATTATTTTTAATAAATAAGAGACCAGTTAACTTCCTTATTGTATCTCCTATACAGTATATACTGATACATTATCGTAGGTAATTAGGAAAAGGCATGAAAAAGCAAGTTTGCATGTCTCATGGCTGGACCAAATAGGTGCCCACAGATCAGCTTAATGTCATTAAGCTTTTCGTGTCTATTCAAAATAAACAAGAGTCCTTACGTTAACACATAATATCTTTACTCCGCTTCTTCCAATATTTTTTATATTAGCAAAACAAATCCTTAGGGCTGCCAAACAAGATAGTTTGATAACAACAAAGTTACAAGCCACTGGCGCTTATCCCGACATTAGCATACACTAAAAGAAAAATGTTTAAGAAAGAGACTGCGTCATATGTAGCCTTTATGATATAGGAGTTTGGAAGCAATGAAAAAGAGATTTGTAAGCAGGGGTGTGCTTAGAATTTTTGGAATTACCTACTTACTTCTTTTTCGTTATAAAATAACAAGCACTGCTTTTTCTTTATAGAGGGGAAAATTCTCTTGGATTGTTCTCCCGCCTGGTGAAGTGGCAGAGTACATCGGACTTGACTGATTAAAAGCCTGCCCTATGATCCGAACTATGGGACGGTGTATGGGGCCTTCGTATTCTACCATTAAAACACCTAAAAATATCAAGCCCGTGAGGTGACGATGGTAAATGAATAATATGCTAAACCAATTCTTGTATTTCAGCTTTTTTAAAATTTACTTTATTAAGATAATAATAATAACAGGGTACAATTTATGCGCCCTACTTCTCGGACTAGGCAAAGCCCGTATCTCGAGAAATTTTGTATCAGAATAGTCTCTTAAATTACAGAAACACTGACAGATTTATTAAATAAATATGTCAAAAATCTACGTTCCAGTGTCTTATAATGAATCAATATTTTATACTAACATTCTGTACATTATAACTAATCAATATTATTAAGAATGCTCGTATCGATATCATCGGTGTCTGCATTGATTTTATCAGCTCTGGTATTAATATTATCTGCGTCGATATCGATATAGCCGTTATCGGTATTTTTGGTAACGGTATTGATATTAGTCAATACTTTCAGTGTCGGTATCAATATTATCGATGTCGATATCGACAAGTAATAATAAAAACTGATTGACAACAAAATTGCGCATCAAATAAAAAATATTACTGACTGAGTCTTTAGTCTAGTGGTCCCAAGCGCGACTGCTACGCTAGCTCAGCAGTAGCTCGGTAGCAGTTCGGAGTCTGGGTTTGTACCCGATTAATGGCAATAGGCTCGCCCCCTATTACATGGGACCTAAACATAACGGCGCACTGTGGGTTTACAGTACGCCTCTGCCTAACCTTTCGGGGAATACAGGCGTGATGGTATGTATGTATAGTAACGGTATTGATATTCGTCGATACTCTCAGTAGCGGTATCAAATTATTAGTGTCGATATTATCGACACATAATAATAAAATCTGGTTGACAACAAAATTGCGCATCAAACAATATTACTAGAAAAACATTAGCTACGTTACAGTAATTCTGACGTCTAATTTATTTCCATACAACCTTTAACTACCAGTTGTATGCGTCATTTGTGTCGACCGGAAGTCGTTAGCCGTCGTCACAAACGTCAGTTCCGGGCCGTGACGGGATAATAGCCGGTTGATGTGGCGTACCGGCCACTGTTGGCTTTTTAAATAAATAATCGGAAAAGGTGGGAGAATGAAGTAGGGGAGAGTATATTTATGGGGAAAGAACTATTGTTATCTTGTCTCTCATTTGTAGTGGAATTGTTGGTTTAGGATTCGAATTTTAAATCAGATTTTTTTTTTATCTATTTTCGTAGAAAAAGAAACACTATTTATAATAGGTATTTGGATTTGTGCTCCGGTTCATGGTAATAGGCTCGCCTCCTATTACATGGGACTTAAACATACCTACTAGCGTACATCAGTACATTTCTGCTTTACCCTTCGAGAAATAGAGGCGTGATGATTCCTATGTTAATAGTAAGTAGTATCACTGTCGATAATTTTGCCGATTTCAGGTTAGATAAAATACAAGTGTTGAAAAAGATGAGATTAAAAATTAAAGAGAAGAGTGTTACGTAATTAAGACAAGAATATTTATAATTATTAAACTATATTTGTACCCGCAGTTTCACTCACGTCCCAAAAAAATTAACATACTATAAGTCCGATTTAGGTGGCGTTTCAAGATGAAACATGCACCAGATTTTAAGTAAGACTTGTAGCAATACATCGGTGAAAACTGCATTTAATTCCATGCAGTAGTTTCTGTGTGATGCGCGTACAAACATACAAACAGACAAATAAAAATTAAAAAAATTGATATTTTGGCTTCTGTTACTCTAATAAAGACCCCCATATTCGTTTTTCTTTAACATTTATAATGTACAGACATCGGTCTGTTACAATTTTATTATAGATAAATAGATTTTCACTTTAAATGTCAAACCATATAACATTTAATTTTAAATCATATTTAAATACAGAACAGTACAATTCGAAATTCAAACTAATATATCAAAATTAAAAACCCAACAAAATCCTAGCAAACGCTTTATTAAAATGACATTTTCGCGCTAAAAGCTCGAGCGAGTCTTACATTTCAACGCCAATCCAAAGTATTACACTTTTATTTACTTCTCTAAACAAACTTTAGCTGTCAGAATGAATTTCAAACAAGTAAATTGTAGAGTTCCTTCTTCAAGAAATCTTTAGAGTGCCAAGTGGTGCAGGAATGACCTAGACTGTCCGCATTCAAAATCGTTCAAACTTCTATTTTATGACTTTACAGATAGGGTTTAAATTTCTTTGGGTTGTTGGATTGACATATGCTGTTATATTGTATAGGGATATAGTCTGAGTAAATATAATTATCGTTGGTCCACAACAGCTCTCCCTGTGTGGTTTTAGATAGCCACTTTGCCATATAGTTTACTATATACTCAAGAGAGCTCATAATAATAGTACATACAGGTAATGTTACTTTGTTTAACCTTTCAATGAGGTTTTAATAATAGTGTTGTGGTTAACGTGTGTATTAACTGCCTAATTGGTATAGTGTGTAAACCCGGCTGCTGACCGTGAGGTCCTGAATTCGATTCCCAGGTTAAGCAAAGTATTATGTGTTATTCCACGATATTACCGGTAGCGGCTTGGAGGTTGAATTTGGGACAAAATCAAATTTTTACATTTATAAATATTTAGACCTGAAACAACCTATAGGCCAAACCAATATTGCCAATGCCGGTGTCCGTCAAACAACACAACAAAATAATAAGGCATAAACTATTGGCTACTGTCCTGATGATTATTTGATTGAGATTGATTTATTAGATTGTCAAATAATTTCTAATTAATAAGGTTTTCAAAACATAAAATATGTCAAGGAACAAATATAGAAAAGCATATTCACGGTTCTTTATTAAATTAATATTTATCAAGATCCACCTACATTATGATGTGGTATGATGTAGTGACGCGTATTGAAAAGAATATCCTGAGATGGTTTGGACATGTTGAAAGAATGAATGAAAGACGATTAACGAAAGGAATTTATAAGGCGAATGTCAGCGGCAGCGCCGGTAGAGGTCGCCCTAGAAGGACATACGCCGATCTTATTGACGAAATCCTTCAAAAAGGTCAGGTGCATAGCACTCGCAACCGGCGTGTATGTATGAGACGATGTATGAATGTGGAAGAAGCAAAAGAAGATTGAGTAGATCGCAGTATCGCTTAACATCAGGCAAACTCGCCAGTTTGCCTGATGATGTTTGATGATTCGTGATAGGCTTACGCTTGACGGCGGTCAAGCGTAAGCCTATCACGAATAAAAAAAAAGAAGTATGCAAGAATGGTAGCAAGTGGCAGTCTATAGTTTATGTGGGAGAAAGGCGTGAGTGTATGTATGTAGGTATGTATGTAACCACCTACAAATTAAGTATTTTCTAATAAATTATTATAATGTAAGCTTACCGTTCGTGAAGAGAAATTAAAAGCACAATTTGCTCTTAAAAACAAATGAATATCAAACAGATTATAATTATATTCGGTACCGACAGCATAATATTTTCAATTTCATTATTCCGTGAGGTTAATCCCCGCTGCAATTTTATTGCAATCCGTTTGCCCGGGGCCGCTCCAGCTAAGTGAATTAAACACTAACACCGGCTTACAAACCGCTACTTTTCATAGATATTATCTGTTATAACATGTTATAATAGACGGCGTGATTTTTTTTAAAAGCAATCTCGAATTATATACGACTAGCTTCTTCTGCCCGCGACTTTGTCTGCTTGGACTTTAGTATTGGTTCCGATCTGAATAAAAAGTAGCGTATGTTTTATTCCAGACTATAATCTATCTCTTTGCCAAATTTCATACAGATCCGTTCAGCCGTTCTGGCGTGTAAGAGTAACAAACATCCACACATTCATACTCACAAACTTTCACGTTTATAATATTAGTAACGATACTATCTTTAACCATATTTTTTTATTTTGTACATCCCTAGCTGTATAAATTATCCGTTTATATTTTTGTGTTGCCGAACGCTCAATTAATAATTTATTTCTAGTCAACAATAGGATCTTAGATGGTAATAATGATAATATATATTACTACTCGTACAACTGCCTCACTGGCCTAGTAGTCCCATGCGAGACTGCTACGCTAGAGGTCCTGGGTTCGATCCCCAGGTCGACCAAAGTGCTATTAGGTTTTTCTATGAAATTATTAGTAACAGCTTGGTGTCTGGATCATGTGCCCGGTTAATGGCAAAAGACTCGCCCCCTATTACATGGGACCTAAAAAATTCAAAAAGTATTTCGGCCTTGCTATGAACCTGAAATTTCAAACGAAACCAAAGCTCTGTCTCCACATTTAACACCCCACTCAAGGGTGGCACACCTCGCAAATATTCGTCATAGCAACTGCATTAAGGCGTCTCAGTATCAAATGACAATACAAACACGGTATAGGCAGCCCTACGGAGGGTATATTAAGAGGGAGCTGCACGTGATTCATCAATTGAGCAGCCCTTGTTTATCGCAGACTTGAGGGTCCAAGACATGAGAATATATTAGACAGGTGAGTGTATTAAGTACCTATAGTTATCGATAGTTTTCCGGATAGTAAGTACTTAGATGCATCTAGTAGACTGCCTTATAGAGAATTATAGACGTTGGGCAGCAGTAAATACGGTCCTAAATTCTTTGAGATATAAAATGTCATATTCGATAGATCGTATTTCTATAACATACATAGAAAACTAATCTCTGAATGGTACAAATGATCATAAACTAAGTAAATTCTTGAACTATTAGACGACCCTAAATTTAAAGAAACTATAGTGTAAGATATTTATGTAAGTAATATAAAGATTTTTTACGTGGGAGAGCTATGCTTCGGCACAAATGGACCGGCTCGACCGGAGTGATACCACGACCTCACAGAAATCCGGCGTTAAACAATGCTTACGTTGTGTTTCACCGAGTGAGTGAGGTTACCGGAGGCCCAATCCCCTTATAAAAGGTCGGCAATGCACTTGTGACTCCTATAGTGTTGCGGGGGTCCATGGGCGGCGGTAATCGCTTACCATCAGGCGATCCGTTTGCTCGTTTGCCCTCCTATCCTATAAAAAAAAACATAGAACCAACATTCTAACTATGAAAATTAACAACATAAATTACTAGAGGGTATTTGCAGTCCTGCAGATGGTATAAAACGTTTTAAAGATAGCAGCAGTATTACAAGTAAATGTTTTTATTTGATCAAATAAAAATAAATCCAAGTCTCTTCATTGTTGCAACAACACACGTTTCTACAGCAATGGGTTATTGTAGCAGTATTCAACAGCAGAAGCCACATATGGTCAGAGAACGCATCTTGCATTGCAGTTGAAATAGAATCGTTTGAACACAGCGCAAAAATAAAAATAAATACCTACACGGAAAAAATCTTTCAACGTCGCGTGTGACGATATTTTATCGTAAGAACAGCGATCGAACGCGGTTTCTAGCCGTTTGATGTGAGCGCTTTCAATGGAGTTTTCTTTCAAAATATTGCATGAAAGCATTCAGCGATGGCTTTGCATTTTAAAATGGGTTTTTATAAGGAATCGTGTAAAGGTTGTTGATGAAAGAAAAGTGAATAAACATTTTATGTTTTGTTGCGGATTGTAATCGGTTTGTGCCAATCATTTTCCGTCGCAGCATGAACTTGTGTTTTTGCTATTGTAGTTTGTTTTGTTTTTTATTTTGTCAATAGAACTAGAATTATTAACGGGCAGTTCCAATAACAGATAGGATTTTGACATACGAGTATGTAATGCCAAAATCATATCTCTAGTAAGCAAATCTATCGACGGATTTGTTATTGGAACCGGACGTAAAATGTATAACATACAATCACGCCTGTATTCCCCGAAGGGTTGGGCAGAGGCGTACTTAATGTACACACACAGTTCGCCGGTATGTTTAGGTCCCATGTTATAGGGGGCGAGCCTACAGCCATTAACCGGACATTAACTATTAAAAATGTAAAGTTACTTCTAAAGTAACTATTTCAGATTTTAAACTTAGTTTGTTCCAAAATACAGATCTATAATTATTTAAAACTTGTAGACATTTATATTTTTGTACTTTTTTCCTTTTCCACGCAATCAAGTGACATTGCAATTATCAATTTCCTACAGGGAATTAAAAACAAGATTGTAAAATATTTTTTCCTGAAATTTCGACATAAAAAAATATGATCGTCACGCCCATCGTCACAACGATCTATTTGAGGTTATTGAACTGTAACGCCCCTTGCCCGAAATTTGCAAACGACCGACACCCCGTCGTAGTAATTAGTGATAATCAGAAGAAAAATTTAAAGCCCCGTTTTTTCGTAATTTTAACGAGTCAAAGTTTTGAATACTGTGTACCTTTTTCCTTTGACTTTGTAAAGTCGGAAAAATGATCGATATTTAAATTTGCTGTAAATTGTTCGTTACACAAAGAAAAGTGTCATCGTTTGGTAAACTTCTTACCGCGTTTGGGGACGGGTTAGAATACTGTTCCTCACTGCCTTTCAGATAGGCATCCCGTAAGAGGCGTGAAAATATCCGATTTGCTCGGTGTTAGGATCTCTTGGGGTTTGACTGGCTGGTAACCACCCTTACGTCGTCGGAGTCTGTCGTGTCGTAAAGCACCTTGGTGTATTTTCGACGTGTGCACATAAGAGCCGATTCCCCTCGATTGCTGTGATTCTGTCAGTCTGCAGTCCGTAGGGGCTCTTAATTTCCTTAGAAGATTTTATATGCTTAATCAATCGCTTAAACATACACTTAACCCCTAATAAACTAGTTTGATAACCCTTAAATAAAAAAGGTCCCCGATTGAAAGCCACAGTACAAAACAAACAGTAAGATAAAATACTTTAAGGCTTTCTCTCAGCATTAAATTGTCATTAAGTAAAAGCTTGGTTGGCCGAACTGAAGGAATTACTTAATTAGGTCCCGCAACCTGCTCCTCACAAATTGAGATATATAGTGTTTACTTCGAACATTCTTTAAACTGGGTAACGAAGTGGAGTGTTGCCGAGATATTGCACTGATTTACCGATTTTGGAAGATTAATTTCTTAGGTTTGTTTTATGTAACAGAGGAGTGATTAATGCTGAGCAGAATAATATTTTGATAAAATTACTTTACAAATATTATTTTTTTAATTATTCTTTATTATTCTGATAGGTATTCCTAATTAATTGTAACCTATTCCTATCCTATCCCTAATTACCTGTAACGATATTCCTAATTAATAGCCGTGAAAATGGCGGCAATAGGTCCAGCAGTAATAGCCTAGCGATATTTCCGTTGAATGCCAAGTCAAGGGACTCAAAATCAAATCCAATGCACGCATTTGACTTTGAGGAAACATGTGCGTATTCATTATTTATCACTCGCTTGCCTCTTTGGTCTAGTGGTCCCAAGCGTTGTGGTGCTACGCTAGAAATCCTGGGTTCAATCCCCGGGTCGAGCAGTGTTATTGTGGTTTTCTATGAATTTCTCACTAGCAGCTCGGAATCCAGATTTGTGCCCGGTTAATGGCAATAGGCTCCCCCCCTATTACATGGGACCTAAACATACCGGTGAATTGTGGGTGTACATTAATACACCTATGCCTAACCCTTCGGGGAATACAAGCGTAATGGTATGTTAAATGTATATAATGTTATGTTATAACTCGCTTAAACGGTAAAAGAAAAGCATCTTGAGGAAACCTGCATACTTGAGCGATTTTCCCGTCGGCACGGCATGTAAAGCCTGCCAATCCGCAAGAAACTAGAGGGGTGAACTGTAGCCTAACCGTCCTACTCTGAGAGGATACCCGTACCCGGCAGTGGGACAGGGTAAGGGTTAATGACGATGTTGGTAGTGACTATAGGTCCCTCCTCCTCCACGTAGTGGTCACGTGTCACCGTGTGCATTGCACAGAGATGGTTAAGGGAGTCCCTGCTACTAAACGACGAAAAAACTTAGTTCCCGGATCCTCCCAATATTGTGCTGAAGATGGCCAACGGGGGAGTTTTATTGCAGTAAGAATCCCACACACCTCGGCCTACCCCCAGCCTTTTGAAGGTTTCCTCCTCGCACAAAAAAAAAGGTCGCGACTACGCGCTAAAAGTCATTTTTGAGTCATAAATTAAACAGTTGTGAGAACTTTTAACAAAATCGTTTTCCTAATAACTTCATCGTCATCTTTGTCAATCTTCAGTTCCTTTAGACTCGAGAAACCCTAACCTAAGATCAAAGAGCTTTGATCTTAACGACTAACCAGGCCGTGAGTTAATTAAACATCAATTTGACAAGTCTCCCCTGTGGAAAACGTGCTATACCTATGTATGAGTCGTGATAAATTTAATTGGGACGGTTTTGTAGGTGATGAGATCTTTTGTTGAAAAAGTTAAATACCATCAAAAGCATCACGCCTGTATTCCCTGAATCTGGGTTAGCCAGAAGCGTACTAATGTACGCCCACAGTTCGCCGGTATGTTTACGTCCCACGTCATAGGGGGAGACCCTATAGCCGTTAATCAGGCACAAGTAGTTCGTAGATCGCAGTATCGCTTAACATCCGGCGAACTGGTGGTCAAGCTTATGCCTATCACAAAAAAAAGTTCCTAACTCGAAGCTGCTACTGAGAATTTCATAGAAAAACCCAATAATACTTTGCTCGAGCTGGGAATCGAACCCAGGACCTCCAACGTAGTAGTCGCGCTCAGGTCCACTAGACTAACGCGTCAGTTAGCCTAGTGTTCCTAAGTATATATATAGTAGGAAAGTTAAATATCTACAATAATTTTTGTGAAAAATAAAATGATGTGTCATACTAGAATTTTCTCCTGTGTTATGAAAGGGAGATAGAAAAACACACAACATCACAACACAACACATCGATACACATTGTTGTAAATGCATTTACAATTTTTTGCAGAAAAAATATTTTATAATAATTTGAGTTACAAAGTTGAGTTACGAGACTTCCTCACTAGTCTAGTGGTCTCAAGCGCGACTGCTACGCTAGAGGTCCTGGGTTCGATCCCTAGGTCGAGCAAAGTGTTATTGTTTTTCTATGAAATTCTCAGTAGCAGCTCGGAGTCTAAATGTGCCCGGTTAATGGCAATAGGCTCGCCCCCTATTACATGGGACCAAAACATACCGGCAAACTGTGGGTGCACATTAGTACGCCTCTTCCTAAACCTTCATAGAAGACAGGCGTGATGGTATGTTATGTTGAGTTACAAAAAACTCTTTTTATGTAATAGTGGATGAGCGCTCGGCTTTTAATATTTGTCTGGCATACAGACAGTTTTTCCGGGTCTGGGTATTAAAAAAAAGTAGGTATTTATAATCGAACACATAAAACTGAAGAACATACTAGTACTATGTACTTACTCAAAAATCAAAACAGATTTTTTTTTTATGTGATTGGAGGGCAAACGAGCAAACGGATCGCCTGATGGTAAGCGATTACCGCCGCCCATGGACACCCGCAACACCATAGTAGTCACAAGTGCGTTGCCGACCTTTTAAAAGGGGATTGGGCCTCCAGTAACCTCACTCACTCAGCGAAACACAACGTAAGCTTTGTTTAACGCCGGTTTAAGATTAACGAAAACTCAACTTTCTCTTGCACGATTTTAAAGTTTAATTACTTAGAACTGAATTGGTAAAAGAAAATCAATTGAAAGATCTTTCAAATAATTTAAATTCCACAAAAGAATTGTCACCATAAAAAGCTCTTTATACACAAGAATATCTAAAAACAATATGCGAATATCTTTTTGTGATTTTTTTGCATTTTCCATGCTAAGATTATTAAGTTATTTTTTAGTAAATAACTAAAAAATAACTTAACTAAAAAATAACTTGGTATATCAAACCAGAAGACGCAGGTTCGAATCCTGCCCGCGATTGAATTTTTTCCTTTACTAAAAAATAACTTAATATGCGAATAGTCGCAGAATCTGCAAGCGCAAACTCACCCTAACTTTTATTTATGGAGTAGTAGCATAATATAGTTACTATCAAACGAGTACGTAGGCGTTTTGCTTTAGGCAGTGTCCACGTATACGACGTAGAGATACATTGCGGTGACAATTAACATATTTCGTGCATACACATATCCTGTCACAAACAAAGGCTTTTATCTAATCTTGCTGTGAGTGGTTCCAACGGGGTCCGATAATTTTAGGCGTAGTGTGTGTAGGTATTAATTTATTCAAGCTGGTTGATTTCTATATTTTGTGTTGTTTATTGTTAATTAAAATATTTTTCACGAACACTAGAATTTCCTTTATATTCATACATACATACACTTACGCATTTCTCCCACAGGGGTAGGCAGAAACTATAGACTGCCACTTGCTGCGATTCTTGCATAATTCTTTTGCTTCTTCCACATTCATACATCTTCTCATACATACACGCCGGTTGCGAGTGCTACGCACCTGACCTTTTTAAAGGATTTCGCCAATTTCTTTTATATACTCTAAATATATTTATTTATTTATTATTATTTATCTTTTATATATTGTAAAACAAATTTATTGTTATTGTTAACTCTAATGAGCTTGTCCCTTGTCTTTTTTTATTGAAAGCATAAACATCGATTAATAGGTGGTGCACATTCTTTTCGGCTCTGTTATCAAAACATTCTCAAAAAAGAACAGACCCCATACTATGCGAAACCACAATAAAAAAAGTATAAACCTCTGCAGAATACACCTCTTCTTAACCCTTCCAGAAATGCAGTCATTACAGTATGTTTTTAAATACTTTCTCAAGAGAATGTCTTCTTCTCAAGAGAAAATTTCTATCACTTTTCATCCGGTCTCACCAAAATTGTATTGAACCCCCTAGCAAAATTTCCCTTACAAATATAATCTCCGTACACAAAAGGGTTGAGTCTGAGGTGTCGGTCTAATCGGCAATTGGTCCACATTGTACCGCGGCTCCCGGAGAATGCCCCGATCAGTGCGTTCGAGAGATAAATAGTTTCATTATGACCGGCTTTTGGTCTTCCACGACGTTTGCTGTAGTATATGTAAGATTTAAAGAGGTTTTAATTTTGGGACATTGAGTTAAAACTTTTTTAAATAACTCCTGTACTAGGGACATAGATTTAAAGTATACACCCAGACTCGAAAAATTTGTATCTGTTTTGTAACACAAATATTTGTCTCTGGTAGGAATTAAGAAAATGTAAGGTAGCTGTTAGTAATTTTAATGAAGACGTCCAACACCTGAGTCTACCCGTGACCATGGATATTGTAATTATAACGGTAGGTAGTGGTGAAGTGTTCTCATTTCTGATTCCGTTGCATGCTAAAATACCGAGCATACAATACAGCATAAAAAATAGCTCTCTTTCGTGATGTTGAGCTCCCTTAGGAGACACATAATGAGCAATCATGTCTTCAAGTTTATGGGCTTTTACGGCCTAAAATCTATATGTATAAATAAAAATCAATTGTCAACAATGAAAGATCATCACATAGGATACGAACGGCTGGACCGATGTGGCTGATATTTTTTTTTGTATTCGTAATTTTCAGTACATTTTTTTATGATAGCTTTTTTTTAATATACAATGGAAATGTCGAGAAATTTCACGCAGTTGCGTACGGGTCGCTAGTATTAAACTAATAACGACGCATCTAACATTTTACCATATACCACATCTAAATAAAGGAGAAGCATACCAGACGGAGTCATTATTTTGCCAACAGATGGCAGCACAATCGATTACGGGCCGCGCCGGGAGCGAGCGGCGCAATTTGCGATCCCCTCGCCCGTGAAATCTACTGAAATGAATAAAACTATCTGAGAATCGAACACTCGACTGGTTCGATTCCTAGGCATCGATTTGTTTGCCCATCGGAATTGTTAGAAAACGCGTAGTTGGTAAAGTAACTTTTGCAGCAAGCGCAGTCAAGCATCTATTCATGTGATTATTAATATTGTGTGTGTTATATTATATTAAATCGTGTTAATAATAATCAAATATATAATTAACCCCTAGCTAGGCATTTTTTGTATAAATTATTGTTTTTAGTTTGGGAAAACACGAAGAAAACGAATTTTTGAGAACGAAATCTCTCAGTATATAATGTTTTTCATCAAACTTTAAGCGTGTCACTTAACTATTAATATGCGGAAAGTATTTATTTTCGACTATAATTAAGTATATAGATTTCCATCAAGTGTTTACTAAAATCTCTAAATAACGTCAAAAATAAGACTACATTAAAAAAAAACGTTTCCTAGCAATGTGGGTCGCACATTACTAGTATTCTTGTTAACCCTTCGTGCTCAGCTAAATGCTTGTGTTACGAGTGGGTCCACGTCGGTAGTGCAATGGGTGGGTTTCAATCACATGATCGCAAGTCTGACGCCTTAGCCATTAGGCTACCGCCGCTTTCAAACGCAAACTTGAATAAAAATGTAGATAATTTGTATCAACTTGTATTCCTTTGCGGTACTGCTTACGTTACCTTTTATAACCTTCTAGCCTATTAAGCTATTGCATAGCTTCTATCGCGGGCCTTGAGCGTGGGGACCGAATCCAGAAATTCCGTAACGAAAAAAACCTAACACGCTTGTCTCTTTAGTTCAGCAACCCGCCTTTAGGTGGCATTGGTTGTATTACATAAGTTGATAAAAACCAATGCCACCTAAAGACGGGTTGCTGAACTAAAGAGAAACACGCTTGTCTCTTTAGTTCAGCAACCCGCCTTTAGGTGGCATTGGTTGTATTACATAAGTTGATAAAAAACGCTATGCAATAGCTTTACCGCGGCAGTCCCCGAGTGCCACACGTCTTTTTTTTATGTGATAGTAGGGCAAACGAGCAGACGGATCGCCTGATGGTAAGCGATTACCGTCGCCCATGGACACCCGCAACACCATGGTAGTCACAAGTGCGTTGCCGACCTTTTAAAAGGGGATTGGGCCTCCGGTAACCTCACTCACTCGGCAAAACACAACATAAGCGTTGTTTAACGCCGGTTTTCTGTGAGGCCGTAGTATCACTCCGGTCGAGCCAGCCCATTCGTGCCGAAGCATGGCTCTCCCACATTTGGTTAGGTTAGGTTTAGTATTTAGAATTAAATATAAATACTAAACCAAACGTATAAAACGACACAAATATGACAATAATGCATGCCGTGGCAGCCTATGATTAAGGCTATACTATATAAATGTACATATTCATTGTATTCTTTGTATGAACTATTGGTGTATGCTTAGTTGGTTGTCCTTAAATAAATAAATAATGACATAACTATACCTTTAAGGATTTTGTCGCGTTGTATTTATATTATTTGATTCCCAACGAAGTAGTTTTATTTCTAATATTCGCGTGTGTCAATATATACCTTTCAGTCTACCGATTATTATAAATCTGTAATATATATCTATCTGTTACAGGACAGGATCCAATAAATAATTAAAAAGCTGTTACGGACACCTTTCAAAAAGCCACCCACTAATACGCTACGAGGTTCCTGTGATCAGTACCCATTAAGGGTATGGCCCCAGTGTAGGTGAACACATAATTATTTTATTAAAATTGTTTCTCGAATATATACAATATATACATAATAATTGAACGATGTTTCCTTTTAAAAACCTTTTTTATTTCAATACTAGCGGCCCGCCCGGTTTCGCCCTCGTTGCCCCATTCCTAAGAGCCGTAGCGTAATGTTTAATAGCTTAAAACCTTCCTCTTGAATCACACTATCTATTAAAAAAACCGCTTCAAAATCCGTTGCGTAGTTTTAAAGATTTAAGCATACATAGGGACGGACAGACAGCGACAGCGACTTTGTTTGCTATGCTATATAGTGATAAGAATATGGGAGAAATTCCAGATACAAGCATTATAAAACCATCTCGTTCTCGACATTTGCTTTATTGTCTATATATCCTATTGCCTGTATATAATAATATCAAATAAATAATGTATAACATTAAATCAAAATGAACCCGATATTACTTACAACAAAGAGTACGAGTATGTAGTTAAGCCATTGCTGCTTATCCCGACACATTAGATAATTTTAAAATATGGGTATATCTAAAAGCATAGTAATAATTATTTCTAATGAACTGTATTTATCGGCGCAATTACTTAGTAGTTGTCTAAATAATAATTAAGAACGTCTAAAATTATGTCATCATTATTGTTTTTAACGTTTAGTTCAATTTATGAAATAAAATAAGGAATTACTTTGTTTAACAAAGATTGTAAACAACACGTGCGCGCAGTGTATTGAGTCACTTGTTGGCTAGTATAAATAGAAGCGACGGAACGAGTTATGATTCATTATTACTCGAGCCGTCATACTGTGCGGACCTCTAAGTATTATCAAATAAATCAGTTTAACGCTATTTTGAGTTTCACTGTCACTATGGACAAGCAACCCCAAATGGATAGCCAGTTTGAGGAGGAATGTGACGTCAGCGCTGCTGACGTCACCATTTTTAAAAACACTGCTGCTCGGGATTCTTCGATATATTGTATTTTTAAAATAAAAATTGGTCATTCCCGAGATATCATCGAATAAAAATTAAAGATAAAGAAATCCGGTATCTAAAAGGTATAATAAAGTTAATAATTTCTCGCTGTTACTGGAGCTCCACCTTTAATCCTAATTGGATAGAAGGACCCGGCAGGCGCAGTTGTCTACACACGTATAATTAAACCAACTACCTATGTAGTCCATATGTAGTCCTAGTACATGCGCATTGTGCGTCGTCCAAATATTGCAGTTTCGTAATGTACAAGCTAATTATTGAGTTTGACGCCATCGTTTTAAAATGAGGTTGGTTACCTTTTAAATGTTTCAATGGATACAATTTATGATGAATATTTTTGAATTCAAGTACAAATGCGTTGTGTGTACATGTTATTAGACCTCTCTTCTCTTTCTTACGTACATACGACGAAATACAGTAAAACTGTTTTGCGGCGGTTAAAAATGTCAGAGTGGTAGCTAGTCAGATGGATTATTAGATAAGTAGGATCTAGTGATCCTGTACCCTCCGGCTCTAAGCAAAGCAGAAATTACTAACTCATTACTAGCAGTTCTGATAAGAAAATTTTGGCAAATTTAAAAATGTAAAATTCATCAAAAAGATCACGTAGTGTTGGTTATTGCCGACCCGTTAAGATGTACACAAATAGTCTTATAACAACCCGGACTGACAGCTTAACGTTTTCTCCAAGAGCCTGGTGTAAATGGGCTAAATAAAGCTCTCGCAAAGACTAAAAAATCTAAAACTATGTTTTATTCCCAAAACGGGAACATAAAAATAAGCTATAAATAAGGACTGACCGAGTTCTGCTCCGTGATTTCCCAATCGAGTACTAACTAAACCGGAATTTTCCGGATTTTCGACTTACTTTTACGATTCTTATGGTCGTAAAATAGTTTACTACGTTTCCACCAATCCATTTGAGGTAGGTCATTACTTGGTAACTTGGTTGGTTCTAGCCAGTAAGATTCTAACGCAGTATAAGAGGAGCATTTGACAATCTATATCTGAAGAAAGTGACTGGCTCCGGGTAGGTACATGGAAAGTGCTGATAAGCGATTGGAGAAAGCTTAATTTGTACTATGTCTATGTGATTGTTCGAGTCCGATAGTACCCTCTGTTTGCCTGGGTGGGAAAGCAATTTCAAGCTCCCTAAGCCTGATAACTAACTAAGCTAAGCCTAAGGCTAATGATGATATCTGCAGTAACATGTTCCAACGCCTAAAGGCAGCAGACGTATATATCCAAATTAATTTGTCAATACCAACATCTGAACTAAGCGCGTCTAATCATGTCAGCGTCAACAACAAACTTTAAACTTTAGTTTAATGGACTTGTGGAGCGGTGCCATCAAACGATTAAGTGATGTACCGCGCTGATGGGGATACGGAACAACGGAAACTAAATTAAACGGAATGATGGGGAATGCGAGACGTTACGTAAGAATTTGAGGGTAGTTGTCAATTTGTTCGATCGATGTTTCGCCATTTTAATTATAATATGTTTCATTTTGGTACTCTGTTCCAGGAGAAGAGTACCTGGAAAGACTTGGAGAGGCCTTTGTTCTACATTGGGACAGTAACGACTCGTAAAAAAATAAGATTCTTGTTACACCCAGACCAGAAACAACTACCTGCAGGTCATACAAATGTGTTCCGGGACGAGATCGCTTATCCATAACGCCAAACACGTCCATATTCAATTTAATAGTCTATGTTATACCATAAGTATTAAACCCATCTTTACCTTGATATATACAAAGGAGCCACTTGAGTCGTGTTTATTTCACTTAACAAAGACTAAAGCAATACGTATACCGAAGTGAAACTGTCCCCAGGGATCTCTTAGCTCCAAGCTATCTTCAGCTAGCAACTGCAATTTCTACCTCAGCGTGTAATTAAGATTCATTTAAGTAATTTCACGTTCTGTCCACATTGTCGTATCGATGTTGCCTTAATAGATGTTTTGTTTAATTAAAATCCAGTGGACCATTCATTGTTAACAGGGTAGGACGATAAATAGGTACCATTTTTATACAATAGGGTTCTATTATCACTACTACTGAAAATACTTTTTAAGCTGTCTTTGAGCTGGTCCCAAAATTAACCATGGATTAAAATATTATATATTATCGTATAGGTACTTATATGCCCTTCACCAATAACAGATATAGGTAGAGTTGTATCACACGGTATACTACCACTCAACAACACTCCAGGAATTCTCTCACCCACAAAATTCCTTACACCAAATCCGATCCAACTTTTCGACTAAACCTGAAACTAGTAAACACGGCAATACATTACAACGGCCCAACCGTTTGTCAAACGAAATTCCCATTGGATTTAATTTGTCACGTATTTACATAATAAATGAACGCCTCCGCCTCGAAGCGGTGTAATCCGGTTTAATCTAGTTTAATCCAGCTTAAACCGCTTTTATACATCATTGAGAGACTTGATTCCCGATCGGGACACAATTTGCATGTTATTCCGTGTTAATACCTTAATAGTGGGTGTGCCAAGTAATTTTGTAATGACGTCATTTGCATAATGTGCTTTAGGAGGTTGCTTCGAGGAATAGGTACCCCTGGTTAATGAAGCAGTGTCTAACAAACTAATTTTTGAAGTAGAATATTGAAGATTGCTGGTTTGTTTACATGTTTGTGGCAAAGTAATATTTACACCCATCAATCTGTAAAATTTGTCTGTGCTTGCCATGGTCAGGCTAGAGATAGGTGACCATTCTTAATACATCGCAATCCCGTACCTTGGAGTACGACGTAAATCTGCCGGAAAAGAGAAAAGCTTAGGATGATGTTTGTTTACAGTTTTTTTATAAATCTTGCAATACAGCATTTTTGTTCTAAACGGCGTAAAAACTTCAGGTTTTTGAGGTAAATTGTGGTGATTTTGATTTTAAAACAATTATCCGAAATTGTGGATCCATGGCTTGGAGTGTATGTTAGTTAATCCGTTCATACCATCACGCCTGTATTCCCCGAAGGGTTATGCAGAGGCGTCCTTAATGTACACCCACAGTTCGTCTGGTATGTTTAGGTCCCATGTTATAGGGGGTGAGCCTATAGCCATTCAATCAATCAAATTAGCCTATTGCCGTCCACTGCTGAACGTAGGCCTCCCCCAAGGAGCGCCAACCATCCCGATCTTGAGCAGCTCGCATCCATCCGCTGCCAGCCACCTTCTTCAAATCGTCGGTCCTTTTATGCCAAAGAAAAGTCTCGGCAAAAGACCTTACTTTTCTTAGAATTTGCACCTAAAATTCATTATACAGTTTTAATCTTCGTCCTTAATAGAGTTTTTCAAACTTTCATCCTGGCCATTAACCAAGCACAAATCCAGACTCCGAGCTGCTACTGAGAATTCCATAGAAAACTCAATAACACTTTGCTCGACCTGGGAATCGAAACCAGGCCCTTTAGCGTAGCAGTCGCGCTTGGGACCACTAGACTAATGAGGCAGTTGTTCATTCTGAATATTATATTTGTACTTTTAGGTAGGTACATGAGACAATCGGCAGTGTCAAGAAGGTTTTGACAATTCGTTTATCCCTAAGATATCGGTATTAGGTGTCTAAATACCGATTATAATCTGTCGCATAACTGAAAGTCGTCCCTAACATATCACTTTATTTTCTTTTCGTTCTATTTTCTTTCTAAATCACATACTCAAACAATATTATTCATAATAAACTTATACCAAGTCTGTAACTAAGAACTTTTATGCCAAAGAAAAGTCTCGGCAAAAGACCTTACTTTTCTTAGAATTTACACCTAAACTTCATTATACAGTTTTAATCTTCGTCCTTAATAGAGTTTTTCAAACTTTCATCCTGGCCTTTAAAGTGCGCGGCCTTTGTCAAAAGAAATGGAATTTTCTCTTAATATTAAACGGTATATTTTGCGAAATGGGAATGAAAAATATATTCTTTTAGTCCTTACTAATATTATAAACGTGAAAGTTTGTGAGTATGAATCTATGGTTGTATGGATGTATGTATGTTTGTTACTCTTTCATGACTGAACGGATCTGGATAAAATTGGCACACAGATAGATTATAGCCTGGAAGAACGCATAGGCTACTAAGTCGCGGGCAAAAGCTAAATTATTTTTTAAATTTGAATTAAGAATAATGAATCGACGATGTAAAAAGATATGAGAAGTACCTACTTGCATAAATTACTAACTCGAAGGACTGAGTATAGATAACGGATTGGATTTTTGTTTGGAAAATTTGACATCTTTGTTAAATTTCCTATACAAGAACTACTGTAGACGTGTTGAATAAATAAATGATTGTTATCAGATATATTTGTTGGATAAAAAATACCTATTAGGCCAGCGAAATATTGGACCTTAGTAAAAACGCAAAAACAAGCTAAAGACACCCAAAATTCAATAGAGAAGAGGGCTGGGTCTTACCATCTGCTTGGAACCCCATTATAGATTCTATTAAATCTAAATCCAAGCCCAAAACTGCAAGACCAAAGGACACGGTGAGCTCGTTCTGCATGAATCGGATCACCAATAATTAACAAAAAGTAAGGTAGCTGTTAGTAATTTTAACATTAAGACGTCCAATAACTGAGTCTACCCGTGACCATGGATGCTGTGAAGGATCCCAAACGTCGGGAATCAAATAATATCAATACAACGTGATAAAATCCGTAAAAAGGAGTTATTTCAACGCTAATGACAGTAAAATCAGTGCAATACACACACGTATCAAATAATGAACCTACTTTATTTAGAAGTCTCTTCAAAGGGACGAAAGAAATTGAAAAATTAATAAGAAATCCTAATGAAACAGGGAGACATGTAAACAAGAGTGATCTCTATAACAAAATCGTTGATTCGCCATCAAGACCCCATCTCATCTCGCTTACTACCCTCGATTCAATTAAACTTTAACCAAGTTCTCGTAAACAACACAATTAATATCAGCACAATGCATTTTAGACTTTATTTTGAATGGTGAAAGAGTTATTATGCTATGGTGAGAGCAAATGATGTCAATTATCAAAATGCTATTGTTTTGGTATCATGGCATCGAAGTTCAAATGAGTTTATTATGGCAGAACTATTATAGTGACGATATTAGATTGTTTGAAGTATTTGAGTAGAAATTTACGTAGAATTGTGCACGAAAATATTTTTTTAAGTACAGTCGACAAAAGAGAGTGGTACAGAGGTAGTTCTGTTTTAATAAATGTGTGTCAAAACGCAATGTTGTTGGCTGAATACATACCAAAAAATTGCGTTATAAATATTATTTATAACGCAATTTGTGTGTGATAATATTATTTATAACGCAATCAAGACGCATATTTGGTTCACTGTTTGTATACGTAACATCTGTGTACATCACAATAACTTAGTTAGCTAAAGCTGGTGTATTTAAAAAGAAGGACTCGGATTTGAATCCTGCCCGAGATCTGTTTATTTTTCTGAAAATATCAAAGACACTTATACAAGTCAATATATTTTTTAAATACTAGATGATGCCAGCATTTCCTAGCTGATAACCTCTAAAAAGAAAAACCTAAACAAACTCAGAGAATCATGGTTTCTTTTAGTCTAGACATTAGTAGTATTATCAAATGTGTGAGTTTTCTTTTATATCTACGCTGGCTAACATACAAGGATATATAGCCTAATAGCTTCTGAAGAGTTGGAAGGAGCCACAGCCAGAACGTACCACAATCAAATTGCGGACGTTCTCAAAAAAGGTCAGGATAAAAGCACCTTAAACCGAAGATCATGCATGAGGAGATTAATGAACGTGGCTGAAGCGAAAGGGGTGTGCCAGGATCGCAGCAAGTGGAAATTTATAGTCTCTGCCTACCCCAATGGGAGACAGGTGTGAAAATATGTTTGTATGTAGCTTCTGCCCACGACTTTGTCTGCGTGGACTTCAGAATTAGGTCCGATCTGGATTAAAAGTAGCCTATGTGTTATTTCAGACTATAATCTGTCTCCGCGCCAAATTTTATCCAAATCCGTTCAGCAGTTTTGGCGTGAAAGAGTAACAAACATCCATACATACAAACTTTCGCATTTATAATAATATTAGTAAGGTTTTTGTCAAACCATGGTGGCAATACGTCTCAGCAGAAAGTTGACGACACTTGCGCTTACATTTTACATGATGGATGCGTTACTAGGCAAAGGTAAAACAAAGGACAGTAATAAATTGTATCTTAGAGCCCCTAAGTGAGCAATAGCAAAAGCAGCACCAAATAAATAACTATTTATTTTTATAACATTAAAATTAAATGTGAAGGTTGTGACTGCCTCATTAGTCTAGTGGTTCCAAGCGTGACTGAACCTCTAGCGTAGCGCTAGAGGTTCTGGGTTCGATCCCCAGGTCCAGCAGTGTTATTGAGTTTTTCTGTGAAATTCTCAGTAGCAGCTCGGAGTCTGGATTTATGCCCGGTTAATGGAAATAGGTTTGCCCCCTATTACATGGGACCGAAACATACCGGCGAATCTTACATTGTGGGTGTACATTAGTACGCCTCTGCCCAACCCTTCGGGGAATGCAGAAAAATGTTTTTATTATTTTTTAGATATTAAATTCTGAAAAAATAATTAAATAAAATTAATGTCACAAGTAGGTATTTTGTGAAGATTTCAACATGACGAATGCGGCCATTATTTTCTGTGAGTATTGCTATCACAAAGCGTGAGAGCTTAAAATCTCGTGTTGTTATAATATTTGAGTACACAACAAAATCCAAAATAGCTAAAGTTTCCCGCATTGTCTAGAAAGCTCTATCACTTTTTATATCGCCCACTTCATGGCCCCACCGCCCAGTTACAAGCGTACATAAGATCAAACGTTGCTATGGCTACAGCCGTTTTACAATTGATATTAGATATCCAACGTTCTCTTGTTTCGTCAATATCAATAACAATTTATTGTTAACTTTATTAAATTATGTGATTTTTGGGAACTTGAAGAACGAGGAATCTTACCACCGATTCTAAAACCTATGTTAGTAACTGTTATTTTTTATTGTATTTCGCATTAACCCATGCTAAACCTATATTTTAAGATGATATTATAATACTTATGTATTTTTCAAGGTAAATAGGGACAGAACAGAAAGGAATATCATTGTTAATATTTATTGATTTATTAATTCAAAAGACTGGTCCTTAAAAACTAAGACGAAGAGAAGTTGGAAAAGAATGCCTTTGCCTGCAATTACAATCATTATAATTTATCGAAAAGCTTAACTTTTGGACTTGTTTGATTTTTCTCATAAATAGTAATAGTAATATGGTTTAAATAAAACTACTTTTTACCGATTTTATCACGTTGTATTGATATTATTTGATTCCCGACATTTCGGATCCTTTACAGCATCCAAGGTCACGGGTAGACTAAGTTGTTGGACGTCTTAATGTTACAATTACTAAAAGTTACCTTACATTTTTGTTAATTATTGGCGATCCGATTCACGCAGAACGAGCTCACCGTATCATTCGGTCTTGCAGTTTTGGACTTGGATTTTGATTTAATGGAATCTATAATGGGGTTCCAAGCAGGTGGTAAGACCCAGCCATCTTCTCTATTGAAATTTGGATGTTTTTTAATTTCAATAGCCTCACGGATCATCCTGGGAAGGAATCGGTTTTCTTTTGCGAGGACTTGTGGTTTATCAAATCTGATGTAGTGCTGGGCCTGGTCTAGAGTATGTTCACAAACTGCTGACTTCTTGAAACGCAATACAACGCGATAAAATCCGTAAAAAGTAGTTTGTCTAATATTCGCGTAAGTGTCACAAACCAGTAATATGGTTTTTTTATCCAAATCCAAATCATAATGAGAAACACTTGAAACAACATTACAATTACCTTACCTACCTTTCCTTTGAGTCGGG
Source organism: Acronicta aceris (assembly GCA_910591435.1). Classification (NCBI taxonomy): domain Eukaryota; kingdom Metazoa; phylum Arthropoda; class Insecta; order Lepidoptera; family Noctuidae; genus Acronicta; species Acronicta aceris. The sequence continues at coordinate 14,833,140 of OU342758.1, read as the reverse complement.
TCATAGAGTTGAAGCTTATTCTCATCTAAGGACTGACAAGGTTTCATAACACGGGCTTTGGAACTGAAATATCATATTTCTAAGCTCTATGTGGCTTCTTTACCCACAAGGATGATTGGCGTATTTAAAACGTCTTGTATTTCCATAGTGTGTATGGAATTCATATAATATGTGAATAATAACTAATAACGCTACTACTACGCTAAAGGTCCTGGGTTTGATTCCCAGATCGTGGAAAGTTTTAGTGGGTATTTCTATAAAATTCTCAGTAGCAGCTCGGAGTTTGGATTTGTCTGGTCAATAGACTCCTATTACGTGGGACCTAAACAAAGCGGCGAACTGTGAGTGTACATTAGTACACTTCTGCTTAACTCTTCTCGAATATACAGGCGTGATGGTATGAGTCTATTTTGGCCCTTCACTGAAATCGTCAGTTGAAAATCCGTTAGCGCCATCTAGTACCTATTGGAAACAAAACAAAACCCTGACATTTGCATTTTTTTTTAAATTACGTCTCGCCATTGTATCTTCCTTTTTGTCAACTTCCACTCATCGTATTTTTTGTTCTATTTGAGAATTAAGTTTATTGTCCTGAAAGCCACACGTCTGTCTACGTTTTACTAACAAACACTAGAGTCGTATCATAAATTTTACTATCGACCGCCACTCCAGGGTCGTAAAGAGCACATTGCACGTTTTGTTTGCTTTTAAATTTACTGCGACTGTTGTAGGGATGCAGTGGATAGCTAACAAAACTGTTCAGGGTAGGTATGTACTACATAGGACAAAAAAAGTTTATTCAGATTTCTGACGCAATAGCCACTGTCGATGTGCAGTGCACGGGCTGTTGAGTTGCGTATGGCCTTTCGGCTAACGGCTATCGTATATAAAGAAGAGTTATTGTAGCGGTCCTGGATTCGATCCCCAGGCCGAGCAAAGTATTATTGTGTTTTTCTATGAATCAGTAGCAACTCGGAGTCTGGATTTGTGTATGGTTACATGGAGCCTAAGACATACCGGCGAACTGTGGGTGTACATTAGTACACCTCTGCCTAACCCTTCGGGGAATACAGGCGTGATGGTATGGTATCTTACTCATTCTTCAATAAGTACTTTATTGCAATCTTAATGTTGATACAGATTCTTGTTTTTTCATTTTTTATTTGTGACTAGCTTTTGCCAGCGACTTCGTCCGCGTGGAATAGCTACTTTGTTCCCTAGTTCTTCGCCCGCGGTTTCACCTGCGTTGCCCCGTTCCTAAGGGTTGTAGCGTGATGTTTTATAGCTTGAAACCTTTCTCATGAATCACTCATTTTCCCAACATTTCCCTTCACTGCTATGCTCCTATTGATCGTAAGGTAATGAAAAGTATACTATAACCTGCCCAGAAGTATGAAGAACAATTGTACCAAGTTTCGTTGAAATCCGTCGCGTGGTTTTTGTTTCTATAACGAACATACAGACAGACAGACAAAAATTTTACTGATTGCATTTTTGGCGTCAGTATCGATCACTAATCACCCGCTGATAGTTATTTTGGAAATATATTTCATGTACAGGATTGACCTCTCTACAGATTTATTATAAGTATAAATAGGCTAACGCTTGACCGCCAGTTCGCCTGATGTTAAGCGATACTGCGATCTACGATCTTCTTCTTCTTATCGTGTTTATGGTCAAACAATTTTCGAATAATAGGAGGCACTTCAATGGCGTTAGGCATAGCCATGTAGAGATCGTCCCTTGTGCAGGTGTTCGGGCACAGAGGACATACCAGTACATGTGACAGAGATTGCTGTGGGTCGCCGCAATCACATTGAGGAAGATTAGGATCTCTGAACCCCCATTTGCATATATTCGTTCTGCATCTGCCAATCTGAGTGCGAAGTCGATTTAGGGACTTCCACACTGGCCAGTGTAAGTCGTGTCCAGGTGGTAATTTATCTTGAGGAGCAACAAAATTAGGAGGTGGAGAGTGGCGCTCGATTCAGAGTTTACGTCTTGTGGCAGCCGGGTGGTCTTTTATAGAATGTGTACTGCGGAGATAGCTTCTGCGCCTTTTGAGATGACCTAAAGGTGACCGTATAGGGAATAACGGTGGTCAGACTCCTGTTTGTATTTTTCAAAGGAGCAGGCTATATCTCGTCTAACCTCAGGTGGTGGTTTTCCCGCCAATGGGTAAACCATATTCAATGGTGTGGGTTTGAGACAACCAGTTATAATGCGGCAGGTCATGGTCATTTAATGCCACATTGACGAGGTTCGCGTGAGCGTAGCGATGCCATACAGGACATGCATATTCTCCAGCCAGAAAAACATAAAGCTATCCCCGTCGTGCGAAGAACGTCTGGAGTAGCACCTCACTGGGTAGATATCAAGATTTAAAGATGATTTAAATATACAGTGTGTCCGGACATGGACTAGCGATATTCTAAATACATAAATATAAACTATTTTAAAGTACAATTACACTCTAGGCTTGGGTCCAATACACTTCCCCGCTATGGGGCAGCCATTTTGTTTTTTTTTGTTGAAATATGCTCTATGCGAGTACAAAAAATATCATATATCTCAAAGTTATAGTCATACTGAGATAAAAATAGGCTTATTCGAAAGCAATGTGTTCACAATTCCATAACTTCAACAATAACTCTTAAAATATTAGACATACAGTTGTGAATTTTATGTTGTATTGTAACTTAGCTCAAAATCTGTCGATCTAGTAAAAAAAATAAAAAAGTTGTCGGGTATGTTTTTGTAGTAATTAACAATTATTGGCTGAATTGCATAATTTTTCTATTTTTTTCGACATTCACATTTTTTTTTTCAAAAGTTATGGAATTGTGAACACATTGCTTTGTAATGCAGATGGTAGACAATATTATTGCCTTTCGAATAAGTCTATTTTTATCTCAGTATGACTAAAACTTTGGGATATATGATATTTTTTGTACTCGCATAGAGTATATTTCAACAAAATGGCTGCCACATAGCGGAGAAGTGTGTTGGACCCTAGCCTAGAGTGTAATTGTACTTTAAAATAGTTTATATTTAAGTATTTAGAATATCGCTAGTCCATGTCCGGACACACTGTATAAAAGGAGTAATTGTCATCCTGTGTTCAATCTGTCCAAACTCTCGCAGCCATCAAAAACCTCCCTTCGACCGTGTATCTTCAGAGGAGCTAATATCAACGTCACCGTGACAAATGTCCTATGCGCCCCCCATTAAGTACTAACGGGGATAGATGGCCGGTGACCGGGAAACCACTCATAAATTTTACTATGGGTTGATATACGTGCCTTCTGACTTGGTAGAATACTTGATTACGATGTTTAGGATACTTGAGTTTTGTGTTGGGTGTATCTTGTGGAAGATTTGTAGAGATGGATATGGTCATCTGGAAGAGCGAAGGCTGCTAAGACTACTAGGACAATTAGGTGTAATCGCCATTTCTGTTCAATTCACTCTTTCAATAATGAATAATCACAAAATGACAAACTGTTTAAAGTTCACAAACTTAAAATTTAGAATGGAGTTTAGACGGGAAAATGTACTTTGTCGGTTTTAAATATTTTTTTTATTTTCCAAAACTTGTGTTTCTCCGAAGTTTGCGAAAAAAAATGTGTAGTTATAATGGATAGTTAACCGTTTTTTTAATTTTTACTTGTTTGCGGCTATAGTATCACTGCGACTACTGTCGGTCTATTGTGATCGAGTAATACTAGTTAAGTTACGAATTCACCGCTGAATCCTGCAGCTATTATGAACTACAGGATTTTCTTAGGGGTGACATCCTTTATATCATCCGGGCTTAAGATGTGTTTCCCTAGATGAACACTACGCTTGTGTATTACCTATTAACCATTAAGTGTTCGTGAACGTTTGCGAGTCTAGGCAAATGATATAAAATTGAAAATCGTGACATTTGTGTTCAGTCATAAACTCCATCGAAGCCTTAGTGAATTTTCCACTGTTTTACTGGGGATTATTCTGTATACTTGACACTGGCAAACACAAAAAGTGTGAAGCCATATCCCATGACGGGATTTAAAAAAAAATTGCATGCACGGTAAGTGCATTTATAACATTAATGAAGTACCACGTAAAATTATACCTATATGGTGAAAGATTATCAGCCTATATAATTCAGATGGCTTGAAAAATAAAATAATAATTGAGTATGAAAAAACGCGTTCCAAATCTAAACGGCCAATCCGAAAAATTAAAAGCAAGGACAACAGTACAGGGAAATGGAAAAAAATGTCCGCCATTCCAAATTCAAAAAGGCACAAAGAAACTAAGAGTTGCACGTGTTGCCTTTTGAGAGGCACTAGCTTGGCCGACCGGAAGTTGTGAGCTCTAAAGCCGTGCTCTCTCATATCCGGTGGCTTTCAGCGCCGAAATAATACGCTTAATATTTTTGATTACATTTTTTATTAAAACGTATGCTGTGTCCTGAAAGTGCTCTTAGTCCTATCCTTTATGGAAAAACATTTTAATGAAAACGGTGAGGTACCTACCATGTTCATTTTGGCTAATTCTACAAAACATATTTTTTTCTAAAATATGGTACCTCCACTTAGTATCTTACGTTAATTTCATTTTATATTGCACGTTTCAAAGTAGTACAAATTCATAAGTTAGTTATCAACCCATTTACTGTGCTACTGTTGGGCACGGGTCTCCTCTCAGAATAAGAGTAGTTAGGCTATCCACCACGCTGGCTTAATTCGGGTTGGCAGACTTCACACGCCGTCGAGAAAATGGTTTTCCCACGGTGTTTTCTGCACAAATTTCGGTAGTAAATATAAGAACGTGCATAATTTCAAAAAGTTTGATGAGCTTGTGTGTGCCTTAGATTCGAACTGAAGACCTTTGACTTGGCAGTCCTAGTCTTAGTAATCCAGTCATATCATTAAGTCATCACGACTTCCGCTGGTCCTAAACAGGTTTTAATCTCTCTCTCTCTCTCTCTCTCTCTCTCCTCGCCTCTCCGACTAGCGAAGGTTGGCAGTCAATTTAGCATATTCATTTCTGTCATTAATCTATACCCACCTATAATAAAATTGTTACAGGCCGATGTCTGTAGGTAATTATAGATATTAAAGAAAAACTAATTTCGGTCTTTTATTAGAGAAACAGAAGCAAAGCAGAATTGAATTTTTGTCTGTCTGTCTGTCTGTATGATTGTACGCGCATCATGCATAAACAACTGCGTGTTCAATCTGGTGCATGTTTCATCTTGATACGCCGCGTAGAATCGGACTTATAGTATGTTAAGGGCATTACATCGCTCAAATCCAAAAAAATACCCTAGCTTTACAGAAGTTTCTAGTGGAATCCTTAAGTGTGTTTGCCATATAAAAAATATATGTTATACTTAAGATCATCCCAAACAAATTGTATTGTTTAAAAATTTTATAAATTTGCCCCAATTTCAGATAATAATTGAAATAAATAGGCCTTTTTTAACTTAATTTGTATTTTTTCTCTTTAACGGCTTAATAGTTAATCATGAATTTTATACCAAAAATATTGTAAAGACGTAATTAACCATTTGTATTGTTTTTATTTTCTTATTTCTGTGAATAGTTTGAAATAATAAAGAAATGCCCGAAACCTCTCTGCACCCCGCGTGAAGCACCCCCGCAATGCCTGTGACTAACAAATACTAGCAAAAAGACTAAATCCTCAAAGTTATTGGGCAATGCCCTTAATCTTTTTGGGACTTGAGTGAAACTGCGGGCAACAGTAACTAGTTTTAAATAATATCAAGCTTTAAGTTCCGTTTTACCCAAAATTAAAATTCTACGACAGTATACAATTTTATTGACAAAAAAATAATGAGAAAAGAGGTTAGTACAGCGAAGAAGTCATTGACTTTTATGACATTTTTATATAATAAAAATAATCCACTCCGCAATTCTCGACTAGATGCTAGCATAAATTATCTCCTAGCAGAATTCATTAAAAATGTCGGAGTAACAAAGTAAACATTAATTTCATTGGATATCTTTGTTCGTTTGGAATCGAGTCTACTGTAGAAGTAAACAAACGAACGAACTTCAGAAGTTAAAAATTGTTATTCAGTAACGATGTTGTTTAGATGATAAAATAAAATAAGCCGGTGTCTTTATCCAAAGATGTAATTGCAATAAATGATTATAACATTTTTGATGCCAGAATTTATTAAATTTTATTTAATTGGCAAGTAACGCTGTCTGTCTGTTTATTCCATTCCTAATTCAGTAAATATTTTTTTATGGATTTTCGTATAGAGATAGATTAGACATTAAAGAAGGACTTAAGGTGCTTTTTGTCTCCTCTATTGGGATGCTAGTAAAGCCGCGAGCAACAGTAAGTGTCATTATAAAAAGCAAATAACTATAACTGTGTATTAATAGCCTTAGCTACAACTGATTTATAAATTGTAACTAAAAACAAATGATAGGTAAGGATATTAATTTTCAATCTCTCGAAAAGTGCTCATAAAGACAAAATTCCCAAAATTATCGTCGATAAGATAACAGTAAAATACAATATCTCTTGAAACATAAACTTAAACGACTACAGGCTTTTCGAACATAATCTCTAGCAGTAGAAATTCGACGTGATCGTAACAAAAAGGAAGATAAAGTGCGCCATAACAGTTTTACAGTTTGTCCCAACAAAAGCAGTGATAACAGTAGGTCACCGTTGGTCAACGGCCCCGCTGCTAAAATGGATGACTTGGCTGAAACACAAAAACTAAAACTCACTGAGGAACACAACCTTACTCCAGCATCCTGAACAACGAATTTAGCGCTGTAAGTTTTGGAACATACAGTCGAAAATTTCTTGTCGAAACATGAGATTTGTAATCTTACGCAACAAAATAGACAGACAACATTAAGGACACATGTTGCAAAGGTGAGAATGTTGAGATTGTTCTTGAGATAAGTGCGAAGATTGGGTATGGCTCTCAAGTGTACGCTGGACTGTAATGAAGGACGATAAATCGTGGATAGTGATGCGACTCTGTTTAACTCGAGTATTGGCTCGAGAGTGGACATAAGGACGCTCGAGTCGAGTGCTCAAATTCCAAAATCGTTCTGAAATAAAAATGGCAATACGCATACAGATTTTTTACTATTACAGCTTTGTTGAAATATTATAGCTGATGTTACTCAAAATACAGAAATATTTTTACAGTAAATTGTACACAGAATTTTTGTAACGTAAAATAAAATTGCATACATGAAAATGAATTCCAAACTTACTAACCGGTATATTAAAAAACATGTATCCACTAATTGTGGTGACATGAAAATAACTTTTACGTGGGAGAGCCATGCTTCGGCACGAATGGGCCGGTTCGATCGGAGTGATACCACGGCCTCACAGAAAACCGACGATAAACAACGCTTACGTTGTGTTTCGCCGAGTGAGTGAGGTTACCGGAGGCCCAATTCCCTTTTAAAAGGTCGGCAACGCGCTCGTGACTCCTCTGGTGTTGCGGGTGTCCATGGGCGACGGTAATCGCTTACCATCAGGCGATCCGGCTGCTCGTTTGCCCTCCTATCATATAAAAAAATTATAATAATAGACATAATTATTATTATAATGGGTATAGTAATCAGACAGTCATCAAACAAACTCGTAACGAATCAATATTTCTCTGAACAAAGCCAACAGCAAATTCTTTTCAGTACCCACATAATTTCTATAGCTACCTATATGCTATAAAAGCATATTGTTTATATCCATATAAACGCCATTTTACGACGATAGTAGTAGTGTCGCGGGAAGAGCGGAATTACTTCATTTTGTCCACTTTTACGGCAACTTTAGTGATCTTAAAAATAGTTTCTGGCTTTACGGAGTGTGCAGTCTTGGACGTCGATTAACTATGTATAGTGTGTCTTCTACCTTATAGATGTTTGGAAAAGTGGCCAATGTTTATGCTGTTATATGTATAACTTACAAACTACATACTGTACAAGTAACCATTTGATTTTATCGCGTTGTATTAATATTATTTAATTCCCGACGTTTCGGATCCTAAGCATCCATGGTCACGGGTAGACTAAGTTGTTGGACGTCTTAATGTTACACTTACTAACAGCTATCTTACATTTTTGTTATTTAATTGGCGATCCGATTCACGCAGAACGCGAGCTCACCGTTGAGCACCGTTGAGCTCCGATATCGGTCGGTCGGGAATTAAATAATATTAATACAACGCGATAAAATCCGTAAAAAAGTAGTTTTATTTCAATGTCATATTTGCGTAAGTGTCAGAAACCAGTATGCTTATTTTCAAGTTTAAAATCCCACCGCCTCATTGGTGTACTGGTCAGGGCTGAGAGGGAAGTTCTAGGTTCCCGGACTGAGTAAAGATTTATTGAATTTCTTTATGAAATTTGCTTTGGATGTATGTAGTTATGGCAATGTGTTATACCGCGTATTACCTAAGTATGCCTTAAAAACATACTGGCGTTCCTCCGCCTAACCCTTCAGGGAATGCGTGATGGTGTTTTATACCGTCAGTCGGTATAAAACACCATCACGCATTCCCATTATGTAATTGTATTAGACTGCCTCATTAGTCTAGTGGTCCCAAGCGCGACTTCTACGCTAGAGGTTCCGGGTTCGATCCCCAGGTCGAGCAGTGTTATTGAGATTTTCTATTAAATTCTATTCTTAGTTGCAGCTCGGAGTCTGGATTTGTGCCCGGTTAATGGCAATAGGCTCGCCCCATATTATACGGGACCTAAACATACCAGACGAACTGTGGGTGTACATTAGTACGTCTCTGCTTAACCCTTCGGGGAGTACAGGCGTAATGTTTTGTTATGTTATGTTATATGTAATTATATCATTAGACCGTAGTTTTATTTTAAATATATAATGTATGTTTATGTACTCTATAATACATTTATAATGATAATTATAGTCCTGCAAATCCAAATATCATGTACCCTAAATATACTTATCATTATATTTAAGTGATTTAATGGCATCATCTAAGGATTCCGACCACATGCTGAGTATGAACCTCCTCTGCTTTCCCCAATTTTCTCGGTCTTATGCCTCTCAGAATTATTGTAGGTAGGTATGACTTGTCATAATTTTGTGTAGTTATGGACCTACCACTGTTCGACGTGATTTGTTTGTCATTATGTTTACACTATTTGAATGTAACCATAATCGGATTTCAGATGTAATTATCATAGCTTACGGCTTAAATCTCGGCGATTTTAAGCAATTCAAAGACATGCCGCCTTTTTCTGGGCCGGTCACAACATTACTCTTAAAGACGCTATTCGTCTTTCAATAACAGACATATTTTTTTCTTAAGCAAAAACTTTATCAAGGAAACAACAAGCTATAGTAACAATGAGTCTGAATTTTCATCCATTGTGATTTATAATGTCGCATTATTGTATGATGTGACGAGAATATGTCGTTGTCAAGTCCATACACAACATTCTTGGTCGAATTAAATCTGCTTTCATGCAAACAGGTTGCATTCAAATATAATAAAAAAATACCAAAGATCATTTCATCCTTTTAATAATAACAAGACATCCAATAAATGGAAAATAATGGAAAAAATAAAATGCATTTTGATAAACTGCAATTTTCTGGGACTATCAATATAATCTGATAAAATGAAACCGGCAATGTCACAATTGAAAAATAGCTTTGTCTACAGTAATTCAATTAAACTGAATCCAAATTGAATTGGAAAGCGTGACGGATGAATTTTATTTAATTTTTGTTGAGCATTTTTACAACAATGCCTTTATTTTTTTTGTAAATCCGATTTTCACGGATCTCTTGATTTTAATTTGAAATACGAATGTGTATTGTAAAAACTTTTGAATGAAGATTTTAATATTAAGTTTTAAAAGTTCGCAATTCAAATTAAAATTTCATTTCAATTATTTTCCACTTTTATCATTCTAATTATGATTTTTTAATTTATTTAAAACGAAAGAGAGCATCCTGTTTTTTTTATTTTATAGTAATGAATGTTGATGAACTACAGCCTAAACATTTTTACAGAAGTGGGCGTGGGCGAAATTCAAATACATACAAAACTAACCAGTCATCTACCCAGCCTTGTAGTCCATAAGAGTCCGAAGGACCGAATTTCTCTTATAAAAGTAATACCGAAATAAATCGTCATTCAAACACAATTTAATCAAATTCTGTTATATTCGGATTCCGATTCTACCATTTCGTCCAAAATACTTCACTGAAAATAAATAATAGATTAACGGTATCCAGATCCGAATAATGACATAATTTGATAGAATATTGATACGTTTTTGTGGACAAATCAAGCTCCGCCAGACCCTTAATTGTGTTCTGGACAATACATCAGCAAGTATGCTACGGCACAAATGAAGCGAGAAACGTCAAACACACGAACGCGCTGTATCTCTAATTTAAGGCCCTGTTATAATAACTTTGTAGTGACACCTGTAACAGTAATTAATTAAAATGTTATGAAGCAAAATCTGTTTGAGCTAAATATACATACCTGTTTAAAGAATTGATTTTATTATTATTTTAGAAATCAATTTTCATACGGACCTGACGAGATGGGCTAACAATGCTACATTTAAATTAAAAAAAAATACATCATTTGCACCATTTATTAATTGCAATATCATCTGATAGGAATATAATTTATAATTAGAAGCCATAGCCTTAAATTGTCATAGCTGGCCTTTACAATCACGGTATTGCTATTAAATTAATTAATACTTATGAAGAGAATTAAAGAAAAGAAAAATATTTGTGTAACGTGTCGAACAGCGACATCATATTTTGATAGCGATCTTAATTTTTATGGTAATCTGCACTTAGCTTCCATTACCAAGTAAAACCAAGCATAGAAAAAACAACCTCTCATTACAACCTCTTTATTTTCATACCCCGAAAATTATGACACAGGGCGTCCCTAAAATAAACGTTTACATTTTTAACAGCCCATCTAAGACGAGTCATATTTAAGAGGCGACCCCTAAGCGTTGAGGTGAAAGTAATCGTCGAATCAAAGCAGAATTTGTCAAAAACACCGCTCCGGTGCACTTCCGTCAATTCTCTCCAATTAATAACTTCAAGTTGTCCCTTTCATACGCGTATAAATATGTATATTACTCTCCTGCTCATGTACCCTTGTTTAAGAAGCCCCGTCGAGATACTATATTGCCACTTTGTCGCCGGCTCCCGCGGGCTGTTTATATACAAAAGAGAAATTGCAATATTTTTCGCTACCGTTGAAGGAAAATATTGGATATTTTAAAGTTTTATAAAGCGAGAAACTGACTTTGAAAGGTCGAAATAATTCAAATCTACTGACTAACGATGATATTACGAGGAAAGGTGAAGTTAGTTTTTGTTTTGTATCAAGAAAATTAAATTGCTGCGGGCTATGAATTTATTGCTTTGTAATAAAAAGTCATGAGTTTCATCAAGACTATTATCACGATTTGTCAAAATAGTAATAACATATGTACAGAGTGAGTTTGATCATTGTACAGAGAACTGTACAATGATCAAACAACTCACTCGCGTGAACTGCTGCCTCCTAAACTAGGCCAGGAGCATGTAGTATGTAGATAAGTATAAATAGTTATACTTTTATAATCATTTTTAAACTTTAACATTAAAATATATACTCACGTTGTATTAAACCTATACAATCTCCAATTTAAGTAAGTAATTCCTTTTAGTTTTTGTCAAAGAAATAGTTTACATAAGTGCTTAATAACAAGAACAATATTATTCAAGAAAACGTATTAATCAGTGTGCTCTAAGCTGAACTACGACTTACCTTAAGTTTTTTCAGGCCAGCGCCGAGTGCAGTTTCTGGGAACTCCTCGTTTCCCCTGGAGATCTTCATTCACTAGCACTTTTGCCAGGGTTACAATCCTGTGACTCTTACTATAGCAAGAAAGAACATCGTTCGGTTGCAAAAGGTAACAGTTTCACCCTCTAGATAACACTTCATTTCCGCTCATAAAAAACATTTAGAACTTGGATAAGATATACAGTCACAAATCAACAATCATCAACACGAATGCAAACACAACAAACTTACGTTCACATAATCACTACAATCAATGTAATCAATCTACAATCAATGTAACTAAACTACTCTGACACGCCAAAGTACATGTTATTTAAAATAGGAATGGTTCATTATGTTATCGCTGGTCATCTAGGTAACCAATGCGAGTATTGAATGCACCCTCGATGACACATAGGGCTAAACACAGACTGTTCAAAATCAAAGTTTAGTAAGGTAAGGTAAGAAAGAAAAAATAATGAAGAAATTTGAGGGTAAATTAATACTATTGATGCATGTACGTCGAATGGTGCAAACAATGTGTCATATCGTCTATGAAATAAAAGTGATATCTTATTGACTTTACTTGCTTCAAGTTTATATTATTTCTACTTTATTTCCAAATTTAATCTCAGAGAGAAGATTATTTCAGAAAGAGTAAGAAAATTTTAGCGCCATCTTGTGCAAGAAATCTAAAGCATTGATTTGTAATATTATCATTCATCTTCTCCATTATTTGGCCTCATCATCATATCATAATCATATCAGCCGATAAGGGTCTACTGCTGATGAACAAAGGCCTCCCCCAAAGACTTCGACATGGACCGGTAGCACAAAGATTGGACAATCGAAATTATTATCATACCTTTTTTTGTGGCGGTCTTCTGCGGACTAAGATCTACATTTTACTTCCTACTCCCTATAGTTTCGGCTATAGAATGCCATGGTCATGGCATTCTACAGGCTATGGTCCAGCAATTACTGGACCACTGACATAAAGTAATTCTTTGGTTTCATTATCGATTCGCAACCTGATCACCCCTTTTTATATTGTCATGGTATGGCACAGAAAATCTTCATACCTATCTATCGTTCGCCACCAGGGTAAGTAGCGGGGTATGACAGATTGGGATCTAAACGGTCTAAAAACCGTACGTTTCTTTCCTTGCTCTAGTAGTCATGGGACTCTTAATAACATTCACCACGAACCTGCTCAGTTCGAATAGATACTTTTTATTACTATTGTAGTTAATATCACCTCATACAATAAGTACACATAACATAAATTGTGGCACCTTCGCAGAATATCATCATATTTTCAAAATCAAACGACAAATAGATGATAAATCGCGTGTCTGTCAAAGTATCAACATGGAACCAGTGATCCATGCTTGAAATGACAGGAAGTGAAGTGGATACCTTTATACCTTGAGTTTGAGTTAATCGTGAATGAACGCGTTGAACAAAGGAACAGAATCATAAAATGTATTGTAATATTTTCACGAAGCTCTCACAGCAGTGATAACATATAGCGATGTGACCATTAAATTATAAAAATAAAATGTTTTTTTTAAACTATATGGCACCGGCATTTCCCAGCTGACGTCCTCAGAGAAGAAACACCGAAACAAACTCAGAGAATAGACATAGTACTTCAAATACAATACAAAAATTACAAGACATAGAAGCAAATATGTGAGTTACAATGCAAGACAATGTCTAAAATGTTTTTTTTTAAGAAAGAGCCAGCTTTGAGTTGGCCGGTCCCATCTGACGGCGCCCATGCAACAGTCATTGGGTAGGTCGACCATAATCTAGGGAGCTAAACAACCCGTCGCACGACGATAAGTACCAAAACAGTGGAAAATTCGCGTAGGCCAGCAGTCTCAAAACCGCCGGACCGCTTAAATCTGTGTATATCGAATTATCTAGCTTACATAAAACTCACATTGGACTCCTAAGTCAAATTTCTCGAGTTCACATCCAAGGCATGCACCTCTGACTGTTCGGAATCATGTGCGTATTATATTAATAGCAGCTTCTACCCGCGACCTTTTCTGCGTGGACTTCAGAATTGGGTCCGACCTGAATAAAAATAATAGTATATGTGTTATTCCAGACTATAATCTATCTCTGTGCAAAATTTCATCGAGATTCGTTCAGCCGTTGCGAAAGAGTAACAAACGTCCATCCATACATCCATACTCACATTTCACGTTTATAATATTAGTAAGGATTAATTGTCACTCGCTTAAACGGTGAAGGGAAAATATCGTGAGGAAATCCACAAACCTGAGATTTTCTCGACGGCGTGTCAAGTCTGCAAACTTACATCAAGCCAGCGTGGTGGACTGTGGCCTAACCTCTCATTCTGAGAGAAGACCCATGCCCAGCAGTGAAACAGTAGAGTTGGTGATGAATATTTTGACATAGTATAATAAACTCTCTTGGTGTTAAAGATATACATTATTACATTTCAGCGGTTTGATCGGATGCTTCAGTCAAAGCTTTCGATACTATATCATTTCATATAACGTCTCTCGTGTACCAAGCTGAAGAACGCAAATTCGAATGTTGTCTGAAATCGTTTTTTGTTTATTTTGTTAAACGCTACTTAATAAATTTTAGAAATATAAAGGGATTGGGCTATTTCCGTAAGTTAATGGTTCTAATTAAGTTAATAGTGGTAAACACCTACGTTATTCTCGACTCCTTAATTAAAACGACCTTGTTGGCGTGGGTGGGATTGAATAACGATTTGATTTGATTAGAAATGTTTATGTCGTCATTGGTGGAGGTTCTTTAAATGTCGAGTGCAATTGGTCCTTTATGTATCGAAGGACCAATCTTTAAAAATTTGTTATAAATATTTTATGACACAATATTGGTTTTGCTATTTATTTACAGGCATAATTAAAACAATACTTTATTATAAAATAACATTTTTATTTCGTTTATCATAATTATCATTGAAGCCATATCGATTACATATTACATACATCCACTTACCACTAAATAAACACCTAAAAGTAACATTTAAACACATCGTAACATTTACATACAAAATCACATTCATCTGGCACTCGAGTCATACATTATGACGTCATTTTTCATACAATTTTACATCATATTTAAATAATTCTTCTTAATATAATTTTTGAATGTGTTTAAAAAAATATTATCTTAAGCATGTTTTAATAAAAATTTGAGTGAAAAGGAAAGATGAGACGAGATATTTTGAAAGGATATCCACATTTTTTATAAAGTACAAGTTTCTAAAGACGTATATTATTCTTATCTAAACGTTTATTCTGTAATCTAGCGGTAACTATGAGATAAAAATGACATTTAGTATTATTTTATTTTTAGCTAATTTTACAATACAGCATGTTCTTATATATTTTTGTTAATAATAAATAATTAATTTGTGGATAACGGGGAACATTCATTTAAATAAAAATCACAGAAAGTATCGAAAAAAGTTAAGATTATATATAAATTTCACGACATCGAGTTCACAATAGCGGAAAATGTTAAAATTACTAGCTAATTCGAAAGCGCAACCCAATTTTAATCAACACGTCTAATGCATTATAATGCCTAAGAGTCATTACACCCTGTATTATCCATAACGCGTTTTAAATACAGTATAATACGAATTTAGATACAGCATGTACACTTACAATACAATTTCATAAAAAAAATGCTTACAGGGTTTTTATTCAGTAAAATAAATTACGTTTTATGGCATTTATTTAAAGAACATTTCTACACTTTTAAACTATTTAAAAGGCTTACAATGATAAAATAAGCATAATCTGTAACTGGTAGGTTTAACAAGTAGTGCCAATATGCCACAAGAAAAACTGCAAACATTGAGGTATAACGTCGATACTTATGATCCATTCTATTTGACAGTTAAAGCAAAACATTAAAAACTGACTCAACAAATTTTTACAGAGAAAAATCTTCCTGTATAATAAGTTACTTTATCTTCCTGTATAAATGTTAATAAGTTGTATATAACAGACGTTTCGTAGAGTTTTCGAACAAAGGAAACAAAACGTATAAAATTATACATAGTTTATAGAGCGTTTATTTTTAAGAGGATAAAGGTAAAACTTAACAACATGGGAACAAATACAAGCATCTAGCTCAACATTGGTAATTCGCAACTAAGCTGCAAAAAGGTAAATTGAAAGTTATACATTGAACAAAGTAAAAGGTAATGTAATTTGACGTCCGAATATCATTAATAAAGTGCGCTGTCAGTATTACTATTAATGTAAAATCGTGAAGAATTTCAACTCCGACTCAAAGATTCCGCTTTTACTTAGTACAAAAAATATTTAATACATCATTACCATATCTGCTAATATTTACAATATATTTCGCTATCAACTGTTCTGATTCAATTTAATTTTTATCTATAACACACATTTGAATATAGTATATTATCTATGTTTTATTTATTTATAATTGTGGTATAATAGACGAATATTTCTTTTCCATGGTTATCGTACGTATTTTGGCTTCAAGGAATTTTAAAAGAAAAGTACCACATACCTGAATTATATTATATAATTTTATCACGAGAAAAATAAAGGTAATATATTATATTAAAAAAAAACTGAAAAATCATTACATTTAATACACTTACTTAAACTAATAAACCTAAAAATATATTGCACATTGTAAGATCCGAAATCACTTGTCATTTTAAAATCAATTTTAAGTCATAACACAAATGTAAGTTCAAATTCGTCGAAGCCACATCGTTAACAATGCCATGAACTAACTACTGTTTTGGTGTTTGATCCTTTTTGCTGGCCTGGACGGACTATAAGTCCTCAGGAACTTTAAAACTATACTTACTTTACTTACATCTAACTTAATTTAGACTTAGTGTAAAGTATTATTTTTATTATGCCAAATGTATTTCTACTTAGATTTGCTTTAGGGGAATACAAAAAAAATCTATGCTTACGGATTAAGATTTAAAGTGAATGAATCTACTACCTGAGATAAATTGGAACTCTATGTAATTTTGAAACAAATCTAAAGTTTCCTTACTCGTATTTAGAGTTTTTGCAATTCTTAAGAAACACAAAAATGTGAACGAAATGGTCCTTTGATACGTTTTTTAGTATACATAATTCTGAATATTTCGTCTAGGAAATACTATAGGTACTTATTTTCTGTATTTAGAAGGGGGGTATGATAAATTGTGTTCTAATTAATTTGGGAATCAAGCATACTATTTAGTACTTAGATACATTTACAAGTACAGACACAGCGTTATAATTAATTCTTATAATTTAGTTTTAAAGCGGTTAGCTTTGTCTAATCAAAAATTAAATTCCTTTTGCATCGAATCCATTTCTCGTATATACAGACTTAGAATAAATTTGTTACTTATTTAAATAATTATTTTAGTTACAAAAACTATAAAATCGGTAACTTATTTGTGTTTGACTTTTGGGTGGGATAATTATGATAATTGAAATAATTACATACACTGTTATCGTCATTTAAGGCTGCCTTATTAGTGTATGGTTATAGCTACGTGATATCCTGGATTTAATTCTCAAGTCAGCCAGTAAAAACCTCAATTACCCCGTCTCAGTCCCCTATTAAATCGTGTTAACTGATGGTTATGAGAATTATAATAAACTAGCGACCCGCTCGCGGTTTCACCCGCGCTGCTCCGTTCCTAAGAGGCGTAGCGTGATGTTATATAAGCTATATTCCTCAGTGATAATGTAGCTTTCTAACTGCAAAATAATTTTTGAAATCGGTTCAGTACTTTTTGAGCCAATTCGTTACAAACATACTTACATACAAATCTTTCCTCTTTTTAATATTAGTGTAGATAAATAATTATGCTTATAGGAGACTGTATTGGGGATTTTATAGTAAAAATAACTGGTGAAATAAACACCAGTAGATCTCTGCCTACTCCTGAGAAATACAGCCGTGATGGTATGTAAGTATTTAAATTATTATTATCCATTTAAAGGTAATTCTACTTATTTAATATACACATCTTAAATTCAAAGCCCATGCTACTATAGCAAGGTGTTACTAATTAGCCTTTTAGAAATGTATCAAAATGCATTATATTTTTAAGACCTATTTTATAATCTACAATTTATCAGAGATTTCTTGAAGTAATACTTTTTTATTCAGGGAAGAAAAAGCCAGAATCTAAAAAACCAACTTTCACCCTTATAGTTTCTGAGATCGTCTTTAGATACAATACAAATTGATATTGGCTCTCACGTCTAAATTTGCTCGCCACCTACTACATGTCAGACGACATTACTTTTTTTTATACCACTAAGGTGGCAAACAAGTATACGGCCCTAATGATAAGCGGTTACCGTAGCCTATGGACGCTTGCAACACAGACACGCTGCCATATATGACATTGGCTTTAACAAAACACCACCGGTCCCCCGCACTGCCAACACAACGCTACTTCGCGGAGCTCTGGCAACCTTGCTCACCGTTGGAAACACAACATAGCACGGAGCTATGTTAGTTGGCTACGATTTTCTGCAAGATGGAGGTACTTCCCGAATCGGGCAGTTCCAATTGTGAGTGGAATAATCGATTTGACTATGCCCTACCTCTCTAAGCAATCAGTGGCAAATTGTATTTGTACAATGTCACACCTCTACTTAAACCTTTGTAAAATCGGCACTATGAGAGTCATAATATGATGTCCTTTCTTCCCTGAATAGAGCATTGAAAATAATTTATTTACTTACCCTGGTTACTAAATAAGAATATTAATGTATGTACATTTTTATTACTTTCGTAATAATGTAATGTTTGTGCTACTATGTTAATAAATGCTGAATTCTTATTTTGGTATTAAATTTCAATGGTATTAATAATACATTATCCTAGCGTTTCAAAGTAATTCCTAGGAAATTGTAAATTAATTATTAAATATATCACCTTTTTATTTAATTTGAAAATATACATTTTACCTCAATTCCTAATTTTAACATTTACATTTTCTATTTATTATTTATGGCTGGTGTTGTAGACATTTTTTTTTTTAATTATCCCTCTGTTGGATCGATGATAATCCATTTTTTATTCAAAGATAATCAATCACTTCAAAAATTCGTTATCAATCTCACAATTAAGTCCTTACAAAAAAAAGGTCGTGTGTCACCGACAAATTTTGATACTTTGGCAGGCACTTTGGTATTGAAGGAAACAGAAAGCACAGTGCCAAGATTTTTTTGAAATTGACAAGTACAGTAAAGACTAGCTTAAGTAATAAAACTTTGGTAGTATTCAATGGTGAATTGGTAGAAAACTAGATGTAGGTGCTGAGAGCTTGTCTGAAGTCGTGGAGAGCTGCTAGGAGCTGTGGCGCTGTTGGTCGAGCTTGTGGAGCTAGGGTCCAGCACCACGACATTAAACCGTACCTGGTAATTATAATAATTGACGTTAGGCAGGTATATCATCTGCATTATCTTCCTAGCTTCTTTTTACCCCCCCCCCCCCCCCCCGACGAAAAAAGGGGGGTGTAATAAGTTTAACGTGATCTGTGTAGCTGTCTGTCGCATAGTAGCTCACAAACGAATGGACCGATTTTGATTCTGTTTTTTTTTTTAAATTACAATTGATTTCAAGTTTAAGGCATGCATACACAAACTCAACTAAAGTAATAAAATGTATAAAAAAACGTTTGATTGAAAATTATTTTAAAAAAATGTTCATCATAGACTTCCAACTATATAAATAAATGGTTTTAGCGAAGTCGAAACATGTTATATTCATAATGTACACAATAATGCGAGGAAAAGATGCATGCAAACTGCGCAAAGGGAAAAAATCTAATATTTATAATTAACTATGCCAATTTTATAAAACCGTTAATACGCTATAAATCTCAAGAAGATTGTCTCTGTACAATTTAACTTATAAAGTCTTCGGTTTGAATGAAATTAAGTAAACAATAAAAATGGTCCGCTAAGAATAAAGCCAGCTTACTTAGCTTTTCCACAATTTAGTGATCCGGCTTTCTTAAAATCACAAGCAGCCTTCTACAATTCACTTCCAAAATGAAATGGAAAGCCAAGGCAATGTCAATACCAAAACACATTCTCTACAAATGAAAGTTTTTTAGTAAATTGCATTTTCGCCTTTAGACTTTCAAAGTTGACACTTTTCAACGCCACTTTGAAATCTGATTGAACTTTTAAATCGATACAAATATTTACACTGCTGAGAACTTTTGCATTGTACAATAGTTGGGTTTTTTAATAAAATTGAATGGGCCAATATGTGAAATTCTGTGTTCTTTTAAAATCCATTTTTCTGTCATTAAAATACTATGTTCTTTTGAAAAATGTGGTTTTCCTATTTTCCTTTTGCATTATTATTACGAATCTGCGAAAGAATTTATGGGTAATCATAACTTTACTAAATTCACTTTAAAATGAACTTAAAATATTTTGACTGCCTCATTAGTCTAGTGGTCCCAAGCGCGACTGCTACACTAGAGGTCCTGGGTTCGATCCCCAGGTCGAGCAGTGTTATTGGGTTTTTCTATGAAATTCCCAGTAGCAGCTCGGAGTCTGGATTTGTGCCCGATTAATGGCTATAGGCTCGCCACCTATATCATGGGACCTAAACATACCGGCGAACTGTGAGTGTACATTAAGTACGCCTCTGCCTAACCCTTCAGGGAATACAGGCGTGATGGTATGTATGTTTGTTAAAATATTTTATCCATTGGGTCGTTAAAATAAATTAACTCAAAAAAAAATATATATATAAATTTGATCAATGTGTATTGGTAGTCTGTTCTTGTGTTGCTAAGCCAATTTTATCAAAAGATACTTACAGTTCATCAGGACAGTTGTGTGGTTGCGATGGTCGGTAGCCTCCACTCAAGAAGGCCCCTACATCAGCAGCATCCAGCTCAGCCAGTGGCGATGCACCAAGAGTTGCCAGCTCCCATAATGTTATTCCTAATGACCACTGCATAAAACACATCACTTTGAAATAGTTTAAGAAGAAATATGAATTAGAAAAAAGAAATATATGTATATTAAATTTGGTGTAACATATTTAAGTAGTGCCTCATTAGTCTTAGTCCTAAGCGCGACTGCTACGCTAGAGGTCCTAATGTTGATTCTCAGATCGAGCGAAATGTTATTGGGTTTTTCTATGAAATTCTCAGCAGCTTGACGTTTGGATTTGTGCCCGTTCAACTGCCTTGCCCCGCCGGGCTTAAACATAACGGTAATATGTGAGTGTACATAAGTAGGCCTCTACCAATCCCTTCGGAAGTACAGGCTTGATGGTATGATAGTTATGTAGGTATATTTTTTTATGGAGAATATCCGTATACGGCCAGAAAAGCCAGTGGCGAACCCTATATAATATTGTACATAAACATACCAGAGAAATGTGCGAAGATATACAACAATACACCTCTGCCTAACACTCCCCTGCCACAGATTACAGGCGTGTTGTTGTTTATGTGATGAAAATAATATATAATAAAAGTAGAAAAACTATGTGTGTTAGAGGAGAATCGTAGCAAGTGGTGGTCTGTAGTTTATGCTTATCCCTGTGAGAGAAATGCGTATGTAAAAAACTATATCTCGGAATCTCACCACATCAGATGCTGTAGTGTACTGATTCTGCAGTAACGTCTCAGGAGCCATCCATTTGACGGGGCGGTTCTCGTTGTCTCCCAGACAATGGTAGTCATCAGGAAACAGATCCCTCGACAAACCATTATCTGTCACTTTCAGCCTTAATTTCTCGTCCACCCTATGTTACAAATACACGTTAAAAAAATCCAAAGACATCAGTTTTCTTCAGAGTTTTTGGTAACATACAAAAACTGTACATAAACCCTACTTGTGATTAATATAATGTATTTATATATCAAGTTTGAGACCAACTTACATTATTGGTGTTTTAATTAAATTGCTAATTTTATGACTTACTAGTGGCCTGTCCCGGCTTCGCACGGGTGGACATAATTGAAGTTTTAGTAGAGATCCCTAATATTTTCTAATAATAAATATAACCAGTTTTATTCAGGGATAATATAGCATTCTATTGGTGAAAGAATTTTTGAAATTGGTCCAGTATTTTTTGAGTTAAATACGAACAAACAAACAAATTTTTTCTCTTTATAGTACTGAGGTATATATATTGTTAGTCTCCTCATATTTTTGCTAATTTATCTTCATTAAAATACTCATTATACATTATTGTATATATATAAAGTATTGTATATAAAGTGACTGATTATTTATTAATTCAGTGGCACTTTTAACCTATTTTAATGTATTGAGACTTTTAACATCGTAAATCAAAAAGAATATCTAGTTCTGTAACTTGTTCCGTGCGACATTGACGATTGATCAATTTTCAACCTCAATATTTTATACCTACAGTTTAAAACTGGTCAGCATATAGGGTTATCAATGATACTTAGAACGCTGTAGATGGTTACTTTTGACGAATAAGTTCTTAACTAACTATAGGTCTAAATTAGTAATCATTACTGTGACGAATCATACACTTCAGACTGAGTATTACAAGTATTTATTCATCCAACAGTATGTAATTATCAACAATCACTTATCACTTAATCGCTCAATAATTATTAACAATTATACAACAACAGCACTGGCTTATAAGATATTATGTCTACTGCTCAACGCCTCGGAATAGAATGTCTCAGTACAGATTGATCTCTTACCAGCCGAATATTCCCCACTCTTAAACGTAGGCAAACACTCAGCTGGGTTAGACCAATCAGAGCGAAGTACACAGTACGCATGATCAATTGATTAATTTAAATACATTAGATTAACTTTAAATTTAGCAATAGTTATAAATTGATTACACAGACAAATTGATAATATAACACCTACTTATATTTGACTAATTTGTAATAAAAAAGGCGTTTAATAACGAATAGTTCAACTACAAGCGCCATCTGTCGCTCGTGATAAGGAAACCTTTATAAATGTCTTGTCATTATTTTATAAAATCATTACATTCGGCCATCCGACAACGTGCGATCTCCTGACGCACGTTATCGTAATTCAATAACATAAGTCATACATACAGAAATATTACATGCTTAAACTGTTTGAACAAACACGAATCAAAAATGCAAAATCATTACATTCGGCTATTCATTGATGTCCGACTCCTTTCTATGAAATAGTTTGTCGTTATCATTATTGCTTTCAGAAGATGGGCTACTATTACGATCTGATGAATCTTTATGGTCAGGCGAATTTATATTTATATTTACATTTTTATTATATTTATTTATATTTTATAAGGTCTAACACGATCAGCGGAAACGACACTCTTAAATGAATCTCTACGTTTGCTAAAACCGGAATTTCAGTGATTTTATATCTGTCATTGCCCAAAACTTCTGTGGTTTTATCAGATCTATGAATTTAAAAAGTTTTATTGCCTTTATTATTATAGTCAGTTCTGGTAACCTTAGTCAAATCACCTTGTTTATAGGTTCTAGGGGTGCTACCGGCATCATAATAGTGTTTTTCGCGACTTTAGTATTAGTACGACCTCATCTCTTACGCTTTGTAACATGTTTTGTATAATGTCAGCTCCAACATCGAACTTAATACTCTAACTATCTCTGAATGTCAAAGTCAAAGTTCTTTATTGCTTCATGTGTAAATATACATAGATCTCTAGTTTGGTAAGTATCAACATGAAACCCCGTTGGGGCACAGCATAGAATACATGGGTACTAACAAGTTAATTACATAATTATAATTTATCAAATTACAATATTAGAAAATAAAATTATAAACTTTTACTTAAAATTAAATAACCATTTAGGTAGTCAATTTACAGAAATTTAAGGTATTGTTATTATTTTGGTAATTGTTTTTATTGCACAAAGATTTTATTGTTATTAATTATAATTTAAATCTTTTATTTTTATCTTCAAAGAATTCTTTTAGCGTGTACATGTAATAACATTATTGTAATAGGTGTTTATTTAGTCTGTTTTTAAATACATCGTCATTTAGGATAACTTTTAGTTCTCGAGGTATTTTTATTGTGGTGCCAAATAAAGCCCCTATGGCAGTCTTTTTGGTAGAAGAATTAACTGAATTATTTACACCCCATTGGATTTTGCCAAGACACATTTCCCAATTGCGTTCGTCATTTCCGTCATTATGTTTTGCTAATGCGTTTAAGATGGTTTGGTTATATCTTTCAGTTTGACTTTTTGCCCTGCGACAAACTACAGCGATAGGGACATGTTTAGTGCTATGACTGTCGCAAAAGCTCGTGATCAGGTATTATTGGAGAGGGTAAGCCAAAGTCATTTTTTTTTTGTTTTCGTGTCTTTACCGCTTTCACATATATATATTTTGTAAAGCAATCAACTATTGTAATAATTTAGGCATTGCCGTTTTTACTCTTTACAAACGAACCAAGATGGTTTAGGTGAATTGTATGGAATGGGACGCTAACTTTTTCTATAGGATACAATTATTCAGTCTTTTGTCTGGATGCATCATCTTTATTATAAGCGTACCGAATGCACCGAATTTTATCGCCGCAGCCTTGGAAACCAAAAGACAGATTGAATTCCCTCAGTCGTTTTAGAAATGCCTAAATGTCCTATATCATCATGATTATAACGGCATATTTTCCAGCGAGCACTACGAGGGACAACTAGGCGTATTTCATCGTCAATTCTTTATACTCTATGATTTCTAATAACATAATTTTTCCTAATATCTTTAGATTCTTCGTCAGATTCAGGCTTAAGAATTTTTAAGTATACGCGAATTGTCTGGATCTACATTTGTAGTGTTAATATCCAATTGTCAGTCTCGATACTTTAACAGAAGACTCGTCTTTAATGTCAGAAGGCAGAGAATGTTATTTCGGCTTAATGCATCGACATGTGTCATACGAATACCGGGTCTATACTCGTTTGGTTAGTATGGTTCGGAGCGTATTATGGTCTATTACAATTTTAAATTCTAATCCCAACAGATAAATACAAAACTTCAAATTTCATAAGATTGTAAATGACGCCTTTCAGGTGTCGTCTGCCTACTAAAATAAGCAACCGGCTTAAGTACCCGAAGGCTAGACTGCCACTGTACTTTCTCCCACACCTAAGGAACTAACATCTGTGTGCAACTCCGTATCAAGTTTAGGATTGTATAAGGCTAGTGTTGGTCTATTACTCAAACTTTTATTTTAATGCTTGAAATTGATCTTCTACCCAAATGATACTATAGAACTAGCACAATCGGAATCGGATTCTTGTATTATATCATTTCGCAACAAGTCATCAATAAATTCTCGTACCTGTCCTCTCTCGAAGTGCGATAAGCGATAGGGTCTATGTGTGACAGGTCTATCATTAAGCAAGTCTATCTTCATTTTAATAGAGTTATTACAACCAATCTCGCTCAAGTTAAATGCAAAAAATTCACGATACGACTGCGATAATGCGTAGGTAAGGCTTATCCATTTGCCAACTTGAGGGACCGACTTTGATTTCAGACTTTATCAAAGGAGCCAAGTCAATAATATCTCTCGTGATTTTGTTAGGGCATATAATTCTTTTTTCTTACAAAAGGCATTGCTTTTGCAATTAGAGCATCGCAATGCAACGAATCTTGGGAAAAATTCTTTGGGAAAATTCAGGGTTTGATTAGCTAAATTTGATAATAAGGTGACATTTACCCATGCTTAGACGATATGTGCCTTGAGGTAAGTTATATTCTTTGCCAAGTTTATTACTATTATAACCTTCTATATAAACATTCCCAGGATAAGAAGAACCTAAATCCGAAACTTCAACTAATTCCGATTTGTTTCTGGCTAATTGAATGAAATCCGATAAGGTAAGCTTTAAGGGGCCCAAATCATTGGTTTGCTGCGAAGCTCAGGACTTTAAAATTTTATCCAATGAGTAACGCAGTCTGCATAAACCTATAATTAACCATAAGTAGGTACTTCTACATTCGATTCGATTTCATCAATCCTAAGAACGTACTATATACGGGTGTCACTACCAAAACCTTTGACTATAGGTAATCTCGACACAGTTTTCACGGGGTCAAGGCTGTTTGCATCATATTCACGCATTACATAAGTCAAAAGTCAAATCATCCATTTCAAATAAACCAATAATACAGGTACTTTTGAATTGCCAAAACTAGGTGCACGGTTCCAAATAGTGGGTCCTACTATACCCAATCTTAATAATCTATCAATCCCAACGAAAACTCGATTATTTACCAGTTTGTAAAACTTGTTATTACTGTTACTGTGTGTAGAAGTTGTAAGGACTTTACGTTCTATTTCATCGCTTGACTTTGGGTCTATTCATGGAATTAACGGTGTCGGTTTGCAATTTTCGTTCTAGCGCCCTGTCACACTTTAGACGCTTGTCAAGGGACTTGGGACATCTGGTGTAAGAGTGTTCTTTACGACGACAATTAAAACAAATAATTGGAGGTATCATTTGAAGTCGAAGGCGAGGTATGATCATGAGTTCATGACGCTTTCTATTTGTAGAAATAGGTTCTAACTAGGTATGCTGAGAACTGAGAATATGTAGCGAGTCTTTCCGGTTCATTACAATTTAAAGCTTGAGCTCCATTTCTAATGGATTTATCATAAATGCCGTGAGTTGCACAACCTACAGCCTTTTTATCACTAATATCATATCAGCTTGTATATCAGCATCAATTTATCGTAAAAATATTCACGTAAACTTTCATTACTTCATGTTGTACCTTTTCATTTTGACACACATTATTGTAACTCGTAACATCCTAATTATATATGAAAACAATAAAGATTTGAATTTGAATTTGTACGTACCAATATTTCTTTACCTTTCCTTTTTTTTTTGCTAGCCCGACAAGTTTTTGTCGGGCAAAATGTATGGTCTGCTTCTCGTCCCATTCATATATTACACACTTACCTTTCATAAACAACCTTCAATACTCTGAGATTTACTGGAGGGATTGAACTTCGGTATAACATTTGGTAAATGGTTGTACGACTAAACTGGCGGCTCTTCGTCTGGAGTATGCATTCATTGGTTTCATCATTCATTGGTATCATCAGATTCCATGGCCTCAAAACATAAAAATGTATAAGTATTGTTTCAATTTGACACTAACAAGTTAAAAACTCATTTTTTTTTCTATTATTATTAAATTCATTTTATATTACTAAAATATCTACTCGAACTGGTTAAAATTAATAGCTCCATAAATTCGAAGTTAGAAGAAGTTATGCATGAAAAGATCAATCAAAAATATACGTCTTCCAATAAATGTTTTCCCATTTCCAATGTATAAAATTAATAGAGGGTATATACACAACTATCTGCAACGCACTTAGTCGCATAATAATTCTTTTAATTGTTCTCTTAGTATAAATCATGCTTTACTTACGCGTCTGAGGATAGTTCCGTTCCTATTGGGCACACTTGGCCCAAAACTTTTGACTCACTTGGCCAAAATAACTTTGAGCACACTTGGCTTACTATCTTTAAGCACACTTGGCTTAATAGGCGTACATAGCCTCTAGTAGCTAGAGCACACTTGGCTTCCTATTGTAGGTACACATAACTCCTATTCCTACTGGTATACTAAAACTACTTTATACTTCTTTAGTGGAATCTATTTTGGATTATGCTCTTGATTGCTACGGCCTCACATTTAAAAACCTATATAGATAAACTGGAGAATATCCAAATAAGATTTATAAAACTGCGTGTAAATAAAAAAATAAAATAACTTATAGATACCCTACCATAAAACATTAATTGTGCACTCCATTACTAATTATGTACCTACCTACATGTTATTAAGACTAAAATTGATCCCACAGTCAAACTGTTTGTACAGTTTTGTGGGGCTTATATTACTTCGTAAGACCTAATATGTACCTCATAAAAATTAAATAAATAAAATAAAAATAATTAACCTCTAACAATCTAAGCACACGTGGCTCAATAGGCATACATAGCTTCTAACAATCTAAGCACACATGCCTCAATAGGCATGCATAGCCTCTAGTAACTCAAGCACACTTGGCTTCCTATTGTAGTCACACATAACCTCTAACAATCTAAGAACACATGGCTCAATAGGCATACATAGCCTCTAGTAACTCAAGCACACTTGGCTTCCTATTGTAGGCACACATAACCTCTAACAATCTAAGCACACATGGCTCAATAGGCATACATAGCCTCTAGTAACTCGAGCACACATGGCTTCCTATTGTAGGCACACATAACCTCTAACAATCTAAGCACACATGGCTCAATAGGCATACATAGCCTCTAGTAACTCAAGCACACTTGGCTTTCTATTGTAGGCACACATAACCTCTAGACATACGTCACTCAACATTACTGTATCTGTGGATTTTCTTGTAGGCATATCCCACTTCTGAAATGTGACGAATCATACACTTCAGACTGAGTATTACAAGTATTTATTCATCCAACAGTATGTAATTATCAACAATCACTTATCACTTAATCGCTCAATAATTATTAACAATTATACAACAACAGCACTGGCTTATAAGATATTATGTCTACTGCTCAACGCCTCGGAATAGAATGTCTCAGTACAGATTGATCTCTTACCAGCCGAATATTCCCCACTCTTAAACGTAGGCAAACACTCAGCTGGGTTAGACCAATCAGAGCGAAGTACACAGTACGCATGATCAATTGATTAATTTAAATACATTAGATTAACTTTAAATTTAGCAATAGTTATAAATTGATTACACAGACAAATTGATAATATAACACCTACTTATATTTGACTAATTTGTAATAAAAAAGGCGTTTAATAACGAATAGTTCAACTACAAGCGCCATCTGTCGCTCGTGATAAGGAAACCTTTATAAATGTCTTGTCATTATTTTATAAAATCATTACATTACCAAGAACAGTTTCTATGGTAAAAGTTAATGAATTCAGTTAACTGCAGTATGAAGTACTTATTGTTATCATTATGGCTATTTTAATTTTTCCTTGACCCAGTTTCAAGAGAGTTGGAAGTTAATTTACATTTGCAACCCCATGAATATAATTACTCGGACTCTCCACTGAATTTAGCAAGTTAAACTCCGTATCTTTAAGATTAAAGTTTAGGAGATTAGGTACGTAAGTACGGAGTTTTACTTAGGAGTGTCAAGTTGGAGAAATATATAATTAATGTTGCTTTAAAAGTAATTATTTAAAAAACAAGAGGAGGATTGCGCTTTTACAACCGTAGTATATTTTTTTAAATAGTTATAACATAAAACCACACAAGGCGTAAAGTTAAAATATTGACGATTAAATTGAACTGTTCATGCGCTCGCATAATTCAATTAAGTTGTTTCATTTAAATTGAAAAATAAAAATGAAACAATGTACCTATATCAAAAATTTAAGAAAAAATACTCCACCATTTTGAATTTTTATAAAATAATTCACAATGTCAATGAATAATTTCTAGATACAACATGAATTGTGTATGTTGTATCTAATTTTAATTTAATTATTATAATAGTTATGTTGATGAATGTACATATAAATGAAATAGGTACATGAACCAGAATTCTTCTGAATTTTTTTAAGTAAATTGCCTAATACTTACACACAATTCCTGGCAGCAATGTCAGCGTGCACGAGTCTTTGAACGTGCAAGTACGCTAGCCCACAAGCTGCTTGTGCTCCCAGGTCCACCAACTCTCTCGTCGCAGGCGCCGATTGGTGGCCCAACCGGCAAGATGTTAAGAACCTGGTAGACGAAATAATATTTATAATATTAATACAAGGGGGTAAATGGCTAACTAACTAACTTTATAAAATTCACACCTCTTAAGATTTGAAGAATGGGAAGGACAGCAATAAACTAGAAGTGGCTTTCGAGCTTCTTCAGCGCACGTCGCCACCGGTGTGAGCACGTTTGTGTGAATTAAGCCGAAGAGCCTCAGTCCCTCGGCCACGAGTAACGCTGCTTGCATCGCTGATGCCGCATCTAGGAAAAAGGATCCAAGTTTAGATTGATTCTTAAAGAAAGTATCCAATGCCGATACTCCTTTTAATAAAACATTAGACGTCGGCTTAGAAGTTATTCAGTATTGATTTGACAGATTTTCGGTCGGACGGACGGTCACGGGTAGACCATGGATGCTGTAAAGGAAAGACGTCGGGAATCAAATAATATCAATACAACGCGATAAAATCCGTAAAAAAAAGTAGTTTTATTTCAATGTCTAATATTCGCGTAAGTGTCAGAAACCAGTAAGTTATTCAGTATATTTAGGCCCCATGTAATATGGGCACAAATCGAAACTCCGAGCTGTTATTGAGAATTCCAAAGATTAAACCTAAACCCAATATAATTTGAAGCGGCGGTAGCCTAAAGGCTAGGGCGTCGGATTTGCGATCATGTGGTTGCCGGTTCGAAAACCCACCAATTGCACTACCGACGTGAACCCACTCGTAACACAAGCATTTTAGCTTAGCACGAGGGGTTAACAAGAAAGCTAGTAATGAGCGACTCACATTGCTAGTAAGCTATTCTAAAAGAAATATATAACACTTTGCTTAACTTAGGAAGAGAAACCAGGACCTCTGACAGCTCAGCAGCACTCGTGCTTACGACAATTAGATTTTTTTTTTTTTTTTTTTATTCGTGATAGGCTTACGCTTGACCGCTAGTTTGCCTGATGTTAAGCGATAC